>OZ024928.1:166413982-167784945 GCA_964017235.1 Sabellastarte sp. h YS-2021 | reverse complement strand
ATGCTAGAGGGGGTTTCCCCAATATTGATTTGCTTTCCCTGGTGATTAAAACTGGAACTAACTTTAATGTTTTGTATGTGTGCATTATGTATCTGCAAATTGGATTTGTCACTGCTGATTATGGTGTGTTTGAGTGCATTATGATTTCAATTCTATGTAAAAAGATCAGGAAATATAATTTGATACAATAGTATGTTTATTGTTTCATTGTGAATGAAAAGATTGAGAAAATGAATGTGAATGCTTAATAGTAAATGAAACTATTGAATTGAATTTAAAAATGTAATTTAAATTAATTTGTGGGTATTTTGTAGACACAACATTGTTATGTATTATGACATAATGATACCATAACACAAAATGAAACATTTTTATGTTATTTATTTATTCAGGTATTTATTTTTACTTTTTAAAATATAATAGGAAAACGTCCAGAATGGCATATATGAAAAAATATATATAATACAAATGAAAATGAAAACAAAACCATTGATTTACCTCAAGAAAACTTGGTCATTTCTGCAAAGATTTTAATGAAACCAAAACCAATAGGTCTGTATGTCCCTGTATATAGGACAAATACGCCACATGGTTGATAATAAATATTTATCAATAATATATCATTAATAATATTTATAAAAACCTTAATGTAAGTAATATGTTAAATTTGAACTAGCTTTTTGATACATATGGTAGTATATGTTACATTAAATCCACATCTAACTTTTTAAGATATGTAATGCATAATAAATAGGTAGCAATTATCGCATGGCAATATTCAATCTAAATTTTCAAAATTAGATTAGATTAAAAAGCTTTATAATGAGAAAGATATTTTTGGAAACACTATAGTACAGTGTCGTAATTTTTAAATGTATTTAATAAAGCTATGTAGCTGCTCAAACACAGTATCAAGTAATACCAGGACATATTTGATGTTTACATTTTTATAATATCACATTTCTTACTGTATAATATGGTAACACAATAAATATATTTAAATATATTAATAAATAATAATTGAAAGTTTAACAGCAAATCCATATAAAATCTGAAGGCCTGTCCCAATATGACCCTGGCTGTTGAACAGGGTAAAATTTTAAGTTCAAAAATTGGAAGAGGAAAAAAAATTACTACTCGTTGCATTGCCCACAATACCATTTTTGTCTAAGATCAACCAAAACAGAATAATCAATCTGATGTTGTGTTGGCAAGCAAGACACATGATACTGTGCCGTGCATATGTAACATTGGGCAGCTGTAATGTTTGACACAGATGATAGGCAAACTCCACAGATTGGCTCCTCCGGACATGCTGGGCATCTCCATTTCGTGGAATTGTCTATTACGGAAAGATCTGCTGTAGTTTGAGCAGGACCCTCCAAACAATGGTGGTGCTACCACCTTGTGCAGTGATCACAACCATACCAAACAATGTGCATGGTGTCATCATCAGGTTCTGGTGGCATGTTGCACCCAGAACAGGTCTGTAAAATACTCTCCTCTCCAGCATCAAATGCAGCATAATCCCGCACTTGTCTCCTTCTTTCTGATTTTCTAATATCTGGAAAATGAAAACAGTGAAAGTTAATAATTTTAAAATATTTATACTTATTGGTTTATTTATTAATTCCATAATGGAAAATATTGTGAAACTGATGGTTCATTGATAATGTATCCAAGGAAAACACTGCATAATTATAGAGTAAAACATGTAGATGAACTTCAGTTACAGTTGAAACTTAAAAATAAAAATTTCATAAGTACCCAATTTTGGGTAATGTGACCCAGGAACTGAATTTAGGCATTTTCTAAGTTATTACTGTACAAAATGTAATTTGAATGATCATTTATGGATATTGTAACATTTAAATTGAACAAATTATTCAGTTGTATTTTGTAGTAAAAAGAACACATTTGTATGCTTACTGATCACTTTGCTGCTTTTTCTTTCTTTCTTAGATTGGTGTGATTCACTTTCTACCTCTGGCAGAGCTGCTATCTCATTCTCTGCAAAACAGTAAAAGGATATTTCTTTGCTGTGTTACCAAGTGTTATGATAAATAATTTTAATATTACACATTTCACATTTATATATGTTATACACATAAAATGTTGATGCTTCTTTTCAGATATAATGCAAGATGTACACACAATGGTTAGAGTTAGTGATGTATATTTAAGAATATGTCAATAACAATACAGCTGGCCTCAGAGGTGATTTGGCCTAACCCTCTCCTTAGTGCTGTACACTAGGGTTGTGGGTTCGATTCCCACCTAGGCCTATGACTTTATTTAGTGTGTTTTTTGTTTATGCATTTAAAAATAGTTAAGTAAAGCTTAGTTACTTTATTATTCTAATTTCATGTTATATATTAAAGAGACCAAATACATTAATATTGTAGGTAAGCACCATAATCTTAAATATTTCAAAATTTAAGATTGATATCTCATATTTTACTAATAACTTGCCATTTACTTTTTTGTTTATTTGCATTCTTTTTCTTTTTGGGACTGTGAGTGTTGGAAGATCAAGGTATGCTGATTTCTCTGACAAAGAAGAAAATGTATTATGTATAATGTGTAATACTAAGTACTATTGCAATAATAAGTTAAAAGTTTTGCAAGAATTAAATTTTTGGTTTGGTTAACAGATTTTTTTTTTTCAATTCTAAAAATGGACTTCTAAGTTGGGTGATGCATAAATTTGAAATTTTACAGCAATCAAAGCAATTGGTAGTGTAAAACGTTATTATATGTAACAATATACATTGGTTTTGTTACAATGCTTATAACATATTAATATTTATTGCAATGAATTATGTCATACACATATGTATATTCCATTAAATACATTCTGTAAGGACTTTAAGTCTACCTTTTCTTTTCTTGCCCTTTTCTCTTCCTTTTGTTTTCGTTGTCATTCCTGCTTCTCCATGTCATCCAGCAATTGGGCACCTCTTAAGGACAATATTTACACTCAAAGTCTGAGGTTTATTACATTATTTAAATATTTCTAAAGAAAGTGTTTATACCTAAATTTGTTTGTGGCCTAGTAATTTTTGAAAAAGGGAAATTTGGATATAAGATATTTAGTTGGGATGATGTTAGGATGATGTTGATACATGAATGTCAACCAAGATACATATATTCCCAATCTTACATAAGATTATTCCTTTAATTAACAAAAAGATGAATAATTTTCCTTGATGTTCTTTTGCTTAAGTTTGTAGCGACAGCCAGACAGGACAGATGAGACCAGAGGTGACAGCCTATGTAACAATACACATACCTGTCAATAATTTTGCCTCCTTCAGGTTGGATTTATTTAGTATCTTTGATGGTTGTTGCGCATAAAGGAGGTCAACAAGTTGTTCATCGATGAGGCCATTTCTGTACAAGATGTTTGACTGCTTCTACAAATATGAATTAATTATTATTTGGTAGATTTAACTTTACCAGGCTGCAAATATTTATGTCTGATATATAAATATGCATTTAAACCCCCCTATTAAATTAGTTTTTTTTTGTCAATTTATATTGTTTTAATAATGACTAAATATGTCGGTTTATCTCTGTACAAAACGTCGACGAAATTTACCCCGAAACTTCAAATCCAATATGTCGGATCTCATACCGGTAAAGTAAAATTGCTCCTTTAGTCTAATTAATCTCAGATTTTTGGTTTAAAAGAAATGTAATTAATTAATTAGTGAGCATTTTAGATGTTAGCATTACATTTTTAACTTATCTGTGAAGCCCTTGTTCTGTTATAAGTCATTAGATATAGGTTTCACTGTACTTTCAATGTACTTGTATTCAAAAATGCTATCAACTGTTACCTTGTGTGCCAACAGACAGTTGTCACACAATGTGCCTAAAATGTTTCCACACTTGTTACACAAGGTTTGGGTGCTGGTATCAGGTGGGCCATCTGCAGAAACAGTGGAGCTGGTGGCAGCTGCTGTATCTTGAACACTGGAGCTGGAAACAGCACCTGCATTTCGATAGGTGTGTTGGCTGCTTCACCAGAAACATGCTTCTCCAATTCCAGCCTACAACTCTCAGATAAATGATGGCTCTCAAGAATGGCTTTGAGGTCAATAGGAAACATTCCTATGAAAAACAAGTTTAATTCATGAACAATAGTATCAGTAGTATAGACATTATTATTACTTTCATTAACTTACTGCCAGGTAATGCAATACATTCATTTGAAATCTAAATTGATTAAAAGATAGAATATCAATAATGATAAATTTAAATTTTCCTAAAAGTTATTTATGTATTGCTCAATATTTCATTAACATTGAAACAATAATATAAAATATATGCTTCGAACTATGACACAAAATTTCAAACCTGTCCGCCTAAATGCAGACTCAATCAGTTCTTTTGTCCAAGCTGTTGCCATGGACTGCCTCAGAATTTCTGGGAAATTTGCAGGCTTGACAAGAAAGTCATGCTTCAAGTAGGAACACTTGTATGCAATGTCAGTAAAAGCCTGTATCAGTGGTGCAAACAATTGGTTTACTGGCTGAAGGAATGCAGTAGTTTTTGCAGGAAGGCACCAAATACCGATGTTCTCCTGAATAGCCAGTCTTACGATATTCACTGATACATGACTTGTAGCTGCATCACATACAAGCAGCTGTGGCCTCTCTCTACCTATCTGTGGAATGAAACTGTCTCTGGAAAAATACATACAAATATTTTTAAAAACACTTGATACATATATTACCAAATATTAGGCAATAACAAACATTTTCTGTACTTATGTAATAAGACTGACATCAAGAAAAATATAGTAAAGACTGTTAAAGATATTTAATAACAGTGCATCTGGTTTCAGGAGTGTAAAATGTCTAGCTAATATTAGAATTATGAAAAAGTAAACTAATTTTATTGAATTAGCAACTTCTTATAGCAAAGTGCTATTATACCTGTACCAGTGGTAAAACAGGTCTGCATTAATATATCCACTATCAGTGCTGCCATAGTGCCACTGCTCAGGAAGAGTCAGGTTCAGCCTCGAGGGTATACTCTTACTGAATATAATGAATGGGTTGAGGGTTCGTTAAGGAATATTTGACGAACTTTGGCCTAAAAATCATAAAATCATAGAAATGTACTCAGATAACATGGCAACATGTTCCCAAAATACAAATTTTTTTAGTTATTTTAGTAACAGACAAAAAGGAGATGGAATGATGCATGCCAACAATTATAAACTCCTTGTCAGAGGTTAAGAAAACTAGGCTGAAATGAAGTCATAGTATATACCCAGTTCTTAATCCATTTCCTCTGTATAGGTATGTTGTCCACTACAACACAGTAACAGATGGTCACAGTTAGAGCTGTTATCATTAGCGATTTCTGTAGATTGACGCTCGCCTGTTATATGCGAGGTGAACTCGAGTAAATGACACAAATATAAATAAAATACTAGTAACAAAGTCCAAATTTTATTACCATTTCCAAGTTTTATTACCATTTTATTGCAAGTAAATATATTTTGTTGCCGGTTAAATTGTGCAGATATGTATGAGCACTTTATGGAACAGCCACGTAAATAAGGGAAATAACACAAATGACCATTGCTCATTGATTTTTTGTCTTTATGGTTAGATAAATTGCAAAAGTGCTGGTTTTATAACAAGATTTATTTCTAAAAACTCGAGTTTAAATTTCGTAAATCGATGTGATCCCCAAATATTGCCCACCGAGTTACGACTCAAGTTTCAGTCAATTCGTTACAGCACTAGTCACAGTATATAAAAAGTACCTGTGGTACTGTGGTTTGCCAGTCGAAACAAGGACTGGCTGCTGCAGTGACTGTTGTTTGGACCATCCCTTTTCGTCCATATTCCAGATTCTTCTGGCTTATCTGTGAGCTCCATTTCTGTGACCTCTTCTGTCAGAATGTTGAAGTACCCGATGTTTTCCGGGGTGGAGCAGGCAACCAATCTGGATCTCTCAACATGCTTGGGTTTTCGGGTTGAAAAATTATGCCTTCGTCTGAAGTCTTGGCACCAGTCGTGAGAGACCTGATGGCTGTCTGCACCACCCGCAGTGAGAATTTCTTTGGCGAATACTTTCAGCATTTCATATGTAAATGGAATGCACATCTGTTCACACCATCTGTAAAACAGAAAAAATTGTTTATCTACTACTGTGTCCCAGCGGGTAACACATTCTAAGAACCCAGAGGACGTGGGTTCAAATCCAAGTACAGGCAGATACATAGTGGCTCGGACAACCACTTAAAATGGTGGTCCTCTGTCATTGGGTCCTACCCCCAGTGGCAGGATAAAAAACCTCAAGGACGTTGATAAATGGTCATCCTTGAGCCTGTATCATTCAGTTAGGGGAATGTCAGTTACTTGTCAGTTAGGGCTGTACCTGTGCAGTCGGATGGTTTAAATAGCACTTTGAGTCCTGTAGTATATGGAGACATTGCACTGAGTGTAAATAGAAGTTCAAGGGCACTATAACTACACAAACCTCTATACTCTCTCAATAAACAATAAAAATTTAAATAAAATAAATATCATATGGTCAACCTGCAAATATAGATATAAGTATGGAATAATTAAAATTAAAACAATAAATACATCATATATGATAGTTATCTGTAAAATATACATAAACTTGTACTTTGAGATAAGCATTAAAAAACATTAAAATTTAATAACCTCATGTAAGAAGCTAAGCTTGATGGCCCCATCTTCTTAAAAAGATTGTTCTTCTTAAAAAGATTGTTCTTCTTAAGATTCAGCCATATAGTTGGCTTTGGCACACCAAGACTTTTGCTGCCTTCCCAAGGCTCATTCCATTCCTAAGAATAGGTAAACAAAAAATAAATGTATGAATAGATAAACAAATATTACAGTTACATAACAGTTGCTGTTACTGACCGCATTGACATTTTCCAGTGCAGTATTATTGTATAACCCAAGTTGCATTAAAATTAATCCTACTGTTTGGAAAAAACATATTGTGTAAAAAAATATACCACAGTACCACAATATCAAAAATTCAATAATTTACCAATGGTTACCAGTATTGCATACTTACTTGACTGCCAGAATAGCACTTAAATGCTTTGGCCCAACAAATCGGTCCTTCCTTGACATGACTCTATTAAAAGAAGAAAACAAGAAAATAAATTCAATAACAATAACTTGCATAAAGTTCACCCATTGAAGATATTGAAGAGGTCATTGTGGATATGACTCAGAAATAATCATAATGTACTCTTATCATTTTTTCCATCATCAAAAATAACATAAGGTAATTTATTAATATATAAACCTGGATTCACATTTCTAAATTCCATTAAATAGTAAATAATTGAAATAATTAAACACATAGCATACATTTGCAATTAAAAGGCAAGCGTATAATTTGTAGAAACTTGTTCATGCATTTCCATTGATATTTAATTTGACAAGAACAGGATTCAAAAAAGGTCTTGCACAACATATTTTTACAAAAATCTTGTGTAAAAGATATTGTTTTTTTTTGTATAGAAAATTTAGTTATAAAAACATGAAAAATAAAATTCTTTTTACTGGTGGGATTTGAACTCACCTTCAGCTTGAACAGCAAGTGCTCTACCAAGTGAGCTACTCAGGCATGTGAGTGAACTTGTGCACTATCATTTATTTATAGTACATGACCTGTGATGAAATATGTGCTTGTATGAAGTTCAAAAGTTACAACTTATGTCTATCTAAACACACAGACACACTTCATAAACATAATGATATTACTCTAGACTGAGTGGGATGGTAAGAACATGAATAGAAATGCACTGCAAGAACCACTGTGGAATCACGTCTGCTTATTGAATATTCAAATATCCACATGGAATGTTTGTTTGTAAACAAAATCAGCTGTTTTTTTAACAATGTCTTAATTAGACATTAAAACACTGTACTTGCCATAAAAAATATACATCACATTTATCTTTGTACTGTATTTCACACATTACATTCAATTGACCAAAATAAAGTATATACTTACACAAAAATATGCAAATACTTCTCAGCTGGGGTACTTTAAAAAGGAAATTCCATGAAAACAACAACAAACTGAAAATGAGGCTCCCTGTGACGTCACGGGCTATATCTTGACATGTTTTTTAAATGTTGTAAAATATGCAAAATTTGTTGCAATTAATTTTACAAAAATGGTATATTTACCAATTCCAATTATATTTAATACATGTAAAAATGAAAGAAGATAATTAAAATGACATATAAAACTACTTTGAATATATTCCTACGCTGACCTATTTATTGAAACAGCTTCCTGTTGCCATATTGATTTTATATACATAGCAGCACTTGAAATGTATGTTTGTGATTATATGTGATTTTATATCAATAAAAATGGCATACAGTTTTATGTATCGGATTATATTAAGAAGATCTGTTATACTGTGTGATTCTTAAAATGTGACATTTGTGACTCTCATCTATCCATGTCCCCACCCGTGTACAGTATGTGGCAATCCTACCAAGTTTGTTTTGAATACACTGCAGTTAACACATGTTGAAACAAGACAGACTTCTAAAATGAGAGTTGCATTAATTCAGATGTCTACTCACAAGGGCATTTGCCACCAGGAGAGCAGCCTCATCTGTCAAATACTGTCAAACCCACCTGAGATCATGCGATCATGCATTTGAATGAAGCATGTCTTACATATATTGCAGATATGATAAGCAAAGGAGGAATTAGCATCAAACCAGACACCAAGATTCTGGTTCTCTACAACAACTGCTGGATGCATCAAATTATCAAATATCCTAACAGGAAGGTAGAGATGTCACAACTGTATTTCAACAGATTATTGAGCTGTCTCATCAGAGGGTGGGGTTAAAGTGTAACCATCCCCCTGAAGTACTTATGGAGATGTTCAATTTCAGTGCACCTCGGAGAGACCATTGTGTTGGGTACAAAGTGTAGAAAAAGAGCAACATTTAAAATCAATAGTTCTGGCTTGATTTATGGAGGGAAACATCCTAATACAAGTACTTTAATTTGATACTATTATTAATTTGAACTTTTCTTTATTTTTTGATAGTTAATAAGAATGTAATTGGGATGTATGTTACAAAAAATCATAGGTCATGTTTCCTCTCAAGGAAGTGTGTTATTTACACTTCACAGGCAATTGTGGGGTTGATCTAAACTAATTCATTCTCTAAGAATTCGGGTGTATCATAAATTAATGATTAATGTACACCAGCATCTAATTTATGCTAAGAATTATGGTGCCAAGAATTCATGGAATGCACTTATAAAAAGGTACTGAGCACATTTATATTAAAGTTTCTTCATGTTGAGATATGATAGTCTAGAGGCCATCTATTGCTTGTATAGACTTAATTAGTAAAAACAAAGACAAATATATAAGTCTTTTTTATACCAATTTGTTTTATTTGTATTGCAGTTGTCATAATTGTATATGAACAGTGCATAAAAATAAAAACAGCAAGACATATATTATGTGTTTTTTGCAAAATAAACTGATCGATTTTTTCAGAAAACTGTACAAGAGCTTTAATAAACGATCAAGTTAATCACAGAGGAGCATCTGAAACAAAATTAACAAATAAAACACACCTGTTTAGGTCTGGTAACACCAAACTGTGCCTTTTAGCTTGTGGAACAGTGATGGTCTGGAGGGCTTTCTGCAGCGCATTTCAATCAGCTTTGTATTCTCGGAGAATAGGACCAGTGTAAACTCTGAAAGTATACCCTTCCTTCAATTTTTACCTGGGTAGATTCTGGCAGATCTCCAGAGTGGGCAGGGGTAAATATCTTGTCTGGCCTGTATCTCAGAATCCATTAGATGTAGGATGTTGATACTTTGTAGGGATACTGGTTAGAGGTTATACTGTAACCTTATACTGTGACCTTAGTCTAACCGTTGACCTTGACTCTGTCAAAAGGTTTTCTATAATAATATTTAAAGTACATTTCCCTTATGACAATGATATATGGATTGCTGCAACTGATTACTACCTCCGCTAAGGAAGTATTATTTTCATGACTGTCTGCATGTCTCTTTGTCTGTTTGTGTGTCAGCAGCATTTTGCAAATACTACTAGTTGGATCTTCCTGAAAAGAAATCAAAAGATGTGTCCAACTTAAATCCCCTTAAATTTTTAGAGTGATCTGGATCATCAATTGGATACAACAAATAGCTTGGATTTACCTATTTATTTATTATTACATACGCTGGCAGAGGTATGCAATCCCCAAGTGTTCTGGTTATAGGTAATTCTACTTAATTCTGTTATTTTCATTGACAGCAATACTTGCAATACTTTTAGTTTTCCAATTAATAATTTGATATTACTATTGAATTGCCTTGTTTTGATACTCTGCATACATTTTATCTCTTTTAGGTGTTGTCTTGCACCTTAGTATAACATACAATGTAAGTTCTATATGTAATGGTGCCCAATGCTATTTCCCCAGGCTGTTAAATTTTATTAAGAGTGATGAGCAGAAAAATAAAAATGTTGTGATTAAACACCCCAAATAAATTATGTGTTTACATTTGTAATTATACATCAAACACACTAAAGTTTTTATAATTGAAATACTTGAAGACACACCACTACACAAAATACATGGCCAAAATAAGCTCAAAATATGGTCAGTGTCATTGGGTGACAGTCTATATATGGTGAACTTGAAACAGCTGGGGGTTCAGTCAAGTTTGACATTTTTTTTCAAAATAGACCCATAAACTGATTCAAGGGTTTTGATCAATAAGACAGAAAAATTAATACTTTTTATATTTGCATAAATATTAGGGGATTAATATTTGGCACAGCAGTAAAGGGATAACACACCTATTATTTGAGGTATTAACATTGAAAATATATGAAATAATCTGTGTTATTGAGGTTCAAAGTAAAAAATTCACCAAAATTAGACCCGTAAACTGATTTAGGCTTCTAATTCAATTTGGTTAGTAAGCTTTGGTAGAGTGCTCAACACAGGTCGGGACATAGCAATCTTACTATCGAGGGTCTCTGCAAATATGTTCATGTTCTTGTCATAGGTCACAATGGTGAACCTATCCGTAAATTCCAGGATCTGATTAAGGGCTGTCTGGTTTGAGCTGTCAGCCATGTGAACCTGAATAGAGGTGTTGTTGACTTTAATACTTCTTATCTATTTTTTACAAGAAGTTGTTCAAGCTGATCTACCATTACAACTGAGGTCTCGGAGCTGTTACTTAGGGCTAGGTCATCAGTCAGATTGGAGGTGTGGGTTGTAGGTGTGTTCACATGCCTAGTCAGGTTGATCATGGTGCTGTCATGGTAAACCTCTTGTTGCAAAAGCAAGCCATATATGAAGTTGGTTTTAATATTCATAATGACTCCTTGTAGAGATAATTAGTAATTTTTCACTACTTTTACTTTTTGGTGTCCAGCCAAATGAACTGGCTATCATGTTTGTGACATCATATGATTGTCTTTTGTGTTACATGACGCTACATAATCCCTATAATATGTCACTGGTTATTTATGTATTTATAATTTTGAAAAATATTTTGACTTTTTAAAAATTATGTGGTTATAAATGCTCTGTAAATTGTAAGTAATTTATCACCCCTTTCTTGTATACCAGTATTTAAAGGGATCCATTTTTGGGATCTCTGTTTTTGGAATGATTATGGAATGATTATTAAATCATTTTTTTGGTGTTGCTTAAGAGCAGGGTTGGCAAATAACTGGTCAGTACGAGTATTGACCAGGCCGGTGGTTAAAACTGGTTAAAACCGCCTTACTGGTAAATCGCGGTCAATACTGATCAATTGAAAAATAATGAAATAAATGCAAATAACAGTATACTATATTCCTGATTATTTGTTCCAAAACCACCTTACTGGTCAGTAGTTGTCAATACTGGTCAACTGAAAAATAATTAAATAAATTCAAATAAGAATATACTGTAGTACTGATTATTCGTTCCCTATGAGAGATGAAAGATTGTTGTTATAATAAACCTGTATCTGTTTCATTTTACACAATTCTATTGGTGACTGAGATTAGTATAGATTTGGTCATGTTTGAACCTCATCTGGTCAATATTGGTCAGTTAAAATGAAATAAGGATATACAAAGGATGTACCATACTGTTGAGTATATATGTTTGCCATTTTAAATGAATGATTATTGTTCTTATTTCCCGGTACCTGTTTCAGTTTCCAAAGTTGTATTGTTCACAGAGACTGGATGTATAGATTTTGTTTGTGTGTGAACTTCATCTGGTCAATACTGGTCAAGTGAAAAACAGGAAATAAAGATATTACATACTGTTGAGTAGATATATTTTTGCCTATTTTAAATGCTGTAATTACATTTTGACAAATATATGACAAAATTGCATTTATAGGATTTGTGTGTAAACTTCAACTTGTTAACACTGGTCAATTGGGAAAAATTGAGACAAAGGGATATCATACTGATCAGTTGACACTTTTGTGTTTATTTATATGAAAGGATTATTGTTATACCTGCAACTGCTTAAATAGCCACTCTTCTATTGTTGAGGGGGCCACAGTGGCAGAGTGGCAACACTCACGCCTCTCACCTCTGAGGCCGGGGTTCGATTCCCGGCACGGCCTCAAGTGGGAAAGCTGGTAGTTGCTTGCCGTTGGTCGGCAGTTTACAGTACAGAACCCTAACGAACTGCATGTACTGGTTTCCTCTGCCCTTCCAACTACCCGTCGTGATATGACCTGTACAGTGTTGAAAGCGACGTAAAACTCCAAATAAATAAATAAATCTTCTATTGTTGAAAGAGATTAGAGTTACAGGATTTGATGGTGTTGAACACAAACAAGTCCCTTTAATCCTATTTCTGCCAGCTATAGAATTGAATGACTAAACTGAATTGCCATCTGAACTGATAATAAGAGGTGATAGTGACATGTACTATAAGTTCCATGCTACATATGTGGCTTCTTAAAGAACCAGGAAATTATAAATAAGATAAAATGTTTGTATAAAATTATGTCTATATCATTCATGATTATGCGTCTTAATAGGTTCAGTTTCTGTGATTTAGACATTTTGTGTCTGTTTTAGAGTAAAAATTAAAAACTTTTTGTCGATTGACCAGTAGTGACCACTTTTAGAGTATTGACCAGGGTGTTTTAACTGGTTAAAACCACCCCTTCAATCGACAAATGCACCTTAGGGGATCAGATCAATGATTACCTCAAGCCTCTGATGAGACCCAACTCTATAACCCAAGAGGGTCGAAATATATGCTAATAATAGGAAGCACTAAATCAGGCAATCAACTGACTTACAAGTGACATTTCTCCTAAGTTTTTTTCTCTTAAGCAATTAAAAGAAACATAATCTATTCTTAAAACTTAAAAACAATCAATTTATGTGTTACACTGCAGATTTCTTTGATTACACAGTCTGTGAAATAGTCCGATATCTTAAATCTGCATATACAAGTCAGTATCATCAAGCCATAACTGACAATCTGTCTCTTACACTATGTACAGGTGACGCTTTCAACTATAAAACATATTTTTATGGGGTATTAAATGTGCATACTTAATCAAATCATTTGCTTTCTTTTGCAAAATATCCCACAGGTATTTTGCTGGATGCCACTTTGCCTTTTGATTTGTATTAAAATAATACTTTCTATGTGGAAACCAAGAGAAATATTGCAACAGCAATTTTCCAAGATTACCTTTTAAAGCAGAGGAGAGGGATAAAAGATACCAATGTGATTACTGCATCCCACTGTTCAGTTAGTGACAAGTGAAACGAAATTTATTACTTGATAAATATATAAATATATATAAAAATAAACATACATTTACATAAAATGTATATAAAGTTAAACAAAATTGAAAAATGTATAGAAATGTATAATGCTTTGTAAAATATGTAAAAAAATAGTGTATGGCTTCAAGCAAGAGACATTCTTGTGACTTCATCAGACAGATTATCTGTATTAGACTGTTCCACTTTGTTGGGATGGTTGGTGCCATTCTGATTAGGTTGTGGTCCTGGCATAGGAGACCTTCTACCTTCGTGTGGTTCTGGATTCTGTGGCCTCTGATATGGATCAGCAGTGGCTGGAGGATTGACATTCTTCATATTACAAGTAGGCTGTGGTATTTCTGCAACTGCAGCAGGCTGTACCATTGCAGGCCTAGGTACAGTGCATTCTGAGCAACTGAAGCCCCCAGCTATACAGTTGGGGTCATGCAGCTGTCGTTCTTCACACAGCCATGGATGAGACTGGATATCAGATAAGCTTGCACGGTTCTTCACGGATGCTTCTAGCATAGCATGGATCAGGGACTTGCAACTATCAGAAACTTTTTTAGATTTGGAAAACCCTACTTTTCTCTCAGTCTGGTACTTGATCATCTTCTTTATATTGGAGTCATCATATGGCATTGAACCACAAACCTAATAAAATAAATATATTTATACAAAAACAAACACTGTCAACTAATCAAACTCTTACCACAATGAGTAATTTTATGCTTACCCCACTGCCAACATTAAAGCAGTGTTCAATTGCACAAAAAGAAATTCTCATGTAGAAGAGCTTTCAGACAGCTTAAGTTGCTAACACACATACCCCCAGTGTTCATCTCCATCTGTAACTTTTTCATACATAATATTTTAAGCAAATCATATCAGTAGACCAGGAGTTTTTATTACAGTGCTGGAGGAACATGAAATAGCCAAACAGTGACATGACTGATGAATAAAGTTTGTTATTGGTTGCTGGCCCACAGATAAAGTCTTTACAGGATTAAAAACTTGGTTTCTACTACAGGAATTTCAGCTTCCAATATTTGAATTCAAATATTCAATTTAGTATTATTTGGATCCTACCTTATTTCTTGAACATTTGTACACCCTGTAGATTTTTCCAAGTAATTTCCGGAACATATTGAAGCAGAAAATACAAATAAAAATATGGTTACTTTAATTCCAAAAATTTTCTGCAAAATTTGATAAGTTGTCTTGAATAACAATCATAGAACATCAACAAACATGAAATATCCTTCTACATTGTGGAATGATAAAACTTCATATACATGACAACCAGTAAACCAAAAATCACTATTTCTGGTACACACCATTATGTAGAGAATGACTCCAATACTCCAGACATCATAGGCAAATCCACTGTAAGGTATACCTTGAAGAATTTCTGGAGCTGCATAAGCAGCACTTCCACAGAAAGTTCTGCTTACATCATCCGGTTTCAGTATGCGTGCAAAACCAAAGTCTGATACTTTGATGTTATTGTGTCCATCCAGTAAGATGTTTTCACATTTCAAATCCCTGTCAAATAATTGAAATATGTGTGCATTATAACGATCAAGAGCAAATAGCAAACTACAGAGTACTGGGACAATTCATAAGTGTATATATTTTCTATTATGGATAAAAAAATTCCACTTCCACAGAAGAGATTTATGATTGAAAATATACAATACTAGCACACACAATGATACCACAGTCATTGACTTTTTCAAATTTTAAAATCCTTACTGTTTACGTTTTAGTGGGAATTCCCAAAAAGACTTCAGTCTGTATCACAAAAAAAATGAAAAATTTGCACAATATGGTTGTATGTTTATTTGGTATAAAAGACCAGAATAACACTTATAAGTCTGATACTGAATCAACATCTAAATTTTTAGTTTCATCTATTACAATCATGAAACAACTTTAGGTTAAAGACCATTTGGAGGTATGGTGTAGAAAATTAAAGCCCGTTACAGTCTGTTACTGTGGACAATGCTCCTCTTGCAGTCAGTTTTTTCTCCACATTTTACAACATTATCAACTGTAAATCTTTTTGCTTTTAGTGAAGGGTACGGTGTGCATCTATAAACACTACACTCACTGAATCCACACTTTGAGTTTTTTTTTGAAAACATTATGAGCAAAGTGACTTCTCCCCATTGTCCTTCAGTGGTACTTGATTTTCATTAATTTATGGAATATCAGGTATTATAATTATCCCAAACAATGCTTACCTTAGTTCAATCATTAGTCATATAATTACCCCCCATTCACACTTTTATGATACATGTCCTTATTTAGACCATATAACATTGCTTTCTAAAGTGTATGATCATGGAATGCTTGTTTTCAAACGTTTTAAACTGTTGAAAACTTGTCATTTTGGTCCAGTGAAGGTTGCTTCTGTTACCACTATATTGTTAAGTTTGCTTCTTCCTTGGAGATACATTCTAACACGATAGACCTATGATAATTTGTTTCCATTCTGACAAAACCTGTAAAAGTGGGCATATTCCTCCATCTTTTTTTTTTTTTTTTTTTGCACATTTTACACTTGTCCCATTAAACCATGTTAAAAATTGGACCTAATACATTGGGAAACTAATACATTTTTGTCTGCACTAGATAGACAAACTAACATAGTAAAAGTTCTTTACCTAACACCAATGCCAACAACATACACTTTTAGGACATTAATAAGTGAGGAACAGCCACTTTATTTTGGCCACTCCCATTTGACCTTGAAGGAGGACTCAAGGTCAAACCCATCCACATCGAAATACTAATAGCCCATTGCTTCACATATCTTGGTTTCACATCTCAACCCTGTAGGACAAATAATAAGGAAGTAATAAGCACCATTAAGTTTAATTGCCTATCCTCGACCCTGAGAGAGGTTTCAAAGTCAAATATTCATGGACAAAGCATAATGTAATGAATTCCTTCATAAAGCACAAACTAATTCTAATAGTACTTTTATAGTGCTTAATCTCCATTTACTGACTCTAAGGCACATCATACCCGAAAGCAGAGATCCATAATCATTAAGCCAGAAACATTGTAGGGTGAACACCACCGAGAAAAACCAAGACAAGACCAGAAAACTAGGCTGGGTATGCCTTTGCAAAGAAATAGGTTTTCAACTTCTTTCTGAATGAAGAGAGATTTGGCTGAGCATACATTATCAGGGAGATCATTCCAGATCAATTTTTCTGTATCCAGAATATGATTTCTGTGTCCTCATTCTCCCCCCCCCCCTCCCCCCCCCCCCCCAAAAAAAAAAAAAAAAAAAAAAATATTCACTGGTTAGGCCCTGCCCATATAAAAAGTTCAGGAAGATCCATTCATTACTTTTACAGTTATTGTGAACAAAAACAGTTAGACAAATGAACACACCTAAAAACATAACCTTGCACCTATAAAACACAGACATAAATTTCTTTTGTAAAGCTGACTGTATTTCCATGGCCAGCAAAACTTAGAGAGCTATTACATCTCTGCAATGCGATGCAATTTGGTGGGGATTGAGGGCCATGGTGGCACAGTGGTAACACACTCACCTCCCACCTCTGAGGTCTGCGGTTCAAACCTCAGACAATATGTGGTAAAGTTGGTAGGTGATTGCTGATGGTCGGCAGTTTACAGTACAGAACCTTGACCAAACTGTGTGTACTGGTTTCCTCTGCCCACAAAACTACCCGTTGCAATATGACATGTACAGTGTTGAAAGTGACATTATATCCCAAATAAATAAATATATTGGCGGGGATTGAGCAAACCTGTATTTTTCATATATTTAGAGTATGTACAATTTACCTGTGTATAACCTCAACACTATGCAGATATTCCACAGCATTGACAAGCTGTTGAAAAAGTCGCCTGGTTTTATCCTCTGGTATGGCTCCCCTCAGTTTAATGTACTCCAGTAGGTCACCGTGGCCAGCCATCTCCATTGCAATGTAAACCTGGAATCCAGAAATGCTAACCATTTATGGTACATACTGTGTATTTTCTAACTGGGACATATGTTTATACTATGCAATATTCAAGACCTTTATAATCTGTTATATCTATTTTTTGGAAACTGCTCATTTAATAATTAAGAAAACCCACTTGCACATACCAAATAATGGAGATCTGCAATTACTTCCTCATTTTGTGAAATGAGAACTCTTACATCTCGAAAATAGTTTTCCAGCACAGATAAAATTCTGTTAATTCTTTCACAGTTCAAGTTCTATGTAATATATTTTAGTTTGAAATAAATTGGTTTCATTATTTCTTCAGTATAATATTTCCGATTATACTCCAACCAAACCAAAAAAAATTACTTAATTTGTAATAATTACTCATAAAAATAAGTAATTTAATTAATAATTAGTACCGATAATTAATGCATCAATCAAAGAAGTAAAAATAATTGAAGACTGATTTAATTTGTGTGTATTAATACATTAATATGCTACACTAAATAAACTACATGGTTTTCATGATCATTTTGCAAGCTATACAAGAGAGTAAAACATGTAGAATAATAAATGGTATTCCAGAATAAAATTACCTTGTGGTTAAAATGCATAATATCATACAAAAGAATAACATTTGGATGGTTTAATTTCTTTAGAATCTCTAATTCTCGAGGTAAAAACTTCTGTTGGAAATCTTTGGGAGCTTTTCTTCTATTGATAATTTTCAATGCTACTTTCTTCTGATGTTTTTCTGAGAAAGCACTCTTCACTTTGGCATAAGATCCTTCACCTAAAGTAACCCCAAGGTTATATCCCCGTTTTCTAAGTTCCTCTTCTTCATTGACTGAGCTGACTTTATCAGTAATTCGGACTGGATGGGCCATTCCAACTGGGCAATAGCTCCCCCAGTCGACTTGCTTACCATTTGGGAATGCTTAGAAATGAGAAATGTCAACCACAACCTAAACAGTTTATGGCCAAGGCCATAATGTATTAAAAATAAAAGGTAAAGAAATTTTCTGGCTTTTCCCCTTTACCGTTCCTATGTCTTCTAAAGCTTTTTGTGACGTATGTGTGACGTCTTGTCTGCAGTACTTTCGCAAATACATGTTTTCGTCGGTTTACAACTATGACGTCACAATCACTGTGGAGTTTCCAAGACATATGGGCCATGTTAGACATGTCTAGGCAAAAATATAGTTTGGTATATACTTAATATCGTACTTTAGGAATGTCATATGACTGTAAAAGAAGGAAAATGGACAAAACTGCAGAGGAAACCAACGTCTCTGCGTCAGCTAGCAGCCCAAACAGCTCATCTGTGGAAAAACCGACAAATTACAGAGTTGTTTTGGCAAGGAAAGGTTATCTTGTGCATGAAACGCTGGGTTCAGGGTCATATTCCAAAGTAAAGAGAGCTGTCAGCATGTATCAACATCAACACGTGGTTGCCGTAAAGATTATTGATCGCCTGAAAGCGCCCAAAGATTACCAAGAACGTTTCTTGCCCCGGGAACTTGAAATTTGGCCGAGACTAAAACACCCTCACTTATTGCAGCTGGTAGAGTTTTTCCATGATGGCAGGCGTGTGTTTATGGTGACAGACTTTGCACCAAATGGAGATGTCTTGAAGTTTATCCAAAGTAGAGGGGCAGTAACGGAAGAGAGTGCAGGGAAGTGGATGGCTCAGATTTGTGATGCAGTGAAGTATATGCACAGTCTAAATATTGCCCACAGGGACTTGAAGCTTGAAAACCTGCTTCTGGACACAAACATGAATATCAAAGTGGCAGATTTTGGATTTGTCAGAAAAGATGCTGGCATTTCTCTCAGCAGTACATACTGTGGATCGAAATCATACGCTGCCCCAGAAATTTTGATCGGACGGCCTTATAATCCAAAACGGTCAGATATTTGGGCCCTGGGAGTCATTTTATACATTATGGTCACAGGAAGAATGCCTTTTGATGAATCCAAAGGTACCAGACATGTGTTACGTGAACAAGAGAGGCTGAAGCTTTACTGGCCACAGAAAATTTCTTTCACCGAGAGTCTACAAAAATTTGTTGTCGACATGTTTACATGGTCTTATGAAAAGAGGCCTGATATTGATGGGGTACTGAAGGACCGGTGGATGAAAAGCTACATGAAAAGCATCAACAAAGGAGATACTGGAGATTCATCTTATCAAATCCAGCCAAGACATGACTATTCTATTACATATTAATAGATTGATAATTATTAATTATTATTAGTATTATTTTTGACTGTTTACTTCATTATTATTTGAAACTTATTTTATTTTACTAATCATGTGTGATGTATTTATTTTTTGAGTATTTTTTGCATGCCTTTATGCTGACTTAAGCTTGCTGTGATTAAACATATATATTGGTATATTTTCTATCGTTTATAGCTTCTGTTTCACCCCACAGGGTTATAAAACCCAACTCTATATAGTCAAAGGTGGTGTTGATTCCTGAAATCAAGTGTTTTATTCATATATGATTTCTATGGTTTCATTTTTTTTAAATCTAAGATCAGTTGCGAATCTGAATTGTGTTTCACACAACTATTAATTTTTTTTCTTCTAATACCAAAAGAATGAAGTACACCTGGGGTGAATGAAAAACAAATCAAGAAAAATCCACTAGCTTGGTCTTACTAGTATAAATGTGGAGCACTTCATTCACTGGCTAGCTATTTGAACCAATAGTAATTCAGTTACCAGAGAATATAGCTCTGGCAGGAATATTGACAGGAGAGATGCTATACCTTATTCTTTCATATATTTTTGTTGTTTTGTTTTTGGTGTAGCCAGGCAGCTTTAAACTATACACTGTTCTATAAGTTGGTGGCCATGAATTAAGGGCATTTGTCGCTAATTGGTGAATAAGTTTAATGACTTTGCTTTGTGGTTGTAGGATCAAATCCAGTCTATAAGGTAACATGTGCAGAGCAACGGAAGTCTGTCCTGATATGAGCATAGACTTTTGAAAGTGACATAAAACACAAACTTTGACATAATAAACTGATGTAATGATAAAATGTATACCAGAACAAATTGTGGTATCTAAAACGACCATTTGAGGTTAAGGTCATCTTAATGTAGGGCACACATTTAAGATCATCACTTACATTCATATCCCAAAATAGAATTCAGTACATAAATACATAAAGTAATTTATACCCCACAGCCCTCAAGGGCTGTCAGAGTATTGTTTTCACCCACGGTGTCCGGATGGGTGGGTGTGTATGTCTAAAAAAGTTTGTTTGGGCTGTATCTCAGAAAGCGTAAGGTGTTTGACGTTAATACTTGGTAGGAACATTGGTTAGGGGGTGTAGGTGTGCAGTGTCATGGTGTGACCTTGATTTGACCTTTGTCCTTGCCGTTGTGACCTTGACCTATAAAATCTTGTCCAGTCTTTATCTCAGAAACTGTAAGGTGTAGGAAGTTGATAGTTGATAGGGACACTGGTTATGGTGTGTAAGTATGCTATGTTATGGTGTTACCTTGATTTGACCTTTTACCTTGCCACAGTCACCTTGACCTATAAAATCTTGTGCGGGCTATATCTTGGAAACCTTAAGGTGTAGGAAGGTTTTACTTATGAGGGATATTGGTTAGGGTTTAGGTGTGCAATGTCATGGTGTTACCTTGATTTGACCTTTGACCTTACCGTAGTGACCATGATCTACAAAATCTTGTCGGGGTTTTATCTTGGAGACCAAAGGTGTAGGAAGTTGATATTTGGTAGGGACATTGGATCGGGGTTGTATGTGTGCAATGTTATGGTGTGACCCTGAGTTGACCTTTGACCTTGCTGTAGATACCTTGACCTACAAAATCTTGTCTGAGCTATATCTCAGAAACCATAAGGTGTAGGAAGTTGATACTTGGTAGGGACTTTGTTTTATTGGTTGTAGGTATGTAACGTCATGGTGTGACCTAGATTTGACTTTTGACCTTGTCATAGTGACCATCAGTTTTAAAATCTTGTCTGGGCTATTTCTTGGATTCCATAAGTTGTAGAAGGTTGACACTTGGTAGGGACATTGGTTAGGGGGTGCATCATGGTGTGACCTATAACTTTGGCTTTGCCAAAGCGTGTTCACCTACCATATTGCTGCAACTGATTATTATATGCACTTTTACATGATTGTGATATTTCCATTGACAGCTATTCTCCAATTAATAAATTTTACAGCTTCATAATTTTTAGTTTACTGATTAACGCTTTCATCTTGCTTTTGAATTATTTTAATACTTTATCTTTACATACATTGTCTTTCTCTGATATGTTATTTTCTCTACTTAAACATTATTTGGAGCTTTATATAACTGACACTGCTCTGAAAGTATCCCGATATTTGTACTGCTTCACTACTTCTATATCTCATGTTGTTGAAAACTATTTCCCAAGGCAGTGGGGTACAGGCATCTCTGATGCTATTTTTGAGATAATGTCTGGAGATGTAAAAAAACATAAACTCAATATACATTTATATTAATAGAGTCACCTAAGGCATTCCTTTAAGAAAAGTTCTATCCACATAACACGTTTATGGGAAACCGCTATGATTGGTTACATATACACACCAAATTTAAATGCAGTCTGTCAAAAAGACTCTGAGACCATGATTTCATATAGGATAGTTTGAGATCACAGCCTGCAAAAACCAATAGTAAGCAAGATATTGACACTGTTAAGCTTGACTGAAATCTGGTAAGTGGACTACCTTAGGCATTCCGTGGATGTCCTTGAAGGAAGAGCCTCAAGCTTGAATAAGTAGATGCATATATAGGACATGCAGAGCCACTTATTATCTATAATGAGATTGAGCCTTCTGCAGACCAGAAGCAGGCAGTGTTGGAAAAGGCTGATATTTTCTTTTCAATGAGGCCTAAAGTATTCCATGGTAAGCTTTTGTGATAAGAAACATTTGCTGTAAATTTATGGGGGTGATCCAATGGAGCCGACCCTAAATTAGATTTTTTTCATAGAGAACACATCTCAGAGAATTCAGTATTTCATCAGCCATGCATGGCAGAGTTCTGTTAGCTGCATATACGATAATTACTAGGGGCCATGCTTGAGGCAGGACCAGACCCAGCTGATGTTGAGGTTTCTGGCCATGGAGATCGACCAGCAGTTTAGCTTTTGAACTTCATGGTCGGGCAGTCCAGGGTTCTGGTCTATCTCATAGATCTTCAATCATTATGAGCTGAAGCATATGAGAGAAGATGGCACAATTGGATTCCCATTGCCACAACAAAACAGTTCGTACCGATCTTAGCTACATTTCTTTATCTTGGCAGATGAGGCTCTGATTTCCACTGAAGCCCTGGTTGACAAAATCCTCTCAATGAAGCATATATCCTAAATGGAAGATATTACTATTTACAGATACATTCATCTCGCAGTTGACAAATACATGATGAAGTTACAACTACACAGAGAGGACCATACTGTGCCGAGGATAAGCCCTACCAGAGATGCCAAAGACCAGATTTAGGTGCTGGGTCAAGTACTCCAACCAATAGGGGTAGTTTCATGGCAGCAGGGCACAAACTGATCCAAAGTCCTGTGGAGGACTGACAACAATCCTTTTCAGAACCAGCTCATTTTTCCACTTTCAATTTTTAGCTAAGTGTTTACAGAATTACGAAAACGCCCTTACCACCATGTACAAACTGCTCTCACATGAAACAATTCTCATGCAAACACATACTGGTAAACACTGGGAAATATATTTTGTATACTTGATTGAGGATCAGGAGTTTAAAGTATTTCAACGTTCAGGGTTCTAACTGTTAAACTTTAATTTTAAAATTTTGGACCTTTAGCTGTAACTTTAATTATAAAATCTTGGTGATTTAGGGTTCAAGCCCCTGTGACTTGAGCTTTGAAATATTTTGGGTTTAGTTTTCTAGCCCTTTAACATTTTACCTCAGCCTTTAAAGGCTTTATGGGTAATGTTTTACCTAATGTGTTGGCTTACAGTTGGGCAGGTGGCTGGAAAAATCTTTTGTAGGCAGGATCTCAGAAACCTTTAGGTATAGGATGTTCATATGTGGTGTTTAGGGCAGTGTGTAAGCATGTGACGTCATAGTGAGACATGGACTTAATCTTTGACCTTTATTCTACCAGAATATTTTGTACTGCTTTATTTGAGACATATTAGTCCTATCACAAAATTATAAGGATTGCTGACACTGATTATTACATCTACTTTTACTTCATTGTGATCTCCCCATTGAGGTTATACTTCAGTTCATAAATTTTACAGTTTCATAACTTTTAGTTTACTAATTAATGCTGCCATCTTGCTATTGAATTGTCTTGTTTCGATACTTTATTTTTACATACATTTTTCTCACTTTTAAGTGTCAAGTCTCCTGTACACTTACATAACTTACACTATTTGTTCTGAAAGTTTCCTGATCATTGTACTGTTACACCTCTTCTACATCTCAAGCTCTACATTGCTGTTTCCCCAGACTGTGGGAAACGGGCATCTCTGATGCTATTTTTTAAAATAATTTTTAAAAAAACCTTAAATAAAAAGTTCTTGGAATATATGGATGGCCATGAGCAGGTCTAATACTGTTTAAGTCCTTCTCAGGAAGACTGGAGAAAAAAGTAGACAGTACAGCTTAGGAAGGTGTTGTCGACCTTAGTGGAGGTATGTCTGTTGGAGGTCTTGGGCAACATGGGTGATCTGGCAAATGTGGCTTTTGCTGTTGCTTTCATGGTTGGTTGGCATTCTTCTAGCGCGTTGAGAGGCTGTGGTGTGTTAATGTCTCCATAGTGTGTGACTCAAACCAGGATAGGCTGAAAGAGATGACTGGTTGTGGATGTCTGACCCAACTGATGGGATGACATAAATAAATGGACTAGGTGCTGGTGTCTTCTACAGAGATGAATTTAGAACCGATCCTCCCATTTCCTGTTGTGAAACTACTTGTGGGGATTGCTATTTTTTTGTTGTTTTGTTTTGTTGGTGTCATTGGTTGATTTGGTCATTGTTCTGGTTGAGCTGGAGCAGATGGCTGTTGATAATGCTGTTGTGCCAGTGCAAGTGGCTGTTGATATTGTGTTGGATACTGGTAATACTGAATCTGTTCTGGCACTCTTCTGCTTTGTCGATAGACCAACTTATTATACAATGGCTGAGGATGTACAGAGAGGGCTGTTGTGGTGCTGGCCAGTTTACTGGTGGTCCCATGTCATACAAGATAGGCGGGTGGGACTGCTGATACTGTGTATACTGTCACTGCTGTGACATGAGTCTTTCGAAAAGTGCCAATGTTTTGGTTGTGAATTGTGTAAGGCATGGCTTGTCCAAATTTTCTGCCTGTCTCTGGATGTATTTAATGAAGACTCCAGTTGTGCTAGATTTGGGTTTCTCAACCAGGGGTATGACCTCACTATCACCTGATGAATTAAAAAACTACAGACCTGTCTCTGACTTGGGCTTCATCTCTAAGCTTGGTGAGCATGTAGTGGCTTTTCAGTTAAATGATCATGTCATTGGACTTGATAATGTCAATAAATCAGCCTATAAGCATGGTCACTTGACTGAAAATGCATTGCTGTTAATTAAGAATGATGTCCATCTTGCTCTTGCTAGAGGTGAAGCTACTGATGTCGTTCTGTAATAATCAGCAGCATTTGACATGCTTGATCATAGTATGCTCATTGAATGTCTGAGTGCCTGATTTGGTGTTGGAAGTCTAGTTCTGGACTGGTTCAAGTCTTACCTCTCTGACTGCTATCAGTGCATCAAGATTGGCTCTGTTTTATCAGATGCTAGAAGGTTGTTGTATGGTGTGTCCAAGGGCTCTGCCATTGGGGTCAATCTTGTTTTCATTATATACTGCTCCCCTCAGCAAAGTTATATGTTCATCTTACACACAAGCATATCACTGAGGCCTTTGACAGGCTGAAAACCTACTAAGATGATGTCAAAAAGTGGTTTTCTGCAAACAAACTTAAGCTTAATCCTGATAAGACAGAATATATTCTGTTTAGCTTAAGGACAGCGCGTGCAAAAACTTTGTGAATTTTCCCCAGATAATATTCTTGGTAATCTCCTTTCAACTGCAGAGGCAGTTAGAAACCTTGGTGTCTGATTTGATTCAGATTTTTCCTTCTCTTGCCATGTCCGAAATACGTGTAAGGCTTCTTTTGGTCACATCAGGGATCTTAAGTGACACAGAGGGTATCTCGCAGCTAATCCTGCTATTTTGGCTGCAAATGTTTTAGTTGGAAGTTGTCTTGAATACTGTACTTCCTTATCTCTTGCTTTTGATCTTTGCAATCTCCAGTAAAACAGTCTTACTAGAATTGCTGCTAATACCACCAATGACTCACATGCCACTGCCGTAAGAAAACTCTGGTGGATGATATGAGGCCTCCTGAAATATCTGTGCTGACCTGGCATGAAATGCCAATGGTGAATTTCCCAGATCGTGTCTTTTGAGTGAAATTTAGCATTTCAGCTCCTCAGATTCATCTATGATGTTACCTCTCTCCAACAGGCCTCTTTCTTGACAGTGTCTTGATCAGATGACTTCTTGAACAGGATGCCATGGCTTGTTCTTCTACCCCACAGGGAGAGAGAGAACCACAGCCTTCGCTTTACCGCTATACTAGCCTTCACTATACTTCTTTGGCATGAATGCAGATGGGTACATTTAATCCTGTGTTGGCTCCTACTGTTCTGGCTTCTCCTTTGCTGCTGTCTTATCTATTGGCTCTTCTCCCAAATCCTCTAAATGTGCCTCATTCCAATGAATTTCCACCTGAACCACCACTTGATTAGCTAATTCTGGAAAACCCTCCACCTTTGACTTCTCCTCCACTAAAATGTTCAAGTCAAATCTGGTGTCTCCTCAGCTGCTGTGGCCATTTTCCTTTTCCTCTATCCCCTATTGTTAGCTTTGGTGGCATGTATAAATATATCTTCAAAGATATTTCCTCAAAAAAGCAAAGTCCTATATAGAAAATTCTGAATTAATTAGTATGACAGCATACAAATTAAAGTAAAGGTAGTCAGAGTCCCTCTATTTATACCCAGATATAATGAACCCAGGTATCTGATGTCACCTGACCGTCTACTCCAGCAAATAGCTAAGAAAACGGTTAGCCCAGAAATAGTCACAGTCTACTCAGAGTGATTGAAGATCACCTATGAAGATAACCCAGGCCACCGAGTAATATAATTTTTATGCAGGTAGGGAATGGCCAAGTTAAGAATTGATTACATTTTGGGAAAAGTCTGGATCATATTGTGAATATAAAAAATCCTGAATTTTTAAAGGTGTCATTTTAAATGTATTTTAATGACTTTGGCTTTCTGTTTGATACTACCCCACAATCAATGGCCAGATTTTAAACAAATTTTAATGTAGTAAGGGCCTAGATAAAGGAAGAATTGATTACATATTGGGAAAGATCATATGCTGAAAAAAATAAAACCGCAAAAATTTGGAAATGCCCCTGGCAGAGGTCTGTACTCTATGGATGATTTCTCATTATAAATGTTTTTGAGTAATTGATAATAACTGAACACAGTTACAAGCCCAACTTGAGATAAACATTGCAAGAAATGTAGTGGTTGTGAAAATGTAAAAATGTGATAAATATAGGTATGCTCCAAGCAATTCAACTGAGGCTAGACTACCAGGGCTGATGCCAGTGATGTTGTCTACAGGTGATCAATTTTGTTTATGTGAATTCAGACCGATTTTTTTAAAGAACAAATGAGCTAGTACTGGCGCAAGTATCTGCAGGTGTACGGCTCCAGAGGTATGGGAGAGGACCTAGGTTCAAGAAAGAAGACACATGGTCACTATATAGCCTTAATGACAGACCTGGCAGCCAGTGATCTACAGGGTGTCCAAAAATGTTCCCACATGGACCCAGAATTGTGTAATGAGATTTTGCGGGGTAAGTTGCAGAGAAGCAGAAAATATTATTGTGTCCCTTAGTAGCTGGACAGACACAAGCTGCATTGTTAAGGTTTCTGACCATAGGGATTTGACCTACCGCTTGGCTTTTGACTTCAGAGAGGGGCGATCCAGTGTCAACAAGGTGATTGAGGAATGGTACCAGGTTATTACAGATGAATACCAAGAGGAATGGTTGACATGCCTCACACCATAACACCTGGAAAGAGATAGAGTGTGTTTTCTGCAGCAGGTGGAATGTGCCCTTTGCCTTGAAAGCACTGGATGGCAAGCATATGGACTGGAGGCGGGGGGAATCAGTATTTCACTCTGTCATATTGCTGGCCCTTGTAGGTGGCAACTACCTAGTCTTCTGAGTGAATGTTAACTCTTCTCTTCTTCATCTTTATGGATGATGGACTTCCACTGGTTAATGAAACCCTTCTCTCTACGAGGCCTCTATAACTACCAAACAAGTAGGGGAGGAATGTGGTTGAGAATATTTTTCGCATATTCAGTAGCCAGAGTGGTTGTCCACCATCACCATAGCATGTTCTGTCCTGATTAACAACATTTTGAGGACCAAATGTAGTCACCTGGTGATTGATGAATACATGCGAGATTCACAGCTGTATGAATATGATTGTGCACTAGCCAGGATCAACCCTACCAGAAAGGCCAAAGACCAGAGGTAGGTGCTGGTCCACGACGAAGGAGCAGTAACGTGGCAGCAGGTCAAAGACTGATGTAAATTCCAGTGAAGGGTTAGGGTTTACTTTATATATTAAATGTACGGGGGTTTAGGGGGGTTGAAGCCCTTTAACTTTAAATTTAAAATGTTTAGGGGTTTAGGGTTCAAGCCCTTTTTAATTTTTAATCTTTCGTTGTTTTATGAGTATTGGGGGTGGTATGAATTATTAGCATTTGCTACACCAGCATAAACATAATGTTCTTGAAAGATATGTGTGGCCCTGAGAAGGGCCGATATGTTTTAATTTTTCCTCAGGACAGCTGGATTAGAAAGGGGTAGCCACTTAGGATGGTTGTAACAACTCAATGAAAATCTTGAACAGTGATGGTAATGTGGTGGTTGTGGCTATAGCTGTTGTGGTTGGCATTCTTCTGGTTTGGTGAGAGGACTTGATGTGTTAATGTTCTCATAGTCTGTACCTACAACCAGGTATGCTGACAGAGATGACAGCTTGTGGATGTCTGACCCAACTGACGGGATATCCCCTAAAGGGGCAGTTCAACTTCAGCAGCTTGTCCTGGACCAGTACAAGAGAGTTTTTTGTTTGTTTGTTTTTGGTAATTCGTTTGGTCCAGGATCAACCAGGAGCTGTCCAGGGGTTTTGATTTCTGTTTTTAGCAAAACTTGTGGTCTTGGAGCTGTGCTCCTAAATTTTATGTAAGTCTTTTTTTCTTTTTTTATTCAATTGATTTTCCATCACCCATCAAGGTCTGGTACTGGTGCTACTCTGGACATCCATTAAGTGGTCCAAGATGTGCTCCCAGAACTCTCTGTATGTATCAGTATGTACCAGGATGTGTTCTCGAATGACCTACATAGGCCATAAATACCTGTAAAATGCTTCAGGTTCACACACTGATGGACAGGGATTGCTCCTGAACATGACCCTTATTTTTAGAAACCACTACAGTGGCTCCCCACACCCACTCCAAGGGGTTAAAATCTCTTTAGCCCTGGACTGCTCCCAGAAATAATGTGTTACACCTAATATTCGGGAGCAAACACAGATGTGCCTGAAATGGCCATAATTCATTATGATCATTTAGATAGGGCTCTGTTATGTCAACAATTGTCAAAAAAACTTTCAGTTTAGGGGACAGTTCAGGGACAATTTGGGAGCTCATTCATGGAAATGGAATTGGGGTCTAAGGTAAATAGAAATATTCCCATACTGTCCTCTGCAACTACTTGTGTGCTTACTGTTTTTGTTGTAAATGCTGCTGGTAACTTTGGTCACAGTCTTGAGCTGTTGTAGGCGGATGCTGATACTACTATTCACTGGCGTTTTGACCCCCAAGCCATTTAAAGTTTAGTAATATTAGTGTACAGGGAAAGATAATCAGTTTATAAGATTTACCCCCTTCGATATATAAATCAAAGGTCAATTCACATATGGATGAATTTCAAACATCAGAATATATGTACTTCAAACACCTGAGCAGTGAAATGTTTTTCCTAAGGACAACCTTAATCAATTGCAAATGTGTATAAACAAGTAATGTACAAAGGAGGGCTATTAATTGCAATTACATCAATCAGCAGAATGCTTGTTCTCTTGAATTGTGGCTGGGTGGCACACGAAATTCATTTGGTTCATATGTCATCAGTGCAAACTACCATATGAAGTATATGTTCCTGTTATCTAGTTGGTTGAGCCTGGCATTTAAAACAGCGGACCCCCATTTAAAATGGCGGACTGCCATTTTAAATGGCGGATAGGGTCAAAATAGCATGTAACACTAATATTGTGTTGTTGCAGGGCCCTGGCACTTGAAAACTGCTGTTTCTGAGTCTGTTTGGTTGCCCTTCTGGCCTGCTAATACCCTTACCAGCTTCATGAGTGGTTGATATTGAGTGTAGGGCTATTGCAGTGATTGTTGTGGTGGTGGCCAATTCACTGGTGGTCTTCAGGATCCGGATTTATCTTAAAGGCTATCTCCCCCCATGAGGTCTCTTTGACCATGTAATCAGATGGCTTCTTGTTGAACAGCATGTTGTGGGCCCTAACCCAGTCAAGCAAGGCTGTGTCTATGCCTGAGGAAGCCAAAGCCTTCGTTTTGTCCCCCATATACAGTCAAACCTGTAACCATGCTCAAATAGTGACCACTGCCAGTTGTGACCACACTTATTCCCTCCAAGGAAATTTAGATACGAAACACTCCCTAATAGTGACTGCTCCTTAGTTGTGATCCAAAGACTTCTAATATCATTCCCAGGGACACAAAAACAGGAGACCACAATGTGAATTAAAGGGTAACATTCGCATACATAGTCAATGAATGTGTCATATATAGTGAATGGTCCCTTTTGTCCATTTCCACATATTTAAAATGCCTGTCTCTTTACTTTGACCATTACAAACAAGGTTTTTTTAGAAAGTGTGACATATGAATAGCTGGGGGAATAGCTGTTAATTAAATTATGTTTCTTTAATTTGATATATATTCCTTGAACTGTGTCCTCAATTCAACATTTTTATCTCTTAAACTGTGTGTCCTCTATTAAACATGATAGATCCAAACCTGTTTTGAATACTATATATCTGATAAACTGTGCGTCCTCTATTTGACATGATGTATCCCATACCCTGTGTCCTCTACTTACCATGATAAATCCCAAGTGTATCCTATATTTCCTATGATGGCCTCAGTCAGTAGTAGGTAGATCAATAGCTTACACTATAAGATCTTACAGATATCTTAAGGTGGGCTGATATCTTAAGATCCTTAAATGTCCTTAAAAATGTGTTATAAAATTGGCCAATCAGTGACCAGCACAAAAATAAATACAGCTAATCATATCAAGATTCTGTGATAGAAATCATTGTGACTTGCAGCAGCTCCATCTTGAGTTTGTTTGAGCAATCTTGAGATGGGTGCGCAATCTTTAGATGATGAGATTGTGTAAGTACCATCTCGAGATGACTCGGATTGATACTTCGCACCCAACAATAATTCCAAAAATGTGTTCTCTATTTGCTAGGATAAATCTAGAAATGTGGTCCTCTACTGCTCAGCCAGTGAATTTCGTCACCCAGTGAATTTCGTCACCTGCCATTTAAACCCTCAAAAACAAGCAATACTTGTGTTTAAACACATGTAACCACAACTTATAATATTAATATGTAAATTATCGATGGAAATGAAGTGTAAAAATGATTTAATATTGTCATGAAATGCAGGTGACGAAATTCACTGGGTGACGAAATTCACTGGCTGAGCAGTATTTGCTATGATAATTCCAACACTTTGTGTCATCTACTTGCTGTGATAAATCCAAACTGTGCCTCCTCTGTTTACTATGATATAGCTAATAACCTGATTATACTATATTCGGTATTTCCAATTGATTGTGTGACCTTTGTTTTACGATACAAAAAGTTACAACATGTTACAAAGTTACATATCCTTTATTTCAACTTAACAACAATGTATAGCAACTTCTTTTCAGCAAAAAAAGTTTAATCTTTAAGACTGTTCATATCATAGGTGATTTTCACAGTTTGATAGATCGTATTTGGTGTGTGTCCTCAGTTGGGTGGCAAATGCACAACTAGGTGGTTACGCCAAAGCTTTACAAAACATTTAAACAAATAATGAAACTGCAGGATATTGCATTGATTGTCAATTATAGAATTGGTGAACTTAGCTGTTGATACCAATAACCATATCAAAAGTTATTGTTATGTGGCGATATAATGAGACTGTGTTGGTTTCAAATATGAGAGAGGTTAAGGTAGTGACTAGATAAAATTGCCTTCCTGTTGACGTAGTGGCCCATCAGATAATGGATTACTCAGTGGTATTTCATTTGTCCTTTTTAAACAATTGCGCAAATGTCACAACCTTTTATTGCCACTTTTACATTCAATTCAAAGTATTTTCACAATAAAATGTATCCACATAATTTTTAAAAATACTGTCCATTTATAATGTCAATTCACTCTCTTTTCTCAAATTATATACTTATCATAATTTAATACTGTTCAAATTAACTAACACCCTATTCCCAAATAACACCTATATTTAAGATGCAATCAACAAGAATTTAGACATTTTCATAATTCACATTTTATCCTATTTTGGTGTTTCAGAATTTTATATATGTTTGTTAAATTAGATTAAATACATATTTTCCATGAGGAATAGCTAATAATTCAGTTTAGAATTCAATGGACACCTGGGATCTGCCAATATGGACGTTTTATATGTTCTTCCGTTACGTCAATGCTAGACTCAAACTGTCACTCACCCAATGCATGTATTATAAAATGGAAATACATATTCAATTTAAATGTTTATAATGCTCTCAGTTAAATTTTTGCCATAATTTGTGTACCTGTATACTTATTAACGCCTATTAGGACAAGTCTGCAATAATGTGGACAGCAAACCAGCTGTTAAGAAAACAATGTTGCCCATGCATGAGATGAATTTACAAGTGTGTCTCTATAAGTAAATTTATAAGCCACATTCTGCAAGAATGTATTCAAATCCTTCAATTCCATTGGTTAATTATTTTAATAGAAAGTAGCAGCAGGCATAAAACAAAGGTTTATTTCATGAAAGGCTTTAGCCTGGTCACGGACTCAAACTTAAATCGTTTGTCTCAAATGTTTGGAACATTTTACTTGAGACAACAGACCCAAATTTTATTTATTTATTTATGGATTTCACCAATGGTCTTTGTCTCGGCTTTGGCTGAACAACTGGCTAAACTACTGAGACAGGTAAGAAATAAGCTTAAATTTTATAAAGAAAAGCTGAAATACGACTGCCATAAATTCTTCTCCACTTTAAAATTAGAAATATACAAAAATAAGATGCACTCAGAGACAGCAAAATGCTCAACTCGATGTGACCAGTCTCGCAAGTGTTATAAAGTAATGTAAGGAAAACAATAAAATAAAACCAAACATGTAAATTAATCTTCAGTGGATTTCTCCCCACTGAGGAACAGATGCATACGTGAACACACACACATCCAGACACTGAATAAATATTTTGTAGGTATTTTGTGAGTTCACAATATTGTAGCTCACTCCCTAGCTGACACTATTATAAATGTTAATTGATAAAATGGGCACAAAGTGAACCAGAAACCACTCAGCACACACGTCCACCATGGTGGCATTTCCAAAAATTTTGGAGGTTTATTGGTATCCAGAATATTAACTGGATCTTTCTTAAAATGTAATCACTTCTTCCCATGGCTAGCCCCTTTCTACTAAAAATTTAACATCAAAATTTGTTCATTACTTTTGAAGAAATATCAAGCAGAAAACCAGTCATTAAAATACATTGAGATAGGAACTCTGAAAATTCATGATTTTATGTATCCATAGTATGATCCAGATCTTTCCCAAAAATAAGTAACATCTTCCTTTGACCAGGTCCTACCCAAAAATCATTTTTATAAAGATCTGTTCATTAGTTCTGGAGTAACCTAAACACACACCCCCAAAAACAGACAGGCAAATAGACAAACATGCAAACAAAAACATAAGCTCCTGGTGGAGGTAAAAATATTGGTAAAAAGCCACTTCTTGGTGAAAATCACTCAGGGTAATTTTTTTGTGGACTGTCAAGGAATTGAAACAAAAAAAAATATAGAAAATATGAATACACCACCTCTCTCTTTGTTATGTTTATGTCAATTTTAAGACATAAATTTAATGAAAAAAATATTTTTACCTAAAGATAGCAAGTATCACAAACTAGGTTTGTGACCTCACAATGACAATTGCATTGTGACATCATTAAGTAATGACATCATCAGAAAGCAAAATATTGATTTTTTATGTATGTGATGAAGAGAATCAGATTTCTCTGTATATGCTCAATTGAAAATCATTATCTGTCAAGTTGAACATCTCATCGTGGTTTAAGTTTTTTGGACAGCACAGTTTTAAATGCTGTGTTTTTATTTTCCCTTTTCTTTTTTCCAAACCTTTAAAAGAGATTGCTAAAAAAAGCAAAAAAAAAAAAAAAAAAACTCTAGGATTGAGTGGTATTGAACCCCAACCACAGGAATATAAGTTCTACAGATTACACTCACAGCCCAAGGGATTCTGATTGTAGAAAAATTCATGAGGATGAAATCCTGTCATGATATTGATTTTTTACTTACGTGACCAAGAGAAGCAGATTTCACTGTATATGCCCAATTAAAAATAAGAAAAACTCTCTCCTGGCTTTAATTTTTAAACAAATTATACCAAATTTGGAAGAATCCGTCTGTACCCCATGAAATACCTGCCCACCAAATTGAGCTCGATTGGTGTTATAGTTTTTGAGTTATAAGTTTTTGAGTTATAAGGGTCAAACGGTGCACAGACAGACAGACAGAAACAAACTGATCACAATAACCCTCTCCTATCGTCGAGCGTTAATAAGTTGCAAATACATTAAAATTCCCACTGAAGACGTTCATTATGTTTGGCACAACAGTCAAGCATGAGAAGTTGCCTTCTGTCCTCCCAACACATATTGTTGGAACACTTATCAAACCAGCTGAAGTTGTGAGGACCCTGGGCAATCAAGTTGATGCTGTCTGCAGATCCTGATCTTGTGGGAAATATGAGGGATCTCAGGAGGATTAGGCATCTCCTCGTAAAGTCTTTAGGTACTACATTGGTAAATGCACTTGTTAGCAGCAGGCTTTGCAACTGCCTGTATCAAAGTTTGTCTAGAGCAAGGCTTAGGCTAATGAGAGATTTCTAACTGGAAGCAACCACAAGTTTCAAATATAAACAAACATCCACTTGGTGGATACTAAAATCTTTAAAGTACGACATGACCATATCCATACATATCCACAAGTCTATACAAAGTGCTCTACTTGATTCCACAATTGTGACATTTATCATAAATAATTTCTACCTTTTCATTGTAGTTTGTGATACTTTTTCGAAAAAAGTTTCTTGGCCATTTTGCAAAGACATTGGAATAAGCTTCAAAATCTATATATAGTTTTTTCTCAGTTATGATACTGTCCATGAATGAAGCAAATAAGAAAAATGTTAAAGAAGAAATTAAAAAAAAAAAATATATATATATATATATATATATATACATATAATTAAGCAAAGCGAGATACATGTTGACCTATGAACTTGTTGAGAATTACCCTTTCTTGTGTTGGGGAGCTCCAATATCAGGTATTTGGAAACCATTTTTAATTTATTATAGATAAAAATCTGTCTCTCAACACCCACAAACACTATGTATTGGGACTTCTTGATACCTCCCTCTAAAGAACTCCACCCGGATCCACATTTCCTATAAAAATTATCTGTGAGCCTGATATTTTAGACTTTATTCACACATAATAAGGTGGATTTTAAATTAACAATTATTTACTTTGTATGGTAAAAACTTAGGCATTCAGCAAGACTAGACAGTAAATCCCACGTTTCCTAGATTGGAGAAAAATTAATATAGATTTTATTCAGTAACTTACTGCATGTGTGTGTAAATATATATGTCTTAGTTGATTAACCCATGTGAGAATCTAAAGGCCAGGTCACACTGTGGCCAGGCCGCTACGAATTAAGTGGCGAATAGGAAGAATTCCTGTGAATTAGAAATTGTGGTAGTTCGCCACAGAAAGGGCGGGAAAGTGTGGTCACATGGTTAAAATTTGAAAAATCCATGAATTACTGCGATCCGGCTACCAGGGGTTACTATCATCTTCATCTTGTTGAGGATCTTGGTGCGATATTCTCATCACCCGGTCAAGATTATCTTGTTGCTGTGAAGAACATTGATGAACATGTGACGAAGTTCGTAGAGGTACGTACGAATTAATGCAAATTGTGGAGAATCCCGTGAGATATTTTTGGACTCAGCCACGAACATGGTGGAGGGTCGAGGAAGCTGTGAGGAGCCCCTGACGAGGAGGAAGAACGTGCTGAGAAGATGTGACGACCAATTCGTGGACAATGCCGGTTCCTATATAAACTGCCTAGATCATCTGGATTCACTTCATTTCTCATCAGACGTCGGACAGTGAACATCAAAGGCTATGGATCTACAGAGACTCAGACTATTTCAGCAACTGTATGAGGCTCATCGTTTAAATCAACAGAATCAGATTGTGATTGCACAGATACTGGTTGACAGACAGAGAAGGCGTCGACCAAGGCCCAGGAGGTATTGGGTGAAGCCCTGGCTCTCCAGGAGGCTGGACTATGGACACTATAATCGTTTGATGAGGGAGCCAGAGGCTGAGGATGTGAGGTCATTCAGAAATTTTGTCAGGATGGACCCGGCCATGTTCAGAGAGGTGTTGCAGAGGGTGGGGCCCAGAATTGAGAAATATGACACATGGTACAGGAAGTCTATCAACCCTGGATGCAGACTTACAATCACACTTCGTTTCTTGGCCACTGGAGAGAAGTACAGGAGTCTGATGTTTGGCTTCAGGGTAGCACACAACACCATCCAGTCATTGTAAGACAGACTTGTGAGGCCATCCTTGCAGAATATTGGGACGAAGTCCTGCAGTGTCCCTGTACCAGTGATGCCTGGAAGCAGGTGGCAGCCGAATTTCTTCCAGATGGAACTTCCACCACACCCTGGGGGCCATAGATGGCAAGCATGTGGCAATCAGGTGTCCCAAGAATGGTGGCTCCCTCTATTACAACTACAAGGGCTTTCATTCAGTCATACTTCTGGCTCTTGTGGATGCCAAGTACAAGTTCCTGTGGGTGGATGTTGGCACCAATGGATCCAGTTCTGATGCCCAGATTTTCAATGAATGTTATTTTGCCTTCTCCCTGAGGACCTGGTTGATGAAGCCGTTTAGTGCCAGAGAACTGCGTGATGAGGAGAGGATCTTTAACTACAGACTGTCTTGTGCAAGAAGGGTTGTGGAGAATGCCTTTGGCATCATGGCCAACAGATTTGGTTGTCTTGTCACCACCATGAGTCAGAATCCAGAGACTGTTACCTCTATTGTATTGGCCTGTTGCACGTTGCACAACATCATATCTGCCACTGTGGCCTAGCGGGTAACACACTTGTCTAGGAACTCAGAAGACGTGGGTTCAATCCCAGGTACAGGCAGATACATAGTGGCTCAGATGACCACTTAAAATGGCGGTCCTCTGTCATTGGGTCCTATCCCCAGTGGCAGGTTAAAGGACCTCAAGGACGTTGATAAATGGTCATCCTTGAGCCTCTATCTTCCAATTAGGGGAATGTCAGTTACTTGTGAGTTGGGGCTGTACCTGTACAGTCCGATTGGTTAAATAGCGCTTTGAGTCCTGTAGTATATGGAGATATTGCGCTGAGTATAAATACATAATAATAATAATGAGACTCAGGTATCCAGGTATCCACCAGGGGCTGGCTGATGAGGAGGATGACAACCACAGAGTTATCCCAGGACAGTGGAGGCAAGGTGCTTGTTTGCAGGACATTGAGGATGTGGTTGGTGGCAACAGGGATACACAGGTTGCCAAGAGACAGAGACTGTATTTGAAGCATTATTATAATGCTCCAGTAGGGATTTGAGACTTTCACATATGCCAAGGACATTTCTTAATAGTGACTGTATTGTGTTCAGTATTTTTCTTATTCAGTGCTACAGCATTATCTGTGTTACATTGTGTATTGGGCATTATATACTTGTTGAAATAAAGTTTCAGTTCTCTTGTATTGCAGTAAAGTTGTTGTCACAATACACTTCATATATGTATTTTCTTGTTACTAAGGTGAAAAAGGTCAAGTCTAAAACAAATTCTGGTCATACACTTAACAGGTCACAAAAACCAGTTCACAACTTAGCCACCACAGGGCAAAAAAGGTCACACAGATCAAAAATCAATCAAGGCCATAACTCAAAACTTGATGAAATCAAGGAAAGGTAAAAAAATCTAACCAGCTCCAAGGTGGAAACTCTGCAACCAAAAGCCGACTGCTATGGATTCAGAGCATAATGAAATCCAGAAATGTAAGATAAACAAATTTTAACATTGGCCACCTGTTAAAATTTGTTTATATTTCATTTCTGGATTTCATTCAAAACTTGTGCAACTTCTATAGTGACCCACTGGGTCATATTGGGTCATATTAGATCTTGCCTTGGTAACCACTAGACCACTTTTTTGGATCATGCATGCCAAGATGTGACACTTACAAAGTGTTCTGTCATTATGTTGTCACTGTGTTTTCAACAAAAGAAAAACAAGCAATCACATAAAGAAATATATTTTTCCAACAAGGTCAAAAAGAACATATCATAATAACATAGTCATGAAAATAGACACACCTGTACTTTTCAATGTAAAGAGGCAACCACATTAGCTCACAGCTACAGTTAAGATACTGCTCACAACAACAGCTGGAAAAGTGAAACTTGTTACATATACCATTACTCACAGCTAGAGTTAACATACTAGTCACAGCAAGAGTTAAAACATGAAACTTGTTACATATACTTGGTTTATAATAGTAATCATAACAATACTTGAGGTTACTACACAAAGAAATTACTTTACACCTGGTTGGGAATTACTTTTTACATCTCACAAAAATTACTTCTCAAGTGTCTATAGACTGCATTTACTTAATGAGACAAAGTTATTACTAAACCTAAGAATGTTGAGAATCATCTGGATTAAGTAATGTCATAGGTGTCATGGGTGTTGAAGGCACACTGGAAATACCTGCAAATGACACATTTAAATCCGACAAATTAAGATCTGATAGTCCTATTGTCCATCCCTCGGTGTCTGTGATGACAAACTTGGTGGATGAACTGCCAGATGATGAACCTGCAGACTGTCCAGAGGTACTGTGCCCCGATGGAGTCTGGAAAATAACAGTGGTCTGGCCCTGGGTGTCTGAAGCTTGAGGCACTGGGGTAGAGGAGGCTACAGCTGCGGGTCCAGGTGTGGGTGGCGGAGGCATTTGTGTAATGGTGTACTCTTGTTGCTGCTGTGGCTGCGGCTGCTGGAAGATAAGTTGTTGTTGCTGCTGCAGCTGCTGTAGCTTCATCTGCTGCTGCATACTGTCCAGCTGCTTCTGCCTGTCATCCAGCTGCTTCTGCCTATCGTCCAGCTGCTGCTGTCTGTCGAGCTCCTGCCTCTGGATGTCCCTCTGGGAAAGTAACTTGGACTCCTTGAGGGTCTGGTTGAGGAGGTCCATACTGTGCATCTGGTATGTGGGCCAGAGATCCTCATGGATTTTCACCATGGCACTTGACATCCAGCCAGCCCAAGCAGTCCTGTCATTGGTCTGAGCCTCCATGGATGTCAAGAGTCTCTCCAGCCTGTCAGAGGTCTGTGCACTGTTGTCGCTCTGCTCACACATCTTGTCCAGGAGCTCTGACTCAGTGCTGGCGCTTCTCCTCATGGTTCTCCTGCCAGTTGCAGTGGAGAGGCTGAGAGGTGGAGGAGGACTGCTGCACACTCTGGGTTCACCCGGAGGATCCTGACTCCACAGGCTCATCTGCAGGATCCAAGTCTGTGGATAGGTGTGAAGGCATGGTGGCAGTGGCAGAAGTAGCAGAGGTTGAGGAGGTTGAGGCAGAGGCAGTGGTGGTGGTAGCAGATGCGGAGGTAGCGGAGGCTGAGCTGGCTGAGGCAGAGGCAGAGGTAGATGTGGTGGAAGCTGGTTTCAACTGAAAGTAAAATAAAACAAACACAAATGGTAAGCATATGGCATATGTGTACAAGAAACAGTTCAGGTAGATACTTTGAAGTATGAAGTATTAACTTCTATCTCACTGCAGAAAATTTTACATATCTTTGCAAAACATTAGTGTTACAGCTACAAGACTGTATCCATAGGTAGTCACTGTTTCCAATTAATGAGCACACTATGCAGCAAAAAGATCAGGATATCCAGGTAAGTCAGACTGTGAGAATATACTTACATTGCAGGACTGCCTGGAGGGGACTCTGGAGATGTGGTCATCCAGGAAGCTGAAGGACCTCAGGATCCAGGTGTCCCTGTCTGTGTGTTCCTTTGCCCCATCACCAGACTTCTTTGAGGTAAGCTTGCCATACCTTGTCCTCGTCCCCTTAAACCAGATCTTTAGATCGACAGCTGAAAAAAGAAAAGGAGACAAGAACACATTAGGTAGGTTATTACCATAACAATGGGTTATAATCAGTTTTACATTGCTTTACATCTGTGGTGTCATCTGCAAACTGGTGAAACCAAATACATCACCTTGAGGTTTAGCATACAATTCAAAATAAAAGAAAATAACAGACTAAGTAAACATCCAGAATCACGGGATTTACACATTATTCTACACATAGTACTTCCATCACAATTTAAATTATTACATGATCACCTGAAATTATAAAAAGGTTATATCATAATGGTTAGTGAAACTCACCTTCCATGGCCCTGGCCTGGGTTGCCCAAGCATCTGTCATCCTCACCAGCCTCTTCTTCTTGTACCTCCTGTGGGACTGGCTGTCTTGGGTGGCCTCGTCCAAATCGTCTGTGTCCTCTGGCTGGGTGGCCTGGGTGGCTGTATCCCCGGGGTCTGATACTGATGCTTGAGTGTCAGGCAGTTCATCTTGCTGTTCAAGCTGTTCTGATGCTTCAATCTGTGGCAGAGTGACCCTCTTCCTCTTTCCCAGTCCAGGTCTCTTCACTATATTTCTTGTATGAAATATATCCAAAAAATTATCCAAAGTTCGTCAATGTGAATGCATTGAAGAAAAATTTGCAAGCGATGCAAATTGTTTGCGGGGCCCTGCTTTTATAGTCTCCAGCCAGTTCATCATGTGCTACGAAGGTAGTAGCTGATTGGTAGCCAGATCTTCGCATGCGCAGCCAGTTCGCCAATCAACGACGACCTACTGCGACATTCGCTGTTCATTGGCTGAGAGGAGTGACGAATATCTCCGGGGCCTCGTAGCATATTCTTCAGGGGCGATGATGCATGGCTTCCCCGCTGCGAATATCATTGTTTGTTCTTCGTCTGTCACACGACAATCTTCAAAGGAAAGGTGGTGAACAATGAAGAACAATGAAGAAGCCTGCTACGAAGTGGCGAATTAAGGTACGAGGGTGCTACGAAGTCGACGAACCCTCCACCATCTGTGAAGAATTGCAAAGAACTGGACGAAGCGGGACGATAGTTTTGAACAGTTTGAAACTGTCGTAGCCAGGTGACGATCCATGGAGAATGGTGGAGAACAGTGAAGATAGACCAAGAATATGCTACCAACAGGGACAAATTTCAGGATCGTGCTTATTCGCCACTAAAAATCGCCACTGTGTGACCTGGCTATAATGGACAGATTTGCAGTTCAGTTCGGGGAGGGGGTGGGTATAATTTTTACCAAAAACACAGGCCAGTATTAAATTTGTATGTTTGGCTGCAGGTATGCATGCTCCGTGAATATTTTCTGGGATGGGGAAGTCTTAGCAAGATGAAGATCAAAATACATTGAATTCAAGGAGATTCATATTCATGTTTGCATACAAAATATTAAGGCACAGACTTCTGTTGTGCTTTCCCCAACATTCTATCAATAGAAATACTGCAGCATTCACTGTATTTTGCAGACCACTGACCAAGGTGTAGATGGAATTGTTCCCAGACAATGAAATTTCAGTTCTGTAATTATGATATTACATTGTGATAATTCCACTTATTCAACAATAGCCATCTAGAAATCACGATCTTTTCTTAAGAGGTACAATTCCCTAACTTAAATACATTCTGCCCTAAGAGCCTGTAATGGGGGTGTTCCACTGGAACCGACCCTGTAACTGACTCTATGACTCTAGGGTTGGTTGTAAAAGTCAGAGAATCAGGGATGACAAACATCCCAGCTTGTTTGGATCCAGATCCTGACCTGACTTGGGATCAGGATGATTTTCAACAGAGGCTATTTGAGGGAAAAGATCAAGGATTGCAACATGGGGCTTCCGGCACCTGAACTTCTGGGGGAGGGATTGCCAGATTTGGACTATTTCTTCTTCTTCACTATTTCAAGGCAAATTGATTCAATCGATGGTGAAACCCTACAGCAAAAGACAACTCACAAGGGAAGAAATAATTGCGAACTTTTGGATTTCCAGAGGCAGGGAGTGGTTAAACACACCTTTGGAATATTCGTGAGCTGATTCAGGGTACTACTGGGCACCCTGGAGCAAAGGCCAAGGGTTGTCAGAGACATTGTGTTTACATGTGTGGTGTTGCACAACATGCTAAGGACACACCAGGGAGGAGCAGACAGGGCACCAACCCCAGTAAATGATGTAGCAGCCCTACAAAATGAACAGCCTAATGAAAATTACAGGAATCCTTCAAGGGAGATCAAACAGCAATGAGAACTACCAAAAGACTACTTCAGTCGTGTGGGGGCATTGCGGGAGCATTTTAAAAGTTTTTAATCTGCAATTTTTTTCCTAAGTTTTTAATGCAATTTTTTATAAGTTATAAAACTAAAATTTTAATTTTTTTTCTATGTTTAAAATCTTTTAAGCGCAGTTGTGATAAATTTGAAGTTTTTCAAAGTTTTCATCAATCACTCATTCATTCATTCATTCAATCACACATTCATTCAATCACACATTCATTCATTCTGTTTTGTTTTTGTGTTTGGGGGCCAAAGTGTTTAGTGTGGGGCGGTGTAATGCTTCCTGTTTGGGGAATTTTTGTTAAACAGCAGCCATTAATTGTTTTTGAAAGAATCCACCATTAGCCCAACTTTTGCAAAATATAGATATATATATATATACAGCCTGAGTAGTGGCCACCCTTCTTCCGAGCATGCAAACCAACAGTCAACGATGGCGTATTAATATCTGGGATTCTGCAAAGTTGTAATTAATCATCATTTATAAAATAGATCTGTTTGATCTTTAGACTAAAATATCAAATTAAAACTTATATCCTAAAAAAGTATTATGGACAAATCTGAAAAATACAGAAGTGTAGTACCTTAACCCTAGGTTCAATAGAATATATTACAAAAACTCCCATAACACAAAAACAACAAAGACAACCATACTGCAAATATTGTTGGATAGATTTAGTTTCTACATGCTTAACTTATGAAATAAAACATCTTAATATGTATAAACACCACTTGCAAAGATACATATAGTTTAACAGCATTTTATTGTATGTACTTATTTTTTATTTTATCAAAATTATTGACGTCAACATATCTTTTCAAAAAGGTAGATAGACATTTATTTCAATAGTAAACATACAAATTAACATAATGCTATGTACAACATATACTTACTATTTTTCCTAAAAGCTTATCAAAGAGTTTTAATTTAAAACAACTATCTGGGGATGCTGTGGAAAAAGAGTTAGTAGAAGTTATTACTTATTATATCTAACTCCTCTTTACCATTTAGTTATTTACTAATATTACTTCCAGAGCATTCTAACAAGCATGTTAATATAAATACAATGAGTTTTTTTTTTTACATTTTTATACATTTTCACCAATAGCCTTGTATATTAAGAGCATTTAATTTCAACCCAAAACAAATTATATTATCTTTTTTGTTGTTGTTGTTGTTGTTATCAATGGCTTGAGTTCATAAACTTGGCAAAAACATGTAAATGGTTATTTTTTTATTTTAGATTGACAACTTTCAAACTTTCATAAATACGTATGTTACCATTCCCCATTTTCATTTTATATTTCAAGTGATAAAAAATTGCTTGAACGTAAACAAATTCCGAGAAGGAGACTTGAAAAATAATGTGAACAAATTTCGGGTCAACACAAACTCAGTCACAGGGTTCATTATAAAACCTGGACTTCCGGAAGGGCGGTCGGACCAGGGCGGTAGGGCGGTAGAATTGGGCGGTGGGTAGCAGTTGTACTGGGACCAGTATCTGTTTTCTGATTGGCTGAGCAGGGGCTGGCCTTCCTGCACTGGTCCCTGCTGAAGAAAATAAGAAGGAATATTGAGGCCAGGTCACCGCCCCAGCCCATCAAGGAGAAGAGATCACCGCCCCAGCCAATCAAAGAGACTAGGTGACCGCCCCAGCCCATCAAGGAGAAGAGGTCTAAATGTACTAAAAAAGATGTAAAATTTAAAGAAAATTTAATACACTCAGACAACATAACCAGCACTCCCAAAGATAAGTCTAAATATTTAACGAAAAGTAAGAAAAGTTTAAATTTTGAGGGGAGTTGTTTAACTATAGGAGACTGTGGCAATAATCAAGAATTGACACTGACATGGTTTATATCTTGCCAGAAGAGTTCAACAGGTGCGGTGACAATAAAATATTGCTGGATTGTATATTTCTAAAATATTGTCAGAAACCCATCGTAGCCTCACGTTTTCATCACTCTGTGGGTGCGGACCAGCATCTGTTCTCTGATTGGCTGGGCGGTAAGTAGGGCGGTGGTAAGGGCGGTCCGGAAATTGGTCCTTTTCCGGGTCCGGTTCCGACTTTTATAAAGTATATTTTAGTAGCGACCCAAAGTTCAGTTTTTCGCCCACCCTTCCAAAGAGTCGCGTCCAAAGAGTAGATAAGATTTTGGTACTTTATTCCATCTAACTAGAAACGTTATATCATGTCGATGTAACCGTCTTGTATGTTTTGGTAAAATTCGCGAATTTGGTGTTACAAAGATGCTGAGTCGTTACCCAATCTGGCCAAAAAAACCTTATTTTTTGCTTGTTTTAAGTGCACTTACGTTGATTTAACGGAGTGGTTATATTTACCCAACGGCTGTGTACGCTAGTTGTGATATTGGTCTAGCGTACCCAACGGCTATGTACACAAGATCAGTGCTAGTGTACCCATATTTTAATCACTTCTTCCTTAAGTTAACTTTGTTAAAATGTAACAATAAGCTGAATAAGTTTAATTCAGAGAGTGGTCCTTGGCCCATTTCTGACTACTCAAAAAATTCCTTAAAAACTAATTACTTCACAATGCCTTGGATACAGACCTGTTTAGTACGCTATGAAGGGTACTGATATCGAGTGCACAACCATTGAGTGCATACTACCTTGGGTAATGAGAAATTGGGCAGGCTGTAAAAAATTTGGAGTTGTTGGGTACACTAGCAGCGATATAGATCTTGTGTGCACAACCACTGGGTACACTAGACCAATATCACAGCTGCTGGGAACACTAGCAGTGATATGGATCTTGTGTACACAGCCACTGGGTATGCCAGCAATGATACTGATCTTGGGTGCAAACCCATTGGGAACACAGAGTTTACTGCCTTGGGTACAGGGTAGTTGGGTATGCCAGTACCTTAAACAGCTTTTGGTTACACTAACAAAAGAAAATATCAAGGACGTTAATCTAGGGTTAACCATTGGGAAAACAGAACTTAGTGCTTTAACTGGATGTAGGAGAGTTGCATATGCCATTAGTGTACATACACAGCCGTTGGGTATGCTAGCAGTGATATAGATCTTGTGTACACAACCATTGGGTAGGCTAGACCGTTATCACTGTTAGAGTACACAACCGTTGGGTACACTAGCAGTGAAATACATCTTGTGTACACAACAGTTGGGTACACTAACAATGCTATTGATGTAGGGTGCACGACCATTGGGAACAAAGGGTTCACTGCTTTGATTGCAGGTTAGTTGGGTATGCTGTTAGTGTACATACACAGCTGTTGGGTATGCTAGCAGTGATATGGGTCTTCCATACACAGTCTTTGGGTAAGCTAGACCCATATCACTGCTAACGTACACAACCGTTGGGTAGGCTAGCAGTGAAATAGATCTTGCATACACAACTGTTGGGTATGCTAAGAAAGCTATTGATCTAGGGTGCACAACCATTGGGAACATAGGGTTCACTGCCTCGAGTGCAGGGTAGTTGGGTATGCCAGTAGTGTATGTATACGGCCATTCGGTAGGCTAGCTGCGATATAAATCTTGCGTACACAACCGTTGGGTATGCTAGACCAATATCACTGCTAGCGTTCACAACCGTTGGGTACGCTAGCAGTGAAATAGATCTTACGTACACAACCATTGGGTACACTAGACTGAGACTGATATCCCTGCTAGCGTACAGAACCGTTGGGAACGCTAGCAGTGTAATACATCTCGCGTACCCAACCATTGGCTACACTAGCAGTGAAACTGATCTAGTGTACACAGCCATTGGGAACATAGGGTTCAGTGCCTTGGGTGCAGGGTAGTTGGGTATGCCAGTAGTGTATAAACACAGCTGTTGGGCAAACTAGCACTGATATAAATCTTGCGTACACAGCCGTTGGGTACGATAGACCAATATGCCTGTTAGCGTACCCAACCATTGGCTATGCTAGCAGTGAAACTGATCTAGTGTACACAGCCTTTGGGAACATAGGGTTCAATGCCTGGGTTGCAGGGTAGTTGGGTATGCCAGTAGTGTATGTACACAGCCGTTGGGCACACTAGCACTGATATAAATCTTGGGTACACAGCCGTTGGGTACGCTAGACTGATATCTCTGTTAGCGTACCCAACCGTTGGGTACGCTAGCAGTGATATAAATCTTGCGTACCCAACCGTTGGGTACGCTAGCAGTCAAATAGATCTTGCGTACACAACCGTTGGGTACGCTAGCAGTGAAACTGATCTAGCGTACACAGCCGTTGGGTAAATATCCCCTACCTTGATTTAAATATGAATTGACACAAGTGTAAGTGATACTAGGAAATGTGCTTTACCCGGTAGTACCAACATAAAATCAAATAAAAAAATACATGTATTCTAAAATCGGTTTAATGGGCGATAATATAATTTATACTGGAAATCAGCACCCCAACTTTGTACAATTTCCATAGCTTGAAATCTCTGAAGATGCTTAATTTAGTTCTGTTGTCACTTCGACTTCCTTATTTTGTATGTGAAAGGACACAAGTTTTACTGATGACAACAATATTGCAATAAATATTGAATCTTCCGTTTTGTGCCATGTTGAGGTTGGTGCCATGACACTGCACCAACCCAGATACAGACATAGGGTCAAATGCAAATGTATTTAAATGAATTTTAAATACTTTTCAAAAGTATTTGCATTTGAGATTTTCAAATGAAAAGTATTTGCATTTGAAAAAAAATTCAAATACTTTTCATATAGATTTTGCAAATACAGTATATTCTGCAAGTGAATGAATTTGCTGTTTATTCTTTCTTTTTGCAAAGCATATAATTTAAGTTATTCTTTTATTACTATTAATGTTGTGTATTGGTGAGCTCAATTTAGGCTTTTAATAAGTACTTTTAAAAAAGTAATAGGGTAAAATCTTGTTGACTTACTAGATATTACTGGTATTAATATGCTTATTTGAAGATTTTTAGCTAATGAAGAAACATTCTGTCAAAGACTGATCTCTCAAAGTGATATTGCAATTAACATCAACAAGCCCAAAAACAATCCATTGTCCTGCAAATATAAAGGCAGCTTACAAGTGGCAGTCCCATCCTTGTGAATCTGTGTTTAAATACATAAGCTCAAAAGCAAACATTCAGTAATAGATTATTAGGTAAATTCAAGATGTCGGAAAAGATTCAGCCTAATGTTAGACAACACTTTTCTGTTGTGAATGTCCCTGGCCACTAATCCCCTCACTTGAAGGTTACAATTTTAAGCATTTCCAACCACTTATCCCTTCACTTGAAGGTTACAATTTTAAGCATTTCCAATTAATGTTATTTTAAGGTAAAAGTTCAGTCCTTCGTGAAGAAGGTATGTAATTAGAAACTAAATATATCAGAAGTTCATGATTGGTATTTAACCCCAAGTCTGCAAGTAGTATATATATGTAATTCTTGAATGTAGCACCGTACTGCCTCCTGACTTGGAGTAAAATCCTTAAAGTAATTTGGATTTGAAGGATTTAAATCATTTTTCAAATTTCAATTATTTTTATGAAAGAAAACAAAGATTTGGATTTAGATTTAAATCCTTTTGGTGAAATTCCTGAAAGTGCCAAATCTTTTTCAAATTTTTTACTAATTATCGTAAATTTGCTTTTTCATTTTTCTATTATCCCCAAACCTAAAGGGTTTAGAATAACTTACTTTTCTGGACAATATATGTGGACAAAACTATCCAAATCTTTATATCTTTGAAAGAATTAGAAATGACAAGCAAAGAAAATGTCTCTAAAAGACTAAAACTAGTACATACAGAGACTTACCCAGCCAGCACTATGTATGAGTCCAACAAGGTACTAAATGGGTTCTTATATGGGGGGGGGGGCCTTTCTTGGTTCCTTACATGGGCCCCAGCCAGTTTTTGCAGATGTTTTTTTTTTTTTTTTTTAATGGGACTAATATGGTTTTTCTGTATGGGTCATATTACTCTTAGGTGTCCTGCATGTGGACCATATTGTAAAATAAATAGGTCCCACATGGACCCAATTTGTAGTTTGAACACCGGGCCTAAATGGCTTTTGCAAATGGGTTTGTGGTGGACCCAGTATTATTGGCTCTGTATATGGGTCATGTGGGCCTGACAGGGGTACTATATGGTAAATGGATCAAGGTCTTATATTGGTCCTACATATCTGTTCAGATATAGGAATGGCTATGTGGATTGGCCCTTTTTTATGTCAGCTGACTTGTCAGTCAGCTGACATTATGTCATCACTCTGCGGCGTGGGCGTCCGCGTCCGCGTGAACAACTTCTTCTCCAAAACTACAAGGCCTAGAGACATGCTGTTTTTTTTAGAAGATACCTTATCTATCGAGGATGAAAAATTGTTCAAGGCATGCAAATCTGTCTCTTCGTCTGTTTGCTAGAGACATTACAAGGGGGGTACCCCCACCAAAAGTGTGAAAATTTCAACTTTTTATCACAATTTTCTCCATGACTATTGCAGGGATTTCTCTCATATCTTGCATATATGTACTAGGCCAGAGGTAGATTCTCTTGTGTGAGTATGAGACCTGGATCTGTCTTACTTTTTTTTTAATAAATTTTTTTAATAATTTTTAATGCATTAAAATTCATGAAATCATGCACTAAATCACTTATAACTTCAAAAGTGTTGCATTTACAGCATTTTGTGAAAATATGTTGTCAGCTACTTTTTTCATAGCTACAATATGGTGAGTAAGTTGGGTGTCTGTCTCAATAGCTAAGTGAGTAATAGCTACTTTTGGGCTTTTCAGTAACTTCCATTATGAGTAAAATCACTTGTAACTTAAAAACTATTGCATTTAGAGAATTTCGTATAAATATGTTATTCAGCTACTTTTGGGCCAGCTATAACATAGTGAAATTTCAGACCTGTAGCTCATGGCATAGCTGAGTAATAGCTACTTTTAGGTTATCACTGTTGAGTAAATCGCTTATAACTTGAAAACTATTGCATTTAGAGAATTTCGTATAAATATGTTATTCAGCTACTTTTGGGTCAGCTATAACATAGTAAAATTTCAGACCTGTAGCTCATGGCATAGCTGAGTAATAGCTACTTTTAGGTTATCACTGTTGCGTAAATCACTTATAACTTGAAAAGTGTTGCATTTAGAGCATTTTGTTAAAATATGTTATTCAGCTACTTTTTTCATAGCTACAATATGTTGAGTAAGTTGGGTGTCTGTTTCAATAGCTAAGTGAGTAATAGCTACTTTTGGGCTTTTCAGTAACTTCCATCATGAGTAAAATCACTTGTAACTTAAAAACTATTGCATTTAGAGAATTTCGTATAAATATGTTATTCAGCTACTTTTGGGCCAGCTATAACATAGTAAAATTTCAGACCTGTAGCTCATGGCATAGCTGAGTAATAGCTACTTTTAGGTTATCACTGTTGAGTAAATCACTTATAACTTGAAAACTATTGCATTTAGAGTATTTTGTTTCATATGTTATTCACCTATTTTGGGGTCAGCTATAACATAGTGAAGTTTCAGACCTGTGGCTCATTTCATAGCTGAGTAATAGCTACTTTGAAGTTCTCACTGTTGAGTAAATCAGTTATAATTGGAAAACTATTGCATTTACAGAAATTTGTGCAAATATGTTATTCAGCTACTTTTGGGTCAGCTATAACATAGTGAAATTATAGACCTATAGCTAATGGCACAACTGAGCAATAGCTATTCTCAGGTACTGACTGTTGAGTAAATCAGCTATAACTTGAAAAATATTGCATTTGGAGTATTTTGTTAAAATATATTGTTCACCTACTTTTGGGTCAGCTATAACATAGTGAAATTACAGACCTATAGCTCATGGCATAGCGGAGCAATACCTATTTTCAGGTTCTCACTATTGAGTAAATCAGTTGTAGCTTGAAAACTATTGCATTTACAGTAGTTTGCTTAAATATGTTGTTCACCTACTTTTGGGTTAGCTATAACATAGTAAAATTTCAGACATGTAGCTCATTGCATAGCTGAGTAATAGTTCCTTTGAGGTTCTCACTGTTGAGTAAATCAGTTGTAACTTGAAAACTATTACATTTAGAGTAATTTGTTAAATATGTTATTCACAGAATTTTTGGTCAGCTATAACATAGTGAAATTGCAGACCTCTATGTCATCGCATAGCTGAGCAATAGCTACTTTCAGGTTCTCACTGTTGAGTAAATCATTGTATCCACTGGATAGCCGCAGTGTGTAGAGAGAGATTTCACCATTACTGCTCTGATGAAAAAAAATATTATAGCTAGCTTTCTTAAGTTTGCAGTATATATTAATAACCATAAAATGTTGTCTGGGAATATTTTTGGCCTCATTTTGAGAAACAAGATGGCCGCCACGGGTGTTTTTTGTCAGTCATGAAAAGTGCTTATATCTCCCTTATTATTGATCCTAGAGGTTTGGGATGATAAACCAACCTGTAGGAAATCATGGGGTGGGAATCTTTTGGTGTGGTCAGATTTGACCTTCAATGACCCCTCCTTCAAGGTCAAACAAGGATAGCCAAACTTAAAAGTGCTTATAACTCGCTTATTATTGGTCCCAGAGGTTTGGGATGGTAAACAGACAGGAAATCATGGGCTGTGAATCTGTTGATATGGTCCGATTTGACCTTGGAACCCTCCTTCAAGGTCAAATGAGGATAGCGAAAATTGAAAGTGCCTACAACTCGCTTATTATTGGTGACAGAGATTTGGGATGGTAAACCATCCCATAGGAAATCATTGGCTCGGAATCTTTTGGTATGGTCAGATTTGACCTTTGGACCCCTCCTTCAAGGTCAAATGAGGACAGCCAAGCTTAAAAGTGCTTATAACTCATTTATAATTGGTCCTAGAGGTTTGGAATGGTAAACCATAGGAAATCATGGGCTGGGAATGTATTTGTGTGGTTAGATTTGACCTTGGACCCCTTCTTCAAGGTCGAACGAGGATATTGCATTTGTAGTATTTCTTTAAATATGTTTTAACCTATTTTTACACTTAAACAATTACCTTGTTATTTTCCTTCATAATACCATTTACAGGGCACAACTTTTTTATCCTTTTCTTCTGTCAGCTTCGGAATTTCTTTCGAACTTGCTGTTCAGTTACCATTTACTGTATTTCTGTACAGCCCTTTTCCTGATAATTATTCTGTCCTCTAATCACCTTCACAAATCAAAAACACTCAGTCAGCTGACACAGTGCCCGTTCACGGGCACTCTCCTCTTGTTTAAAATGTGCACTAGTAACATGGAAGGTTCATTTACTGTTCAGCTTGCATGTAATACAAGCTGACACATGAGTTGTTGCGACTGTTCTCATCTGTGTGAACATGCCCAATTTCCTTCACACTTTGACCACAACATTCTGCCTAATATTTCACCTGAAAGTATTTTAATACACTTTAACACAGCTTTTGAAAATAATGCACAATACTATCTTGTATCATTGATACAATACTATTATTTGTGGATGACCAATAAATGACCTCTTGAGTTAAACTAAGAGAAGCAAAAATTTACATAATTTCCACATAAAAGTTAACATTGGTGATGAGTTATTCTTAAAGAGGATTTGTTTTTCACACAAAATAAGACAAATTGATTTAATTAAGTACACTTGTTATTTATATGTCTGTCATTCAGGATTTATATATGGGACCTATTTAGCTCCCTTTATACAGATAAGTTTCCCAGATATGTCGGTTATGGGACCCATATTAAAAATTGTGATAATAAATCGATTGTTTGTCACCCTTTACTAAGTCCAAATCAACGTGATGTCAAATGAATCTGAAATTAAGTCTAATTTTTCAGAACATTAAGGTTATACACCATACCTTGAGGATAACTGACCCCTAAGAAAAAACTCTGCCGTAGAAATTTGGGACCTTTCTCAAGGGCCTGTGGAGAAGGAATGTCACCCCAACAGCGCTTTAAACCACTTGCCACACAATAGAGTCTTGGTAAATACCTTTTGGAATCGGGGAAAATGCTTCCACAACAATAATCTCTGATAACAAAAATTTTACACGGCCCTCATTTCACAAATGGTCCAAAACAGTAGACCACCATTTGAAGAAAAGTCCCAAGAAGTGACCAAGCCTTAATACCAAAGAAACCAAGGAGGTTCCTCAGTTGGTCAGTCCAGAAGTTCCAGGAGATCCTCATGTCAAGGAAAGAGACAGTTCAAATTTCTAAACTACGGTGTACGGGTGAAGGGTACCCCCTATGCCAATGCATAATCAACCTTCAAAAGAAGGCAATAAATCAGTGACACTAGTTTCACTATATATTACACTCACTTCTTTCTAGTTCCCAACCATAGTGCAAGTGAAGACCAGCGATCCATTTAAGGCATCTGCCGACACACAGATGAATTCAGAAATTCAAAATGGAAACACCAAAGTCCATCCCAGCCTTAACTATAGGAGAGTGTGTATCTTTAATAGACCAGTCAGACAAGTGCCAATCTACCCCAGTTCTAAAAAATATCTCAGGTTCTCACACAAATATTGATTTGCGCCCCTTCAGTTTGTCTTTGCAACAGTGTGTTGAAATAAATCAAGCTCATTGCTTTAATAAAGGGACATCAGGAAACATAAGTACCTAAGTGATGAGAATAAGAAGGCCAGTCAGAATTAGAAGCCCTCCATCCCTTAGCCCTCGGAACATTAACTTAATAATGGTGATCCAATCAGAAGAAATCAGAACCCTCTCTAACTCAGGTATTTTGTTTGTGTGATATCAGTTTCACTTGGAAACCGGTCTTGTGAAGCCCATCAATTGCAGAGGGCTAAAATGTGTCCCTTAATCCAAAGGATAACCAGGAATCTGTGCAAAGTTCAATATGACAATATAATTGATGACACTAATTGTATCCACCGGATAGCATCCAGTTGATACTATGGATTATGCTTGAGTATACCTCCACCACAGTGGGTGGAGATTTTCGTGTTACCCCTCCAGATGGAAAGGTGTTCTAGGTAGAGTTCTGATATTTGCAGGATATATTCATCATTACAAAATCTTGTCTGACAATATTTTTGGCCTAAAAGATGGCCACCACAGGCGTTTCTTGACTTTCAGGAAGGAATTTTGTGATCCATCTACAGAAAAATGTATTATAGGTAGAGATCTCAAATTTGTGGGATATGTTCACCATCACAAAATCTTGCCTAGAAATATTTTTGGCCTCATTTTGAAAAACAAGATGGCCATCACAAGTGTTTCTTTGTCAGTCATGAAGCAATGTGTAGCAATTTTCCTGTTACCCCCTCTAGAGCAAAAGGTATTATAGGCAGATTTCCCAAATTTGTAGGATATGGTCATCATTACAAACCTTGCCTAGGAAAGTTTTAGGCCTCATTTGAAAAACAAGATGGCCGCTACAGGCGTTTCTTTGATGGTCATCCATTATTTTTATACATTGAGGCTTTTCTCATCTTTGAAAGGTTGAATGTCTTTGTGGTTGATATTTTTAATAAATATTTATATCCTCTATAACCTACAGATATTTGACCTTGATGCTTCCCTCATTTTCAAAAACCAAATCGCCGCCACAGGCAGTTTTTACAAACAGGCCTTAAGGGCTGTCGGGGTATTGTTTTCACCCATGGTGTCCGGATGGATGGTCAGGCGGGCAGCGGGAAAAAGTTTGTCCAGGCTGTGTCTCAGAAACCGTAAGGTGTAGGAAGTTGGTACTTGGTAGGGATATTGGTTAAGGGGTGTAGGTATGCAACATCATGGTTTGACGTTGATTTGACCTTTAACCTTGCCGCAGTGACCTTGAGTTTGAAAATCTTGTCCGGGCTGTATCTCGGAAACCATAAAGTGTAGGAAGTTGATACTTGGTAGGGACATTAGTTGGGGGTTATACGTGTGCAACGTCATGATGTGACATTGATTTGACCTTTGACCCTGACCTATAAAATCTTGTCCGGGCTATATCTCGGAAACTGTAAGGTCTAGGAAGTTGATACTTGGTAGGGACATTGGTTCGGGGGTGTAAGTGCGCATTGTCATGGTGTTACCTTATTTGACCTTTGACATTGCCGCAGTGACCTTGACGTATAAAATTTTGTCCGGGCTATATCTCGGAAACTGTAAGGTGCAGGAAGTTGTTACTTGGTAGGGACATTGATTAGGGGGCATAGGTGTACAATGTCATAGTGTGACCTTGATTTGACCTTTGACCTTGCCGTAGTGACCTTGACCTATAAAATCTTGTCCGGGCTATATCTCGGCAACTGTAAGGTGTAGGAAGTTGATAGTAGGGACATTGGTTAGGGGGCGTAGGTGTGCAACATCATAGTGTGACCTTGATGTGACCATTCACTTGCTGTAGTGACCTTGACCTAGAAAATCTTGTCTGTGCTATATCTTGGAAATAGTAAGGCAGAGGAAGTTATTACATGGTAGGGAAATTGGTTAGGGGGAGTAAGTGTGCAACATCATGTTTTTACCTTGATTTGACCTTGTCCCAGTGACCAGGAGTTTTATAATCTTGTCTGGGCTATTTCTTGGATTCCATAAGGTGTAGAAGGTTTACATTTGGTTAGGCCTTTAACACTGGCTTTGCCAAAGTGTGTTTAACTGCCATATCTGATGTATCTTTCTCTTATGACAAAGATATATAGATTGTTGCAACTGATTATCATATGCACTTTTACATAATTGTGCTATTTTTGACAGCTATTCTCCAATTAATAAATTTTACAGGGTCATAATTTTTAGTTCACTGATTAATTGTGTCATCTTGCTATTTAATTGTCTTGTTTTAATACTTTATCTTTACATACATTTTCTTTCTTTTAGATGTTATCTTCTCTGCTTCATTCCATTATTTGGAGCTTTATTTAACTTACACTGCTGTGAAAGTATCCTGATCTTGGTACTGTTTCACCACTTCTATATCTCATGGTGTTGAAAACTGTTTCCCCAGGCTGTGGGGTACGGGTATCTCTGATGCCATTTTTATGCTTGATTTCTGTGAGTGTGTAATTTCAAGAAAAAAGGCTTTCTGCATAGGTGGCAGAGAGAATTTGCACATAAGAGACTGTCCACTGGAACCATTTATCCAAGTAGGCCATTTTTGAAAAATAGCAAAAAGGTAGATATCACCAAGCCATCTGTGAGAAATATTAAGACTTTTTTATGTATGTCTATAGAAATTTGAAATGGCCTCCCTGCACTGTTATCGTACTGCACTAGTAGACTAGGTGGGACAAGAAAGCCAAGCCAATCAGTCAGGGGATATTAAAAGACTGCTGATTTTCCAGAATACCAGAATATAGCATAGCTGAAAGTTTTTGTAATGTTAAATGAACTAACAAAGACAACCACTGAACCAATGAGACTTGATTTTCAATTCCTTACATTCCTTACTTTTTGCTTACTTTGGCATAAGGCAAATAGTAAAGTGAAATCTTTGCTTGAAGCCGACACAATTTTGAATCTGGCTCAGTGGGACGTCAGACTATTCCCCTCCTCTGACTTCAAGCCTTCAAGAAGAAAAACCAACTAACCAAGGAATGAGCTTATTCTGGATAGACCATTGTGTCAGGATAGAAATCTGTGTCCAGTTCACATTGAACCAAATACTTAAGAGGAGCTAGATAGGTCCCTCCTCTTTATATCATTAAAATTGGGGCATACATTAAATATTAGGCCAGCCACCATGGCTTCTTGGGGGGGGGGGGGGGGGGGGTGGGGTGTAAACAGTCATAATATGCTATGAACAAGCCAACCAGCACATCCTAGATCTGGGCCAAGTTAAGGCTTATGACATCAGAACCTTCACAGCATCTAAAGCTTTCTGTGGTGACCTATCCACAGATCAAATTATACAGGCTCATCACTTGAAGACATAATATGATTAATATCTTTACAAACTTTTATTTTGTTGAACAGTTCATGGGCAAATAAGTTCAAATAACTGTAATGAGTTAAACTTGGGTGCATTGGTGGTGGTCCAAAAGTTTATAGAACCCCATTCAACTTACAAGTTCAAGGGACACAAAAGCTGAGAGAGGCAAATCCTTTCGTTCCAAGGTAAAGTGGGCTCAGTGGATCAAGATTATTGGTCAGGCCAGGTCCTGTGATATCGCTTCCCTACCTGTAAGGTCTCATTCAATAAGTTCCACCGGTTCCTGCATTTTCTATTCTAGCTCGGCAACCACTGGGCAGATTCTCTTCAAATTTAGCACATGTATGCAGTAGACCCGGGAAAATTTTTTGAACATGGTGTCATGACATTTCTACCAATCAGAGAACTTGTATGACCAAAAACATGTTTTTTCAAAGGGGTGTGCTTGTCCGGATGATAACTTAAAAAGTGCTTCATCTATTCGCCTGAAATTAGGCAAGTAGGTATGTTATATAGATGTCTGGAAAACATTAACTTTTGGAAGTGATCCAACACAAAATGGCCAACTTATTAATGAAGAAACTAACGCCATGAATTTTTGTAATGCAAAAAAAAATAAATAAATAAATAAAAAAAAAATAAATTAATTAAAAAAACCCATGTATCTTATCTTGGAAAAGGGGCGAAATAGAGTGATTTTGGGGAATTTTTTTACCCCCAGGATAAATGCAGAGTGATGTGGCGGCTTTTCCCAAAAAGTGTTTTCCTGTGATTTTTGGTAGCCATCTTTAATTTCTGTGTAAAGTGCAAAAATACTTTTATCTTCGGCAAACATTTTGGCCCCCAAGGTATCCGTAAGATGTGTTTTACTGGGACAACACCTCAGGAGTCCTCGTCTATTTACACTAAACAATAATGCTTTTTTCGTCAAGTTTGGTCCTCAGAAGGCATGGAGTGAATCCTAAGGGGGTAAGCTTATAAAAGTTTAAGCTTATAAAGTTTACAATATGTCAACTGGTGGATAATATAGAAATAGACAATGACGAGCGAGGGGTTATAGGCGATTTTACAACGATTAGCGATATTAGGATCACAAAGGCGAAGCCTGAGTGATTCTACTGCGGTAATCGTTGTAAAATCGCCTATAACCCTGAGCTCGGAGTTGTCTATTTCTTTTCTAACATGACATTTTAGAAGATCTTATGAAAATTAGTTTTGAAGCTATTTTATAGAAAAATATACGAATTATTCTATAAAGATCTTTTTATCGAGGGTACCGTGGAAATATTGGAAGAGCCACAAATTAAAACAACCCTTTTCTTTGATAAATGTCCTTAAACTATAGCACATTCAAATCAGTATATTCTATGTTCAAATGTAAGAATCCCTGAATATCATATTTACCATTACTTGTCTATTTAATGAAAAATAACCTAAGCTGTTACTTCAAGTTTTCTTTTTGCGGAGCAGCATTGTGAGTGATAAAATAGAACTCATGAGGTTATGCGGGGTTTTACAGAGCAATTTTTTGTGTCTTAGCCAATCAGAATCGCGGACACAGCCGTGTTATGTTAGAATAAAAGATATACAGGGAAGAATAAGTTCGAACTTTACAACAGGTTATTCTGTCTAATATTTGCAAAACCTATATCGATACCCCTGTTTTAATCACCAATGTTTTGACTTGTCTTGGTGAAAATAAGAATTACAAAAATGTTTAAATAAGTGTTATGCTTTTGTTTTACAGGTGTTCCAAACAGACCACTTGTACACTATTCAAGCATGTCTCGACAGTTGAGTACTGCTATTTCTGATGGCTTCTTGGCAATTATATCACTTCATGCATCACTGCAAGTGCTTGGCATCAGCCTATCTGGATTTGTTGCCTTTGTGATCATCGGAATAGCTGCAACCTTTGGAACTGTTCGTTTTACGTTTGCAAATCCCAGTAAGGACCTCATTGCTTATCATCAATATATGGCATGGCTGGGAAGTGTTATTGGTACACCATATTTAGCTGCTGCTTTCCATAAGTTAGAAAACAGCGTTTTCATATCAAATATTCACTTGGCATCAGGATTTGCTCTGTTGGTTTTACAGAGTTTCTTGAGCAAGAAAGTCAAAGATATATCCACTGAAGTTGTTAGCAGTGCAGCGGTGTTATCTTTGATTGGAATATGTCTATTTAGTTTAAACATGACAGGGGCAATTGGAGGTGCATGCTATGTCATCGCCGGATTAGCTATTGGCACATCAGGAAAATTACATGGCATACCAAGAGTAGATTTGTTTCACTATGTTCTTGTTATAGCAAACATTGCACTTATGATGGGATTGCAGAGAGATCCACAACCAGTGTATTATAAAGCTTCATAAATCATGAATTTCCAGTTCCCAGTCAGTGAACAATATTATGCACTCTATTCAGGTGTTGTATATTATAAAGTGACAATTTGCTATAGAAAAGCTACCAAAAGTTCATGTGGTATTATCCTATGATTGAAAGTATTTTTGTGTACATTGTATTTTATAAGTTGTTCCATGTTGAATATCCAAAAATAGTAAAAAAATTGTTTATAATGTTGTTTTTATTCATTATGATTTCACTGTCTAGTTTGTAGGATGTATATTTATGAAATGATTACACCTTGTAATGTTAATTCATCCTGCCATTTTAGACAGTTTAAAACAAAACAGTAACTTTGAGAGAAAGGTTTAAAACGTTTAAAATTATTGGTTTATGATACTGTCACTGACACCAGATATTTAACCCCTATAACACAATCTATTGCCATGACTACTTCTGTCAAGATATGTGAAAACATGATCCAGATGCTTAGAGTGTTGTCTTGATAAGAAAAGTAGATTATTTATGATAGCCTGTTATACATCTGGGTGGTAGGAAATTTTAATTTGGCCCAAGGTTTGGGTCCTAGGGGTTTGGGATGTGATCCTTAGGGTTTGGGATATTGCCTGCCACCTCCGAGACTGGAGCTCAAATCCTGGCCCCAGCTCATGTGGCAAAGCTGTTAGTTGCTTGTCCTGGATCAGTGATTTACAGAACAGAACCTTGACCAACTGTAGGTTTCAGTTTCCTCCACCCTTGTAACTACCAGTCACAATATAACCAATATACGTGAGGTAAATCACTAAATGAATAAATTGACCTTTGAACCTTATGTAGTTGCCTGGTCTTGGAATACTTTTCAGTATTACATAGGGATGGCCATACTTTTTCAGTGGATACATGTTGCATCTGACCTGATGTGTCTTGGTCTAGTTCAGCTATACAATGTTTTAGACATTGAAATATTATCTTACCAGGGTTGAGTCTTAGTGCAAATAAAATTATTTAGTACAAGTACTTTTAGAATCTTTCAGTGCAAGTAACAGTACATTTTTTTAAGAAATGTATTTTGTAGAAGTATTTTTGAAAATTATTTAGCACAAGTATTTTGTAAATTGAAACATTTAAAACCTGTTTGTCAATGTTAGGAAAATTGTTTATGAAGGGTATAAATTATATAATCACTGTTGAATATCACCATTGTAAAAATAGCTTCTACTCACATACCTGCAGGTATAGACTTGTACAGAAGTAAACACATTATAGCTTGGGCAAAGTGGCAGAGTCTGTGACTTTAATCTACAATAACCTGGAAAATGATGAGATATTAACTCAAAATAGCTAGTTAGTTATAAATAACATATCTATGGAGCTATAACACCCCAAAGCAATACCAAGCAAGCTGAATCCTCCATACCAGATTTTGTTCAGATATCACCTGCACTTTTCTTTTAATTGAGCAGAAAACTAGGTGTTACTGAAAATAGCTACATAGCTAAGTGGCTATTGCTCAATTAGCCATAGTGCTAAGACTCCCAAAATCAAAACCAAACAAGCTATTAAACCAACAATCTTCCATAGAAAATTTTGTTCAAACATCTTGATTCCTTTTCCTTTTAAAACATGAAAACCAAATTGCTACTCAAAATAGCCAATTCGCTATTACTAATTAAGCGTTTCAGAAAAGGGCGCTTAGTTGTTTTTGCTTCAGTTTCCTCGCCGCTGCCGCATTATGGTCTCCCTTGAATATCTCTCTTATTATTGGAAGCTTTTTAACCATATTTGACAGTTATATACCTTAGGTGTGGGAAAATTTTGCATGCTTAAATTTGACCTTTAATTTTTATCAAGGTCACATGATTAAAAAATAGTTTTTTGGGTACACCCGCCCATCATCGCCGCTCAGCAAAATCTACTGACCACAGAGGCCTGTAATTTTACATACATGTTCATACTATCAAAAACTCAAGCTGATTAGATTTTGGGAGCTATCCGATGAAAATTGACTGATTTATGAGCAATTTTCTCACAGGTACCAACCAGAAAGCTTAAAATTCACGTGAACCCCTGCTATTATCTTCTTAAGTATTGTATTTAGAGACATAAAATGTATTGGGAGATAGAAGGAAACCATATGTGGAGAGTCTAGAAAGCAAGTCATATTTCCCCCCAACTCCCCTGTAGGGGTCAAACTGGGGTCATAAAATGGCCAATTTTGACATTTTGCCTTGCATATCTCCTTTATTATTGGTTTTAGAGATGTAGAATGTGTTAAGAGGTATTGGGAAACCATATGTGAAGAGTCTAGATAGCCGGTCAGATTTTCCCACTGACCTCCCTGTAGGGGTCAAACTGGGGTCATAAAATAGCCGATTTTGTGTTTTTGCCTTATACAGTATAACCTTGGATAATAGAAGGGTCGGATAATAGAAGGGCTAAAATAACAGGTTTAAATGGAGTTGGGAAAGTGGGTTTGAGGTCGGATAATTCAAAATTTGTATAATAGAAGGTCGGATAATAGAGGTTCTACTGTATCTCCTTTATTAATGCTTTTACAGTTATAGAATGTACAAAGAGGTATTGGAAAACCATATGTGGAGAGTCCATATAGCCGGTCAGATAGCAGATTTGATCTTTTTTACAACTTTAGAATGGATTTCATATAAGGAGAGTGTATATAGCCAGTCACATTTAACCCCTGACCCCTCTTATGGGTCATAAAAGAGCAGATTTTGTGTTTTTGCCTTCTATCTCCTTTAAAATTACTCTTCTTACAAACTATAGCATTTATTAAATTAACTTTTCGCAGTTTATGGCAATAGAAAAAAATAGCATCAGAGATGCCCGTACCCCACAGCCTAGGGAAATAATTTTAACACCATGAGATATAGAAGCACTGTGTCAGTACAAAGTTCAGGATACTTTCAGAGCACTGTCAGTTATATAAAGGTCTAAACAATGTTTAAATAGAGAAAATAATGTCTAAGAGAAAGATAATGCATGTACTCTTTATCTACATCTGGCATGGCCGAATTATGGTTTAGATGTTTTGAATATTACCATGCATACAGAAGTGGTAATACATTTGATGAATACTTATGTGTGGTGTTGGAGCAAAATCTGTTACAATGGGAAGTTGTAAAAGTAAAATTCTTAATGAATTCTAATATGACTTTAACAGTGCTTAATCTGCATCAAAAGACAGACCCAAAGGTGCAACAAGATTTTAAAGGCCAAGGTCACTACGACAAGGTCAAAGGTCAAATCAAGGTCACACCATGATGCTGCACACCTACAACCCCTAACCAATGTCCCTACCAAGCATCAACTTCCTACACCTTACGGTTTCCAAGATATAGCCCGGACAAGATTTTATAGGTCAAGGTCAGTATGGCAAGGTCAAATCAAGGTCAGACCATGACATTGCACACCTACACCACCTAACCAATGCCCCTACCAAGTATTAAATTCCTACACCGTACAGTTTCCGAGATATAGCCCGGACAAGATTTATAGGTCAAGGTCACTACGGCAAGGTCAAATTAAAGTCACACCATGACGTTGCACACCTACACCCCCTAACCAATGTCCCTACCAAGTATCAACTTCCTACACCTTACGGTTTCCGAGACATAGCCGGGACAAGATTTTCAAACTCAAGGTCACTACGGCAAGGTCAAAAGTTAAATCAAGGTCAGACCATGACGTTGCACACCTACACATCCTAACCAATGTCCCTACCAAGTATCAACTTCCTACACCTTACGGTTTCTGAGATACAGCCCGGACAAACTTTTTCCCGCTGCCCACCTGCCTGCCCGCCCATCTGGACACCATGGGTGAAAACAATATCCCGACAGCCCTGAAGGGCTGTGGGTAATAAAGCTTAAATTTTTCTTTCATGTTAATGCATAAACCTCCATATTGTGTGCTTAACTTTCACTTCTCTCAGTGCTGCATGTTTTTATTTTCAAAAACCTTTTTCTACTTTATACTATATTTCATCTAACCTTTTGGGACGCTTTATTTTTACTAGCAAAACATTTTTCTGGTTTACTATAGCTATTTTAACCAATGGCAATACCAAGCAAGCTATTACGCACAAATTACCCTGCGTAGCATATTTGGTAAACATAGGTAAAATACTTATTTTTACAATGATTTGAAACCAAAGTGTGATGTAAAAGTGGCAAGATATTTACTCAGTATAGTGAAGTAGCTATTATAGCCTAATAATAACATTGCTATGGACCTATATCATGCCAAAGCACTACCAAGCAGGGAATGGACCATATTACCCTCCATACCTAAACTCTTGAGATATCGCCTGCACTTTTCCTTCAGGTGAGCAGAAAACTAAGTGCAACTGAATATAGCTACTAAGTAGCTAAGTGGCTAATACTCAGCTGTAGAGCTATAACTCCCCAAAAGCAATACCAAGCAGCTATTGACCCAATAATCCCGCATTCAAAATTTGATAAAGATTTCTAAAATACTTTTCCTTAAAATGAGCATAACAAAGTGTAATGAAAAGGTGATATTAACTAAAAATAGCTATTTGGCTATTGAGAGCATAGCTATGGAGCTATAACACCCAAAAGCTATGCCAAGCAAGCTATGAACCCTATAATCCTTCCGATCAAATTTGGCCAAGATATCTCCTTTAATTGAACAGAAAACTAAATAGTACTTGAAATACCTAAATGACTCTTACTCACTTAGCTAAAGCGCATGACTCCTAAAAGCAATACCAAGCAAACTGTTAACCTAGTAATCTTCCATACCTAATTTTGTTCAAATATCTTGATTTATTTTCCTTCTACTCAAAATAGCTAGCTATTGCTCAGCTATAAAGCTGTAATAACCAAAAGCAATATCAAGCAAGCAATCTATTGACCCAATAATCTTGTATAGCAATTTTGGTAAAGATAGCTAGAGTACTTTTCCTTCAAATGAGCAGAAACCAAGTGACAGAAAAGTACGAAATATTTACTCCAAATAGCAAGTAAGCTATTAATAACATAGCTGTGGTGCTCTGAGTCCCCCAATGCTATACTTAGAAATCTATGGACCCTATACTCCTCTGTACCACATTTGGTTAAGATATCTCGTGTACTTTTCATTTAAGTGAGCAGAAAACTACAGTGTATCACCCAAAACAGCGAAGTAGATAAGTGGCTATTACTTTTCTATGACTTCCAAAAGCAATACCAAGCAAGCTATTAATCCAATAATCTTCCATACCAAATTAAGTTTACCCCAAATAGTTAATTAGCCATTACTCTGTTGGCTCCCCCCCCCCCCCCCCCCGTGGGGTGGACATAAATATTAGTACAAGTGTACTGGACTCGGCCCTGTCTTTAACATATATATGTATCTGGTTTTAAATCTATTCAAAGGGTCTAATTGATACAGTGATAAAAGATTTTCCAAGCTCTAACATCTTAGATTTGAATATGTATATAGGCTGGAGTGGGGAAGTTGTCAATCAAGCAAAGCAAAGACTAATTTTTTGACGTAAGATTATAAAGATGGTAAAGATTATGTGTGCATGTACTTGTACATTTTTATCCATTCTTATTAATTTATAGCAACAACAAAACTGATGCACCCAAATATAATTTTTATAATTTATAATTATATTTTGATTAATGCAATTCCTGTTAATTAAAAAAACAAGTTTTGAAGTCACGCTTATCTTAAATAAAAAAAGATATATTCAGGTCAGGGACGCTTATTTGTTTTCACCGAAGTTCGACTGATCACCGCCGCTGCTGCAGGATTATGGTCTCCCTTGAAGAACTTCTTGGGCTTTCAAATTTTTCTTTCCTTCTTATCTTTCTTTAAAACTATAGGGGCGGGAAAAATTTTGTGGGATACTTTGCGCAGACCTTAAGCTTTACTTAAGGTAACCTTGAGCATTTTTCAAAAACACCCCGTCAAAATGTTAATGGACCTATGGCCTGCTTAAAGTCATCAAATTGGAATAATATCCTCTGGCTCCTTTCTTTTTCCATTTTTTATATCTAAATTATCACTGGTATTAAAATAGATAAAAATAATACTTATGGTCACCTTAAACTCTCCCCAGATAGCATTCCGCCGTCGGACCGACGTTGGCCCAACGTCAGCACATCCGTCGGTCCGACGTCGGGCCAACGGCTTTTTGACCATCGGGCCAACGTTGGCCCAACGTCGGCAAACCACCAGTAAAAATTATATTGTATGCATAGCATGAGCCAATCAGATACTGTTCACCAACAACTTTTTGGGTGTAAATTTATAATAAGAATATCATTTTTATGTGTAAAATTGTTAAATGGTTAGCTAAAATTTGTGGGCTGACTGAAATATGACTTTTAGATATACCATAATTAATAATTTTTTTCTAAGTTTCCCCAAATCCCCTATTATTGCTCGCCGCCATCTTGAATAAAAATCCACCGTTGGCCCAACGTCGGCCCAACGTCGGCAAAATATAGAGAAATCTAACATGAATAGTGGTTGGCAAGCCACCGTCGGCCCAACGTCGGCAAAATCTGCCGACCTTGCGACCAACAGCCAACGTCGGTCCGACGGCGGGATGCTATCTGGGTCAATATGAATGGAGTGGTAGCCACCTTAAAGTGAAATAAGGGGGTTTTCAGCCTCAAACTATCTTATTGTTCAACTGACCTCGGTTAAACTTTGCACATCTATAAAGGATGGCAAAAGGGACACTGTTATATTATGGTCAACTTAATGCCCCAAGATGAATGAAGTTATGGCCACCTGACAGTAACAGAAGGGGGTGTTCAGCCTCCGACTATCTTATTGATCAACTGACGTTGGTTAAATTTGCACACTTATAAAGGATGCCAAAAGGGACATTCTTATTTTCTGCCCACCTTGAAGTCCACCTATAGCCATCTTACAGTAAAATATGAGTTTTCAGCCCCCAACTGACTTACTATTCAACTAACATCAGTTAAACTTGACACATTGATTAGGCCTACTCACAGGAAGGTTTCTTTAGAATTAATTTACCATTCATACAATTATAAGCATTACCAACATATTGCATATGTTAACATCTTTTACAGAATACTTCACACTTTTTCATCGGGGCCGCTTCGTTTTTGTCAGCAAAAACCTTTTTCTAGTTTGAATTTGTTTCTCAAATGCTCCCATGCTCAAATAACTGGTTTTCAGTTTGCAAGTTTACACTGAAAACTTCTCTATACAAAGAACCTAAGCTACAACATTTTATCACACAGCAGTGATGTCATGGGGTTTCCCGGTTTTTTTATCTGTAGCCTGCTACACAGAACATTAGGCCTGTGACTAAAAGTAATTGGATAACACGGTACCCTGCTACACAGAACATTAGGCCTGTGACTAAAAGTAATAATTAGATAACACAGCAGGGGTGGAAGTGGGGATTTACCCTTGTTCAATTGCATGCATGGTGTTTACTTCTTAAGGCCTGTTTTTTGTGGGTGGGGAGTAATGGGTGGGGTTCAGTTTCAGTTTATATGACAAAGTTGTACGAGACACAAGCATCTGAACTGAGTATTGTGGCTTTGCTACATGATAAAAGCTTCCTTATAATTACAGTATAATTAAAGCCAACCTAATAAAACATTTCAAAGAAAGTCACAGAGTAAAATACTGAAGATATAAATAATGTCACAATTGTTTGTTTTTACAAAGAAAAAAGTATAAATTTATTTTAAGATTTCACAAAAAGAATTTCAATTGAAGACATTGAATAATACCGGTCCTATTAATGACATAAAAATGGATATCTAGTTGGAAAATATGGATTTACATATCTTGAGCAGTTATATTTGAAAGCTAATGCAAAATTATATGTCATTACAATGTCATCAGAATAGAATATTGATTATAATGATTCATGAAAACATGTCATCTTGGAAAGAATTAATTACTTTGAAGTTCTATCCAAATTTTAAAATATGTATATGGATAGTTATATAATATTATTAAGAAGCTATAATTATGACACACAAGCTACAATGATTCAAATAAATAAGACAGTGTAAAGAACCTGATTTCACCCATTGAATTCAACCCTATTTCATGCATTAGATTCAACCAAAAACAGTTTGCAAAATCTACATTTATTTCAACCAGATTTCACCCGTTGAATTCAACCTGATTTCAATGTTGGCTTCAACATTATTTCACTGGTTGGATCCAACTAAAAACGGTTTGCAAAATCTACACATTTCTCAACCAGATTTCTACATTGGATTCAACCAGATTTCCTAACATTATAACAAATTCCAGAATAACTTTCAATTTGTTAATTGCATCCATTTAGCTTGCCATACTGGAGATAAAATACATAATTTTGTGCCCATGCTTGTGTAGTGCTGTGAATGGGAGAAAAGTGGTCTTTTCTGGTTCACATTAAATATCTTGCATAGATATACCTCTGCAGAAGGTGTAAAATTATCAAATTTTTAACATATTTTGAAGGGTCCTGATCTGGAACATTTGCTTAATGGAAACAAAAACGTCACAGTAGCATACTTTACAGTTGCTAGTTTAAGGATCAAATAAAAAAGGGCGTGGCTGCGGTACGGTAAAACCGTTCCGTAGAAAATATGCTGCAGTACGGATTGCAAAAATAAAGGTATGCAGAGCTCAGATCAAAGTTAGGGTTTTATGTCTCAAAATACCACACCATGATAACTGTGGCTAACACTTCAATGGTTAATCAAGTAATATTGCTCAGTCAATTTGAGTGTATTTGATTATGGGTGGTACGTGTCTCCTTAAAGGGGATCTTAATCTTCCAACTACAAAATAATTCTAGTCACTTTGAGGTGAGTGAATGGTAGTGATTCAGATAAAAAAACTCCCCAGCCAGCAAAACTATGGGCAAATAATGGCTCATTCAGGTTCATATATGGGTCATATACATGGTACTCTCTCTACATAGACATTTGGCTGAACTGCAGAATCCCCCCAACAGAAGTTAAAATATGGTAATTTTAGTTGAAATAAAGTTTATGAATATTTATGTTAACTAATCCTCCAGTATAAATTACACAAAGAATGTATGTTGGCAAGGTAGAGGTCAACAAAGTCGACAAACTTGAGAAGGTAGAGTGGGTCGATAGGGTCAAGAAAGTACTACATTCTATCACTCGGATGTTCTAGTACATGGATTAAAATATTCACTTTATTGTGCTACAGTAGCTTACCATGTGGAACTGAATGCTATCTCGGATGGCCACAGCATCATATCCAACGTCCCAGAAAAATAGACATTTTTAGTACTGGCCTGATGCCTTCATATCAAGGTGACCTAGATAGTGATGTATGTACCTCCTCGCTGGCCACAATATATACAGACGCTTTTTATTGCAGGAAAGAAGTTCAATTTTTTTATGTGAATATACTTGTCATTGGATAGTAACTACATCAGTTTCTTTATTTTATAACATAGAATCTTATTTTTGTGACAATTCACAGAACAGATAAGCATGTTAACATATTTTACAACTTAAATACACTTCCGGGTTTACTTTGTTATATACAGGATCTACGCCTGACAAAACAATAAAATAAAATATTTTAAGGGTATAAACCCTATCTGCTACATTCTTTGACCATTTACAGGGTTAAAATATGAAATAAAGTACAAAACTGAATCCTTGTTGAAAGGAATTCTTGGGAAACCCCTTCAGTGACATCATTGTCTAGACAGCAAGTGCTGGGAGACCTTGGAGTGGCAAAATAAAAGTCCCTTTTTGTGTATTTTATAAAAGATTAAATATATTTTTGATATAGTCATTAAAGTAGCTAGAATTTTTTTTTTACTTTGTAAAACAAACAATTTTTAATGCACACTTGCAAGGCATTTGGAAATAACCTGAAGTGAGGCTGGATCAGATAACTGCTTTGGACCCAAAGCTGGGTCTGAGCCAACATCCTGACTTGTATAATTAGCCTGAGTACTAAACCTCCGACTACCAATTAATGCACAAACCCATGGAGACCGAGTTTGTTGGTCCTCACCACCGCAGTTTGTTCAGAGGACCTTTGGATCCTAAGTGGGAGCAATCCGAGTCTTTTGCTGCTGCAAAAACCAAAGAAACACTCTAAAAAGGAACATAAGTCTCGGGCTAAATATGTTACTTCATCTGAGGCTTCTGTGCAAGTAAAAAAAGTCCTCAAAACCCAAACGGGCTCCTTTAGAACAAGGCATACCAAATCAGACGCAGACACCTGCATTTTATAGGGAAGTAGATATGTCAGACTTGCCCTCACAATATACCAAGGCCATTGAAATGTTTAGAGAGTTTTTGAATCTCCCAGATTCCAGGGGCAGTATGCCTAGGTCCTCTACCACAGTCTGGGCTCTGAATGATGTAGCAGGCCAACAGGACCTTTGGCCAAGGGGCCCTTTAGCTATGCTCCCATTCAGTCCGCAACTAAAAGATGCTTTTGATAAATTTGAACAGGACATTCAGGCTGCTAACTTACCCGCGGGTAAATATGTAAAAACCCCTGCTTCCACTTCTAAGTGGTACAAATTGGGACAACCTTATTTTGAGGACGAATTAAAAGAACTGAACACAGATTTTGCCAAAATCTATATCTCCCCTAGATCCTCTGGGGCCCCTATGGGCAAGGTCCCCCTACTGGTTGTCAAAGAGTTTGAGCATCAGGCAAGGCAAAGTCTCTGTACCCTTAATTTTCGGCTTCCTTCTCCAACACTGCACCTGAGTGCAATCTGATCATTGAAAAATGCCAAGATAGTATCAAGGCTACTGTCAAAGATTTAAAAGCCAAATTCAAAAGGGTGCCAATCCTGAAAAAGCAGCCAGACATGGTTATAAAAAAACCTGTGTCTATCTAGATAATATATCCTGACTAAGAGGATTCTCATTCATCAGAGAGCCTTAGCCTGTCAAAATAAGGCCTCAGCCCACATTCTCCAGAGGGAGTTTTACACAATGGGTAATTCAATCCATATCAGTCATGAGGCTGAAATGACAGATTTTCAACCTCATTTGGGGGATTCAAAAAGACCTCAGGAACTTAGGAGCTCCCCTTTTTGGCTCACTCCCTTGTTCTGGTCTCATTTGGTCAAGGACGGAGAAGAGTTCATCCTTAAAATTAAAAAAGGCCCTCCTAAAACACTCAGGATTTTGGACCCAATCAAAACCAGCTTTCTTGTGGTTTCCACCACAATAAAAAGAGGCTCCTGCAGGAAACACCCCAATGATGGACAGTCCACTCCAAGCAGTAACCAATCGTTTTCCTCAGGCAGGGGGAAATCGAGTAACAGAGGCTCCGAAGGTTGTTTGCGACCTCACCCAAGGGGACGAGGGCGTGGAAACCTATCCTCCCAAAGACTCCTTAAAAGTCTCCCTCATTCCACCAGTAAGAGGTTGCCTCCGTTCTTTCAAAAGAGACTGGCAAACAGAAAAATGCTCAAACAATGTGTTAAACATTATTACCAATGGTTACGTTCTACCATTCATCACAAAACCAAAATTAGCCACAGTTTGCCTGATTCACCCAGGATACAATGCTTATCAAAATGATCAAGCTCTGGCCTCTTGTATCTAGTCTCTTCTGTCAAAGAATGCAATAGAAAGGGTGGAAATGTAAAATCTCTCGGGTTTTTACAGTTGCTGTTTCTAGTCTCCAAGCCTCACCAAAGGTGGAGGCCAGTGATAGACCTAAGCAGGCTCAACACCTTCCTACTAGTAGAAAGGTTCAAAATGGAAATACCAGAGTCCACCAGGGCCTCTCTGATTCCAGGGGAATGGTGTCGTCCATAGAGCTGTCGGACGCCTACCTTCATGTCCCCATCCACCCAAACTCAAGGAAGTACCTAAAGTTTTGCCACAATTCTCAGGTGTTTCAGTTCACCTCCCTCCCTTTCAGACTAGCCACGGCCCCACAAGTCTTTAAAATGATTGTGAAAAGTGAAGCTCATATGAAAAGTGAAGTCAGACTTCACCAATAACTGGACCAGCTGATCAGGCACAAGTGAACACTCAGACTGTGGTAGAACGACACAATCCTTAAGGTGGATAATCAAGAGAAGTGAGCTACGAATACCACATAGATTCAGCCCTTGTAAAACCCACTCAAGAGAGATGGCTCAAATTTCAGGATTTGATCCTACGCTTAGGAGTCTAACATGTTTTAACTGCAAGATGTTTGATGTCATTTATTGCATGACTCAATAGAGATGATCCCAGAGAGACGCCTTCACATATGGCCCTTTCAGTTTTATCTCTAGCACTGGTGATATCCTTGTTGGACAGCCTCCTTCCTTGGTCAGAGACCATTTCAGCTCACCCAGAGAGGTAACAAACCCCTGCCAGGCACCCTTGAATGTGTCTGGCTCTTAGAATTATCTTGTATTGATGGTACCAGGTCAAGATTTTCCACAGGAGAGCAAATATCTCCGCTGAGTTAGTTCCTCCTTGTTTGTTTATGTAGGCTAACACTGTTGACTTGTCCGTAGCAACCAACACAGTTTGATTTGGGCACTAGTCCTTGAACCATTTTAGGGCCAGAGATACCACCTTCAACTCTAGGACATTTATGGGTAGCTTTTTTTTCTATCTGACCACAGTTCTTTTGTAGAGACTTGCTCTAATTGAGTGCCCCAACCTTCGTTTGAGGCATCTGTAAAGATTTGGATACTGTGGTCTTCGGGGTGAAGGTCTGTGCCCTTCATCATGTTTAATGTGATAGCTGACCTACTGTCTAAGCCGAACCAAGTCCAATTGACAGAATGGTCACTGCATCTGCAGGTGTTCAAACAGATCTGTCAAAAGTAGTTCACTCCTCATGTAGATCTATTTGCCACTCGTCTGAACCACAAAGTTCCATTGTATGTATCTCCAGTCCCAGACCAACATGTTTGGGACGTAGGTGCTCTGAACATAACTGGTTGGGTCTCACTGCTTATTCTTACCCTCCCATGGGTCTCCTTCACAGGGTGATCCAAAAAATCAGGCAAAGCAGTTTCTTCATCATTCTAATAGCCCCAGACTGGCCAAGGATGCCCTGGTTTTGGAACCTAGTGCAGCTCTCAACAAAGAACCAACTCCAGTTACCAGTGTCAAAAACACTTCTCAAACAATCCCACAATCAAGTGTTTCACAATAATCCACAACATCACAACCTCCATGCCTGGTGTGTAGGAATGGAGAGCTCCAAGAACAAGGCCTCTCTGTTGAAGTGGCAGAGAGAATTGCTGCCCTTCAGAAGTCATCAACAAGGACGATCTACAAGTCAAAGTGGGCCTATTTGAGAGATGGTGCAAAGAAATTCGGTGGATTTCTCCACTCCCTCTGTGAAACAAGTCTCAGACTTTTTCATGTGTACTTCTTCCAAGATCTAAACAGGTGCCTGTCGACTATTGATGGTTACAGGATGGCCAATGTTTATACCTTGGGTCCAGTGGGGCTCCATATTTCTCAAAGCTCAGATCTTAACAGGTTACTTTCTACAGGGATCGTCCCAAAAGTTCCAGGAATCTTCCAAAGTGGAACCTTTCTGTTGTACTTAACTGAGCTCAAAAAAGCACCCTTTGAGCCTATGAAAGACACAGACCTCAAACATCTTACCCTCGATACTGCTTTCTTGCTAGCTTTGGCCTCCGGCAAGCACTGCAGTGAAATTCATGCCTGCATTGCAAACAAAGTATCTAATTTAGGTCAAGGTAGCTTTGTTCCCTTCTTCAGAGAAGGTTTTCAGAGTGTGTCTCCATTGAGTAGACAGGACCCTGTGTCCATTACGGGCCCTGAGGTACTATCTGGATTGAACCAAGGCCCTTAGAGTTTCTTGATACCTGCTGTTTATATCCTTTAAAAAAAGGACATACCTCAGACATCTGACCCGCTACTCTGTCTTTTTGGTTAAAATGAACTATCCTTTTATGTTATAAACAAGCAGATCAACAAGCTTTCGACCTGGTCCAGGTGAAGGCTCGTGATATCAGGGCCTTTTGTGGCCTCTAAGGCCTTTTACGGTGGGGTTTCGGTGGATGAACTCATACAAGCTTGTCACTGGAAGGCACGCATAGCATTTACCTAAAATACCTTGGTCAGATAAAGACAACAATATCCACCTGTGTTCAATAGTACCAGCTCAACAAGTCCTAGACCCTTCCCCTCAGACTAATCATCCTCGGAAAGAAAAGGGGCACACCCGCAGCAATGAAGTCTTCAGGAGTGTAATTCCCAGGGTCTGGGTACACGTCTACTTCCTCAGGATATCTGGTAAGGTCTTTTAGTTTTTCTTCTTAGACAGGATATTATGTGTATAATGTATTATTTGTCTCCCAATGTGAAACCCATAATCTCATTATTATTTTTATGTTATTATCAGTGGCAAATTTCATGAGATTCTCCAAGCCCTGGGCTTGTTTTCATAGATAGTGAAACTCTTGGGCTATATACAAAAAAGTGAGCTAAGGCTGCACTTCTTCATTTATAAATCCAGGTATCCAAACAGTATATATACTGACTTCTTATTTGAGATTTTCAGGATTGTTGGCTTCTTGCGGTTCCCAGTATTTTAACTAGGGCACTGTAAGTGGGATTCAGACTTAATTCAAATCCAAGAAAAATAGAAAAATTGAGAGAAAAACCTCTAGTTTCAGCTGTAATCCCTCCGCCTAGTGGTTGGATTCAGCATTCAGTTCCACATGGTAAGCTATTGTAGTGCAATAAAATTGAAAATTTTAATTATACTTAAATAAAGCTTTTACAAGCTACAAGCTTACCATGTGGAACTGAAGAGAGTCCCAGCTGAGGGGGTAGGGGCAAAATTTACAACTCGAAGAAGGAAGTACATATGTCACTATCTAGGTCACCTTGATATGAAGGCATCAGGCCAGTACTAAACATCTATTTTCCTTGGACGTTGGCCATGATGCTGTGTCCATCAGAGATAGGATTCAGTTCCACATATTAAGCTTGTAGCTTATAAAAGCTACATTTAAGTAATTAAAATTTTAATATCATTTTCCATTGGTACAATATATTGTTTCAGCCCACGAATTGGAAATATTTATATTCTAGTGCAATAACGAAGCCACTAATTAGTAGAAGTTATATCATAGGATTTGAATAATTTAATATTCAAACAAGTGCATATTTTACAGTTTTATATATATCAACTCCAAAAACAAACAAAAAGGAAATATATTTTGTCTTCCCTTACATTTCTTCTGTTATATTTGTGAATGTTAAAACGTTTGCTTGTTTAAAAAAGTCATGACAACGGCCTTTCTTGAATTGTCTGTATAATGTCTATATACAGATCTAAACGTTTTGCAATAACAGCTACATCCTTTCTCAGGCATCACTGATAGATGAATGACAGATAATTGGTGGCTTGATCTGCCATTGGTTAAAAAAGACAGCTAATTTATGTCATTAGTTCAAACAAGCAAGCCAATTACAAACATTTTTTTCTGTTGCTACGGGAATTCTTTACATGTGTGATGAAATGTAAAATATTGTCAACCCTGTCGACCTTTCATCAATACAAAACAATAGATTTAATAGATATCCAATTTGTCAACTTTGTTCACCTGTTGACCTAGTACTGATACTTTTCCCCCTTATCAACCTCTCCAGCAATAACAGAATTTTGATTTTTTTTTAGACAATATTCATATACCTTCCCAGTTGTCGGCCTGTCGATACAGGATTCATATTATCCTTGGCTACATTTTTTCTTTATGTCCACTTTGTTGACTTGTTGACCTGACAACCTAAACCATTTTTAAATTACAAATCTCTTTCATAATGATTTTCCAGTTTTCTCATTTAAATATCAATTAGCACATTTCTACTTCCGTTAAGGAGATTCTGCTTTGTAAATTGTAACTTGTTCCCTGACATGCAACCTTGACAACAACAACAGCAACAGCAACAAAAAAAATTAGTTTAAATACTGAAGCTTTAACACCTTGTAAAACTTGACAGCATTTCAGTGACAGTAACACATCAAAGTTCTTTTCCATTCTGTACTTTTATAGCGCTTAATCTCTGCTAGGCAGACTCTAAGGCGCAACACCAAAATCAAATTAAAAAAATCATCTGTCCATAGCCATTGCCAGGTCCAGTAGCATGGAGACGCCGGGTAGAGTGTATGCTAAGTTGGAAATGCCTTTTTAAAGAGAAACAATTTTAACCTTTTCCTGAAACAGGTGAGAGTTGGGGCAGAACAGACCTCATCAGGTAAATGATTCCAAACCGTGGGAGCATCAAAAGCAAAGCTGTGGCCAAAGTGATTTTTTTTCTTTATGTACAGATGGACAGAATTGTGGAACCTCCAAGAACCTTTTATCTGGATGGTTGTATCTTGTACTATATCTTCCACAATGAATAGACAAAAGAGGAACAAAGTAACTGGGATGACTATTTTGAAGAAACTTGTAAACTAGAGTTGAAGTTTTGAAGATACAGCAAAATTCAACTGGAAGCCAATGGAGTCGTTTGAGAATAAGAGATGCCCATGTGTATTTGTTGCAGTTTGTGACAATCCTAGCAAGTGTGTTTTGAATACACTGTAGTTTCTGCATGTTCAGACTGGACAAACTCCTGAAAAGAGAGATGCAGTAATCAAGGCGACTGGTCACCAAGGCATTGACTGCCAGGATAGCAGCCTCATCAGTCAAATGCTTTCTAACCCGCCTGAGATCATGAATTTGAATGAAGCATGTCTTACGAATATTGCGGACATGATCAGCAAAGGAGAAATTAGCATCAAACCAGACACCAAGGTTCTTTACAACAACTGCTGGATGCATGAAATTACCAAATATCCTAACTGGGAGATAGGGATCTAATATCTTGAGTTGAGCATGGGATCCGAAGATGATAAACTCTGTTTTGTCAGGATTTAATTTGAGCATACTTGACGACATCCATTTCTGAACATCCGGAAGACATGAATTCAGTTTATCAAAAGCCAGGGCTGCATTTTTGTGAGACATATGAATAATCAACTGCGTGTCGTCTGCATAAAAGTGGTATTTGATGTCGGGATGTGTTCCAATAACCTTACTCAAAGAAGTGGTGTATAAGGAGAACAGCAGAGGACCAAGAACTGAGCCTTGTGGCACTCCAAACAGCAGATCATGCATTTCAGAGAGGGTTGACCCAATTTTAATTGCTTGGAAACGGTGGCTGAGATAGGACATGAACCACTTCAAGGCTGAGCCGCACACACCAAACCATGACTTAAGACAATTAAGAAGAGTAGTGTGGTCAATTGTGTCAAACGCAGCTGACAGATCCAGTAAGACCAATGCAGTAGGCTCGTCCCGTGATAGTGAGGGTTTTAGGGTTTTATATCATAATCAGTGGCCTGTAATTAGATGACACACTTGCTAGCAGCTAGGCAACCGAGGACCTATAAATGTGTTAAATACACATATTTACTGTACACTGTTTCCTAATCTTGCATGGGAATATATTGAAAATATTTCAATGCTCAACATCTTAAATTTTTGCAATATTCATCGGCGAGGTTTTTTAATGTGTGGATATCTGAGAAAGGTATGTAATAGTAGCAGAACGATTTAACTATTTTGACCCGAATATTTACAATAATGGGAAACGGGTCAATATGATGCTTCACCATCGGGTCAAGATATTTCTTTTCGGCCAAACATGTGTCGTTTAGTTGCTTTCATGTGGAGGGAAATATAAAATATTTACAGTAATATATATTCAACATATTTGACTTTATGCATATCTACCAGTGTCTAATTCAGTGAATTACCCATGCGCATTATACTGTATTGGTAGTTTATCATATGTTTGTAGGGTAAAGCACAAAGGTAAATGGGGCGATAATATAAGTTCGCATCCCATACAGCACAGTATTCGCCATACTGTACTGTATACTACACGGGTGGTCGTAATTGTGTCCGGTTCATAATAATGTCCGATTTTTATTGGAGTTTATTTTTTAAATGTTACATCCAGAACTTTGAATATTTTTTCAAATTATATTCATTGAGATTGATTTTATTTCATGAAAATGTTAAAAATCGAACTAAATCCCCAAACTGAGTACATTCACGTTCAATAAAAAATTAAAGGACACAATTATGAACCGGACACAATTGTGACCACCCGTAGTGGTGGTGGACCAATTCACGCCTGGGTACCAATTCAGGCCCACCCCCAATTTTCTTGAAGATTTATAATTTTTTGGACGTGCATAGTGGTTTTCTACCAGTAAACGCCCGCCGACCAGTGAACGCCCGCCTTATATATCTAGACCGATTAATCTGTCTCTCAGCCAAATTTTAAAAGATGGATGTATTGTAGACGTGGTTACCTCGGCTCTACTTTACTTGCGTGTAGAGCCGTGGCACGACCCCACATAGAACTGGAGATTTGCATAAAACACAAATATTATACAAATGTGAACACATAACTGTTCCCACAACTATTTTGTTTCATTTTCTTCGACAGTCGGTCAACATGCAAACATGTTTGACAAAAAAATAAATGACATTTCCTAATTTTCCCGGGTTTTTTTTACCATTTCTCCAAAAATTTGAAAATGGTCTTTTTTTATAAAAGCTGTGTAAATTGGCATATATTTTGTACACATATTGTATTTGTTGTGTCTTTGGCATAATATCAACTTTTTTTAATCATATTAAACCATGTTCAGTCATTTTATCAAGTTGTATTCAACAGAAAAATGATTTTGTGCAAATCTCCAGTTCTATGTGGGGTCGTGCCACGGCTCTAGACGCAAGTAAAGTAGAGCCGAGGTAACCACGTCTAGATGTATTGGTGAGAGACAGATGGCATTAGTATGCAAAAAACATAAACGTTCCGAAGGGCAACAAACAGCACACATCCTGACATTAAACATGGACTAGACTACCACCTTGAGTATCAAGGATGTGCCCCGCATTAAAAGAAATAAACTTTGTGCATAGTTAATGGATATATTTACCAAAATTTATTTCACTTGCCAAATTTAATCATTGTTTATACAAACAGGAAATGCAGAAAAAGAGTCTATATTACTGCAAACACAGAAAATTGTGTTCCCGCATCTGAATGCTTTATACTGTTAATACATTTCAGTGGATATTTTAAAGTTTAAAGGGTCAGTAATTTTCAGATATTGAAGTTTTTTGTGTAGCGAGGAACTCTGTCCCAAAATGCCATCCATCAGTTTTAAAAAGGCATATTTTGGGACAGAAAACTCGGTCTATATATATCTTTATTAGAGGTCAAGGACAAATGCTTCTATTTGCAAACAAAATGGGCGTTCACTGGTATTTCCGGTTTGGAGTAAACACGGCCGATAATAGAGATCTATTGTCAAAATACATCACTTTCAAAGAAATGTTCCACAGCATATTTAAAGCTTATGTTGCCTTGAATGTCATTTGATAATTTGGTTGAAGAAGAACATAAACTAAGCCTACAAATATAAGATAAACGTTAAATATTATCTTAAAGACGGGCGTTTACTGGTAGAATGCCACTACAGTTCCGACATCGGAACTCTAAACATTTTTGTTATGAATCCGCGGCCGGATTTTAAATGCATAAAAATAACCCTTTATGTAGCCTTATACTGCTCAGCTACCCAAGTTCGTCACCTGCCTTAAAAACTGAAAAGGACCAGCAATATTGATACTGAAACAAGCTCAACAGGTGGTTTTTGCACACATGTATTACTCTACAAAGAAAGATAATTGCTATAGTATGTTTACATATTTTCAAAAAATGCAGGTGACAAACTTGGGTAGCTAAGCAGTACAGCTAACAAGTCCGATAATTCTATTTATTAAATATTGTCTGTGAATTTGCAGTATTTGATCTGCAAGCAGCCATTCGTTCTTTTTAAATATTGTTAGAAAACCCCAGGGGCCGGTTTCACAAAGGGTCTTAGACTTAGCCAAGTTTATGGCTAAGTCATGGACTTAAATCTAAGACTTAGGTCTCAGCTAAGTCTGGGACGTAAATGGATTTCACAAAGGGTGACTTAGCTAAGCCCAAGCTTATCATATAACCACAGTGGTTTTCTGTGTCATGTGACCTTTTATTTCTATTCAAAATATAATATTGGTGACAAATATCCTTCATTTAACTCATTTTGTCTAAGGATGAGTGCCATTTTCAAATGGAAAAACTTGTTATCATATAAAAACTTTCCAAAGACTACATCAGGGAGGTAGTTTATATATTTATACTTTATTTACAGCCATTTCCATTTTTTGTGGAGAGAAATTTATGGCGGCCATATTTAAGTCTTTGTTTACAAAAGTTAAGCCCACTCCCAGGTACGTTTAATTTTGAGCCCCAAAACTTAGTCAAAGCTTAGTAGTTGTTGCTTTGTGAAATCTGCTAAGTCTAAGACCACGAACTTAGCATGATTTAAAGACAAATGTCTTGATTTTAAGTCTAAGTCCAGGCTAAGTCCTTTTGTGAAACCGACCCCAGGGAAATCCGTGACCTTGTATGTCCTCATGAATATTAATGAGTTGGGTACTCTATTTGCAAGTCCGAGAATGTAAAGTATTTGATATGCAAGCACCTGTTTTACTTTTTAAGTGTTGCTGGGAAACCCCAGGGAAATCCATGACATCATATATCCTCATGAATATCAATGACATGGGGGACTAGCTTGCAAGTCTGAGATAAAAAAAAAAAAAATCAAGTTTTGAATTTCGTTCTGATTTACACCAACATCGTACGTCTATTTTCATTTAATTATTGGACTCAGACTTCTAACCCCTCGTTTACAGTTCCAATAAAAGTCGGATCTGCAACCACTTTGTAATTTTTTATAGAGAAGATGTTTACCACATAGATAATCATCAAATTGATCTTATACATTTGTAATATATTGTTTAACTGTGATTGTTTTGGATAAATTTAGGGGTGGGCATGAATAGATACACGGACGTGAATTGGTCCACCACCACTACCAGTAAACACCCATGCTTTGATAAATGTTTTGAAATTTTTTAATTTAAGTTATATTAACAGCTTTCTATTATATGTGTGGCCCTGACTCAAGGGAGATACACTTGGCGACATAACACAGTATTGCAAGAGCTGGCCTCAGCCATTGATAGAAAGTTAAGGTGTAAGAAGAATGAAGAAAGGACTCTGATTAGGTTTGTTAAAGAAGGGGAGAAGCCAAACCAAGGAGTGAAAAGCACATCAGGTCTATTAGACCTGGCTAGGGACTGGGAATTATTGGTGGATACTCGTGTGAGGCTTGTCATACCTGATGATATTGTAAAAACTAAGCAAAGGCCAGACATTGTCTTATTCTCCAGGGGTAGCAACAAAATTATATTTATAGAACTCACTGTTCCATGGGAGGAAGCTGTGGAAGAGGCTTATGAGAGGAAACTGCTCAGATACCTAGACCTAGTGAAAGATTGTATAGCCAACGGATGGAATGTGGTGTGTTATCCAGTGGAAATTGGTGTACGGGGTTTTGTTGCAAGATATACGGTAAAGTTGATGAAAGAATTGGGGATGGGAGGGAAAGAAAGATGAACACTTATTAGAAGGCTGGGAGAAACAACTGAAAGAAGCTCAAACTGGTTATGGTTGAAAAGTGGTGAGAAAGAGTGGAACGTTAAAAGCTAATCATCCCCAGACGGGACCTGATCACTCCCGTGGGCGCACCTTGGAGAAGTTGTATGGAGATTAAAGCGCTGAAACAACTGGTGACCCAAGGCTCTTCACTGAGGACGGGGATGATTTATGCAGTGCTACTACTGTATTAAGTAAAATCTTCCAGGACCAAATTGTCATATGGCAGAGTATGCAATATTTCTTGGAAAGTGTAATATTTTAACAATTTATCTCTATTATCGGCCTATTTATGGCAAACTGGAAGTACCAGTGAATGGCCATTTTGTAAACTTACAGAACCTTTTGAGGGGCCATGGTGGCAGAGTGGTCACACTGATATCTAACATTTTGGTTAAATGTTGAGAAGTACTAAATCGTGAAAAGTAGTGGGGAGTCCTGTTATATGCTGGGAAGTCCTGCTTAATGGGTGGACGATTAAACCAACATTTGATTAATTGTCTGTGTCATGGTACAATCGCGTTCAGTCACTGACAACTTCTAGAAATCAATTATATCTTATTATCTCCCGCCCGGCTCGCCGGAGGGAGATCATAATTTGCACCATGTGCGTGTGTACGTGCGTGCGTGCGTGCGTGTGTCACGCAGTTTTCTCTGAAACTACTACAGTTACACATTTTTGGTAAATCACAAGTCCTAATGAATTTTTTTGCTCTTCAATATTTTTGGGGTTTGGTGAACTTTGGCCTACTTTTGAGTGAGTAATAGCTATTTTAGCTAATATAATTATATGGCTTATAACTCTGAAACTATTGCATTTACAGTATTTTGTTCTAATATGTTGTTCAGCTACTTTCTCCACAGCTACAACATGGTCAGTAGTTTGGAAGTGTATCTCCATAGCTAAAGTGAGTAATAGCTACTTTGTCAATTTTTAATTATAACCATAATGAGTAAATGGCTTATATCTTCATAAGTATTGCAGCTACACAATTTTGTTCCAATATGTTGTTCAGCTACTTTCTCCACAGCTACAACATGGTCAGTAGTTTGGAAGTGTATCTCCATAGCTAAGTGAGTAATAGCTACTTTTTCAATTTTTAATGATAACCATAATGAGTAAATGGCTTATATCTTCAAAAGTATTGCAGCTACACAATTTTGTTCCATATGTTGTTCGGCTACTTTCTCCTCTGCTACAACATGGTCAGTAGTTTGGAAGTGTATCTCCGTAGCTAAGTGAGTAATAGCTACTTTTTCAGTTTTTAATGATAACCATAATGAGTAAATGGCTTATGTCTTCAAAAGTATTGCAGCTACACAATTTTGTTCCAATATGTTGTTCGGCTACTTTCTCCACTGCTACAACATGGCCAGTAGTTTGGAAGTGTATCTCTATAGCTAAGTGAGTAATAGCTACTTTTTCAATTTTTAATGATAACCATAATGAGTAAATTGCTTATATCTTCGAAAGTATTGCAGCTACACAATTTCTCTCAAATATGTTGTTCATGTACTTTTTTGTGAACTGTAACATATTTAAGTTTCACAACTGTTGCTCAATGTACAAGTGAGTAATGGCTACTTTATTGCTACTTTTAGTGAAAATGTGAAAAATCAGAAATATCTCTCAAACTGTAAGATATAGAGCAATTTCGAGCAAATTTTTGACCCACAGGGTAGTACTAGAGTATCCTATTGCTATGGGGGAAAAAGTTTGGTGAACTTTGTCCTACTTTTGAGTGAGTAATAGCGCTTTTACCTAATATAATTATATGACTTATAACTGTCAATGAGTAAATGGCTTATATCTTCATAAGTATTGCAGCTACACAATTTTGTTCCAATATGATGTTCAGCTACTTTCTCAACAGCTACAACATGGTCAGTAATTTGGAAGTGTATCTCCATAGCTAAGTGAGTAATAGCTACTTTTTCAATTTTTAATGATAACCATAATGAGTAAATGGCTTATATCTTCAAAAGTATTGCAGCTACACAATTTCTCTCAAATATGTTGTTCATGTACTTTTTTGTGAACTGTAACATATTTAAGTTTCACAACTGTTGCTCGATGTACAAGTGAGTAATGGCTACTTTATTGCTACTTTTAGTGAAAATGTGAAAAATCAGAAATATCTCTCAAACCGTAAGATATAGAGCAATTTCGAGCAAATTTTTGACCCACAGGGTAGTACTAGAGTATCCTATTGCTAAGGGGGGAAAGGTTTGGTGAACTTTGGCCTACTTTTGAGTGAGTAATAGCGCTTTTACCTAATATAATTATATGACTTTTAACTGTCAATGAGTAAATGGCTTATATCTTCAAAAGTATTGCAGCTACACAATTTTGTTCCAATATGATGTTCAGCTACTTTCTCCACAGCTACAACATGGTCAGTAATTTGGAAGTGTATCTCCATAGCTAAGTGAGTAATAGCTACTTTTTCAATTTTTAATGATAACCATAATGAGTAAATGGCTTATATCTTCAAAAGTATTGCAGCTGCACAATTTCTCTCAAATATGTTGTTCATGTACTTTTTTGTGAACTGTAACATATTTAAGTTTCACAACTGTTGCTCGATGTACAAGTGAGTAATGGCTACTTTATTGCTACTTTTAGTGAAAATGTGAAAAATCAGAAATATCTCTCAAACTGTAAGAGATAGAGAAATTTCGAGCAAATTTTTGAACCACAGGGTAGTACTAGAGTATCGTATGCTAAGGGGAAAATGGTTTGGTGAACTTTGGCCTACTTACTCACCTCCTCAAAATGAGTAAATGCGAATTATCTCTAAAAGTATTGCAGGTAGCCAATTTTTCTCGAATAACTCATTCACCTACTTTTGGGAGAGCTTTCACTTGGTTAAGTTTCAGATGCGTAGCTAGTTACTCACCTACTCAAAATGAGTAAATGCTAATTATGTCTAAAAGTATTGCAGATAGCCAATTTTTCTCAAATAACTCATTCATATACTTTTGGAAGAGCTTTCACTTAGTGAGGTTTCAGACCCCTAGCTAATTTCTCACCTACTCAAAATGAGTAAATGCGAATTATCTCTAAAAGTATAGAAGATAGCCAATTTTTCTCAAATAACTCATTCACCTACTTTTGCGAGAGCTTTCACTTGGTGAAGTGTCAGACCTGTAGCTAATTTCTCACCTACTCAAAATGAGTAAATGCTAAATATCTCGAAAAGTATTGCAGATAGCCAATGTTTCTCAAATAACTCATTCATTTACTTTTGGAAGAGCTTTCACATGGTGAAGTTTCAGACCCATAGCTAGTTACTCGCCTACTCAAAATGAGTAAATGTGAATTATCTCTAAAAGTATTGCAGATAGCCAATTTTTCTCAAATAACTCATTCATCTACTTTTGGAAGAGCTTTCACATGGTGAAGTTTCAGACCCATAGCTAATTACTCACCTACTCAAAATGAGTAAATGCGAATTCTCTCTAAAAGTATTGCAGATAGCCAATTTTTCTCAAATAACTCATTCATCTACTTTTGGAAGAGCTTTCACATGGTGAAGTTTCAGACCCATAGCTAATTACTCACCTACTCAAAATGAGTAAATGCGAATTTTCTCTAAAAGTATTGCAGATAGCCAATTTTTCTCAAATAACTCATTCACCTACTTTTGGAAGAGCTTTCACATTGTGAAGTTTCAGACCCATAGCTACTTACTCGCCTACTCAAAATGAGTAAATGCTAATTATGTCTAAAAGTATTGCAGATAGCCAATTTTTCTCAAATAACTCATTCATATACTTTTGGAAGAGCTTTCACTTAGTGAGGTTTCAGACCCCTAGCTAATTTCTCACCTACTCAAAATGAGTAAATGCGAATTATCTCTAAAAGTATAGAAGATAGCCAATTTATCTCAAATAACTCATTCACCTACTTTTGGGAGAGCTTTCACTTGGTGAAGTGTCAGACCTGTAGCTAATTTCTCACCTACTCAAAATGAGTAAATGCTAAATATCTCGAAAAGTATTGCAGATAGCCTATTTTTCTCAAATAACTCATTCATTTACTTTTGGAAGAGCTTTCACGTGGTGAAGTTTCAGACCCATAGCTAATTACCCGCCTACTCAAAATGAGTAAATGCGAATTATCTCAAAAAGTATTGCAGATAGCCAATTTTTCTCAAATAACTCATTCATCTACTTTTGGAAGAGCTTTCACATGGTGAAGTTTCAGACCCATAGCTAATTACTCACCTACTCAAAATGAGTAAATGCGAATGCTCTCTAAAAGTATTGCAGATAGCCAATTTTTCTCAAATAACTCATTCACCTACTTTTGGGAGAGCTTTCACTTGGTGAAGTTTCAGACCCGTAGCTAATTACTCACCTACTCAAAATGAGTAAATGCTAATTATCTCTAAAAGTATTGCAGATAGCCAATTTTTTTCAAATAACTCATTCATTTACTTTTGGAAGAGCTTTCACATGGTGAAGTTTCAGACCCATAGCTAATTACTCACCTACTCAAAATGAGTAAATGCGAATTCTCTCTAAAAGTATTGCAGATAGCCAATTTTTCTCAAATAACTCATTCACCTACTTTTAGAAGAGCTTTCACTTGGTGAAGTTTCAGACCCGTAGCTAATTACTCACCTACTCAAAATGAGTAAATGCTAATTATCTCTAAAAGTATTGCAGATAGCTAATTTTTCTCAAATAACTCATTCATCTACTTTTGGGAGAGCTTTCACTTGGTGAAGTGTGAGACCTGTAGCTAATTTCTCACCTACTCAAAATGAGTAAATGTTAAATATCTCTAAAAGTATTGCAGATAGCCATTTTTTCTCAAATAACTCATTCATTTACTTTTGGAAGAGCTTTCACATGGTGAAGTTTCAGACCCATAGCTAATTACTCGCCTACTCAAAATGAGTAAATGCGAATTATCTCTAAAAGTATTGCAGATAGCCAATTTTTCTCAAATAACTCATTCACCTACTTTTGGGAGAGCTTTCACTTGGTGAAGTTTCAGACCCATAGCTAATTACTCGCCTACTCAAAATGAGTAAATGCGAATTATCTCTAAAAGTATTGCAGATAGCCAATTTTTCTCAAATAACTCATTCATCTACTTTTGGGAGAGCTTTCACATGGTGAAGTTTCAGACCCGTAGGTAATTACTCACCTACTCAAAATGAGTAAATGCGAATTATCTCTAAAAGAATTGCAGATACCCAATTTTTCTCAAATAAGTCATTCATCTACTTTTGGGAGAGCTTTCACTTGGTGAAGTTTCACGCCCGTAGCTAATTACTCACCTACTCAAAATGAGTAAATGCAAATTATCTCTAAAAGTATTGCAGATAGCCAATTTTTCTCAAATAACTCATTCATCTACTTTTGGAAGAGCTTTCACATGGTGAAGTTTCAGACCCATAGCTAATTTCTCACCTACTCAAAATGAGTAAATGCGAATTATCTCTAAAAGTATAGGAGATAGCCAATTTTTCTCAAATAACTCATTCATCTACTTTTGGGAGAGCTTTCACTTGGTGAAGTTTCAGACCTGTAGCTAATTTCTCACCCGCTCAAAATGAGTAAATACTAATTATCTCTAAAAGTATTGCAGATAGCCAATTTTTATCAAATAACTTATTCATCTACTTTTGGAAGAGCTTTCACATTGTGAAGTTTCAGACCCATAGCTACTTACTCGCCTACTCAAAATGAGTAAATGCGAATTCTCTCTAAAAGTATTGCAGATAGCCAATTTTTCTCAAATAACTCATTCATCTACTTTTCGAAGAGCTTTCACATGGCAAAGTTTCAGACCCATAGGTAATAACTCACCTACTCAAAATGAGTAACTGCGAATTATCTCTAAGAGTATTGCGTATAGCCAATTTTTCTCAAATAACTCACCTACTTTTGGGAGAGCTTTCACATGGTGAAGTTTCAGACCTGTAGCTAATTACTCACCTACTCAAAATGAGTAACTTCGAATTATCTCTAAAAGTATTGCAGATAGCCGATTTTTCTCAAATAACTCATTCATGTACTTTTAGGAGAGCTTTCACTTGGTGAAGTTTCAGACCTGTAGCTAATTACTCACCTACTCAAAATGAGTAAATGCGAATTATCTCTGAAAGTATTGCAGATAGTCAATTTTTCTCAAATAACTCATTCATCTACTTTTGGAAGAGCTTTCACATGGTGAAGTTTCAGACCCATAGCTAATTACTCACCTACTCAAAATGAGTAAATGAGAATTATCTCTAAAAGTATTGCAGATAGCCAATTTTTCTCAAATAACTCATTCATCTACTTTTGAAAGAGCTTTCACATGGTGAAGTTTCAGACTCATAGGTAATTACTCACCTACTCAAAATGAGTAAATGCTAATTATCTCTAAAAGTATTGTGGGTACCCAATTTTTATCAAATAACTCATTCATCTACTTTTGGAAGAGCTTTCACATGGTGAAGTTCCAAACCTGTAGGTAATTACTCACCTACTCAAAATGAGTAAATGCGAATTATCTGTAAAAGTATTGCAGATAGCCAGTATTTTTCAAATAACTCACTTCACCTATATTTTGGGAGAACTTTCAATTAGTGAATTTTCAGATCCATATCTAATTACTCACCTACTCAAAATGAGTAATTGCCTATTATCACAAAAAGTATTGCAGATAGCCAGTATTTCTCAAATAACTCATTCACCTACATTTTGGAGATATTTCACATGCTAAAGTTTTTTTATGAATTATTAAAATAATTTTTAATGCATTAAAATTAATGAAATCATGCACTAAATCGATTATAACTTGAAAAGTATTGTATTTAGGAGCATTTTGTTAAAATATGTTATTCACCTACTTTTTCCCACAGCAACAACATGGTGAGTAACTTGGGTGTCTATCTCAATAGATAAGTGAGTAATAGCTACTTTTGCATTTTTCACTAACTTCCATCATGAGTGAAATCACTTGTAACTTGAAAACTATTGCATTTAGACCTTCAGGGTAGTACAAAAGTGTCCTATGCAAAGGGGAAAGATTTCAATTTTCGCCACTTTTGGCGGCCATCTTGGATTTTAGCGGGAAAAAATGAAAAAGTGTGAATATCTCGAAAACCATAAGAGATAGAGCAATTTCGAGCGAATTTTTGACCTCCAAGGTAGTACAAGAATGTCCTGTGCAAAGGGGTAAAATATCAATTTTCGCCACTTTTGGCGGCCTTTTTGGATTTTTGCGGAAAATAGAAAAGTGTCAATATCTCGAAAACCGTAAGAGATAGAGCGATTTTGAGCAAATTTTTGACCTGCAGGGTGGTACAACAGTCTCCTGTGCAAAGGGGGAAAATTTCAATTTTCGCCACTTTTGGCGGCCATCTTACATTTTTGCGGAAAATGAAAAAGTGTCAATATCTCGAAAACCGTAACAGATCGAGCGATTTCGAGCGATTTTTTGACCCGCAGGGTGATACAAGAGTGTCCTGTCCAAAGGGGAAAAATTTCATTTTTCGCCACTTTCGGCGGCCATCTTGGATTTTTGCTGAAAATGGAAAAGTGTCAATATCTCGAAAAGCATAACAGATAGAGCGCTTTCAAGCGAATTTTCGACCTGCAGGATGGTACAACAGTGTCCTATGCAAAGGGGAAAAATTTCAATGTAGTATTTCTTCCCCTGCGGTACTCAGCGGGAGATACATACCGCGGCAGTGGTCTTGTTTTTCTTAATGTATCTCAATATCCACATATTTGTATCATATGTACTCAGGTGTCCAAGGTCAGTGTGCACAAATATGGCATATGCTATTTGTTATATATTTTTTTCACGGGAAAAGTGGATTTAGTGAAATCAAACTAGTTCTTGAGAATTTATTAATGGCCTATAACAAAATTGAATACACTTTGAATACTTGTAGGATATGAAAGCAAGTTGTTATTGGATAATATTTATCTGCGCAATACATGTTTTTCTTGAGGAATATATAATCTGATGAGTGAATTATAGATATGTAAATGCGAGTGATGTAAACTGGAAAACTTGTCCACTTACTGTTGATATTTGGGACAGAGGGATAAGTTTTCCAGGGGAAAAACATTATAACCACTTCTTTTTTACTAATTATAAAGAAATAAAGGAAATAGTTAGGAAATATTTGGTAACTTTTTCTTTTGACTAATTTAGAGCGATTTGTAAAACTGAAGTGGGCATTTGTCAAAGCCTGTGCCAAATTTAAGAACTGTCTAAGCCTCTTACCTACCAGTCTTAAAGTTAAGCCCTTATTTAAGCCTAAGACTGATCTTAGCTTCTTTGGGAATACTGCTAAGACTAAGACAAAAGTTTTAGCCATTTTTCTGTAATAGTTAAGACAAAAGTCTTAACTTTATGCCTAAGCCCTGGCTAAGACCTTTTGTGAATACGGGCCCTGGAATCAGCGGGAAACATCTGAAATCATCTAACCTACAATACACTAAAAGAATAGAATTAGTATAGAAGTTATTTGTAAAAATCTAAGAATATTTTAAAAAGCACTGTACTAAACCCCTTTACCAACAAATACTTACTTACAGTTACTGCAGAACCAAAACCTGACTTCTTAAGTTTAGTGCATTTCATGTGCATCCAGTTCAAGCACGAGTCACAGCATATTGATCCATCATCTGTGTTTTAATATAGCAGATATTTAAGAAAGCGTATTTTGTTGCTGTTATAAAGGTTTTTTGTTGATTCAACTTTTCTGAGTTGTCCTTATGAAAAATCAGCCGAGTGCCAGCTTGGTACCCTCAGACAGTGTGAGAAATTCGTTGCCAAGCAATGGTGGCCCCATAGGGCCACTAGGTTCTGAAGTTCAGTGGCCCCTGTTAAAACTTGATGGCCCAAAACTTTTTAAAAAATTTTTTTCTGACAAATTGTCTTTTTAATTTATTAAGTGACACGTCAAAAAGATACAAAAGTGATTTATGTCAAATTTCTTTATTCAACTTCAAGCTTGAATACAAATTATACAAGATGCACCCAGAGAGAGCAAAACGCTCGACTCCATGTGACCAGTCTCTCGAGTGATACAAAGTATTGTAAGGAAGACAATAAAATAAAACCAAACATGTAAATTAATTTTTCAAGAAATATCAATTAGAAAGTCATTAAAAATGCATTTAAATGGGACCTCTGAAAACTCATGATTATTTTGTATCCAAAATAAGAACTAGATTTTTCTTTTTTAGCAACTTCTTCCTTTGGCCAGGTCCTACCCACAAAAATTTTTAATAAAGATCTGTTCATTAGTTCTGGAGTAATCTAAACACACAAAAAAAAAAAAAAAAAAAAAAAAACCCAGAGAGACAAATAAAGTAGACAATTAGCACACAAGAACATAAACTGCTGGGTGAGGTAAAAAATATTGCTTACAAGTCAGTTTTTAGTAAAAATCACTCATGGTAATTTTTTTTTTTTTTTTTTTTTTTGATGGCCTGTCAAGGAATTGAAAAAAAAGAGAACATAAAACAGATATAATAATTAATAAAAATGATGAATACACCACCCCCTCTTTATTATCTTTATGTCAATTTCAAGACAAAAAATGGGAAGAAATATTTTTACTGAAAGACAACAAGTATCACACCCTAAGCTTGTGACCTCACAATAACAATTGCATTGTGACATCATTAAGTAATGACATCACCAGAAAGCAAAATATTGATAATAATAATAATAACAAAAAAAATCTCTCCTGGCTTTAATTTTCAAACAAATTACACCAAATTTAGAAGAATCCATCTGTACTCCATGAAATATCAACCCACCAAATTTAAGCTTGATTGGTGCTACAGTTTTTGAGTTTTAAGGGCGAAACGGTGCACAGACAGACAGACAGACAGAAACAAACTGATCACAATAACCCTCTCCCATCCTCGAGCATTAAAAATGAAACTAAAGTCTTTTTCATGATTATCCCAATGAATTTTACACAAGACATTTAAATTTTGCAAGTTTTATGATTACTTTAAGCTTCAAAGAAATAATATTTTTCTTTTCATAGAATTAATATAGAGCTTCTGCCGCTAAACAAGCCTTTTTTACTTGTGGATAAGTGGAACAACTATACTTGTGTGAAGGGAGGGGGGGGGGGGGTTAAGAGTCACATATGCCTGTATTCAGTCCACTTTCCCAGCATGTTCAAGCTAGACAGTGAGTGTGTGTATGTGTGGCTGAATGTTCTTCTCCACTGGCAGTTTTGTGTGAGTGAGGGGGAGGGGGGGACTGGTTATAAAGCATTAGCCTTGCCACAGGCGTTTATATGTATAATATAGACACAACTGTTTGATTGCATTATAAGTATTTTTCATAATGCTCTCATACATTTACTTAGCCTAGCTTGCTGGGGAGAACTCCCAGACTAGAAAAGCCTCTGATACAGTGTGCATTATGGCAAAAAAAATTTCACGTTTCCATTATGGTAGAGACAGCCTGGAAGGCCAGGCTAATAAAGCATATGTATTGATTGTTTTTCTGCAGTCTTCCCACTTGGTGTACTAACTCTTGGAGGAGTGAGAGAAACAGTGTGGAGTTTAGCTGCTTATTAAGGGTGAACTCAATCTGGAATATGCAAAACACAATGCATAATTAAGGATCCTGGGGGAAAGAAAACCAATTAATAAAAAATGACAGCACACTGGATTGTATTACCACACCAGGCATGTTGTAGTCAATTTGGTGGCCCATTGGGGCCCATGAAAGTCAGGTTGTGGTGGCCCTAACTTAAAAAGGGGGGCCCCGGGCCACCGGGCCACCGCGAATTTCGCACGCTGCCTCAGAGGAATATTTTTAGAAGTCGTAAAACAAAATGACCACCATCAATTATGGAAAAAAATTTATTTTTCCATATCACTTCACTCCTATTATATTTTAGAGACACAGTCCTGTTGTCTAAGTCTAGGTTTCTGGGGTCAAAGTATAAATATATTTCTGATGTAATGTAAGGTCAACCACCAAATTTTGATGATTGTTTTTGCCAACATTTTTACCCCACAGCCCTTAAGGGCTGTCGGGGTATTGTTTTCACCCATGGTGTCCGGATGTCCGGTCGGGCGGGCGGGCGTCGGGAAAAATTTTGTCCGGGCTGTATCTCAGAAGCCGTAAGGTGTAGGAAGTTGATACTTGGTAGGGACATTGGTTAGGATGTGTAGGTGTGCAACGTCATGGTCTGACCTTGATTTGACCTTGCTGTAGTGAGTTTGAAAATCTTGTCCGGGTTATATCTCGGAAACCGTAAGGTGTAGGAAGTTGATACTTGGTAGGGCCATTGGTATCCTGAACTTTGTACTGATACAATACTTCTATATCTCATGGTGTTAAAAATATTTCCCTGGGCTGTGGGGTATGGGCATCTCTGATGCTATTTTTACATCATTATCACATGCAATATTGTCATGTGTTCAAAATTGGTTATTCTTTCAACTCCTAAATCCATTCTACATTACCAAATATTGACTTATCTACCACAAGTCACAGTCATGTTCACATTCCCTCTTCATTGCAGATATGACACCCATCTGTTTCAGGGGCTGTATTTGCTAATATCTTTGGGCTAAAGTATGAGAATTGTACTTAATATAAGAATTTTTCTTATCTTAGAATTTTCCTATTCTTGGATAAGAATAATTTTCAGCATAAAATTATTCTTTCCTAAAATGACTTTAAACTTGAAAATATACATATCCAGCAAATCATATGAATGTTAAATTTAAAACCAAGAAAAATGCGCTTGTGAAACCTTTTTTCTTGCCACTCTTTTTACCCATGGCATCCCAATGGGTGGGGCGGCGGGAAAAGTTTGTCTGGGCTGTACCTCAGAAACCATAAGCTGTATGGAGTTGATACTTGGTAGGGACATTGGTTTGCGTGTGTAGGTGTTGCAACGTCCTAGTGTGACCCTGATTTGACCTTTGACCTTGCTGTGGTGACCTTGTCCTTTAAAATCTTGTCCGGGCTATATGTCAGGAATCGTAAGGTATGCAAGGTTTATACTTAGTAGGGCCATTGGCTGGGGTTGTAGCTGTGCAACGTCATGATGTGACCTTGATTTGACTTCAGACTTGCTGTAGGGACCTTCACCTTTAAAATCTTGTCTGGACTATATCTTGGCATCCGTAAGGTGTAGGATGTTGATACGTGGCAGGAACATTGGTTGGGGTGTAGGTGTTCAACATGTGGTGTGAGCTTGATTTGACCTTTGACCTTGTCATGGTGACCTTGAGTGTAAAAATCTTATCCTGACTATATCCAGGAAATGTAAGGCATAGGAAGTTGATACTTGGTAACGATATTGGTTAGAGGGTGTAGGTGTGCAGTGCCATGGTGTGACCTTGATTTGACTTTTGACCTTGCTGTAGTGACCTTGACCTTGAAAATCTTGTGTGGGCTATATCTGGGGAATCATAAGGTGTATAAGGCTGATATTGGGTAGATACATTGGTTGGAGGGTGAAGGTGTGCGTCGTCTTGGTATGACCTTGATTTGACCTTTGATCTTGTAGTGACCTTGACCTGTAAAATCTTGTCATCTATATCTCAGGAACCATAAGCTGTAGGAAGGGAAATTGGTAATGGGGTGTAGATGTGCATTGTCATGGGGTGACCTTTAATCTTGGCTCTGCCAAAGAATGTTCACCTGCCATATTTGAGACATGTTTCTCTCATCACAAAGATATATAGATTGCTATAACTTATTAATTTATTATATACGGTATACTTTTACGTAATTGTGGTATTTCCATTGACAGCTATACAGTCTATACTTCAGTTAATAAATATTACAGCTTCATAATTTTAGTTTACTGATTAATGCTGTCATCTTGCTATTGAATTGTCTTGTTTTAATACTTTATCTTTATATACATTTTCTCTCTCTTAAACGTTATTTTTGCTACTTAAACGTTGTATGGATCTTTAGATAAGTGACACTGTTTGCTCTGAAAGTCTACTGATCATTTTCTGTTTCACTTCTTCTATGTCTCATTTTGTCAAAAATTGTTTCCCCGGGCTGAAGGGTATGGGCATCTCTGATGCCATTTTTAGTGGTAACGGTCAGTGTACAAAGTTTATCTGAAAAGATTCCAGGTCCAGAAGACCTGCTACTCAAAAATGTTGTAGGTACATACAGAATTAGCCAATCCGTATTTCAATTTAGGTGAACTCCAATAATATGGTTTAAAATGTTAACAAGTGGCAAAGGCTAAATAACAAATGTTTTAATGTTAACTTGAATAATTTCTATAATGTCAAGAATGTCTGATGTGGTGGTCCTGGTCCAGGAAAAGATTTGGCATTGAACAGGACATCTGGACCTGTAACTCTAGAAAGATGCATCTCAGTGAGTAAAGTTACCAGTCTCGGGCAGGGTGGTAGGTGTTAATTTGTACACTAGTGGTTACTGTAATGAGAAAATAGCTTCTGTCTTCTTTATCTCAAAAACCTTTTGAGAGATTTTGGACAATTATTCAACCCTCTGATTAGTAAGGATTACTTCTTTAAAGCCTCTTGAAAAATTTTTAATTTGGCTGCCATTTGAATTTTTTGGAAATTGAAAATATTGTTTAACTCAATAACCATAATGGATAGAGTGATTTCAGGCAAATTTGGACCATCTGGACAATAAGGGGTACTTCTTTAAAGCCTAAAAATGTTAAATTTTCCGAATATCATCTGCCATGATCTTGAATTTTCAAAATGTTGTTTACAGTGATTTTGGGGAAAGTTTGGACCACCTGGGCAGTAACTTCCTATAAGCACTATTTATTTTGGGTCTCTGTAAATCTTTTTTTTTTATTCCGGCCAGTCTTAAAATTTGGTAGAATTAAAAAAAAAGTTGCGTGTCTTGAAAATTATTAGAGATACAGTAGTTTCAAGCCCTGTGGGTAGTAAGGACTCATTATATTTTAAGGCATTTTTCAGTGAATACCTCTTGCATTTAATCTAGTAATTTTTGGAGTTATCTTGAATAATGAAAAGTGACCAACAGAAACACTCACAATCATAGCCTCATGGTGGAGGTAGTAGAGTAAGAAATGTAAAATTCGCCACATATCTGAAATTCGCCACATGTGAAAATACTAATAAAATAAATGAATTGTGGTGAGATTTGTTCAATGTATAGTAAATTAAGGCTTTTTGAACTGAAAAATACCAATTTTGAGACAAAAACATCATTTTCTTCATAAAATTAACTAAGGTTTTAGAGGTGGCGAATTTTAGATTTCTTACTCTAAGGGAGAAACTAATTTTTGAAAGTGTTGTATTACTGAGTTTTACAACTCTCTTTTTTTTCTCTGGTGTACATAACACTTCTTTAGAGATCTTAGCGAGTATATACAATCACATAAAGTAACTCGTCCTACAACAAAGTGCCTTTAAATGATGTGCATATCATGTATGTACCTTCAAACCACAGCATAAAACAATTTTAAATCAAATTCTAGCAAGATGGAGGATATCAACAAATGTTTTTGTAAATATTTTGAAAAAAATATTTTACCCCCGTATCTATACTTTCTATATCATTGGAAAAGTTTGTGAACAATATTGCTGCTTGTCTTATTGCATTATTGACACTCTATGTGATCTCAAAAGTTTTGGTTTATGTCTTATGTAGTTTCAGTGCTTTTGGAATTATTAACTAGGTGATTCCATTCTCACATCATTTTGAAGATGTCAAAAATTTTTGTATATCCCAGCAAAACAGATCAGAGAAACAATATGGCAGCCACCACAAGGACGAGACGAGATTGCAAAAAGTGATAAAAATATTCATGTATCACCTTATTTTACAGAATAATTGCCACAAAGATGTCAGAGCTTGGGCTTGCTTCCACAAAAATATTTACACCCTGTCTTTGAATTTAGCCTCAAAATGCAGGCAGCAGCAATAGGTTAATTATTTATAACTTGTCCCTTCTGTTTATTTTGTGATAGAACAAATTTTGTATCTGTGAGCAAGTGTGACGTGAATTTATAAAGCTGTCTATGAATATGTAAACACCTGGGTTTTTTTTAATTATTTTGTTGAAAAATGTTTCAGCAGTGTCATGGCCTCACCTTGTGAGGATGAAAAGAATTTACAAATTGAGTGTGAACAGCTATGGGCTGAATTGAAAGGTGAGTTTCATCAAATTTATGAAATATTGTCCACTTTCAAAGTTATACATCTTTGAAAGTAGTATATGGAACAGAGCCAGATAGAAAAAGTGTTATTTTTTAATTGCCAGTCTTAAGAATATTCTTAACAGAGTAAATGCCCAGTTCAATTTTTTGCAGATAAATCGCCAGATGTTGGACAACTCTGTAAAATACTACATTAGTCTACTAGCTAGTTAAAAGAAGATTGACACCAGTTTTGTAAACTGATATATGTTGAGTGTTGCAATATTTATAATATGTACTCAAAAATGATTATGTAAAAGTATAAAAAATTGAATATCAGAAATTTGAATTTTAAAAAAATCATATGATGGCAAATCTGGCACATACATGGAGATTGAAACAATTGATTGCATATACAGTACACCAGGAAAAATTAATATTTTCTTGTTAAATTATAGCAGTCGAAAACATTAACAGCACTGTATGTTGCAAAAATGTTGTAATTAAAATAAATAAGAATTATTTTTTTGGGTTATACTTCTCTGTTTTAATTCTAAAAACAGGTCTAAAGGCTGAATTACAAGAGGGCAGTCTTGAGGCTGAACCAGTGAACAAAGAGTTTGCTCTGGGAGCAATCTACAGACAGAAACAACAGGCTTTGGAGGCTCATTTGAAAGTATTAAAAGAAACTGAAGTCAGCCTACCCAGTCTGAGTGAAAATACTCAAGTAAATCTTCTCTTGGGTGAGTATTACTGCAATCTTTGAAACAATTACTAGAATTCAAGGTTACACCCAGTGGTTAAACTGTTAACCCCTCCACCAATACTCTATTCCAGCAATATTTTACTATACCAAAGTAATATCTGGGATGAAGAGCTTGCAGACAGTCAAAATTTGCTCAAATATCCAAACGTATTGCAAACGTTCCTCATCAGTCATAATGTCCTCATACATAATATTTTAAATGGTAGTATTTCTGTTACCAAACTTCTTGATTCTAAAGTACTGAAGGAAAGAAAAATAACCAATATATGGGTGTCAACTGCCGGTCAACAGATATGGTCTTTAAGGGTTTACCTGCAGGACTTGGCCTTTAGAATTTACAATTGCAAACTGGCATTTCACATACAGATCACTGTTGTAGGAGATAAATACCTCCAACAAAAGGTCATTCTAACATGACACCAATGTGTCAGCGATTCTGATTGGCTAAACAACGAAATATTTCAAGAATAAAATACGGCATAACCTTGTAGCTCCCTAATATTGCTCATTTATGGCTCTCATAACAATAAACCTTTTACCACAAATTTGCAATAATTATTCATCTTAAAATAATTTGTCATGTTAGAATAGGAATAACCCCCTCCAAAACCAGGGTATATGCAGAATTTTACCATGGCTTCAGGCAGTGAACCACTCCGGCTTTGCCTACAGGGTTTATAACCTCAAACCATGGTAAAATTCTGCGTACATCCTGGTTTGGTAGGGAGTTATTCCTATATTGATAAATACCTGCAATAAAAGATCATTGCACAATATTATAACATCAAATGTCTTTTAAAAGCTGTTTCAAATCCTATTTGATACTTTTCGACATACTTGTCAAACAAGAAGCACATCATTATTATTATTACACTTTGATAATATGAGTGATTTCTGTCTGTTCTACTTAGAGAGACTGGAGCAAAGTATTGCGGAGATGGAGGAAACCTTACTTTTGGTGACAGAACAAAACGAGCAGAGTGAGCGGGAGATGAAGTACCTCCAAACCCGTGTCCTTCAGGTAGTGATTAGAGTAAGGGGAATAAAGTGTAATTTAGGGCTTGTAACAAACCTATATTGATATTGTATTATCAATTTATACTATAAAAATTATCATTAGACAGCTGAAAGTGCCTCATTCACTGGGAAAAAATATACAGAATATTTAAGAAAGAGGACAAATTTAATAAAACACTGCAGTAAAGTACAGTAGTAATTGTCATAACTCACTTATGGTCACTTAGTGATTTTTTGGCATAACAAATTAGTGAGTTCATACTAAGTGGTTGTTATAACACATACAGTGATTGTGATAACATACTTAGTGAATTTAATTCATGATAGCAGTTTCAAAATGTCGATATCGTGGCCACCTGATATATTCTACAGTTCAAGGTTTCAAGCAAATATTTATCCATTGCGTTCACAAAATTATTACATATCTTATTAAAAAGTTAAAACCTTTCTTTAGTATTGTTTCTTTTGATCTGTAGTCTAAATGACATTATCTGACAATTTTACAGCACTAAAATAATATTTTAATTGTGATGTCATAATATCGCGAAATCTCTTTAAAAATTGTGGTGATATTGTCATATTACCCAGATAATGGAATTTATTATATTGTTATTTCAATATTTATCAAAGTAACTTCTCAGATTGTAATGTTGATATGAAAAATAAAATTTTAATTTTGTTTCCGATAACTCTGTAGAATTATTTTATGTGTCAGTCACCAATATTCACATTATTTGTGAAAATATGGTTTAAGATATTGCTCAAAATTTAATCATTTTTATAACAATCTTGTCTTAAATTTATAATTGTTATAATATACTTTGTAAATGAGGCATTATTATGTAATTTACAGCAAAGATACTTTGATATCGGTGCTAAGTACTGTTTGTTTGATAGTAACTTTTGTACTGAGTGTACTTTTGTCATTGCTCTTAAACCCAAATTCTCTTTAATAATAACAAAGATGGTAGTGAACCACTTTTAAAGTAAAATTGGTTTATGCCAATTTCTATGAAAGGAAAAAATGAGTGCTTATTGATAATTTTGTCCCAAGTAATTCCATTACGCTTGAATGAGCACTGTAGTACTCTAAACAACCCTGCTGTTGTCAAATTCTGGTCCCACATTTGTCTCATGATGATTTCTGTATCTTCAGGAGGAGAAGATGGCCGACGTTCTGCACGATAAACTAGCAGAGGCCTCAGCTACTGGGGAAGAAAATGAGGATGAAATTCTACGACAGTTGGAAACGGATTGTGGGAAAACCGAAAAGCGTCGAAAGCAGCTTATAAACGACATGAAAACATTTGTAAATGAGCATTTCCCATCACAGGGTGAACACTCGTTGATAGCGACGCTACAGTTGTTGATGAATAGGTGTGTTGAAAATCCGCATGCACCATATGTGGAATGCGATGGCATATGGCAGCCATACCTGGAGATGCTGCTGAGGACTGGCATAGCCATATCTCACAAAGACAATGACAAGTTGATAAGGCTCACCCCTTTCCATCTTTGAAACTAAGGTGGCCGTGATTATATATTTTGTGAGGATAAAATGGCCAGTCATATTTAGCTTTTTAGGTTGTACAAATGTTACCTGATACTGACATTTTTTAACTGATTAGCTGCTGTGAAAAAACTCCAATTCACCAGATTCAAATAACATATTAAACTAAAAATAAGTAAAATACATACAAATCCACTCAAAAATTACCAAAGTAAACTTTGAAAGAACAGTTTAAAACATTTCACAAACTTCACTTCCCATTCCACCCTTTACTTTACCTCTGCTTTCCTGTAATTTTGGCTTGTTCTGTTATCACCTTCACAGAACTTGGAAACAAATCTTTTGTTTGCGTGTCTACTTTATTAGTTTCCTGCCAGGATTTTGATTTGAATGGCAAGTGTTTCAAATTATGACGAGATATAATTCTTGTGTTTTATTGTGACAAATGTGTTCAGAAAGCATATTTCAGCATTTACAGTGATCTGTTGGCTGGTACATAATCAGCCTTTTAAAATGGTTACATGGTACATAACCAGCCTCTTTTAATTCCGACCTTTACAGCCTTATAGTTTTTGTACTCTAATAATCTTTTGCAGCAGAACCCTTTATCATCCATATGTATTGGGAGAGAGAAATTTTGTTTGGATAGTGGAAGACTTATAAAATACAAGCATTATTTCAGTGTAAAGTACTTTAGTAACATAAATTGGAGAGGATGGAAGTGTGTTTATTAAATCAGATACTGTATCTTGTTTTGTATAAATTATTATGAAACTCAAACTTTAAAGTATTGATAATCTCCAAAAAGATAAGTTAAATTATGCTTTTGTTACTTGCATGAAAAGCTGCAATAATGGTGAATCACAGTATGTATAAAATTCCTGTTCCTGAAATAATCCATTCCTCACACCATCATGAAGTTGCCTATTGCTTGGTGTCATTACTTGGCAGAAACCTAAACTTGACACAAACTAGCTGATTACAGACAGCTAGTTGTCACCAGTTAAACTCCTACATTTCTGAATTGATAACAAAACATTTATAAGATAGCGGTGATTGTAGCTGAAAATAATTGCATATGTTTTTGTTGAATTTCTGATTGCATATTTCAATCAAAATGACCACACATTATTGCATGTAAAGTTACCACAAATAAGTGTATATTCAGTTGTACAGTCTTTTAGTATGAACTGATATTTTTTATTTCAGTTTTACATTGCCAGATGCATCATGTATTTTGAAAACTTGCTTGAAATTTTGCTTCTCCCAACATGATAAATACAACAATAATGGTTGTGTATGTTTCTTGGTGGAAACATTTCACTCTTTTTTGTGTTTAGAATTTTTATTGTGTTCAGTTTGTCACTTGTAAAGTATGCAGAATAAGAACCAGTAAGTTTATATTTTATTTTACAAAGCATGCTCTGTAGAATGCCAGTATACATTCAACATTAGAAAAGGTAGAAACAGAAATGACAGATAATAATGCATTGCATTTCTACCAACGTGGCAACAACCCTATAATACATCTGAGTTGTGTTTTTGGGAACATAACTTGTTTCACAATGGCTTTTATGTTCCTTGGTAGTATGGTTTTTACATGTAATGAAAGTCAAATATTTGGTGTTGTCAAGTGATATTGGGAAAAGTATTGGCGATTTAATAATGAATATATGTTGTCTTTCAGCCTTACTTACCATTAGAAAATATATTGGAGTTTGAAATTTGGTTGTTGGTGAATGAAATTGTTGATATGAATGAATTCACTATGGTGTGGTCTGGTACATGATTCCTTTAAACAAAGAGGTCTGTTTGCTTGCAAAATAGCTTGGAAAATTATGGACAGATTTTGATGAAATGTTGACATCCAGGAATGTTTTAAAGGTACTTTTCAAGAAAATTGTCCATATTATGAAATGGACAACCCAACTGTCCATTTCATGAAATGGACAAAGTCATGTATGAAAGTTTAATTTTCATTCATGGCCAGTCTTTTGGTTTAAGTTATCCACATTATTCCCCTATTAGAATGATATGTATATGAAATATCTTACTCTAAGTTAGTTAAATAGCTACAAATATTTCAAATAAATTTGAAATAAAAGTGTCAATTATGTAAAGCATACTTTTGGTACTGATTGCATGGCATGTAAATAATTATACAGTTTATAATATTTGGGTGTCATTATAGTGGTGATATTTAAAAATAAAACAAAAAAAAGTGCCTTTTTTTTCTTTTATTTATTATGCACACTGTTGCACATATATGTCGCTTATCGTCCCATCAAAGAATTAGGAATGTTGTCAAATTTGCACAAGAATTGATGGAAAAAGTCCACAAAAGTTGAAATGAAGTTTACAGTAACTTTAATCCTTTATTAGGTGAAGGGAAATTAAACAAAGTTTTTGTTTACAGTAAAAGTTAAATATTTGTAAGTCACTTTTTCAACCCTCGCCCTCCAGAAGGTATGATGAAGGTATTGAAATTTAATCAGTTTGTCTGTGCACATAACTGGAAACTGTACATTAGGTCTGGCTCATATCTTCACACATGGTGGGGTCAACCAGTGCTGTCCTCAAAGAGGATAATATGTGGATCCAGATTGGGAATCCAGTATTTTTAAATATCAAACAACTTAACCAAGCATGCATCTGTGACGAGATTCATTTTAACCCCACAGCCCTTAAGGGCTCTCACGATATTGTTTTCACCCATGGTGTCCGAATGGGCGTACGGGCAGATTGCGGGAAAAAGTTTGTCCAAGCTGTATCTCAAAAACCACAAGGTGTAGGATGTTTATACTTGGTAGGGCCATTGGTTAAGAGGTGTAGATGTGCAACGTCAAGGTGTGACCTCGATTTCACCATTCACCTTGCCATAGTGACCTTAAGTTTGAAATCTTGTCCAGGCTCGGAAACCATAAGGTGTAGGAAGTTGATACTTGGTATGGCCATTAGGGGGTTAGGTGTGCAACATTGTGGTGTGACCTTGATTTGACCTTGCTGTATTGACCTTGACCTATAAAATCTTATCCAGGCTATATCTCGGAAACCATAAGGTCTAGGAAGTTGTTAAGTGGCAGGAACATTTGTTGCGGAGTGTATTTGTGTCAAATACGTCCAACGTCATGGTGTGACCTTGATTTGATCTTGGCATAGTGACCTTGACCTATTCCGTCTTGTCCAGGTTATATCTTGGAAACCTTAAGGGGAAGGAAATATAAAGTATAAGGATAGTTGGTAGGGACATGGCTTAGGGGTTGTAGGTGTGCAGCATCATGGTGTAATCTTGATTTGACCTTTTTGTAGTTACCATGAGTTTTAAAATCTTGTCCGGGTTATTTCCTGGATTCTGTAAGGTGTAGAAGATTGACACTTGGTAGGAACATTAGTTAGTGGGTGTTGGTGTGCATCATGGTGTCACCTTTAACTTTTTCTCTGCCAAAGTGTGTTCACCTGCCATATTTGAGACATTTATTGTTTTCACCAATGGTGTCTGGATGGGTGGGTGGCGGCAAAAAGTTTGTCCGGGCTGTATCTTAGGGGGTGTAGGTGTGCAACGTCATGGAGTGACCTTGATTTGACCTTTGACCTTGCTGTAGTGACCTTGACCTATAAAATCTTGTCCGGGCTATATCTCGGAAACCGTAAGGTGTAGGAAGTTGATACTTGGTACAGACATTGGTTAGGGAGTGTAGGTGTGCAACGTCATGGTGTGACCTTGATTTGACCTTGCTGTAGTGACCTTGACCTATAAAATCTTGTCCGGGCTATATCTCGGAAATCGTAAGGTGTAGGAAGTTGATACTTGGTAGGGATATTGGTTAGGGGGTGTAGGTTTGCATCATCATGGTGTGACCTTGATTTGACTTTTGACCTTGCTGTAGTGACCTTGACCTATAAAATCTTGTCCGGGCTATATCTCGGAAATCGTAAGGTGTAGGAAGTTGATACTTGGTAGGGATATTGGTTAGGGGGTGTAGGTGTGCAACATCATGGTGTGACCTTGATTTGACCTTTGACCTTGCTGTAGTGACCTTGACCTATAAAATCTTGTCCAGGCTATATCTCGGAAATCGTAAGGTGTAGGAAGTTGATACTTGGTAGGGTTATTTGTTAGGGGGTGTCGGTATGCAACATCATGGTGTGACCTTGATTTGACCTTTGACCTTGCTGTAGTGACCTTGACCTATAAAATCCTGTCCGGGTTATATCTCGGAAACCGTAAGGTGTAAAAAGTTGATACTTGGTAGGGACATTGCTGATGGGGTGTAGGTGTACGTCATGGTGTGACCTTGATTTGACCTTGTCGAAGTGACCTGGACCTTTAAAATCTTGTTGCACCTTTGGGTCTCTCTTTTGATGCAGATTAATCACTGTGAAAGTCATATTAGAATTCATTAAGAATTTTACTTTTACAACTTCCCATTGTAACAGATGGAATTTCATCAAGTGAGCCATAGATTTTGCTCCAACACCACACATAAGCATTCATTGAATGTATTACCACTTCTATATGCATGGTGATATTCAAAACATCTAAACCATAATTCGGCGATGCCAGATATAGATAAAGTACATGCATTATCTCTTAGATATTATTTTCTCTAGTTAAACATTGTTTGGACCTTTATATTACTGACAGTACTCTGAAAGTGCCCTGAACTTTGTACTGATACAGTACTTCTGTGCTTCATGGTGTTAAAAATGTTTCTCTAGGCTGTGGGGTACGGGCATTTCTGATGCTATTTTTTTCTCATGTGACAAAGATATGTGGATTGCTGTAACTTATTATTACCTGTATTTTTACATGGTTCTGCTATTAAATTTCCATTGACAGCTATTCTCCAATTGCAACTTCATAATTATTAGTTTACTGATTGATGCTGTCATGTTGCTGTTGAATTGTTTTGCTTTAATACTTTATATTTTCATACATTTTCTTTCTCTTAGACATTATTTTCTCTACTTAAACATTATTTGGGCCTTTATATAACTGACACTGCTTTGAAAGTATCCCAGTCTTTGTACTGTTTCACTACATCTATATCTCATGGTGTTGAAAACTATTTCCCCAGGCTGTGGAGTACAGGCATCTCTGATGCTATTTTGTGTTAGTTTTTTGGCACTCCCTGCTGGCGAGGGTTTATACATATTTGGGTATTGCTTGTTGACTGTGTATCTGAATTTAATTAAGTGATGCACAGGTTAATGTTTTAGATAGAACAATTTAATTGCATGATTTGACTGATATTACAGAATAACTACCCAACAGCAAATTACAGTTTATAATACAAATGAGCAACTGTGCATTACATTTTCATGAATGTCACTAAACCCAGTCTAACATTGAAGCTTTGATCCTTGAGAAGAGTTGGAAAATATTTAGAAGTTTAAAGAAAGCTTAAAAGATACACAGTGTTCCTCTTTTGATTGTGTAATAATGTGTATCATAATGCTTTTGGACATCTGCCTGATATTTTATACCTTACCCTGTTGCATCAGGACTCTGATAGAAGTAAAGTCCAACTGTTCCAGAGTAAAGAAAATTAACTTGGAAGCATATTTGAGAAAGTTCAAAAGGAAAACTTGCAGTCTCACTGTACATTCATTTCATCTTTAAAAAGTTGTAAATGAAACCATTGGTTTCAGTGAAACAAAAACATCCCACAGAATTGAATAAAATATTAACTTTTTAAAGTAGAACTGTGTGGAGTTGAATTTCCTTTTAAGTAAGAGTAAATATGTCCACTGAAAGAAAAGTATTTTTGTGTTTCCTCAAGGTACAACTTAATTGGATTCAATTGCAGTTTTAATCTAAAATTTTAGTACCTCTATTCTATAGACTGGATATGTAGAACCCATGTAAGTGGGATTTTGAACAGTGTAGAATTAAGCGTCCCGCAAGGGACGCTTGTTTGTGTATGGGAGAGCTTCAGGCTCCGCCGGCTCCGTCGGCTCCGCCGGCTCCGCCGGCTCCGCATTTTGTTTTCCTTATAACTCTGTAACCGTTAGGCGGATTCTTTTCAAATTTGGCAGGTTTAGGCAGTAGCCTTGGGGAATTTTTTTGAATATGCTGCAGTGACATTTCAACCAATCAGAGAGGTCACATGACCAAAAATGTCTTTTTTCGATGGGGAAGCTTGTCCGGATGATAACTTGAAAGCAATTTTATCAATTCACCTGAAACTTGGCAAATACATTCATTCTATTAAAATCTGGAAATCATTAGATTTTGGCATTGATTGGTCAAGAAATGGCCGAGTAATTAATGATTAATTAATCATTACGAATTTTCCAAATAAGGAAAACACAAAAATGCTTATATCTCGAAAACCGTGCTAGATAGAGCGATTTCGACGAAATTTTTGACCCGCAGGGTATCTCTGCGGAGTAGTTTTCCCAATTTTCAAAAAATTTTTGTCTCGTCCAAAATGGCGGCCATTTTGAATTTTCGAAATTTTCGCAAAAATTGCAAAACACAAAAATGCTTATATCTCAAAAACCGTGCTAGATAGAGCAATTTCGACAAAATTTTTGACCCGCAGGGTGTCTCTGCGGAGTACTTTTCCCAATTTTCAAAAAATTTTTGTCTCGTCCAAAATGGCGGCCATTTTGAATTTTCGAAATTTTCGCAAAAATTGCAAAACACAAAAATGCTTATATCTCAAAAACCGTGCTAGATAGAGCAATTTCGACAAAATTTTTGACCCACAGGGTATCTCTGCAGAGTACTTTTCCCAATTTTCAAAAAATTTTTGTCTCGCCAAAAATGGCGGCCATTTTGAATTTTCGAAATTTTCGTAAAAATTGCAAAACACAAAAATGCTTATATCTCGAAAACCGTGCTAGATAGAGCGATTTCGACGAAATTTTTGGCCCACAGGGTATCTCTGCAGAGTAGTTATCCCAATTTTGAAAAAAATTTTGTCTCGCCAAAAATGGCGGCCATTTTGAATTTTCGAATTTTTCGCAAAAATTGCAAAACATAAAAATGCTTATATCTCGAAAACCCTGCAAGATAGAGCGATTTCGACGAAATTTTTGATCCACAGGGTATATCTGCAGAGTAGCCATGCCAATTTTCAAAAAAATTTTGTCTTGCCAAAAATGGCGGCCATTTTACTCACCTACTCAAAATGAGTAAATGCGAATTATCTCTAAAAGTATTGCAGACAGCCAATTTTTCTCAAATAACTCATTCACCTACTTTTGGGAGAGCTTTCACTTGGTGAAGTTTCAGACCCATAGCTAATTACTCACCTACTCAAAATGAGTAAATGCGAATTATCTCTAAAAGTATTGCAGATAGCCAATTTTTGTCAAATTAATCATTCGCCTACTTTTGGGAGAGCTTTCACTTGGTGAAGTTTCAGACCCATAGCTAATTACTCACCTACTCAAAATGAGTAAATGCGAATTATCTCTAAAAGTATTGCAGATAGCCAATTTTTCTCAAATAACTCATTCACCTACTTTTGGGAGAGCTTTCACTCTGTGAAGTTTCAGACCCATAGCTAATTACTCACCTACTGAAAATGAGTAAATGCGAATTATCTCTAAAAGTATTGCAGATAGCCAATTTTTCTCAAATAACTCATTCACCTACTTTTGGGAGAGCTTTCACATGGTGAAGTTTCAGACCCATAGCTAATTATTTACCTACTCAAAATGAGTAAATGCTAATTATCTGTAAAAGTATTGCGGATACCCAATTTTTATCAAATAACTCATTCATCTACTTGTGGGAGAGCTTTCACATGGTGAAGTTTCAGACCCATAGCTAATTACTCACCTACTCAAAATGAGTAAATGCGAATTATCTCTAAAAATATTGCAGATAGCCAATTTTTCTCAAATAAATCATTCACCTACTTTTGGGAGAGCTTTCACTTGGTGAAGTTTCAGACCCATAGCTAATTACTCACCTACTCAAAATGAGTAAATGCGAATTATCTCTAAAAGTATTGTAGATAGCCAATTTTTCTCAAATTAATCATTCACCTACTTTTGGGAGAGCTTTCACTTGGTGAAGTTTCAGACCCATAGCTAATTACTCACCTACTCAAAATGAGTAAATGCGAATTACCTCTAAAAGTATTGCAGATAGCCAATTTTTCTCAAATAACTCATTCACCTACTTTTGGGAGAGCTTTCACTTGGTGAAGTTTCACACCCATAGCTAATTACTCACCTACTCAAAATGAGTAAATGCGAATTATCTCTAAAAGTATTGCAGATAGCCAATTTTTCTCAAATAACTCATTCACCTACTTTTGGGAGAGCTTTCACTTGGTGAAGTTTCACACCCATAGCTAATTACTCACCTACTCAAAATGAGTAAATGCGAATTATCTCTAAAAGTATTGCAGATAGCCAATTTTTCTCAAATAACTCATTCACCTACTTTTGGGAGAGCTTTCACTTGGTGAAGTTTCACACCCATAGCTAATTACTCACCTACTCAAAATGAGTAAATGCGAATTATCTCTAAAAGTATTGCAGATAGCCAATTTTTCTCAAATAACTCATTCACCTACTTTTGGGAGAGCTTTCACTTGGTGAAGTTTCACACCCATAGCTAATTACTCACCTACTCAAAATGAGTAAATCCGAATTATCTCTAAAAGTATTGCAGACAGCCAATTTTTCTCAAATAACTCATTCACCTACTTTTGGGAGAGCTTTCACTTGGTGAAGTTTCAGACCCATAGCTAATTACTCACCTACTCAAAATGAGTAAATGCGAATTATCTCTAAAAGTATTGCAGATAGCCAATTTTTGTCAAATTAATCATTCGCCTACTTTTGGGAGAGCTTTCACTTGGTGAAGTTTCAGACCCATAGCTAATTACTCACCTACTCAAAATGAGTAAATGCGAATTATCTCTAAAAGTATTGCAGATAGCCAATTTTTCTCAAATAACTCATTCACCTACTTTTGGGAGAGCTTTCACTCTGTGAAGTTTCAGACCCATAGCTAATTACTCACCTACTGAAAATGAGTAAATGCGAATTATCTCTAAAAGTATTGCAGATAGCCAATTTTTCTCAAATAACTCATTCACCTACTTTTGGGAGAGCTTTCACATGGTGAAGTTTCAGACCCATAGCTAATTATTTACCTACTCAAAATGAGTAAATGCTGATTATCTGTAAAAGTATTGCGGATACCCAATTTTTATCAAATAACTCATTCATCTACTTGTGGGAGAGCTTTCACATGGTGAAGTTTCAGACCCATAGCTAATTACTCACCTACTCAAAATGAGTAAATGCGAATTATCTCTAAAAATATTGCAGATAGCCAATTTTTCTCAAATAAATCATTCACCTACTTTTGGGAGAGCTTTCACTTGGTGAAGTTTCAGACCCATAGCTAATTACTCACCTACTCAAAATGAGTAAATGCGAATTATCTCTAAAAGTATTGTAGATAGCCAATTTTTCTCAAATTAATCATTCACCTACTTTTGGGAGAGCTTTCACTTGGTGAAGTTTCAGACCCATAGCTAATTACTCACCTACTCAAAATGAGTAAATGCGAATTATCTCTAAAAGTATTGCAGATAGCCAATTTTTCTCAAATAACTCATTCACCTACTTTTGGGAGAGCTTTCACTTGGTGAAGTTTCACACCCATAGCTAATTACTCACCTACTCAAAATGAGTAAATGCGAATTATCTCTAAAAGTATTGCAGATAGCCAATTTTTCTCAAATAACTCATTCACCTACTTTTGGGAGAGCTTTCACTTGGTGAAGTTTCACACCCATAGCTAATTACTCACCTACTCAAAATGAGTAAATGCGAATTATCTCTAAAAGTATTGCAGATAGCCAATTTTTCTCAAATAACTCATTCACCTACTTTTGGGAGAGCTTTCACTTGGTGAAGTTTCACACCCATAGCTAATTACTCACCTACTCAAAATGAGTAAATGCGAATTATCTCTAAAAGTATTGCAGATAGCCAATTTTTCTCAAATAACTCATTCACCTACTTTTGGGAGAGCTTTCACTTGGTGAAGTTTCACACCCATAGCTAATTACTCACCTACTCAAAATGAGTAAATGCGAATTATCTCTAAAAGTATTGCAGATAGCCAATTTTTCTCAAATAACTCATTCACCTACTTTTGGGAGAGCTTTCACTTGGTGAAGTTTCACACCCATAGCTAATTACTCACCTACTCAAAATGAGTAAATGCGAATTATCTCTAAAAGTATTGCAGATAGCCAATTTTTCTCAAATAACTCATTCACCTACTTTTGGGAGAGCTTTCACTCGGTGAAGTTTCAGACCCATAGCTAATTACTCACCTACTCAAAATGAGTAAATGCGAATTATCTCTAAAAGTATTGCAGATAGCCAATTTTTCTCAAATAACTCATTCACCTACTTTTGGGAGAGCTTTCACTCTGTGAAGTTTCAGACCCATAGCTATTTATTCACCTACTCAAAATGAGTAAATGCTAATTATCTGTAAAAGTATTGTGGATACCCAATTTTTATCAAATACTCATTCATCTACTTGTGGGAGAGCTTTCACATGGTGAAGTTTCAGACCCATAGCTAATTACTCACCTACTCAAAATGAGTAAATGCGAATTATCTCTAAAAGTATTGCGGATAGCCAATTTTTCTCAAATAACTCATTCACCTACTTTTGGGAGAGCTTTCACTTGGTGAAGTTTCAGACCCATAGATAATTATTCACCTACTCAAAATGAGTAAATGTGAATTATCTCTTAATAGTATTGCAGATAGTCAATTTTTCTCAAATAACTCATTCACCTACTTTTGGAAGAGCTTTCACACACGAAAATGAAAAATTGTGAATATCTCGGAAAAGCTATTTCTTCTGCTTTAATGCTCGGCGGGAGATACACACCGCGGCAGTGGTCTTGACAAAAATTTTTGTCTCCCCAAAAATGGTGGCCATTTTGAATTTTCAAAGTTTTTGCAAAACACAAAAATGCTTATATCTCGAAAACCGTGCTATATGGAGCGAAATCAACAAAATTTTGGACCTGCTGGGTATCTCTGCAGAGTAGCCATGCCAATTTTCAAAATATTTTTGTCTCACCAAATATAGCGGACATTTTTAATTTTTTTATTTTTTGCAAAACACAAAAATGCTTATATCTTGAAAACCGTGCTAGATAGAGCAGACTGCGCTGACTTTGGTTGCCACAACAGTATAAGGCTAGAAACGAAGCATTTTCTTAATACTTTAGCACTCACCTTTATAGCCTTTTCGGGACGCTTTGTTTTTGCTATGCAAAAACATTATCTTTTTTTTTTGCGAGCGATCCTCTAGTTAGTTTTGAAGTCCCAACATCAGACTGCAATATTGTTTTTGATCAAAACCAAATATTGTGGATTTTAAGGTTTTAGATATAGTCAGCTGATGCTAAGATTGGACCAACTAGTAAGTCTGCTTTGAATTTCTTACTTTCTTAACACTAACATTATATACCCATAATGATGTAGCCCATACAATGTGTAGAAAACAACTTGTAAGGATGAACAAGTATGGCTAATGATGTAAGAATATAATGAACTTATTTTACTGATATTTTTTATGTAGGTAGGGCCAGGCCAAAGGAGGAAGTGGTTAAATTTTTGGAAAGATCCAAGTCATGTTCTAGATTCAAAAAATCCCTAATTTTAAGAAACACCCTGGTGGAGATCCATGCTCTATAAGTCCTTTGTAGTTAATTTTTCACTTTCAGCCTATTTCAGTTTGCCATGGTATCTATGGTTATATGTTCTGAAATCTTATAAAAAACCTGATTACTGCTTTCTGCAGCAACCCGTGCCATTTTAAGAAAGTAAGGGAAAGTAGTCCATTGCATCAGTTTGATTGACACAAGCAGTGTTTTTCCTCTGATGTACTTAAAGACCAAAAGCACTGTTAACAGTCAAGAGCTGCTTCAAAAGCAGTATTGATCACCTAATGATATTGGTCTCTTAACTGATAACAACCACTGAATGGCATTGGGCCCATTATCTGTGAATGAGTGTGCTTTTTTTCCTTACCATTTTTCTCCTAAATGACACACAGGAAAAAAGAATTGCTCTTGAGAAGACTAACACAGGGAAAACAGCACAGAAGTGATCTCCAGAGTTGTTGAAGGAAAAAAAGCAGCATTTCTTCAGTGAGGCTTTCGAGAAGTTAAGTATTCATCAGTAGAAGTGTTGATTAAACTGCTACTGTACTTAAAGACTGAGCCTTTTTCAGTTATACAAATTCGATATTAATATACTGACACAATGTACACTTTTGTGGAGTATTGTGTAAAGTATATGGGTATGTTGATTTGTGTTATATCTTGCAAACATTGTTTCTTTCTCCTGAGCTGATGAGATATGTTACAGTTCCCTTCTAAAAAACTTGAGCATTTCCTGCTTGCCGAGCATGTTGTACCAGTTTGCACATGGGCTGCTTGAGAAATTGATCCTATACAGTGTCAATGTTTTTTTTTTTTGGCTTTGCTTAAATGAAATACCAGATATTGTTTTTGTTGTATGACATCAGATACATACCACAGGACTTTTAAGATGGCTTAAAGTATTTATTTTATCTCTTGATGGAACTCGGTTGTTTTCACAGAGACTTTCTGTTACTATCTGATAGACCAGGTAAATACAGGTATTATGTTTTATTTTTTACTAATTCTAAACCACAAAAATAATGCCAACTGTCTCATTAAGATTAGCCAGTCAAAGAGAAACATAGGAAAATAGACTTGTGAACATTTTAGGTTTTTGTATTAGTGCTGTTATTTGCCAGGTAATCTAGTTATATCATTAAAGAAGGAGTGTACAAGTGTTACAGTGTTTTGTAACTAGTTTGCAGGTATTTTATGTTCAGTAATGGATAATTAATAAGTTATGACCAAACCCACACCTGAAGGTTTTGTATCAACATGCTTGGTGTATTTTTGAGATATTTGAGAATGTTTTTACCTCTAGAGTAAGGAGCATTAAAATATTTTGCAGTAGGTGAAATTTGCCACTTGATTAATGGCACCCTTTAAACGGTGACAAAATATAATCCAGATTTTTGCCAATCAAGTACCAGGGAATATCAGAGGTCTAACACAGTCAAAAAAAAAAAAAAAAAAAAATCACAGAGGGTGTCAAATTTCCCACAAGTTAAGGAAAATGAAGGAGGTTTTCTCACTGGAGAATTTCACAAACTGCAGGAATTTTCAGATTCTTACTCTAAACTAGAATGAGAACATCATATGATCAAGGTGCACAAAAATTGATATTAATTGTCTGAATTTTGTGCAGAATTTATTGGTCTGTGTCATATCCACCTTGAACATTCAAGAGCTGATATACATGTATGTATATTAGCTTTTGTCTTATCTCGGATATTTGCATGATTTATACATGTAATAACATGAGATAAATACAGTGTGATTCAATCACTGCTTTTTGTGGATTTATGGCAGGTATCAAGGTGTAACTACAATCTAGAAAAGTAAAATATAAGTGAAAATTTTGAATGTGTTGCATTTATATTTCTTGCAGATTGAAAGCGGATTTTTCAGTTGTAGAAAATTGTTTCTGCAGTATCGGAGTATACTACAAGAGACCATATTTCCTGAAATATCACAACAGGTAGCTGTACTAAACTTTGTTTTTAAGAATTTTATAGTGTTACAACTTGAAGTGACACAGAATGTGCTTTAAGTAAACCAGTTAGGGACAGCTTTACTGTGGAATTTATGCAGGATGTTCTAAATTCATCAGCTTAGCGCAAATCTGAGGACTAAACATGTTTTAAAGCCTTTAATAAGGCAGTGCACACCCTATCAAGGTTCCTTCCTATTAACCATTGGTTGCTGGAAAGAAACTAGAATCTTTTCCAGTACAAATTGAGATATTATCAAGTAGCATTATAATTGTCTCTATTACCAGTTACTTCAGTTTATCATTTATAATCATGTCAAGAATATTTGCATGTGTCCCAGTTCATAACTTTACACCTAATTTATTTGTTTATTACAAAATTTATTGTCTCTAAAAGAAATTTTTGTCACAAAGTAATGTTCCAAAGATTTTGGTCTGCTATGAATTCTTACAGTTTGATTAAGAGGACATATTATGTAAAATGTTTTGGCCAAAGAGAAAACTGATGCTATATGTCAAGGTGAGATCGATCTTTTAACATATTGCAACTAAGGAAAAGTATGTGTAAATAAAAAACACTAAAAGATTTGTCCAACCCTCAGGTAATTAATGTATGTTTAAGACTAAAGGGAAGGTGCAAATCATGAACCCTACTCTGACAAGGAAAACGCATAAGACAGGTAAAAGTTACTGATGTCCCTTAGATGTCAGGGCATGTAACTGAGGGTGTAATTTTTGGGAAAATGCAGGGGAGTTAAATTTTGCAAAAAATAAAATCAGAACACATGGTAGTGATTCAGAATGGCCTTATAAAAATGACAAGAAAAGCTTTGTGAAAGTTTAATACATTATATTACTTCATAAAGTGTACTGTACTATAGCAAAATGTAATTAGAAGTAAGGTTAGTATGTTTTGTGTACATTGCCACCAAAAATTAAAGATGCCTGAAGAGGGAAAATGTGTTATTTGAAGGGAAATTATACTATTTATTACACTAACAGCTTGTGTCCAACTGGAACTATAAACATTATGCCTTTTAAGTTCTTTATCATTATTTAAACATCATGTTCTGTAGAGTGTCTATTATTAATCAAGGTGACTTTTCTGTTTATGAACCATGATAATAGAAAACAAGAGCACTCAGAGAGTGTAGACCTCTGCCAAGGCCCAGCAACTGTAGTATTGCTTATGTGTGCAATAATAAAAAATACATTGAAAAATTCCTGGATCCAGACAATGATCCAGATCACCATCAAAATTTACTCATCTCTTCCATTTGCCATTGTTTACCGTTACTGAAAATTTAATCAGAACCATCCACAACATTTCAAGTTATTTTCAAATAATGAAATAAGTTATTTTGAAATGTCTATCTAAGAGAGATCTGCAATTGTTGATGTCTTTGGCAGGATCCAAAGAAAACTGTTGCATGGCACCCATTTAATAAGATTTACCTGTTTGCAGATTTGTTATACAGATTAAACCCTTTTCCAGATTTTACCAAATCACCCCCCCACCCCCACCCCCCACCCCCCCACCCCCCACTTCTGTGCATCTATCTGTCCGTCAACATTTTTATCTCCCCCGGCCGGGCGGGAGATTATAAAACGCATTCCGTGCGTGCGTGCGTGTGTTCGTGTGTTATTATTAAGTGTGTGTCACGCTTTTATAAAGGGCTGTACATCACACTGGTTGTTTCTCCTTGGCCTTTTCAATGTTTTTTATGACCTTATTGCTTATGTCCTTTCATTTGATGCTGTTATTTCACACCTAGGACCATAGCTAAGTGAGTAATAGCAATGGTGGCTACTTTGAGTAAAGTGCTCATAACTCCAAAACGACTGCATTTAGAGTGTTTCTGTAAAATACGTTGTTCAGCTACTTTCTCCATGCCTACAAGATGGTACCATTTTTAGGGTTCGATCTTCATAGCTAAGTGAGTAATAGCTATTTTCTGTTATTAACAATGAGCAAAATGAGTAAATTGATTTTGTCTTTGTAACTGTTACTTACAATATTGGCCTGAAATATGTTGTTCAACAACTCCTTCATGTACTATATCATGGTGAGGTGTCCAAGGTGTAGCACCATAGCTAACTGAGTAATAGCTATACTAAGTTTAACATTTGACCATTGAGCAAGTCACTTATAACTCAAAAGCTATTGAATATAGAGGATTTTTGTCGAATATGTTGTTCACCTATCTTTTGGATATACTGTATTGTGAATTTTCACAGCTGTAACTCCATAGCTAACTGAGTAATAGCTACTTTGATGATAACCATAATGAGTAAATGGCTTATATCTTCAAAAGTATTGCAGCTACACAATTTGGTTCCAATATGTTGTTCAGCTACTATCTCCACAGCTACAACATGGTCACTAGTTTGGAAGTGTATCTCCATAGCTAAGTGAGGAATAGCTACTTTGTCAATTTTTAATGATAACCATAATGAGTAAATGCCTTATATCTTCAAAAGTATTGCAGCTACACAATTTCTCTCAAATAAGTTGTTCATCTACTTTTTTGTGAACTGTAACATATTTAAGTTTCACAACTGTTGCTCAATGCACAAGTGAGTAATGGCTACTTTATTGCTACTTTTGGTGAAAATGTGAAAAATGACAAATATCTCGCAAACCGTAATAGCTACTTTGTCAATTTTTAATGATAACCATAATGAGTAAATGCCTTATTATTATCTTCAAAAGTATTGCAGCTACACAATTTCTCTCAAATAAATTGTTCATCTACTTTTTAAGTCATTCATCTACTTTTGGGAGAGCTTTCACTTGGTGAAGTTTCAGACCCGTAGCTAATTACTCACCTACTCAAAATGAGTAAATGCGAATTATCGCTAAAAGTATTGCAGATAGCCAATTTTTCTCAAATAACTCGTTCACCTACTTTTGGAAGAGCTTTCACATGGTGAAGTTTCAGACCCATAGCTAATTACTCACCTACTGAAAATGAGTAAATGCGAATTATCTCTAAAAGTATTGCAGATGGCCAATTTTTCTGAAATAACTCATTGACCTACTTTTGGGAGAACTTTCACTTGGTGAAGTTTCACACCCATAGCTAATTACTCACCTACTCAAAATGAGTAAATGCGAATTATCGCTAAAAGTATTGCAGATAGCCAATTTTTCTCAAATAACTCATTCACCTACTTTTGGGAGAACTTTCACTTGGTGAAGTTTCACACCCATAGCTAATTACTCACCTACTCAAAATGAGTAAATGCGAATTATCGCTAAAAGTATTGCAGATAGCCAATTTTTCTCAAATAACTCATTCACCTACTTTTGGGAGAACTTTCACTTGGTGAAGTTTCAGACCCATAGCTAATTACTCACCTGCTCAAAATGAGTAAATGCGAATTATCACTAAAAGTATTGCAGATAGCCAATTTTTCTGAAATAACTCATTCACCTACTTTTGGGAGAGCTTTCACTTGGTGAAGTTTCAGACCCATAGCTAATTACTCACCTACTCAAAATGAGTAAATGCGAATTATCGCTAAAAGTATTGCAGATAGCCAATTTTTCTCAAATAACTCATTCACCTACTTTTGGGAGAGCTTTCACTTGATGAAGTTTCAGACCCATAGCTAATTACTCATCTACTCAAAATGAGTAAATGCGAATTATCGCTAAAAGTATTGCAGATAGCCAATTTTTCTCAAATAACTCCTTCATCTACTTTTGGGAGAGCTTTTACATGGTGAAGTTTCAGACCCATAGATAATTACTCACCTACTCAAAATGAGTAAATGCGAATTATCGCTAAAAGTATTGCAGATAGCCAATTTTTCTCAAATAACTCGTTCACCTACTTTTGGAAGAGCTTTCACATGGTGAAGTTTCAGACCCATAGCTAATTACTCACCTACTGAAAATGAGTAAATGCGAATTATCTCTAAAAGTATTGCAGATGGCCAATTTTTCTCAAATAACTCATTCACCTACTTTTGGGAGAACTTTCACTTGGTGAAGTTTCACACCCATAGCTAATTACTCACCTACTGAAAATGAGTAAATGCGAATTATCTCTAAAAGTATTGCAGATGGCCAATTTTTCTCAAATAACTCATTCACCTACTTTTGGGAGAACTTTCACTTGGTGAAGTTTCACACCCATAGCTAATTACTCACCTACTCAAAATGAGTAAATGCGAATTATCGCTAAAAGTATTGCAGATAGCCAATTTTTCTCAAATAACTCATTCACCTACTTTTGGGAGAACTTTCAGTTGGTGAAGTTTCACACCCATAGCTAATTACTCACCTACTCAAAATGAGTAAATGCGAATTATCGCTAAAAGTATTGCAGATAGCCAATTTTTCTCAAATAACTCATTCACCTACTTTTGGGAGAACTTTCATTTGGTGAAGTTTCACACCCATAGCTAATTACTCACCTGCTCAAAATGAGTAAATGCGAATTATCACTAAAAGTATTGCAGATAGCCAATTTTTCTCAAATAACTCATTCACCTACTTTTGGGAGAGCTTTCACATGGTGAAGTTTCAGACCCATAGCTAATTATTTACCTACTCAAAATGAGTAAATGCTAATTATCTGTAAAAGTATTGCGGATACCCAATTTTTATCAAATAACTCATTCATCTACTTGTGGGAGAGCTTTCACATGGTGAAGTTTCAGACCCATAGCTAATTACTCACCTACTCAAAATGAGTAAATGCGAATTATCTCTAAAAATATTGCAGATAGCCAATTTTTCTCAAATAAATCATTCACCTACTTTTGGGAGAGCTTTCACTTGGTGAAGTTTCAGACCCATAGCTAATTACTCACCTACTCAAAATGAGTAAATGCGAATTATCTCTAAAAGTATTGTAGATAGCCAATTTTTCTCAAATTAATCATTCACCTACTTTTGGGAGAGCTTTCACTTGGTGAAGTTTCAGACCCATAGCTAATTACTCACCTACTCAAAATGAGTAAATGCGAATTACCTCTAAAAGTATTGCAGATAGCCAATTTTTCTCAAATAACTCATTCACCTACTTTTGGGAGAGCTTTCACTTGGTGAAGTTTCACACCCATAGCTAATTACTCACCTACTCAAAATGAGTAAATGCGAATTATCTCTAAAAGTATTGCAGATAGCCAATTTTTCTCAAATAACTCATTCACCTACTTTTGGGAGAGCTTTCACTTGGTGAAGTTTCACACCCATAGCTAATTACTCACCTACTCAAAATGAGTAAATGCGAATTATCTCTAAAAGTATTGCAGATAGCCAATTTTTCTCAAATAACTCATTCACCTACTTTTGGGAGAGCTTTCACTTGGTGAAGTTTCACACCCATAGCTAATTACTCACCTACTCAAAATGAGTAAATGCGAATTATCTCTAAAAGTATTGCAGATAGCCAATTTTTCTCAAATAACTCATTCACCTACTTTTGGGAGAGCTTTCACTTGGTGAAGTTTCACACCCATAGCTAATTACTCACCTACTCAAAATGAGTAAATCCGAATTATCTCTAAAAGTATTGCAGACAGCCAATTTTTCTCAAATAACTCATTCACCTACTTTTGGGAGAGCTTTCACTTGGTGAAGTTTCAGACCCATAGCTAATTACTCACCTACTCAAAATGAGTAAATGCGAATTATCTCTAAAAGTATTGCAGATAGCCAATTTTTGTCAAATTAATCATTCGCCTACTTTTGGGAGAGCTTTCACTTGGTGAAGTTTCAGACCCATAGCTAATTACTCACCTACTCAAAATGAGTAAATGCGAATTATCTCTAAAAGTATTGCAGATAGCCAATTTTTCTCAAATAACTCATTCACCTACTTTTGGGAGAGCTTTCACTCTGTGAAGTTTCAGACCCATAGCTAATTACTCACCTACTGAAAATGAGTAAATGCGAATTATCTCTAAAAGTATTGCAGATAGCCAATTTTTCTCAAATAACTCATTCACCTACTTTTGGGAGAGCTTTCACATGGTGAAGTTTCAGACCCATAGCTAATTATTTACCTACTCAAAATGAGTAAATGCTGATTATCTGTAAAAGTATTGCGGATACCCAATTTTTATCAAATAACTCATTCATCTACTTGTGGGAGAGCTTTCACATGGTGAAGTTTCAGACCCATAGCTAATTACTCACCTACTCAAAATGAGTAAATGCGAATTATCTCTAAAAATATTGCAGATAGCCAATTTTTCTCAAATAAATCATTCACCTACTTTTGGGAGAGCTTTCACTTGGTGAAGTTTCAGACCCATAGCTAATTACTCACCTACTCAAAATGAGTAAATGCGAATTATCTCTAAAAGTATTGTAGATAGCCAATTTTTCTCAAATTAATCATTCACCTACTTTTGGGAGAGCTTTCACTTGGTGAAGTTTCAGACCCATAGCTAATTACTCACCTACTCAAAATGAGTAAATGCGAATTATCTCTAAAAGTATTGCAGATAGCCAATTTTTCTCAAATAACTCATTCACCTACTTTTGGGAGAGCTTTCACTTGGTGAAGTTTCACACCCATAGCTAATTACTCACCTACTCAAAATGAGTAAATGCGAATTATCTCTAAAAGTATTGCAGATAGCCAATTTTTCTCAAATAACTCATTCACCTACTTTTGGGAGAGCTTTCACTTGGTGAAGTTTCACACCCATAGCTAATTACTCACCTACTCAAAATGAGTAAATGCGAATTATCTCTAAAAGTATTGCAGATAGCCAATTTTTCTCAAATAACTCATTCACCTACTTTTGGGAGAGCTTTCACTTGGTGAAGTTTCACACCCATAGCTAATTACTCACCTACTCAAAATGAGTAAATGCGAATTATCTCTAAAAGTATTGCAGATAGCCAATTTTTCTCAAATAACTCATTCACCTACTTTTGGGAGAGCTTTCACTTGGTGAAGTTTCACACCCATAGCTAATTACTCACCTACTCAAAATGAGTAAATGCGAATTATCTCTAAAAGTATTGCAGATAGCCAATTTTTCTCAAATAACTCATTCACCTACTTTTGGGAGAGCTTTCACTTGGTGAAGTTTCACACCCATAGCTAATTACTCACCTACTCAAAATGAGTAAATGCGAATTATCTCTAAAAGTATTGCAGATAGCCAATTTTTCTCAAATAACTCATTCACCTACTTTTGGGAGAGCTTTCACTCGGTGAAGTTTCAGACCCATAGCTAATTACTCACCTACTCAAAATGAGTAAATGCGAATTATCTCTAAAAGTATTGCAGATAGCCAATTTTTCTCAAATAACTCATTCACCTACTTTTGGGAGAGCTTTCACTCTGTGAAGTTTCAGACCCATAGCTATTTATTCACCTACTCAAAATGAGTAAATGCTAATTATCTGTAAAAGTATTGTGGATACCCAATTTTTATCAAATACTCATTCATCTACTTGTGGGAGAGCTTTCACATGGTGAAGTTTCAGACCCATAGCTAATTACTCACCTACTCAAAATGAGTAAATGCGAATTATCTCTAAAAGTATTGCGGATAGCCAATTTTTCTCAAATAACTCATTCACCTACTTTTGGGAGAGCTTTCACTTGGTGAAGTTTCAGACCCATAGATAATTATTCACCTACTCAAAATGAGTAAATGTGAATTATCTCTTAATAGTATTGCAGATAGTCAATTTTTCTCAAATAACTCATTCACCTACTTTTGGAAGAGCTTTCACACACGAAAATGAAAAATTGTGAATATCTCGGAAAAGCTATTTCTTCTGCTTTAATGCTCGGCGGGAGATACACACCGCGGCAGTGGTCTTGACAAAAATTTTTGTCTCCCCAAAAATGGTGGCCATTTTGAATTTTCAAAGTTTTTGCAAAACACAAAAATGCTTATATCTCGAAAACCGTGCTATATGGAGCGAAATCAACAAAATTTTGGACCTGCTGGGTATCTCTGCAGAGTAGCCATGCCAATTTTCAAAATATTTTTGTCTCACCAAATATAGCGGACATTTTTAATTTTTTTATTTTTTGCAAAACACAAAAATGCTTATATCTTGAAAACCGTGCTAGATAGAGCAGACTGCGCTGACTTTGGTTGCCACAACAGTATAAGGCTAGAAACGAAGCATTTTCTTAATACTTTAGCACTCACCTTTATAGCCTTTTCGGGACGCTTTGTTTTTGCTATGCAAAAACATTATCTTTTTTTTTTGCGAGCGATCCTCTAGTTAGTTTTGAAGTCCCAACATCAGACTGCAATATTGTTTTTGATCAAAACCAAATATTGTGGATTTTAAGGTTTTAGATATAGTCAGCTGATGCTAAGATTGGACCAACTAGTAAGTCTGCTTTGAATTTCTTACTTTCTTAACACTAACATTATATACCCATAATGATGTAGCCCATACAATGTGTAGAAAACAACTTGTAAGGATGAACAAGTATGGCTAATGATGTAAGAATATAATGAACTTATTTTACTGATATTTTTTATGTAGGTAGGGCCAGGCCAAAGGAGGAAGTGGTTAAATTTTTGGAAAGATCCAAGTCATGTTCTAGATTCAAAAAATCCCTAATTTTAAGAAACACCCTGGTGGAGATCCATGCTCTATAAGTCCTTTGTAGTTAATTTTTCACTTTCAGCCTATTTCAGTTTGCCATGGTATCTATGGTTATATGTTCTGAAATCTTATAAAAAACCTGATTACTGCTTTCTGCAGCAACCCGTGCCATTTTAAGAAAGTAAGGGAAAGTAGTCCATTGCATCAGTTTGATTGACACAAGCAGTGTTTTTCCTCTGATGTACTTAAAGACCAAAAGCACTGTTAACAGTCAAGAGCTGCTTCAAAAGCAGTATTGATCACCTAATGATATTGGTCTCTTAACTGATAACAACCACTGAATGGCATTGGGCCCATTATCTGTGAATGAGTGTGCTTTTTTTCCTTACCATTTTTCTCCTAAATGACACACAGGAAAAAAGAATTGCTCTTGAGAAGACTAACACAGGGAAAACAGCACAGAAGTGATCTCCAGAGTTGTTGAAGGAAAAAAAGCAGCATTTCTTCAGTGAGGCTTTCGAGAAGTTAAGTATTCATCAGTAGAAGTGTTGATTAAACTGCTACTGTACTTAAAGACTGAGCCTTTTTCAGTTATACAAATTCGATATTAATATACTGACACAATGTACACTTTTGTGGAGTATTGTGTAAAGTATATGGGTATGTTGATTTGTGTTATATCTTGCAAACATTGTTTCTTTCTCCTGAGCTGATGAGATATGTTACAGTTCCCTTCTAAAAAACTTGAGCATTTCCTGCTTGCCGAGCATGTTGTACCAGTTTGCACATGGGCTGCTTGAGAAATTGATCCTATACAGTGTCAATGTTTTTTTTTTTTGGCTTTGCTTAAATGAAATACCAGATATTGTTTTTGTTGTATGACATCAGATACATACCACAGGACTTTTAAGATGGCTTAAAGTATTTATTTTATCTCTTGATGGAACTCGGTTGTTTTCACAGAGACTTTCTGTTACTATCTGATAGACCAGGTAAATACAGGTATTATGTTTTATTTTTTACTAATTCTAAACCACAAAAATAATGCCAACTGTCTCATTAAGATTAGCCAGTCAAAGAGAAACATAGGAAAATAGACTTGTGAACATTTTAGGTTTTTGTATTAGTGCTGTTATTTGCCAGGTAATCTAGTTATATCATTAAAGAAGGAGTGTACAAGTGTTACAGTGTTTTGTAACTAGTTTGCAGGTATTTTATGTTCAGTAATGGATAATTAATAAGTTATGACCAAACCCACACCTGAAGGTTTTGTATCAACATGCTTGGTGTATTTTTGAGATATTTGAGAATGTTTTTACCTCTAGAGTAAGGAGCATTAAAATATTTTGCAGTAGGTGAAATTTGCCACTTGATTAATGGCACCCTTTAAACGGTGACAAAATATAATCCAGATTTTTGCCAATCAAGTACCAGGGAATATCAGAGGTCTAACACAGTCAAAAAAAAAAAAAAAAAAAAATCACAGAGGGTGTCAAATTTCCCACAAGTTAAGGAAAATGAAGGAGGTTTTCTCACTGGAGAATTTCACAAACTGCAGGAATTTTCAGATTCTTACTCTAAACTAGAATGAGAACATCATATGATCAAGGTGCACAAAAATTGATATTAATTGTCTGAATTTTGTGCAGAATTTATTGGTCTGTGTCATATCCACCTTGAACATTCAAGAGCTGATATACATGTATGTATATTAGCTTTTGTCTTATCTCGGATATTTGCATGATTTATACATGTAATAACATGAGATAAATACAGTGTGATTCAATCACTGCTTTTTGTGGATTTATGGCAGGTATCAAGGTGTAACTACAATCTAGAAAAGTAAAATATAAGTGAAAATTTTGAATGTGTTGCATTTATATTTCTTGCAGATTGAAAGCGGATTTTTCAGTTGTAGAAAATTGTTTCTGCAGTATCGGAGTATACTACAAGAGACCATATTTCCTGAAATATCACAACAGGTAGCTGTACTAAACTTTGTTTTTAAGAATTTTATAGTGTTACAACTTGAAGTGACACAGAATGTGCTTTAAGTAAACCAGTTAGGGACAGCTTTACTGTGGAATTTATGCAGGATGTTCTAAATTCATCAGCTTAGCGCAAATCTGAGGACTAAACATGTTTTAAAGCCTTTAATAAGGCAGTGCACACCCTATCAAGGTTCCTTCCTATTAACCATTGGTTGCTGGAAAGAAACTAGAATCTTTTCCAGTACAAATTGAGATATTATCAAGTAGCATTATAATTGTCTCTATTACCAGTTACTTCAGTTTATCATTTATAATCATGTCAAGAATATTTGCATGTGTCCCAGTTCATAACTTTACACCTAATTTATTTGTTTATTACAAAATTTATTGTCTCTAAAAGAAATTTTTGTCACAAAGTAATGTTCCAAAGATTTTGGTCTGCTATGAATTCTTACAGTTTGATTAAGAGGACATATTATGTAAAATGTTTTGGCCAAAGAGAAAACTGATGCTATATGTCAAGGTGAGATCGATCTTTTAACATATTGCAACTAAGGAAAAGTATGTGTAAATAAAAAACACTAAAAGATTTGTCCAACCCTCAGGTAATTAATGTATGTTTAAGACTAAAGGGAAGGTGCAAATCATGAACCCTACTCTGACAAGGAAAACGCATAAGACAGGTAAAAGTTACTGATGTCCCTTAGATGTCAGGGCATGTAACTGAGGGTGTAATTTTTGGGAAAATGCAGGGGAGTTAAATTTTGCAAAAAATAAAATCAGAACACATGGTAGTGATTCAGAATGGCCTTATAAAAATGACAAGAAAAGCTTTGTGAAAGTTTAATACATTATATTACTTCATAAAGTGTACTGTACTATAGCAAAATGTAATTAGAAGTAAGGTTAGTATGTTTTGTGTACATTGCCACCAAAAATTAAAGATGCCTGAAGAGGGAAAATGTGTTATTTGAAGGGAAATTATACTATTTATTACACTAACAGCTTGTGTCCAACTGGAACTATAAACATTATGCCTTTTAAGTTCTTTATCATTATTTAAACATCATGTTCTGTAGAGTGTCTATTATTAATCAAGGTGACTTTTCTGTTTATGAACCATGATAATAGAAAACAAGAGCACTCAGAGAGTGTAGACCTCTGCCAAGGCCCAGCAACTGTAGTATTGCTTATGTGTGCAATAATAAAAAATACATTGAAAAATTCCTGGATCCAGACAATGATCCAGATCACCATCAAAATTTACTCATCTCTTCCATTTGCCATTGTTTACCGTTACTGAAAATTTAATCAGAACCATCCACAACATTTCAAGTTATTTTCAAATAATGAAATAAGTTATTTTGAAATGTCTATCTAAGAGAGATCTGCAATTGTTGATGTCTTTGGCAGGATCCAAAGAAAACTGTTGCATGGCACCCATTTAATAAGATTTACCTGTTTGCAGATTTGTTATACAGATTAAACCCTTTTCCAGATTTTACCAAATCACCCCCCCACCCCCACCCCCCACCCCCCCACCCCCCACTTCTGTGCATCTATCTGTCCGTCAACATTTTTATCTCCCCCGGCCGGGCGGGAGATTATAAAACGCATTCCGTGCGTGCGTGCGTGTGTTCGTGTGTTATTATTAAGTGTGTGTCACGCTTTTATAAAGGGCTGTACATCACACTGGTTGTTTCTCCTTGGCCTTTTCAATGTTTTTTATGACCTTATTGCTTATGTCCTTTCATTTGATGCTGTTATTTCACACCTAGGACCATAGCTAAGTGAGTAATAGCAATGGTGGCTACTTTGAGTAAAGTGCTCATAACTCCAAAACGACTGCATTTAGAGTGTTTCTGTAAAATACGTTGTTCAGCTACTTTCTCCATGCCTACAAGATGGTACCATTTTTAGGGTTCGATCTTCATAGCTAAGTGAGTAATAGCTATTTTCTGTTATTAACAATGAGCAAAATGAGTAAATTGATTTTGTCTTTGTAACTGTTACTTACAATATTGGCCTGAAATATGTTGTTCAACAACTCCTTCATGTACTATATCATGGTGAGGTGTCCAAGGTGTAGCACCATAGCTAACTGAGTAATAGCTATACTAAGTTTAACATTTGACCATTGAGCAAGTCACTTATAACTCAAAAGCTATTGAATATAGAGGATTTTTGTCGAATATGTTGTTCACCTATCTTTTGGATATACTGTATTGTGAATTTTCACAGCTGTAACTCCATAGCTAACTGAGTAATAGCTACTTTGATGATAACCATAATGAGTAAATGGCTTATATCTTCAAAAGTATTGCAGCTACACAATTTGGTTCCAATATGTTGTTCAGCTACTATCTCCACAGCTACAACATGGTCACTAGTTTGGAAGTGTATCTCCATAGCTAAGTGAGGAATAGCTACTTTGTCAATTTTTAATGATAACCATAATGAGTAAATGCCTTATATCTTCAAAAGTATTGCAGCTACACAATTTCTCTCAAATAAGTTGTTCATCTACTTTTTTGTGAACTGTAACATATTTAAGTTTCACAACTGTTGCTCAATGCACAAGTGAGTAATGGCTACTTTATTGCTACTTTTGGTGAAAATGTGAAAAATGACAAATATCTCGCAAACCGTAATAGCTACTTTGTCAATTTTTAATGATAACCATAATGAGTAAATGCCTTATTATTATCTTCAAAAGTATTGCAGCTACACAATTTCTCTCAAATAAATTGTTCATCTACTTTTTAAGTCATTCATCTACTTTTGGGAGAGCTTTCACTTGGTGAAGTTTCAGACCCGTAGCTAATTACTCACCTACTCAAAATGAGTAAATGCGAATTATCGCTAAAAGTATTGCAGATAGCCAATTTTTCTCAAATAACTCGTTCACCTACTTTTGGAAGAGCTTTCACATGGTGAAGTTTCAGACCCATAGCTAATTACTCACCTACTGAAAATGAGTAAATGCGAATTATCTCTAAAAGTATTGCAGATGGCCAATTTTTCTGAAATAACTCATTGACCTACTTTTGGGAGAACTTTCACTTGGTGAAGTTTCACACCCATAGCTAATTACTCACCTACTCAAAATGAGTAAATGCGAATTATCGCTAAAAGTATTGCAGATAGCCAATTTTTCTCAAATAACTCATTCACCTACTTTTGGGAGAACTTTCACTTGGTGAAGTTTCACACCCATAGCTAATTACTCACCTACTCAAAATGAGTAAATGCGAATTATCGCTAAAAGTATTGCAGATAGCCAATTTTTCTCAAATAACTCATTCACCTACTTTTGGGAGAACTTTCACTTGGTGAAGTTTCAGACCCATAGCTAATTACTCACCTGCTCAAAATGAGTAAATGCGAATTATCACTAAAAGTATTGCAGATAGCCAATTTTTCTGAAATAACTCATTCACCTACTTTTGGGAGAGCTTTCACTTGGTGAAGTTTCAGACCCATAGCTAATTACTCACCTACTCAAAATGAGTAAATGCGAATTATCGCTAAAAGTATTGCAGATAGCCAATTTTTCTCAAATAACTCATTCACCTACTTTTGGGAGAGCTTTCACTTGATGAAGTTTCAGACCCATAGCTAATTACTCATCTACTCAAAATGAGTAAATGCGAATTATCGCTAAAAGTATTGCAGATAGCCAATTTTTCTCAAATAACTCCTTCATCTACTTTTGGGAGAGCTTTTACATGGTGAAGTTTCAGACCCATAGATAATTACTCACCTACTCAAAATGAGTAAATGCGAATTATCGCTAAAAGTATTGCAGATAGCCAATTTTTCTCAAATAACTCGTTCACCTACTTTTGGAAGAGCTTTCACATGGTGAAGTTTCAGACCCATAGCTAATTACTCACCTACTGAAAATGAGTAAATGCGAATTATCTCTAAAAGTATTGCAGATGGCCAATTTTTCTCAAATAACTCATTCACCTACTTTTGGGAGAACTTTCACTTGGTGAAGTTTCACACCCATAGCTAATTACTCACCTACTGAAAATGAGTAAATGCGAATTATCTCTAAAAGTATTGCAGATGGCCAATTTTTCTCAAATAACTCATTCACCTACTTTTGGGAGAACTTTCACTTGGTGAAGTTTCACACCCATAGCTAATTACTCACCTACTCAAAATGAGTAAATGCGAATTATCGCTAAAAGTATTGCAGATAGCCAATTTTTCTCAAATAACTCATTCACCTACTTTTGGGAGAACTTTCAGTTGGTGAAGTTTCACACCCATAGCTAATTACTCACCTACTCAAAATGAGTAAATGCGAATTATCGCTAAAAGTATTGCAGATAGCCAATTTTTCTCAAATAACTCATTCACCTACTTTTGGGAGAACTTTCATTTGGTGAAGTTTCACACCCATAGCTAATTACTCACCTGCTCAAAATGAGTAAATGCGAATTATCACTAAAAGTATTGCAGATAGCCAATTTTTCTGAAATAACTCATTCACCTACTTTTGGGAGAGCTTTCACTTGGTGAAGTTTCAGACCCATAGCTAATTACTCACCTACTCAAAATGAGTAAATGCGAATTATCTCTAAAAGTATTGCAGATAGCCAATTTTTCTCAAATAACTCATTCACCTACTTTTGGGAGAGCTTTCACTTGGTGAAGTTTCAGACCCATAGATAATTACTCACCTACTCAAAATGAGTAAATGCGAATTATCGCTAAAAGTATTGCAGATAGCCAATTTTTCTCAAATAACTCGTTCACCTACTTTTGGAAGAGCTTTCACATGGTGAAGTTTCAGACCCATAGCTAATTACTCACCTACTGAAAATGAGTAAATGCGAATTATCTCTAAAAGTATTGCAGATGGCCAATTTTTCTGAAATAACTCATTGACCTACTTTTGGGAGAACTTTCACTTGGTGAAGTTTCACACCCATAGCTAATTACTCACCTACTCAAAATGAGTATATGCGAATTATCGCTAAAAGTATTGCAGATAGCCAATTTTTCTCAAATAACTCATTCACCTACTTTTGGGAGAACTTTCACTTGGTGAAGTTTCACACCCATAGCTAATTACTCACCTACTCAAAATGAGTAAATGCGAATTATCGCTAAAAGTATTGCAGATAGCCAATTTTTCTCAAATAACTCATTCACCTACTTTTGGGAGAACTTTCACTTGGTGAAGTTTCACACCCATAGCTAATTACTCACCTGCTCAAAATGAGTAAATGCGAATTATCACTAAAAGTATTGCAGATAGCCAATTTTTCTGAAATAACTCATTCACCTACTTTTGGGAGAGCTTTCACTTGGTGAAGTTTCAGACCCATAGCTAATTACTCACCTACTCAAAATGAGTAAATGCGAATTATCGCTAAAAGTATTGCAGATAGCCAATTTTTCTCAAATAACTCATTCACCTACTTTTGGGAGAGCTTTCACTTGGTGAAGTTTCAGACCCATAGCTAATTACTCACCTACTCAAAATGAGTAAATGCGAAGTATCGCTAAAACTATTGCAGATAGCCAATTTTTCTCAAATAACTCATTCACCTACTTTTGGGAGAGCTTTCACTTGGTGAAGTTTCAGACCCATAGCTAATTACTCACCTACTCAAAATGAGTAAATGCGAATTATCGCTAAAAGTATTGCACATAGCCAATTTTTCTCAAATAACTCCTTCATCTACTTTTGGGAGAGCTTTTACATGGTGAAGTTTCAGACCCATAGATAATTATTCACCTACTCAAAATGAGTAAATGCGAATTATCGCTAAAAGTATTGCAGATAGCCAATTTTTCTCAAATAACTCGTTCACCTACTTTTGGAAGAGCTTTCACATGGTGAAGTTTCAGACCCATAGCTAATTACTCACCTACTGAAAATGAGTAAATGCGAATTATCTCTAAAAGTATTGCAGATGGCCAATTTTTCTCAAATAACTCATTCACCTACTTTTGGGAGAACTTTCACTTGGTGAAGTTTCACACCCATAGCTAATTACTCACCTACTCAAAATGAGTAAATGCGAATTATCGCTAAAAGTATTGCAGATAGCCAATTTTTCTCAAATAACTCATTCACCTACTTTTGGGAGAACTTTCACTTGGTGAAGTTTCACACCCATAGCTAATTACTCACCTACTCAAAATGAGTAAATGCGAATTATCGCTAAAAGTATTGCAGATAGCCAATTTTTCTCAAATAACTCATTCACCTACTTTTGGGAGAACTTTCACTTGGTGAAGTTTCACACCCATAGCTAATTACTCACCTACTCAAAATGAGTAAATGCAAATTATCACTAAAAGTATTGCAGATAGCCAATTTTTCTGAAATAACTCATTCACCTACTTTTGGGAGAACTTTCACTTGGTGAAGTTTCACACCCATAGCTAATTACTCACCTACTCAAAATGAGTAAATGCGAATTATCGCTAAAAGTATTGCAGATAGCCAATTTTTCTCAAATAACTCATTCACCTACTTTTGGGAGAACTTTCACTTGGTGAAGTTTCACACCCATAGCTAATTACTCACCTACTCAAAATGAGTAAATCGAATTATCTCTAAAAGTATTGCAGATAGCCAATTTTTCTCAAATAACTCATTCACCTACTTTTGGGAGAGCTTTCACTTGGTGAAGTTTCAGACCCATAGCTAATTACTCACCTACTCAAAATGAGTAAATGCGAAGTATCGCTAAAACTATTGTAGATAGCCAATTTTTCTTAAATAACTCATTCACCTACTTTTGGGAGAGCTTTCACTTGATGAAGTTTCAGACCCATAGCTAATTACTCACCTACTCAAAATGAGTAAATGCGAATTATCTGTAAAAGTATTGCAGATAGCCAATTTTTCTCAAATAACTCCTTCATCTACTTTTGGGAGAGCTTTCACATGGTGAAGTTTCAGACCCATAGATAATTACTCACCTACTGAAAATGAGTAAATTCGAATTATCGCTAAAAGTATTGCAGATAGCCAATTTTTCTCAAATAACTCGTTCACCTACTTTTGGAAGAGCTTTCACATGGTGAAGTTTCAGACCCATAGCTAATTACTCACCTACTGAAAATGAGTAAATGCGAATTATCTCTAAAAGTATTGCAGATGGCCAATTTTTCTCAAATAACTCATTCACCTACTTTTGGGAGAACTTTCACTTGGTGAAGTTTCACACCCATAGCTAATTACTCACCTACTCAAAATGAGTAAATGCGAATTATCGCTAAAAGTATTGCAGATAGCCAATTTTTCTCAAATAACTCATTCACCTACTTTTGGGAGAACTTTCAGTTGGTGAAGTTTCACACCCATAGCTAATTACTCACCTACTCAAAATGAGTAAATGCGAATTATCACTAAAAGTATTGCAGATAGCCAATTTTTCTCAAATAACTCATTCACCTACTTTTGGGAGAACTTTCATTTGGTGAAGTTTCACACCCATAGCTAATTACTCACCTGCTCAAAATGAGTAAATGCGAATTATCACTAAAAGTATTGCAGATAGCCAATTTTTCTGAAATAACTCATTCACCTACTTTTGGGAGAGCTTTCACTTGGTGAAGTTTCAGACCCATAGCTAATTACTCACCTACTCAAAATGAGTAAATGCGAATTATCTCTAAAAGTATTGCAGATAGCCAATTTTTCTCAAATAACTCATTCACCTACTTTTGGGAGAGCTTTCACTTGGTGAAGTTTCAGACCCATAGATAATTACTCACCTACTCAAAATGAGTAAATGCGAATTATCGCTAAAAGTATTGCAGATAGCCAATTTTTCTCAAATAACTCATTCACCTACTTTTGGAAGAGCTTTCACATGGTGAAGTTTCAGACCCATAGCTAATTACTCACCTACTGAAAATGAGTAAATGCGAATTATCTCTAAAAGTATTGCAGATGGCCAATTTTTCTGAAATAACTCATTGACCTACTTTTGGGAGAACTTTCACTTGGTGAAGTTTCACACCCATAGCTAATTACTCACCTACTCAAAATGAGTAAATGCGAATTATCGCTAAAAGTATTGCAGATAGCCAATTTTTCTCAAATAACTCATTGACCTACTTTTGGGAGAACTTTCACTTGGTGAAGTTTCACACCCATAGCTAATTACTCACCTACTCAAAATGAGTAAATGCGAATTATCGCTAAAAGTATTGCAGATAGCCAATTTTTCTCAAATAACTCATTCACCTACTTTTGGGAGAACTTTCACTTGGTGAAGTTTCACACCCATAGCTAATTACTCACCTGCTCAAAATGAGTAAATGCGAATTATCACTAAAAGTATTGCAGATAGCCAATTTTTCTGAAATAACTCATTCACCTACTTTTGGGAGAGCTTTCACTTGGTGAAGTTTCAGACCCATAGCTAATTACTCACCTACTCAAAATGAGTAAATGCGAATTATCGCTAAAAGTATTGCAGATAGCCAATTTTTCTCAAATAACTCATTCACCTACTTTTGGGAGAGCTTTCACTTGGTGAAGTTTCAGACCCATAGCTAATTACTCACCTACTCAAAATGAGTAAATGCGAAGTATCGCTAAAACTATTGCAGATAGCCAATTTTTCTCAAATAACTCCTTCATCTACTTTTGGGAGAGCTTTTACATGGTGAAGTTTCAGACCCATAGATAATTATTCACCTACTCAAAATGAGTAAATGCGAATTATCGCTAAAAGTATTGCAGATAGCCAATTTTTCTCAAATAACTCGTTCACCTACTTTTGGAAGAGCTTTCACATGGTGAAGTTTCAGACCCATAGCTAATTACTCACCTACTGAAAATGAGTAAATGCGAATTATCTCTAAAAGTATTGCAGATGGCCAATTTTTCTCAAATAACTCATTCACCTACTTTTGGGAGAACTTTCACTTGGTGAAGTTTCACACCCATAGCTAATTACTCACCTACTCAAAATGAGTAAATGCGAATTATCGCTAAAAGTATTGCAGATAGCCAATTTTTCTCAAATAACTCATTCACCTACTTTTGGGAGAACTTTCACTTGGTGAAGTTTCACACCCATAGCTAATTACTCACCTACTCAAAATGAGTAAATGCGAATTATCGCTAAAAGTATTGCAGATAGCCAATTTTTCTCAAATAACTCATTCACCTACTTTTGGGAGAACTTTCACTTGGTGAAGTTTCACACCCATAGCTAATTACTCACCTACTCAAAATGAGTAAATGCAAATTATCACTAAAAGTATTGCAGATAGCCAATTTTTCTGAAATAACTCATTCACCTACTTTTGGGAGAACTTTCACTTGGTGAAGTTTCACACCCATAGCTAATTACTCACCTACTCAAAATGAGTAAATGCGAATTATCGCTAAAAGTATTGCAGATAGCCAATTTTTCTCAAATAACTCATTCACCTACTTTTGGGAGAACTTTCACTTGGTGAAGTTTCACACCCATAGCTAATTACTCACCTACTCAAAATGAGTAAATCGAATTATCTCTAAAAGTATTGCAGATAGCCAATTTTTCTCAAATAACTCATTCACCTACTTTTGGGAGAGCTTTCACTTGGTGAAGTTTCAGACCCATAGCTAATTACTCACCTACTCAAAATGAGTAAATGCGAAGTATCGCTAAAACTATTGTAGATAGCCAATTTTTCTTAAATAACTCATTCACCTACTTTTGGGAGAGCTTTCACTTGATGAAGTTTCAGACCCATAGCTAATTACTCACCTACTCAAAATGAGTAAATGCGAATTATCTGTAAAAGTATTGCAGATAGCCAATTTTTCTCAAATAACTCCTTCATCTACTTTTGGGAGAGCTTTCACATGGTGAAGTTTCAGACCCATAGATAATTACTCACCTACTGAAAATGAGTAAATTCGAATTATCGCTAAAAGTATTGCAGATAGCCAATTTTTCTCAAATAACTCGTTCACCTACTTTTGGAAGAGCTTTCACATGGTGAAGTTTCAGACCCATAGCTAATTACTCACCTACTGAAAATGAGTAAATGCGAATTATCTCTAAAAGTATTGCAGATGGCCAATTTTTCTCAAATAACTCATTCACCTACTTTTGGGAGAACTTTCACTTGGTGAAGTTTCACACCCATAGCTAATTACTCACCTACTCAAAATGAGTAAATGCGAATTATCGCTAAAAGTATTGCAGATAGCCAATTTTTCTCAAATAACTCATTCACCTACTTTTGGGAGAACTTTCAGTTGGTGAAGTTTCACACCCATAGCTAATTACTCACCTACTCAAAATGAGTAAATGCGAATTATCACTAAAAGTATTGCAGATAGCCAATTTTTCTCAAATAACTCATTCACCTACTTTTGGGAGAACTTTCATTTGGTGAAGTTTCACACCCATAGCTAATTACTCACCTGCTCAAAATGAGTAAATGCGAATTATCACTAAAAGTATTGCAGATAGCCAATTTTTCTGAAATAACTCATTCACCTACTTTTGGGAGAGCTTTCACTTGGTGAAGTTTCAGACCCATAGCTAATTACTCACCTACTCAAAATGAGTAAATGCGAATTATCTCTAAAAGTATTGCAGATAGCCAATTTTTCTCAAATAACTCATTCACCTACTTTTGGGAGAGCTTTCACTTGGTGAAGTTTCAGACCCATAGATAATTACTCACCTACTCAAAATGAGTAAATGCGAATTATCGCTAAAAGTATTGCAGATAGCCAATTTTTCTCAAATAACTCATTCACCTACTTTTGGAAGAGCTTTCACATGGTGAAGTTTCAGACCCATAGCTAATTACTCACCTACTGAAAATGAGTAAATGCGAATTATCTCTAAAAGTATTGCAGATGGCCAATTTTTCTGAAATAACTCATTGACCTACTTTTGGGAGAACTTTCACTTGGTGAAGTTTCACACCCATAGCTAATTACTCACCTACTCAAAATGAGTAAATGCGAATTATCGCTAAAAGTATTGCAGATAGCCAATTTTTCTCAAATAACTCATTGACCTACTTTTGGGAGAACTTTCACTTGGTGAAGTTTCACACCCATAGCTAATTACTCACCTACTCAAAATGAGTAAATGCGAATTATCGCTAAAAGTATTGCAGATAGCCAATTTTTCTCAAATAACTCATTCACCTACTTTTGGGAGAACTTTCACTTGGTGAAGTTTCACACCCATAGCTAATTACTCACCTGCTCAAAATGAGTAAATGCGAATTATCACTAAAAGTATTGCAGATAGCCAATTTTTCTGAAATAACTCATTCACCTACTTTTGGGAGAGCTTTCACTTGGTGAAGTTTCAGACCCATAGCTAATTACTCACCTACTCAAAATGAGTAAATGCGAATTATCGCTAAAAGTATTGCAGATAGCCAATTTTTCTCAAATAACTCATTCACCTACTTTTGGGAGAGCTTTCACTTGGTGAAGTTTCAGACCCATAGCTAATTACTCACCTACTCAAAATGAGTAAATGCGAAGTATCGCTAAAACTATTGCAGATAGCCAATTTTTCTCAAATAACTCATTCACCTACTTTTGGGAGAGCTTTCACTTGATGAAGTTTCAGACCCATAGCTAATTACTCACCTACTCAAAATGAGTAAATGCGAATTATCGCTAAAAGTATTGCAGATAGCCAATTTTTCTCAAATAACTCCTTCATCTACTTTTGGGAGAGCTTTTACATGGTGAAGTTTCAGACCCATAGATAATTACTCACCTACTCAAAATGAGTAAATGCGAATTATCGCTAAAAGTATTGCAGATAGCCAATTTTTCTCAAATAACTCGTTCACCTACTTTTGGAAGAGCTTTCACATGGTGAAGTTTCAGACCCATAGCTAATTACTCACCTACTGAAAATGAGTAAATGCGAATTATCTCTAAAAGTATTGCAGATGGCCAATTTTTCTCAAATAACTCATTCACCTACTTTTGGGAGAACTTTCACTTGGTGAAGTTTCACACCCATAGCTAATTACTCACCTACTCAAAATGAGTAAATGCGAATTATCGCTAAAAGTATTGCAGATAGCCAATTTTTCTCAAATAACTCATTCACCTACTTTTGGGAGAACTTTCACTTGGTGAAGTTTCACACCCATAGCTAATTACTCACCTACTCAAAATGAGTAAATGCGAATTATCGCTAAAAGTATTGCAGATAGCCAATTTTTCTCAAATAACTCATTCACCTACTTTTGGGAGAACTTTCACTTGGTGAAGTTTCACACCCATAGCTAATTACTCACCTACTCAAAATGAGTAAATCGAATTATCTCTAAAAGTATTGCAGATAGCCAATTTTTCTCAAATAACTCATTCACCTACTTTTGGGAGAGCTTTCACTTGGTGAAGTTTCAGACCCATAGCTAATTACTCACCTACTCAAAATGAGTAAATGCGAAGTATCGCTAAAACTATTGTAGATAGCCAATTTTTCTTAAATAACTCATTCACCTACTTTTGGGAGAGCTTTCACTTGATGAAGTTTCAGACCCATAGCTAATTACTCACCTACTCAAAATGAGTAAATGCGAATTATCTGTAAAAGTATTGCAGATAGCCAATTTTTCTCAAATAACTCCTTCATCTACTTTTGGGAGAGCTTTCACATGGTGAAGTTTCAGACCCATAGATAATTACTCACCTACTGAAAATGAGTAAATTCGAATTATCTCTAAAAGTATTGCAGATAGCCAATTTTTCTCAAATAACTCGTTCACCTACTTTTGGAAGAGCTTTCACATGGTGAAGTTTCAGACCCATAGCTAATTACTCACCTACTGAAAATGAGTAAATGCGAATTATCTCTAAAAGTATTGCAGATGGCCAATTTTTCTCAAATAACTCATTCACCTACTTTTGGGAGAACTTTCACTTGGTGAAGTTTCATACCCATAGCTAATTACTCACCTACTCAAAATGAGTAAATGCGAATTATCGCTAAAAGTATTGCAGATAGCCAATTTTTCTCAAATAACTCATTCACCTACTTTTGGGAGAGCTTTCACTTGGTGAAGTTTCAGACCCATAGCTAATTACTCACCTACTCAAAATGAGTAAATGCGAATTATCTCTTAAAAGTATTGTACTTAGCCAATTTTTCTCAAATAACTCATTGCAAATTTTGAAACTGTAGGTCCATAGCTAACTCAGTAATAGCTACTTTGACTTTTTTGATTTAAATAATTTATAACAGCAAAACTATTCAATTTAAAGGAGGTTTGTCAAATATGTTGTTCACCTACTTTTTGATGTAGTGCGGCGGGAGATCATACCACGGCAGTGGTCTTGTTGTTTCCGGAGTCTAACTCCAAAACGCTTTGTCCAATCAAATTCAAACTTGACAGGGAGATAGATCACCATCATAGCTAAGTTGCTTTCGAAACTGGTGTAATTCTGTATTTTTCTTTGTCCGTTTTTTGTCCATTTGTCTGTTCGTCAACTTTTGTGTTTCTGGACACTAACTCGAAAAAGCTTTGTCCAATCGAATTCAAACTTGACAGGGAGATACATCACCATCATAGCTAAGTTGCTTTCGAAATTAGTGTAATTCCGTCTGTTCCTTTGTCCGTTTTTTTCCTATTTGTCCGTCAACATTTCCGTTTCCGGACTCTAACTCGAAACTGCTTTTTCCAATCGAATTCAAACTTGACAGGGAGATAGATCACCATCATAGCTAAGTTGCTTTTGAAATTTGTGTAATTCCGTCCGTTTGTTTGTCCATTTTTTGTCCGTTTGTCTATCAACATTTCTGTTTCTGGACTCTAACTCGAAAATGCTTTGTCCAATCGAATTCAAATTGACAGGGAGATAGATCACCATCATAGCTAAGTTGTTTTTGAAATTTGTGTAATTCCGTCCTTTCGTTTGTCCTTTTTTGTCCGTTTGTCGGTCAACATTTCCGTTTCCGGACTCTAACTCAAAAACGCTTTGTCCAATTGAATTCAAACTTGACATGGAGATAGACCACCATCATAGCTAAGTTGCTTTCGAAATTAGTGTAAATCCGTCTCTTCATTCGTCCATTTTTTGTCCGTTTGTCTGTCCATCAACATTTCCATTTCTAAATTTAATTACATCAGTCGCTAACCTTATTGCTGCCTGCGCAACCCACCTTTTGGGGCATCTCTGACCCTCTTGTTAATTTTCCTCTGTGCAGCCAAATTTCGTAAAAATGTGTACCCTGTACAGAAATAAATCCTCATTTAAGTTTGGGAATGGTCCAATGAAAAGTGTTGCCATTTTGTTTGACTATTCAAGTTTTGAGATTTTGTTTTTTGCCAGACTTAACCCTATGACAGAGTTTACCCAAATTTAAGAGAAAAGTGTACCCCAAAGCAACTATACTTGTAATACTTTTGGGCATGATCCAGTTGAAAAATGTTGCCATGGCAACCACTTTTATTTGAATTTTAAGTTTTTGGGCTTTGTTTGCCATAGAGTTAACCCCTTGACAGAGTTTGATCAAATTTGGTGAAAATCATCATCCCAAAGAGATCTATAGTCGGTGAGGTTTTGGGCATGACCCAATAAAAACTGTTGCCATGACAGCCATTATTATTTAACATTTTTTGTATTTCAGATTTAACCATTTGCCAGATTTTCACAAAATTTGGGGCAGATGTATAACCTGAATAGATCTTTCCATCTTTAAGTTTTGTTTGAAAATTCAGGTTTTTGGACCTTGTTACCACAGACTGAGCCCTTTGTCAGATTTTTCGTTAAATTTGGTGAAACATTACCAGAAAAGATATACCCTTGATATAGTTTTGGGCATGACCCTATAAAAACTGATCCCTTGACAGCCAGTTTTTATCCACACCTTCTGTTTTTACCCCACAGCCCTTCAGGGCTGTCAGGGTATTGTTTTCGCCCATGGTGTCTGAATGGCTGGGCGAGTGGGCGTGGGGAAAAAGTTTGTCCAGGCTGTGTCTCAGAAACCATAAGGTGTAGGAAGTTGATACTTGGTAGGGACATTGGATACGGGGTGTAGGTGTGCAACGTCATGGTGTGACCTTGATTTGACCTTGCCGCAGTGACCTTGAGTTTGAGAATCGGGTCCGGGCTATATCTCACCAACTGTAAGGTGTAGGAAATTGATACGTGGTTTTGACATTAGTTAGGGGTAGTAGGTGTACAACGTCATGGTCAGACCTTGATTTGACCTTTGACCTTGCTGTAGTGATCTTTAGTTTGAAAATCTTGTCTGGGCTATATCTTGGCAACCGTAAGGTGTAGGAAGTTGATACTTGGTAGGGACATTGGTTAGGGGGTGTAGGTGTGCAACATCATGGTGTGACCTTGATTTGACCTTACCGTAGTGACCTTGACCTATAAAATCTTGTCCGGGCTGTATCTCGGAAACCATAAGGTGTAGGAAGTTGAAACTTGGTAGGGACACTGGTTAGGGGCAATAGGTGTGCAATGTCATCGTGTGACTTTGATTAGACCTTGCTGTAGTGACCTTGACCTATAAAATCTTGTCTGGGTGATATTTCAGAAACCGTAAGGTGTAGGAAGTTGTTACATTTCAGGGACATTGGTTCGGGGGTGTAGGTGTGCATCATCATGGTGTGCAATGGGGCAGTAGGTGTGCAATGTCATCATGTGACCTTGATACTTGGTAGGGACATTAGTTAGGGGGTGTAGGTGTGCAATGTCATGGTGTGACCTTGATTTGACCTTTGATCTTGCCATAGTGACCTTGACCTATAAAATCTTGTCCGGGCTATATCCCAGAAACCGTAAAGTGTAGGAAGTTGATGCTAGGTAGGGACAATGGTTAGGAGGTGTAGGTGTGCAACATCATGGTGTAACCTTGAGTTGATCTTTGACCATGTCATAGTGACCATGAGTTGTAAAATCTTGTCTGGGTTATTTCTTTGATTCCAGAAGGTGTAGAAGGTTGACACTTGGTAGGGATATTAGGGGGTGTAGGTGTGCATCATGGTTTGACCTTTTTGCCCTGCCAAATTGTGTTCACCTCCCATATTTGAGACATCTTTCTGTTATGACAAAGATATATTGATTGGTGCAACTGATTATTATATGCACTTTTACATAATTGTCTATTTCCATTGACAGCTATTCTCCAATTAATAAATTTTACAGCTTTACATTTTTTAGTTTGCTGATTAATACTGTCATCTTGCTGTTGAATTGCCTTTTTTTAGTACTTTATTCTTACATACATTTTCTTTCTCTTAGATATTATTTTCTCTACTTAAACATTATTTTGAGCTTTTTATAGCTGACACTGCTCTGAAAGTGTCCAGATCTTTTACTGTTTCACCACTTCTATATCTCATGGTGTTGAAAAAATTTTCACCAGGCTGTGGGGTACGGGCATCTCTGATGCTTGTTTTGCTACTATGTCTCCAAGCGGCCACCTGATCATTTTCATCAATTTTGTTAAGAAAGTTACAAAGAGGTGATGTACTGTAATCCAGTAAATAATATAAATTGTTAAATGTTCCCTTAGTTACCAATTATATTTGATATTATATGCTTTTCTGAAATACAAAAGGAATCATTTAACAGTCTGGCTTATGCCACAAGAATTTCAATATTTATTTACAGTAAATTTAATATATGTCACAGTAGAAACTCCCATCCAGGGGAATCTCCGATTCATATACATAAACAACAGAGTGTTGAATAAACATACGGAGATATATTTGTCAAATTATCTCAAAGTAGGGGACCACAGTTATCTAAATTTGCTTTTTTGGGTAATGAAACATAAGACAGTCATGAAAAATAGCTTGAAATCCTGCACTTATACATTATTAATTCTGAAAGAAATACTTCTGTGTAAAATGCACGCCTTTTTTATTGATAGTATGTACTGATTATAATGATTATGTTTTGATATATAGCTTATATTAACTGCTATTATAATTCTATTATTGTAAGAATGCTGAACAGTTAAGTTGGGCGAAGAGCCCCTTTTGGCCTCAAGGATATTTATAATAGTCAGTAAAAGGCAATCTTGGGACCTGAGATATACTTTTATTTACTGGAGTTGTACTGAAATGACCTTAACTGTATAAAAGTCCAATTCCTGCTATTTCTTGCTATTTTAAGTCATGCAGCTGAAGTATCTAGTCATTCTGACAGCCATCAACATTGTCTACTTGATACTGGGAGGAGTTATTTTTCATCTGATAGAACAACCCGAAGAAGATAAAAGTCAGCAACAAGGAAAAGTCAACTTGCTAAACTTAGAAAGGAAACTTTCCAGTGAGAGAATTTTATGATCCATAAAGTCATAGTATGATAGATTATTCATATTTTTTTACTATTTTTAGTCCTGCATATTTCTTCGTAGTAGTATAAATGTTGAATTAAGTGTTTTATAAATATATAACAATAATTTCAAGTGAATCTATTATCAACATAAAATTAATTTTCTGTTTCATTTGAGTCTAACATTGATGAAAGTGTAAGTTTTTATAAATACACATAATGATACTCAGTAGTATGAACTACCACATATATTCTGAATCTAATCAGTCTTTTATTGTAATTAATCTCTTTACCAGTAAATGCTGAGGTGCATAGAAACCGACCACTTTTTATTAGAAATTTAATATTAGATACTTGATAATGTGCATCGAACAAGTACCCAATATGACATTTTTTGGAGAATTTTAATATTTAGATACTTCATAAGTCATAGGGAACATATGTATACAGTATAACATATTTTGCATTAATATTTGAAATACTCATAAATGTGTTGCATGATTGCTGTAAAAGATGATACGAATTCCTATGATGGAAAATGTATGTATTTTAGACAACATCACCTGTCTGAGTATGGAGGAGCTGGACTCTTTGATCAGACAAGTAATTAGCCTGTATGACGAGGGCTCCATCTCAGTGGACAATGAGAGTGACTGGAGTCTCAGTGGAAGCATCTTCTTTGCCTCTACAGTCATCACCACAGTGGGTTAGCATGTGTTCAATATGTTCATTAATGATGAGGGGGAATGTAAATATTATAGTGCAATATCAGTATTGATATTAGTCTCTAATTTCACTTTGCATATTGATTAATATTGAAATATTGTTTCACACTGTAAAATGCATCATTCAATCGTTACTGTATGTAAGATATTTAAAAAGATCATAAACTTAAGACTGCTGTTAAAAGTGTTAAAGACTACCAATCAAGGGACGCATATCGATTAATTTTGAAGTATTGGTCCCTCGTCTGAAGAGGGGATGCTTGAGTGATTTATATTTGGTTGTTAAAATGGTTTGTTTTTACCCCACATTTTTGATGCAGAGGGGATTATGCAAAGGCATCTGCCCATGTTTTCCAAAAAATCATTCTCTTCCATTATTGGCAGCCATCTTGAATTTCTGCAACAAAATGCAAAAACAAATGTATGTCTGGATGCTTCATTTTTGCTGTGCCAAAACAATTGTCTTTCTTTCAGAAAGCAATACTCCAGTATTGGTCCTACTTTACCTTTGGATAGATCTTGCCTTGGGCAACAGTGCATCCTTGGTCTAGTTATTTTATCGGTCGAGAGGACCTGGGTTCATTCTCAGGTACAGGCAGATACTCAGTGGTTTGGATGACCACACTTTAAATGGCTGTCCTCTGTCATTGGGTCCTGTCCCCAGTAACAGGCAAAAAGCCTCAGGGACATTGATAAATGGTCATTCCAAAGTCTCATTCCTGAACCCTTTTCTTCCTGTTAAGAGAATATTAGTCCCTAATGTTTGGGCTGTACTTAATTGTGCTGTTGGGATAGGTAGAATTGCACTTTGAGTCCTGTAGTAATGGAGATAGTGTGAAGAGCATAAATATACAGTCAGTCATAGCAGCCTTCTGAATTTTAAATTCAGGAGGTTTTATGATAAGTCTTGGAAATAGAACTGTCATATATATGAATATTTGTACTTGACCGTGTTGTTTTCCCCACAGTATTGGTTAACATAAAATATGAAAGAAAATGTTTTAGCAGTCAATGTCCTCTATTCAATGGTGGAGACTCCTTGCCTTGAGTTTTGTTGTATTCTATATTCAGGCTATGGTCACATCACCCTTGGTACAGGGGCTGGACGAATATTCTGCTGTTTCTATGCCCTGCTGGGTATCCCGCTCTGTCTTACCATGTTGGGAGCCTTTGGTAAACGTCTCAACAAGGCTGGCAAAACTCTCAATGACAAACTAAACAGGGGAGTTCTGCCCCCGAAAATTGGACAGATTGCCAGAGCTGTCCTCGTATTTGTGATAGGATTTGGTCTGTTTATTCTGATACCTGGCTGGATCATGATGGCGGTAGAGGACAGCTGGAATTATGGGACTGCTGTTTATTATGGATTAATTACACTGACAACTATAGGCTTTGGAGATGTAGTGGCAGGTACGTTTGCAAAATAATTACACTGTGTGCTAGATCTGTTATATGTTTCTAAATATGATAAAGGCTTTGATCATATCCTTCATAAATTATACTTGAATCCAAATCCATTGCTTTTAAAATGATTTCAGTGCAAATGATATCCAAAAAATTCAAACACACATTTAGATATTAGAGCCTCTTCATATGATTTAGGTTAGGGATTTTGTATCAATGTATTGGTATTCACTGATAGGTTTTTGAGCTTTTAAGATTAATATTGACCATATCCTTATTATTATGCATTTAATAACCCATTGAGCTGCATTTTCTAATATAGGAATAAAAGACATATTCGAGTGCTTTATGATGGTTTTAAACTATCGATCGGCTGAATATTAAAGCCACGAAGCCCAAAATACAGAATAAAGTTCAGATTCACACCTGTGACACTGTCAAAGCTTGGTCTGGTAATATTACTCTTGTGGCCAATTTTAAATACATTTTATACAGCATACACAGTACTAATAAAAGTACTTTAAAGAAGCTTCAACATTTGAAAATAATGTATTTTTAACTGTACCACGTAGATAGCACAGGTTCCAGTTATAGAGTCTACTGTGTATCAAAACATTACATATTGGGTTGCCAAATTTGATGACCACTAAACAGTACAGTTCCCTCATCATGTGTTAGGTGAATGTGTATCATAATTCAGTCTCTACAGTAACTTGTATGCTGTCTAATGGTTCTACATGTCTCCATTCAGGCCAGGACTCTGAAAAAGATTATGGCTGGTGGTACTCCATCTTGCTGTCTGTCTGGATCATGACAGGACTAAGCTGGGCAGCCACCATGATTGCCAACCTGCAGGAGCTGTACCAGAGTATGATGTACCCAGAGGATGTGTTTGAGGATGTGGAGGAGGAAAAGCCACCAGAAACAGAGACAGTGAACACAAAGGTAGAGGAAGGTTTATTGGAGGAGGGTAGTAGTGAGTAGCGGTCTACGGGCAGTGTCCGTAATACCATTCATATACTTGTTCTGTATATGATGAGGTAGAGATAATTTCAGTGCATCACTGAGGAAAACAAAGCAAAAGCTTTGCTTAAGGGATTGGAAAAGTAAATGAATGACATGTGGTTTTATGTTATCAAGATTTTAAGAGTAGGTCCATATTTAAAGGATGGTGTAACCAGACAACACAGGAAAGGTTACTGGTAGAAATATAGTAGTTAATAGTAGAAAAAGATCCTGGAAACATATAACATAATATTGATTGATTAATACAGCTTGATATATTTTGGTATGGATCAATATACCTTTCTGGAGGTCAATCTCAAACTTCAAATGTCAGTTTTAATATCATTTCCAATAACTCACAAGCATTAAATTCATATAAGTATCATAGTTTATAACCAGAGAACTTTTTGTTTTAATTGTCAATGTTCAGTCATTGAAATCTTTATCATCAGATAATTTGTAAAATTTCTGAATTTAATATAATAATTGGTTTTTCTAATCATATCTTAAATTTATGATTATTTATAATAGCTGTTGAAAATGAACAAATAACTTTCTCCTAAATTGGGCATCAGTAACTGTCTTTGATGCCTTTCACAACATGAAATGATGTTTCACTATCGATTAATACACAATACCAATTTAGACTTTGATATTAAAATAATGAAACTGTGTTGCAATCCGTACACTTTTTGATGGTAGTGAGTTGGTTGTGAGTTACTTGCACCAAGTTCCCATGTTTAACAGTGGCAAATAAATTGTAATCCGGTCCACATTTCAAATTTAATATAAATAAACACAAGTGACCACTAGTACTGGAATGGTTACAGGAACTAAAAAGAAGACTACACAAAAAACTTCAGGGGAGCTCTATGTGGAGAGTGTGTAATGATTAACTGATATATAGGCTTATACCTTGCTCTTGTCTGTAGTAATGTAAACTGCCTTTTCATTTTTGGCAAGTAAACATTTAGGTTAGGTTTGAAAACTGGTGTCCATATCTTTTTATTTCTGCTTATATTATATAAATTCAAAAATTTAATTAAATTGTACGAACATTTTTACATAGTCAGTGCATTTAAAAAAAGTCAAAAGTAGTCTATTTTGGTATTAAATAAAATGGATTTTAGGGGCTGTACTGATGTAGTTGTAACACATTCTCCTGTGACTTTAAATCTGGGACCTGGCTTCAATTAGGACACTGTCAATTGCCAGTTGCTTAACACTGCCTAGTATATTTACAACACACAGCGAGGCAGTATGCTTGCTTTAATCCAGCCTCACAATGGCAATACTGTATATTTCATCCTGTTTGCTAGATCTAGATGTTTCAAAGCTGTAAGGAAACATGTGCATATCTTCTTTGTTATTTTCTTATCCTGTTATTCAAAAATCTATGTGTTAATGATGTTAAATTGACACCTTGCTGCCCTAGAAAAGCATGAAATAATAGTTTAAAAGAGATAAATTCTAATTATTTGCCATTTGCTGATGATCATGTTTAGTTTTTACAATATAACTTATAATGATCACTTTGTTTAAATCATTTAAAGTTATTTATTAATCTGCAACATATGCATAATATTCACAGGATGTAAGATGTTTGAGAGGGCTGTATCAGGATTTAGAGCCCTTTCAAACATCTTATATTCTCCTGTAAAATGCATTTGCTGAATGATTGCTTTGAATGTCCAAAAAACAATATTTTATTGATACCTAGTTACTGTAGATTGGTTATATATCAAATCAAATCCTTTAAAATGATGCCCATGTTGTATGTATTACATGTATAATTAAAAATTGTACTTATATTTAATGTTTTAAGTGGGACAGTAATTACAGGTTTTCATGTAAGTTTAGGGCCATTAAAGTCATAGCGTCCTCTGGCCTGTTATAGGCCTGCTATACTGATATTTATAAAGAGTCATGTGATCAGATTTCAGCCAAACAAATTAACATATTTACCACTGAAGTCTATTAAATGGGTTTAAATCTACAGTTTGTCATTTTTGTCTAGAAAATCAACAGTCAGGTATAGTACCCTAGTAACTGACAATCTCAACTGACAATGTGAGAAATGTACTAGTCATTGCACAATTTATATTATTTCCTTTTATTTTTATTAACAACACAGTCAAACTGTCACAGTGAAACTCTGGTAAATAAAATTCTATTTGAAAGAACAAGCCAATATGGTGACATCACAGTACCTTTTCTATTGAAAATAACTTGCTATCAGGAAACCCTTTTTTAGTTGAAAATGTTCTGTTCATGTTTAAAGTTAAATTTTAGGGTTCTTTTAAATATATGTATTTCCTTCTCACATTTTACCTCTATCATTAACATTTAATTGTTCTTGTGATGCACTAGAATTCAAGCGGGTATAGCAACTAACTCAAGGTCAAATAACTTAAAATGTATTTGTCATGAGTAAATCTAACGTCCGACTGTATCATTGCAGAATATTTAATCACATGATCTCATACATTTTTCTGCATTTGTAAATTTGTAAAATTATGTGACGTCCACATCTTGTTCATTCAGAAACATTTTGAATGTTTTCCTGTGAATTTATTTCCATTGTACATGTACTTTATTCTCATTATTATAAATATCAACTGATTTATTAATGCTGTGTTTTCACAGCTATTTTATCAAATTTATCATTAATATCTTCAAAACTCTAAAATTTTCCAGAAGTTTAGCAACACTTTCCTTGAGCCTTTTCTCATTCTTTAAACATTTCTTAAAAAATAGTTATTTTCTTAGAAAATTCTAAGAATGTTAGTGAATGTGCATGGTACCCTGATACACATAACATATCTGACCTACATTTCTCTTTAGGATATCTTTAGTTGACATATGTATAGTTAACTTCTTATATTTTCACACGATTCACTTGGCAGAAGAACTTTTGTGACAAAATATACACATTATTATAATTTCTATAATTTATGCATGAAAGCAAATATGTACTAAAATATTAAACAGTTATTATTTAAAGAAGCTGTGTTTCATTCTGGGATGCCCAAATTTGGCACACACAACTAATTGGCATTGATATTTGTTCTGAATAATGGTAATTAATCTGCATATTATAATTGCTCATGCTTCCCAATACTGTCTATGTAGTGTCCTTCATTCCTGTGTATGTCGAGTTATGGCAAGTGCCAGATACTAAATAAAGGAACTTGTGCTAATATTTCCTTATTTTCTCTCTCTCTCTCTCTGTTTTCAGTTATGACACATAAGTTGTGGGAGTTGTACAGCTTTTGCTTCTAATACTGCTGTCTTCACTAGCAAGCTTTCCGAATCTCTGCATAAAAGCATAGCCAGCACCAAGTCAGACTTTTGCATTTACTATATATATTAGCTATTATGATAATTAACACCGACATTGTTCTACTGGTGAGTGAACATTAATGTGCCATTGTAATCAATCATTAAGCGTATTTAGTTTCTGTGTAATTTAACACCTTCACAACCAAAGGTACAATAGTCAAGTAAAGTGGAAGATGTTTTGGGAATGAAGAGTTACACACCTAGTTGAATTTGCTGGAACTCATTCTGTATGAATTGTGTTTTCATAAAAAAAAACCAACCAACTTTCCAAACTCCTACAATCTGATATTTGCATTGAGATTGGTACAGGATTAGCAATAAGATTGCAAATTAAAACGACTATCAAATAGAGATGGAGTGAGTTTATGGAGTGTGTGTTAATGGACTGAAGACTAGAGAAAGCGTATATAAAAGACAAGATGTACTAAATAGGCATGCAAAACCCATCAATGAAAGAAATTATATGTATTTCTAATTCTAATTGGACTTTATTGGATGCTTAATCTCCCTTACAAAGAGGACTCTCAGGTGCAACAGAACCAAAATCAACCAATTTCAGTATCCAGGGGCAGAAAAGAGGTCAAGCACCACAGACAATGCCAGGGGATGATTAAGACTGAGGCAGGTATGCACTGGTGTACACAAGATAAAACTATAAATTCCTAATCAATTTCAGTTGTTCAAGTAAATGTGTACCCACGCATGATGTCAAAAAGGAGAGGAAACAACTCCGAAATGCTACACAGGTGATATTGACAGTCATGATATCAGTGTTATAATTAACACTGTATATTTGTAAAACATCACACTAAAATGAAATTATGATAGTGTATTCCTCATGCCTCGGGACTCTTTCGAGGCCTGACCTTGAACGCCCCTCGACTCTCCTTATAAGAAATGATTTTTGTTACTAGCGCACTGAGTTCCCCTTAGTGGGGAAGATATTGCACCTTCAAAGCAGTAGATTAGATTAGATTAGATGCCTGATGGTAGCCATGTTCCAACAAAAACGATTATGTACATGGATTATCATATATTGATATCTCCAGGTATACAAGGCAATAACAGCATTGATGAAACATGTGAAAGTCCAGTAAAATATCAATTGAAACCAAAATAAAGCTATACAAGCCACCAGTGTTGCCAGTTCTCATGTGTGGAAGTGAATCATAGAAAGTTAAAGACAGTACCAAGACAAAAACAACTGGACACATTGAACAGCACCTGTCTTGACACAAATACTGATAATTAGGTGTCGCTGTGTTGTTTCATTGTTGTAATAGAAAGATCGACAGGTGTGCCAAGTGGCAGGAAAATAGGCAGAGGTGGTAATGGATCAAGCATGTGCTCAAAATGAAAAAAAATAGCATCAGAGATGCCCGTACCCCACAGCCCAGGGAAATATTTTTAACACCGTGAGATATAGAAGTACTGTATCAGTTCAGGATACTTTCAGAGCACTGTCAGTTATATATAAAGGTCCAAACAATGTTTAAATAGAGAAAATAATGTCTAAGAGAAAGATAATGCATGTACTCGTATATTACCATGCATACAGAAGTGGTAATACATTCAATGAATGTTTATGTGTGGTGTTGGAGCAAAATCTGTGGCTCACTTGATGAAATTCCATCTGTTACAATGGGAAGTTGTAAAAATAAAATTCTTAATGAATTCTAATATGACTTTAATGGTGCTTAATCTGCATCAAAAGACAGACCCAAAGGTGCAACAAGATTTTAAAGGTCATAGTCACTACGACAAGGTCAAAGGTCAAATCAAGGTCACACCATGATGCTGCACACCTACACCTGTAACCAATGTCCCTAGCAAGCAACAACTTCCTACACCTCACGGTTTACCAGACATAGCCCAGACAAGATTTTATAGGTCAAGGTCACTACAGCAAGGTCAAAGGTAAAATCCTGGTCCGACCATGACGTTGCACACCTACACCCCCCCTAACCAATGTCCCTACCAAGTATCAACTTCCTACACCTTACGGTTTCCGAGATATAGCCCAGACAAGATTTTATAGGTCAAGGTCACTACAGCAAGGTCAAAGGCCAAATCAAGGTCAGACCATGACGTTGCACACCTACACCCCCCCCTAACCAATGTCCCTACCAAGTATCAACTTCCTACACCTTACGGTTTCCGAGATATAGCCCGGACAAGATTTTATAGTTCAAGGTCACTACAGAAATGTCAAATCAAGGTCAGACCATGACGTTGCACACCTGCAGACCCTAACCAATGTCCCTACCAAGTACTTCCTGCACCTTACGGTTTCTGAGATATAGCCCAGACAAGATTTTATAGGTCAAGGTCACTACGGCAAGGTCAAAGGTCAAATCCTAGTCAGACCATGACGTTGCACACCTACACCCCCTAACCAATGTCCCTACCAAGTATCAACTTCCTACACCTTATGGTTTCTGAGATACAGGCCGGACAAACTTCTTCCCACCGCCCGCCCTATACCCTTTTGACCTAAAGGATTGTGGAAAGAGGCCAAAAAGACCAAAAAGAAAAACAAAACAGCAATTTGGTGCTAAACTATGGAAAGGGAACATTCTAATTTTCACCAAATAATGATATAGTGTCCTAAAACAGACTCGAAGTTGCAACAACCAAGAACAAATAAAAAGATCCGGGGATGAGTTAAACATAGTCACCATCATGGAGACTCAGGATTAACAGAGAGGTTATGTTGGACATGCTTTAAGAAAGAGGTAAGACTTAGGCTTCTTTCTGAAAGAGGCCATAGAGAAAACACCAAATTCACCCACTAGGCAGGTACATTAAAAGCAAAACTGTGACAAAATTGTTTGACAGATCTATGAGTAGATGAGTAAAACTGTGGAACCATAAGATGTTCAACATCATCTTGACACATGTGTAGAGACTGATATAAAGAGAAAATATCCATAAATGAAACTGGATTGGATGTCCTGGGGCAAAACCTGAGTGGTTGGAAAGAACAGGACACTGTGGAGATTAAATCTTGCAGACTTAAAAGACCAGTGTGCCCTAACATGGACGGGGTGATATAAGATAAGACAGAGGAAGTGATTATTAGCGGACATATATTGTGTGCTGGCATAGGCCTTAAGCTCATTGGTTGTGAAGGGGTTAAATTTTAGTAAAATTTATGTTCTTAATTAAGTTAATTTCACTGAATTATTTGTACATATAACATTCTAATACCTAGACTCTGCTGTAGGTGAATTGTTCTGTTCTTGAAATGCTTAAAGTAAAAAATTAAAAATTCCCTGTAAATTGAATTGTACATCATTAATGATCTGGATTATTACAGCTTATTCACTGTACTTCAATGTGGATATAGGTGACCAAGTATTCTTGAGCATAATAGGACAGACAATACTGGAATATTATTCTTGCATGTAACAGTTTTCTTCTCTAAATGTGATTGTTCGGGCCTAAATTTCAAAAATGCATATTTTCAAAAAAATATATGCCTGGGTTGGTTATGTAGATTTTAGATATACACACAAAAGATATATACATGCACATAGATTTCAAAAACATACATGAATTAATGCATGATTTTATGAATGAATATATTGAATACATAATGTTAATTTTGTATGTAAGTTAGGCACTCCTTTAATTGTTTATTGGTGTATGTCATCAGTAATTTGTATCAGAAGTAGATTTATGTACTGTATACATAGTATTACTAATTGCTGTCAAAAAGCCTCAATCATAATTCAAAATTCAATAAATAATATAACTGCTAGCTATGATGTAACTGATTAATAATAATTACACAAATCTGTTATTGCACCCAATAATACCTAATATACAGAATATTATATATGTTAAAATGTATATTTTTGTATTATCAACTATTCTATAAAATAAAATGACTTGTGTTGATAAAAAAAAACACTATAAAAATCAAACCTGGGCATATTGTATTAATGACAGGAAGATGTTCCTTTGGTGGATCACATGTCTCCAGTGTTGTACACCACAGAACAAACTGCCCAACTACCATAGGAACAGATACAGCTGCCATGGAAAGGAACAACTAACATCAATACAAAGTAAAATAATACGTAAATACCATAAAAAATATCATTTCACTACCCAAGAGAGTGATTGGACAGTTTTGGGACTCAATATCCAACCTTTTGTACAACAGAGTTCTGAATGTATTTACCTAGTAAGTTTATTGCCTGTGATGGATTTTGTGTGTTTTATAAACGAAGAAGCACTCCTTGTGCACAAACCTCCGCCAAGGTAGCTAAGTATTCCCATATTGTAATTCCACTCAAATCCTGCTTATTTGTGTTGACCTTCATAATGGGATAGCATGACCATGAAAATCATTGAAAATAATACTGTTGAAACATCTGGATTTTTTTGTTGTATTTTCCTTTGGTTAGAAAACATGCATTGGCTTTGGAGTAATAACAAACACAGATAGACAAAAAGACAAATGCAACCAAAAATATAACCTTTTTGGTAGTGGTAGAGTAAGAAATCTAAAATTCACCAGGAATCTAAAATTCGCCACCTCTAAAACTTTAGTTAATTTTATGAAGAAAGTGATGTTTTTGTCTAAAATTTGGTATTTTTCAGTTCCAAAAGCCTTAATTTGCTATACAGTCAACAAATCTCACCACAATTCATTTATTTTATTAGTATTTTCACATGTGGCGAATTTCAGATATGTGGCAAATTTTAGATTTCTTACTCTAATTAAAGCTGCGAATATAAAATGGATAGAGGTCAACAATTTTACAACAATTTATTGACTTTGGATCTGTAATTTTGTAGTTGTTTGATGGTGTCTGACAGCTAGTGCAGCATTTTCCTCCATCCCTACATCTAATTATGCTACCACTAAAACAATTTGCTCAAAAAAAAACAAAGCAATTTTAATTCTTAATAAATTAGATCCAGTCTTGTATCACCTGTGGATTAACTGATTTAGAATATCATCAGTTAGGTGCTTGAACAGCAATAAATTAGTAAGGTCTTGGGTGTTGGAATATCAGTCCTGAACTTCAGTTTAAATTTTAGTTATTGGTTTATGCCAGATGTTTTACAATACAGAATATTGACCAAACACTGCTTCATGGCATATTGTGATGTGATAATGTTGAAATTGATGGTAACACTCAAATTAATAAATAAAAATATAATCAGTTATCAACTTATCAAAATATCTGACATATCATTGAAACATTTTAAGTAAAACTGATAAAGTAAGAAATGTAAAATCCAGCACAGTATGTAAAATCCACTAGTGAAGCAATTCCCTTCTGTTTCATTGTCTGGTAGGAAATGCTTCACACCGTTATGAATTTTGTTAATATGTAAAAGTTTTATCTAACCTGATGCAAATATTTTCTCCAGAAATTTGGATTTTGTTGTAAAAATTGTGAAATAAGAATTTTTCAAAGTTTGTCAAAAAAGGGTAATTTTTGCATAGTTTTTCCATGAATTATACCTTCATACTTGTCAGCACCTAAAATATTAATGCTATCTCTTTTATAAAAATACTGATCTATATAATTTATTTAGTATTAGTTTTATAATTCTAAAATTTCTCAGGAATTTACAAAGTCTTATTTGTGGAATAATGTCTTATTTTCTGGATTTTTCTTTGTCCTGAGTAGTTTCTTAGAAAAATCTCAGATTAGTAATTCTAAGAGTAAGAATGTTAGTGAATATATGTACACATATTACTACTTATAAAAGCATTTTTTCTAATTGTGATGTATAAACTGTTAGATTTTTGTGGTCTTTAATTCAGAAAGTAGTTCTCTTAACCTTATTGTCAGTTACTTGTGTTAAATGAAAATACTGCTGTGATATAAAGAGATGTGTATGGAAATTAGATAAAGAAATGTAATGGTATCCTATCTAGCATATGTGTCATCAACATTTGTAGTTTGTAGTTTTGTACAAGGAAATGTAGGCTGTCACCTGATCACATTCATTCACTCTTTAAATAGTCACATATACATTGTATAAGTCTTTTCTATTTGTGTACAGTCATACATTTATTACTGATCAAATATCAAATAAATAACTTATTCATACATGCAGAACTTTTCATTTATCAAAGAAGGTTTTCTATTCAGTTTTTGTTCAGTAAAACTTTTATCAATGTGCATCTACAAGCGATTGTCTGCTTTTCAGATGAAAAGCAAGGTTTGAAATTCAAAGCCACAGCCTGAAGAAAGTCCTTCTGCTATGCACTACAACATCAAACTGCCCCTTTCTGTTTCCCATTGGCCAATTTGTGCACATAACTTATTTTACAATCCTGGAGTATTAACCCTTTATACAGTAGAACCTCTATTATCCGACTCTCTTGGGAGAGTAAAAATTAGGTCGGATAATAGAAAGGTCGGATAATAGAAAGCCTAAAATAACAGGTTTAAATGGAGTTGGGAGAGTGAATTGGAGGTTGGATAATTGAAAATTCGGATAATAGAGGGTCGGATAATAGAGTTTCTACTGTATTCATACAATTTTTGTTGATTTAATGGAGACTGAACAGTTGATTTAACCAATGAGGCTAGAAAAGCTAAGGAAGCCTTACTATTGTGTTGACTTGTGTAAGTACTAATTAGTACACTCAGGGTGAAGTTACTGTTAACATTCTGAATCTAGAACTTTATAAACTAGATATTGCATCTCGATGCAGTGTATCCCTGGACGGGACATGGTTGAAGTGTGACATACAGAGTATTTCAGCCATTGTAAGTGTGAAAGACCATATTCAACCCTGAAGGAGGGCCCCAAGGGCAAATTTGACCCCACTGAAAGATTTGGGCCACATAATTTCTTATAAGTTGTCTTCACATCTCAAATGTCTACGAGCACAAATAAGGGAAACATAGGCCATTATAAGTATGAAGGACCACATTCAAGCTCGAATGAGGGATTCACCATGATAATAACCCCACCAAAAGATTCGAAGCACACGATCTCCTATAAGTTGTCTTCACAACCAAAAAAGCTACGACCTATTATAAGTGAGACATAGGCCACTATAGATATGGACTAAATGCGACTTCCAAGGAGGGGTCAAAGCTCAAATCTGACCCCACCACAAGAATTGGGGCACATGGTTTTCTGTAAGTTGTCCCAAACCTCTATGCAAAATTATAAGGTGACCAATAATAAGGGACATATAGGTCATTATAAGTATCAAGGAAAAGGTTCAACCTTAAAGGAGGGGTTGAAGGTCAAATCTGAACCAACCCAAAAATTTGGGGCACATGATTTCCCACAAGTCGTCTTCACATCCAAACCTCTACGACCAATAATAAGGGAGATATACACCATTATAGGTATCAAGGACCACATTCGACCTTCAAGGAGGGCTCCAAGGTCCAAACTGACTTCACCAAAAGATTTGGGGCACATTATTTCCTATATATAAGTTGTCTTCACATCCAAAACCTCCACTAGTAAGGGAGATTCACAGCAATCACCCCCCGTGGTGATTGCATGTCAGTCGTCTTGAACTAGTCCACGGAAATAACCTCTTCCACTCACCTCTGCCAATTAGAATCCCTCTTTCTTTCCAGCCAATCACATTCCTCCTTCCTTTGTCCATTAACTATATAAGCCAGCACACGCGATTCTCCACCGCAGTCAATCTTGTCAAATGACCTGGAAAGTTAAGAATTCCCCCGCCCTCCCTCATCCCTTTAGGTTTACTGTGAATAGGGGCTCATAGTAGTCCCTGGTTTATAATTTATGTTTGTTGTTATTGTTGTACTATGTAAGGGGGCTTGTATTAATCAGTCCCTTTGTTTTAATATTCATGTACACATATTTTAACCAAATAGATTTTAATAAACGTAGTTGCCCAACCATGTTTTAAATCTCGTTATGTAGCATCAGAGATTATAACTCTCATGAGGTCTGAAACTTGAGACAATCCCGTCTGAAGACTACTTTATAAAATCTCGCGAGACGAGATCTCAATATCCATTCACTTTGTCTCGCGTGGCTTCAATGACGACTGATAGGCCATTATAGGTATCAAGGACCGCATTTGACATTGAAGGAGGGGCCCAAGGTCACAGGCCATGGAGTTCACAGTGGTGGCCAAAGAGGTCAAACTGATGGCTTTACAGAGGGGTATAAGAATCCACCAGTACCTAGACAACTGGTTGGTGAGAGCCACATCCCACCAAACTTGTCTCCACCATACACAGACCTTGGTAGCTCTCTGTCCAGAACTAGGTTGGCTGGTGAACAAGGAAAAGTCAGAACTGGATCCAAAACAGGTTTTCAACTTTGTAGGTTACCAGTTCGACCTCAAGGAGGGCAAGGTCAGACCCACACCGGATCGTTGGCAGACCTTACAAGACAAGATACTGTCAATTCGGTCCAGTCCGGTGTGCCCGCTCCAGCAGTTCAATTCCCTCATAGGGCTCCTAACAGCCACAGAAAAGCAGGTCCACTTAGGTCGACTTCTTATCAGACCCATACAGTGGCACTTGAAGAACAACTGGAGGGTACCGGAATCACTAGAAAAGGTGATATCCATTGCCAGATCACTCCACCCACACCTAAGGTGGTGTCTGGAGGAAAGCAATGTGCTTCCAGGTCAACCATTACACCCACTAAAAAATGCTCTGCAGATATTTACAGATGCATCAAAAGACGGGTGGGGCGCTCACTTAAACAAAGGCACTGCAAGGGGAACCTGGTCCCTTCCAGAAAGCAAGTTACATATAAACCACTTGGAACTAAAGGTGGTCTTTCTGGCTCTAAAAGAGTTCCAAGACCTCTGTTCAAACAACATAGTCCTGGTAGCCACAGACAACACAACAGTTGTTGCCTATATCAACAAAGAAGGGGGGATGAAATCGGGCTCTCTGTGTGCCTTACTGTGCCGGATCCTGTCCTGGTGCATCAGGAAACAGGTAACTCTCAAAGCAAGTCACATCCCCGGCCGGCTGAACGTGATAGCAGACAAGCTTTCCAGACTTGGCCAGACCATTCAAACGGAGTGGTCCCTTCATCCACAGGTGTTCCAAACTATATGCTCCCGGTGGCACCAGCCCCAAGTGGACTTGTTTGCCACCAGATTCAACAACAAACTTCCACAGTTTGTGTCACCAGTTCCAGACCCACAGGCTTGGGCAGTGGATGCACTCAGTGTCTTGGGAAAATCTGGACCCATATGCCTTTCCACCAGCAGCCATCTTGGGCAAAGTGGTGGAGAAGTTACAGGACTACCCTTGCAACAGGATCATTCTGATTGCACCGGGATGGCCCAACATGCCCTGGTTCTGGGATCTAGTGACAATGTCCAGTCAGATCCCTCTGTGTCTGCCCAACCTGCCCAATCTGGTATCTCAACCATTCAACCAGACCCTGCACAGGAACTTGTCAAACCTGAACCTACATGCCTGGCTCCTAGAGCCACAGCAAGCAAGGAGCAGGGATTCTCTGAGGCAGTGGCAGCACAAATTGAGGCTCCTCAAAGAGGATCAACCAGATCCGTCTATGAGGCAAAGTGGACCAGGTGGACTTCAGGGCACCACCTCTAAAAGCCATAGCTGACTTCCTCTTGCACCTGTTTCAGGACAGGAAGTTGCAATCTGGTACCATTGATGGTTACAGATCAGCCATTGCTGACAAATTGGGCAACTCTACCATTAATGTCAGCAAAGATGAGAATCTCACCCGTCTCCTGGATAGTTTCCAAGGCCCAAGGGCAGGAGGGGTATACTCTCCTGGAACCTGTCCCTGGTCTTGCACCAGCTGACTAAGGCTCCCTTTGAATCCTTAAAGGGTTCTGGTAAACGCAGGAGTGAGATCCATGCTTGGCTACACAAGAACACCAGACACCAGTCAGACTGGTCTAAGGTGTCTTTATACCCCTCATCCAGCTTTCTATCCAAGAATCAGCTGGCTAGGGAGGGTTCAGACAGTATGGCTCCAGTGGTCATACCAGCCCTGGCCCCCACTCTGGATAAGTCACTCAAGGTTGACAGGTCCTTGTGTCCAGTTAGAGTCCTTCGCTATTACTTGGATAGGACCTCAGATCTTAGGCAGAACAAGGAGTTGGTCTTTGTCTCCTTCAAGAAAGGTTTTGATAAGGACATCTCACCTGCCACCATCTCCTCATGGATCAAGCAGACTGTGATCCTTTGTTATGAACTCTCTGACCAGGAGGCCCTCACACTGCATCAGGTCAACGCCCATGATGTCAGGACCTTTGCTGCTTCTAAGGCCTTCCAATCGGGGGTCTCCTCAGAGCAGATTCTCTCAGCCTGCCACTGGAAATCCCATAACACCTTCACACAATTTTATTTGAAGGATGTGGCTTGGGCTGATACAGAGCTTTTTCATTTAGGGCCAGTGGTGGCTGTCCAACAGGTCCACCACCAAGCCCCAAAATGAGGAGATATGTAAATATGTATATATGTACATAGCCTGTAAATAAATTTTAAAAACCCAAAAAACTGTGACTTTCTTCCTTTGGGAAGTTTATTTTCTCGGGACTGAACTCCCCTCTCCCCTTCTCTCTCCTTCCTCAGAGCAGATCTGGGAAAGAAAAAAAAAGGGGGGGGCAATGTCGGTTGACTTCTGGGTAACCAGTTAGTTGGTATCCGACCTTGACCTCACAGGGTTCTCTGACCCTAGATCAAAATGGGCCTTCTCAGTTTTTGTTTTGTTATGTCCCTAGCAGCTTCCCCGCCTTCCAAGCGGTAGTTATTCAGCAATTCTCCATTGGATGGGATGTATTAACGCAATACAATTGCAAATTTAATAAGTAAAATTAAATTTTTATAAGGTATTACCTATATCCAATGGACAGGCAAGGCCCACCCATCCGGCCCCGCTATCAGCTTACTAGGGGTCTATGTTTAGACAACAAAAAAGATGCTATGACGTCACCGACCGGTAAAGCAATTGTCCATTGGATAATTTAATTTACTTATTAAATTTGCAATTTTATTACGCTACAATAGCTTACCATGTGGGACTTAATGCTGTTCTCGGGTTGCCACACCCGGGGCCAACGTCTTAGAAAAAAAGATCGTTCTTGTTAGCCACCGGATATACTGGTAGTTGTCGTCACGTGATAACTTCTGACCAATCACCCTACTTTCTCGTTGGCCACGATTGACTGGTAGCAGTTTGTAAATATACAGACATTTTCATTTATTTCTCAGACTTTACTTATTGTTGGAGGCTAATATTCGGACATTTCTTTTAATATATATCATAGATCATTCTGTAAAATTTTTATTTTCACAGGATACGTATATGTCTTGCTTTCGCGTGTTTTGAGTTTTCCTCGGTACAGGCAATTATATTGTACGTCTTTTATTGCGTTTAAAATGTCTCTCCATCAAGCAAATAAAGACAAACCGAGATCTCAGAAATGCCGCCACTTTTGCTTTAGTTTCGACCTACACAACTACTGCCCTACCTGTAGGGAGGCTGGCAAGGGAGATGACCCCTGTGTCACCTTCGAAACTCCCTGTCAAATCTGTACGTCTTTTACAGATGAACAGTTGAAAAGAATCCAGAACAGGAAACGTTACCTTAAAAAGCAAAAAGCAGAAACTAGTTCCAAAGATGATGAACTAGATCTTTTGGGTGAAGGCGACAGAGATTCCTTCACTGGATCAAATGCAGATCTCGAGAGTGCTGCTGATAATCTTTTTACCTCACCCCCCGTCCTCAATCTCTCGCCTTCAGTTCCTTGTCTTTAAAGACCCCAGCCAAGTCTGTCCATTCCTTAAATATACATTTACAGCAGCAAATGGGTTCCTTCCAGGCATCCATGTTGGAAGCGTTTAAGTCACTTCGAGAGGAGTTGACCATTAAAAAGAAACCCGAGGTTGAATCCTCGTTTCCTGCTTCCAAACCTGGTACATCCAGTAACAATGCTGCCCATCTGGACCTACCTCCGAGATTTAGTACTAACATTCAGACCGAGGCTATGGATGTGGACTACGGTCCAGCACTCTCTCCTCGTCTAGTACTCAACCAAGATACCTCGGATCAGTACGTTGCTCCCTCCGAGGTTCTACCGAAAGAGGTCTCGTACGCTCACAAAAAGCAAAGCCATAGGCAGCCAGTTGATCCGGGCTCTGCCTCGGACCAACTAAATGAGGATTCCGACGAACCTCGGATCCCTTCTTCTAGACCTAAAAAGCACTCTGATAAGAGTAAACACAAATCAAGGTCCAGATATGTGTCATCTTCAGAGGAAGATCAGTCCCCTGTAGCCAGACACAGGTCTTCTAAGCCCTCTAGGGCTCAGACCTCAGGTGCAGCTTCTGATCAAGACCTTCCACAACATGATCCAGACCCCCCTTATTATAGGGAAGTAGCTCTGTCTGACATACCCTCACAATACTCTGAAGAAGTAGACACCTTCAGGCGTATTCTTTCTCTCCCTGACCCCAGGGAATCTATGCCTAGGTCTTCAACTTCAGTGTTGGGTCTGGACGATGAAAAAGGCCGTCAAGAGTTCAGACCTAGAGGTCCTTCCTCTATTCTACCCCTGAGCTCAGTTATCAAGGACGCCTTTGATAAATTTCAACATGACTTCAAAGCTGCCAATTTGTCTGAGGGCAAATATGTCAAGCCTCCTCCTTCCACTTCTAAGTGGTACAAGGTGGGACAGCCCACATTTCAGGGTAAAATTCAGGAGTTGAATACAGACTTTGCCAAGATCTGTATTACTCCTAGACCTCCTGGGGCCCCAGTAGCCAAAGTTCCCCTGCCAGTTCTCAAGGAGCTGGAACATCAGGCTAGACAAAATATCTCAACCCTCAACTTCACCGCTGCCTTTGCCAAAACTTCTTCTTCTCGTAATGCTTCCTTAAAAAAATGCCAACATAGCATTAAGTCAACGGTCAAGAAGATTAAATCTCAGATTCAGAAAGGTGCCAATCCTGAGAAAGCAGCAAAGCGCGGATATGAGGAAGTCGCTGAGTACATGGATTTCTGGAATAAGACAGTTCTTATTCAACACAGGGCCCTCACCTGTCTCAGCAAATCTCTAGCCCATATTCTCCAGAGGGAGTTATATTCTATGGCTAATACCGGCTTGCTTAGGCACGAAGCCGAGATGACTCTCTTACATCCACAGTTAGGGGAAACGAGATGTCAAGAACTTAGGAACTCGTCCTTTTGGGACTCGTCCTTGTTCGAGTCTCAACTTGTGAAGGAAGGCGAGGACTTCCTTCTCAAAAAAGGCACCTCAAAAGACTCTCAGGGTTTCGCACCCTACCAGAATAAGCCCTTTCGTGGTCCCCACAAGAAAAGAGGCTCCTACAGGAAACGCCCCTATGGGGGCAATTCCTCTCAAAGCAGTAACCAATCCTTTCCCTCGGGAAGAGGAAAACCCAACTTCAGAGGCTCCAGGGGTCGTTTTCGACCCCACAATAGGGGAAGGGGGCGTGGAAACCCCCCTTCCCAATGACTCCTCCAAAGCCTCAATCAGTCCACCAGTAGGAGGTCGCCTCCGTTCTTTCAGGAGAGACTGGCTAACAAACAAATGTTCTCAAAACATGTTAAACATTATCACCAATGGCTACGTTCTGCCATTCCGTTCAAAGCCAAACTTGGTCAGATTTCCTCTGATTCTGTCAGAGTACAAGGCCCAACAAAAAGACCAAGCCTTGGCCACTTGTATCTAGTCTCTCCTGTCAAAGAACGCTATCGAAAGGGTGGAAAATGTAAAATCTCTTGGGTTTTACAGTCACCTGTTCCTAGTACCCAAGCCTCTCCAAAGGTGGAGGCCAGTCATAGACTTAAGCAGGCTCAACACTTTTCTACACGTAGAAAAGTTCAAAATGGAAACTCCAGAGTCCATCAGGACCTCCCTGATTCCAGGGGAGTGGGTATCGTCGATAGTTCTGTCGGATGCTTACCTGCACATCCCCATCCACCCAAACTCAAGGAAATACCTAAGGTTTTGCTACAAGGCTCAGGTGTTCCAGTTCACCTCCCTCCCGTTCGGACTGGCTACAGCCCCCCCCCCCCCGGTCTTTACAATGATCGTAAAGGAAGTGAAACTAATGGCCCTCTCAAGAGGACTCAGAATTCACCAATACCTGGACGACTGGCTGATCAGGTCCCAGTCTCAGGAGGAAGCCCAAGTGAACACACAGGCGGTGGTAGACCTAACTCAGTCCTTGGGGTGGATAATAAATCAGGAAAAATCAGAACTGAAACCTACTCAGGTGTTTTCGTTCGTGGGCTACGAATACCACCTAGATTCAGCCCTTGTAAAACCCACTCAAGAGAGATGGCTCAAACTCCAGGATTTGATCCTACGACTCAAGTCAAAACGTGTTTTGACTGCAAGATGTTTGATGTCTCTAATTGGGTTGCTAGCCTCAACGGAGAAAATGGTCCCGGAGGGACGCCTTCACATGAGGCCCTTTCAGTTTCATCTCAAGGAGCACTGGAGATATCCTCAGTCGCTGGACAACATCCTTCCTTGGACAGAAGCCATTGCAGCCCACCTAGATTGGTGGCAAAATCCCTCAAACGTGATGAAAGGTGCAGACCTTCATCCCAAAGACCACAGTATCCAACTCTTTACCGACGCCTCAAACGAAGGTTGGGGCGCTCACTTAGACCAAAATTCTACAAAGGGTCTGTGGTCAGATCGGGAAAAAAGGCTACACATAAATGTCCTAGAGTTGAAGGCGGTCTCCCTGGCCCTTCGAGACTTCAAGGACCAGTGCCAGAACCAAACAGTGTTAGTTGCTACAGACAACTCAACAGTGGTAGCCTACATCAACAAACAAGGAGGAACTCACTCAGCAGAGATGTGTGCTCTCCTGTGGAAGATCATGACCTGGTGCCATCACTACCACATAACATTGAAAGCCAGGCACATTCCAGGGTGTCTGAATGTGATGGCCGACCTACTGTCCAGGTCCAACCAAGTGCAGTCAACAGAATGGTCTCTGCACCCACAGGTGTTCAAACAGATCTGCCAGAAGTGGTTCACACCTCATGTAGACTTATTTGCCACTCACCTGAACCACAAGCTCCCACTGTACGTGTCTCCTATCCCAGACCCAAGGGCCTGGAACATAGATGCTCTAAACATAAACTGGACCAACCTCACGGCCTATGCTTACCCTCCTACGGCTCTCCTTCACAAGGTGATCCAAAAGATCAAGCAATGTCACTGCCTGATCATCGTGATAGCCCCAGGCTGGCCAGGGATGCCCTGGTTTTGGGACCTAGTGCAGCTCTCAACAGAGATCCCACTACAACTCCCAGTGTCAACGACCCTACTCAGATTTTTTCATGTACCTGTACCAAGACCTAAACAGGCGCCCCTCGACCATTGATGGTTACAGGACTGCAATCGTTGACACTTTGGGCCCAACAGCCCTCCATATTGCACGTAATGCAGACCTTCACAGGTTACTCTCCAGTTTTCACAGGGATCGTCCCAAAAGTTCCAGAAATTTACCCAAGTGGAACCTTTCTGTTGTCCTCAACGAGCTCACAAAAGCACCATTTGAGCCCATGAAAGACACAGACCTCAAACATCTCACTCTCAAAACTGCTTTCTTGCTAGCTTTGCCCTTTGGCAAGCGCCGCAGCGAAATCCATGCCTGGGTCGCAAACAAAGTATCTAATCTAGGCCAATGGGAAAAGGTCGCCTTGTTCCCTTCTTCTGATTTCATAGCCAAAAACCAACTAGCAAGAGAAGGTTCTCAAAGTGTGTCTCCGGTGACTATTCCTGCTTTGACTACCATTGTAGATAGACAATTTAAAGAAGACAGGACCCCGTGTCCCGTGCGGGCCCTGAGGATTTATCTGGACCAAACAAAAGACCTGAGAGGGTCTCCTTCTCTCCTTTTCATCTCCTTTAAGAAAGGACATACCTCAGACATCAGACCCGCTACACTCTCTTCCTGGTTGAAACAAACCATTCTACTTTGTTACAAACAAGCAGACCAACAAGCCTTGGACTTGGTCCAAGTTAAAGCGCATGACATCCGGGCTTTCGCAGCCTCTAAGGCCTTTTATGGTGGGGTATCGGTGGACCATATCATGCAAGCGTGTCACTGGAAAGCTCACAACACATTTACAAATTTTTACCTAAAAGACCTTACTTGGTCAGACAGCGACAACAATATGTATCTGGGACCCATAGTGGCGGCACAACAAGTCCTAGATCCTTCCCCTCAGACCAGTTGTCCTCGGAAAGAAAAAAAGGGGGGGGGGGGGGGGGGGGAACATCCGCTACAACCAAGTCTTCAGAAGTCTCTCCCTGGATCTAGGTATTCCTTTACCTTCAAGATGTTACGGGTAAGGTCATTTTGTTTTTTAGTTATCAAGTAATTTCTATTAAGGACTTATTTAGTTGTCATTAATCTCATGTTCAGGTTACAAAATTTATGAGATGTCCAACATGGGTTGGTCAGTCACTAGTGAAGGGCCTCAGGGACCCTTAGACCTCGAAGTGAGCTCTGCTGCACTTCCGTCCTACAATCAAACATCTAGACAGTTTTCAGCACTGTCTCATTTTATTTAGGTTTTTGGCTCCTTACAGGCCCGGTCTTCGGGATCGGGGCACTGTAAATGGGACTCAAGACTGGTATTTCTGGCACTATTCTGTACATATTAATTCAAAATCTTAGAAAAAATGACATATCTTCCAGTCTCAGCTGTAATCCCGCCACCGGGCGGTTGAATTCAGCATTAAGTCCCACATGGTAAGCTATTGTAGCATAATAAAATTGAAAATTTTAATTACTTAAATGTAGCTTTTATAAGCTACAAGCTTACCATGTGGGACTTAGGAGAGTCCCACCCTGCCACCCCGCTGTTTACAGCTGAGGGGTAGGTTTTAGAAAATTTCAATGAGAAAGTAGGGCGATTGGTCAGAAGTTATCACGTGACAACTACCAGTATATCCGGTGGCTAACAAGAACGATCTTTTTTCTAAGACGTGGGCCCCGGGTGTGGCAACCCGAGAACAGCATTACGTCCCACATGGTAAGCTTGTAGCTTATAAAAGCTACATTTAAGTAATTAAAATTTTCAAATTTGTTGCCATAGCAACCAACCCAATTGAACAAACTGTACCAAATGTTAGTGAGGCAAGCTTTCATAGCAGGGAAGATATCCTGAAACATTGGTAAGGATAGGTAATTTCAGGTATGAAGAACCACATTTCACCTTGAAGGAGGGGTCCAAGGTCAAATCTGAAGCAAAAGATTTGGGGCACCTGATTTCTTATAAGTTATCTTCACATCCAAAACCTCTATGACCAATAATAAGGGAGATATAGGCTCCTTTAAGTTTGGTCACCTCAGATTTTCAAATTCATTGCCACAGCAACCAACCAACCAATCCGACCACACCAGAAGATTCCCAGTCCATGATTTCCCATAGGTTGGTTTACCATCCCAAACCAAAATAAGCGAGTTATAAGCACTTTTAAGTTTGGCTATATTCGTTTGACCTTGAAGGAGGAGCCCAAGGTCAAATCTAACCACACCAGAAGATTCCTAGCCCATGACTTCCTATGTGTTGGTTTACCATCCCAAACATCTAGGACCAAAAATAAACGAGTTATAAGCACTTTATGTTTGGCTATATTCATTTGACCTTGAAGGAGGGGCCCAAGGTCAAATCCAACCACACCAAAAGATTCCCAGCCCATGATTTCGTATCAGTTGGTTTACCATCCCAGACCTCTAGGACCAAAAATAAGCAAGTTATAAGCACTTTTAAGTTTGGCTATCCTCATTTGACCTTGAAGGAGGGGCCCAAGGTCAAATCCGGCCACACCAGAAGATTCACAGTCCATGATTTCCTATAGGTTGGTTTACCATCCCAAACCTCTAGGACCAATAATAAGCGAGTTATAGGTACTTTTCACTTTGGCTATCCTAGTTTGACCTTGAAGGAGGGACCCAAGGTCAAATCCGACCACACCACAAGATTCACAGTCCATGATTTCCCATAGGTTGGGTTACCACCCCAAACCTTTAGGACCAATAATAAGTGAGTTATAAGCACTTTTAAGTTTGGCTATATTCGTTTGACCTTGAAGGAGGGGCCCAAGGTCGAATCCGACCACACCAGAAGATTCCCAGCCCATGATTTCCCATGTGTTGGGTTACCATCCCAAACTTTAGGACCAATAATAGGCAAGTTAAAGCACTTTTAAGTTTGGCTATCCTTGTTTGACCTTGGAGGGGTTGAAGGTCAAATATGACCACATGTGAAAATTCGCAGCACATGATTTCCTATAGGTTGGTTTCACATTGCAAACCTCTAGGACCAATAATAAGGGAGATATAGGCACTTTTAAAGTCTGCTATGTGGGGTACTTTGGCACTCCGTGTATGACCTTGAATTAAGAGCTTCAAGGTCAAATGTCTGCAAGGTTGTAACGGACATGTATATCTATTATACGTATCACCTATGAGATTCAACCTTCTACCTTTGAGAAACAGCCAGTAGAAAAATGTAGATAATTTTCAAAGAAATGCCTGCGGCAGCCATCTTGTTTTTCAGAATGAGGATAATTTCAGTCCCAGAGAAGCTTACCCCCTGAAGATATCCTGCAAATTTGGTGAACCTAGCTGGTGTAGTTTTCCTAGCCTCCGGTGGATACAATAATCAACATGAGCTGGTAAGTTATACAGCCAATAATAAAGGAGGTATATGGCCTCACAGTCTTATATAGGCATATATACGCAGTAAAAGGTACCATTAGGAGTCATTTTAGCAGGCCTAAAGTGACCTTGAAAACAATAGCCAAGGTCAACAAACTGGATGCTGGTACTCCATCATGTACTCAACCTCAAAATCCATCTTCACTAGTTTCCATGCAATATAGTCAGCATTAAGTGTGAAAATATCTCCAAAAAGGCCAAAAATGGCCAGGATGAGGTACTTTGGCAGTCTGTGGATGACCTTCAATGAAGAGCTTCAAGGTCAAATTTCTGCATGCTTACAGAGGACATATATATGTATTATATATACCAGTAATAGGATGATCTAACTTTCTGTATATGAGAACTGGGCCAAAATGTGAAAAAATGGCCAAAATCTGACCTTCAAGAGGCCACCAGTGACCTTGAAATTGAAGGTCAAGGTCACAAAACAATAGCGTTTGTGGCATTACCCATATAACAAATTTGAAAGGTCTAGCTAAAATATTTTTAAGTTATCGCATCAGAAAAGAAATCTATGCGGTGGCGGCGGAGTGACCGTACTGAATCCTAAGTATCCCCGACTTTGGTCCGGGGATACAACTATCAGGTTTAAGCAATGATCCTTATTGAATAGGAAGAATAATGTGATGTAAAATTAAAAATATTGCCAATTTTTATGGTGAATGTTTTCATAATGCTTTACAAAAAACACTCTAACCACTTTGCGTAAAACTCTGTTTAGCAGAATCATTAAGTAGAAGTGACTTGGGGTCCTCAAAGGCCCTTTACAGTGAATTTATTGTTATCTATGTCCATTCTTAAATTAGACACATAATTTGTTTTCGTCTCACCAGAGACTGTTTTAATATTTTAAAATGTAATCTCACTTAAGGATAAACTCAACCTCTTGTGTATGTCTAATGAGAAATGTTTTACCTTTATTATTCGCATTTTGTATGAATAATACGTAAAATAAATCCATATTCAAGGAAAGAATGTAAAAAAGGCTGTTCTAAGGACAGAAGCACTAGTGCATACAAAACTTCTATTTTAACTTGTGGTTTCTCAATCATTTCTGCATGGCAATTAATGCAATACAAACAAGCAGAAGTTAGACCTTTCTAAATAAACATTTCTAATCAATTAACATATTTGTAGGCTACATAGTTTTTCTGAAATATTGATAAAAATATGGTCACGTGTTGACAAATTTGTAATGTTATTATCCACAGAAAATGGCAACAGGGTATACAATAACTATATCCCTCCCTGTATGCCCCTCCTATTTAGGACAAATATGTCACAGGGTGGACCATACCATTCTCCTGGACATACTCAAGGTTTATTATGGAATCAGTGAGCTAGCACTTGGCTGGTTCAAATCATACCTGTCGGGAAGGACACCCTCGGTCAAGGTAGGTAGCACACTCGCATCCTGCTGCGCTCCACTATGGAGTACCCCAGGGCTCTGTCCTTGGGCCAATCCTGGTCTCTCTCTACACTAACCCAATCAACTCAATCATTCATTCCCACAGGAGCATCAACTTCCACTTTTATGCCTATGATACCCAGTTATACAGAACACTTTCACCAGAAAATTTCTCTCACTCTATGCAAAAACTAAACTGCCTAAACGACATTCAAAATTTCATGTTTGCAAATAAATTAAAACAGAACCCAGACAAAACCGAGCTCATTCTCATAGGCTCCCAAAAAATCGTAACCAACTCCTCCCTCACTTCCCTATCCATATTCTGGGAAATCAGGTCTTGCCAGCACCAAGTGTCAGGAACCTTGGAGTGGTGTTCGACTCTAATTTCAATTTCTCAAACCATGTGTCACAGGTCATTAAGTCCACTAGAGTGCATGCGAGAGACCTCTACAGAATTTGTCCCCTTCTAGACCTGAATACATCAGTGCTGTTAGCGAATGCTTTGGTGAGCAGCAGGCTGGACTACTGCAATTCACTCTTCTTATCCCTCACTGATTTTGAGTTAAGGAGATTGCAGCTAGTCCAAAACTCACTCTGTAGGGTTATCACCCGTTCCTCTAAATTCTCTCACATTACCCCTCAACTTAAAAAACTCCATTGGCTACCAGTCAGATACAGGGTACAATTTAAAATTGGTCTTATTACATATAAAATTCTCAACCAGGGTCAACCAATTTACCTAAGAGAATTAATCCACCCCTAGCCCTCTCCCAGAAACACAAGGCGAAGTACCCCGAAACTCAAGTTCCTTCAAACCCCCACTTTTGATCGCAGAGTTCACAAATCAATTAAACACTTTTCTAATTCCTTCAGTCACTATGCCCCTGCCCTTTGGAACCCTTTCCCTTTCCATGTAAGAAATAGTCCCTCTGTTGCATCTTTTAGGAAGCACCTCAAAACTCACCTCTTCAGCTCTAGTTTCCCAACCTAGTTTTTCTTCCCTCCCGGTCACACCCACAATCCTGGATTACCGACCTTGAACGCCCCTCAACTTCCCTACGATAATGAATTTGTTTAATTACTGCACTGAGTTCCCCTCTGTGGGGAAGATATTACACTTGCAAAGCAGTAGATTAGATTAGATAATGAAAATCTGATCTATAGTACAAATAGCAACCTATGACATAGTGTGACATCCTTTAGCCCTACAAAAGCACCATTTGGGAGCCCCAAGAGACCTTGTCAGTAAGAAAGGTTTGAGGTACAAGGTAAAAGACTTGAGACTAGCAAGGATGTATTTCTTGATTATATATGCATTCTGTACACAGATAAAATGACAGTGACTATAACAAACTGGAAATAATTTAACAATAATTCTGCAAACCTTGAATAAAAGAAGTCAACATATCCTAAAATTTTCTGGCATATACTAGTAATTCACAATGTACAAATATGTCTTCCTCTGAATAACAAATGTTAAACAATTTTAATGTATTAAGACACAAAATTCATCTATTATAAATTGAACCAACTTGATGCAAATTCTAGAAGAGAGAGTTTGTTGTCACAATGACATTTATAGTTGAAACCCCATCAATTGGAACTCTGACTTAATCTAATTTCACTCTTTTACAATGCTTAATCCCTGTACTGGCAGTGCCTAAGGCATAAGACATAATTATAGTTCAAAATTCATTTAGTCATGGGTCTCAGACCATAGATACCAGGGCCAGAAATCACCAAAAAAACAAGACCACTGCCGCGGTATGTATCTCCCGCCGAGTACCGCAGGGGAAGAAATACTACATTGAAATTTTTCCCCTTTGCATAGGACACTGTTGTACCATCCTGCAGGTCGAAAATTTGCTTGAAACCGCTCTATCTGTTATGCTTTTCGAGATATTGACACTTTTCCATTTTCAGCAAAAATCCAAGATGGCCGCCGAAAGTGGCGAAAAATGAAATTTTTCCCCTTTGGACAGGACACTCTTGTATCACCCTGTGGGTAAAAAAATCGCTCGAAATCGCTCGATCTGTTACGGTTTTCGAGATATTGACACTTTTTCATTTTCCGCAAAAATGTAAGATGGCCGCCAAAAGTGGCGAAAATTGAAATTTTCCCCCTTTGACCAGGAGACTCTTGTACCACCCTGCAGGTAAAAAATTTGCTCAAAATCGCTCTATCTCTTACGGTTTTTGAGATATTGACACTTTTCTATTTTCCGCAAAAATCCAAAAAGGCCGCCAAAAGTGGCGAAAATTGATATTTTACCACTTTGCACAGGACATTCTTGTACTACCTTGCAGGTCAAAAATTCGCTCGAAATTGCTCTATCTCTTATGGTTTTCGAGATATTCACACTTTTTCATTTTTTTCCGCTAAAATCCAAGAAGGCCGCCAAAAGTGGCAAAAATTGAAATCTTTCCCCTTTGCATAGGACACTTTTACGAAAAGTAGATGAATGAGTTATTTGAGAAAAATTGGCTATCTGCAATACTTTTAGAGAGAATTCGCATTTACTCATTTTGAGTAGGTGAGTAAGTAGCTATGGGTCTGAAACTTCACAATGTGAAAGCTCTTCCAAAAGTAGATGAATGAGTTATTTGATAAAAATTGGCTATCTGCAATACTTTTAGAGATAATTAGTATTTACTCATTTTGAGCGGGTTAGAAATTAGCTACAGGTCTGAAACTTCACCAAGTGAAAGCTCTCCCAAAAGTAGATGAATGAGTTATTTGAGAAAAATTGGCTATCTGCAACTTTTAGAGATAATTCGCATTTACTCATTTTGAGTAGGTGAGAAATTAGCTATGGGTCTGAAACTTCACCATGTTAAAGCTCTCCCAAAAGTAGATGAAGAGTTATTTGAGAAAAATTGGCTATCTGCAATACTTTTAGAGATAATTTGCATTTACTCATTTTGAGTAGGTGAGTAATTAGCTACGGGCGTGAAACTTCACCAAGTGAAAGCTCTTCCAAAAGTAGATGAATGACTTATTTGAGAAAAATTGGGTATCTGCAATTCTTTTAGAGATAATTCGCATTTACTCATTTTGAGTAGGTGAATAATTACCTACGGGTCTGAAACTTCACCATTTGAAAGCTCTCTCAAAAGTAGATGAATGAGTTATTTGAGAAAAATTGGCTATCCGCAATACTTTTAGAGATAATTCGCATTTACTCATTTTGAGTAGGTGAGTAATTAGCTACGGGTCTGAAACTTCACCAAGTGAAAGCTCTCCCAAAAGTAGATGAATGAGTTATTTGAGAAAAATTGGCTATCTGCAATACTTTTAGAGATAATTCGCATTTACTCATTTTGAGTAGGTGAGTAATTAGCTACGGGTCTGAAACTTCACCAAGTGAAAGCTCTCCCAAAAGTAGATGAATGAGTTATTTGAGAAAAATTGGCTATCTGCAATACTTTTAGAGATAATTCTCATTTACTCATTTTGAGTAGGTGAGTAATTAGCTATGGGTCTGAAACTTCACCATGTGACAGCTCTTCCAAAAGTAGATGAATGAGTTATTTGAGAAAAATTGACTATCTGCAATACTTTCAGAGATAATTTGCATTTACTCATTTTGAGTAGGTGAGTAATTAGCTACAGGTCTGAAACTTCACCAAGTGAAAGCTCTCCTAAAAGTACATGAATGAGTTATTTGAGAAAAATTGGCTATCTGCAATACTTTTAGAGATAATTCGCAGTTACTCATTTTGAGTAGGTGAGTAATTAGCTACAGGTCTGAAACTTCACCATGTGAAAGCTCTCCCAAAAGTAGGTGAATGAGTTATTTGAGAAAAATTGGCTATATGCAATACTCTTAGAGATAGTTCGCAGTTACTCATTTTGAGTAGGTGAGTTATTACCTATGGGTCTGAAACTTTGCCATGTGAAAGCTCTTCGAAAAGTAGATGAATGAGTTATTTGAGAAAAATTGGCTATCTGCAATACTTTTAGAGAGAATTCGCATTTACTCATTTTGAGTAGGTGAGTAAGTAGCTATGGGTCTGAAACTTCACAATGTGAAAGCTCTTCCAAAAGTAGATGAATAAGTTATTTGATAAAAATTGGCTATCTGCAATACTTTTAGAGATAATTAGTATTTACTCATTTTGAGCGGGTGAGAAATTAGCTACAGGTCTGAAACTTCACCAAGTGAAAGCTCTCCCAAAAGTATATGAATGAGTTATTTGAGAAAAATTGGCTATCTCCTATACTTTTAGAGATAATTCGCATTTACTCATTTTGAGTAGGTGAGAAATTAGCTATGGGTCTGAAACTTCACCATGTTAAAGCTCTTCCAAAAGTAGATGAATGAGTTATTTGAGAAAAATTGGCTATCTGCAATACTTTTAGAGATAATTTGCATTTACTCATTTTGAGTAGGTGAGTAATTAGCTACGGGCGTGAAACTTCACCAAGTGAAAGCTCTCCCAAAAGTAGATGAATGACTTATTTGAGAAAAATTGGGTATCTGCAATTCTTTTAGAGATAATTCGCATTTACTCATTTTGAGTAGGTGAGTAATTACCTACGGGTCTGAAACTTCACCATTTGAAAGCTCTCCCAAAAGTAGATGAATGAGTTATTTGAGAAAAATTGGCTATCTGCAATACTTTTAGAGATAATTCGCATTTACTCATTTTGAGTAGGCGAGTAATTAGCTATGGGTCTGAAACTTCACCATGTGAAAGCTCTTCCAAAAGTAAATGAATGAGTTATTTGAGAAAAAATGGCTATCTGCAATACTTTTAGAGATATTTAACATTTACTCATTTTGAGTAGGTGAGAAATTAGCTACAGGTCTCACACTTCACCAAGTGAAAGCTCTCCCAAAAGTAGATGAATGAGTTATTTGAGAAAAATTGGCTATCTGCAATACTTTTAGAGAGAATTCGCATTTACTCATTTTGAGTAGGTGAGTAATTAGCTATGGGTCTGAAACTTCACCATGTGAAAGCTCTTCCAAAAGTAGATGAATGAGTTATTTGAGAAAAATTGGCTATCTGCAATACTTTTAGAGATAATTCGCATTTACTCATTTTGAGTAGGCGAGTAATTAGCTATGGGTCTGAAACTTCACCATGTGAAAGCTCTTCCAAAAGTAAATGAATGAGTTATTTGAGAAAAATTGGCTATCTGCAATACTTTTCGAGATATTTAGCATTTACTCATTTTGAGTAGGTGAGAAATTAGCTACAGGTCTGACACTTCACCAAGTGAAAGCTCTCGCAAAAGTAGGTGAATGAGTTATTTGAGAAAAATTGGCTATCTTCTATATTTTTAGAGATAATTTGCATTTACTCATTTTGAGTAGGTGAGAAATTAGCTAAGGGTCTGAAACCTCACTAAGTGAAAGCTCTTCCAAAAGTATATGAATGAGTTATTTGAGAAAAATTGGCTATCTGCAATACTTTTAGACATAATTAGCATTTACTCATTTTGAGTAGGTGAGTAACTAGCTACGCATCTGAAACTTAACCAAGTGAAAGCTCTCCCAAAAGTAGGTGAATGAGTTATTTGAGAAAAAATGGCTACCTGCAATACTTTTAGAGATAATTCGCATTTACTCATTTTGAGGAGGTGAGTAAGTAGGCCAAAGTTCACCAAACCATTTTCCCCTTAGCATAGGATACTCTAGTACTACCCTGTGGTTCAAAAATTTGCTCGAAATTTCTCTATCTCTTACAGTTTGAGAGATATTTCTGATTTTTCACATTTTCACTAAAAGTAGCAATAAAGTAGCCATTACTCACTTATACATTGAGCAACAGTTGTGAAACTTATATATGTTACAGTTCACAAAAAAGTACATGAACAACATATTTGAGAGAAATTGTGTAGCTGCAATACTTTTGAAGATATAAGCCATTTACTCATTATGGTTATCATTAAAAATTGAAAAAGTAGCTATTACTCACTTAGCTATGGAGATACACTTCCAAATTACTGACCATGTTGTAGCTGTGGAGAAAGTAGCTGAACATCATATTGGAACAAAATTGTGTAGCTGCAATACTTTTGAAGATATAAGCCATTTACTCATTGACAGTTAAAAGTCATATAATTATATTAGGTAAAAGCGCTATTACTCACTCAAAAGTAGGCCAAAGTTCACCAAACCTTTTCCCCCCTTAGCAATAGGATACTCTAGTACTACCCTGTGGTTCAAAAATTTGCTCGAAATTTCTCTATCTCTTACAGTTTGAGAGATATTTCTGATTTTTCACATTTTCACTAAAAGTAGCAATAAAGTAGCCATTACTCACTTGTACATCGAGCAACAGTTGTGAAACTTATATATGTTACAGTTCACAAAAAAGTACATGAACAACATATTTGAGAGAAATTGTGTAGCTGCAATACTTTTGAAGATATAAGCCATTTACTCATTATGGTTATCATTAAAAATTGAAAAAGTAGCTTTTACTCACTTAGCTATGGAGATACACTTCCAAATTACTGACCATGTTGTAGCTGTTGAGAAAGTAGCTGAACATCATATTGGAACAAAATTGTGTAGCTGCAATACTTATGAAGATATAAGCCATTTACTCATTGACAGTTATAAGTCATATAATTATATTAGGTAAAAGCGCTATTACTCACTCAAAAGTAGGCCAAAGTTCACCAAACCTTTCCCCCCTTAGCAATAGGATACTCTAGTACTACCCTGTGGTTCAAAAATTTGCTCGAAATTGCTCTATATCTTACGGTTTGAGAGATATTTCTGATTTTTCACATTTTCACTAAAAGTAGCAATAAAGTAGCCATTACTCACTTGTACATCGAGCAACAGTTGTGAAACTTAAATATGTTACAGTTCACAAAAAAGTACATGAACAACATATTTGAGAGAAATTGTGTAGCTGCAATACTTTTGAAGATATAAGCCATTTACTCATTATGGTTATCATTAAAAATTGAAAAAGTAGCTATTACTCACTTAGCTATAGAGATACACTTCCAAACTACTGGCCATGTTGTAGCAGTGGAGAAAGTAGCTGAACAACATATTGGAACAAAATTGTGTAGCTGCAATACTTTTGAAGATATAAGCCATTTAATCATTATGGTTATCATTAAAAACTGAAAAAGTAGCTATTACTCACTTAGCTACGGAGATACACTTCCAAACTACTGACCATGTTGTAGCAGAGGAGAGAAAGTAGCCGAACAACCTATTGGAACAAAATTGTGTAGCTGCAATACTTTTGAAGATATAAGCCATTTACTCATTATGGTTATCATTAAAAATTGAAAAAGTAGCTATTACTCACTTAGCTATGGAGATACACTTGCAAACTACTGACCATGTTGTAGCTGTGGAGAAAGTAGCTGAACAACATATTGGAACAAAATTGTGTAGCTGCAATACTTATGAAGATATAAGCCATTTACTCATTATGGTTATAATTAAAAATTGAAAAAGTAGCTATTACTCATTTAGCTATGGAGATACACTTCCAAACTACTGACCATGTTGTAGCTGTGGAGAAAGTAGCTGAACAACATATTAGAACAAAATACTGTAAATGCAATAGTTTCAGAGTTATAAGCCATATAATTATATTAGCTAAAATAGCTATTACTCACTCAAAAGTAGGCCAAAGTTCACCAAACCCCAAAAATATTGAAGAGCAAAAAAATTCATTAGGACTTGTGATTTATCAAAAATGTGTAACTGTAGTAGTTTCAGAGAAAACTGCGTGACACACGCACGCACGCACGCACACACGCACACACGCACGTACACACGCACATGGTGCAAATTATGATCTCCCTCCGGCAAGCCGGGCGGGAGATAAAAAAAGTATAATTCTCTTTGAAGCAGGAATAAATAGGCCTCTTTTATTATCTGGAAATCTTGGTTTAAGTACATGTATTGTCCGATTCCTTCAGATTCAACTTAATTCAGTTCAACTGTATTACCCATCAGTTCTGTAATGAATGATTTGGAAATGTTGGTTTGCGTTAAAATTGTTCATATCTTCTACCATTTCAATACTGCCATTGCCCAACTGGCATCTGCACATACAATTCTTTGTTAAATAAAATAAGAATATCTACAATATCAAACTAGTACTCATAAATAATTATTTTTATTACAACAGTGTTAAAAGATGGCAAACATGTTTACATACAGAAGCAAAAGCTTTACAATTCTACTGACTACATTAACTGCATAAAATTTGATGCATTGTATGAAACTCATAGTTTTTCTAAATTTTTTTTCCAGTTTTCATCACTGTCAGAAAATACCTAATCCTGCCCAGGTATCAATCATTGGTTGATAAAGAGAAACCTGTTATTGTAAATACTGTAAACATCGTGGTGATGTGTACAATGTAAACCAGGATATCTAAGCAGATTTAAATATGTATATTCATATTAGGTCGGTAACTCGCTCACCTAGAAACACAGAACATGTTGGTTCAAACCTAGGTACAAGCAGATACATTGTGGCTCAGCTGACGACTTAAAATGATAGTCCTCTGTCACTGGGTCCAATCATGAGTGGCAGTTTTTTAAGAACCTCACAGATGCTGATAAAAATAGTCATCCTACAGGCTCTAACTTTTAGTCAGCGAAATGTCAGTCACTTGAGAACTTGGGCTGCACTTGCGCAGTCAATATGGGTCAAATGGCGCTTGGAGTCATGTAGTACATGGCGATATTTTGCCGAGTTATAATATATAATATAGTACAAAAAGTTGAAATGAGCTCTCTTGATTAAATTTTATTTGGGTTTGACATTATTTTTAATGCACTGTACAGGTTATAGCACTATAGGTAGCTCAAGAGGATGGAGAAATCTCCTCACACTAACTGGTCAAGCTTCTGCACTCCAAACTACCAGGCATCAGCAACCAACTTCTGACTTTCCTAGGGCTGAAATTCAAAACCACACCCTCAGAGATGGAAGGTGGGAGGGGGATGGTGAGTGTGCACTGGTATTTGAAAAAAACTAGTTTTGAACCTTTTAAATGAGAACATGAGCAAACCCTGAATGAAAACAAGGAATGTTTGGGGATGACCTTAATAAATACGAACATTTGCTATTGGACATGACAGACAATACTGATGTGTCATTTGTAAAAATTTGCTATGTTCCACTTTCATGACTTATCATGCTGATTTTAAACCAAGGGAGTTGCTACAACTCATCCTGTTAAAAATTACTGACAGACGATATGATTTCTCCTGAATGAAAAGATTCATAAGATCATTTACAAAATGTAAATACAACAGCTTCTGCAATCGCTGGGCGTTCTATCACTTGCCTCTATTCCAATATTCCAAAGTATACAAGATAGGTTGCAGCAGCCAAAAGAATGGTTGTAACACTCTGAAGGTTAGAGTAGCACCCCTAAAGATTAGTCATAGTTGCCTTATAGCCAAAAGATTGGCTGTTACTAATTGGAACAGCAATATTTATTTTCAAAGGTTACAAAAATGTGTAAAAACTAGACAAGCATCTTAAGATCATTGTAATTATGACACATCATCAACTTCTGCCATTGTGGTCTAGTGATTATCACACTAAGCAGCATGGGGGATATATGGGTTTAATCCCAGGTACAAGTGGATACATATTGTTCACAAGACCACTAAATACAGGGGTTGTCTGGTTAATGGTCAGTGCATTAACCTCTGTCTTTCAGTCAGAGGAATGTGACTAATTATACCTTGGGCTGTACCTGTGCACTTGAGAAGGGTTAAATAGTGCTTTGAGCCTGCAGCAAGATGCTATTGTGTGGTATATGAAAAGCTCGGTACAATAACTACTTTCCACATGTTATGATAAGCTGAATTCAAACCAAAGACACCAGAGGTGAGAGTAAAGCAATCTAACTCCAAATTTGATGCCACCAGGCCACTTAGTAACTTTTTTTGCTTTGAGCAACTGGAATCTTCTTTGTTGATTTACTCCAGTACCACTTGGCACAAAAGACTTTAGACATTTGATACTGACGAATAGAAATGTACAACAATACAATTTCCACTTTGATTCAGTATGTACAAGGTTTACTGTAAATATGTATGTTACAGGAAACTTATGCATCTGGGCATTGTGCTGAATGTCTCAAGTTCCCAAGTATTTTGCGAAATAACTCACTTCGGTAAATATTCAGAAGACAGATCTTTAATCAACACCAACTGTACATACATACATACAATATAACAGACACAGACATATTTTCACCAGTGGAAAGGTTCTAAAATGCTCAAAAGTACCCTTACATTAGCTCACTTTCTCACATAAGGGAATCAATTAACACCCCTAAATATAATAGTCTGGTGGAAGTCTGTGGCACACTTGGTGTCTGTTGATCACTGACTGTAGTTTTCCACTTGTGTCTGTCCATGTAGTCCCAGGTTACACAAACGCATTCTCAGTAACCACATATAGGGGTTTATGAGACCACACAGCCACTGAACGTGTTGGGGTCTTTCTGTGAACTGGGGATGTCCGTCTCTTTAACTGGTGGCAAGTCTCCAGTGTCCTTCTTTTCTTTCTGTAACATGGAAACAAATTTAAAGCTAGAAATAAAACTCTATTTATAGTTGGTGCAATCTCAATGGACCAGAGGCAACTGGAAAATGCTTGCGAACAAAAACATATTGCTTCTACCTGAAATGAATAGAACCTTATCTGACATGTATAATTGTAAAAATGTCATAAACATGCTGGTGAATTAAATTCAGAATTATAACCAAAATCCTTAAAGAAACACAAAAACAACAAGTTGAGTTTAATACGAAGCAGGCTTTGGATATTATAGGTGCATATGTAAAATGTACTTATGATATTTGTGATGTTTTTCCTTTTAACTTATGAGAAAAGTTGTGACTTTTGTTTACACTATAACAGAAAAGCACAAGTAAAAAATATTAAACAGGATTACTGACTGGATCAGGCTTTGCAGCCTCAGAGATGTGAAATGCTTTGTACGCCTGCGGGGTCCACAGTGGACTACAGCTGGGTGCAGTGAATTCCTCAGGAGCCACCAGACCATAGGTTGCCTTCAGCTTGAGGTCCGGCACATCCATCGGCACCTTCTGATGGTAGCTGAAAAATATGGGAGGACACCAGAAAGTAGATTGTTGTTAGAACACTGGTAAAAGTGACTTAAAAACTGAAAACCTTCTTATTATATGAAGAGTTGGTTCTTGAAAAAGTACACATATCAACCCTATATTGGGTTGATTTTTCATTAAAAATATAAAAAAACAACAAAAAAACACTTTTATATCAAATATCTCACCAAATTGATTTGTTTGGGATTAAAATGGGAGTTTATGAACTTTTAAATATGTTTGAAGCCAGTTCGTCTTTTGACTTAAGGCTCATGTATTTACATATTACAATATTTACATTGTATTTACATTTAACACAATGTTGACAAGCAAAGAAATACTAAATTTGTTAGTTTCAAAGCCCCAGAAAACTGGCTTCGAGTTTTGCAAACAATTACACAACTACTAAAAAATAGATAAGAGTATGTGAAATTTCCAGCTGAGGCCAAACTGCTTACATATTAACAAAATGCTCTTATTTCAATGAAACGGAAAGAGACAAATGACCTAAAAACTAAGAATTATATTATTAACAGTTACACAGAATTATGGGAGTTAAAATGAGGGAATACAATTACATATCTGAAAGAAAGAATAGTTGACAAAAACAAAGGAATAGTGGATGATCCAAGTAATATTGTTATTTATTATCTACCATATATATGGCCTACATAAGGGACATACCAAGCAGCATGTATTGTTTTTCTAGTCACTAGCACCACTTACTATGCATTATCTGCTTTCTAAATCTGTTACAAAGTGCTGATTTTTGTTGATATTTTGGAAATTACATAAGCTATAGACATGCTATACTCCTCATTAGAAGCTCTTTTTACAGATCTCCTACTCATTGTGCATTAAAATCAGTGCGGAAATAGCACAGAAATCTCAAGTAAAAATATAGTTTTTTTGAATATTTACTAGTGCCCCTTTATAAAAATGATGACCCTTTTTGTATTCTTTCTTTAAATATTGATTTATTTTGCTGATTACTGAAGTACAGGGTGAATAATAAAAGCAAAACATCGGACTTTTACAAAAAACATATATCACAAATGGCAATATTACACAAGTGCATAGCATGGGAGTTTTGTCGTAACTCTTCATGAGTGGCACATTATTTGTATATGTCTAATGAGGGATGTTGAGTGGTATATTAGAGAACTGTGTATTTTAACTGGTTTCACATCAATGGTACATGTAGCTAGGGAGGTGACGAACAATCTGGGTGCTTAAAAATAGGCTGACTGCATTGACAAACCAAATACAACTCAGCACACTTGATGTTCAGAAGCCTATGAAAAGACTGTTAATTTGCACATAAAAACAAATGAAAACAACTTTTTCAACTGATTTGACCATCTAATGTTTCTTTTTCATAGCATTTATTTAATTTTCCCAGATACTTGACGTTATGTGTTTTAATAACTTGGTTTCTACAAAGTGCCATATTCTATTTACTGGTGCATCCAGTTGGTAAATACGCAGACTGGGTATGCTTATTGCCATAAGAATACTCTTTTTCATCCCACAATTATGCCTATACACGTAGCTTTTTTTACCCTTATAAACAATCTAACTGGTAAACAACATATACTGAAATTAATTTTAATCTTCACAAAACATCAAGAACAATGAAGTTCTACATACATAAACCCATTTTCCCTCTCACACTTTTCCAGGGTTCTGTTGACAAATGGCCCAAGTTTTCTGAAGAACAGATGCTCCTGGGGTTTACAGTTGGTGCCCGGTCCTTTGGCTGAGCCGTACTCACGCCCAGATGTGTCAGCCAGTTGTAGGTCTAAAAGTTAGGAAGAAACAAAATTTTTAATTAAATGACAGGTTAAACTAGATTGGGCCAACTCGGCGCCAACATATCCCCAGACAGGTCATCACTCACGCCACAGGTTTTGATCGGGAATTTTTTATTTAATCCATTTGTTGTATGCCACAAATATTGGGAAAAGTTATATGAACTTTAGCACATCAATCTACTAAGTTTATATCTTCCCAAGGAAGATGGTGTATCCCCAGACGTCGAATACATAACTCAACAGATCATATTTTCAAGCTTCCTGCAATGATAACTCTGAACCTATTTTCAAAGTATTTAAATGATTGATGATTGAATGTCCATTCTAAATTAACTAGAGGATCGCTCGCAAAAAAAAAAGATAATGTTTTTGCATAGCAAAAACAAAGCGTCCCGAAAAGGGTATAAAGGTGAGTGCTAAAGTATTAAGAAAATGCTTCGTTTCTAGCCTTATACTGTTGTGGCAACCAAAGTCAGCGCAGTCTGCTCTATCTAGCACGGTTTTCAAGATATAAGCATTTTTGTGTTTTGCAAAAAATTAAAAAATTAAAAATGTCCGCTATATTTGGCGAGACAAAAATATTTTGAAAATTGGCATGGCTACTCTGCAGAGATACCCAGCAGGTCCAAAATTTTGTTGAGTTCGCTCCATACAGCACGGTTTTCGAGATATAAGCATTTTTGTGTTTTGCAAAAACTTTGAAAATTCAAAATGGCCACCATTTTTGAGGAGACAAAAATTTTTGTCAAGACCACTGCCGAGGTGTGTATCTCCCGCCGAGCATTAAAGCAGAAGAAATAGCTTTTCCGAGATATTCACAATTTTTCATTTTCGTGTGTGAAAGCTCTTCCAAAAGTAGGTGAATGAGTTATTTGAGAAAAATTGGCTATCTGCAATACTATTAAGAGATAATTCACATTTACTCATTTTGAGTAGGTGAATAATTATCTATGGGTCTGAAACTTCAAGTGAAAGCTCTCACAAAAGTAGGTGAATGAGTTATTTGAGAAAAATTGGCTATCTGCAATACTTTTAGAGATAATTCGCATTTACTCATTTTGAGTAGGCGAGTAATTAGCTATGGGTCTGAAACTTCACCAAGTGAAAGCTCTGCCAAAAGTAGGTGAATGAGTTATTTGAGAAAAATTGGCTATCTGCAATACTTTTAGAGATAATTCGCATTTACTCATTTGGAGTAGGTGAGTAATTAGCTATGGGTCTGAAACTTCACAGAGTGAAAGCTCTCCCAAAAGTAGGTGAATGAGTTATTTGAGAAAAATTGGCTATCTGCAATACTTTTAGAGATAATTCGCATTTACTCATTTTGAGTAGGTGAATAATTAGCTATGGGTCTGAAACTTCACCAAGTGAAAGCTCTGCCAAAAGTAGGTGAATGAGTTATTTGAGAAAAATTGGCTATCTGCAATACTTTTAGAGATAATTCGCATTTACTCATTTGGAGTAGGTGAGTAATTAGCTATGGGTCTGAAACTTCACAGAGTGAAAGCTCTCCCAAAAGTAGGTGAATGAGTTATTTGAGAAAAATTGGCTATCTGCAATACTTTTAGACATAATTCGCATTTACTCATTTTGAGTAGGTGAGTAATTAGCTATGGGTCTGAAACTTCACCAAGTGAAAGCTCTCCCAAAAGTAGGTGAATGATTAATTTGAGAAAAATTGGCTATCTGCAATACTTTTAGAGATAATTCGCATTTACTCATTTTGAGTAGGTGAGTAATTAGCTATGGGTCTGAAACTTTACAGAGTGAAAGCTCTCCCAAAAGTAGGTGAATGAGTTATTTGAGAAAAATTGGCTATCTGCAATATTTTTAGAGATAATTCGCATTTACTCATTTTGAGTAGGTGAGCAATTAGCTATGGGTCTGAAACTTCACCAAGTGAAAGCTCTCCCAAAAGTAGGTGAATGATTTATTTGAGAAAAATTGGCTATCTGCAATACTTTTAGAGATAATTCGCATTTACTCATTTTGAGTAGGTGAGTAATTAGCTATGGGTCTGAAACTTCACCATGTGAAAGCTCTCCCACAAGTAGATGAATGAGTTATTTGATAAAAATTGGGTATCCGCAATACTTTTACAGATAATTAGCATTTACTCATTTTGAGTAGGTAAATAATTAGCTATGGGTCTGAAACTTCACCATGTGAAAGCTCTCCCAAAAGTAGGTGAATGAGTTATTTGAGAAAAATTGGCTATCTGCAATACTTTTAGAGATAATTCACATTTACTCATTTTGAGTAGGTGAGTAATTAGCTATGGGTCTGAAACTTCACAGAGTGAAAGCTCTCCCGAAAGTAGGTGAATGAGTTATTTGAGAAAAATTGGCTATCTGCAATACTTTTAAGAGATAATTCGCATTTACTCATCTTGAGTAGGTGAGTAATCATCTACGGGTCTGAAACTTCCCCATGTGAAAGCTCTCCCAAAAGTACATGAATGAGTTATTTGAGAAAAATTGGGTATCCGCAATAGTTTTTGAGATAATTAGCATTTACTCATTTTGAGTAGGTGAGTAATTAGCTACGGGTCTGAAACTTCACCAAGTGAAAGCTCTTCCAAAAGTAGGTGAATGAGTTATTTGAGAAAAATTGGCTATCTGCAATACTTTTAGAGGTAATTCGCATTTACTCTTTTTGAGTAGGTGAGCAATTAGCTATGGGTGTGAAACTTCACAAAGTGAAAGCTCTTTGGGATAGCTGCTCTGCAGAGATACCCTGAAGATAAAAAATTTCGTCGAAATCGCTCTATGTAGCATGGTTTTCGAAATATTAGCATTTTTGTGTTTTGCAATTTTGCGAAAAATTCGAAAATTCAAAATGGCCGCCATTTTTTGCGAGAAATTTTTTGTTTGAAAATTGGCATGGCTACTCTGCAGAGATACCCTGCAGGTCAAAAATTTCGTCGAAATCGCTCTATCTAGCAGGGTTTTCGAGATATAAACATTTTTATGTTTTGCAATTTTTGCGAAAAATTCGAAAATTCAAAATGGCCGCCATTTTTGGCGAGACAAAATTTTTTTGAAAATTGGCATGGCTACTCTGCAGATATACCCTGTGGGTCAAAAATTTCGTCGAAATCGCTCTATCTTGCAGGGTTTTCAAGATATAAGCATTTTTATGTTTTGCAATTTTTGCGAAAAATTCGAAAATTCAAAATGGCCGCCATTTTTGGCGAGACAAAATTTTTTTGAAAATTGGCATGGCTACTCTGCAGATATACCCTGTGGGTCAAAAATTTCGTCGAAATCGCTCTATCTTGCAGGGTTTTCGAGATATAAGCATTTTTATGTTTTGCAATTTTTGCGAAAAATTCGAAAATTCAAAATGGCCGCCATTTTTGGCGAGACAAATTTTTTTTTTAAAATAGGCATGGCTACTCTGCAGAGATACCCTGTGGGTCAAAAATTTTGTCGAAATCCCTCTATCTAGTACAGTTTTCGAGATATAAGCATTTTTATGTTTTGCAATTTTTGCGAAAAATTCGAAAATTCAAAATGGCCGCCATTTTTGGCGAGACAAAATTTTTTCAAAATTGGGATAACTACTCTGCAGAGATACCCTGTGGGTCAAAAATTTCGTCAAAATCGCTCTATCTAGCACGGTTTTCGAGATATAAGCATTTTTGTGTTTTGCAATTTTTGCGAAAATTTCGAAAATTCAAAATGGCCGCCATTTTTGGCGAGACAAAATTTTTTGAAAATTGGGAAAACTACTCCGCAGAGATATCCTCTGGATCAAAAATTTTGTCGAAATTGCTCTATCTAGCACGGTTTTTGAGATATAAGCATTTTTGTGTTTTGCAATTTTTGCGAAAATTTCGAAAATTCAAAATGGCCGCCATTTTGGGCGAGACAAAAATTTTTTGAAAATTGGGAAAACTACTCCGCAGAGATACCCTGCGGGTCAAAAATTTCATCGAAATCGCTCTATCTAGCACGGTTTTCGAGATATAAGCATTTTTGTGTTTTCCTTATTGGGAAAATTCGTAATGATTAATTAATCATTAATTACTCGTCCATTTCTTGACCAATCAATGCCAAAATCTAATGATTTCCAGATTTTAATAGAATGAATGTATTTGCCAAGTTTCAGGTGAATTGATAAAATTCCTTTCAAGTTATCATCCGGACAAGCTTCCCCATCGAAAAAAGACATTTTTGGTCATGTGACCTCTCTGATTGGTTGAAATGTCACTGCAGCATATTCAAAAAAATTCCCCAAGGCTACTGCCTAAACCTGCCAAATTTGAAAAGAATCCGCCTAACGGTTACAGAGTTATAAGGAAAACAAAATGCGGAGCCGGCGGAGCCTGAAGATCTCCCATACACAAACAAGCGTCCCTTATGGGACGCTTAATAATCTCAAAAGAGCATATCTGTTTCTATATTTGTTGACAAATAAAATATCATTTTTTTTCACATGTAAAAAGAACATAATAATGTATTCCCAGATGAGATGTCAGCTCTATCAGTCACATAGTTTAACAGTCATGGGCCTTAAAACTGGCAAAAAGTCCCAATAGTGGGTCTCTATGGGGCCTTTTAGAGACCTCAATGTGGCCTTCAAATTAAAGCTTCAGACTTAAAATTTGTCACATACTAAGATTACACATAGAATATGTATCTAATACAGTTTGAAACTTCTCAGACTTACCATTTCCAAGTTACAGGGCAAAATATGTGAAAAATGTCTAAAAAGGGTCACTCGGGTGGGGATTTATGGTCCTCAAACACAGGTTAAATGTCTACTTAAAGCCTTGATTTTCGGCACATGTAAAAAGGACATAATAATGCATTCCCAGATGGGATTTCAGCTCCATCAATAACATAGTTTAACAGTCACAGGGCTTAAAGGTGGCAAAAAGTCCATATATTGGGTCTTTGGGAGCCCGTCAGAGACCTCAATTTGACCTTCAAATTAAAGCTTCAGACTTAAAATCTGTTACATACTAACATTACACATAGAATATATATCTAATACAGTTTGAAACTTCTCAGACTTACCATTTCCAAGTTACAGAGCAAAATATGTGAAAAATGTCTTAAAAGGGTCACTCGGGTGGGTGTTTATGGTCCTCATACATGGGTTAAATGTCTATTAAAGGCCTAAATTTTGGAGTACATACAAGAAAAACATATTGATATATTCTCAGATGATATTTCACTTAGATCAGCGACATAGTTTGAAAGATACAGTGCTTGAAGATGGCAAAAAGTCCATAAATTGGGTCTCTGTGGGCAATTTTGAGATCTTAAGTCGGCCTAACAGGTAAACCTACAGCCTTTAAATTTTTCACAGACAAGGATTACATATAAGAGTTACATCTAGTGCAGTTTGAGACTCATCAGAATTACCACTTCCAAATTATAGGGCAAAATAAGTTAAAAATATAGGAAAAAAGTCCTAAGTGGGGTCTTTATGGGCCTCAAAGACAATTTTCTCCTCAACTTAAAGTCTTGATTTTCGGCACATGTACTAAGAATATATTAATGTGTTCTCAGGTAAAATTTGAGGCAGATAAGCCTCATAGTTTGTGACCTAGAGGGCTCTAAGTGGCCAAAAGTGCAATTTCTGACCTTAAGGTGGCCATAAGTTCTTTATTATTAGGAGTTTAAGGTCACCTTAAAATAGGGATCTTCCTTTGGGCATCCTTAACATGTGTACCAAGTTTGAAAAAAAAATATTAATTGGTTTTTGAGTTATCGCGTCCACAAGGAAATTTCTACGGCGGCGGCGGCGGCGCAACGGACCTGAATCCAATATATCCCCGACTTTCGTCTGGGGATATAATAAAAGTTCATTTCTTTCAGACAAAGGCTTAAAATGTAAAACGATTAAGTGCTGTAAAAGTCTGATTACAGTTATGAAAATCTTAAAAAGAGTTCATCAATGTGTTTTTTTTTGTTTTTTTTTCAATAACTTACGTTTCTGGCTTTCCTTCAAGCAGCTAATTGCCTCACCACATTTGTCTGCAGCCAACAGGTCTGTGCCATGGTAGTTGTATGCCTAGATAAATGAATACATGATACCAAACTCAAACCAATGCCTAGACAAATAATAACCAACTCTAGTCAGTGCCTTAGGGAAACAATATAAAATTATAGTCAATGTCTAGAAAAATAATATCAAATCTTATAGACACACATTCCCTTTGTTAATTTAGCATACTGAGTTCCCCATTATTGGGAAGATATTGCGCCTACAAAGCAGCAGATTAGATTACATACACATACATAACAGTGTAATATAGGAATAACCCCTGACCAAACCACGGTATACGCAGAATTTTACCATGGTTTGAGGTTATAAACCCCGAAGGCGAAGCCTGAGGGGTTTATTGCCTCAAACCATGGTAAAATTCTGCGTACACCGTGGTTTGGGAGGGGGTTATTCCTATTCTAACATGACAAATTATTTTAAGAGGAATAATTATTGCAAATTTTACTGTAAAACATTAATTGTTACGTCAGCCATAATGAGCGATAATAGGGAGTAACGTGGTTATGCTGTATTATACCGGTGAAGTATTTCATCGTTTAGCCAATCAGAATCGAGGACACATCCATGTCATGTTAGAATGTAAAATGTATAAACTTCAAACTGACGAAATGGCAGTGGAACCACTTGTTACAGCACCAGTTAATCTGAATTACATTATTCAAGTGAAAAAAGGTATTCTGAAATGATCCAATTACAAAAAAACAATTTTGTTTGACTGTGAAACTGTACATTTACCCCAAATGGAGTAACTTAAACTATATATAGTCTCTGGCTCTAAATGATTATTCTAAATTATTAAAAATAGCATCAGAGGTGCCCGTACCCCACAGCCTGGAGAAATAGTTTTCAACACCATGAGATATAGAAGTAGTGAAACAGTACAAAGATAGTTTAAATCATGTTTAAATAGAGAAAATATCATCTAAGAAAAAAAAAGACATATGTAAAGATAAAGTATTAAAACAAGGACAGTTCAATAGTAAGATGACAGCATTAATCACTAAGCTAAAAATTATGAAGCTGTAAAATCTATTAATTGGAGAATAGCTGTTAATGGAAATAGCACAATTATGTAAAAGTGCATATAATAATCAGTTGCAGCAATTCATATATCTTTGTAATAAGAGAAAGATGTCTCAAATAGGTGAACACACTTTCTGCCAAAGTTAAAAGTTACACCATGATGCACACCTAAAACTCATAACCAATGTCCCTACCAAGTGTCAACCTTCTACACCTTATGGAATCAAAGAAATAGCCCAGACCAGATTTTAAAAATCATGATCACAATGACAAGGTCAAAGGTCAATCAAGATCACACATGACATTGCACGCCGACAACCCCTGGCCAATGTCCCTACCAAATATCAACTTCTTACACCTTACAATTTCCGAGATATAACCCAGACAAGATTTTATAGGTCAAGGTCACTATGGCAAGGTCAAAGGTCAAATCAAGGTCACACCATGACGTTGCACACCTACACCCCCAACCAATGTCCCTACCAAGTATCAACTTCCTACACCTTATGGTTTCCGAGATATAGCCCGGACAAGATTTTCAAACTCAAGGTCACTACGGCAACGTCAAATCAAGGTCACACCATGATGTTGCACACCTACACCCCCTAACCAATGTCCCTACCACGTATCAACTTCCTACACCTTACAGTTTCTGAGATATAGCCTGGACAAATTTTTCCCACCCCCCCACCTGCCCGCCCGCCTGGACGCCCGCCTGCCCATCACCTTGGGTAAAAACAATACCCCAACAGTCCTTAAGGGCTGTCGGGTAGAAATTACATATATTAATAAAATACTTACATATGCATAATAGATGTGTACTTTAAATTGAACATACTTCCTCCACTTAAGAACTAATTTATCTTCAAGAGTAGAAAGAGAGTGATCTGAAAGTGCATGATAAAGCAAAACAGTTGAGGATTTGTAATGAAAACCGACTTTATTGGTCACTTTTAAGCAAAGGTTGCACAAACAGAATCTGTAGTTTAAGAAATTGCATCCAGTTCCTCAAGGCAGTAAATCTTTTCTGCATTTTTCAGAAACAAAATAACCATACTTAACTGATATATAGAACTTCTACTTCAATTCATACACAGTATTTCATAATATAGATCACAAATATTATTCAAACCTGGCAGTTACACAGAAAGTGAATTTCATCTTTAACAGCCCACATACAAACTTTATATATCCTTTCAAGATACCAGATCAAAACTGAAGCACATACACGATATGTATGATAATGTATTTGAACATCCAGTAACTGCGTACCTGCTTCTTCAAACAGTTTTGCTGTTTCATAAGCCAATGATGACACGATACTTGGGCTGTGTTTTAGCTCGATGGCTCTGGCAATTGTTACTGAAATATTATAGCACACAACAGGTTAGAAACAACTGGCAAATTTCTGTGAAAATTGAACCATAATAACTTGTCAAATGAGCACTAGCAAGCAACTACCAACTAAGGTCAGGGTCAGGGTTCAAACACATTCTCAGAGGTGGAGGAGTGTGTTACCCTGATCCTATTTCTGCATCAGAGAAACAAAGCATTAAAATGTTAAATAAGTCACCACTGAAAGCATAAATATCTGCAGAAATATTGAATGCAAAGTTATCATGAATACTGCCAGCTTAAACTATATTAAGATGTTTACTGACAATAAAGGTGTTGATTGTATCATTTTAGCATTTTGTCCTACCACACGCAATCACTGGCAGCAAAAGATGGTAACATATCATACCTATGCTCAAATCACTTCAATGGCTCCCCATGAAACAGTATGTCACCTTTAAAACAGTTCCACTAATTTACAAATTTTTAGATTCAATACTCCCAATATATTGCAAGCTTTATGGTGTCGCTTTTTGTGCCATAAAATCCATGTTATAATGGAAATAAGCACTGAAAAATTTTGTAAATATTCAGTAAAAACAAACCCATCTAACCCTTTTAACAAACCAAAAAATTAAATTCTGAAGAAACAAAGCACCAAAATATTGAACAATTCACCTTCCTGTGCCTCTGCAGTGCACTGATTGATGTAAGATGTGAGGACACGCGAGTCCAGGTCTGTCCCTTTCTCTGGTTGTTCAATCAGCCGACTCACCAGCTGGTCCTGTTGCAAAATACAAGAACAACTAGAAAAAGGTTTTGCTAAGGCAAAAACGAGTGTCCCACAGTAAGAGAAGTGAATAATGGTAAAATAAAAATGGTAAAGATAAAAGCTTTTGAAATATCTGAATGGGGCTGTCAGTAGTAATACATAAGTCATATTCAAAGTTACATAAAATATGCTGTTGTTGTGTATATTATCATCAGAAAATCAATAACTGGTTCATCTAAAAACAAGCATTCTGACGCATGTATTTATCTCCCGCCGTATAAATTAGATGTACTAAAGATAGTGGAATATAAATTTTCTTGTGAGATGGAGGCACATGTAGAAGTGACAAGTTTAATGTTTGATAGTAATACTTTTAAAGACAAAAGGCATTTTCTCATTTTAGTAGCTATTACTCTGCCATCAAAAGAGCTACAGTTCTGCAACTTTATTATGCAGTAGATCAACCCAAAGTAGGTGAAGGACATATTTAGAAGAAATTGCCTATCTGTAACACTTTTAGAGATAAAAGACATTTACTCAGTTTAGTGGCTATTACTCTGCCATCCAAAGAGCTACAGTTCTGCAACTTCACTATGTGGTAGATCACCCAAAAGTAGGTGAAGGACTTTTTTTTTTTTCCCTCCTCCACTTTATTGATCCATCAATATCAGATTTACATCATCAATGACAATATACATTGCACAATCGGTACACATACTATCATAGTTATATAAGCTGATATTTATATACATACCAGAAATATACCTCAAATATATTGTATATTCATTTTCTCAGACACCTTTACCTTTTTATTGAAAGAGTGGTTTCCATAAACTCCATGACTCTTCAAAAATATTTTCTTTTGAAGGACTTACTTAGAAGAAATTGTCTATGTCCAATGCTTTTAACGATAAAAGACATTTACTCATTTAAGTACCTGTTACTCAGCTATGCAAAGAGCTACAGTTGTGCAACTTCACTATGTGGTAGATCACACAATAGTAGGTGAACAACTTATTTAGAAGAAATTGCCTATCTGCAATACTTTTAAGGATAAAAGACATTTACTCATTTTAGCAGGTATGTGACTCAGCTATGCAAAGAGCTATAGATGTGCAACTTCACTATGTGGTAGATCACCCAAAAGTAGACGAATGACTTATTTAAAAGAAATTGCCTATCTTTAATACTTTTAGAGATAAAAGACATTTCCTCATTTTAGTAGCTGTTACTCAGCTATGGAAAGAGCTACAGTTCTGCAACTTCACTATGTGGTAGATCACCCAAAAGTAGGTGAATGACTTATTTAGAAGAAATTGCGTATATTCAATACTTTTACAGATACAAGACATTTACTCATTTTAGTAGCTATGACTGAACTATGCAAAGAGCTATAGATCTGAATCTTCACTATAAGGTAGATCACCCAAAAGTAGGTGAATGACTTATTTAGAAGAAATTGCCTATCTGTAATACTTTTAGAGATAAAAGACATTTCCTCATTTTAGGTGAATGACTTATTTAGAAGAAATTGCCTACGTGTAATACTTTTAGAGATAAAAGACATTTACTCATTTTAGTAGCCATTACTCAGCTATCCAAAAAGCTACAGTTCTGCAACTTAACTATGAGGTAGATCACCCAAAAGTAGGTGAATGACTTTTTTAGAAGAAATTGCGTGTATGCAATACTTTTACAGATAAAAGGCATTTACTCATTTTAGCAGCTATGAGTGTGCTATGCAAAAAGCTATAGATCTGCAACTTCACTATGTGGTAGATCACCCAAAAGTAGGTGAATGACTTATTTAGAAGAAATTGCCTACCTATACTACTTTTAGAGATAAAAGACATTTACTCATTGTAGTAGCTATTACTCAGCTATCTACTCACTTGGCTATTGATCTAGATCTGCAAAAGCAACAAAAATATAAAGGACAAAGGAAAGTAAGCTTATCAAAAACTAGATGAATAACAAATGAAAAGATTTGTCTAACTTTAATACTTGTGAAGGTATTTGACATTTATTTCCATCATAATTTTGCTACAAATAAGGAAATGGCTATTGCTCACTTATGACATGCAATGGAACCCCAAACGATATGCCATCTTATAGTTAAGGAAAAAGTAGCTGAACAAATTATCCTGTGAAAATACTGTAACTGCAGTAGTTTTTGAGTTACAATGGATTTACTCAAGAGTCAGAATTTCAAAGTAGCTATTACTCAGCTATCCAATGTGCAACAGGTCTGTAACTTAACTATCTCATAGCTTATCAAAAACTAGATGAATAACATATTTGAAAATATTTCCCTAACTTGAATACTTTTAAAGATATTTGAAATTTACTTATGTGGTTATTTTGCTACAAATAAGGAAATAGCTATTACTCACTTATGGCATGCAAAAGAACCCCAAACTATATGCCATCTTATAGTTATGGACAAAGTAGCTGAACAACATATTTGAAGAAAAAGCTGTAATTGCAATAGTTTTGGAGTTACAATGGATTTACTCAACAGTAACAATTTCAAAGTAGTTATTACTCAGCTATGCAATGTGCAACAGGTCTGAAACTTTACTATGTGATAGCTTACCAAAAACTAGATGAATAACATGTTGAAAGATTCAACTGTAATACTTTTGAAGATATTTGACATTTACTTATGTTGTTATTTTGCTACAAATAAGAAAATAGCTATTACTCACTTATGGCATGCAATAGAACCCCAAACTATATGCCATCTTATAGTTAAGGACAAAGTAGCTGAATAACATATTTTAGGAAAATACTGTAACTGCAATAGTTGGAGTTTCAATGGATTTACTCAACAGTCACAATTTCAAAGTAGCTATTACTCAGCTATCCAATGTGCAACAGGTCTGAAACTTTACTATGTGATAGCTTATCAAAAAGTAGATGAATAACATATTTGAAAAGAATTCCCTAACTTTAATACTTTTGAAGATATTTGACATTTACTTATGTCATTATTTTGCTACAAATAAGAAAATAGCTATTACTCACTTATGGCATGCAATGGGACCCCAAACTATGTACCATCTTATAGCTAAGGACAAAGTAGCTGAACAACATATTTGAAGAAAAAGCTGTAATTGCAATAGTTTTTGAGTTATGAGCCCTTTACTCCAAGTAGCTAAGATTGCTATTACTCACTTATCTTTAGGCCTAAGTCCATAAAACCCAAAAAATTTTCAAGGGCATGAAAATTCATTGGGACAATTAATTTACAAAAAATCTGTAGCTGTAGTAGTTTTGGAGAAATCTGCGTGACTAACTAATGCACACATGCACGCACACACAGGCATCATTTCATAATCTCCCTCCCGGGCTAAAGCCCAGCGGGAGATAATAATAACAGTAACATGCCTTTATCTTTTCCATTTATAATATGCAATCCTTTTTTAATACATAAAATACAAAGACCATAATATTTACTCAAGCAAGCCAGATCTATCTACCTATCATATAACCTGAGGCAGCACATTGCGAAAGGTACTCCATTAATTGATGCATTTCACTCTGATAAAACAGAGAATAACAAGGAGTATGTTTATGTTGCCGAGGTCCCCCAGTAACCCCTAAGAGCTCATCCAGTGATATTGCCAAAGGAAGATGCACAAGACATTATCACTTGGTTTGACTGTGTCAGAATAATTCAATGACATTTCATAGCATTTCAGGCAATAACTTTGCTGATATACTGTGAAGTTCAAGAAATTCAACTTTATCACCCATTGGGGGTGGGGCGGGGGGGTGCAAATTTGAGGGGATGTGGAATCCCAGGCTTTGGTTTCCTATTACCTTTTAATACATCCCAAAGCTCTAACTGCTCAAAAAAGTTTGGACAGGACACATGAGAAACAATTTACACTTTTGAATATCTAGGAATATTGTGCACAGAAAAGGTCATCAATATAATATCCAACACAAATGAACAGCATCCTATTATTCTGAACACTTGTGCAATTTACTGTATATCGTAAAAGCTAATGTATTGTTTAAAAACTCACAAAAGTGGAAATGACATCAAAATGCTGCACTGTATATTGACCTGAAAGTTATTGGCTGAGTAAATCAGTACTTTACTTCATACAAATATATTTACATAAATGTCATGTCATTACCAACAGAATAAAGTTAAAAGAAGCTTGATCAGATTACAGAATTTATAATTATTTTATACAATGTTAATACAGTATAAATACTATCAGTATCATATTGTTCATTGCAAATAACAAATATTCGCTTCATATTTTAGAAAAATAAGTAAATATTATCTAATCTATGCAACCTTGACTGCAGTAAATAATCCTGCAGCTGTCCTCAAACTTTTATGAACTTCTTTGGCTTCATCCATAGATGGTCTGAAAAGAAACAACAAGTATTTTAGAGATATAATTTTCTGTATGGTTACATTATTGAACATCATGATATTTTTTTCAGAAAATTCAAGTTTTAAGAAACCTAAATGTCTCCTCTACAAAGGTACAGTGAATTTTTTAAATATACTCACTCTTCTGAAGCTGCCATTTTTGCTGCATGTTTTGTGAACCATAAAGCAGCATTGAACACCATTGAAGCTTCTTCAAATGCAAAGTCATGGCATTCCCTGTCAGAAAACATTAAATAAATTAATTTTCCAAAGTAAAAAAAAACTTATGTAAAAGTTGAATTGATGCAAAGTTGGTTCTCGATAATTAACTATGACAAAAACACTGTAAAGCTGATTTAAATCAGATGAAATCAAAACAGGATACATATGCAGTATACTTTTGGAATGGTGACTATTTTAATGTTTCTTGGGCAGATGCACCACAAATAAGTAACTAGAAAAATATTTTTGCTTATAAAAATAAAGTGTCCAAAAGCATTGCTGAGAGAAAAAGTGAAAGTTAAGCAGTGTGGAGGTTTACGCATTAACATGAAACAAGTATGTAAGCTTTATTTTATTTTCTATGGTCATAAATTGTGAAAAGTTAAATTAATAAATGCTATAGTTTGTAAGAAGAGTTGTTTTAGATGTAAAATATCGCCACTAAAATGAATACTTATTGTCAGATTATTAAACCACAAGTTTGCAAAAGTAATAATAAAGGCAATATAAGGCAAAAACACAAAATCGGCTATTTTATGACCCCAGTTTGACCCATAAAGGGGGCCAGGGGGAAAATCTGACCAGTTATATACTCTCCACATTTGGTTTCCCAATACCTCTGAACACAATCTAAAGCCATAAAAGCAAAAACAAAGGTGATATAAGGCAAAAAGACAAATTCTAGGATTTTATGACCCAGTATAACTCATAAGGGGGAGGGGGTCAGGGGTATATCTTATCGGCTGTATATAGTCTTCACATATGGTTTCCCCATACCTCTTAATACATTCTAAAGCAGTAAATGCAATAGCAAAGGCGATATACAGCAAAAACACAAAATCTCATATTTTATGACCCCAGCCTGACCCAAAAAGGCGGGGGGGGGGGGGGGGGGGGGGGTCATCGAGGGGGAACTTTGTGCATATGGTTTCCTACTACCTCCCAATACATTTTATGGCTCTAAATGCAATTCTTAGAAAGATAATAGGGGGGTCAAATGAATTTTATTATTATTTTAAACTTTCTGGTTGGTACCTATGAGACAATCACTCATAAATCGGTCCATTTCATCGGATCATTCCCAAAATCTGGTCAGCTCACGTTTTTCTTGATAGTATCAACATGTTTAAGAAATAACAAGCCTCTGCAGTTAGTAGATTTTGCTGAGTGGCGATGATGGTCGGGTGTACCCCCCAAAAATATTTTTTGATCATGTGACCTTGATGAAGATCAAAGGTCAAATATAAGCATATGGAAAAATTTTACCATGTCTAAGGTATATGACTGTTAAATATGGTTGGAAAGCTTCCGATAAAAAGGCAGATATTTAAGGGAGACCATAATGCAGCAGCGGCAGTGAGGAAACTGAAGTGAAAACAAATAAGCGCCCTTTCAGCGATACTTACTTAATAGAAGACAACATATCAAAACCAGGTAAAGTATTTATCAATTTGAAATATGTTCAAGGTTTAAAATGATACAAAATCTCTTGGGTTTCAAAATTATTCACAAAAACGCTCGTATTAAAAAGTATGCTACTTACGTAGGTGCATTTCCAAGAAGTGTATTTGTCCACCTAAACCTCACAGCATGTCGTAGTTTGCTGTCTCCACCAGCCTGCGGATCTGGTGAAGTGATGCAACCATGTAGCAATCCTAAGTAGGTTTCCAGGTTGGAGTTTATTGCATTAATTTCATGTTTAGGACTAGAAATCAACTCCAACAACTTGGTCCTCGTTTGTCGCAGTTCACTATAAAATAAAATCAACAAAATATTACCAATAAAACATATGGTAATTTTACATACTTGCAAAAATTGAAGGAGTAGAATTCCCTTTTAAGTACTACTAAATATTAGACTACCAAAATATAAACTTCCTACCAATGGTCAGATGAAGCTGTATGAATGTGCCTGATATAACTTACTCTTATGTAATTATATTTCAACTTTTGTTGAATTGTTTAAGAAAAGTCTCATCAGAGGCAATGAAAAATCCAAATGTGGGGTCCCTGAAGTACATTTTGGTTATGGGGGTTGAACCCCCGGTTGTACCGGTTCTCTACCGGTTCAGAGCCAGTTCTGAGCCGGTTCTGGGCTGGTACAGGTTTGATTGGTCTATAACTGTATCTGGGACTGGGTTTGCTGCTATTTTCAAATTCTTTATTGAGAACTTTCTAAAAATAGTATTTTGATTGGTGTTATTAATAGATGGTGACCTATTATTAATACCAGGGGTGGCTATTTAGATTGTGGTCAAATGATATTTATTCAGTAGTGGGCGTGGGTTACCCATTTCCTTGCCTTTTGATTAGGCCTTTTTAGAGGTTCTACTAATTTTTGATCTATAGCCATATCAGTCATTATAATTTTTGTTTATATGCTTATACAGAGTATCTAAAGTTTATGGTTGTATTTTTAGATCTCTATTAAAAGACATAAGATTTTGTTGAATTCGTTTTATTTCCCATTATAATGAATATATGTGTTATGATGTTTGTTTCAGCTATTGTACATTTTACAAAACTTTATACAAGTTAGTCTATCATTTATTATTGTGAATAAATAGTTGATATCCATGATATGGACACATGGTGAAGACACACTAGGTGAATTCATCACATATCTCAATGGATTCCACCCCACCATAAAGTTCACACATGAACTCAGCAATACACACATTAACTTTCTGGACATCACGGTGAAAGTAAATAGCCATAGAGAACTATATACTACACTGTATGAAAACCCCACAGATACACACCTGTACCTTCACTACACCTCATCCCACCATGCACCAAGTAAAATTAAGGGCCCATATGGACAATTCTTTAGACTAAGACGCATATGCACATATGACAAAGATTTCCAAGATAATGCAGAGAAACTTGTCGCTTACTACACCCAAAGAGGATACCCTGAGAAAGCTCTCAGAAAGCATTATTCAAGAGCAGCTAAGTATAATCAAGCTGAACTCCTGGAAGTGATACCTAGAAATCCAACAGACACTCCAGTCATGGTCACTAATTACAACCCTTGTAACCCCAACATCAAAAACATTATCCATAAAAATTGGAACATAATTACCAACAGTTCAGACTGTGGACAACTATTTACCAATAAACCAATAGTTGGGTTTAGGAGACTACCTAATCTCAAAGACATGCTCACCAAGGCTTCACTCACATACCCACCTGTACAAAAAACAACCCCGACACCCACCCCTAGCATTTGCACAAGATTAGGGAAATGCACTTACTGCCCAATGATGAAGAAATTGTCAACAGTAAACTGTAGCTTCACACGCAAGTCATTCAAACCACAAGACTTACCAAAACACACCAGATGTGAAATTAATAATGTCATATATCTGATCACCTGCACGAAGTGCCACAAACAGTATGTTGGTGAAACATGCAGGGCACTTAGGAAAAGAATGTATGAACACAAAGCGTCAATTCTTAAAGATGGACAACCTAGACCAGTTTCACGCCATTTCAAAAATGATGGACACTCCCACAGAAATATGCAGTTCTCTGTGCTAGAGTGGTGTACACCTAAATTTGACCCATCCAAAACAGCCAGGCGAAGTAGAACTGAGTTGAGTTGGATATTCAAATTACACAGTCTAGCCCCAATTGGCACCAACCAATTTGTGTGATTCTATATGAATATCATTTGGATTTACTCAGCACTCAGTAATCCGACCCCCCTTCTTTCTTTCACTACTAAATATTATGTCAACAGAGGGTGTTTTCATGGAAATTTGTAAGCATTAAATAGGCTAGACCATTGGAAAATCAAAGATGGTTTATAAGGAATCAAAACATATATTACATCAGTACTATTATTCCAGTATTTCTTTCATTTGTAACTTATCTGATGAAAATGTACATATATCTACCATAATTCCAAAAAGGAAATATCTTCATTTCCTGTGGATAGTACAATCTGAATGTGTTCAACCTGTCAAACCCTAGGACATTGTGAAAGCTTCATGATTTCCTAAAATTTGAACCTTTTGTTGGAAACATGTCTTTGGCATTAAATAAGACATTTAAATGAGTACACAGGAGATAACATCTATCAAAATAAGTTGAAAATATTCTTATTTTTATGTTATAATTATTTGATGCTGGTACCTTACAAAGAATATTAATGTTTACTTTATTATTTTTTTTGGCAATGGCAATTAAGGGTATACAACTGCACAAACAATATGAAGTCATGTCATCCAGTGGGGGTTTCCTTCATATGTTTTATGGATGAAAATTGATCAAAGTGCTGCTACACAATTTTTTTATTTTTATATTTTCAATTATAACAGTAATCATTAGACATAAATAGAAAAAAAAAAAAACAGATACAAACTGTGGACAGATTGCTCAGGTTAGTACACAAAAAGACTGTAAGAGCTACAGGACCTTGATCTACAGGTTTTACATGTTGGTTTTGTATTGAAATATGAGGGTCAATGTTTGGGATTTATGTCCCATTCAACAGCAAACCCGGGTCATATTGAGACAAGTCCTCCATCGGCATCGCCACTTCTGGGAGTTGCACCCCAGCCCTTGTATACAAAGATAAATTGCCCCTATCTTGACTGAAGTTAATTTGTACTTTTTTGAATATTCGAGTTATTAATAATAATAAGTTAATATACAACCTTATTAAGTCCTTGAAAAACCGTAAACATTTCCGGTATATTTCTCGCAGAATTGTTAGCATTTCTTCAACACAAAAAATGTGGATTTCTTGCATACGAGAAATGGCCCCTATAAGTTCACTTAGAGGTGCTGTTTCTTGTATACAAGACATCCACATTTCCTGTGTTGAAGAAATGTGATAATTTCGGACTCAAGAGCAATATGTTGTAAATTAGACCGAGTTTTCTGTCCCAAAATATGCCTTTTTAAAACTGATGGATGGCATTTTGGGACAGACTTCCTTGCGACACAAAAAACTTCAATATCTAAAAATTACTGTCCCTTTAAACTTTAAAATATGCACTTATATGTATTAACAGTATAAAGCATTTAGATGCAGGAACACAATTTTCTGTGTTTGCAGTAATATAGATACTTTTTCTGCACTTCCTGTTTGTATAAACAATGATAAAATTTGGCAAGTGAAATAAATTTTGGTAAATATATCCATTAACTATGCAAAAAGTTTATTTCTTTTAATGCGGGGCACATCCTTGACACTCAAGGTGGTAGCCTAGTACAGGTTTAATGTCAGAATGTGTGTCACTTGTTGCCCTTCAGGACGTTTATGTTTTTTGCATACTAATGCCATCTGTCTCTCGCCAATACATCCATCTTTTAGAAATTGGCTGAGAGACAGATTAATCGGTCTAGTTGTAAATAGATAAAGATAATGTTGTATTTTATTGTTGTTTTTGATGTTTGAGACAATGCTGAGTATATTCTAAATAATAAGTAAATAGAATTGGGAAAGAAATGTGATAAATTAAAAACAACAATAAAATACAACATTATCTTTATCAATTCACAACATACTGCTCTCGGGTCAGAAATTATCACATTTTTTCAACACAAGATGTGGATTTCTCATATACGAGAAACGGCGCCTGTACGTTCACTTGATCCGAATATTCATACATAATTTATGTAACGCACCTGCAGATTTTTTGGGATTCTCCTGTTGTAGAAATACCCTTTAAGTCGAATGTCACTGGAGCTGTGGCCTTCAAAGGATTCCTGTGAAACCAATGCGCCATACTTTAAGAAGGACGAAAAATAAGCTAAAAAGTATTTATGATCATATAAATTTGGTATCTGTGGTTAGAACATCAATAAGAATTGATAATAATTGCGAAATACGGAAATATATTTTGTAAACAAAGATAGCTTCTTGCAAAATATATTCCATCATTTTAATGTTTTGCAATTTTTTATTGCAATTAGCAAAATATGTAACTAAATTTTGTAAAAAAACTAATAAGAGTCCACTAATATCATATCTTTATATTTTAAATAATGAATAAAATATTTTAGCTAAATAGAAATTGATTTAAGTGGTATAAAATTAGCTAACATCGAAAGAAACTAATTTGATCACTCTAAAGCTAAGAATAAGAATTCGGGTTAAATAAATCTAAGACTAAGAATTCGGGTTATAGAACACAATTAACACTTAATCAAACGTATTAATAGAGCACCCTAAAACCTTTTTCACTTTAAAATAATTATTTCACCCCTCAAACATAACAAAAACCATAAATTTACTGAAAGGATAGTTGTACAATACCCTAGTAGGAAGGCATCCTAGCCATACTGAAAAACAATTGAAAACACAAGGATACACCCCACCACACACGTCCTAATTTAAATGATATAACATTAGAATAAATTGCTGATTATTTTATGTGCACAATAATAAAGAAGAGTACCCATCTGTTGTGCAAAACTCTGTCACTTCTATTTCCTTCCTTTAACAATGTATTTTCCATGTTAAAATTATCTAATTAAAGAATTACAAAGAAGCTTAATATTAAAATTTGTCCTCTTACACCAGCTGACATAAATATGACTTCTACAAATATTAACAATGGTAAAAACAAGTTCACAATAATTACCTTCTTTTGATTCTAACAACACAGACAGCACAGACATTTTACTCGGATCTAACCTTAAATCCATATACGAAACCAATTCACTTTTATAGCAATTAAAAAATTCTGTACCTTTTGACACCTCCAAAACAGATCTTTCAATGTTTCAGCTTCATTACTGCAAAATCTGCAATTATAACTTGACCTTATACCACTCAAAAATGTATATTTACATTAAAATCTCTGCAGTATTTGATATTGAAAATTCCTTTACCATGAAAGTACAGTACTTTTGAAATTTATACAAAATATGTAATCATATCGTCATATTATATAGTCTTACTAAACACTAATGACCATTTGTCAGAAAGTTTTTTTTTTCATTTTTATTATGACATCCACCAAACCAAGTAACTACTTCTACATACCTTTAGCATTCCTACTACATTTGTGACAAATGTCTTAGACATTTTTGAAAATGAAGTTTTTCTTGCTTTCTGATGGTGCAGCTCTCCATTCCCTATGGTGACAGTGAGTTAGAAAAAGAGAGTAGAAACCTAAATGTCTTAATGTCAAATTTAGATACATAAAAATGAAAATCTCATTATTTCACCTTGTAATTAGTCATCCAAAACATCATAAATGTATCTCTAGCCCTCAGAATAAATCATGCTTCTGGGGCCGGTTTCATGAAAGGACTTAAGTCTGGTCTCAGGCTCAAATCTGAGACTTTGGGCTCAAATGTTGTAAATATTTTGCTGAGTCTGTGGACTCAGACTCAAAGCATTTCACAAACAGGCTCAACTTGAGATTTGGCTCAGTCATGGGCTCAATTTTGAGCCCACCAAGGAGGTGTCTCAAATTTTGAGTCCAAAGTTTGTCATCCAAATACTTGTGTATAAAGCAATATAATTTGCATGAAAATGAATTTGTTGAATCTTGAAATATTATATTTTTATTTTGCTTACTAATTACATCTACATATTCAATATTCATAATAAGAAAAGTCAATTGAATTGACATGCTTTTTTGATCGTTGTCAAGTGAATAGTTACAAGAGTGGACTCAAAGCTTGACTCGGTCTCAGTTGAGTCTCAAACAACTGGCTTGTTACCAATAATATTATATCAATTTTTTTTCATGTGTTATCAGCGTTAATGCAATTTAAATCGATATTGACCATGAAATAAATGCACTTGCATAAAAAACAAACCAAGGAAGTGTCTTAAATGAAATTTAAAAGTTGAGACTATGACTTGAGACCAGTCTCAGCTGATCCACCTTTTGTGAAATCCATTTGAGCTAAAAACTCAGCCGAGACAAAAGTCTCAGATTTGAGACCCAGACTCAGCCCAAAACTGGTCTCAAACTGAGATTTTTTATGAAACCGGCCCCTGATATTACAAATTTTCACTGAGCACGAAAGAGCTCTACAGAGGATAGGTTCTAACATTTATTTCTTTATTATAATATGACTCGTACAAAAAACCGGCTTTGAAGGTGTCTTTCGAAACTTGATTCTTTATTTGATTAATTAATATAAACTTTTATATCTTGTTGTCTGTTGTTATCTGCTCCAATGAAATCCTTCTTATTCCTTCTTAAGCAATCTATTTTCGATTCCTTTTATTTAACATCCAATACCTTTAGATCTGAACTTCTTTGTAACACCATTTCTTGGATTAGTCACTTAGATTATCAAATAGGTAGTAATTTCTTCAAATTCACAGGTTCTACCTACTCCATGATTGATAGGTGTAACAAAGTTCCATTTCTCTTATAGAATGTATTTTATACCTGTTAAATAACACCTTGTAAAAATTTATACGATATCGTACATGAGATAAATATGTACCGGTTAAAACATTTACCAAAGTGGGTCTTACCCACTGGCTTAGTAGTTGGTGGTATGGGTGCAATGTTTGTATATAGGTACGTTAAAGAATTAGTCACATGTATGGTTCATTATGATATTTTTTTATGTATTTAAAGTCACTAGTAATTTATTCTTATATTATCGCTCATCTTTATGTAACTCCTTGTCAAGTATCCTTGATTGGAGACAAAATATATTTACAGGCGTAAACAAGATTTTTATTGATGAAATAAGCAATTAACGTATACTATAAGATATGCTTTTAGTCAATGGGAAATGTTTCAAAGGTGTACTGCTTCCCTGCATAAGTTGGCCGCAGTCATAAGTTGGCCGCGGCTCATCTACAGGCTCCAGAAAGACAAATAGGTTGTTGTACACCAATGAAAACTGTTGCATATAATAAGTTTAACAATAATACATGGTTTCAGGGTGTAGTATGCCACTCATGTTAAAGCCCTGTGAAGCTGTGGTGAGGGCGGCCAACTTATGACTGCGGCTAACTTATGCAGGGAAGCAGTAAATTCCAGCTGATATGTAAACCCAATTATCGTTCTTGTTTACCTCAAACCTGAAACACCAATGAATTCCCATTTTATAACATAAGGGAGGGAGTTTAAAGATTTGTGGGTATTCACTGGAATGATCCTAATTGTAACAAGAAAATGTTTCTGCTGAGGAAGTAGAATTCGTCAATCATTGAGGTACCATTCTGTAGATAGAATAAATATACGGAGCATTATCAAGATGAATGTAGTACATAAAATTAAACTGATGGCAGATAGAAAAAAAGTAACAGAATTTGATTTCAAAGTGTTGCATCTTATACTCACTGGTGGTCTTAACTTGAAGAGATGGGGTAAAGGTGACAGCAGTTTGTGCAAAATTTGCAATGTTATGCATGATAGGTAGATTTTATAAAACTCGGAACCGGATCGGAACTCGGAACCAGACTATTCCCCGGATCGCACCTCTTTATCGCACCTCTACGTGAGGTCACAGATTTCCTTGAACTTTTGTAACAAAACCTATGCTATTAATCATTACATACATATTAAATATGTTCTAGCTTTCTATAGTTACACTACAGTAAGCATATGCAGAGTCAGTTAAGCTGTTAGTTGAGTTAATTTTCTTTTACTGAATTGACTGTTGAGCTCTAAGGTCATAACACCCAAGTCATTTATAGAGTCATTATGCACTCATCCAAGTCCCAGATCACTTGTGGTGCTACAGAGGTCTAGGTGAATGCTATTAATTATTACATACATATTAAATATGTTCTAGCTTTCTATAGTTACACTACAGTAAACATATGCAGATTCAGTTAAGCTGTTAGTTGAGTTAATTTTCTTTTACTGAATTGACTGTTGAGCTCTAAGACCATAGTACCCAAGTCATTTATAGAGTCAATATATTGTTGTAATGTTTTGATGTATTGCCATATTATGTTTTGTGTCAATAAAATTGAAAAAAAAAAGTTTTTCATATTTAACCCTTTCGCTACTGAAGGAACATTATTCCACTGGAATGTAGCCATATGACGTCATATAACGTCAGAAACGCCAATAAAGTAAAATATTAACTCCCTACCTTATACACTTTATTTGCAGTATTTTTCGGCATATTTCATTAAGAATTGATGAAATGTCGAATGAGGAAACTCCAGGAAATTCCCCAAATAAATATAACCACAAGAAAACAATATGCAGCTATATGCGGTAAATACGGCAATATCTACAGAAACCAGTTAAAATAGGTAAAAATAGTGAATTTTTTTACCCCACAGCCCGGGCTGTTGGGGTATTGTTTTCACCCATGGTGTCAGGATGGGTGGGTGGGTGGGTGGGCGGCGGGAAAAAGTTTGTCCGGGCTGTATCTCAGAAACCGTAAGATGTAGGAAGTTGATACGTGTAGGTGTGCACGTCATGGTCTGACCTTCATTTGACCTTGCCGTAGTGACCTTGAGTTTGAAAATCTTGTCCGGGCTATATCTCGGAAACCGTAAGGTGTAGGAAGTTGATACTTGGTAGGGATATTGGTTAGGGGGTGTAGGTGTGCAATGTCATAGTCTGACCTTGATTTGATCTTGCTGTAGTGACCTTGACCTATAAAATCTTGTCCGGGCTATATCTCGGAAACCGTAAGGTGTAGGAAGTTGATACTTGGTAGGGATATTGGTTAGGGGGTGTAGGTGTGCAATGTCATAGTCTGACCTTGATTTGATCTTGCCGTAGTGACCTTGACCTATAAAATCTTGTCCGGGCTATATCTCAGAAACTGTAAGGTGTAGGAAGTTGATACTTGGTAGGGACATTAGTTAGGGGGTGTAGGTGTGCATCATGACGTGTCCTTGATTTAACCTTTGACCTTGCCGTAGTGGCCTTGAGTTTGAAAATCTTGTCCGGGGCATATCTCGGAAACCGTAAGGTGTAGGAAGTTGATACTGAGTAGGAACATTGGCTAGGGTGTGTAGATGTAAAACGTCATGGTGTGACCTTGATTTGACCTTTGACCTTGCCATAGTGACCTTGACCTATAATGCCTTGTCTGGGCTATATTTTGGAGACCATGAGGTGTAGGAAGTTGATATTTGGTATTGACATTGGTCAAGGGTTATATGCGTGCAACGTTATAGTGTGACCTGGATTTGATCTTTGATCTTGCATATCTGATGCTATTTGATGTTTCTACGAGGATATCTGATACTATTTATCTCTCTTATATCTCTCTTATATCTTTTACTTGAATCATGGTTGTTGCACCTTTTGGTGTCTTTTGGTGTAGATTAAGCACTGTTAAGTCATATTAGAAGTAATTAACTGTTTTACTTTTGCAACTTCCCATTGTAACAGATGGTATTGCATCAAGTGGGCCACAGGTTTTGCCCCAATTCCACATAAAAGCATGTATTGCTACATCTGTATTATGGTTAATATTCAAAACATCCAAACCATAATTTGACTATACAAATGAAAATCAAAATGGGAGAAGTCTTAAAGCTTCATAATTTTTAGTTTACTTAATTGTCTTGTTTTAATACTTATTCTTTGCATGCAATTTCTTTCTCTTAGATGTTATTTTCTCTACTTAAACATTATTTGGACACCGACACTGCTCTGAAAGTATCCCAATCTGTGTACTGTTTCACTACTTCTATATCTCATGGTCCTTTTTCCAGGCTGTGGGGTAAGGGCATCTCTGATGCTATTTTTACAAAAATATAACATAACTTACATATATTTTACTTAAGCAATTGTTTCAATACTGATGAACCAAAGAAAACGTATTGCAGTATACTGACGGCAAAGAAGATATCAATATTATTGCCCTCGACCCTGTGTCGACAGACGTGGTACCTTGTAATACACATTAATGTCGACTGCTAGTCGTCATAGATGGTAGCGAAAGGGTTAAACACACACTGGTAAACAAAAGAGGTTTATAAACAAAGTTATCCATAAAAGATGTAAGCCCCAGTCCTTTGAAGATGAGACCTAATATAGTACACAAACAAAAGAACCTAATCCCCTTCGATATTGGGGCAGGTATATTACCCTAGCAGAGGCAGATCTAGGGGTAGGGGATGGAGGGGGCGTGGGCTGGGATAAAAAGCCCCTGACAAAGGTTTCAAACTCTGAAAGGGGGGGGGGGGGGCGTTCACCTTCCACGCTCCCCCCACCACCAGATCTGCCTGGGTGCCATGGCAGTGAGTTCTGGAGTTTAAAGTATTTGATCTTTGTCTATGCTTCTATTTTATAAAATATTGCAAGGAAATCCCAGGGGAAATCTGTGTCCTCATATCTTCTCATGAATATTAATAACTTGGGTGCTATGGTCGTGAGTTCTATAGTGTAAAGCATTTGATCTTATTTGATTTGATAAAATATTGCAAGGAAACTGTAGGGGAAACCTGTGTCCTCATATCTCCTCATGAATATCAATAACTTGGGTTCTATGGCCGTGAGTTCTGTAGTTTAAAGTATTTGATCTTCGTCTATGCTTCTATGTTATAAAATATTGCAAGGAAATCCCAGGGGAAATCTGTGTCCTCATATCTCCTCATGAATATTAATGACTTGGGTGGCATGGCCGTTCATCGCACCTCGTCGCACCCCATTGCACCCCTCCGATAGCACCTCCGGTAGTCTGGGTTTTATAAGGCACCCGCATGATATTCCCCATTTATTTATTTATTTTTTTTTTTTTTCAAAGGCTACAACAGTTTGGAATTTGATTGGTCATATATTTAACCTTCACATTTCCTTGAAAGATATGTACATCTCTACTGTCCATATCAGAATACTAGGTGTTAATATGTCTTATTACCAATGTACTAATGTCATGAATCTCATGTTCTGGTTTATAATTTGTTCCAGATGTCTAATTAGTTTGCACATCCTCTCTTTTCTGTATTCTATATACATGGCTAATTAAAGGCATTGTTTTGAGGGTTAAAAAAAATCAAGATGAATAGAAAACTGATTCAACAGAATTAATCTCAGCAGACTAGAAAGGCCATTTTGGTGAGGGACATCAACAACATTATAGCGAACCCACCCACCCCCCACCCCCCCCTCCGAAAAGAAAAAAAAATCCTCTGTTGTAGATCACCGCATCATGCTGGATGTAAAGAGATCTTGCAGGAGATCTACATACAGGACAATGAGGACCACATTTGAGAAGTTCCGATATGATACTGGCATACGAGGCTAATGAAATGGACATATTATGTTTTGCACTTTTGGCTGGTGAGATTTGGGACAAAATTATGTAACCGGGACACTTGTCTTCAGGATGAGACAACATTCAGAGAAATTCTAAAGGTGTCGAAGAATAAAAAACACAGTGTAAGATAGAATTAAAATTGTAATGACAGATAAAAACAAGACACAGAGAGATATTTTAAAGACAGAATCCTCCTCCCGTTCTGCATATCTATTTACAAATGTGCGTTATTCATTTAATTATGACATGTAGTAGAGAGGTGATGACAGACTAGATATTGACAGACAACAGGAAAATGGCAGACCATATGGACAAAGCTTCAAGAGTTAGCCTGTGCCAGATATGATGGAGATTGCATAGCCAAGAACTAAGAGATTGGTGAGATTTCACCTAATCACCCAGTGACTGATTATCAACAGAGACTGTCACAGCATTAAAAGGGACTGAATAAAGGAACTCCGACAACAATACATGAATTTCAGTGCGAGTAGACACCACAAACATCTGGAGTCCTTCCAAAAACGGATAAGACATTTCACCTCTAGACTGCTGATCAAGGATTTCCTCTCAAAATTTTAAGGCTGATACAATCCCAGTGGACCAAACATTAGTTCACACTAGAGGTCAATGATAAAGGTTATCAATACCAAATAAAGTGTCAAAAGTGTCAAATACTGCCTGCCAGTGAGTCACTTTTCAGAGGTTTGGAAGTCCATAGTCATATTTTTGGCATGAGGAAATATAAGGATCTGCCAAAATATTGCCTGGGATGGTGTAAACCCAATTTGGACACGAGACAGGAAGAATATTTCAACCATTGAATCCTATAAATAATGATAATGTTCCTCAGTGTTTCACTTTTTCTTCACACGGAGAGTTTTGGGTAACAATAAAAATTTTTTCAAGGTATGCATAGTCCTACAGGCTATTGCATCAAAACTACCTTATTATATAGAATAGCTTCATTTGATAAAAAAAAAGAAAAAATATGCACAACTTGATATGGTCAGGTTAAATCGTGAAAAAGACAAGCAGAGCCTAACCTTGTTAATATAGAACCCATCCTCAAGCAATCTGTGTGATGTGAATGGAAAAAAAGTAAACCATGACCAACCTTAAATCAAATATTTCATGTGGTGTTGATATTGTTTTGTCTTTTCAGTAATAATAAAGCAAGTAAGATAGCACCAAAACAGACCAGGATACCAGGAAAAACTGTGGTTATAACGGGGGCAACATCTGGAATTGGGGAAGAGGTGGCCAAAACTTTAGCTAAGAGAGGTAACTGCTAATTCCAAAGATATAGTGCTTTAGAGTTTGGCGTAGGGTCCCTGCCCAATTTTTTTGGTAAAAACAGTGGATACTTAATTCCAAGGTGAGATAAAACAAGCAGACTACCTTGTGACCCTCACAGTTTTAAAAATACTTTACAGTTTTTATTGTACTGTTTCTCAGATAATATATTTGTTTGTATACAAGAAAATATGTTGAATATAGTGACTAAATTTAACAGTTTTGATCACCAATATAAATTTTAGTTATAGGAAACATATTATTTGTGAGCTTACTTATAATGTCCTCCTTTTGTAGAAAATAACACCTAATACGGGGTAAGTGCTTGTTATTTCAGCTGGAGTGATTATTATGGGATGTCGTGATATGAAGAAATGCAAAAAACTGCGAGAGGAAATTATGGAAGCATCATTCAATCAAAAAGTCTACTGCAAAGAGTTAGATTTATCCTCTATGGATTCCATCCATAAGTTTGCAGAGGACATTAATAAAAGTGAGTATGTGTGTGAAACATGTAATATTCGTATTTATTATCCACTACACAATCTTTTTGACCTAAATACTTGGAAATTAAGACTAGGAAGTATAGTGTTTGTGGAATTACTGGAATCCCTGAAAAATGCCCATCAGGAAAAATGCCCATCATGTGAATCCCATCAGCAAAAAAGCCCATCAGGAAAATTGCCCATCAGCTAAAGTGATGGGTAGGAAAATTGCAAATCAATTTTTCAAAATTTATTTACAATGTATAAGTTAACTATTATTTATAAAAATCTGATGCAAGGTGCTGATAAACTACATTTACAATTGATTAAGGCCCACTTCTATTTCAGGTTGGTGCATGAGTTTCATAAGTTTATTTTTAAAAATTTTTATATCAAAGGAAGAGTGCATAAGTTTCAAAAGTTATTTTATTTATATCAAAAGAAGGGTGCATAAGTTTCCTAAGTTTTTTATTTACATCAAAGGAAGGGTTATGTGATGTGTCTACTCAGGTGAGAATGAATTGTTTGAAAGCTGAGAACAAATCAACTAATGGGCAGTGTGTGAGGGTAATTACAAATTGAAAACTTAGTGCTTCTTTCATCTTTTCTCAGTATAAATCAAATGATGGGTAAATTATCATGTTAGTTGATGTTAGCCTGTAATGTATTGAAGTTGTAGAATCATGTTAAGTTGTTCTTAATCTAATAAAGTTTCTTGAAAAAACTGTATTATGTTGTTAGTATTTTAAATAAACCACTAAATTAAAAATATTGATGGACATAAAATTTGTTGAAAAAGTTGTATTATGTTTAAACAAAACACTAAATTAAGAAAAATGATGGGCAATTTTCCTACCCATCACTTTAGCTGATTTTCCTGATAGGCTTTTTTTCTGATGGGATTCACTTGATGGGCATTTTTCCTGATGGGCTTTTTTCTGTACACCGTGTTTGTGTTCCCTAGGGGCCGGTTTTGCAAAGGGTCGTAGACTTAAGGTGGACTTAAATTTAGAAGCTTTGTGAAACCCTCTAAGACTTTAGTCTTAGCCTGAATTTAAGACAAATGTTTTAAGTTAAAGTCTAAGTTCGGACTAAGTCCTTTTGTGAATCAGGCCCCAGTGCCCCCTGCTATGGATAATAAGCATTATGGACTTGGATTATATGAGTACCCAGTTTGTTCTGTGTCAGCTGATTGGATTTAACTTTTCTTACCAAGAAAGTAAGAAATGTGTCACACCATGTAAAATGTACAGCTGAAGAAAACCCATTCTTTTTCTTTGAATTCTTTGAACTTTGTTTCATTGGTTACTGTCTTGAGTATTGAATCTAACCAGTTGCAAAATTATTGTGAATTTTGGTTTTGTGAGGAGTTTTATGTTTGGTACGCTGCCTTTTTAAAAAATATTGTGGCAGAAAAAGTTGCAGCATAATTATGTGTCATCCAATATCAAGTGACAATTCCACCTGTAGTAACTTGAATTACAATTTAGCAGACAAATGTACATGTATTTTTAAGTAAGGAATTTCAGCTATGCATCAATTAACAGCCTCTAAGGACCCGGGGTCATATTCATGAACAGTACTTAGTGTGTTTTATTTATTTATTTGGGGTTTTACGTCGCTTTCAACACTGTACAGGTCATATCACAACGGGTAGTTTTATGGGCAGAGGAAACCAGTACATACAGTTGGTCAAGGTTCTGTACTGTAAACTGCCAACCAATGGCAAGCAACTACGAGCTTTCCCACTTGAGGTTAGGTCGGGAACCAAACTCCGATCTCAGAGGTAGGAGGCAAGAGTGTTACCACTCTGCCACCATGGCCCCCTCTTAGACCTATGTAAGAGAAGGTTCTTCACTTAAACTTTCCTTGAAATCATCATTCACAAAAAATACGTAGATACGGTCATCTTAAATTTATATTAAAGAGAAAATCTCCATTAACTTGCAAGGAATGTTTGTTAATAAAATTTCAACTGGAACATAACCTGACACCAATACATTTTGTTTGTAAACAAATACCTACCATCATTGTTGTTTGTTTGTGTACATAATTCTAAGGTCATCATAGAGTTAGGAATGTTCGATAGTGAATACAGTTTCATAATTTCTTACTCGAAATCTAAGTTATACTAAAACTGTAAGATAGGAATGGTGTAAGTATTGTTTGTGAATATGGTCCCACATCTTTCTATTTTTAGAAATTTATACTTAAAAGAGTTCTATTAAAAAGGTGTGAACTGTATATTCTTTCCACAGATGAGGAGAGAGTGGACATATTGATTAACAATGCGGCAGTGATGGGAATGAAAGAGAAGAAACTGACAAAAGAAGGCATAGAGATGCACTTTGGAGTGAATTACTTAGGTATCAAACTACATAGTCTTTAGAGATTTGCAGATGATCAAGATCTAAAACCATACATACTCTTCTGAGATTTTCACACGTTCATGATGTAAAGTGATATTGTTTTCATGAGATTTTCAAAGGTTCAAGGTATAAAATCATATAGTTTTCTCAGATTCCGACATGTAGTGTGGAAAAACATGTCTTCTGACATCTGTGCATGTTGCAGGTGTACAAGACATTTTCACATATTTAAGCTGTAAAGTGGCAAAAGCCATATACTCTTCTAAGATTTTACGTGTTCAAGGTATTAAACCATACAGGCTTCTGAGATTTTGACATGTTCAAGGTGCATACCACACAGTCTTCTGATATTTCCACATGTTTAAGGTGTAAAACCACAGGCTTCTCGGATTCCCATATGTTGAAGCTGTAGAAGCAGTCTTCTGACATTTCTACATGTTCATTATATAAAACCGCATAGTATTGTAGAATTTCCACATGTTCTGTGACCTTTGTTGTGAATCAACTATTATATTGTTTAAGTGGTAATCGGCTGAGCCAACCAGGTGGTGCAGTCGCCCTAGATCTTAAGTGCATGTAAATGAAAACTTGATGCATTTGATCGTTTATTTAACATTGAATGATATTTTCACATGTAGTTGTTTGTTTTAAATATTTTAATAATAATAAATATTTTGATTTTTGAATATGTTACATTCTTTCATTTATAAATATCCACTGCCCAGATAAACTAAGAATTTGCACATTCATCTTATGACTGAACATTTATCAGTATCATTAAAGTGCTAGTATATTCTAATGATGTGTTTGCCATACATCTAGTGGGGTTGGAGGTCGGTGTGCCATACATCTAGTGGGGTTGGAGGTTGGTGGGAGAATTCTAAAACTGAAAATTTGCTACCAACCCATTCTAACTTTATTATTGTTCACCAGGTCACTTTTTACTGACTCATTTGTTGATGGACAAACTACAGAAGAATGCCCCCAGCCGAGTGATCAATATGTCTGCCTTGAGACTTACTGGTGACGTAAATCTTGATGACCCCAATTTTAACCAATCGTATTCATGGGATAAAGCCTACCAGCTTAGTAAACAGTCCATGGTCCTGTTTACGAGAGAGTTACATCGTAGGTACCATGGTAAGTGGTGCATTGAAAGGTTGCAAAAAAAAAACTTACACGACCAATACAAAGGTCAGTCTTTAAAAATGGTAACTTATCTCAGCACTAGTGGAAGGTGGTTATCTTTGCAAGAATAATAAAATTTGGTTTGTAAAGGGATGTTCAGGACACCGAATGTTAAAAAATAGAACACATTTTCAAAATTGACTTCCACCTCCTTTAAATTTTGAAGAATTTGAAGCATATATGATATTACTGTAGTTGGATTTAATACCGGTATATGGAATAAGAGGCATGTTAGTTTTGATTGTCCAAAATATATATTTCAAAGTAGCTGTATGTTTTTGATAATGGCAATAATCTATCATTGGGTGGACTTTATGCAGATTTATGGTCCAGTGGCTATAATTCTGCATATAGTCTGCCCTGTGATGGGTGAATTTAACTTATTGAAAAAGTATCATGTGACGCATGCCAAATTGGGTGCTTGTTGATGTGGGTACGACATTGCATTTCAAGTGAAGTTGTGGCTTTGAATCTTGGTCCAAACCTATTGTATGGAAAGTTGATAGCAGCTTCATTCATTCCCTTAATTGCCCATTGTGACATAACCATTACAATTTTTTTTTTAAAGTGACTTAAACCCAAATCAGTTATTATATAATGTAGAGCTGTGCATTTGATACAAATGCATTTTTGTGTATTTTATGGGAGTACTTTATAAGGTAAAGAGAAACTGTGTACGCTGTTAAATTCTCCAAAAATGATTTACGGTTTAATCTCAAAAGCAAATTTTAAAACTGGTTACAACTAATGAGTTAAAATCATTGAGTAAAAAATTAATGCTGTTTAGTATCTAAACTACTCCTGCTTGGACTTATTCTATTCTATTCTGTACTTATATGGCGCTTAATCTGTGTCAGGCGGACTCTAAAACACAACACAAGAATCCAATTCAAAAAGTCATTTATCAGACTTATCTGCATTTTAACTACAAAATAGCCTCACATAAAAGATGATGGCTTTTGTCCATTATTGCAGTCCTTCTTGAATCACTGATTAAGTCCAAGCAGAAGGAGTTTTTTTCTGCATTATAATCCCACTATAAATTATTGAAAATACTTGCAGACAAGGGAATCCATGCATTCTGCGTTCACCCGCCCCTTACATCAACAGCTTTGGAGCGGGAGCTGAGTTCAAGCAAGTCGTGGATCTCCAGTGTTTTCATTACTCCCCTAAAAATGATGACACATGAACACCCGAATGTCAGTGCTCAGACTGTTATCTACTGTGCCACAGTACCCGGTGCCTTAAAGCAGTCTGGACTCTCATTTACGTAAGACAACTTTTTTTTTAAATCAGATAATTGCTTCTTTACGATAGGAACTTCCTGTACTCTTAATTGTTTACCACAAATTCTTGGATCTTAGTATTGTTACTCTGTAAAATAATGATAACACAATTTTTACTTAGAAAATGGGTTAAAAAAATCTTTGAAAATATCTGTTTTACAAGCAAATTGTGTGAATACTTTTTACCCCACAGCCCTTAAGGGCTGTCGGGGTATTGTTTTCACCCATGGTGTCCAGATGGGCGGGCGGCGTAAAGAAGTTTGTCCAGCCTGTATCTCGGAAACCATAAGGTGTAGGAAGTTGATACTTGGTAGGGACATTGGTTAGGAGGTGTAGGTGTGCAATGTCATGGTGTGACCTTGATTTGACCTTGCCGCAGTGACCTTCAGTTTGAAAATTTTGTTAGGGCTATATCTCGGAAATCATAAGGTGTAGGAAGTTGATACTTGGTAGGGATATTGGTTAGGGGGTGTAGGTGTGCAACATCATGGTGTGACCTTAATTTGACCTTGCTGTAGTAACCTTGACCATTAAAATCTTGTCCAGGCTATATCTCAGAAACCGTAGAGTGTAGGAAGTTGATACTTGATAGGGACATTGGTTGGGGGTGTAGGTGTAAAACATCATGGTGTGACCTTGATTTAACCTTTGACCTTGTCATAGTGACCTTGACCTATAATGCCTTGTCTGGGGTATATTTCGGAAACCATAAGGTGTAGGAAGTTGATATTTGGTGGGGACATTGGTCGGGGGTTATAGGTGTGCAATGTCATGGTGTGACCTGGATTTGACCTTTGATCTTGCATATCTGATGTTATTATATCTCTATAGGGATATCTGATACTATTTTATCTCTCTTATATCTCTCTTATATCGTTTTACTTGAATCTTGGTTGTTGCACCTTTGAGTGTCTTTTGATGTAGATTAAGCACTGTTAAAGTCATATTAGAATTCAATAACTGTTTTGCAACTTTTGGAAGCACTGTTAAAGTCATATTAGAATTCATACTGTTTTGCAACTTCCCATTGTAACAGATGGTATTGCATCAAGTTCTTCATCTATGTTCTCCACTTTTTCTACTGTAACAGAGAGTCAAGTGACTAAAATTATTACCAACTCTCCTAGTAAATCATGTTCCCTAGACCCTTGAATTAGTGAGCTAGCACTTGGCTGGTTCAAATCATACCTGTCGGGAAGGACACACTCGGTCAAGGTAGGTAGTACACTCTCGCATCCTGCTGCGCTCCACTATGGAGTTCCCCAGGGCTCCGTCCTTGGACCAATTCTGTTCTCTCTCTACACTAACCCAATCAGCTCAATCATTCATTCCCACAGTAGCATCAACCACCACTTTTATGCTGATGACACCCAGTTATACATAACACTTTCACATGCAAATTTTTCTCACTCTATGCAAAAACTAAAGTACTGCAAAAACGACGTTAACCATAAGGTATAGGAAGTTGATGAAGTTGATACTTGGTAGGGACATTGGTTAGGAGGTGTAGGTGTGCAACGTCATGGTGTGACCTTGATTTGATCTTGCCGCAGTGACCTTCAGTTTGAAAATTTTGTTTGGGCTAGATCTCGGAAATCATAAGGTGTAGGAAGTTGATACTTGGTAGGGATATTGGTTAGGGGGTGTAGGTGTACAACATCATGGTGTGACCTTAATTTGACCTTGCTGTAGTAACCTTGACCATTAAAATCTTGTCCAGGCTATATCTCAGAAACCGTAGAGTGTAGGAAGTTGATACTTGATAGGGACATTGGTTGGGGGTGTAGGTGTAAAACATCATGGTGTGACCTTGATTTGACCTTTGACCTTGTCATAGTGACCTTGACCTATAATGCCTTGTCTGGGGTATATTTCGGAAACCATAAGGTGTAGGAAGTTGATATTTGGTGGGGACATTGGTCGGGGGTTATATGTGTGCAACGTCATGGTGTGACCTGGATTTGACCTTTGATCTTGCATATCTGATGTTATTATATCTCTATAGGGATATCTGATACTATTTTATCTCTCTTATATCTCTCTTATATCGTTTTACTTGAATCTTGGTTGTTGCACCTTTGAGTGTCTTTTGATGTAGATTAAGCACTGTTAAAGTCATATTAGAATTCAATAACTGTTTTGCAACTTTTGGAAGCACTGTTAAAGTCATATTAGAATTCATACTGTTTTGCAACTTCCCATTGTAACAGATGGTATTGCATCAAGTTCTCTATCTATGTTCTCCACTTTTTCTACTGTAACAGAGGGTCAAGTGACTAAAATTATTACCAACTCTCCTAGTAAATCATGTTCCCTAGACCCTTGAATTAGTGAGCTAGCACTTGGCTGGTTCAAATCATACCTGTCGGGAAGGACACACTCGGTCAAGGTAGGTAGTACACTCTCGCATCCTGCTGCGCTCCACTATGGAGTTCCCCAGGGCTCCGTCCTTGGACCAATTCTGTTCTCTCTCTACACTGACCCAATCAGCTCAATCATTCATTCCCACAGTAGCATCAACTACCACTTTTATGCTGATGACACCCAGTTATACATAACACTTTCACATGCAAATTTTTCTCACTGTATCCAAAAACTAAAGTACTGCAAAAACAACGTTCAAAATTTCATGTTTACAAATAAATTAAAACTTAACCCAGACAAAACTGAGTTTATTCTCATAGGCTCCTAAGAAAAATCGTAAAGAACTCCTCCCTCACTTCCCTATCAATATACTGGGAAATCAGGTCTCGCCAGCACAAAGTGTCGGGAACCTTGGAGTGGTGTTTGACTCCAATTTCAATTTCTCAAACCATGTGTCACGGGTCATAAAGTCCACTAGAGTACATGTGAGAGACCTCTACAGAATTCGTCCCCTTCTAGACCTTAATACATTAGTGCTGTTAGCAAATGCTTTGGTGAGCAGCAGGTTGGATTATTCCAAATTCACTACTTACCGCTCACTGATTTTGAGTTAAGGAGACTGCAGCTAGTCCAAAACTCACTCTGCAGGGTTTTCACCCATTTCTCTAAATTCTCTCACAGTACCCCTCAACTAAAAAAACTCCATTGGCTACCAGTCAGATACAGGGTACAATTTAAAATTGGCCTTATTACATACAAAATTCTCAACCAAGATCAACCAGTTTACCTAAGAGAATTAATCCACCCCTACACCTCTTCCAGAAATACAAGGCAAAGTACCCCCAAACTCAAGTTCCTTCAAACCCCCACTTTCGATCGTAGAGTTCACAAATCAATCACTTTTCTAATTCCTTCAGTCACTATGCCCCAGTCCTTTGAACTCTTTCTCCTTTTATGTAAGAAACGATCCCTCTGTTGCAACTTTTAGGAAGTACCTCAAAACCCACCTCTTCAGCTCTAGTTTCCCAACTTAGTTTACTTCCCTCCTGATCACACCCACAATCCTGGATTACTGACCTTGAATGCCCCTTGACTCTCCCTATGATAATGATTTTGTTTAATTAACACACTGAGTTCGCCTTTGTGGGGAGGATACTGCGCTTGCAAAGCAGTAGATTAGATTAGACCAAGTGAGCCACAGGTTTTGCCCCAACTCCACATAAAATCATGTATTGCCACATCCGTATGTATGGGTAATATTCAAAACACTCAAACCATAATTCGACCATACAAATGAATATCAAAATTGGAGAAGTCTTAAAGCTTCAAAATTGTTACCCAACAGCCCGGTATTGTTTTCACCCATGGTGTCTGGATGGGCAGGCGGGCGGGCGGCAGGAAAAAGTTTGTCCGGGCTGTATCTCAGAAACCATAAGGTGTAGGAAGTTGATACTTGGTAAGTTGGTAGGGACATTGGTTAGGGGGTGTAGGTGTGCAATGTCATGGTGTGACCTTGATTTGACCTTGCTGTAGTGACCTGGAGTTTGAAAATCTTGTCCGGGCTATGTGTTGGAAACTGTAAGGTGTAGGAAGTTGTTAATTGGTTAGGACATTGGTTATGGGGTGTAGATGTGCAGCATCATTGTGCGACCTTGATTTAACCTTTGACCTTGCAGTAGTGACCTGAACCTATAAAATCTTATCCAGGCTATATCTCGGAAAACCTGAAGGTGTAGGAAATTGATACTTGGTAGGAATATTGGTTAGGGGTTGTAGATCTGCAGCGTCACGGTGTGACCTTGATTTTACCTTTGACCTTGCCATAGTGACCTTGACCTACAATATTTTATTTATCATACAAAACAAGAAAAGAGTATTCTTTTTCCTAATTTTATACTTTCGTTACTTCATTAATCTATTCAGTAAGGAATGCTCCATACAGTTCAACAACTATGGTGGTGTTTCTTTGTTTTTACAGGAAATGTGATACAGTGGATTTGCGTGATGTGTTTAAAGATGAGGAGAAAGCAAAGAGACTCTGGGCAATCAGTGAGAGATGGGCTCGCATCTCATAGTACAGAGAGAGTTTGACGTTATTGTCAGACTAAACTAGTGCATTAATAGACTGCTGTAGTGTGGGGACATTTTACATCAAGTGGGCAACATGATTTTCCAATGAATAAGTGAGACTGGAGCTTTGATAGTTGTCTTTAAAACTTTGGACTTCAAGAGAAGTTATTTACCTACCCCTTGTGATCTCAGTGGTGTATAATTGTGTGCAAAAATTTGAAACTGTTTTGTGGGGCCTTGAACCAAACAAAATCTCATATTTTGTTTACAGGTAATTGTGAAACCTACACATCTTTGTATGTATGACCAATAATTCAAATAAGAATGGCACTCTGAGATAGTTAAATTTTGTATTTTTCATTTTTACCTCAAAATAATTTTGGGAGATGTCTGAATTTATGGATATGTTTATTATTGATTTGTTAAAATATCAGCCATATACAGGGGTAAAACATAGTTGTTATCTTGTGTAGCTTTTCACAGTACAAAAAATATCAAACAAAATGGAAAATGTAAGAATTAAATTAAATTTTTATAAGATAATATCTTACCTAGTGGACCGGTGCAATAGTCCGGCGCCTAGCCGGTCCCGCCAAACATTAGAAAAAAATGTCCTGAGCTGGGCTCTGGCCTGGATCGGTAGTGTAGTATTCACTCGCCAGGTGTCACCGGACACCCAGCTCCCCTACTGCGCGTGCGCGCATGCGCACTTCCTCTTTTTGTTGCCTACCAAGTAAAGTCCCCTTGATTTAAGCGGGGAAGGTAGGGTGGGACTCTCCTTGTCCACCAGGTAAGATATTATCTTATAAAAATTTAATTTAATTCTTAAATTTTCCATTTTATTGCGTTAATATATCTTACCTAGTGGACCGGTGCAGAATAACTACCCATTGGATGGCGGGTAGATCAATCAAAATTTTAGGGGACTCACTATGGGAGATAACTCCCAAACCTCATATAGACCGAGGTAACAAACCTAGACCGGTTCCTAACCCTCTCGGTTACATTACATTCCCCCCCCCCTTTTTTTAGAAATCTGACACTCATGAAGAGGGGAGGAGAGAAGAGTCCCAATGAGTCCTGAGGAAGCAATAGGGGAAATTCCATTTGGTCCCTCATCTATCCTGAGAGGTAAGGTAGACTGCAGAGACATTTTTTTTTTTTTTTTAGTATATTTACAACGAAGACTCAAATTTAATCTCTAATCTGTTGAGCTGCTACCACCGGGCCCAGGTGGTATAGCTCAGAGTCTGCCCAGGCTACATCCTTTAGGTAGAACTGGGTGAATGTGTTATGAGACTTCCAATGGCAGGCTGATAGAATTTGATCTAAGGGTACGCCTCCCTGAAAAGCTTTGGAAGCCGCGAAAGCCCGGACGTCATGAGCCCGAACTTGATGCAAATTTTGAGACTGCTCATCCGAGAGTTGGTAACATAAGCCAATCGTTTGTTTGATCCAGGAAGAGACAGTGGCTGGCACAATGTCTTTCTTGAAACTCTTCCTAAAAGAGACGAAAACCAACTCCTTGTCTGACCGAAGGTCCTTGGTTTTGTCTAGATAGTAACGCAAGGATCTCACCGGACACAAGGTCCTGTCCTCCTTAAGAGACTTGTCCAAGGTCGGAGCAAGAGCCAGGATTATAACCGGGGCTACACAACCCGGACCCTCCTTAGCCAGGTGGTTCTTGGAGATGAAACTTGGGGAAGGGTATAGGGAGACATTAGACCAATCCTCCTGATGCCTGATGTTCCTATGTACCCAGGCATGAATCTCGCTTCTTCTTTTGCCCGACCCTAAGGCAAGAAGGAAGACCGTCTTAAAGGTAAGGTGCTTAAGGGAAGCCTTCCTAAGAGGTTCAAAGGGAGGTTTCGTGAGCTGATGAAGAACCAAGGAAAGGTTCCAGGAAGGAACACCTCTCCTACCCTTAGGCTTGTCCCTATGGAAACTGTCCAACAGTCTGGTAAGATTCTCATCCTTCCAATCTTGTCGGATATAGCGGTCCTATAGCCATCTATCGTGCTAGGTTGCAGATGTTTCTCCTGAAATAGGTAGAGCAGGAAGTCAGCGATCTGCTTTATAGAAGGAGACCTGAAGTCCACCTTATGTTTCTCACACCATCTGACAAAAATGGACCACTTTGATTCGTAAATGGCTCTGGTTGAACGTCTCTGAGGAGCTTCAATTCGTGTTGCCACTTCTTCAGAGAAGCCTGCCTGTTGGATGGCAAAGGCCCTAGGAGCCATGCATGCAGATTCAGACTGTGAAGGTCCCTGTGAGGACACTGATTGAAGGGTTGAGTCAATAGATTCCCTACTCTCGGCAGACTTAGGGGAATCTGTACTGACATGCTGACCAGATCCCAAAACCATGGCATGTTGGGCCACCCTGGTGCAATGAGAATGACTCTGTGGAATCCTTGATCTATCAACTTGGAGACCACCTTCCCTAGGAGAGCCACCGGGGGAAAAACATAGGCATCCAGATCTTGCCAGGAAACGCTTAGAGCATCCACTTTCCAGGCTAGATGATCCGGAACCGGGGACACAAATCTGGGAAGTTTGCGATTGAACTTGGTCGCAAATAGGTTCACCTCCGGCTTGTGCCATCTTCTGCAAATCTGGTCGAAGACTTCCTGCAGGAGGGACCATTCCGTCTGTATCACTTGGCCGTGCCGGGACAACTTGTCCGCAATGACATTGAGGTGACCCGGAATATGCCTTGCTGTTAATACAATCTGCCTCTGGTTGCACCACATCAGCAGCCTCCAGAGGAGAGCACAGAGAGAGCCGGATTTCATACCGCCCTCCTTGTTTATGTAAGAGACCACTGTTGTGTTGTCGGAACACACCAGAATGGTCTGGTTCCAACACAATCGCTCGAACTGTTTTAGGGCTAGTAAGACGGCCTTGAGTTCCAGCAAATTTATATGCAAGGCGCTTTCTTGTGTGGACCAAAGGCCTCTTGCTGTGAAGTCGCCTAAGTGAGCACCCCAACCTTCGTTTGAGGCGTCGGTAAACAGCTGAAGAGCGTGTTGAAGTGGGTGTAAAGGCTGACCTTTTAGGACATTGTTTGGGTTCAACCACCACCTCAGGTGTGATTGAAGGGACTGAGGCAGAGGGATAATCTTTTCCAATGATTCCGGGACATGCCAATGCCTCTTCAGATGCCACTGGATAGGGCGCATGTGGAGTCGTCCGGCTACTACCTGTTTCTCTGTGGCTGTTAGTAGTCCTATAAGGGACATGAACTGTTGGACCGAACACACCTGTTGATTGAGGAGGTCGTTGATCTTTTGGGACAGAGCCATCCACCTCTCCTGGGTCGGTTTGACCAGCCCCTGAGAGAGGTCGAAACGGTAACCTACAAAGTTGAAGATCTGCTGAGGCACCAACTCCGACTTGGTCATATTGACTACCCACCCTAACCTGTGGCGTGGGTCCAAGAGGGTCCGGGTATGAAGTAGGCACGTTTCCGGGCACGGGGCTCTCAGCAACCAGTCGTCGAGGTACTGGTGGATCCTGATACCCCGAGCCTGTGCCATTAACTTGACTTCCTTGGCCACCTTGGTGAACTCCAACGGAGCCGTTGAGAGGCCAAAGGGGAGGGCTGTGAACTGATAAGCTTGACTGTGGAGGAAGAACCTGAGGAATTTCCGCGACCTTTGTCCTATTGGGATATGGAAGTAAGCGTCGCTGAAATCCAGAGACGTCACCCACTCCCCTTTTTGAAGGGAGAGTCGGATGGTCTCTGGTGTCTCCATCTTGAAAGATGAAGTTGCTAGGTAACAGTTCAGTCGGCTTAAATCTAGGATGGGCCTCCATTTCCTGTTGGGTTTTGGTACAAGAAACAAGCGGTTGTAAAAGGCCAGGGAGGATGGAGTTGTCACCTTTTCTACTGCCTGTTTCTGAATGAGTGCTTGTAAGGAGTCCTTTATGTGTCTGCTTTTGACCGGATTTGCGTATCCACTGATAATGACCGGTGACCTTGTCAGAGGAGGTTTCTCCTTGAAGGGTAGGTTGTACCCTTCCTGAAGAATTGAAACTACTCTTGGGTTTGCACCCAGGGAGTGCCAGACCTGCCAAAACCTTTGCAGACGGGCCCCCACAGGTGGATTTTCTACAACATGAGGGACATTTTGAACAGTTGGAGCACAAAGACAATGATTTACACAGCAAACAGGTTTCACACACTTTATTTCCATTGGAACCTGAGAAGGACTTATGTCTTTGTTTTCTGACCGCCCTGTTACACAAGGTGCATGACCGACAACAGGTAAGTTTACAGTCTTGTTTACATTTCCTGGCAAAATGGATCCTCCACACTTAACTTTAACTGAGGATCTACTAAGCAATAATTGTCATTTATAGGGTTGTTGACGGGACGATTTGGAGAAATAACTGGAATTGCTCCCTCCATGTCCGCGGCCCCTCCCTCTATGAGAAAACTGACGCCAAGCCTGGCTAGACTGGGAGGAGGAATGACCTGAATGTCTGTTATCTTTCTTGTCGTACGGCTTGTACCGGTACGATTGGTGTTTCCTACCAGAGTGCTGCCCTCTGCCCGGACCGGGACCATGAGCACCTGATGTGGATTCAAATTTTGCTATATCCTGTTCTGCTGTGGCAAGGATATCATCTGGAAACAGGGAGGAACTAAACAAGGGGGCATTGCGCAACCTGTTCCATGTGTCCGGTTTCAATCCGGGTTTAGCAAATTCAAGATATGAATCCCTGCGTAGTAAGATAAAGTTGGCAAGCTGAATGAACAAACTGTCGGCTAGGTGTTGGAGTGAAGTCCCTAGAGCCACTGATACGCTTGCATGAAAAGAGGATAAATCTTTGAGATCCCTGATAGCTTCTACAACCTCTTTGGGAGCTTTTCCCTTGACAATAACCTCATTAAGCAGACCAATGTGAGTGTTCATCTTGTCCTGTATTTCACTGGTGCACCTATTAAAGGCTGCTGCGTGATTGGTAATGTATGTTCCTTCTCGAGCACACTTCTCCCACCGGCGTAGGGTGTCTTGGGGTACCAGTCGGGATGGGGGACCAGATTGAGGGTAGGATGAAACTTTAGCAACCCTAGAGTACTGGGCGTTGAGGCGGGCCTCAGAGTCGGACCAGCTGAAAATGGTTCTGCCTGGTCTAGTGGTTGAATCCTGCCTAAGTCTATGTTGTTTGTACCATTTGGCTTGACTCTTAGGCGTGCGAATATACTGGTCCACTTTCAAACCAGCCGATTCCTGGGAACGAGAAGGGTAACCTTCAGCGACCCGGCAGTTCAGTTTCTCCATCTTATGGCAAAGCCAGTCATCCGGGGGTAATTCTACTGACACTTTGCTGGTTTTTCTTGGGTGTTTCCCCTTCCACGGGTTGTCTGACCTATCCCCGTCTGATACAGAGAGCTCAAAGTCTGGGATATGATTCCATCCAAGAAAGGCCCTAACTGACCTGCACGTTTCCCTGTAGTTCATTTCTTCGTTTTGTTCTGTTGCCTCTGAGTCTGAGATCTCACCCTCGTCAGATGCCTTATCAGACCGGTCAAGATTAGAGTCCACATCAGACACGTCCTGTTCAGCAGAGAAGGATTCACCGGTACCGGAAACACTGGTAGTAGTGTGAGGCAATGAACTGAAAAATGAAGTTTCTGGCTTGAGAGTAGATTTCACACCGGGTATAAGAGACGGGGCAGGGCCCGGAACGGGAGCGTCCACTTTAACCGGTTCATCATGTTTCTGAGCAGGGAGAGATACACTAACAGTCTGGTCCTTCACCGGAGCCGGTGCCTCAGACACAACTGTAGCAGTAGGGGCAACTTTAGTCTTTTTAACCTTCTTGCCCGTGCCCTTATTTTTCTTTAACCTGTGGATTCTGCCCATCTGTAGCCGGAGGCCTCACCGGACCGGTGGCTCCAGGCTCAGAGGGATTGAAGAAAGGCTGTTCAGAAGTAGTAATAGAAACAGCGGAAACTGGGGCTTTTGGTGTAGAAAAGATATTAGTTCTGGTGAGTAGAGCCTCGAAACGGGCGAATTTCTCCTCTAGCTGATTACTGAGTGTGTCAGAATCTTGTTTAGAGACAAATTCCTCAGGGGTATGATGGGAGATAGAAAATACTTGTTCACCGGAACCGGAAGCAAGGACCGGAACACCATCCAACTCTTCTTCATCTTCTTCTCCACCCAAGTCCTCCTGGTTAGCTACACCAACAACGGTGACCTTTGAGGGAGAGACTAAAAGTCCGGACTTCTTATCCTTGCGGATTTTATACTGAGGGGTGGAGAGCATAGAACGCTGCTGTTCCGAAAATGCATCGCAAATGGAGCAAACTAAGTCCTTCACACAAGGATCATCTCCTAACTTCTTTTCCCTACACCTAGCACATTTTTTATGTCCATCAAATCCTGCCATGATGTGCCCGCAGTTTCCTCTACGTTGGCCTGGTGATGCCATGATACATGCAGTAAGTAATAATCCACAATAGATCACCAAACAAAAACTAATTCACTGTATATAATAATAAAAAGTTTCTCTTCAATATTTCCGATTTTAAACACAATGGCGCCAAACAAAAAGAGGAAGTGCGCATGCGCGCACACACGCAGTAGGGGAGCTGGGTGTCCGGTGACACCTGGCGAGTGAATACTACACTACCGGTCCAGGCCAGAGCCCAGCTCAGGACATTTTTTTCTAATGTTTGGCGGGACCGGCTAGGCGCCGGACTATTGCACCGGTCCACTAGGTAAGATATATTAACGCAATAAAAAGTGAAATACCAATACTCCACTAACAACATCTGATGTCAGGGTTTGAATTCCAGCAGGTAGTGTTTTGAGGAGGACCAAGCTATGGGAGGACCTCACCTTGTGTTAAAGTCTGACTAAGAGCTGATGTAAAGTTTTCAAGTTATGAGCACAGACGGACAGAGTGACAGACATACCAATCCTATTACAACACCCTCTGCCTCGCCCCTCTCCTTCAGGGGGCCGAGCATAATGGCTGAGAAGACATGTCTGAACATTGAAATGTTCATTATACAATGTAATGTTGTTTATTGAACTATTGTACTATGACCTCTATTGTTTGACCTTATTGGAAGACTTAGATTCTCTTCAAATAATAGAAGGTTTAGAAAACAGGTCATTTGGTATAGTACAGTAAGAAAGTGTAATTGTGGGAGAGTGTAGGGGAGATAAAATTGAATTTTCAGAAATAGAAGTTTTGATAATGAGTTTGTGCTGCATCATGTAGTTTGTGAGATTTAGATACATTACACAGCAATTACCTAACCGCATTGGGAGAGGAAAATTATTTTTTGATAATAGAATGTTTTGAAATAGAGAAATATATTTTAGTATAATAGGTCTTAGTCCTGATCCCATTAAAACTAGTTGGTGATGAACTGTTTGCTGTGGTTCTAGCCCCCTGAAACGGGCAATTTTCTTATTCATAGTAGAATTCTAGTAAAATTCACCATCAGTTGCATAATGTTAGGCGTGGCCCCACTGGTACATTTCATTTACTATTATTTAGAACAGTAACCACAGGAGGGAGTTTGACTGATAAATGATAAGGTTTTCTTCTGAAGATCAGAGCTCAGAAAGGAGTATTTCAGTACTTGTCAAGGAATAGAATAAGTTAACTGGAATACAACAGTTGACCTTGGATTCAAAACCCCACAAGGGGTAAGTTTGGTGATCAGTGTTGCAGGTGGATGAGTTTAAGGTGAGTTGGAGCATACAAGCAAAGTAGTTCTAGGTGAGGATTTGAACCCGAGGTGTGGTAGGTCAAGGTCCAGTATGTTAACCAGTTAATAAAAGATAGGTTTGACAATTTTATTTCACATGTTAGTACATATTATACAATGGTTAGCTTGTAAAGAGGCTTTTAAAATGGATATAAAGGAAATTTTAAAACACCATACATAAAATAATGTTACACAGTATCACAGAGCAATGAAACACCTCTGACAAGCTTCATATAACATACACTTGCATACTCGACTTCACTAATAGAGGTCATATATACCCACATAGGTCAGTTACCAACATGGTCAAGGTTAGTTATAGGTCATGTGTTAGTTGAGGTTAGTCGTGCTTAATATATCAGCTGGTAGGGGGTAGCCAGGGTCAGCCTGGGCCGCCTAGAGTCTCATTCCTATGTAACCTACATCAATCCCATATGGGAGACCTCCCCAAGGGCGAGACTGATACTTGGGGGTCCCAGTTACTAGGTTCAAGTGGTCCTTGTCAGGTTAGATCAAGGTCGAAACGAAAGATCTCTATACAACTGCAAACTGGGTCACATTGACTTTCTAGCTAATGAGAATGTTAGCCAGCTCAAAGAGCAGAGGAATGGTCAAATTCAATAGGGGGGAGCCAGGGTCAGCCTGGACCGCCTAGTCTCTAGCCAAGATAACCCACATCAATCCGGAGAGAACTCCCTGAAGGCGAGACGAACCTTCAGGGGTCAAGGTTATCCTACAGCAGATATGTGCCAGTTCGAACCTTGTAGCAAGGAGAACATCGAAACGAAAGGTCTCTGATACTACTATAACCTAAAGCAAAGCCAGTAGAAGAGACTGAACTACTGGAATAGGAGATAGAGGACTTAGTCATGTCAGATAGGGGGTCACCAGGGTCAGCCTGGGCCGCCTGTTACTAGTGTAGGGAGGGTGGGAGGCAAAAATATTTCATGTTGCTACTTTGAATCCTGAATTCAAAATGGCCCTTCCCTCCTTCCAAGAAATCAGTGAGGGGTCAATCATTTCTGATTGGCCCACAATCAAACAACATGAATGTTTACCCAACGAGGAACAGGGTGCCTAGAAATTTAAGGTAGGTACAACTGCCTCAGCAGGCCCCTAAAGTAGCCGTGCTGAGAACAGTTGACCTTGGATTCAAAACCCCACAAGGGGTAAGCTTGGTGATCAGTGTTGCAGGTGGATAAGTTTAAGGTGAGTTGGAGCATACAAGCAAAGTAGTTCTAGGTGAGGATTTGAACCCGAGGTGTGGTAGGTCAAGGTCCAGTATGTTAACCAGTTAATAAAAGATAGGTTTGACAATTTTATTTCACATGTTAGTACATATTATACAATGGTTAGCTTGTAAAGAGGCTTTTAAAATGGATATAAAGGAAATTTTAAAACACCAAGCCCAGTTACAGGAGTTTGGGGACAATGGAGGAGAAAGTAGTGGGAATGATGGAGGGAGCTTGAGAGGCATTTTGCAGATAGGTCCACACTGCCGAACTTCGCCATAAATCATGGGACATGATGTTTTGGAGTGGGACACTGTGGTCATAGGCGAGGGTGGAGCCCGACCTTCTAAAAGTGTGGAAGCCATGACCCACATGATCAATGTTCCTGCTTGTGAGAATCGTTTTGAGGGCCTGTCTGACTTGGGTATCAATGACTTGATGGAAGGGAGGGATGTTGGTAGCAAATAGTGGGGCGGTGGGTGGGAGTTTCCTGGTTGATAAGAGAGCTTTGAAAGCTTTAACAGGACATAGATATAAATTGTCGATTTCAGGGAGTTGGACCACATGGTGAGCTTTGTTATCTTGTAGGGTCTTGGTCCATTTGATGATGAGATGGGCCCCTGGGGGCCCAAAGATGAGGTCTTGGCGGAGAAAATGGCGGTTTGAGTCAAATTGAGACTTACTATGTGGGGCTATATTGGACATACGCAGAAATGCGTAAAAAGCTGATAGAAAAATAGCTCTGAAAAGGGGTGGATCATGGAGGTGGTCACATGACACTGAAATGGCATATAAGGTTTTGACATCAAAGACGCCTCTGGGGGTGGGTTGGAATCTGGAATTGATTGAAATGCTTCTAATGTAACGGGACACTGATGGGTGAAACATATCTTGGTGGTTCAGCTGGTAAAACTTAGCCATGGTAGTGATGGAAGAGAGGTAGTTTTTTATAACCTTGGGTGAGATATGGTTTTGGTATAAGTACTCTAGAAAAGCCAGGATGTTAGAAAGGGAAAAATTTAGGGATGAGTTTGTGAAATATAGGAAGGAGAGAAAGGTTCTAAAATGAGTCTTATGAGCTGTGGCTGTGGATGGTCTGTATGCTTGGTCAATTCTACTCCAGGCAGTGGTGAGGAGAGGTGAAGTGACGTCACTGGCTCCTGAAATTAGATATTCATATCTATGTTGAAAAATGATAATGGTATGATATCCCAAATATAGTTGTTTTGGAGATGTTGGAGTAGGTTACTCTTAACTGGATCTGGAGAGTACAGCCTGGATAATAAATCTGCAATATTATTATGTTTACCTGGGATATGGGTAATGTCTAGTTTGATGTCCCATGTGGCTGACAGAAACCATATGTTCCTGATACATGCTGCGAGAAATCCATCTCGGGTCTTGCTGGTCCTCACCACCTGAACCACAGCCATATTATCACAATAAATTCTGACATATGAATGTGCCCAAAATTTTGCCCATAACCTAAGAGCAATGACAATATTGAACATTTCAAGATGTACAATGCCTAGTTTGAAGCCAGGGACGCTTAGTGCAGGGGTAGCATATACTCTATTGCCCCAGGTACCCCCCAATCCTGTGAGGGATGCATCCAAGTGAAGGCTATCAAAGTGGGGTATTGAGATCTTCCTAAGGTATGTGACACCGTTGAAGTTAGGCAGAAATGTTATAAACCATTGAATATCCTTGTGAAAGCCTGAATCAAGGTGTATCTTCTTAGCCTGAGAGTTGCGCCTGAACAGGTCCAAGATTCTATTAATGAATGTCCTAGCTGGGAGGACGCACTTATGGATGTACAGGAGCTTGCCCAGGAGGGATTGCATGGCTTTCCTGCTAATGGTGGACTTTTTACTGGCATGAATACATTCTAGGTAGATTTGGCTGAGCTTGTCCTTATCAATGCTAAGGGTGTTGGCTGCTATATCAATATGAATTCCCAGGCATGTCAGGGCCCTGGTAGGGGGGGTTCTCTTATCTGAATTCATGGGGAGGCCCAATTCGGTTAGGAGAGCTGAAAGGTCAAAAAAAGGCTGCCTCTGTGGCTTCCTTGGAGCCAATAAGGATATAATCGTCAATGTAGGCCCACATGTGGTGATTTTTGGTTTTCATGATGTAAGTGACAGCGTCGGACGTCATCTGAAACGCTGAGGAACCGTGGACCCAGCCGAACGCGACCCCTTTATCAATAAAGTATTTCCCTTGCCACTGAATGCCAAATTTCAGAGCGTCGACTGGGTCCACCCTCAGATTCCTAAATGCCCTGGCTACGTCAATCTTACTGAGATACACGTCACCTGGGGTCTCCAAGATTTTTGCTACAATATCATCCACTGAAGGAAACCTTAAAATGAATTGGAGGCCATCAAAGCGAGCTTTGTTAACTTTATCATTGAGGGAATTCCCATAAGGGTATGATAGATTGAGGATTACCCTACGTTTGTTGCCATCTTTGGGTCTGGTAAGTAGGGGAGAACAGTGGAAGTGAGTGGATGCAACTTGGTCCACTGGGCCAACTATGGCCCCAAGGGCAATTTCTTTATCCAAATACTGTTGCACTGCCAAGGGGTACTGAAGAGCTGAGAAGTGATTGGTTACAGTAGTGTTATTTAGAGCATCAGGATCCTCGATGGATAAGGGGAAACCAAACTTGAGGTATTGAAGTACAATGCGGTGAGGGTAGTGTTGAAGATACTTATCCCAAGCCTGGAGATTCAAACCCGAGTGTACAGGAAACCTGGCCTGTTGATAATTGGGCTTATTGGTTTCTCTGACTAAATCAGCTATGGTGATACATTGGTTGACTGTTGTAATGTTTATGGGCTTCTTATCTGGGCCAATGAATACAAAGTCGCCTGATTCCTGGAATAGGAAACCCCTAGTCTTAGTGGCTATAGCAAAATCAGAACTGTGGGAGTTACCCATGTCATCTTCTATGGCTAGAGCAAAATTTCCTTGTATTCTCAAAGGCAAACCATTAGCCCCACCAATGTCAACTGTATTAGGTTGCTGAGAGTTAGTGTTAGTAACCCCTGATAGGTCTGAGTCAATACATTCTAATACATTAGCTTCAGCAGAATCTGGTTGATCAATCATTTCGTCAATTATTGACACTATATACTGTTCATATGTGACACCATAAAGCTTACAATAATGACAATCCTGTTTGAAATTCTGATACACAATGTTCGGATCAGTGTGACCATCTGCATAAGGTACATTATCACCATGACAATCTACATACATGAATCTTGACTCAATGATCTGAATGGGGCCTGTTGGGACGCCTGCACACGCATGTATTTTGAAATTTTGTGTGTTATTTACTTGTTCCAAAAAAGCCCAATGATTGTTATCCTGGTTTTGATGAAAAACAAATACCAGGTATAAATAATTGATACCTGAATAGCAATGGTATTGAGTGAAATCCACTCTACAAAGGGTGGTGGCGTCCCCAGACATGTATGAATTGGAGTGGTGTGAATTAATATCGCCCCCATCATTCTTAGACCCAGGTTGCACTGATCCGACATAACTACTGTCATGTTTCACATGTAAGTTAGTATCAATGTTAGTATCTTTTAACCCACCACCATGGTTAGATGACATCAGGCGGGCTTGTAGTGATGCGCCCTTGGGCCAGCCACTCCATTCTGGGTACTGGACAGCTTGCTGCAACATAACAGAAATATCATTTACATTTGAATGCACAGCAATATCAAAATTTTCATACATCAAAGCATCAATGTATGCATTAAAATTACGTACGGTATTACTCTTGTGAGTTAGTTTACATACATTTGTATCAACTTTATTTCTAGGCTCAAATGAGCTAAAACTGCTGTTACTCTGATTATTCAACCTATGTGAACCCAATACAGAGTGAAATTTATCGTCAACCGACTTAGTATTTGTATGGTCAAATTCATGACCTGAGATAGCTCTAAAGTCAGACATACTGTTCAGATAATATAACCCCCCCCCCCCCCCCCTTGGAGTTACATTGTTCTTGAATATGACTTAGTTTTGGCTCAGGTGGAAGACCTGACCCCTATTTACTGTTAGCTTTGTCTTGTCCTTTCTGTTTAAACAGACATTTAGTTTCTGGGTGAGTGTTATTCCGTCCCTGTCTTGCACAAAAAGCACAGTTGTGCCTAAATTGTCCATGGTTTCCTTCATGAGAACACTTATCTTCGTTATAATAACGACAAACCTTCTTCTGACCTTGAAATTGACCTTGGTTTGTGATCTGACTATTGGCCATTGCGATTTGCGATGCACTCGGTCGATTTATGGCCCATTGGGTGCTATCCGCCCATGTGAGACGGCCCTCTTCTATATCATGCATTGAGTGACTCCATGCGTCACGTACCGCCTGCCAGGGTAGGGAAGTCGCATCCCTGAGTGCCAGAATGACCTGGAGTAGGGCCTGCCTAAGTATAGTTGGATCCTGAATCTGGTGTACATTGGTAAGCTGTCCTACCGCCCATTGAGATAGAGAAAGGTCATCATATAGAACTCGCTTTTTCCCTTTTGAACCATGATAGCCCTCATTGGGCCAGCGATACTCAGGCAATGCAGTAGTTGTATCGGTGGTATTGTATCGCCCTGAGCGTTTTGATGCCTGCTTACCTTGCAATACTTGGTTCTGTATTTGTGCATCATATGAAGCCAACACGCTCGATACCGCCTGAGATACTGTAGGATTCCGTCTGAGAACGTCCACCCCAGGTATGATGGAGTCCCTGTCTGGGTCCCTCGAAGATTGGGGAATATCACCCACTTGTGAAGTTAGTGGCTGGGACATATTTTCTGGCACATGAAACTGATGGTTTGTGTTGGAAGAATGTAAACCTTCAGAGGCGGGGTCTCTGAATCTGAGGGAATGACGGTTCTGACGCCCTGTTGACGCCGCTGGCAGCCCAAAAGCGTTTGGTGGGTCCCCATCGTGGGAGTGCAACCGTTGCCTAACTGGTGTGACCTCAATTGAATGGTTTCTTTCTATAGCTTGTACCCGTTCACCTAATGCCTTGGTGGAGTCGTCAATCCTTTTCAGATATGCAAGTATGGCGTCATTGGATGTTTGTGTTGAGGTAGGGCCAGAATCGGGGCCAGTGGATGACAATGAAGGAACAGTACTTACAGTTTCTTTTGCAATGTCCTGTATATACGAGCCATTGTTATCTGAAGACCTTTTAGTCCGCCCTGTGTTGATCCTGGCCCTGGCTGACGCCGTCACTCTTTTTCTGGCATTAGTTGCTGGTATTTTCTTTGTATTAGGCATTTCACTGTTGTGTATGAGTAAAATCACTAAAATCAACTAAAATCAATAATTCCAGAACAAAAATATTTCATGTTGCTACTTTGAATCCTGAATTCAAAATTGCCCTTCCCTCCTTCCAAGAAATCAGTGAGGGGTCAATCATTTCTGATTGGCCCACAATCAAACAACATGAATGTTTACCCAACAACGAGGAACAGGGTGCCTAGAAATTTAAGGTAGGTACAACTGCCTCAGCAGGCCCCTAAAGTAGCCGTGCTGAGAAAATTTGGAAAAGCATGCTCTTTTCTTGTTTGATACTATCAGCTGTGCTGATATGCTCATAATAGTACTTTAGAGCAATAATTTTCAACCGTTTCATTTTGAAAATAAGGTAAATTTTAGTCAATTTTTATGCCAGAGTAGTAATTAAATGATAAAGTAATGGTAAATGAGAGGTCAAGTGCAAAAAATTATCACTCATTCCAACCCTGTTAACTATATTCAACTTTCAATGTTTTGCAAGGATATATGGTACATTGATGGTCTATCTCTTGTGATATTTTCGTTATTTTCAATAAAATAACAAATATATTTTTAACCTTTTTATTTGTGGATTAATATAACCTGGAAATTTGTTTTAAACTAGAAATAGGACGCCCTGTTGCTTGTAGCTGCGACATATGAATAGAAACAGGATAGCATAGAAGAACACACATTATCATGTGTAATGTCCACCCTATCAACCTTTTGCAAAAATTGTACAGTAATCTTACAAGGCCCTGTTTCATCTGTAAAATATATCAATGATGCTTAAATATTTATTAGTATACATGTAAATTATTTCAGCTTCATGCCTTTTTGCATTGGTTGGGTAGAAAATTTTGACGAAATCACTCTATCTTGCATGGTTAAGGAGATAGAAGCGAATTTCCGTTTTTCAATTTTTGGCAAAAATTCAAAATGGCTGCCATATGTGGGAAGAGGAATATTTTTGGAAAACTGCCAAGGGTACACTGGTCAGATACCCTGTGGGTTCATTGAAATCGCTCTATCTCGCACGGTTAAGGAGACAGAAGCAAACTTGCATTTTTTTCATTTTAGGCAAAAACTGAAAAATTCAAAATGGCCGCCATTTTTGGGGAGAGTAAAATATTTTGAAAATTGCCAATAGTACATTGATTAGATACCCTGTGGGTTGAAAATTTCTACAAAACAAGATGACTGCCAAAAGTGGCGAAAATTGAAATGTTTCAAATTCACATAGAATACTCCTCTACTACCATATGGGTTAAAAATTGAGTCGAAATCGCTCTATCTCTTACGGTTTCCGAGATATTAACATTTTTTGGTTTTCCGCAAAAATCCAAGATGGCCGCCAAAAGTGGCGAAAATTTTGTATAGAATACTTTGCTACTACCCTATGGGTCAAAAATTCTGTCGAAATCGCTCTATCTCTTACGGTTTCTGAGATATTAATAAATTTTTCAATTTTGTATAGGATACTTTGCTATCACCCTATGGGTCAAAAATTCTGAAATCGCTCTATCTCTTACGGTTTCTGAGATATTAATAAATTTTTCAATTTTGTATAGGATACTTTGCTATCACCCTATGGGTCAAAAATTCTGTTAAAATCACTCTATCTCTTGCGGTTTCCGAGATATTAACATTTTCAGTTTTCCGCAAAACTCCAAGATGGCCACCAAAAGTGGCGAAATTGAAATTTTTCAATTGCACATAGAATACTCTACCACTACCATGCGAGTCAAAAATTCTGTCGAAATCGCTCTATCTCTTACGGTTTCCGAGATATTAACATTTTTTGTTTTTCCACAAAAATTCAAGATGGCCGCCAAAAGTGGCGAAAATTAAAATTTTTTAATTTTGTATAGAATACTTTGCTACTACCCTATGGGTCAAAAATTCTGTCCAAATCGCTCTATTTCTTACGGTTTCTGAGATATTAATATTTTTTGTTTTTCAAAATTCAAGATGGCCGCCAAAAGTGGCGAAAATTGAATTTTTTCAATTTCACATAGAATACTCTGCTACAACCCTATGGGTCCAAAATTCTGTCGAAATCGCTCTGTCTCTTACGGTTTCCGAGATATTAACATTTTTTGTTTTTCCGCAAAAATTCAAGATGGCCGCCAAAAGTGGCGAAAATTGAAATTTTTCAATTGCACATAGAATACTCTACCACTACCATGCGAGTCAAAATTTCTGTCAAAATGGCTCTATCTCTTACGGTTTCTGAGATATTAAGATTTTTTCGTTTTTCGCAAAAATTCAAGATGGCCGCCAAAAGTGGCGAAAATTGAAAATTTTCAATTTTGTACAGAATACTCTGCTACTACCCTGTGAGTCAAAAATTGTGTCGAAATCTCTCTATCTCTTACAGTTTCTGAGATATTAAGATTTTTTCGTTTTTCGCAAAAATTCAAGATGGCCGCCAAAAGTGGCGAAAATTGAAATTTTTCAATTTTGTATAGAATACTCTGCTACCACCCTACGGGTCAAAAATTCTGTCGAAATCGCTCTATCTCTTACGGTTTCTGAGATATTAATATTTTTTGTTTTTCCGCAAAAATTCAAGATGGCCGCCAAAAGTGGCGAAAATTGAAAATTTTCAATTTTGTACAGAATACTCTGCTACTACCCTGTGAGTCAAAAATTGTGTCGAAATCGCTCTATCTCTTACAGTTTCTGAGATATTAAAATTTTTTCGTTTTTCGCAAAAAATTCAAGATGGCCGCCAAAAGTGGCGAAAATTGAAATTTTTCAATTTTGTATAGAATACTCTGCTACTACCCTACGGGTCAAAAATTCTGTCGAAATCGCTCTATCTCTTACGGTTTCTGAGATATTAATATTTTTTGTTTTTCCGCAAAAATTCAAGATGGCCGCCAAAAGTGGCGAAAATTGAAATTTTTCAATTTTGTATAGAATACTTTGCTACTATCCTATGGGTCAAAAATTCTGTCGAAATCGCTCTATCTCTTACGGTTTCTGAGATATTAATATTTTTTGTTTTTCGCAAAAATTCAAGATGGCCGCCAAAAGTGGCGAAAATTGAATTTTTTTCAATTTCACATAGAATACTCTGCTACAACCCTATGGGTCAAAAATTCTGTCGAAATCGCTCTGTCTCTTACGGTTTCCGAGATATTAACATTTTTTGTTTTTCCGCAAAAATTCAAGATGGCCGCCAAAAGTGGCGAAAATTGAAATTTTTCAATTGCATATAGAATACTCTACCACTACCATGCGAGTCAAAATTTCTGTCAAAATGGCTCTATCTCTTACGGTTTCCGAGATATTAACATTTTTTTGTTTTTCCGCAAAAATTCAAGATGGCCGCCAAAAGTGGCGAAAATTGAAATTTTTCAATTTTGTATAGAATACTTTCCTGCTACCCTATGGGTCAAAAATTCTGTCCAAATCGCTCTATCTCTAACAGTTTCTGAGATATTAAGATTTTTTCGTTTTTCGCAAAAATTCAAGATGGCCGCCAAAAGTGGCGAAAATTGAAAATTTTCAATTTTGTACAGAATACTCTTCTACTACCCTGTGAGTCAAAAATTGTGTCGAAATCGCTCTATCTCTTACGGTTTCTGAGATATTAAGATTTTTTCGTTTTTCGCAAAAATTGAAGATGGCCGCCAAAAGTGGCGAAAATTGAAATTTTTCAATTTTGTATAGAATACTCTGCTACTACCCTATGGGTCAAAAATTCTGTCGAAATCGCTCTATCTCTTACGGTTTCTGAGATATTAATATTTTTTGTTTTTCGCAAAAATTCAAGATGGCCGCCAAAAGTGGCAAAAATTGAATTTTTTCAATTTCACATAGAATACTCTGCTACAACCCTACGGATCAAAAATTCTGTCGAAATTGCTCTATCTCTTACGGTTTCCAAGATATTAACATTTTTTATTTTTCCGCAAAAATTCAAGATGGCCGCCAAAAGTGGCGAAAATTTTGTATAGAATACTTTGCTACTACCCTATGGGTCAAAAATTCTGTCGAAATCGCTCTATCTCTTACGGTTTCTGAGATATTAATATTTTTTGTTTTTCGCAAAAATTCAAGATGGCCGCCAAAAGTGGCGAAAATTGAATTTTTTCAATTTCACATAGAATACTCTGCTACAACCCTACGGGTCAAAAATTCTGTCGAAATCGCTCTGTCTCTTACGGTTTCCGAGATATTAACATTTTTTGTTTTTCCGCAAAAATTCAAGATGGCCGCCAAAAGTGGCGAAAATTGAAATTTTTCAATTGCACATAGAATTGAAAAATTTTGTTGTAATTTTAATTTTTATTAGATAAATACTTACCATTTCCTGACCATTGCTATATGTTGGTGCCATCCAACTCACTGGCCAACGTTGAGAAACGTTTTAAGAAACCTTAAGAGGCCAGTGAGTGAGTGTGAACTAGCATGTCCCCCTAGTGGTCATGTGACCACGCTAGTAAACAACCTTCATTATTTTTGTTGCAGAAAATACTCCCCTAGTAACCTAGTACTAAATTCTGCGGGGAGGCTGGGGGGGACTATCCTGGTCAGGAAATGGTAAGTATTTATCTAATAAAAATTAAAATTACAACAAAATTTTTCAATTTTATTGCGAAAAATACACTTACCATTTCCTGACCATTGCTGAATGCAGCCTTCATGGAAGGAGGGCAGTACTAGAATATAAAGACCCAGTACACCACTCTGCACAGCTATCATACACAGCACAATCCTATAGGCATTCAGATCCAAACTCACCTCCCAGATGAGGCAGAGGAACTGTTGAGCACTACAAAACAACACAGCCTTGTTGTTGTTGCTGTTGTAGGAAGGAAGTAATCATTACAGAGACTCACTACCTAGCCTACAACTAAAACAATATGAGAAGTCTACATTGAAATTTACATGCATACAACAACATATAAACTTTCAACAGTCACCACATACCATACAGATCCCATAAATCATAGTATGTAGTTGAAGTTCTCACAAACTGACAGTTATTGCCACAGTTGAATGCTGTATCTAGACAAACATCCAACCCCCACACAGGTGACACAAATATTGGAAGTGTCATCAGCATATTGTGTTATTCCAAGCCTGAATGAAGTCAACAATTCTGCCTAATATAAAGACAGATAGTATGACAGACATACAGATGCAAATGCATACTAAAGTATCGAAATAGGTATCACACATATACTTATAAGATAACAAAACTGTAGGACACCATATCAAAGTCTGACCACAGGCAAACCAAGCAGGTGAGACTGAAAATTGGTGAAAAAGTTATGGTTTCCAGTAACAGGCATCTGAAAATTCATATACAGAAACCCTATACTAAAACCTAAAGATTCTTGCTTTGACTCGCTGCTGTTGAGTCAGAATTTGACTTTTCCTCAGTCAAAAAGCTAGTCTGCCTACAGCAAGATAAGATAGTTGACCTGAAAATATCTGCTGTAAAGCCTTCCTAACTAGGCACAGACAAGACACAAAATTCCTCATTGAATCCTTTGTCCCAAGTAAAAGTATTTCAAAACCTCACAAGACAAAGAGATCTATCTTGAGTAAAACTGCTGTCCCAGAGATTGAGAGCTGGCATATCGACCGGCTTAACTGAAGTAGGCCCATCCGAAGCCAACTGAATCTTGGCTAATAAATGGCCAGAGCCACTTGTGAGCAATACTCATTCAAAGTAAGGGAAGACAAAGCTAACGAGAATACCCTTCTTCCTTTGCCTAATGCCAAAGTCAAAAGAAAGACCGTCTTGAAAGTTAATAACCTCCAAGAAATCTTCCCCAAAGGCACAAAAGGCTGTCTGGTGAGACCAAACAAGACCAGAGACAAGAGGTAAAGAAGGCTTAACCTATTGGCTACTGGATTGTCTCTATAGAAATATGTCAACAATCTATACAGCTGAAGAGTTCTAGAGACTTATTCCCCTTCAAGGAAAGCAATCTACCATTGTTATTCTGTAACCAGCAATAGTAGATGGCTTAAGATTCCTTTCCTTAAAGAAATAATTAAGGAAATTTGCTACATCTAGAAAAGTAGTATCTGAGAAGTTCACCACCAAGAAGCCTCAGATGTGCATAGATTTACCAGGTCCCACAACCAAGAACATCCACCATGACCATCATGATTCAAACATGATGAATCTGCAACTGAAGGTGGTCATCTTCTAAATCACCTGAAGAATCTTGGCTATCCTGGTGCAATCATGATGATTCTGCACCTGTAGGTGATCATCTTGAGTCACCTGAGGAATGAGAGCCACTGGAACAAACACAAAGCTGTCCAGATCCTCCCAAGAAATGAGAATGGACCTGTTCCCCAAGCCCCACAGTCTAAGAAAGGAAACACATACACTGGAAGCTTAAGATTCAGGTTGTTGGATACCAATGGCATAATGATTGAACTCACCAGCAAGGGAAGCCTTAAAAGGAACCTTTGTGGAATAGATCCACCAGATCCCAAAGATAAGACATCCCTAGCCACTCTGATGCCATCCAGAGGATTCTGCACCTAAATCTTGGAGTAGCCCTTCTTACTAGGTACAAAAAGAATTTTCTTGCCTTTCCTGAGATCTTTGACTTATCCAGATAACCTCTCAAGGCTCTCCCTGGACAAAGAAACCTATCTTGACCAAAGCAAGATCTAAAGAAGGTTCCAAAGCAGGAATGACTACAAGTTGCAAACCAAAGAAGCCTTAGAAGCCAAATGATTCACCTGCATCACCTGAAGAATCAAGGTCAAAGGACCAAACAAACTGTCCAGTCCATCCCAAGAAAAGTTGAAAAAGACAAGCTTGTGGTTCAAACTAGTTGCAAAACAAACCCATCATTGGTGATTGTAATCAAAGACAGATTTGATTGAACACCTGAATCAGAATAGAAGATTCAAAAGTCATCCAAAACACATTCAATTTGAATCATCTTGACTTTCATGAACAAAGAATTTGTTGGAATAATTGTATACCCTGGGAAGTGATATGCCTGAATCTGAACCCATGGCATTCGTCCAAGGAATGATTCTTCAGATAAGGAAACAAATTCCTGAAAGTGGGTACCTCCCTACCTGTTCAGATAGGAAACCACTGAAGAAATATCTGGGGAAATCAACAGATTCAGAATCCGAATCAGACCTCCAAATGATTCTAAAGGTAGTAGCCCTGTTAATGTGGAGTCTTGACCCCTCATGATACAACAGACCACTGGCTGTTTGATGCCATAATTGTGCATCCCAACCCTTAAAGAAAGCATCTAATAACAGAAGGAGATTGTGCTCCTTCTGATGAAGTAAAGGGAGCTCCTGCAAACTGAAGATGATCCCTAAGAACCTGAGAACAGAAAACTGGTACATAATCTGTGTATAATGTGTGGTATCTGTGGTACATTAGCAGATAAACAAATGACCCAATGGCACTGTTTTGTCCTATGAAGCCATACCGCCACCAAAGAAATGGCTTCCTTAGAAACCATTAGCCGGAGAAAAAGCTTGTATGAGTAAAGATGTACCCTAAGGTGGAATCTGCAATCCCAACTAAAAATCCTGGTGCTTTAGACAAGATGCGTTCTTATAGATCACACAACCTCACCATGGACTAACATAGCAAACAGGCAGTGAACCGGTGTGAACTGTCATCAACAGGGAAGTGAAGATAACAATTCGCGTGAATCTGGCTATGGAAGAATGCAACTATACTGTAAGGAAACGCGTTAACACACCCATTCACTTACAAGTAACAACTCGCGAAAAACCCAACAATATGAAAATAAGGTACTTAATTAGGCTTATTTACCTCAACTGTTAGTGGTAGCCATCTCTTCCCAGCTTATCACAACCAATAAAGTGTAAAATTGTAGCGATATCACCATCTCACTGGTGTTATCGCCCTTTTGTCGATCATTCCATACACAGCTTTATGCAAACTGATGTCTCCCGCATCTTATTCATTTATTCTTAACACCCATGTCCACAAACTGCTTTAGGAACATGAATAAGCAATCCCTCCTGGTACTGTTGCCTCTGTGAAAGATAAAGAATGGTTGAAGATTATCCTGTTACTATGTTGAGATGTAAGGTGTAGTATATCTGCACTAGTGGACAAACACTACTCCTAAAGATTACTCCTAACCCCTCTAAATCTTCAGAGGATAGTTTTGTAACAGAGTTGGAGGATAAAGTATCATAATGGGAAGAAAAGTGCCCTGGGCACTAATCCCCTTTCTAGCCATGTGTAGGAGTTTGCTCCTTCCCAAACAGAAGAAACACTATACACCTGAGATCACAAAATGAAGTTTTCCTGGACATCTGACCAAAAGTTCAGCAGGAGAAAACCTCATTAAGAGTGAAAAATGCACTCTTAATTCTACCAAACTCATCTAAGAGATAAGATAGAGAAAAGTACGACTTGTAACACTCCTGTTGAATAACAAGTTGGAGAACTGATCCCAGCACTGTCCAACAAAAAATTCCTGATCACTGAGGACTGTAATTGCAAAAACTCTGCACACAGACCAAGGCAAAAAAGAAACTCTGTGAGCTCCTGTTAATCCTTAGCTCCTTGAAGACGTCCTGCCAGAGGTCCTGCTAGACCACTTCAAAAAATTATCCAGGCCTTAACATGCTCTCTGTAGCAGAAACCAGAGAACCTGTACTCCTGAATAATAAATTGACAATGGTTACAAGTTCATATGTACCGGTGACGGTTTCAGACCAGCTGAAAAACCGGTAAAAAATCACAGAAACAAAAGCCAATTACTGAGATGAATCACAGCTCCGGGAAACTGATAAACCGATTTCTGACCTTTTGGGAGGTATGGAAACTCGATTGACTTCGGATGACGTCATGCAGGTATTTTCCTCCGTGAAAAGTTCCGACTGAACCTGACGGAAGAATTAGAAGCTGTGACGAACGCTTCTGCATCCGGAACTTGTCCACGATGCAGCAACCAATGAGAAACTAAGATGTCTGCTCTCACCGGGGAATCCCACCGGACACCCATTCGAGTGAGATCGTCGCGGTGAGATGTTAACTACCACAAAACGCCTGGCTTTTAGAACCCGACGTGAGAATAGCCAATGACAATCGAATTGTCTCCTCTTTTCATGTTGCCTCCATTAGTCGCCTAGCAACATGTAAACTGTCCCTGTCGGAGCTATTGACTGCCAACAGTTTCAGAATTAAAAAGTTGTAAATCTTCAATCAAGAGAAAATAAAATAACTGGTCTCAAGAAACACGAGCCTTTTTGAAGAATTCTGAGAAGAAGAAAGTCTTCATCCAACGACGATACATCCATGCCGCCATCTTAAAATAGTGGTCAAACATCCACCAAAAAATGGCCACAAAAGTCTTTTTATCTGTCCTTTTCTCTTAAATTCGTCCTGAGAAGACATTGTCAACACAGATGCCTTACCACAGAACTCAAATTCCCACAAAAACTCCAAAAACTTTATAAAAATCCAAATTAAAATAACACATCCACACTCTAGGATGGCCAACAAAAATAATGAAGGTTGTTTACTAGCGTGGTCACATGACCACTAGGGGGACATGCTAGTTCACACTCACTCACTGGCCTCTTAAGGTTTCTTAAAACGTTTCTCAACGTTGGCCAGTGAGTTGGATGGCACCAACATATAGCAATGGTCAGGAAATGGTAAGTGTATTTTTCGCAATAAAATACTCTACCACTACCATGCGAGTCAAAATTTCTGTCAAAATGGCTCTATCTCTTACGGTTTCCGAGATATTAACATTTTTTTGTTTTTCCGCAAAAATTCAAGATGGCCGCCAAAAGTGGCGAAAATTGAAATTTTTCAATTTTGTATAGAATACTTTCCTGCTACCCTATGGGTCAAAAATTCTGTCCAAATCGCTCTATCTCTAACGGTTTCTGAGATATTAAGATTTTTTCGCTTTTCGCAAAAATTCAAGATGGCCGCCAAAAGTGGCGAAAATTGAAACTTTTCAATTTTGTATAGAATACTTTCCTACTACCCTATGGGTCAAAAATTCTGTCCAAATCTCTCTATCTCTTACGGTTTCCGAGATATTCAGATTTTTTCGTTTTTCGCAAAAATTCAAGATGGCCGCCAAAAGTGGCGAAAATTGAAATTTTTTAAAATTTTGTATAGAATACTTTTCTACTACCCTGTGGGTCAAAAATTCTGTCGAAATCGCTCTATCTCTTACGGTTTCTGAGATATTAGCAAATTACTCAAAAGTAGTACTGAAAATACACAATGAAGTACCTAAATGGCTATTACTCATGTACTGACAAAGCTATCACTCCCAAATGCAATACCAAGCGAGCTATGGACATAACAATCTTGTATTCAAAATTGTAGCAAAATATCTTTAATTATTTTGGCTTAAATGCACGGAAACCAATGGGTACTGAAAATAGCTGTACTTAAGTATTACTCGGTAAGCAAAAGAGGTACAACAGCCAAAAGCAATCCCAAGCAAGCTACTGACCCAATAAGCCTGCATACCAAATTTGGTGACAATAGCTCTAATACTTTTCCTTTAAATGAGCGGAAACCATGCGTGACGCCGGACATCGGACGCCGGACGGCAGAAAAAGCAAAAATAATATGTCCACCCCCCCAGGGGGGTGGACATAATTATTAGGTATTTAATACTAAATCCTTTTGTCGCTGATATCATGTAGTCAAAGTTAGGGTTTTATGTCTCATTCAAACTTAATATCAATGGTTACTTGTACAAATTTAATATATTTGACATGTAATTCCATAAATTCTAATTACACTCTGTCTTGCAAAAATATTTTTCTTTGAAGAAGTCAATGTCAATCTCGTAAGAATTTCAGTGATGTTTTAAGTTTCCGACATTTAGCATCTACCAAAATTGCTCATTTCCTGTAAATATGGCGGTAAACACAAGCAAGTTTAAAAAGTAGTCTAAAATACTGTCTAAAATATTTTAAAACACATTCAGATATATATATATATAGAAGATTGAGATTTACATGTAATAATCAATTATTAAAAATTGACAGTGACTGACCATGATGGTACTTTGTCACTGACCATTAATTGATCATGCGTCTAATCATCCTGCCACTATATATCCGTTATCACTATATTATTATTCAGGTCCGGAAGCTTCATTAACAGTTTACAATATGTAAAATATGTAATACAATAACCATCTAGATCTGCCTTCTAGGCTGCAATCAATCCTCTCAAAACATACTTGGTTTTACTGCTATGTCAATAGTACCCACAACCTAAATGTTGTGTTGAATATTTCTTGTTGTAATGAACAGATAAATGTTGTAAATAATACTTTAGGATGGCTTTTTATTAAATGTGCCTGGCTGAGCACACTTTTACTAAATTGTGGTTCCCTGAAAAGGAATTGTCAATGATTAAATCAGAATTTAGATAGTTCTATAAATAATTGTTTCTCCAAGCAGATTTGTCATTTGTATCAAATATCCCAACATCCACAAGAGTGGCAAAAAAAAAATCCCAAAAAACAGAACTTGACACCTTTATACACACAATTATAATATAATTTTCATATATACATTTGTATACATATATATTTTGTATAATGAGTCACGACCTTGGAAACCTAAGAAACTCAGCCAAATAGACACTTCAGATTTTTTCACAAAAATACAGTAAACTCAGAAATAAAATCTTGAGAAACAAAAAAGAAAAGTCAAAGTTGGTTTTGTAGGTCACATTCAACAGGCAGGGGTCATATTGGTAAAGGTCCTCAGCATTGTCACTTGTGGGAGTCGAAACCCACACAGAGGTGTGTGCCTGTCATTAGATGCCAAATTTGCTAACCACTAGACCACCATGGACCTTGAAATAAAAGAGAATTTTCTTCAAGAAATATTTTTTCTGTTTTATTTTTTTACTTTTTAAAGCAAAAATAATTTAATTCTACTAATTTTTATAAAGTTCATACAAGCAGTTTGTTCTAGTTTAGTTAACTGAATTCATGACTCAAAATGAGGCAAAGCGTAAAAAACACCTTAAATAGTCCAGATGCTACACAAAGTATCACAGTTATTGCTAAATTTGTGAGAAAACAAATTTCCCCAAAAACCTACTTAAGAGGGAGTTCTACTTAAAAGTAGTGTTGGCAATACAAAATTATGGCAGAAAATGTTAAAAACCTCCCCTAATGCCCAAGTCACACTAAAGAGAGTAATGCTTATGTTTATAGACATCATAATTCCTCCATGTATTGACAGTCTTCTGTCAGTAAAGTTTGCATACTGTAATATTCTGTGCTTTCCATGGCCACAAATGGCAGTTTCAGACTATTCAAAATTTCAACCTACCATTGACAGTATCAAGTTTTGTAGAGTAACTGCAGGGTGTCCTGATATTTCTGTAAAACTGTTTTTTTTTATCCTTTCCTTAACATTCTGTGTCATTCTCTGTGTATCTCTCAAATTAAGTTGTATGGTTGCTGTAATATTACTGCGTCTTTACCGTATCATAACAGTATTTTTCTGTGATGAATCGATTCTGCTCCCAAATTTTGATTTTTTTTGTGGCAAAAACTGTAGCTAGGCGTGCAGCTGGATTCACAGGAGGTAGAGCATTTTGTCTCAGTCAGTCCTGCTATCTATAACTGCCTAAAGTACTGCCTGTAGTGTGACGGGGACATTAGTTAATTGCTTAAAGATTGTTAAAATATTACAAAGCACCAAAAAAGCTTGGATCTTTTGTTTTGAAAGGCAAGAAAGGTGTCTAGAAAATAGCTGATAATTTTATTAAGAGACCACACTTCAAATTTTTCTGGTTACTACCTACTCAGTGGTAGTAACACTATATTACATGTGTTACGCTCTACTGAGTTTCTGTCAGGTTGTGGAATCAGGATGAGAAAGTGACTAGCAGTAAGCTGAATCTCATTCGACCAAGCAAAACATTTCATGTTAATAAGTGATTTGAGGTAATGAGGTACACATGTATATTTCAATGGAAACGGTCTTCAAACAGACCCACTTAAATGGGAGTTCTGGAGTTTCTGTCAGCTCATGGAATCAGTATGAGGAAGCGTCTTGTAGATCTTTTCCAGACAGCACAATCTGGGCCAGGAATGCTACAAATACAAGTTATATTGATAAAATCAGGGTTGGTGATTGAGGCTTTTCAAGTAGCGTAAATACTCCAAATTTTTTTTTATTTGGCAGCATAAAAAGTGTGTCTGTAGCTATCACTGAAAATAATATTAGTTTAAATATTTCAAGACTGAAAATTTGTTTTAATTTTTTTTAACACTGATGGAGAATTGTGGGCTCGATAAATCTGGGTCTTATCCCATATTTCTGTAAAGTCCGGGAGTTTTATTGCAATTTTGTCGAGAGGAAATGTCCATGTTTTGGTTTCATCAGTTTCACTTCCTGTGAGTGGACTATTTGATTGGAGGTGCACATGGAATCCTGAAATTAGAATGGTTTTGCCAATCGGAGGTGTACACAGAATCCTGTGAATCGGCACAGTTTTGCCACTTGGAGATGTACAATGAATCCTGGAATGAGAACAGTTTTGCTAATTGGAGATGGATAATGAATCCTGGAATCGGAACAGTTTGACCACTTGGAGATGGATAATGAATCCTGGAATCGGAACAGGTTTGCTGGCTGATTGTAGGTGTACCAGGAATTGAAACGGTTTTGCATTGGTGGCAATCTGATCTACACATTTTTGATACTGACCCATTATCTCTGGCAGAGTATTTCTGTTTTTTTTTTTTCATATATTCAACCTTTTCAACCCATTAACATTGTCAGTGTTACTGTTGTATACGAGAATCCCTATTCTATTTTTATTAAGAAATGCAGACACTTTTTAACCTGCATTATGTGGTAGAAGCTTTTATTATTTGATTCCTATGTTACCTAAATTTGCTTTGTTACCTAAATATTTGAGTTTATGACCCCATATTTGGATAATAATGGTTTCACAATATCAGTGAAGTTATAGCACCCTTACAGTTTTATAACAAACAAGAGCTGGACTTTAAAAGCAAAATACTCAACTAGACAGTTCCCATTTAGAAGTTTTATTAACAATAAATAAATTCAGGAGTGACTTAAATCAATTACCAGAACAATTAACTATAATTAACAAATAAATGAAAACATGTTAGTTTGAGTAGACATAAACTCGATTTGATGTTTTTATCAGTTCATAAATTGTATGAAAACAGATTAAAATTGAATGTATTCACATTACCGTGAAAAGTGGCACTACTTTGTTGGTTTGAGAGCTGTCCTTTTCTCTCAGCAGTAAGCAGAGGTAGAAGATCACCTGATGCTACGACACAGAAAAACAAATACTTACAAAGATTAAGTTTTCTTGGAAATAAAATCTGACTTCGATCCCTCTTTTAAGGGGGAACAAAGTTATCACACCTAAAAGACCTTAGCAGCATTTCAAATCCAAGTGAATATGACAAATCATTGACTGCAAAACTTTTGTTGGGTTCACATTTGACCTCTGACCCCTATTTCAAAGTCAGAAATAGTTGTCGTTCCTAAAACTCATTCTATCTTTCAGAAGTAAACAGCAGTATATACTGATACTACAACAGAAAAAAAAAATCATTGCGGGTAATGTGATTTTTTTCAAAGTGAGATGAAGTCTGTTTTATGTCAATTTATAAGTAGATTGCATGTAAACACACCTATTAGACTGATGTGTCTGATGTCCATCTGCCTGTGAACATTTTGGTATCCAGACTCTAACCTGAAGGAGTTTCTGCTGACTGATTAGGTGGTAGGACGCCACCTGGGCTAGGTTGCTTGCAAAACTGGTGTCAGTTGTTGCATTCGTCTGTCTGTGTGTCTGTCAGACAACATTTTTGTTTCCAGTCTTTAACTTGAAGGTGTTTCTGCCAATCGATTTGAAACTTAATAGGTAGGACACCACTTAGACTAGGTTGCTTTTCAATTGGTGCCATTTTGAAAAAAAAAAACAACAAAATATGGTCACCATCTTGAAATAGCATTTCTGAACTCTAACTCAGATGATCCACTTCTCAATTTCAAACTTAACAGAGTGATAGAACTAGATTCATCTAATAAACTTGAAATTGTTACCAGACCCTATCCTTAATACATGTTGGTTATACCCCGGTGGTTCATTTTATATTTTGCATTTCAATCAAGGATATATTTTGTAAGGCTGAAATGATTAGCATAATTTGCTAGTCAGGTAGCTGCTCAAATTAGCCATCAATTAACCAGTTACCTGTTTCCGAGGTTTGGTATGTTTGAGGAAATACTGAAAAATGTCATATGGACATGTGTCCCAGATGTAAACAAACAATATCGTGGCTCATAAGACACTAGAAAAGTAAAATTTCACCCAAATTGTTGGATAACTAGTAAATAACATCATATTTTATATTTATAACACTGGACAAAGATAAAATTCTTAATTTGACACCTCTTTAGCTCTTTACTCAAGATATCAAAATACCGGTATTTACAATTCTATAAATTGTGTAAAATCCCACATGAGGTGATATACATAAGGAAACAATTAACCAGTTCAACAATATTGGTGTCGGCTTATGCGTGGGGAAACAAATATTCAGATAATATGGTTAAGGGTTTCAGTCTTAATATTTTGGAAATATATAAGTCTTATTTACCATAGTAACCGCCTCATTGATGACAATGTGTTGTATTTGAGACTGAGGGTAAAATTGGCTCTGATGTCTGCCGGAGGCAAAGGTGGTGGTGAACTGTACACCTAGTCCTGACATCACCAACAGAGATTCTGAAACAGATAAACAAAATATTGAACTACATAAAACACCTTTTAACAACAAATGTACCCTCTAATCAACCAGACCTTTATTTTTAAAACCTTCTTTTGCATTTGGTAAGGGATACATAATAAACCTGCTTACTGAAAACTAACCACACAAGTTTATCAATGAAAATATCATTAATGCCACAATATTGTCAAGAAATCCAGTACAGAATTCATACATAAGGGAAAATTACTGAAAGATTTACAAAACTCTAGTAATACAAAATCACAACAGGTCTCTCTTTATCCCCACACAAACTTATCTTTTACCATTTATTTCACAAATTATGCACTTATGACAAAAAGAGAGAACCTTTGAAATATCCTAAATCAGATTTCTTTTTTCACACAATCACTGCATTTATTTATAAAATATACAAACCTTTGTTAACTTTAAAATGTAGCTTAAACATCCATGTTATAAAAAGAATACCAAGCAATACTACCAAGAAAGTTGGATCCTGTAAAATACAAAGAAAACATTTTGTACAACAATAAAATTCAACAATTCTAAATTTGCTTTGTATTTCAAACCATGAACTATGCTCATCAAACATAAATATTAAGACAAAAACAAAAACTTCTGCTTTTACGCAAAAATATTCTCTATTTTACATAGCTTTATTGTGATTAGAAAAAACATCTTCAAACATATAATATCAACAAATGTTTTATGATGGCATCACAATATCATCTCATCAATGTCAATTTAGGATTGTGAAGAATCCATAATCATAAAATGTTCATTCTGACCAGACAAATTAACCAGAAGAAAAGAGACTTAAACTAGAGGATCGCTCGCAAAAAAAAAAGATAATGTTTTTGCATAGCAAAAACAAAGCGTCCCGAAAAGGATATAAAGGTGAGTGCTAAAGTATTAAGAAAATGCTTCGTTTCTAGCCTTATACTGTTGTGGCAACCAAAGTCAGCGCAGTCTGCTCTATCTAGCACGGTTTTCAAGATATAAGCATTTTTGTGTTTTGCAAAAAATTAAAAAATTCAAAATGTCCGCTATATTTGGCGAGACAAAAATATTTTGAAAATTGGCATGGCTACTCTGCAGAGATACCCACCAGGTCAAAAATTTTGTTGAGTTCGCTCCATATAGCACGGTTTTCGAGATATAAGCATTTTGGTGTTTTGCAAAAACTTTGAAAATTCAAAATGGCCACCATTTTTGGGGAGACAAAAATTTTTGTCAAGACCAATAGCTTTTCCGAGATATTCACAATTTTTCATTTTCGTGTGTGAAAGCTCTTCCAAAAGTAGGTGAATGAGTTATTTGATAAAAATTAGCTATCTGCAATACTTTTAAGAGATAATTCACATTTACTCATTTTGAGTAGGTGAATAATTAGCTATGGGTCTGAAACTTCACCAAGTGAAAGCTCTCCCAAAAGTAGGTGAATGAGTTATTTGAGAAAAATTGGCTATCTGCAATACTTTTAGAGATAATTCGCATTTACTCATTTTGAGTAGGTGAGTAATTAGCTATGGGTCTGAAACTTCACCATGTGAAAGCTCTCCCACAAGTAGATGAATGAGTATTTAATAAAAATTGGGTATCCGCAATACTTTTACAGATAATTAGCATTTACTCATTTTGAGTAGGTGAATAAATAGCTATGGGTCTGAAACTTCACAGAGTGAAAGCTCTCTCAAAAGTAGGTGAATGAGTTATTTGAGAAAAATTGGCTATCTGCAATACTTTTAGAGATAATTCGCATTTACTCATTTTGAGTAGGTGAGTAATTAGCTATGGGTCTGAAACTTCACCAAGTGAAAGCTCTCCCAAAAGTAGGTGAATGATTTATTTGAGAAAAATTGGCTATCTGCAATACTTTTAGAGATAATTCGCATTTACTCATTTTGAGTAGGTGAGTAATTAGCTATGGGTCTGAAACTTCACCAAGTGAAAGCTCTCCCAAAAGTAGGTGAATGATTTATTTGAGAAAAATTGGCTATCTGCAATACTTTTAGAGATAATTCGCATTTACTCATTTTGAGTAGGTGAGTAATTAGCTATGGGTCTGAAACTTCACCATGTTAAAGCTCTCCCAAAAGTACATGAATGAGTTATTTGATAAAAATTGGGTATCCGCAATACTTTTACAGATAATTAGCATTTACTCATTTTGAGTAGGTAAATAATTAGCTATGGGTCTGAAACTTCACGGAGTAAAAGCTCTCCCAAAAGTAGGTGAATGAGTTATTTGAGAAAAATTGGCTATCTGCAATACTTTTAGAGATAATTCGCATTTACTCATTTTGAGTAGGTGAATAATTAGCTATGGGTCTGAAACTTCACCAAGTGAAAGCTCTCCCGAAAGTAGGTGAATGAGTATTTGATAAAAATTGGGTATCCGCAATACTTTTACAGATAATTAGCATTTACTCATTTTGAGTAGGTGAATAAATAGCTATGGGTCTGAAATTTCACAGAGTGAAAGCTCTCCCAAAAGTAGGTGAATGAGTTATTTGAGAAAAATTGGCTATCTGCAATACTTTTAGAGATAATTCGCATTTACTCATTTTGAGTAGGTGAGTAATTAGCTATGGGTCTAAAACTTCACCATGTGAAAGCTCTCCCACAAGTAGATGAATGAGTATTTGATAAAAATTGGGTATCCGCAATACTTTTACAGATAATTAGCATTTACTCATTTTGAGTAGGTGAATAAATAGCTATGGGTCTGAAACTTCACAGAGTGAAAGCTCTCCCAAAAGTAGGTGAATGATTTATTTGAGAAAAATTGGCTATCTGAAATACTTTTTGAGATAATTCGCATTTACTCATTTTGAGTAGGTGAGTAATTAGCTATGGGTCTAAAACTTCACCAAGTGAAAGCTCTCCCAAAAGTAGGTGAATGATTTATTTGCGAAAAATTGGCTATCTGCAATACTTTTAGAGATAATTCGCATTTACTCATTTTGAGTAGGTGAGTAATTAGCTATGGGTCTGAAACTTCACCATGTGAAAGCTCTCCCCAAAAGTACATGAATGAGTTATTTGATAAAAATTGGGTATCCGCAATACTTTTACAGATAATTAGCATTTACTCATTTTGAGTAGGTAAATAATTAGCTATGGGTCTGAAACTTCACGGAGTGAAAGCTCTCCCAAAAGTAGGTGAATGAGTTATTTGAGAAAAATTGGCTATCTGCAATACTTTTAGAGATAATTCGCATTTACTCATTTTGAGTAGGTGAGTACTTAGCTATGGGTCTGAAACTTCACCATGTGAAAGCTCTTCCAAAAGTAGGTGAATGAGTTATTTGAGAAAAATTGGCTATCTGCAATACTTTTAAGAGATAATTCGCATTTACTCATTTTGAGTAGGTGAGTAATTATCTACGGGTCTGAAACTTCACCATGTGAACGCTCTCCCAAAAGTACATGAATGAGTTATTTGATAAAAATTGGGTATCCCCAATAGTTTTTGAGATAATTAGCATTTACTCATTTTGAGTAGGTGAGTAATTGGCTACGGGTCTGAAACTTCACCAAGTGAAAGCTCTCCCAAAAGTAGGTGAATGAGTTATTTCAGAAAAATTGGCTATCTGCAATACCTTTAGAGGTAATTCGCATTTACTCATTTTGAGTAGGTGAGCAATTACCTATGGGTCTGAAACTTCACCAAGTGAAAGCTCTTTGGGATAGCTGCTCTGCAGAGATACCCTGAAGATCAAAAATTTCGTCGAAATCACTCTATGTAGCACGGTTTTCAAAATATTAGCATTTTTGTGTTTTGCAATTTTTGCGAAAAATTCGAAAATTCAAAATGGCCGCCATTTTTGGCGAGACAAAATTTTTTTCAAAATTGGGATAACTACTCTGCAGAGATACCCTGTGGGTCAAAAATTTTGTCGAAATCGCTCTATCTAGCACGGTTTTCGAGATATAAGCATTTTTGTGTTTTGCAATTTTTGCAAAAAATTCGAAAATTCAAAATGGCCGCCATTTTTGGCAAGACAAAACTTTTTTGAAAGTTGGCATGGCTACTCTGCAGAGATACCCTGTGGGTCAAAAATTTCGTCGAAATCGCTCTATCTAGCACGGTTTTCGAGATATAAGCATTTTTATGCTTTGCAATTTTTGCAAAAAATTCGAAAATTCAAAATGGCCGCCATTTTTGGCGAGACAAAATTTTTTTCAAAATTGGGATAACTACTCTGCAGAGATACCCTGTGGGTCAAAAATTTCGTCGAAATCGCTCTATCTAGCACGGTTTTCGAGATATAAGCATTTTTGTGTTTTGCAATTTTTGCGAAAAATTCGAAAATTCAAAATGGCCGCCATTTTTGGCGAGACAAATTTTTTTGAAAATTATGATAACTACTCCGCAGAGATACCCTGCGTGTCAAAAATTTTGTCGAAATCGCTCTATCTAGCACGGTTTTCGAGATATAAGCATTTTTGTGTTTTCCTTATTTGGAAAATTCATAATGATTAATTAATCATTAATTACTCTGCCATTTCTTAACCAATCAATGCCAAAATCTAATGATTTCCAGATTTTAATAGAATGAATGTATTTGCCAAGTTTCAGGTGAATTGATAAAATTCCTTTCAAGTTATCATCCGGACAAGCTTCCCCATCGAAAAAAGACATTTTTGGTCATGTGACCTCTCTGATTGGTTGAAATGTCACTGCAGCATATTCCAAAAAATTCCCCAAGGCTACTGCCTAAACCTGCCAAATTTGAAAAGAATCCGCCTAACGGTTACAGAGTTATAAGGAAAACAAAATGCGGAGCCGGCAGAGCCGGCGGAGCCTGAAGGTCTCCCATACACAAACAAGCGTCCCTTGCGGGACGCTTAAATATGTAGATACGGTGACTGACAATGCATTTCACACACATTTTACATGCATCTCTCATGTAACATGTTCATTAACAATATTTTGCATGAGTGTCCAAAAAATAACATACACATTTCAATGTATTAACTTAAAGACAAGATGGTGACTAATATGTTGACACTACTAGTTTACCACTATTAAGATAAAATGGCGACTAACATGTTGACACTACTAGTCTACCACTGTTAAAAAACTAACATAAAACAATAGGAATAATTACAAAATGCACCAGTTTGGCTGGCTCATTTGAATAAGATAAAGATAACACAGTCCTAATTAAAACTCATGAATCACCTGAGTGTGCAGATTGAGTATAAAGGATGCCACTGTCACTGATGTTGTGATGAGCAGAGATTTCCTGAGTGAAGAGGGAGGATTGTCAATTGTAAATTCAAGGCAGTCACTTGTTAAGTGAACAACTCTAACCCCATGCACCCCACACATTTTGTTTCACCAGATTCATCAATTTATTTCAGTACAAAACATCTGTTTTAAAACACAGAAAAAAATAGAAAATTTTGACTTGTCTCATTAATATCTTTCTTTGTAATATTAGAGTACAACTATTTTATTACACTGCTTATTGTTACCTCCAAATACTTTTTGTCACATTATATTCATCGCTTATTTTTATTGATGGTAAATTCAAACAATCTCTTAAAACAAATCATGGCAAGTACAATTTATTTTGTTCATCCCAAAAAGTATGACATTGAATGCCTTCCTATTAAATATAGTCATGCCAAAAAGGGTAGCCACTCCTGTCTTTTTATCACCAATTTGTTTCCGTTTGCAATACAACTACTGTTGACAATGGTAGATCAATTAAGACAAATATTATACTAAAGTTTCATATTAATATTACAAACTGTCCTTTACAATACAAGATAAACTTAGAAAATGTGTATGACCATAACTGGTGAACTGGCCATAACTCTAATCTAATGTACCGTAATCTAATTAATTTAATGTAATGCTTTGTAGGTGCAATATCTTCCCAACACAGTAAATAGCTGCTTGGGAAGCAGATGATTTTATATTGTGCATATGGTTTAACAGTCAAATTCAGTCAACTGGTTTGGTACACAAACAAGCAAATATAACTCAAACAAATAAGGCTATGTATAACACAAAGTTGAGATTTTTAAAGTTAATAATTGGCACTTACTGTGACTAACTTTATAAAGATTTATGAGCAACTATATTGCATATTAACAGTAAGACTGGATGAACATCCCACATGGTTATGAATTGTATCATTATGCCCATGTGTCATGTATGGTGATGGGAACTAAATATGTGGGGATTAAATGATCCCATCAGAAAGGTAATTACCTTGGTTGTAAACCAACATGGGATCTACATTTACTCCAACAGCACCTAAGATTACCGGTGAGCATATATATCTATACTCAATCATCAAGCACTTATACACCGGGAGCCGCAAAACGGCCATCAAATGGTATAAATACTTGCATAAACTACAATTAAGCTGCTTTTCAGTGTCTCCTTATGATCATAATATAATACAAACAACTAATTGTTATTTTCAAAATGTTTTTGTTCAAAACTTTGTTTTGTTTATATTTAATGGGGTCAATTATTTTTTCCCCTGATAAGCAAAATTTTCTAAGGAATCCAATTTGTGGCCCCTGTATCAAAATTAAGGTACAGTTAAAAATAATTTGTTTTTAGTTATTTTTTCCAATGTTTCACTTAAGTGACCTGAATTAAAGCATGTTTTAATGGTACATTTGATGGGTAAGATCTTTGTAATTGTACATTTATAAACCAAAAGCCTGCTGGCTGTTTCAAAATTCAGTTTAAAAATATAATGCAAGATGAAATAAATAATAATATGCATAGGGACCATAAATATGATAATTATGTTCCTAATCGTGATACTTTACTTATAAATAATCATGACATAGGCTCATGAGGATTGACGTCAGGATCATGTGATAAAACTGTCCAGATGGCCAAATCATGGCTCCTGGCAAAATTGTGGCTACCCGGTGTATTTGATCTTAATATTCATGAGTTGAATTTGGAAGTCTGTGGATGTGCAGTATTCGATTGTCAAACTAGCATATATACATAATACACTACTAAAGTATTTGACTTTGTCATAATCAATATTCATGAGTTAAATTTAGAATTTAAGATTGAAAGTACTTTATTGGCAAACAACTACATTTAATTTGCTCATTAATAGCAAATATAGTGGGTCATAAAGTCAACACCTTGTTTCAATAAGTAACTATTGTGACATATCAGGATAACTAAAATGCATGAAATTTGTTTTTCTGTTTGTCCATTATCACTGTCTTGTCTACAGAACTGAGCATCCCTGGGAGTTTTTGTACAAGTGAATGCCCACCTTGAATTTCATTGTTATAGGGGTGGACCAATTCATGCCCATGTACCTATTTGCGCGCACCCTCAATTTTCTTGAATATTTTTTTGACGGAAAATATGTTTACCACTCCATAATTATAAAATTGATCATATACATTGGTAATTTATTGTGTACCAATGATTGTCTTTAATTAATTTAATAATGTAAACATGTTAGTATAATTTAAATCCAAAATATTAGTCACAGTATGGGCATTTATTGGTAGAAAGCCACTACACCCATAGACAGTAAATCGGACAGGGCATTCCAGGACACAAAAATAAATTGTGACAGATGAACCTTTTTGGAATTTTAGTGTTGAAAGTAAATAAAGACATACAACAACAACAACAACACAAGAAGTATGTATGGGTTCACACATTTTTTTATGCTTTTAAAGGGAACTCCAGTACAATTTACATATGGTGTCAAGCCAGGCTAAACACCGCAAGGATGCAAACACCGCAAGGCCCTTTTTAAATTGTAAGGCCACTAAGATGTTACAGAATCTGTTTTACTTTACTATGATTAAAATTTTTCCTTGTTTTAGCTGACATTACATATTAATATTGTCCTGGTTGACTACTTGTGCACATGTTTTCATCCTAATCTGTTTGAATGGTCAAGTCAATCAAAACACACCCTGTGCTTATTCAGTCTGGTACCCCCACGGATCTACTTTACTTATTACTTTTCACAATTTCTGTTGTGTTGTTTAAATAAATTTTTGTGTTTATCAATCAATGTGTGCTATTGGTAGTTTTTGCAATATATAGCAATACATGGCTTAACTTGGTGAAATGAATTTTCCAAGCAGTTATGGTCAGTACATTCAGTATTTTCAATTTTTTTTGAGCTTATATGCTTTCTAAATGTGAAGCTCAAATATTTAATGTTGACGTTTAATTCCATTTAAATAATTGTCTGGGGCCGTATTTACACAAGGGATCAAGTTGAGCGAAAAAATCAGCTCAAGTATGATATAAACAGCTGTAAATTGAACTGATTTTTCGCTCAACTTGAGCTTGATCCCTTTTGTGAATGCCAATCCTGAATTAACCTAATACTGTCAAACAGTATATCTGGTGGACATTTTTTGATCTATTTACATGTATAATCACTTTAACTCTAGTTTTACAGTCTCATTTTCACACAGAATATCAGTATAACAACACACGATAATAAAACACAAGTTATGAAAATTTAATTGTTAAAGGCTAGTTACACTTCCATGCACCTTTTATGCCACTCCAATATGCTTTTAACTCCTGTAGACCTGTACGCCTCCATACCCTCCCACATGCCTCCATATGCTCCATACCCTCTTTATAGTGTCACCCTATAGTGACTTTCTACCAGTAAAATGAGTAAATGCCCACCTACCAGTAAACACCAGACTTATATTTCTTTGTTAGAGGTCAAGGACAAATGCTTCTCTTTACCTGAAACATGGCATTCACTGGTATTTCTGGTTTTCCTTAAAAACGGCTGATAATAATCAGGGTTGGGACAAATACAGAAAAAAGATTGCAAATACAAATACAGTAATTTACTAATTTCTCAATTGGCAAATACTGATTAAAATACAAATACAGGTGATTTTCAGAAGGCATATACAAATACAGTTACACAGAGTTCAAATACAAATACATCCAGCTAGAACCCCACACTGCAATTAGTAATAAAGTATGTTTGATATAAAGTAAAAGCATGATTAAAAAGAAAAAAGGCTGACACTATTTTGTAATCAGTACTTCAAAGTGACTAAGTATAACTATGAAACTATAAAAGCGATTAAATAGTTTTTTAAATAACACTTCAAATTGGCTATAAAAAGAAAATGAAAATTTTGACAAATAGTCCAGGAGTTCTTCAAAAATCAGGGAATGAGTAGTGTGGTGATCGGTACGTGACCAAGACCGGTGTATGGCGGTGCGTCGGTGAATTTGGCGGTTTCGCGCTCACCAGCTTGGATTTCTCCACTTTAAAAGGCGTCATATCGCCTTTTAAGCATTATTTTATATATATTTGTTGATAAATTAATCATATTTTACCTTATATTTGCTTTATATCCTCGTATTTTCACATTTTTAAGTGTAATCTATATCCAATATGGCGGTGACCTAGTTATGGGCGCTCGCTAAACCTCGTTTCGTCACGAATTCGTGACGTCATTTTAATTTCGTGACGTCAATTTTACGTCATTTGACGGTGTTTACCGGCGATTCCTATATAAGGAACGTCGTTTCAGGTGAAAAGGTGTGTGTGGAAGTGAGGGCCTAATATAATTGGTTGAAACCAAAGGAAACCTACACTGATAGGGTAATTATAGTAGAGCACATGCAAGACTCATTCATGCTTGTAGTAACATCTCTTTATTAGGAAATTATTGTACCAAGTATTTATTTAGGGAGGTATTTTGAATTAAATTATTATAATGTCCATGTATTTATTTAGGGAGGTACTTCGAATGTAATGATTGCCATGTAAATTATATTTTGTCTGTTGAATGAATATGAAATAAAAATAATATTGTGATTATTTTATGCTGTTTTGGATTTAAATTCAACTAACCTTCTTGGAAACATTAGATATTGGGCCAAAAGTGATACCAAGCCTCATTTATGAATGAGCCCGATATTTGAACCGATAAAGAATTTGGGACTTTTGGTATTTTGAACACAACGCGAAACTTGGCACACAAACTGTAACCCAAACACTGGGACGCTACAGATATTTTATGGTGCCGTGACCAGGATTGGTTAATTTATATTTGGTACAGTAATTTCTTATGTAGTAATTTCTTATGTTTTGTGTCCATTTTTTTTTTAGTCCAAATATATGTCCAATATGTCAAACCCAAAGCACAATCATAGCTGGATTCAAACTGTTCAAGATTGGTTGCCAAGATGGCCCAAAAGGAACAGAGCTCCAGATAATGATAAAGCCATATCAGACTCTGAGGTGCAAATCAATAAAATTCCTCCAAGGTTTCAAAGGCCCACTGAGGCATGTACAGCTCCACCATCCCTGAGTGGAGAAGATTTCCATATTCCTGGTCATGCTGGAGACCCAGCCGTGAATCAGAGTGATGATTTCTATGATTTACACAATCATGTTGATGCTCGTTTATGTCAGTCAACTCCAAAAACATTGCCCAAAGCAATTGTTTCTGAGAGGCCAATTGACAATAGACTAGCAAACAACAAACCATATTGTGAAAATAGAAACAATCACAATTTGAGTCCAAATGCACAAGTCTGGATTCCCCAGAATGACCGAGAATATGATCACAGTGCAGGTGATTTTGAGGAACATGTTACTAGAAAGTCACAGTTCAATCAAAATACCGGCAATCATAGACCACATAGAATTGAAAAACAAACAGGGCAAAATAATCAGGTCAACCACCATGAACATTTCTATAAACCTAGTGGCAGAGATTTTTATCGTGCCAATGGCAACAGAAATAGAAAGCAAAGGGATCCCGACAAATTTGACGGGCATTCAATAGAATGGGCAGATTATTTACACCATTTTGAAATGGTAGCTAGTTGGAATGGGTGGTCACAACAAGAAAAGGCCATGCAACTTGCAATTAGCATGCAAGGCGAGGCACGCCGAGTACTTAGTGACATCTTGTATGTACCTTTGGACAATTATGAAGCTCTGGTTCATGAACTTTCTAATAGGTTCAATCCCATTGAGAAAGAGTCAGCTTTTAGAGCAGAGTTTAGAAATAGGATCAGAAAAGAATCTGAATCACCAATGCAATTTGGTTACTCCCTGAAAAGATTGGCAGTGAAAGCTTTTCCAAATATAAACATGGAAGCTCAGGAGCAATGGGTACTTGATCAGTTTATAAATGGATTGGGCAACATTGAAATACGGAAGCATGTCCAATTTGCACACCCTGCAAATTTGCATGAAGCTATTTCATTGGCCACTGAATTTGAAAGTTTTGAGCAGAATTCCCACAGGAAATTTTCCAAACCAATGAATTCCAAAGTAATGGCTATTGGAAATAGTGAGTTGCAAAGCACTGAATTTCAAAATCTTTGCAAGAAACTTGATAAAACAGCTTCTGAGATAGAGAAAATTCAGGTTGAATTGAAGAATCTCAAACAAAACAATCAGGACAAACCACAAGGTTCAAACAAAATGGGCAATAAGAAAGTGATCGAGTGTTATAGATGCCATGAAAAAGGACATTACTCTAGAGAATGTCCACAAAATCCAGCAGCTAAGGCTAGTAAAGCTGGAACATCTCCCAAAGCAAAGTTAAACTAGATGTAGCTGAGAATGACAAGGCCGAATTCTCAGCTAACAAAAATGAAAGGCCAATTGAGGGAAAAATTGAAATGATAAATTCGTCATGTTGGTATGTGGATGGCAGTGTCATGGGAATTCAAACAGAATTTTTAGTTGACACTGGATCCACATACACAATTGTGGATTCTATATTCTATGAGAATATTCCTGAAAATATGAAACCACCATTGGAACAAATCAATTTGATATTGAAAAATGCCAGTGGGGAGGTCATGGATGTATTAGGTCAAACAAACATGGATCTTGAGGTCAAAGGTCAGGTGTTTAACGTCCCTGTGAAAGTTGTATCTTTAGGTGATAAGAGTACAATTTTGGGATTGGATTTTATGGAAGGTCAAAACTGTATCTTGAACTTACACAAGGGTACCATGAAATTGAATGGTCGTACCTTTGGTATGAAAAGAAAAGGTGAAATACAATTGGCCTACATACATTCAGAAACGAGTTTTCATATACCCCCAAGACATGAAATGGTCATAGAAGGAGTATTGAAAGACAAACAATTGACTGCAAACTTAAATGAAGGTTTAATTGAATCAAATACTTACGTTACAAATGACACTGGTCTACTAGTTGCAAGGTCACTGGTAAATTTGAAACAAAATACTGTACCTGTGAGAGTAGCTAATGTAAGCGACCAAATTGTCAAAATCAAGAAAGGTACCAGACTTGCCAAACTTGAATCAGTAAAGGAAGTTTGCAATTTTGATAAAGGTGAATCAAAACAAAACGACGAACACATTGCATATGTGAACAAGATTGAACATAGTAAGTTAGGTGACTTACCTGAACATTTAAAACCACTGGTTGAGAAAACAAGTGATTCACTTTCTCCAACTGAACATGACGAGGTCACACAGTTACTATACAAGTATCAGGACATTTTTAAAAGTCCTGAAGGTAGACTTGGTAGAACTGACTTGGTAAAACATCGACTTGACACTGGTAATGCTATACCCATTAAACAACGTCCACGCCGCTTACCAATGGCACAACAAGACGTAGTTGACAAAGAACTTGATAAAATGGAGGCCGAGGGAATAATTGAACCTAGTGATAGTCCCTGGTCTTCTCCTTTGGTTATTGTCAAAAAGAAAACAGGAGACATAAGGGTATGTGTAGATTACAGGGCCTTAAATGAGGTATTAAGGAAATCTGCAGTGCCTTTACCAAAGATTTCAGAATGCTTAGATTCCTTATCTGGGTCAAAGTACTTCTGTACATTAGACTTAGCCCAAGGATACTATCAAGTAGCAATGCATCCAGAAGATAAATGCAAAACTGCATTTACTTCTAGAAGGGGTTTGAGACAATTTACGGTAATGCCGTTCGGTCTGTCAAATGCTCCTGGAACATTTCAGTCCCTAATGGAATTAGTTCTGAGTGGGTTACAGTGGTCTAAAGCTGTCCTTTATTTAGATGATATTATAACCTATGGGAAAACTTTTGAAGAAACAAAGGACAATCTGGAATGTGTATTTCAAAGATTAAGACAAGCAGGGTTGATACTAAAACCTTCAAAATGCAACCTGTTTCAACTATCAGTTGAATTTCTAGGGCATATTGTATCCAGTGAGGGAGTATCTTGTGATCCAAAGAAACTTGAGGCTATTAGAGAGTGGCCAAGGCCTACTTCAGTCAAACAAGTGAGATCATTTTTGGGCCTCGCTTCTTACTATAGGAAATTTTTGAAATCATTCTCAACCATTGCATCACCATTACATGCTCTTACCAAAAAGAATGTCAAATTTGCATGGGATGAAAACTGTGAACTGGCTTTTCAAACCCTGAAAGAAAAATTGAGTAGTGACCCAGTGGTTTTGTCCTATCCCAACAATGAAGGTACATTTGTGCTTGACACTGATGCCAGTTTGTGTGGAATAGGCGGAGTACTATCTCAAGTTCAGGAAAATGGTCAAGAAAAGGTCATAAGTTTTGTTAGTAACACCTTGAGTAAAACTCAACAGAACTATTGTACTACCATGCGTGAACTTTTGGCGGCAGTTGTATTTATCAAACATTTTCACCATTACTTGTGGGGAAGAAAGTTCATTCTGAGAACTGACCATGCTTCGCTGAAGTGGTTAGTTAATTTTAAGGAACCGGAAGGTATGCTAGCCAGGTGGTTATCAGTACTTTGTTCCTATGATTTTGAAACACAACATCGTAAGGGAGTGGCACATGTAAATGCTGACAGTCTTTCTAGACAACCACCACGCAAGTGTAAACGTGATGATTGTGAAGATTGTGCATTAGTGAGCACTCAATGTGTGTGTGTTGTAACTAGAGCTCAGGCTAAAAACCAAGAAGGTCAAGGTCAAGTAGAGACTCAGTTCGATAAGGTCAAAGAACCTGATAATTCAGAAACTAAGTCCAAGACCAAATTAAATAATGACGTTCAAAGTTCTAGTTTAGATGACAGTGAACTTGCTTCAAATGTAATGGGAAAAACCTTGATCAGTAGTCCTACTAGCATTGCGACTAGTAGTGAAAATAGTGAGGTCAATTCACAAGCTACTGTTAATAGGTCAACCATGAAAAACAAGATTAAATGCAACTGGGCTGATACTTGGTCAAATGAGCAGTTGAAGAATGGTCAATCAGAAGATCAAAATATTTCACGTGTTATTAGGTTCAAACTTGAAGGTCAAGCTCAACCTGATAACAGTGTGTTGAGTACTGAAAGTCCTGAGGTCAAAATTTTGTGTAGTCAATGGCCTATGCTAGAAATACAACATGGCATGTTGTACAGGAAATGGGAGTCCGAGGGGCCTCATGCCAAACCTGTACTGCAATTTGTGGTTCCTAGTCTAATGAGGCAAGAGATATTGACACATCTTCATAACCATAGGACATCAGGTCATTTGGGGATCAGTAAAACACTAGGTAAAATAAAACAAAGATTTTATTGGCCGGGCTTTAAGAAGGATATTATCCGCTGGTGTCAAAAATGCCAAGTGTGTAACAGTCATAAAGCTGGTCACATGCCAAAAAAAGCACCAATGAAGCAAGATTTTATCTCAGCTCCAATGGACAAAATAGCATGTGACATCATGGGACCGTTACCTGAAACAGAAAGAAAAAACATATACATACTAGTAGTATCTGATTATTACACAAAGTTTGTAGAAGCATATGCACTCCCAGATCAAACAGCTCAAACAGTTGCTGACTGTTTGGTGACGGAGTGGATATGCAGATTTGGTGTGCCATTACAGATTTTGTCAGACCAAGGTAGAAACTTTGAGTCTGGTTTGTTTCAAGAAGTATGCAAGTTGCTGGATATGAAAAAAATCCGTACTTCACGCTATCGTCCACAAACAGATGGTTTGGTTGAACGATACAATCGGACGTTGAAGTCAATGCTTAAATCATTTTGTCAGGTTGAAAAATCTGATTGGGACCATCATTTACCGTACGTGATGATGGCATATAGGGCAACTATTCAGGAAAGTACTAAATGTACACCGAATTTGTTAATGTTTGGAAGGGAAACCAGACTTCCTGTCGAGATAGTATATGGGGCAACTAACACTGAAATGTGGCCAAGTTGTCCCATAGATTATGTTGAATGGGTCAGACAAAGTATGTCTAATGCCTTTGGAAAGGTCAAAGAGTCGGTCAAGGCCAACGCTTTACGTCAAAAACGTGCCTATGATCGTAATTCCGCAATGAGAACCTTTAAGGTAGGGGAATGGGTTTGGGTCTACCACCTTCCAAGTGACAAACAAAAATTTGGTCAAGGATGGAAAGGGCCATTCTTGGTAGTTGATAAAATAGGGGACTTAAATTATCGTGTCCAAGAACATAAACTTTCTAGAAAAGTTACATTGCATGTAGATCATATTAAAAGATATGAAGGCGAAACCCCAGAATCATGGGTAGTTCCTAGTCTCATTCATTCAGATAAGGAAACACAAACTGAGTAAACTCACAAGTATAAATAGTGTACATAAGTGAAATTATGTAAAAAGTGTAAATATGTTACATAATTGATGCTTATGTCTGACATAAAATACTTAGTGGTGTTTATTATTTTTTTTTTTTTTAGGAAAAATGAATGAAGAGAACATTCTGGAAGAGATACTCAAAGATGCAGCAGACCTAGTCTGGCCGGAAAATGATAATTTGGAGGAGGGAGAAGTCTTAGATGACTTGATTCAATTTCCAGACAAGCCCGTGATAAAGTGCCCGGTACCAGCATGCCAGAGCAAAAAGTTCACCAACGCTTTCACATTACGCAGGCACTGGGCAGAAGTGCACCGTGAGGAGGTGTCTTTACTGCAGTGTGAAAGTTGCACCCAAGTCTTTAAGAGAATGTCAGACCTCAAGAAGCATGGTGCACGCAAACATAACAATAACCAAATCAAGGGAGACCAAGTGATGAGGAAGAATAAATATTACATAAATCCCAAATCTGTGACCCCGCCAGAGGGATGTGAGACGGCAGTAAGCAAGGTGAGGACAGGGCCTGTGGAGAGTCAGATGCCACTTCAGACCTCGCAGCTGAGAAACGTACCAACCTGTGCACCCAAAACAGCACCCAGAAAGCCAATCAACCTGGAGGAAAGGATTATGGATGGAACAATTGAAACTTCTAGAGACTTGATCGTTAGAAAAGTGTTGGAGGCTAAAGAGAAAGTGAAGTTCTGGAGTAAAGTTGAGGCACAAGCAAAACAGGCACTACAAAAATTTGATGAGGAAAAGAGACAGGCTTCTATACAGGACTTGAAAAGGAAATTACAGGAGGAACGAGACATCAGAAGAGACTGTGAGGCAAAGATGAGGCGTCTGCAAGAGAAGTCAAGGATCCATCGTCAGATGAACTTTCTAGATTATGTTAACCATGATTTTTGAAAGCAATTAAAGCATAAAATATCTGATTTTTTTTTTTTTTTTTTTTTCTTTTTGTTGAACTGAGCCAAATTTTTGGTAGGGTAATTTTCTAAATTACTAAAGTCGGGTTCATTCAACATACATAAATTATAAATAGTAAATTGAAACATTTAAGTAACTCTTCATATCTTTCTGAATTTTGAAACATAATTTCAATTAACTTTAAAGAATGTCAATATAGATACATTTTATGCTTATTGCTTCCACTGTGTATGTATTATATGGCTGTTTTAGTCACTGGCGACCTTTTCAGGTCACATTAACAGTTACCTAGGTAGTTTTAAAATGACTGATTTTAATATCTGGATATTTCAATGTGTATGTTTATTGTATGTTTACTGGCTATTTTAGTTAATTGACTTAGTTATGATCTTTTTAGGTCATATTATTACTTTACTTATGTAAAGAGTACTTGAAGAGTATTTGACTCTTGTGTTGAAGTTAATGATATTAATGTATGTGTAAATATATATAAATGCTTTTCACTATTATGTATTTCAGTATATGAGTCTAGTCTCTTATCAATATTAGAATGTGTTTTTATCAGTATTAGAATGTGTTTATAGCTTATGAGTCTAGTCTGTTATCAGTATTAGGTTGTGTTTATAACTTATGAGTCTAGTCTTTTATTTGTTATCAGTATTAGAATGTGTTTATAGCTTATGAGTCTATAGTCTTTATCATATTAGGCTGTGTTTAACTTATGAGTCTAGCCTCTTGGCAGTATTATACTGTGTTTTAAGCTTTTCAGTTTAATCTTTAGCAGCTTTATTTCTGTATTAAACTTTGTGTAGCTTAAGATTTTTTTTTTATAAGTATACATGTTATGGGGACATAACATATTTTTAAGTGGGGGGGTAGTGTGGTGATCGGTACGTGACCAAGACCGGTGTATGGCGGTGCGTCGGTGAATTTGGCGGTTTCGCGCTCACCAGCTTGGATTTCTCCACTTTAAAAGGCGTCATATCGCCTTTTAAGCATTATTTTATATATATTTGTTGATAAATTAATCATATTTTACCTTATATTTGCTTTATATCCTCGTATTTTCACATTTTTAAGTGTAATCTATATCCAATATGGCGGTGACCTAGTTATGGGCGCTCGCTAAACCTCGTTTCGTCACGAATTCGTGACGTCATTTTAATTTCGTGACGTCAATTTTACGTCATTTGACGGTGTTTACCGGCGATTCCTATATAAGGAACGTCGTTTCAGGTGAAAAGGTGTGTGTGGAAGTGAGAGCCTAATATAATTGGTTGAAACCAAAGGAAACCTACACTGATAGGGTAATTATAGTAGAGCACCTGCAAGACTCATTCATGCTTGTAGTAATATCTCTTTATTAGGAAATTATTGTACCAAGTATTTATTTAGGGAGGTATTTTGAATTAAATTATTATACTGTCCATGTATTTATTTAGGGAGGTACTTCGAATGTAATGATTGCCATGTAAATTATATTTTGTCTGTTGAATGAATATGAAATAAAAATAATATTGTGATTATTTTATGCTGTTTTGGATTTAAATTCAACTAACCTTCTTGGAAACATTAGATATTGGGCCAAAAGTGATACCAAGCCTCATTTATGAATGAGCCCGATATTTGAACCGATAAAGAATTTGGGACTTTTGGTATTTTGAACACAACGCGCAACTTGGCACACAAACTGTAACCCAAACACTGGGACGCTACAGTACCATTGTGCATAAATATATTTTTTACGTTTTATTGGGAAACAAAAAAACCCACCATAAAAAGCCCCACTGCTTTTGGCAAACCCATAAAAAATCCCACCCTTAAATTTGACAGGGGCATAAAAAACTCAACTCTTTTCTAAACTAACTTTGTCTTACGTATAAAAAGTATGTCTCATTTCACATTGTTTCACATAAACTAAAAAACAAAATAAACTTTATGGAAATTTATTCTGTAATCATTATGGAGTTTAAAGATTTCACCATGGCTTTTAAAATCATAACTTGTGGGATGTGATTAAGGAAGGTAAATATTTTATTTCAGTGGCATCAATTGAAATTTATATTTATCATTAAATTTATATATTTATCATATACGGGGAATATATGGCTTCTGATTATTAAAAAGCCACCATTCAAGCACCATGTTTAATCCTTCAATAGAATAACTGGAAATAGTGGATTATAAAGATAAACAATTGAGTCTTGGTATAGGGGCAGTGCATGTGGTTTCTGGTGGAAAAAACAATATACATAATTCTATAATTTCTATGTTTAATCCTTCAACAGAATAACTGGAAAAGTGGATAGTGCAATGTAGTTTTCTATGGGTGTATAATACAGTGCCCACTTGTAATGGTGTTTTCATATCACTCCTGAATAATTGTAGGTAGTGCTCTCGCGACAACTCGCCAACTCGAGTTTCATATCGTTTTTGTTCAACTCGTGAACGTGAGTTTGTCTTAGTTCAAACTCGAGTTCCTTTAATATACTGCAAAAAGTATATAAATAAACTACTTGCCAGTGTACAAAGATGCAATAAAAGCACAATTTGACTTGGTTACTTAATATTTTCCTTCATATTTATCTCTTACGATGTAAAGCCAATGATATCTCTCCATATACCTTACCTGGAAAAAACAACCAATCAAAACGTCCGTTTTATTTCTCAACATGGCAAGAATGTTGATCCTTATTTTGCAGGTAAAATATGACAAATTTTGTTGAAATGTGGTTAAAAATAGATTTCATTATGAAAGGAATCCTGTTAGTGCATATATATTTAAGGTTTGGGTGTTTTGAAATATTGTTATTGACTCGAGTTCAACTCGAGTTGACTTGTCGGTGATTCATGAAACTCGAGTCGGCACTTTGACGACTCGCGGAAGCACTAATTGTAGGGCCATCTTACATTGACCTTAAGCAGACTAGACTGATAGATCAGCTTGACCCTCTTACACTGAGACAACAGGTACCTGGTGTTGAGGGGGTTGTGGCTTCTAGGGCAGGGTCGGTAACGCCGGTATCTCGGTATCGACAGCAATTCACTTCAACACCGTGGTGACACTTTACAGCCGGTATTTCGAATGTCAATATATAATATTGTGAGAAAACGTAAAGTATTAGAAACTAACCTCAAATCTGAAGAAATTATTGACTTTTATCCAATATTTTCACATATTTTAGCACTTTTATGGTGATTTCTTTCAGAACTTCAATGTTTTCTTTTTGCGAAACTAACTTATGGTTGGTGGACTTATTCGATTGGGAATATGCTAGAACGCAATTTCTTCTTTCGGTATCCCGGAATCAGTACGGTTTTGCACTGGCGGGATACCGGAATGAAAAATCTGCTACCGACCCTGCCCTAGTGGCTTCCCTCTGTATTTGTTGTTTAATTTGACACTGTACAAACAATGCTACTTGAGAATGACTGGAAACATGCATCTACTTCTCACTTTGCCTTTAGTAGAAAGCTTAAGTACATGGAGTAACATTTAAGTTTGTGTATGACACAAGAAATAATATCTGTATTTGGGTATTTGATATGTATTTGATCAAATACACCTAAATACAATGATCAAATACAAATACACAGATTTTAAAAATTGCAAATACAGATACAAATACATGTTTTTGGATGTATTTAAATATAAATACAAATACGTATTTGTACTAGGGCTGTAACGATTCTTCGGTTACTCAGAAACGAAACAAATCAGTTTCATACTCGAGTCAAGAAAAGTGAATTGGGTCTTCGAAAACAACTATAAATAGACATAAAAACTAATACAAAATTTTATTTTTCTTTGAAATATATGAATATTGATATATTTTTATAATATAAGGTGTTTCCGTTTTCAGTTTTTTATTTTTTAAGCATTTGCAAATGTCAAATCTGTGTGTAAGAATGATTTTTTAAGACGGTATTTTAATATAACATATTTCAAAGACGCCTCAAATCTCGCAATATAAAAATGGTTACAGTTTCCTGTATTTTGCATTAGAAATGCTCCATTATTCCAAAATTCGATGAAATATCAACATTCTTGCCTGTTGACAGGCTGTTAAAATATGATGACCTTTATTTCGTGGGCAATAATAAGCAATTAACCGAGTCGGTTCTTCCAAAACGAGGAATCGAGGCTAGGGCTGTGACGGGTGCTGAAAAACGGCATCGAGTACTCGCCCTCTGATAACCGGCCCAAATTCGAGTAACCGTGAGATTTAGTATCTACCATTAGAAGTCTTCCGTAAACAAATAGTCAGTTCTGGAAACAAAAGTTTTGAAGAAAAACGTCTTTTATTTAACCAGATATTATAGAGTTTTCAAGCAAAAATAAAAACTTTAATTGATATTATGTGACGGAAATGCTGAAATGTGGCATATTTTACACAAGCGTTTCATTACGTGGGTGATAATACAATACCTCGCGAGTAACCGAGGTTTTAAAATGGACTCGAGTACTAGCAAAGATCGACTTGTCTATTGAGACTCGAGTACTCGTTCACAGCCCTAATCGAGGCGCATTTTCCGGCTTGCTTGCAGCCTAAGGCTGGAAATACACCTGTCCTTAATCTCATCTGTACCTGCATCCGCGTCCGCACCTGTAAGACCCTAGATATTATGGTATAAAACAGTGAACTTCTGTCCGCATCCGTAAAAAAAGGGTCAAGTTTCTTTTTTTGCGGGTGCGGACGGAAGTTCACTGCATTATACCAAAACATCCAGGGTATCACGGATGCTGACATTTACGGATGCGGATAAGGAAATGTAAATAAGGACAGGTGTATTTTGCGAGTTAATTTGTACCCAACCCTGCTGATGATAGAGTTAAAAATTGTTAAATATAAAGCTTTGAAACAAATGTAACCACATGCACATCTATTATTACTTGTAGTGTATATCATTTGATAATCTGGTGGTAGAAGAACAAATATAAAGCTGGTAATATAATTTAAATTCAATAGATTAGCTTCAGCATAGGTGTTTACTGGTAGTGGATTTCTACTAGTAAACAACTGCCTACCAGTGAATGCACGCCTTATATTTCTTTGTTAGAGGTCAAGGACAATTGCTTCTATATGCTTACAAAATGGGCGTTCACTGGAATTTCCAGTCTGCAATAAAAATGGTCGATAATAGAGATAAAATGTCAAAATATAAAATTTTCAAAGAAATGTTGAGCAGCATAATTAAATCATTGATATTATCAATTGTAACTGAAATGTTATTTATTAATTTGGTTAAAAAAATATATGCTACACATGCTAATATAATATTAATGTTAAATATTATCTACAGCATGGGCATTTACTGGTAGAAGTCACTACTGGTCGGCCAGTGAATTTTGCCATCCCAGTGAAGTTCGACACCTGCCGTAAAAACGCTCAAGGACAGGCAATATTCACATTTAAATAAATGGAATAGCTTCTTTCAAAGGCAAGGTATACATATATGCAGTAACTGGACAGTAAAAACTCTTTACTATTGTCATAAAATGCAGGTGACAAACTTCAATGGGGTGACGAACTTCACTGGCTGAGCATGTATAAGATATGCCACTAAGATCAAAGCCTTTATTTTTGAATTAAAAATTTAACATGAGTACTGTAGCAGTGGCTTCACACAAACTTATTCCTTGCTAGTCTAAGTTTCACTATCGCAACTTATGTGTGATTACTTTTTTTAAGGGGGGGGGGGGGGGGGTGTTACGTCGAGCAACCCAGTAAATCCATATTATCGCCCACTATTTTCACAAAGCCTACCAATACTTCACAGGAACATAAAGACAATCAGCAATGGATGACTTCTTGTAAGAATTTGTGATGACATAAAATGCCTCAGGCACTAGATTTACGCAAAAAACTTCAAACTTGGTTACCTTCAACAAAAATAATGGTATACTAAACCTCAGTAAAACCCGGAATTATGCAGCATTCTTAGCTTGCGATACCAAAGAAAGCAGCAGTAGCTGAAGTAAGCATTTTTCCAAGTGTAGATGTTCTATGGAAAACGTACTAAAATATATAATACAGTTATCGCACAACACAATTTTTTAAATGTTAATTGAAGAATTAAAAAAATATATAAGCATACATCTGACACCTGTCCACTAATCCTCAGTGTTCCTAATATTGAATATTGACTAGTTTGCTCATTTTTAACATTAAGCTTAACTAGATGTGTAAGATCACGTTAATTAGTGTTTAATAATAAGTGTTTCTATCATCATTATAAATAAAATAAGCTGTATTTATGTTTATTCATTTTTGAAAGTGTATCGATTCTGCAAATGGTAATTGTGAGTTCAAAAATGTTCATTTCAAATCTATCCAAAAGTTGGATTTTTAACCTCTCTTTAAACAACTTGGTGCATATTGGGACTGTCATAAGTATGCCCACATGCTATAGGCTGCCTTTAAACCCCTGACCACAGAGCTTAATTTTATGTGTTAATTTGCTATTCCTGATAGAGGCAAACTAATTCTGAATTAACTGAATTTAATTGTAACTGTTATTAACCTTTTAACCATTTTATTCCATAGCCCTTAAGGGCTGTTGGATACTGTTTTCTTCCATGGTGCCTGGGAGGCAGGTGGGCACTAGGAAAAATTTCTCTGGGATATATCTCAGTAGTATATATTGAATCAATATCGAGTCGAGTTTCCCATCAATCATGTCACTTTTTGACAGCTGTGCAGCTGCCTGGGGCAGAGGGTAGACGGATGGCTAGGTAGGGTAGGGGTCGGTACTATCTCTATACAGGTTATTGGGCTCTATACAGGTTCTTTGAGACTGGTTCTATGGGGATCTTTATTGTTTGATAGTTTATAGCTATTACTCAGCTGAATCATCATCATCACACAGCTGTTGCTGTTTAATGGGCCAGCTGTCTTTGTCTGATTTTAATGGGTTTGGCTTTTGTCTGCTAGCCATGTGATAAATGGGCCATACTAGATCAAATATTACTTCTAAAAAATCAATCATCACACCAGCTGTGGTTTTTTAATGGGAACTTTAATGGGGCTTTGTCTGCTACCCAAGTTTTTAATGGGGCTTTGTCTTCTAGCCTACTGCATTATATTACTACTGAAAAATGAATCATCACGCACAGCTGTGTTGTTTAATGGGGCTTTGTCTGCTGATGGGGCTTTGTCTCCTAACCCAAGCCTGTTTTAATGGGGAGGCTCTTTGTCTGCTTAATGGGACTTGTTTTATTTGTCTGATTTTAATGGGTTTGGCTTTTGTCTGCTAGCCATGTGATAAATGGGGCTTTGTCTGCTAGCCAAACTTTTCAATGGGGCTTTGTCTGCTACCCATACTAGATCAATATTACTTCTGAAAAAATGAATCATCACACCAGCTGTGGGTTTTTAATGGGACTTTAATGGGGCTTTGTCTGCTAGCCAAAGTTTTTAATGGGGCTTTGTCTTCTAGCCTACTGCATCATATTACTACTGAAAAATGAATCATCACGCACAGCTGTGTTGTTTAATGGGGCTTTGTCTGCTGATGGGGCTTTGTCTCCTAACCCAAGCCTGTTTTAATGGGGAGGCTCTTGGTCTGCTTAATGGGACTTGTTTTAATGGGGGTAGAACTGTTTTAATGGGATCTTTCTCTCTCCTAACCCAAGCCTGTTTTAATGGGGAGGCTCTTTGTCTGGTTAATGGGACTTGTTTTAATGGGGGTAGAACTGTTTTAATATATTACTACTGAAAAATGAATCATTACGCACAGCTGTGTTGTTTAATGGGGCTTTGTCTGCTGATGGGGCTTTGTCTCCTAACCCAAGCCTGTTTTAATGGGGGAGGCTCTTTGTCTGCTTAATGGGACTTGTTTTAATGGGGTGGAACTGTTTTAATGGGATCTTTCTCTGCTACAAATGGTTAATGGGGGGCTTTGTATACTACCCTACTAGAACAATATTACATGTGAAAAAATGAATCACCAAAGCTATATTTGATTTGTCACACAATGTATGCTAGTTACATCAGAGGTCTGTTGAAAATCCCATTCCCAATTAAAATTAACGGGAAATTTCGAACCTCAGAGTAAGCACACGAACGCAATATCTTGCCTCATATACAGTCGCAGTTCAATCTCGTACTTTCATACATACTTTTAATTAGGGTTAGGGCTTTGGGGTTAACTCGCCTCATATACAGTCGCATTTCAATCTCGTACTTGCATACACACTTTTGATTAGGGTTAGGGCTTTGGGTTAACTAATAATCACTGAGTCCTGGGTTTTCTTTGGAAAACTGCTGAATACTAGAATTTTATCAGTCTATATAAACGCTAAAAATCAGGTTATAAACTCAATAGGTTTTCCAACTATCAAGCTAACAGCATCTTCTAGCAACATGTTTTCTAATACTGCATCCAACATAAATGATAGGGATAGTGAGATAGTTCATCCAGCAAGTAAACCAGTGGAAGACCAGACTGATGCTAGGACATCTTATCTACAGTCTGCCTCTACTCAATCTGCAGCCTCGGTTGGAGGCTTTTCATTGAATTCTTCAGCTAGATATAACTCCAATCCAAGAATTCAACCACCCTGTGGTAACTCTGCTGGGTTACATTTATGTCATAAACCCACACCCTATGTGGGAAGATGGATATTTAAGGTTCCTGATTATTCTGGATATGATGAGAGATATGCTACATTTAGAACATGGCCGAAGTCTCACCCCATTCGCCCAGATACCCTAACTCATGCTGGTTTCCTCTATACAGGGGAGGGGGACAAGGTTACCTGCCCCTGGTGTAAAATATCTCTTATTGAATGGGAGACATATGATGTACCAATGGACGAACATAAGAGGCATGCACCCACCTGTGAATTTGTGAAAATGGTAATGCCCAAAAATAGTTTTTTCTCTCCTACCTCCTGAAGATAAAGAGACATTAAAATTATTGAATGAATTGAATAGTTACAAGATGCTACCTTACACAGATGGAAGAAAGACACCTGTGAATTTTAGAAGAATACTCTACCTAAGACAGATGGAAGACAGTCAGCTGTGAATTTTACAAAAATACTCTACCTAAGACAGATGGAAGACAGACACCTGTGACTTTAGAACAGTACTCTACCAATGATAAATGTTCATTATGTTCTAAAATCCAAGTAGATGAAAACTTATTTATAAATTCTAGTTAGACACAGATGTAAAGGACGGGCAGATGTCTGTCTGATATACTAACCTTTTTGTCACTTTAACTTTACAATTATTAAGTAATAAACTTGTCTGTTTTATCTGCATTTAATTATCAATAAAATCTGTTTTTAATTACTATTGTAGTTTCTGTGTTCCCCTTAATGATCAGTTATACTAGTCTGTTTTAAGTCTCCTCACACAAAACCTTTGCTGAGTAAGTAATTTTTCCTACACAAAGCTTTTGCTGACTAAGTAATCCTATATGCTGAATCTTGATATATTCTCCCCCTCACCTCAAAGTCTATAAAAAGCCACCCTCTCGCTCTAACCCTTACACATCATCTGAAGCTGTAATCTAGGAATTAAAAAATAGGACGAAATCATTCACTGAATATGGCAGAGGCTCAAGTTTTAGGGAAACCTGCTCTGAAGAAGAATAAGAAAGATCTATCTCTACAGATTAAAAATAAGAAGAAAGATCATCTTATAGAACCTCAAAGCCATGGGGCGATGTCCGCAATGAACTATTCAGAGGCATCTCTATCTGTCACCTATAGAAGAACCTTTCATCTAGGCTCCAAGAAGTATGTGGTGTTTCATGGTGAAACTGGTCAAGTGCAGACTATTCATTTAAAGGAATGGGATGGTCAGAATGTCACCAACCCAGGAATCAAGATCAATATCTCAAAATTGGTTGTATTAGTTCATTTTTCTGAACTAATTAACCATGCACTGCAGGCTATTCTTAAAGGAGACAAAGGAATAGAGAAGAAAGTACATATAGGTGGCTCCTACTATGTAGCCTGTAATAGTCCCTATAAATCTGTAGGTATCAGGAAATGGAAGACCAATGCCAAGGGAGACTTGTTTCCCACCACTGAAGGGCTGTCCTGCAAACCCAAAGAATGGGAAGAATTTTTGAAAGTATGTAACCAGATGTATAGTGAACGTATGGAAATATATACATATGTTCCATGTTTAATTCAACCTGATCAACCTAACCATGCAAAATTGACATGTGAGGAATGTTCGCATTTAGATGAATCAGCCAAAGGGGAGGTAGACGTGGAAATACCCCTTTAATTATTCAGGGACAAATTGACATTAAATCACTTTTTTTATTTTTAATTATCAGATAATGGCAACAGCTTTTAACCCAAAATTTCACTATAAAACCCCGCATCAAACCCATTCTGGGCCCCAGAATTTTACTGAATCAAAATAGGCTGTTCAATCAATCTCAAAATGGATAACTTTGTACAAATTGGGAGAAGAATTGATCTCTTTCGACCCAATCATCTGATTTCCAATATGATAACCATTTGTGAACTACTGATGCTGATTGACAATGGACACTACCAGCAGGCGATGGTTTGTTACATCCTGCTCAACGACATTCTACCGGCCTTTATTGTGTAAGTACCAAATATTTATTTAATTTAATTTTTTACATAAAATTTTAGAGAGGACTTATTCCAATGTAACGAGGTGGAGCTGTGAGGCTATTGTAGAACTAGCTTTGTATAGACCCCCTCTTAGGCGTAACACCATTCATTGAAGTAAGAATTTTAATGAAATGTTAATAAATGTCAATAAATTATCTTCTCTCATGACAGCTCTAATAAAAAACCAACTGGGGGAAATTTAGTGTCTAGTTAGATAAATCTCCTAAATTTGATGTATTTCCTTATTCGCTAAACTATCTCAATTAATTTGTATTTTTTATCCTAATGAAGCTTTTTTGGTAAAACATGTGTAATTTGTCAGTGAGAGATAATATTCGAAAAGGGTTTCTCTACCCTCAATATGCAAATTGTCAATGTTAATTTTAACTGAGAATGGAGATTTTCAACAGTATTCCTCTGATATACTTGCTCTCACAGCATCCACAGAGATTGAGAAGGCATAAGCTCATTAATATGTATGTCAAGGTGCTTACCTTCGGGTTCGAAATTTCCCGTTAATTTTAATTGGGAATGGAGATTTTCAACAGTATTCCTCGTACTTGAGTATAGTTGCTCACCACATCCAGAGAGGTTGAGAAGACTTAAGCTCATTAATATGTATGTCAGGGTGCTTACCTTCGGGTTCGAAATTTCCTGTTAATTTTAATTGGGAATGGAGATTTTCAACAGAGAATCATAGCTCTGCAATACTGCAGTATTCTGACAAAAAATCGGAGGCATTTCCCTAGGGTGAGGACTGTTGATAATCTCCAATCACAATAAGCAATAACGTGAAATTCGAACTCCCAGGTATGCACAGGAACACAATTTCCTTTTCTCAACCCAATTTTGTATTGACTAATCTCCGCTATTTCGTCAAATAACTAAAATTTCTCTAATTTTTATATTTTTCAGGCGGAAATATCCAGATTTCGTTCAATTTGTGACCCAATTCCTAGAAAAAGCTGAATGCGCTATCTGTAAAGACGCCTTAGATCAGGCAGACATCATACTGACCAACCCATGTGGACACTTGCTCTGTGTGGAGTGTTCTTGTCAGTTATCAAGGATGTGGCAGGATGGGGCTGAGCCTGAACTGAGGTGTCCCATATGTAGGACCATACTTTTAGAACACAAATTTACCAAAGCCTATTCCATCAGGAGCTCCAAAATGAGCAGTACATCACTCTTTACATGGGTGCCCACATCCATGTATATGAACACAAATTATGAACAACTGCTCATTGAGGCTCTAACAAATAGAGACCTCGAAATGGCCTTTGGTTGCGCCTTTTTTTTAGGCAAAAAACCAGATGAAGTGGAGACAATGATAGCCCCTGATTGGACCACCTATTATGAACAGCGTGTTACCCACTTAACATGTGCATGTTGCAAAATAGATTTACCATTGACAAGAGCTTTTATGAGCTCCTGTTATCATTTTTACTGTACCTCATGCGCAGCATTGATTTCAGGAAATTTAACCCATAGGGCGAGTCGCTGTTTAGAGTGTAACACTCAATGGCATCCTGACCCTAGTGGTTGCAGCATTTTGCGTCCCACAGGCAACTAGGGTTTAACACTAGTCAAAATTTTTTTTAAAATTTTTTTCTAAATTTTTAACAATCCCAGAGACACCTAGGGTTAACAGTGAAAATTTTTTTAAAAAAAAAAAAAAATTCGCTCTGAAGTATGGACTCCACTCTCAGGCCCCCTCCCTAATCTCCTACCACATCAGGAAAAATTGACAATTACTCTTCATACAGAGCATCAGCATTCCTCTAGACAGACTAGGATATCAAGATCAGGTTTTCAACAGAATGATGGAACATATGAAGGACTCTAAATAAATTCCGGAAAAGGTAGATCTATTGACAAAGAACTTTGATTTCATATGCATATGGTTAATATATTTTTTAACAAAGAAATTGGAAAGTCATATGTATATAGTTAATATCTAACCTCATATTTCATATGCCTATGTAAATATTTATACTTGCTACGATCTTTATGTAATAGTTACTCTATCATGAAGGTGATTTACATGGTTACTCTGTCTGAGAGCTAATTAAATTTTTTTCTCCTCTTTGTATAGCACATAGCTATCCCTCTCTCTATCTCTCAATGTAATTTTACATAATGTAGCTGATTTATCACCTCTCAACTGTTTACGTAAAAGGAGGTAATACAAAGAAATAATTCAATGGCATTCTTAATGAATACATAAATCTTATGTATCTCTATGTGTTACAAAATATACCCTTTCTATGACTGTTTTATTTATTTATTGTTATTATTATAAAAATTGAGTCAAAGATGTCTCATTATGAGTCAAAGAATCTGTAGCTCGTCTATGTTCTTGTTGTTACTATATAAACTTCTATGTATGATGTAAAAGGGATTTGCAGTGGATTGCTTAATAAAATTCTGAAATGTATAAGATATTCTTGTTATTTTTAGATCACAAATCTCCACATATTAAATTACATGAAATAATATCTATATAGGATAATCATTGACACTATTAGTAAACCACATGTTTCCACATAGTAAATTACATGAAATAATATCTATACAGGATAATCATTGACAATATTAGTAAACCACAAGTTTCCACATAGTAAATTACATGAAAAAATATCTATACAGGATAACCATTGACAATAATGATAGCAATCTCTGACTGATTAAAAATGAATGAATGAATAAAACCCACAGAAAAAAGGAGTCCCAGTAAGATACAAATTACATATACAATTACAATAAAAAAGGTCTGTAAAAATCTAGGATAAACATCTTGGTTACATAGAAATGGGAGTCTACTTTTTAATAATAAAATCTTTTTGATACTTTTGTCCGGATCTGGTTTCCAAAAAACTTGTTACCGCAATCTCTGGAAACTCTTGATCAGAACTCATCGACATGTCTAAAGGTTCAAACTGTTCCTCTGTTTCGGAGGACAAACTAATCTGGATTCCAATATCCCTCATCTCTACAGCTGTTCCTGAGGATTGATCACTCTCATCTGTCATATCCTCCATGATATTTAAGTATATTTTTTGAGCATCAGTTGACAACCTATTATTCCACATATGACTTGATAAACTGGAAGTAGAAATGTCTGAATTCTGATTTACCCTCAGTCTTTCTTTCACCAATGTACTTTCCGAGGTGCTGGGATCAGTCTCACTCTCCATTGAAACTCTTCTCTCATCACCATCAATCCAATCCATCACTGTATTAAGAACCCTCATCAATATCACATTGCTGTATCTTTTAAATAGATAAGTCAGAACTCCACCAATAATAGCTAAAATAGGTATGACAAAAAGAGCATAGAGATCATCATCATCATCATCATCATCTTTACCATCTTTGTCAGCCTCGTCTTCATCCTGACAGCTCCCATCCTGACACCTGTGCTGGGTCTGTCCAGTCTGGTCTAAATGAAAATAAAGTAAAATAAACAGGAATTAGTGTAAAATTTATAAGATCAGGATATCCTTTAGCTAGGAAAAAATGAATATCACACCTACCCTATGTAATGGGTCTATTTAATAGAAGAGACTCTGTTGAAAATTCCATTCCCAATTAGAATTAACGTGAAATTTCGAACGTCAGGGAAAGACCTAGAACGCAATCACAATCTTTGCGATTAAAATTGCATATTTTTTATATTATCTCTGGATAGAACAGAGGCTTAGCCTACAGCAAGTGTAGCAGAAATCTTTAGGAAATCATAATTAGAATAAGACAGATCATATTATCTGAGACAAATATAATACCCAAATGTCTTACCGTTTTCACATCCAAAGACATCTATCCCTGATCCCTCCGTTATACAGTAACCAGCGCATCTCCAGTATATCTGCCTCAAACTGGGATAATTCACCTGTAATTTCTTCAGGGGTAGCCTTATTTCTCCAAGATAACATTCTAGATATTCAAGTGTCCTAGCCATATAGTCACCACATTTTATTCCATAATCTTGAAAATCCTGGATAGACTTGATCCCGACAATGGATAAAACCTGACTCTTTTCATCGTAGTTACATTCGATGTGATAACTGGTAACAATATCTGACACTAGTACTAATAACAAAAGATAAATTAACGAAGCCATAATCCTAATGAATGAAATGAACGCTGAGAGATAAACAAAACTCAAGATGAAATAGGGTCATAGGTTATTATTTGCGTAAGAGATGCGTCATAATTTTATGACGTAGATATCCCTGCAATGTGACGTCACAATCCCTAATTTAAGCGCATAAAATTATCATTATACAATTTCATAAGAAATTTCTTACCTTTATGGGTAGGTCTCAGCCTCCTCATCCCCAGTATGTTTCTCATCTGACATTTCCATGGCATTTGCTTCATTATTCGAATTTCTTTGAACCCTATGGCATACTAATTTTCTTCTCAAAATCCATACAAATAGGAATACAGCCATAATGCACGAGATAGTGCCCGAGAGGAAAATCCAGTAGTACCTTTGGCTATGACTGCCTCTGTAATCTCTAATTTTTGTCACATTATGGATAGAATTATTTGACGAATACTGGGCAGAGGTAGTGGAATCCCAGAGACCTGTTGATGGTAATAGGGACTGAGTATCCTCCCATATCTCACTCTCTGTTGTAGCTAATAAAAAAGGGAAAAAAATTGCTGTAGAGGTCTGTTGAAAATCTACATCCACAATTAAAATTAACATGAAATTTCGAAACCGAAGATAGACCAGATAGACATATTAATGAGGTAATGCTTTGTATGTCTCTGTGGACGCAATGACAGTAGGCTGTGAAGGTGCAGAGTGAGGAACTCTGTTGAAAATCTCCATTCCCAATTAAAATTAACGGGAAATTTCGAACCCGTAGGTAAGCACCTCATAAACATATTAATGAGGCATTGCTATCCTCTGTGCTTCTTTGGAGGCGATGAGAGTAAGCTGTGAATGTACAGACTGAGGAAATCTGTTAAAAATCTCCATTCCCTATTTAAAAATAGCAGGAAATTTCGAACCCGAGTCTAAGCACCCCAAAGGCATTTTTCTCTGACTATTAGATTACATTTTTATCTGCATAGGTTAATAAACTCACCTTTCTGGACATTGTCTGTGCACATATTAGTGGATACTTTAATTTGCAATGGAATTTCTTTAATCCAACTGCAGTTGAAGTACATCATATCCATCATTACCCAATATTTTAAAGAGGGAAAATTTTTCAAGACTAGATGGATATCTAGATATTCCAACTGTTTCAGATATAAAATACGGATTTTTGGATTATAGGTAAATTCCACCCATACAACATCTATACAAACAGCCATATCATTCTCACAGTTACACATTCTCTGGAAACAAGCTTTAGAATATATTAATCCGGGTAAAAAGCATAAGAGTATAAATATTTGAGCCTGCATTTTCTGATTTGTATGTACTCTATGCCACAACAATACCTGAAAATAATACAAAAAAATCTTTTGCGTAGGATATCTGGCAGGTATTGAGGTAACTGGCAAGCAGGCGATTGTAATCTTGGCAAGTGAAAATAATATAAATAGAGAGGAGACTAACCAGCTTTCTGATTGTTTACTATGTGACTCACGAGATAAGATAGAGATAACAATGTTCAGATTTTTTTCACCCACTACTGCAATGATTGCGGGTCCTACGGGCTCTGGAAAGACAAACTTTGTGTTTAAGGTATTGGAGAATTTAAATGCTATGTTTGAGGTTCCTGTGGAGAAGGTGTACTACTTTTATGGGGTATGGCAGAAATCCTTTGACAACAAAATAATTGAAAATTTAGAATTTATTCAAGGAGTTCCAGATGAGGCTCGAATAAAGCAAATTGCCGACTCTAAGCATAATCTGATTATTATTGATGATTTACAAATGTCAGCAGTGAATAGCCCCTCTATTACCAAACTATTTAGTAGAGAATCACATCACAGAAATCTGAGCGTCTTTTTGATTTTACAAAATCTCTACCATTCGGGAAAATATAGTAGAGACATTACCCTGAATACACATTATTTTATTTTATTTAAAAATCCTAGGGATATCAATCAAATAAAAATCTAAAAATCAGTTAGGAATGTGTGATAAGGTCTGTCTGGCCTATGAAGACGCCACTACAGAATCTTTCAGTTACTTGCTCATAGATCTATCTCCTACCAGAGATAAGACCTCCTGGTTACGTACCCATATTTTTCCTGATGAGTACCTAACCGTATATAAATAGCTATAAATACTTGCTAGATTAAAGACTACTGATCAGTATGTCTTCTAATCTCCTTAGAGCAAAGCATTTTCTAAAGGTTATATTGGATAACAATAAAAATTTAAACAAGTATATCTTTTCAGAGGCTAATCAGTCACAAATAAAAGCCATTGCAGAGATTTTCTTCAATATTTTTCGTCTGCCACTCAGTAAAAAGATCAAGGCAAAATTTGAAAAATATTCTGGGTTGATTAAACGATTTCTAAGAAGGGTTAGAGGGCGGCTTCAATTACTGAAGAAGCATCACACAATTTTTTCAGAATTATTATATAGCATAAGGAACTATATCAACCAAATTTTACAATGAATAAATTTGTAATGGTACCTCATGAACAATTTTTGAAATTTAAAAAATATCTCGAAATTGAAAAACAAGGCTCGTATAAAAGCAATACAGCTGATGAGGAATCTGAGCAATTGAATAATGCTGTAACATCGTCCAAGGCTGAGACTGGAAGCAATGAGAGCCTATATATGTCACCCCCACCAGGATTGCCTGAGAGTAGTGTAGATAAGCGAATGACTGGCGGTCCCAATGGAGGAAGGGTTAAACAGCAAGGAGGATCGACTAGAAAACAGAGGGGAGGAGACAGGGAGTCTATCAGAGAGCGCAAACCAGCATGGATTAAATTCTGGAATAAAAATCTCTCCTGATGTGGAGATAGTGCTTAAAGAGGCATATTATAACCCCAGTAGTCCCGCCTCCTTCAGTGGGTTTGAAAAATTGTACCAATTTTTGAAAAAAAATGGTCAATACAAGATTTCAAGGAGAACTATTAAACAGTGGCTAGCTAAACAGGAGGCCTATACATCACATCATCCTGTCCGGAGAAGGTTTAAGAGACCTAAGGTCCTGTCCTTCTCTAAAAATTATCAATGGGATACAGATACTGCTAATATGGTGAAATACAGGAAATTGAATGATAATTATGCCTATTTTGTGGTTTTCATCGATATATTTACTCGTTATCTCTATACCAGACCAATGTATACTCTCACAGGAAAGGAAATGAAGCAAGTGATGTCTAATATTTTTGAGGAATCAGGGGTGAAACCACAGAAAATAAGAAGTGATCAAGGTAGTGAATATAAAAATTCGGAGGTGACCAAATTTTTGAGAACCTCAAAGGTGGATCAGATATTTACTTATTATGAAACTAAAGCCAATTATGCAGAGAGAGTAATAAAAACGATTAAACTCAAAATATTCAAATTTTTAACAGCTAATGAATCCTTCAGATGGGTGGATAATTTACAAAATTTTACGGTTAGTTACAACAACACCAGGCATGGATCTATTAAGATGAGTCCCACAAAAGCTCAGACTTCAAGCCAGTATGACGTATGGTCTTATCAATACGGCCTTAAATCTAAGGGTATTAAGAATGAAAAAATGACGATGAGGAAGACTAGATCTAACCCTAAAAGGGTGAAATTTAAGTATAAGGTGGGTGATAGGGTTAAAATAAGTTATCTAAAGAACAGTTTCGATAGAGAATATGCTCAAAAATGGTCTGGTGAGATTTTCACCATCATTGATAAAAAATTAAACCAAGATATTCCAATGTATCAACTAAAGGATTACCAAAATGAAGTTATAACATCATTTTTTTACGAGCCTGAATTACAAATAGCATTCTTGGATGAAAATATGATCTACAAAATAGAAAAAATTCTTAAAAAAAGGAAAAGAAAGGGTATATCGGAGGTGCTGGTGAAATGGAAAGGATGGCCTAGCAAATTTAATTCCTGGATAGCAGAGAGTGATATGGAGGATCTATAAATAGTTCAATGCTACCCTCTGTTTGCATAAAGGCAATCATAATTGTATGAAAAGAGGGACGATGACAGAGGGAGATTTTTATATTTTCTTAAGTTCAAAGGATTCCTTAAGGTTTCATCCAGATAACAAGGGTTATAACTTCACTGTGGAACTTCTTGAGAGAGTGGAATTGAGAGGAAATTGGAAAGTGGCGCTCTGTGATATTTTTTTTAATGAAAAAATATCAGACACCCTGATGGTCTGTTCAGATATCTGCGACTATAGTTTTGTTAGAGATTCGTTAGAACCAATTTTAAGAATGGTAATGCCAAATAATAAAAGAAGCCAAATTTTTTCAGACAGGTTTTATTTGGGGGTGAGGCAGTCGAATCTAGGACGAATCAAAATCTATATAAAAGATAGCCGGTTTAACAGTGCTGTAACATTAAAGGGGGAACTACAGCTCACATTACACCTTAAAAAAGAAAATGGATAAATATTTAAACTTTTGCAAGAAATGTATTGAGGGAAAAGTCGGATATAACCCAAAATTTTATGAATTAAATCCTAAAAAATCAGAAACAGATAGAGTCAATGACAAACCCGTGGAGGTTACATTAGTTACACCTACAGAGGCGACAGTGGAGCAGGCCAAGAGTGAGATAAAATTGAAAAAAGCTATAAATAGCATGGCTGGAACCCACAAAGGACAGAGTGGCGGAAAGACTAGAAAGAGTAAGATCACAAAGAAATCCTCAAGAAAAATTTCTAGCAAGAATAAAAATAAAATTTCGAAAGGTAAGAGCACTAGGAGAGCACCATCAGCTGGCCAGAAGGGGGGGAAAGTAAAGACTAAGAAGAAAAAAACTAATTCGCACTCATTATGGATGTAATTCAAACTCCTTTAACCATCTTCCAGCCACCTCCCATAGATAAGACGATTCAGAAAGAGTATTGGGTGGAGTTCAATCCAATTGCTGCTATCACAGATAGCAGTGTCATAGAATTTAATATCCCAGGGACTTCAGTAGATTACATCAATTTAGCTAAAACCAGGTTACATGTAAAATATATTATTACAGATGAGAAGGGGGTTCCTATTCATAATAAGCCACCATCAGGTGGTCAACCTGCAACCCCTATTCACCAGGTGGCGCCTATAAACTTGACCCTCCATTCAATTTCTAGACAGGTTGATATTGCATTAAATCAAAAAGTCGTATCCTCAGATGTGGGTGCTAATTATCCGTACAAGGCAATGATTGATTTTCTTCTATCAACCAACAACAACATGGTTCAATCAGAGGGTGAGGCAGCATTGTTTCATAAAGATCAACCAGGGGCTATGGAGGCTATCACCTACACAGGGGGTAATCCAGGCTTTACAGAGAGAGGCAGACCAACTAGAAGTGGAGGAACGGCTAGTGTGGAGGGTTTACTCTATACAGACTTTGGAATAGATCAACCCAGGGCTATAATAAATGGGGTGGCGGTTACCTTGAAGTTTTTTCAATCCTTCAATGAGTTCAGATTAATGAGAGATGGGAAAGAAAAGTTGAGGTTAAAAATCACAGAGGCTATTTTAAAAGTTTGTTATATCTCTTTGAATCCAGATATGTTAGTCGCTCATAATGAGGCTTTGAAAACAAGTCCTGCACTCTATCCCTTCTGGAGAAGTGATATTAAAAGCTTCAGTATTGCAAAAGGTTCTCACACATTTATGACTGATAATATTTTCCATGGTAAAGTTCCCAGCAAGATTGTGGTTGGCTTAGTTTCAAATGCAGCCTATTCTGGAGATTACACTAAAAATCCGTTTAACTTTCAAAATATGGATCTCAATTATATGGAATTGAGTGTGGATGGACAGCCTGTACCAAATAGACCCTTTAAACCCAATTTCAATGAAAAAGATTATGTAGCCTCTTATCTAAGTCTGGTACCAAACGATTCTGATCGGAAAAATGGTCTGATTATTCAACTTTCAGATTATCCCAAGGGATATGCATTGTACCAATTCGACATACAGAGTTTCCTATCTGGTCAGGTGATGACAACTTCCGGAAGTGGACATGTGAGATTAAGTCTAAGATTTGGGACTGCCCTTCCAGAAACTATAAATATTATTGTCTACGCAAAATTCCCTGAAATATTAAAGATAGATCAAGCTAGAATGGTAAATGTTGGGTGATGGATAGCTACGAAATTGCAAGGTATATGAGGTTGGATGAAAAAATTCGAGATCAATTCTATGGGGTATATTCCCTAGACCTTATCCCTAAAAAACTACCCATTCCCTCCCTAGTTATTGTTAATCTGGATTACTCCACTGATAAGGGAAGCCATTGGGTGGTATTGCATCGGGTGAATAATGAGGTTGTGGAACACTTCGATTCAGCAGGAAAACAACCAAAGAGAGACATAGTTAATAATTTATTCAGTAATGCATTATCATACAAATACAATAATAAGAGAGTGCAAAATTATCAGACAGATACATGTGGATTATTTTGTTTGTATTATAGCTATCACAGTAGCAGAGGAAGAACCATGCAAAGTATTTTATCAGATTTTTCAGTAAACCTAAAGAGTAACGAGGAGATGATCATTAGTTTTTTTAATAATAACTTTGTAAAGTAATAATTCACTATAGGAAATAAAGGTATTACATTAAAATATATTTTCTCTGTTATTTCTTCAAAAAATATTTGCATACTTGAATCATCTGTGACCTGCTCAACAGAGTTCCTCAGTCAGTACTGTCACAATACGGTGACAAGTATTCAGATCCAATGCGTTTGGGTGCTTACCTTCGGGTTCGAAATTTCCTGTTATTTTTAATTGGGAATGGAGATTTTCAACAGAGTTCCTCAGTCTGTACTGTCGCAGCAACAAGTGACAGGATTTCAGAGGCAATGCGTTCGGGTGCTTACCTTCGGGTTCGAAAAATCCTGTTAATTTTAATTGGGAATGGAGATTTCAGTCGATAATTTTCGACAGCAATCCATAAGTAATTCACCCATGATGTTATTCCCGGCTAGAGAATTAGGGGGAAGCACAGAAATAAGTTTACTGGGGTTACTGACACCCCAATAGGTCTCATCCTCTCTACTGTAATTAGCCTGCTTATAAAAAATAACCTTACCATTAACAGATTCTAGTCGATCTCGAAAATTTTGACAATGCCTAAACTTTTCAGAGACACATAGGTTCATAATATCCTTCTTAATTTCTTCATTTCTAGTTTTTGAGATAAATGTTTTGTCAAGATGATTGTATACATTAAGGGGATCTGTTTCCATCAAAATCTTGTGACAAAGTGCAATATTTTTGTAATGTTTAGCCAGAAGGTGATAAAACATTTGTTCAATTGAATGATAAGATAAGGCGTCTACTCTCATGTGAGAATAGTACAGATTAGATAATGGATCCTGTACCTCTGATACTACTAGGGATTCTCTTTCCCATGGTGAGAGGGTTATATTTAAAGGTCTGGTTGTGATTCCATCGTCTTGAACCTCTCTCTTACAATAAAAATAATTGAATCCTATTTTAGTTTGTGAATAGGTAAAGATATTAGCATCCCTCATTCTAAATCCTAAATTGGTGGAGAAACTCGTCTCCCCAGTGCTTAGAGTGTGAGAAAATTTAGCCATAGCATCAGTTAAATTTTTTTTAGAAATACCTTTAGAAGATATTTTTTGTTTACCATCCTGATCCTCTATGATATAGGATTTTGAACAGAGTGATAACATTCGAAATCCAGAGAATTCTTTCTTAAAAATCCCTGGGATTTTCTTGTCTATGGTGATATGGTGGGGGCAGCAGCGTCTTGGAAACCAAAGTGCATTGACCTCATCAGAACAAGAATCAAAAATTTCCTTATGATATTTCTGTCGGTATCTACCCCTGACACAAAGATCTAGATCAGATTGATTTATAGCCATATACAGACTATCGGTGTCAGTTTCCGTTAATTCAAATGAGTGAGGTCTAAGGTATTTCAGTAAGCAGTCATAATAAAATTCCAGCATTCTTAATTTGGCATATTGTAAAATAAAAAAACCAATTTGTATAGGGTTGTCCATCACAATTCTAGACTTATAAGTCTCTACCTCATAAACACCATTAATATCCTGCATATCTTTAAAATTGCTTGAGTTTATTATTTTTCGGACTTTATTCTTATCCAGTAGATATCTGACATTAGAATGCTTAGCTTTATTCATGAGAAAGGAACCATAACTGGAATTACTAATCAATTTGAAGGTGTCCCCTATAATTGCTTTATCTGCCTCTAATTCACCCTGAATCCTGTGATGGGTCACTTTATCTATGAATGAAGTGAATGAGGGTTTAGGCTGAAATTCAATTATCTGATAAATTTTTGAGACTTGACAGTTATTTTTCAAATACCACTGCAAAAGGGGGGTGGCAAGTAAAATTTTGCGAGCCTTAAGCCCGCTGATCAGAAGTCTTTTACTTTTAAATTGAATGTCATTGGCTTTACAATAGGAGAGCATATGTGAGCCAATTGCTTCCATCGGCACCTCACAGGTAGCAAAAAAGGGGGGATATTCTTCAAAGAAATCTTCATGCCCCTCCTCCACCTGGATATCCACCTCTAATGCGCCAAATAATTTTCCATTTTTAACATTTTTTAAAATTTTTGACTCTGTTAAAGTCCCCTTATTTTTTCTGTAGTAAGATGGAAGGTAATGTTCATAAAATCGGAGGCATTTGGGTTTAATTTTTGAAATAAATTGACATTGCTGGATAGCGACAAATTTATAACCCTGTGAAATTATGTAGTCCTTTCTTGCCTTATCCCTCTGTTGAATTTTTTTCAGTCTTTCTGACCAGGTTTTATTTTTTAAGTTTTTAACTATAAAGCAGTTAAATTTACAACCGTGGTAATAACATCCGTTAAATTCGTAAACTGTTTTATTTTGATAACAAAAACCATCTACCCTAAAGTTCCCTATTCTCACCTCTTTCTGATTATTTAATTTATGTCGAATTTTTATTCCCTCTTTACAGCTGAGATAATCTAACCAAACGTATGAATCTATATATCTTTCGCTAACCTCTGGTCTAAAATGGTTTTCAGGGAATCTTCTCACATACACACCGCTTGGCATTAGTTGCTTGATGGCATAGGAATAAAGTCCATTACAGTCATAACCCACCACGCTCTCACATAAGTTATTTTCTACATTTTTAATTTTTGTTACCCCTTTTTCTTGGTATCTAGTAAAAATAATGCTAGGACCTCCCACAATATTTTGTTTAAATGTATAGTATAGGTCTGCGTTATCTGAATTGAAGAGTGCAAAATTACTCTCTGAGGAGGTATAGATCATTTTTCTAGCTACGCCAGGTAAGGTGATGTAATCTTTAAAAATGTCTATCCCTTCCGATACATAAAGATCTATGAAAGTAGTGAGGGCTTTACAGAAGGGTCCAGTATCTAGATTATTGTAATGTATTAGATAATCCCTAAAAGTCCTCATACCATTCTCATTCCAAGGATTTCTAAGCTCTTCAAAGTCAGATTCAGATTCTAATGGGTTAGACATCTTCATTGAAGAATAGAAATCTTTCATTTCCGGTAAGGAGGTGTAGTCTAATTTTTCAAGAGAATCAAACCATTCATAAGGAAAAACACCTTTTGGAATGTCACAACCATAGGCTTTAAGGAACTTCTCATAGGAACATCCAGCTGCTAAATAATTAGAAATATCTAAAAATTTCATGTGTGGTGTACCTATTGTGAGATAACTGTTTTCTTTTTTGATGGTGAAGATTTCATTTTCTGTGTAATTTAAACTTATATACTTGAGTATATCAGTCTTAATTAAATTAAGGTCGTATCTACCTGAATTAAATCCTATAACAGGCAGTTGGGTAATATAAGTAAGAAACTCTTTCTTAACTTGTTGAATATTGGAAATGAAATGTGACAGAATCTTTTTACTTGGAGTAAAGACAATATCGGATTCTGATTCTGATTCGTCCGAGTGAACCTCCTCTTCCCAGTCCTCTGATTCGAAATCCGAATCCGCTTGCTCCCCATCCTCTTTATATTTCTGAATGAGCTCATCCAGCTCATATAAAACAGGAAAATACTTGCTGGAGATTTGTTTACGAGCAGCTATGCTAATCAGTCTGAGATATTCCATCATATTTTGAATCAGAATTGTCGGATCCGGATTGATAAAACACCTCGGCGATTCAAAATTGGTTATGTTGGAGGCTACACTCACGCTAATGGGAACATGTTTGGATATCCAGGTCAATTTACTCGTGGTGCTGTGGTTTGTTTTTTGAAGCATGGCTTCCATATCCCATACTGCAAAGAGTTTATAATATCTAGATTGCTCAGAGGTATGTATTCCTAGAGATTCGAGTTTTTCGAATATGGTTAAGGGTGACTTATGGAAGCCACCTGGAAACTGGTAGATAGTTCTATCATAGCATACTTTGTAGTGTCTTCGCATGTTCCACTCTCTTGTAAACAACTTGAGACATTTCTCACATTGAAATTTTTTGGCAAATTTATTTATATCTACAATATAACTAAGGTGGTTTTCATGTACATTAAGATACATCTTACAATCATAATTATTTACAGATTTATACAGATTAGAGACAACTCCATCTGGAGACAGAGAATATATCAAAATTTTAACATTAAAACATCTTTCTAGATCCATCATCTCGTCCATAGTCACACCAGTAAATTGTCCAGTACAATTTCCTAATTTTTCTGATTTTTTAAAATTCATCCATACATGAAAATATTCGAGGAAATCCTTGTTAGCCTTAAAATGTTGTCGAAGACATCTAAAGAAACACAGATTGTCTGTATATGGTTTGCCAGTCCATTTGTCGATATACATTGTCTTCAGGTACCTATTCTGTTTGATGTAATCTGGCAGGTCCTCAGCATTCCCCAAGGGAAAGTCTGTTTTAAAAACTACATACTGCACATTAGTGATGAAGGCGAGGCTCCAGGTAGTAGAGGGTCTATCTGATCTTGCTTGTGTAATTATATCGATTCCTGCTAACTTATTCATCAAAAAGCGAATACTATTCATATTCGAAATTCGAAAAGGATATTGAAGAATCTTACTGTTATAGTGTGGAACAAAATATCTGTATTCCCTTGTTTCATTGTTAAATAAAATGGTTCCAAAGGCGAGATTAATCCTGAAGGCATTGTGTAGGCTTTGATAGATTTCCCTCACCTGGGTTCGAATCTCCCTGTAACCCCCATGCAGATTATTGGTTGAAAAATTGTAGATATTCTTAAGTTCAGTCTCTTGATGGTCAGCCTGTATATGATCTATGTTTGTAACGTAAATCTCACGTAAATTTTCGTCATCATTATCTACAATAAAGGCTGGTAGGACAGGGTCATCATTGTTGCCTCCATGTTGTCTCATTCTATGGGTGTACAGTGCCCTCCTACCCTCAAAAGCGCATTTACAAATGCCACATCTGTAAGATTTAGCAGCTGTAGATTTCTTATGATATGTCTCCACATGAAAGTTGAGGGCCTCGGTTGTAAGAAAAGGAAGATTACAGCTCCTACAGATATATTTTCCACATTTTTGAAGGTGTAAACACAAGGCCTGGTTATCATGGAATTGTCCATCACATATCCTGCATTTCTCTTGTATCTTATCTGTTACTTGGTGACAAAACTTCTGGTGATGAAGTAGATTTTTCTGATTCAGAAGGTTAGAACCACATAAAGAACATCTACACTCCATGGTAGAGGTAATCAGATATGAAAATATAAGGAGATAACATAATATGTTGAAGATTTTCCAGTTTATATAGGGGAGTGTCTTGCTATTATTACTGATTTTGTTGAAGATTTCAGATGATTAATGACTTCTAGACAGAGTGAATGCCTTCGTCTTCAGAGTCTGAATCATTGATTTCCATTCCCATCTGTCTCATAACCTGTCTACGCATTCTCTGTCCTGAAACCATTCTATTAATCATAATTCTTCGCATTTGCTGAGCCTGAGTCGAATATGTTTTCATCCTCTTTCTCCATCCTAAATAGGATTTAATAAGTTTGTTCTTGTAGGCTCTAAAGGCTGTAAGAAGAATCCTGTGAGTATAGGATGGATAATGCCAGATGAAGCATGAGACATAAAACAATGACACCCCTAGGCATGTACAATTTTTAATATGAAAGGTATTGAGTGCCATCTCTAAAAAATAATCTGGGTGCTGAAGGTTCATATCTCCCACCTGTAGAAATAGATCCCTAAGAGTTAATCCTGATTGAGACATTTCTAACAATTCTTTTTTATATCAAAATAATTTTTGCAGAATTCCGCAAGAGTGATAAGCATTTAATTTTTCACAAAAACAGATTTCCCAGGGGTTTATATAGCGACTGGGGAGTTTATAATTACTATAGAAAAGATTTAGTCTTATCAGCATTTTTAGTAAATGTGTTGAAAAAGTGTCAGGATCCTTATGTCAGAGAAAAATTTTATAAACAAAAGCAAGCTCAGCATTTCATTACCAGTATAAATAGCCCTTGTTACATAAAACAAGAGTTATTAGACAGATGTGAGTGAAAGGAGAAAGTTTAAATATAGGAAAATAAAATTAAGGCAGTCTTTGTGCTAGACAGGTATTTGTCAGTTAACGTATGAGCTCCTAATGTCAGTCACATAATGAGATAGAGGTGAGAAATACGAAAGGGTGGGTTTGAGGGGGTTGGGGAGGTCTTTGTGAGGGCTATAATATTTATGTAAAAATTATGATAAAATAAGTGACACATTTTTATTAATAGAACAATGGGGCTTCTGTCAAAGATGCAGATGTGGGAAATATAAAAGGGAACAGGTGAGAGGGTAACAGATTGGCTGGAAACCATACAAAGGAAATAGAGTAACAAAGGAGAGTAGATTCAGATTTGATATTAAATTTTTTTTTTATCTAGTGCATTATCTGATTTAATGGTCTTTGTGATGTAAAGAAAATTAAAGTATTGGATGCAAATGAGATTTACTTCTTCGTATGAGTTTGTTCAATTAACATTATCATCTCTAACACCAAAGCCCTTAACCAAATAGACATATCATTAAAGATTCCTTGTACAAAATGTCAGATATCATAGAGAGTAGTTGTTTTTTTTTTTTTTTGTTTTTTTTTTTGTTTTTTTGTTTTGTTTTTGTTTTCATAAACCCAGAGCAATAAGCAAGTCATATTGATAATGTATATCAGGCGAGAACTATTAGTTAACCCCAAAGCCCTAGGCCTAATCAAAAATGTGCATGAAAGTAGGAGAGTAAACTGCGACTATAGAGTGATTATCAGCTAACCCCAAAGCCCTAACCCTAATCAGAAAGTGTGCATGAAAGCAGGACAATAACCTGTGAGTGTATATGAGGCGACAGATTGCGTTCGTGTGCTTACTCTGGGGTTCGAAATTTCCCGTTAATTTTAATTGGGAATGGGGATTTTCAACAGACCTCCAATGTAGCTTGTATACATTGTGTGAGATATCAAATGCAAGTGCTGATGCTTTGTCTAGATTTATTTCATTTTTAAAAATTTATAGCTAGTTGTGATTCAGATTTTTTGGCAAAGGTTATATTGATCTAGCTTGGCTAGCAGACAAAGCCCCATAAAACAGTCTCAGTATATAAAGCCCCATGAAACAGTCTCAGTAGACAAAGCCCCATTAAACATTTCTAGCGGACAAAGACCCATTAAAAGATTTGCTAGCAGACAAAGGCCCATTAAACAACACAGCTGTGCGATGATTCATTTTTCAGTAGTAATATGATGCAGTAGGCTAGAAGACAAAGCCCCATTAAAAACTTGGCTAGCAGACAAAGCCCCATTAAAGTCCCATTAAAAACCCACAGCTGGTGTGATGATTCATTTTTTCAGAAGTAATATTGATCTAGTATGGGTAGCAGACAAAGCCCCATTGAAAAGCTTGGCTAGCAGACAAAGCCCCATTTATCACATGGCTAGCAGACAAAAGCCAAACCCATTAAAATCAGACAAATAAAACAAGTCCCATTAAGCAGACAAAGAGCCTCCCCATTAAAACAGGCTTGGGTTAGGAGACAAAGCCCCATCAGCAGACAAAGCCCCATTAAACAACACAGCTGTGCGTGATGATTCATTTTTCAGTAGTAATATAATGCAGTAGGCTAGAAGACAAAGCCCCATTAAAAACTTGGGTAGCAGACAAAGCCCCATTAAAGTTCCCATTAAAAAACCACAGCTGGTGTGATGATTGATTTTTCAGAAGTAATATTTGATCTAGTATGGGAAGCAGACAAAGCCCCATTGAAAAGCTTGGCTAGCAGACAAAGCCCCCATTTATCACATGGCTAGCAGACAAAAGCCAAACCCATTAAAATCAGACAAAGACAGCTGGCCCATTAAACAGCAACAGCTGTGTGATGATGATGATTCAGCTGAGTAATAGCTATAAACTATCAAACAATAAAGATCCCCATAGAACCAGTCTCAAAGAACCTGTATAGAGCCCAATAACCTGTATAGAGATAGTACCGACCCCTACCCTACCTAGCCATCCGTCTACCCTCTGCCCCAGGCAGCTGCACAGCTGTCAAAAAGTGACATGATTGATGGGAAACTCGACTCGATATTGACTCAATATATACTACTTATCTCAGAAACCATAAGGTGTAGGAAGTTGATACTTTCCAGTAATGTTGGTTGGTGGGAGCTGGTGTCAAGCTTGATGATGTGACCTTGATTTGATATTTGACCTTGCTGAAGTGACCTTGATCTTTAAAATACTGTTCGAGCTACATCTCATAAACCATAAAGTATAGAAAGTTACTGCTTGGTAGGGACATTGGTTGGGTATATATGTGCAACATCATGGTGTGACCTTGTATTAACCTTTAGCCTTGCTGTAGTGACCTTGACCTTTAAAATCTTGTCTGCCCTATATCTCAGAATCTGTATGGTGTAGGAAGTTGATAGTTGGTAGGGACATTAGTTAAGGTTTGTAGGTGTGTAACATCATGATGTTACCTTGATTTGACCTTTGATGTTGACTTTTAAAATCTTTTGTGGGCTTTATCTTGGCATCAGTAAGGTGTAGGAAGTTGACACTTGGTAGGGACATTGGTTTAGGGGTGTAGGTGTGCAATATCATGATGTGGCCTTGATTTCACCTTTGACCTTGCCATAGTGACCTTGAGTTTAAAAATAACGTCCTGGCTATATCTCAGAAACTGCAAGGTGTAGGAAATCAATACTTGGTAGGCACATTGGTTAGGGGGTGTATGTATGAATCATCATGGTGTGACCTTTAACCTTCTAACCTTCATATTTCTCTGATAGCAAAGATATGTGGATTGCTGCAGCTGATTAGTAAATGTACTTTTACTTTTTTAATTTTTTAATTACACTATTTCCATTGACAGCTATACTTCAATTAAATAAATTTTACACATTTGCAATTTTTAGTTTACTGATTAATGCGATCATCTTATTATTGAATAATCATTTTAATACTTTAGCTATATATAAATTTTGTCTCTCTTAAGCATTATTTTCTCTACTGCAATATTTGCTAGACCTTTTATTTCATTTAGTTATTTACTTGGGCCTTTACATCACTTTCAACACTGTACAGGTCATATGACGATGGGTAGTTTTGTGGGTAGAGGAAAACAGTACATACAGTTGGTCAAGGTTCTGTACTGTGAACTGCCGACCAACAGCAAGCAACAGCGAGTATTTCATGATTTTGTTAGAATAAATTATCCAGCTACTTTTTGACATTTTTTCACAAGCCAAAGTTTCAGCACTGTATCTGCAACTTATGGTCACATTAATATCAAAAGGGGCTGTTAACCCCCGGTTGACTTAGTTTTTTTTTACTTCTTTCAACCAAACTTGGCACATGTATTAAAATTTGCCAAAAGATTATCCAGACTTTATGGTGACCTCAAACTGTATATATTAATGGAACTATAGGCTCCTTAAAGCTATAAAATTTGACTAAAACCCTTTGTCTTATTTATTTTGTCAGTATTAATATTAAATTTAAGTTATCACTGGTATTGAAATAGACCAAAAGAAGACCCTTTGTACCCTATAATTTAAATATTTATTTTGCTATGGTCATCTTAAGCTTAAAATATGGAATTTGTAGCCCTCAGCTCAGTGAATATTTCAATTTTTAAAATAAAACTTGACACATTTTTATGGATGTTGGCAAAATAGACTTTTTTATTTTATGGTCACATTTAAGTCCTTTACTGTGAAATAATCTGGTTCTGGCCTCCAACGCTCGTATTCTGGGTCTTGAACAGGATGTAAAACCCCAACTTTGACCTTTGACCAACACTCTTAATTTTCAACTGACCTCAGTTAAACTTTGCACACTTAAAAGGATGACAAAAGGGACGTTCTTATTTTCTGATCACCTTAAGTTCCAATACCTGTGAAGTTATGGCCATCTTTCAGTAAAAAAAGGGGGGGGGGGGGCTATTTCAACCCCAACTGACTTACTGTTCAACTCACATCAGTTAAACTTGATACATTGATTAAGCTTACTCCAAGGAAAATTTCTATCAATTAGGAGTCCCAGTATTTAAGATAGCTATGGCTACAATAACATGATAAATATGGAGTTTTAGGCCCACCTAATATAGTTTGGGAGTTTTGTCAACCACACTTGGCACATATAATTTTTTATTATTTTAAAGAAATTCTTTAGAATTACGTTTTACTAAGAACCATTTTTGAAATTATAAGCATAAGCAATGTATTATTCTCTACATTGGCCACAATTACAACCTTTTTCTTTTGGTTCCATTGGGAAAGACAGGTTTGTACATAGGGAAGTTAAAGTGCACCTTTTCTAAAATTTTAATTTTTGGCCTCTGTTGGTCTGGCAATGCACTTCTTGTTCAACTAATCCATAAAGTAGATTTGTCATCATTTCATATTTTGTCTTAGTGATACATTTTTTGCCATACTTACATTTCCTAAAATATTCTCCAAAATGCACCTCTTGCATTTTACCGTTTACCTCATATTGACTGGCATCAGAGTCTGTGACTCATCTGAACCGACCATGCACTCAGGTCATCCTGTGATCATTGAGTCGGGGATTCACCCATGTGTAGATAGCATCAATTTTGAGACTGAGACATGGCTTAGGCCAGAGGATACTGAAAGTTTTATCTCTAGTATCACACCTCCTGGTTATAAGTTCACTCATGTACCTCGAAATGTTAAGAAAGGGGGCGGAGTTGGCTTTTTCATCAAGGAGGACCTGAGTTTTGAGCAAGTTTCAAAAAACAGTTATCAGGCTTTTGAAATTATCTCCATTCAGATTAGCACTGAGGGTGCTAAAGATGTTATATTTCATGTAGTCTATAGTCCCCCAAATCTCTCAAAGTCGCAGTTCCTAGACGAATTTGGCATATTCCTCAAAGGTGCTGCTTTATCAGGCTATGAAAATATTCTCCTTGGTGATCTTAATTTTTATCTGGATAAACATGACACCTGGGCATTGAAATTTTATGATATCCTTGAGCAATTCAGTTTTACACAACTTGTCAATACACGCACACATATTCAGGGTCATATTTTGGATGCTCTATGTGTGAGGGATGCCTTCTCCTGGGCCATTAGTCCCAAAGTTATTGGGGGACTATCAGACCTCCAGGCAATCATATTCAGCTTTATCTTCCCTGTCAGGGAATCCTGTAAGTTTCAATGTGTTCCCATCCGTAAAATTCACAGGATAAATATTTCAGATTTTAGAATGGATATCCTGAAATCTGACCTCATTAGATGCCCGTACAAAACTGCCAGTCTTCTCAGTCATCAATACTTTAATACTTTGAGAAGCCTTTTTGACACGCACGCCCCAATCATGAAGAAAAATATACCGAGACATGCCGAGACTGGTTTCATGAACTGTGACATCCTTAAAGCAAAACGACTCAAGAGGAAATATGAGCGGGCATGGCGTCATGAAAACTCAGCCAGTAATCGTAGCCGATACCGGGCTGCAATCAACCACTATAATTTCCTGCTAGAGAAGTCTAAATGCAATCATTATTCCAACATTGTGGCTGAAAACCAAGGAAATCCCAAGGCTCTGTGGAACTGTTTCAAAAAGATCTTACACAGGTTCTCTGCTGCTGTTCTACCAGACTACACAAATAAAACTGACCTTGCGAACACTTTCTGCAAGTTCTTCTATGACAAAATCCTCAAGATAAGATCTACACTGCAGTCATCAATACCATCTTTAGTTACTAGACCCAACCCCACTAAAATACTCTGTCCTCTTTCACACCTGTGTCTGAGGAAGAACTACTCAAAATTCTAAAGTCCTCACCGTCCAAATCATGTGACCTTGACCCGATTCCGACGTCACTGGTCAAGGAGTGTGCTGATATTCTCATCACCCCCATCACTAAAATTATAAATTATTCAATCACAGAAGGTAGTTTCCCCAACTGTTTTAAGATGGCATATGTCACCCCCCTTCAAAAGAAGCCGAGCCTTGATAGAAATATCCTCCAAAACTACAGGCCGGTGTCAAACCTCAGCTTTATATCTAAACTTATTGAGAAGGTGGTGGCAAAGCAGCTAAATGAATTTATTTTGCACGAGGGGCTCTTAAATGTCAACCAGTCTGCTTATAAGAGTTCTCACTCCACTGAAACCGCATTGTTGAAGATTCAAAATGATATAGCTCTCTCAGTGGACTCAGGAAAGGCAGTGGCCCTAACATTATTAGACCTATCAGCAGCGTTTGATACGATTGATCACTCTCTTTTATATGACTGCTTGCATGACTGGTTTGGTCTAGATGGTACTGTTTTGTCATGGATCAAATCGTATCTTTCAAACCATAAACAAAAAATTAAATAGGTGATAGTTTCTCTGAGGCAGTAATTCTCCCTTTTGGAGTCCCCCAAGGCTCTGTACTGGGTCCTCTCCTTTTCACCCTCTACACTAGTCCCCTCAGTCAAGTTATTTCAAAATTCAATGTTACTCATCACCTATATGCCGATGACACCCAGATCTACCTAGCGGTTGACTCCAGGAATTTTGACTCTAGCATGGAAGAGCTGACCGAGTGTCTCAAGTCTGTACAGGAATGGATGGACGGTGTCAAACTATAACTAAACCCAGAAAAAAACGAATTTATCATTATAGGTCAAAAAGCCATCAGAGAGTCACTTGCACCAAATTTTCCTGTTCCACTCCTCCAAAACAATATCTCTCTGTCGGTGGAAGTAAAAAACCTGGGTGTTATTTTCGACTCAGACAACTCCTTTGACAATCATGTTGCCAAGGTTTGCAGAGCATGTTACTATTATCTTCGTGATTTGCGACGAATTCGCAAATTCCTTGGAGTTGAGACAGCAATACTTCTGGCAAACGCTATGGTCAGTAGTCGTCTAGACTACTGTAACTCTTTACTCTATGGGGTAAGCAAGTCCAACATAGCCAAACTACAGAGAGTCCAGAATGCTCTTTGCCGCATTATCTTCAGACTTGACAAAATGAGTCATGTTACACCCTTTTTGAAAAAACTCCACTGGCTCCCAATTCAACATCACATCCTGTTTAAGTACAACCTTTTGGTATTCAAGGCTATTAATCTTTCACAGCCCCCGTATCTTTCAGCTTTAATAAGATCGAGCAGTCTCACTCGTGGCAACAGGCTATCTATCTCCTCAACCCGCCCTAATAAGCACATAGGAAGGCGTGGCTTTGCAGTAGCTGCACCAGCCGAATGGAACAAGCTGCCACAGACTGTCAGATCTCAGCAAACAATAGATAGTTTCAGAAGCCAGCTAAAGACCTACTTGTTTAGGCTGGCATACCCCCCACCTTAGTTATACCCTGGCGGGCACTTTTTAGATGTCGACCCATGCCTGTCGCTGGACTCTCCCTTCTTGGACTCAAGCGCATTAGAGAATTTGTATCAATTTTGCGCTACTTAAATCCTACTATTATTATTATTAATATAACAAAATACCAAAACATAGATTTTACTTATCAGAGGTACGTATACTTTATCCTTTAGCCAAAAACCAGTCTTTACCAAAACTTCACAAGTTAGAATGTGTTGTTCATACAAATGCACAAACACTATCACTGTTATAAAACAGATTCACAGCAGCAGTATACAAATGCAAAATTATGTTTTAAACAATATTCTGTCAGTTACTTGTAAACGAACAATAAAAACTGACATGATCACCAAAATCAAACTGACAATACTTTTCATTACACAGTCTATTCATCTTCACACTAATGATCCTTTTAACCAATCAAGAAATTGTTAAAAAGAAAATACAAGTAATATCTCTGCACTTTTTCATAATTTCGACTTTTGAATGCAAAAAAAATCTTTTTTTTTAGTTTTGATTAATTAATGTAATGATATTGTTTCGCCTTACTATTAGTAAGAAAAATGGTTTATCTGGCAATACAGACTGTATTGTAAAACACTGTGCAGGAGACACTTTCCATACCATTTCATACCAGAAAGCATGAAACGTCAGCTTCAGTTACTTCTCAGATATTTGTTGTACATTCACAATGGTGTTAAGCCTGCTGAGTGCTTTTTAAATAAAATATTGGATATTTTGCGCCCTGGGGTGCTTGGGTATATCACCTCCTTATCTCTAGTGGTTCCAGAGTTATGAATTTAGAGATGGCCCACATTCTGTTTGCAGTAAAAGTCTATGGTAAGCTTGGCAGAGTAGGCATGCACTGGTAAAATGTGGTAACCAGGCTGTAGTGGCTGTGCTTAAATCGACCCATATTGGGGTTCTTGTGCCAATAATACTCTGGTACACCACAGCAGTAAAAAGTTCAAAGTTGGGATTCTAAATACCACTCCACAGCCATATGGGACAGGTCCTTTGTATTCATTGTGGGAGTGGAACCCACACAGAGGTGACGGCCTGTGATCAGATGCCAAACTTGCTAACTACTAGGTCACCGAGGACCTACTTCAGCATTTACAAGACATTAATATTCTGTATGTATGTGCTGGGAGAAGACAATAGGGCGTTGGATTTGTTGTCCGGCTGGCATGATTCTGCTGATAATGCATACAAATTGTATGAATTAGTGAGTGTATCAGTGTAGACTCCAGGAGATATTTCGCTTCTGGATCTAGGCAGAATAATGTCTAACAATGTTTTGATTGATAATATACTTTGCATTTTAAGTCCTGATGCTTGTATGCAATTAAGACAGAAGCTTGGGACAAGCTATCAGCTGCTTTCCATTCGAAGACAACATGGTGCTTAACAAGATTATTAAGGACTTTTATTGGTTCCTGTCTGTGTGTGAATGCTGCCTACTGTATTATCATTCTTAGAGTACTTGGTAGTTAAAGGTCCAATGCAATGAATTTTACGTTCTGATTAAACACTGGTTATATTTCAGTGAGTGTACATATAACCTAGAGAACAGAAAAACACAACATCCCACAGTCTGCACAGTGAAATTTATACACAAGTTATGCCCCCATTTCTGCCTTTTCAACAAGTGGCGTGTAAAAGTATGTCAGGTCACAGCAAAAATACACTACGTCAGAGTATGAACACATTTTCTCCAGTGGTTATGTTCTGCCTGTATATTGGTAGTGTTATGTACACAAAATGGTGCATTAAATTTATTTTGCATGTGATTTATTTAAAGGTTTATGATGTGAAGATATTTCACTATTAGAGACTTATGTAATGCGTATGCATTAAAAATAAAAATTAGAAAATAATTACAAGAATATCCTAGTTCTATCAGTTCTTTCAGATAGAAAAATGAATAAACAGTGTAACTATCAGTAAATTACATTCAGAAAAGACTCAAACAGCATAGTTACAAAAAATAAAAAAAATATTTATATCAGCTAGTGTAAGTTTAGCCCATTTAATTTGAAATTTCTTTTGAAAGTAGAACTCTGTTACATGGATTCTGGTAAAGTAGAAGCAAATAATTCAGGTTTCAACATAACAGTTTTAATGAAATGTAACTGTATATCTATAATGCCTTAAAATATATTTCTCACACATTTGATATTTATCTTGAAAGGTTTCAAAGATGTACCAATATGTCAAAAAAACTCATATATATTGTGCAATAGATAAAAGTAATGATGTAAAATAATCTTAAAACTCAACATTTAATAAGAATTTCCCATGATCTGAAGCAAAAAAAAAAAAAAAAATAAACTGATCTCTCACCCCTCTTATAGTTTGGAAAATTAATCTTATGACATCTTTTATGACATCTCTAAAAACGTAAAAATTTATCCAATGTAACATGTATTTGTTATTCTTATCTAGTTTTGGGTTGTGAATTTCTTAGCTTTCATTGTCTTTTTCTACATTATCCCCAGTTATATAAAGATTCCCATTTTCTATGTGGCTGTGAACCCCCCCCCCCCCCCCCCCAAAAAAAAAAAACAGCAAAAAAACCTAGGTTGGTGTTTACCATATGCATTTAGGGCTTTGCAGGCGATATTCATGTTGTGTAACTGGGTGTGTGGATACATTCTTTCAGTGCCAAACCTGCTTGGGCTTTCAAGGCATGACAGATTCCTGTCAGGAATTCACATGTCACCTTAAACCAGGCCATGGGCCCTAGTAGCAGCTATAATACCATCCACCCTCTCTGTGGTTTAGGTGTCACCATTGCCTACAAAAATAAGAGGTCCATTGTACAGATTTAGCAACATGGCTCCTGGACATGAAGTTGCATCTGGAGGTATGTTTACTGGATTTCAGATTTGGAGTTAGGTCATTTAAATACATATTGCCATCTTCCCACACTATGTGTTACATATCGTTAAACATGCTTCTGGATGTATTACTTTTATGCTTTTTTCTGATTAGGTTTGGGCTTTTACTTTTGCTGCCATATGTTTGGAATGCATGTTAGTTTGCACTTTAGGGTATCCGGTTTTTATGATCACCTTAAAACCATTGTCATTCAATTTATTATCTTCTGAATTCTGAGTGACTTGTTCAGTAATATGGTAACTGGCTCTATTATTTTGGCTTTCTTAGGTGGCCTCTCATTCAGGACACATGTGTAATATTTACATCATAAGTGTCATTTGTGTTTTTGACGTATTTAAACACATTTGGACACAAAATTTATTCCATAGATAATTGGCCAAAAAGCCTTTTAAAAAAGTTCGAAAGATTTGCATTTTGCTATTGGTGGTCAGTATCCCAAACAAAAATACATCAACCCAAAAGTGAATCTCTTGTAAATACACCTTCTTTCATTAATTGTGTATAGAATATCTACATTCAGGATTATTTAAATAGGTTTTCTTGTCCATTGCTACTGTTTGACTTTATGCTGTATACTCGATAGCTCTCATAATTATCAGGGTTATTTTATGGACATAAAGACATCTTGGATACCTTGGTTCACAAATTTGGCATATTATCACTTGACTCTTACGCTTAAGGTTGTGGGATCAAATTCAGCTTATGTAAACATGTGGTCTCTCAAAGCTGTGGTCGTGGGATCTAATCTAGCTCATGGAATCTAGCTAATCTAGCTGTTGATAAAAATGGCACAAGCTATAGTAGTTGAAACAACATCTTTGAAATCATTGTTAATTTATTTACAATCAAATCAGAACTTATATTGCTACCTGCTGTAATTTGGCACTCACTTTAAGTTGGCACAAATGTAAAGTAATGATGACTACAAATTCTATTCGATCAAAATTTCCCACACACAAAGATCTTTAATGACCTTCCTGGCAATGTATGGAATGCCATAACTATTGCCTCCTTCAGGAAAAAGTCCAAAACTTAAAGTGCTGTTGCATTATTGTGATTGTGTCCTGAGATGATCCTTCATTTTGTCATTCTGTAGGTTGATCTTTTAAATCAGAATAACCTTAAACTATTACAAACCACAATAGGGACAATCATGTACAGAAGTTACAGTACTTCCGGAGTGCTTCTTGATTCAGAGCGTTTGAGAAACATTTTATGACAATATTAAATTGTTTCAGTATATTCTAAACTGCTCCTAATCCTTATCAGATCATGCAGTCAGGAATCCATTTTAAATGCATCTTACCATTTGTAAAATCATCTTTTTGATCTTACAGTGATCTTAAACCTATCTTAACATTTGCAAAGTAATCTTTTCTATCTTAATTGGTCTTTAAGGTCCCAATTAAATCCAATTGAAACCAATTAGATAGACCCAATGACAGAGGATCGCAATTTTAAGTGGTCATCCCACTGTATATTTGCCACTATATATTTGCCTGTACATGGGTTTGAACAGACGTCCTCTGTGTTCCTTGGTGAGTGTGTTACCCACTAGGCCACTGTTGTACATAGCAAACTGGAATATATCAGTTAGTAGCTTGCATATACCAGTTAGCTAAGCAGAATATACAAGTTAACTTCCTTGAATAAACAGTTTAGTAACTCCAATAATATACAAGATAGCTAACTAGAATATATACATTAGGTAACTGTGTATATGGGTTACTAACTAGAATATATGAATTAGGTAAGAGCCAAATAAAATAACTTTGACAGTCCAGAGCTTGCATAAAATCTCACTCAAAAACAAATAAATCTTCCTGACCTCAAACTCAGTGTTAGTTTGCAACTGTGTATTAGAATTAGAATTCTTTGTGTGCATATTCTGCTCAGGATTTGTTACTTAAACATGCCTGCACAGAATTTGCGAAAGGTACTTCTCTAATTCCAGTAACATATGCATGCAACATTTGAATAAAATCTATCTAACTATTTCCACTGTACTGTACAGGAAAATCAAAACTTCAACTCAATATAAATCTTTTGTACATTGCAGTTTGAGGTCACCTCACAACAGGTCATAAGTTAAGAACAACTTACATCCATATGCCAAATTTGAAGTGAATAACTCAAGCCAATTTGGAGTAACTGTGGAAATGAAAAAAAAATATAACTAGAGAAAAGTTTTTGAAAATAAAAATGGAGGGTCCCAATAAGCTTAAAAATGAAAAGTTATAAAGTTTAAAGCAAGGGAAAAAGGAAAGTGTGTTGTTATAATGTACTCATACAGAAATAATTGTCACAGAAGCACATTAGTAAAGTTGTTGTTAAATATTAAATTGTGTGTAACAGATATTGTGAATGATGTGGTTTTGATTTTTTCATGACCCCAGTTTTGGGGGTGGAGGGGCTAAATCTGGCCGTTTTTGGCCTGTATATGGTTTCCTTTTACCTTATAAGACAGCTGACAGCTCTGAAAGTGGTAATAAATTAGATATAACCAAAATAAAAACACAAAATCTGTGATCTTATGACCCAGGTTTAGCCCATAAGTGAAGGCCTGGAGGTAAATCAGACAAGCTTTATAGACTCCCTGCATATGATTACCTATCACCTGCCAATATCTTCAAAAGCTCTATAAAGCAGCATTAATGGAGATAAATTTCAAAAACACTAAATCTGCATTTTATGAACCCAGTTTCACCCTGGGAGTACATAGACTCCATGTATAGGCTTTCTTATTATCTCCCAACACATTCAAAACCTGCAAAAGCAATAATAAAGCATAAGAGGCGCAGAGTTACAGGGGGTAAAACTGGTTGGCTTTCTAGACCTCTATATATGATTTCCTATTACCTTGCAATTCATTCAAAACCTGTAAAACCAAAATTAAAGGAGACAATAGCCAAAAACAAAATCTGCGATTTTATGGTCCCGGTTTGAGCCACAATGGGGAACCAGGAGGTGAATCTTATCGGCTTTCTAGACTCCCTGTATATGGTTTGTATGACCTCCTAATATATTCAAAAGCTCTAAAAGAAATAATGAAGGATATAAAAGCCCAAAACACAAAATCTGCAATTTTATGACCCCAGTTTGATCCATAGGGGGGAGGGGGGGTCAGGGGGTAAATATGAACTGCTTTTTAGACTTGCTGCATATGGTTTCCTATCACCTCCCATTACATTTTATGGCTCTCAATGCAACAAATAAGGAAATAATAATGGGTTCTGATGAATTTAAGTTTTCTGATTGCTACCTGCCATAAAAATGCTCTTAAATCAATTAATTATTGTCCAACCGCTCCCAAGATCTGATCGGCTAATGATTTTGATAGTACTGACATATATTTAAAAACTCATATGTAAGTAGTCTTGGCTGAGCGGCAATGACGAGTGGGTGTACTCGAAAAAAAAATTATGCTTGATCAAATGACCTTGATAATGGTCAAAGGTCAAAAATAAGTATATGGTAAAATAAGTATAAAATATAAGTATAAAGAAGTAAATTTTCCCATGCCTAAGATATATAACTGCTGAAAATGGTTAGAATCTGATAACTAATAAGGAAAATATTCAAGGGAGACAATAATGAGGCGGTGGCGATAGAGAAACTCAGCATGAAAACAAATAAGCACCCTTTTCAAGGGGCTATGAATTATGTTATTATGAGTTTAAGGGTAACTTGACAAATATCCACAGTGGGGGATGAGGGAGGAAAAGAGGATCTATGGCATGTATGCAGTGGGGGATTCTCAATCAGATATGTCCCTAGTAGGGGATGTTGGAGGAGAGGGGGATCTCAGCCATGTATGCAGTAGGCGACACATATCCCTAGTGGGGGATTTGGGAGGAAAGGATGATCTGTGTCTTGTAGGCAGGGGGGGAAACTCAGTGACACATATTCCTAGTAGGGAATGGGGGAAGAGGAGGATTTCAGCCATGTACACAGTGGGGGATGCTCGATCAGAAATGTCCCTACTGGGAAATGGGGGATGAGAGGAGCATCTCAACCATGTATGTAGTGGGGGACGCTCAGTGACACATGTCCCTAGTGGGGACGGGGGAGGAGAGGAGGATCTGTGCCATTTATACAGCGGGGGATGCTCAGTCACATATTTCCCTGGTGGGGGATGGAGGAGGAGAGGTGGATCCTTGTCATGTACACAGTGAGGGATGCTCAGTCAGATATGTCCCTAGTCTGGGATGGGGGAGGAGACTAGCATCTCAGCCATGTATGCAGTTGGGGATGCTCAGTGACACCTGTCCCAAATAGGGGATCTTTGAGGAAAGGAGGGTCTGTTGCATGTAAACAGTGGAGGACTCTCAGTCAGATATGTCCCTAGTGGGGTATGGGGGAAGAGAGGAGCATCTCAGCTATTTATGCAGTAGGGGACGCTCAGTGACACATTGGGAGGAAAGAAGGACCTGAGGCATGTATGCAGTGCTGGAAGCTCAGTGACACATGTCCCTAGTGTGGGATGCTGGAGGAGAGAAGGATCTGTGGCATGTATGCAGTGGGGGCGCCCAGTCCAATATGTCCCTAGAGGGGTATGGGGGAGGAGAGGAGCATCTCAACCATGTATGCAATATGGGACACTCATTGACATATATCCCTTGTGGAGATGGGGGAGAGGATCATCTAAACCATGTATGCAGTGGGGGATGCTCAGTGGACACATGTCCCCAGCGGTGGATGTTGGGGGAATGGAGGATCTGTGGCATGTATGCAGTGGGGGATGGTTAGTCACACATTTCCCTGGTGGGGGATAGGGGAGGACAGGATGGTCCTTGAGGAGGATATGTCGCCTGTACATAGTGGGGGACTGTCAGTCAGATATGTCCCTGGTGGGGTATGGGGGAGGTGAGGAGCATCTCAGCCATGTACACAGTAGGGGAAAACTCGTCAGGTATGTCCCCACTGTTTGATGGGCTAGGAGAGGTGGATCTCAGACGCATGTCTGTAGTGGATGTTAGCAGAAGAGGGGAGGATCTGTGGCTTGTATGCAGTGTGGGACCCTAAGTTACATATGCCCCTAGTGGGGTATGGAGGAGGGAGGAACATCTGAGCCATGTATGCAGTGGGGGATGCTTAGTGACACATGTCTCTAGTGGGGGATGGGAAAGAAGATTGGGACCTATCAGTCTGTTATTTTCATTTCTGAAGGATTAGTTTGTGTTCAATGATATTATACTTGTATTATGTAAAGAATAAAAGGTTACATTTCAGTGATTTATTTTTTCTCTCCAAATAATGATTATACTTTGAAGCATCTCCCACTACGGACATAACATACTGGTTTGATGGCCTGATTGGTCTCAGATATTTGGGGATACAAATGTTCTCATAGACACAAAGGTTACAGCATGCTTTATTTATGTTCCGGTCTGGTGCACACTAAAATGTAGCATGCATCATATCACTACATCTCTCTTTCTTTTAATAACAAATTTTTAATATCCCAAAATTACTAAACAAAATTGAATCTTCAGTCTGGTACTGTTTTAACGTAGACTGTTCTTGATGCAGTATACAACCCATTACTTCTCCCTCAGAAAAAAATTTAAAAAATTTACACACATACACAAAACTGACAATATATCTTTTATCTAAAAATATATATATAATATATATATATTGTCCACATGTCTGTTTTTCCTGTTTCACCCAGTGCAATATAATGGGGGCAGTGTTTGGTGTTCACCCTCTTTAAAAAAGTCATTAACACTTTCAAGTAATCATATATATATATATATATTTATGTAAGTATAGGGTAGCATTTGGTGTACACCCTTATATATTTTGACACACAATCTGATTGTGACACACAATCTTGTTATGACATACAATCTTGAAAATGTTGTGGCCGTTTCACTATACGACCAGATCAGGTCGTCTTGGCACTGGTATCTATGGCTGGTGGTGACTCACTGGTAGGGGTTTCTGCTATTTTGGTAGGTTGTATCTTTGGTGGTCCTGGACCTTCCTGTGGTTCTCCTGCAGTACATTGGTTACTTACAGGCATAGGCTTCAACTGAATGCGATTTCTGCGGTAGGTTCCAGTGGTAGTTTTAACAAGGTATGACCGCTCAGTTTTCTTATCTTGAACAGTACCAAATTGATTTCTGTCAGGAACAACTACTTCCTGACCTCCTTTTTGAGACAGTAATGCCTTTGCAGCATGATGGTGGTCAAAGTTACACTTCATCTTAAGTCTGTATTCTTTTTCTTCATTTTGAAGTGTATTTCTATGTAATTGTAGCTCAAGTGAAGCAGAAGGTATAGCAACCTTTGTGCGTATACAACGTGTCACAAGGAGTTCTGCAGGACTGTGACCGTTGCTCAGAGGTGTGGCCCTGTAACTCATTAGTGCTGCATAGGAATCTGTACTTCCTCACAACAACTGTTTTACAGTATGAACTGCCCTTTCCGCTTCTCCATTTGCCGAAGGATGTCCAGGGCTTGAGGTGACGTGAAGGAATCCATAACAGCGAGCAAAGTTAGAAAACTCTCTGTTTGAATACTGAGGACCATTGTCCGACATCAGACACTGGGGAATTCCATATCTAGCAAATATTGACTTCAGATGATTAATGACACATGATGCTGTAGTTTCCTCCAGTTTTGCTATTTCAATGAATCGGGAATAATAATCCACAACCAACAGAGAACTGTTCTGTTTGTATTCAAATAAGTCTGAAGCAACTTTTGACCATGGAGAATCTGGAAACTTTGTTGGTTCTAATGGTTCAGGGTGGTTCTTAGTGTATTGACTACAATGGCGACAATTTTGGACAAGTTCAGCGATTTGAGTACTCAGACCAGGCCACCCTACAGATTGTTGGACTCTTGAACGACACTTTGTTATTCCTTGATGGCCCTCATGAAGTGCATCTAAGATGTCCAGATGAAGAGAAGATAGAATGATAATCCTAGAGCATCTAAGGAGTAGCCCGTCAACCAGAGTGAGTTCAGTGTGACTTGGCCAATATTGATTAATAATCCCATGAAGCTGACTTCTATCGGGCCAACCATCCTGACAATATGACATCAGTAATTGACATGTCTCATCTTTCTTTTGATGTGATCGAATCTGATCTAGCCTCATATCAGAAGCTGGCAAACCACCAATAATACTGTTAACGTATGAGGTTGTCTCCTTTTCAAGACTTTCATCTGCTGTAATACTCAAAGGCATGCGAGACAGTGCATCTGCAGTAGAAAGATCACAACCTGGCACATGTTGAATGATGTAAGAATAACTCATAAGGTGTAAGCGGAAGTGCTGCAAATGAGGAGGTTGCAGTTCTATATCGTGATGCCCTAAAAGTGGTACAAGGTATGGCAATAATTACATGTTACTTCACATGCAGGACAAACCCTCCTGTCATGGGCTTCAAAACCACACCATTTACACTTGTTGTTTGGTAACAAAATTTCTAAATGTATTTTGGGCTTGATTACCCCTACCAAATGTACTTTGTCCTGAAGTCCCTTGACCAGATGTGTTCCGTACTGAACTTCTTTGGCCTTGACCTCTACCATGACCTGCATTTTCCTGCAAAATACTGCATTTTCTCAAAGGATTTGACCTCGAGTATTTTTGAACGAATCTACTTGACTGGTGGTGGCTTCCCAAGCACAGCAAACATCCACTGCTTTAGTTAGAGTCAAGTCTTCTCCGAATCTATGCAATCGTTCCCTCAAACCTGAATTATAAATCCCCACAACAATTCTGTCCCGTAACATTTGATCAACCATGTTGACGAAATCACAAGTCTGTGATAGCTGACAGAAGTCCGAATAAAATGGATCAAAAGATTCACTTTTTGTTGTGACCTATTATTGAACAAATGTTTTTCATGAATAGTATTTTACGTGGAGTACAATATTCTTCAAATTTCTTCAAAATCTGATCCGGTAGTTTTTTATTCTTACCTGGTGTGTCCCCATGAGCTGGTGCCCATGTGAAACCTTTATAGACCTTGACAGCTTCTGGCCCAATAATATGCAATAAAACATAACATTTGCCTTTATTTTGTTTTCCTTATAGTCCAGTCCTGTTGCTATCATGTAAATTCAATATGCCTGTTCCAATTGTTTGAAATTCTAGACAGTGGAGCAGGGGGTGGTAAACTATCCATGATTATTTATTATTGTTGTTTATTTTACTTGCCAGTAAATATCCAATTGCACCAAATGTATTTAACTACTTCTGACACCATGTAATGGTTTGATGGCCTGATTGGGCTCAGATATGCCTCAGGATACAAATGTTCTTATAGACGCAAAAGTTACAACTAAAACGTAACAAGTATCATATCACTACAATGTATATTCCATTCCCATGGTGCACACTCACTTCAGTTCTGAGGATGCCCCTCGATTTACTTCCTACACCTCTTGACCTACACTAGCCAGCTACAATGAGACATCTGAGACGTCTGAAACTATGAACTCGCTTATTCACAAGACCCGGTGTAGTGCGAAATAATGACTCCCCTAGATTTCTGTCGGGGGAGCGGGGGGGGGACAGCCCCAGCAAGATTATGATGGGGGAGGGGGGGACAGCCCCTGCAAGATTATGACTCCCCCTTCATTTTCCCACTTGACACTTAATTGTGTATCATTAAGCACATGGTGGTGCGGTTGTGCCTCATGTGTGTGTCAAAGAATAACTCATTTATTATTACTGTTATACTTTAATAATGAATACTTTGATCAATATTGATATTAAATATCTTGTGAAATAGTATTCAAAACAATTAACACATTTGGTTTGGTGAATGGTCTTCTTTTAAAATTTACTTTGAATCAACTTTGGCTAGCTATTATTAATTCTCAATAGAATGAATTAACTAATCACTTTAATAGCTGTGGAAACTGATCCACAAATGGGCTAATCAAGAAAACTGTTAGTGTATTGGAAAATATATATGGGAGTATTGGACAGCATATAACCACAGATATAACAAAGAGGCAAAAAAAAACCATTGAGAAGGTGGCCATTGCCAACATTGTAAAATAAAAAATCGATTTAAAAAATCACTTTTAAAATGTAAAGTTCTGTCCTTATGTTATATATACGTGTGCATACTTGTACTTCTTTATTAAAGTGCCAAATGTTTAATCTGATGCTTGTTGTGGTGAGTATTGTTTATCTTTGTTTTTGTCCCTGTAAATAAAATTTTCAAAGATGTGTGTGACTTTGAAGAAATAACTCCCTCAATGATTAGTTCTAAGTATTGACAGACAATAAACACCAACCCTCATTATTTCCCCCCAGTAAGTAAATCAAATGAAAAAGGTGAACATAAGAGGTGGAGTTGGTTTCTGAATGGGGGGGGGGGTGTCAGTATATTGTAAGGAACATTCTAATTCCCCAAATCCAATTTTTTCGAAAAATGTTGTTTGCAAAATAATGACTCCTCAAAAGATCAAAGGAGAGGAGTCAGAATTCGAGGGGATTCATTATACCACGTTACACCGGGAATCCGGGTTTTATAATCTATCATTTAGTATTCACCACCGGACTTTTATAAGCTAAAACTTATGCAAAAATGGGGAAGTCGTGGCATCAAGGGCTTGATTACTTTACTGTGATTTTAATGTCTGCATTTATTTTTCATGTTACTGATGCTGATAGGTCGGTGAAAAATGTAATTGCTCTTTCTGAAAAGAACTGGTCAGATATATTGCAGGGAGAATGGCTTGTTGAATTGTAAGTGGGCGATAATAGGCTTTTTGTTGCTACCAGGAAGATTTCCTGCCTCGCTACCAATTAATGCCATGTACCAATTTACGCCAGGTAGAATTGAAATATGCATAACTTTGCAAACAGTCCCCTCTAATCTAAAAAATCTAGTAAAAATGGTAAAACCATTTCCAAAGTGAATGGAACAAAACCACAGAAAAAGCTTTCAAAATATGTGGCCATTGCTGAAATATGAACATTTATCTATTGGTGGAGATAACTGGTACCCAGAAATAAATAGTAGCAAGGCAGTACTGTAAATTTTGGTGTGACTAAGGCCTGGGCCGGGATTCACAAAAGGTCTTAAGCAAAAAATTGTCATAACTTTAAGAGAAAAGTCTTAACTGTGCAAGAATTTTGTCATAAAGTTAAGACTTTTTTTTGCTTAGACAAAATGGGATTCACAAAAGGTCTTAGACAAAAATTTGTCTTAGATTTTGTCATAACTTTAAGACTACTGCAGGGCAGACTTAAGTCATTTTTAAAATATTCCATTGCATGTATTTACATTTTACCCTTTGTTATGAAAACAACATATATACTATGGGGATCTATACTTCCTGTAGAAGTAATTTCTGTGGATTGTAATAGAAATTTACATCATTTAATTACCTATAAATTTCCACATTTTACCTTCTTGTGGTAAAAATATTGTCATAAAAATGGCTGACTCACAATAAAACACAAATATTACTATTTTTACATAATTTTACAGAAAATCTGTTTTATAATTTTAAAGAGAATGTTTGGTGTCTTTATCGATGAAAAATGTTTTGGTTTCACTAAAATTTGTTAATTTGAATTCAAAATAGTTAAGACTTTTTGCACAAATTTTGTCTCAGCTAAGATTTTGCTAAGCACTTTTTGTGAATCCCAATTTAAGAGAAATCTTAGCTAAGACAAAAGTCATAACTTTAAGATTTGTCTAAGCAAAAAAATTGCCTAAACTTAAGACCTTTTGTGAATCCCGGCCCTGGGCCGGGATTCACAAAAGGTCTTGAGCAAAAAATTGTCATAACTTTAGGAGAAAAGTCTTAACTCTGCAAGAATTTTGTCATAAAGTTAAGACTTTTTTTGCTTAGACAAAATGGGATTCACAAAAGGTCTTAGACAAAAATTTGTCTTAGATTTTGTCATAACTTTAAGACTACTGCAGGGCAGACTTAAGACAATTTTAAAATATTCCATTGCATGTATTTACATTTTACCCTTTGTTATGCCAACAAAATATATACTGTGGGGATCTATACTTCCTATAAAAGTAATCTCTGTTGATTGTAATAGAAATTTGCACCATTTTATTACCTGTAAATTTCCACATTTTACCTTCTTGTGGTACAAATAATGTCATAAAAATGGCTGACTCACAATAAAACACAAATACTACTATTTTTACATAATTTTACCAAAAAAAGGTAACAAATCTGTTTTATAATTTTAAAGAGCATGTTTGGTGTATTTATTGATGAAAAATATTTTTGTTTTCCTAAGATTAGTTAATTTGAATTCAAAATAGTTAAGACTTTTTGCACAAATTTTGTCTCAGCTAAGATTTTGCTAAGCACTCTTTGTGAATCCCAATTTAAGAGAAATCTTAGCTAAGACAAAAGTCATAACTTTAAGATTTATCTAAGCAAAAAAATTGCCTAAACTTGAGACCTTTTGTGAATCCCAGCCCAGGGGCCGGATTCACGAAAGGTCTCAAGTCTTAGACAAATCTCAGCTGAGATTTTTCTCAAATCTGAGATTTTTGGCTCAGCTGAGATTCTGCTTAAGTTGAGATTCACGAAAGGAATCTCAGCTGAGACCAAAATCTCAGCCAAGTTTTGAGTCTGGACCAATCAAAATTGGTGTAACATTTTTTTGTTGAGATTAGTGGAAAGCATACACATTTATATTTTACAACTCTACTGTACCATATATATATACTCACATTTTAGAATATTTTCAATCAAGCAAAACATTGTCTTTTTACTATAATTTGTACTGACATTCAAAAGAACTGATTATAACAGCAAAACAAGCCACTCATGTAAATTTGTAATGTAAATGTTTATTGTTGTTTTTGTACAAACTCTTAATATATATTCATATTTTGTGTTACAAGTTAAATAATATGTCATACTTCACTATTTTCATTTTGTTTTGTGACTTTTTATTCCATATACTCCATTTTATGAAAACTTAAGTCACCCCCTAGGCAGTCTTGGATTTGAGACCAAATCTGAGAAAAATCTTAGCCTGAGATCTTTTGTGAATCCCAGCTGAGCAAAAGGTCTCAAATCTGAGAAAAATCTAAGAAAAATCTTAGATTTGAGACCAAAATCTTAGATTTGAGACTTGAGACCTTTCGTAAATCGGCCCCAGGTTTCCATGGCGATCATGTGGTGAATACTTGTACTGCCTTGCTACCAATTATCGCCGGGTACCAATTATCATCGCCAGACAGAATTCAAATAGATATAATTTCACCAAAGTGGCATCCCAAGTCTAGCAAATAAGGTAAAACTATTTCCAAGGTGAATGGAACAAATACACAACAAAAAGCTTTCGAAATATATGACCATTACTGAAATATGAAGGTTTATTAAGCGTCCCGCAAGGGACGCTTGTTTGTGTATGGGAGAGCTTCCGGCTCCGCCGGCTCCGCATTTTGTTTTCCTTATAACTCTGTAACCGTTAGGCGGATTCTTTTCAAATTTGGCAGGTTTAGGCAGTAGCCTTGGGGAATTTTTTTGAATATGCTGCAGTGACATTTCAACCAATCAGAGAGGTCACATGACCAAAAATGTCTTTTTTCGATGGGGAAGCTTGTCCGGATGATAACTTGAAAGGAATTTTATCAATTCACCTGAAACTTGGCAAATACATTCATTCTATTAAAATCTGGAAATCATTAGATTTTGGCATTGATTGGTCAAGAAATGGCCGAGTAATTAATGATTAATTAATCATTACGAATTTTCCAAATAAGGAAAACACAAAAATGCTTATATCTCGAAAACCGTGCTAGATAGAGCGATTTCGACGAAATTTTTGATCCGTGGGGTATCTCTGCGGAGTAGTTTTCCAATTTTCAAAAATTTTTGTCTCGCCCAAAATGGCGGCCATTTTGAATTTTCGAAATTTTCGCAAAAATTGCAAAACACAAAAATGCTTATATCTCAAAAACCGTGCTAGATAGAGCAATTTCGACAAAATTTTTGACTCGCAGGGTATCTCTGCGGAGTACTTTTCCCAATTTTCAAAAAATTTTTGTCTCGCCCAAAATGGCGGCCATTTTGAATTATCGAAATTTTCACAAAAATTGCAAAACACAAAAATGCTTATATCTCAAAAACCGTGCTAGATAGAGCAATTTCGACAAAATTTTTGACCCGCAGGGTATCTCTGCGGAGTACTTTTCCCAATTTTCAAAAAATTTTTGTCTCGCCCAGAATGGCGGCCATTTTGAATTTTCGAAATTTTCGCAAAAATTGCAAAACACAAAAATACTTATATCTCAAAAACCGTGCTAGATAGAGCAATTTCGACAAAATTTTTGACCCGCAGGATATCTCTGCGGAGTACTTTTCCCAATTTTCAAAAAAATTTTGTCTCGCCAAAAATGGCGGCCATTTTGAATTTTCGAAATTTGCGCAAAAATTGCAAAACACAAAAATGCTTATATCTCGAAAACCGTGCTAGATAGAGCAATTTCGACGAAATTTTTGACCCGCAGGGTATCTCTGCAGAGTAGTTATCCCAATTTTGAAAAAATTTTTGTCTCGCCAAAAATGGCGGCCATTTTGAATTTTCGAATTTTTCGCAAAAATTGCAAACCATAAAAATGCTTATATCTCAAAAACCCTGCTACATAGAGCGATTTCGACAAAATTTTTGAACCACAGGATATCTCTGCAGAGTAGCCATGCCAATTTTCAAACAAAAAATTTCTCGCAAAAATTGCAAAACACAAAAATGCTAATATTTCGAAAACCGTGCTACATAGAGCGATTTCGACGAAATTTTTTATCTGCAGGGTATCTCTGCAGAGCAGCTATCCCAAAGAGCTTTCACTTGGTGAAGTTTCAGACCCATAGCTAATTGCTCACCTACTCAAAAAGAGTAAATGCGAATTACCTCTAAAAGAATTACAGATGGCCAATTTTTCTCAAATAAATCATTCACCTACTTTTGGGAGAGCTTTCACTTGGTGAAGTTTTAGCCCCTTGGCTAATTACTCACCTACTCAAAATGAGTAAATGCGAATTATCTCAAAAAGTATTGCAGATAGCCAATTTTTCTCAAATAACTCATTCACCTACTTTTGGGAGAGCTTTCACATGGTGAAGTTTCAGACCCATAGCTAATTATTTACCTACTCAAAATGAGTAAATGCTGATTATCTGTAAAAGTATTGCGGATACCCAATTTTTCTCAAATAACTCATTCATCTACTTGTGGGAGAGCTTTCACTCTGTGAAGTTTCAGACCCATAGCTAATTACTCACCTACTCAAAATGAGTAAATGCGAATTATCTCTAAAAGTATTGCAGATAGCCAATTTTTCTCAAATAACTCATTCACCTACTTTTGGGAGAGCTTTCACTTGGTGAAGTTTCAGACCCATAGCTAATTACTCACCTACTGAAAATGAGTAAATGCGAATTATCTCTAAAAGTATTGCAGATAGCCAATTTTTCTCAAATTAATCATTCACCTACTTTTGGGAGAGCTTTCACTTGGTGAAGTTTCAGACCCATAGCTAATTACTCGTCTACTCAAAATGAGTAAATGCGAATTATCTCTAAAAGTATTGCAGATAGCCAATTTTTCTCAAATAACTCATTCACCTACTTTTGGGAGAGCTTTCACTTGGTGAAGTTTCAGACCCATAGCTAATTACTCACCTACTCAAAATGAGTAAATGCGAATTATCTCTAAAAGTATTGCAGATAGCCAATTTTTCTCAAATTAATCATTCACCTACTTTTGGGAGAGCTTTCACTTGGTGAAGTTTCAGACCCATAGCTAATTGCTCACCTACTCAAAATGAGTAAATGCGAATTATCTCTAAAAGTATTGCAGATAGCCAATTTTTCTCAAATAACTCATTCACCTACTTTTGGGAGAGCTTTCACTGTGTGAAGTTTCAGACCCATAGCTAATTACTCACCTACTCAAAATGAGTAAATGCGAATTATCTCTAAAAGTATTGCAGATAGCCAATTTTTCTCAAATAACTCATTCACCTACTTTTGGCAGAGCTTTCACTTGGTGAAGTTTCAGACCCATAGCTAATTACTCACCTACTGAAAATGAGTAAATGTGAATTATCTCTAAAAGTATTGCAGATAGCCAATTTTTCTCAAAGAACTCATTCACCTACTTTTGGAAGAGCTTTCACTTGGTGAAGTTTCAGACCCATAGCTAATTGCTCACCTACTCAAAATGAGTAAATGCGAATTATCTCTAAAAGTATTGCAGATAGCCAATTTTTCTCAAATAACTCATTCACCTACTTTTGGGAGAGCTTTCACTTGGTGAAGTTTCAGACCCATAGCTAAGTACTCACCTACTCAAAATGAGTAAATGCTAATTATCTCTAAAAGTATTGCAGATAGCCAATTTTTCTCAAATTAATCATTCACCTACTTTTGGGAGAGCTTTCACTTGGTGAAGTTTCAGACCCATAGCTAATTACTCGTCTACTCAAAATGAGTAAATGCGAATTATCTCTAAAAGTATTGCAGATAGCCAATTTTTCTCAAATAACTCATTCACCTACTTTTGGGAGAGCTTTCACTTGGTGAAGTTTCAGACCCATAGATAATTATTCACCTACTCAAAATGAGTAAATGTGAATTATCTCTTAATAGTATTGCAGATAGCCAATTTTTCTCAAATAACTCATTCACCTACTTTTGGGAGAGCTTTCACTCTGTGAAGTTTCAGACCCATAGCTATTTATTCACCTACTCAAAATGAGTAAATGCTAATTATCTGTAAAAGTATTGCGGATACCCAATTTTTATCAAATGCTCATTCATCTACTTGTGGGAGAGCTTTCACATGGTGAAGTTTCAGACCCATAGCTAATTACTCACCTACTCAAAATGAGTAAATGCGAATTATCTCTAAAAGTATTGCAGATAGCCAATTTTTCTCAAATAACTCATTCACCTACTTTTGGGAGAGCTTTCACTTGGTGAAGTTTCAGACCCATAGATAATTATTCACCTACTCAAAATGAGTAAATGTGAATTATCTCTTAATAGTATTGCAGATAGCCAATTTTTCTCAAATAACTCATTCACCTACTTTTGGAAGAGCTTTCACACACGAAAATGAAAAATTGTGAATATCTCGAAAAGCTATTTCTTCTGCTTTAATGCTCAGCGGGAGATACACACCACGGCAGTGGTCTTGACAAAAATTTTTGTCTCCCCAAAAATGGTGGCCATTTTGAATTTTCAAAGTTTTTGCAAAACACAAAAATGCTTATATCTCGAAAACCGTGCTATATGGAGTGAACTCAACAAAATTTTGGACCTGCTGGGTATCTCTGCAGAGTAGCCATGCCAATTTTCAAAATATTTTTGTCTCGCCAAATATAGCGGACATTTTTAATTTTTTTATTTTTTGCAAAACACAAAAATGCTTATATCTTGAAAACCGTGCTAGATAGAGCAGACTGCGCTGACTTTGGTTGCCACAACAGTATAAGGCTAGAAACGAAGCATTTTCTTAATACTTTAGCACTCACCTTTATATCCTTTTCGGGACGCTTTGTTTTTGCTATGCAAAAACATTATCTTTTTTTTTTGCGAGCGATCCTCTAGTTTTTCTGGTGGCGATAATTGGTACCCGGTGACAATTGGTAGCAAGGCAGTATATCATTTTATTCCATGAGCACTTATGTAACAAAAGATGTGGTTACCTCGGCTCTACTTGCCTCTATACAAGCAAGTACAGTACTGAGTAGAGCTGTGGTAGCTATGTCTACATTAACACTAATAATAGGAATTCTGTGACCTCATATTTTCTTGGGACGTGTGGACTTGCAGGTGCACAAACACGACTGACAAATGACTTGTAGCAAGTCCTGAATATTCATGAGCAAATAGAAATGTGGTTGTTGCCGCATTTTTTTGTCTTATATCAATAAAGTAAATCATAAATACTTCTAAGATCAATCTGTTTATTACTGCCATGAAAAAGTAATTAATCTCTGAAATGAGCTGTGTGTGAGTGTGTGTATAAATGCAAAGGAATATGAATTAAAAAGAGCTACTTTAAAGCCACATGAAATATGGTTATAGTCAGTCTGTTTAAATCGCTTGCAACTCTTTGGCATTGTAACATGGCACAAACTTGAAAGTGAAATATTTAATAATAGTTAAGCGTCCCGCAAGGGACGCTTGTTTGTGTATGGGAGAGCTTCTGGCTCCGCCGGCTCCGGCGGCTCCGCCGGCTCCGCATTTTGTTTTCCTTATAACTCTGTAACCGTTAGGCGGATTCTTTTCAAATTTGGCAGGTTTAGGCAGTAGCCTTGGGGAATTTTTTTGAATATGCTGCAGTGACATTTCAACCAATCAGAGAGGTCACATGACCAAAAATGTCTTTTTTCGATGGGGAAGCTTGTCCGGATGATAACTTGAAAGGAATTTTATCAATTCACCTGAAACTTGGCAAATACATTCATTCTATTAAAATCTGGAAATCATTAGATTTTGGCATTGATTGGTCAAGAAATGGCCGAGTAATTAATGATTAATTAATCATTACGAATTTTCCAAATAAGGAAAACACAAAAATGCTTATATCTCGAAAACCGTGCTAGATAGAGCGATTTCGACGAAAGTTTTGACCCGCAGGGTATCTCTGCGGAGTAGTTTTCCCAATTTTCAAAAAATTTTTGTCTTGCCCAAAATGGCGGCCATTTTGAATTTTCGAAATTTTCGCAAAAATTGCAAAACACAAAAATGCTTATATCTCAAAAACCGTGCTAGATAGAGCAATTTCGACAAAATTTTTGACCCGCAGGATATCTCTGCAGAGTACTTTTCCCAATTTTCAAAAACTTTTTGTCTCGCCCAAAATGGCGGCCATTTTGAATTTTCGAAATTTTCGCAAAAATTGCAAAACACAAAAATGCTTATATCTCGAAAACCGTGCTAGATAGAGCGATTTCGACGAAATTTTTGACCCACAGGGTATCTCTGCGGAGTAGTTATCCCAATTTTGAAAAAATTTTTGTCTCGCCAAAAATGGCGGCCATTTTGAATTTTCGAATTTTTCGCAAAAATTACAAAACACAAAAATGCTTATATCTCAAAAACCGTGCTAGATAGAGCAATTTCGACAAAATTTTTGACCCGCAGGATTTCTCTGCGGAGTAATTTTCCCAATTTTCAAAAAATTTTTGTCTCGCCAAAAATGGCAGCCATTTTGAATTTTCGAAATTTTCGCAAAAATTGCAAAACACAAAAATGCTTATATCTCGAAAACCGTGCTAGATAGAGAGATTTCGACGAAATTTTTGACCCGCAGGGTATCTATGCAGAGTAGGCATGCCAATTTTCAAAAAAATTTTGTCTTGCCAAAAATGGCGGCCATTTTGAATTTTCGAATTTTGGCGCAAAAATTGCAAAACACAAAAATGCTAATATTTCGAAAACCGTGCTACATAGAGCGATTTCAACGAAATTTTTTATCTTCAGGGTATCTCTGCAGAGCAGCTATCCCAAAGAGCTTTCACTTGGTGAAGTTTCAGACCCATAGCTAATTACTCACCTACTCAAAATGAGTAAATGCGAATTATCTCTAAAAGTATTGCAGATGGCCAATTTTTCTCAAATAACTCATTCACCTACTTTTGGAAGAGCTTTCACATGGTGAAGTTTCAGACCCATAGCCAATTACTCACCTACTCAAAATGAGTAAATGCGAATTATCTCTAAAAGTATTGCAGATAGCCAATTTTTCTCAAATAACTCATTCACCTACTTTTGGGAGAGCTTTCACATGGTGAAGTTTCAGACCCATAGCTAATTATTTACCTACTCAAAATGAGTAAATGCTAATTATCTGTAAAAGTATTGCGGATACCCAATTTTTATCAAATAACTCATTCATCTACTTGTGGGAGAGCTTTCACATGGTGAAGTTTCAGACCCATAGCTAATTACTCACCTACTCAAAATGAGTAATTGCGAATTATCTGTAAAAGTATTGCAGATAGCCAATTTTTCTCAAATAACTCATTCACCTACTTTTGGGAGAGCTTTCACTTGGTGAAGTTTCAGACCCATAGCTAATTACTCACCTACTCAAAATGAGTAAATGTGAATCATCTCTAAAAGTATTGCAGATAGCCAATTTTTCTCAAATAACTCATTCACCTACTTTTGGGAGAGCTTTCACTTAGTGAAGTTTCAGACCCATAGCTAATTACTCACCTACTCAAAATGAGTAAATGCGAATTATCTCTAAAAGTATTGCAGATGGCCAATTTTTCTCAAATAACTCATTCACCTACTTTTGGAAGAGCTTTCACATGGTGAAGTTTCAGACCCATAGCCAATTACTCACCTACTCAAAATGAGTAAATGCGAATTATCTCTAAAAGTATTGCAGATAGCCAATTTTTCTCAAATAACTCATTCACCTACTTTTGGGAGAGCTTTCACATGGTGAAGTTTCAGACCCATAGCTAATTATTTACCTACTCAAAATGAGTAAATGCTAATTATCTGTAAAAGTATTGCGGATACCCAATTTTTATCAAATAACTCATTCATCTACTTGTGGGAGAGCTTTCACATGGTGAAGTTTCAGACCCATAGCTAATTACTCACCTACTCAAAATGAGTAAATGCGAATTATCTGTAAAAGTATTGCAGATAGCCAATTTTTCTCAAATAACTCATTCACCTACTTTTGGGAGAGCTTTCACTTGGTGAAGTTTCAGACCCATAGCTAATTACTCACCTACTCAAAATGAGTAAATGTGAATCATCTCTAAAAGTATTGCAGATAGCCAATTTTTCTCAAATAACTCATTCACCTACTTTTGGGAGAGCTTTCACTTGGTGAAGTTTCAGACCCATAGCTAATTACTCACCTACTCAAAATGAGTAAATGCGAATTATCTCTAAAAGTATTGCAGAGAGCCAATTTTTGTCAAATTAATCATTCACCTACTTTTGGGAGAGCTTTCACTTGGTGAAGTTTCAGACCCATAGCTAATTACTCACCTACTCAAAATGAGTAAATGCGAATTATCTCTAAAAGTATTGCAGATAGCCAATTTTTCTCAAATAACTCATTCACCTACTTTTGGGAGAGCTTTCACTCTGTGAAGTTTCAGACCCATAGCTAATTACTCACCTACTCAAAATGAGTAAATGCGAATTATCTGTAAAAGTATTGCAGATAGCCAATTTTTCTCAAATAACTCATTCACCTACTTTTGGCAGAGCTTTCACTCTGTGAAGTTTCAGACCCATAGCTAATTACTCACCTACTGAAAATGAGTAAATGTGAATTATCTCTAAAAGTATTGCAGATAGCCAATTTTTCTCAAATAACTCATTCACCTACTTTTGGGAGAGCTTTCACTTGGTGAAGTTTCAGACCCATAGCTAATTACTCACCTACTCAAAATGAGTAAATGCGAATTATCTCTAAAAGTATTGCAGATAGCCAATTTTTCTCAAATAACTCATTCACCTACTTTTGGGAGAGCTTTCACTCTGTGAAGTTTCAGACCCATAGCTAATTACTCACCTACTCAAAATGAGTAAATGCAAATTATCTCTAAAAGTATTGCAGATAGCCAATTTTTCTCAAATTAATCATTCACCTACTTTTGGCAGAGCTTTCACTTGGTGAAGTTTCAGACCCATAGCTAATTACTCACCTACTCAAAATGAGTAAATGCGAATTATCTGTAAAAGTATTGCAGATAGCCAATTTTTCTCAAATAACTCATTCACCTACTTTTGGGAGAGCTTTCACTTGGTGAAGTTTCAGACCCATAGCTAATTACTCACCTACTCAAAATGAGTAAATGCGAATTATCTCTAAAAGTATTGCAGATAGCCAATTTTTCTCAAATTAATCATTCACCTACTTTTGGGAGAGCTTTCACTTGGTGAAGTTTCAGACCCATAGCTAATTACTCGTCTACTCAAAATGAGTAAATGCGAATTATCTCTAAAAGTATTGCAGATAGCCAATTTTTCTCAAATAACTCATTCACCTACTTTTGGGAGAGCTTTCACTTGGTGAAGTTTCAGACCCATAGCTAATTACTCACCTACTCAAAATGAGTAAATGCGAATTATCTCTAAAAGTATTGCAGATAGCCAATTTTTCTCAAATAAATCATTCACCTACTTTTGGGAGAGCTTTCACTTGGTGAAGTTTCAGACCCATAGCTATTTATTCACCTACTCAAAATGAGTAAATGTGAATTATCTCTAAAAGTATTGCAGATAGCCAATTTTTCTCAAATAACTCATTCACCTACTTTTGGGAGAGCTTTCACTCTGTGAAGTTTCAGACCCATAGCTATTTATTCACCTACTCAAAATGAGTAAATGCGAATTATCTCTAAAAGTATTGCAGATAGCCAATTTTTATCAAATACTCATTCATCTACTTGTGGGAGAGCTTTCACTTGGTGAAGTTTCAGACCCATAGCTAATTACTCACCTACTCAAAATGAGTAAATGCGAATTATCTCTAAAAGTATTGCAGATAGCCAATTTTTCTCAAATAACTCATTCACCTACTTGTGGGAGAGCTTTCACTTGGTGAAGTTTCAGACCCATAGATAATTATTCACCTACTCAAAATGAGTAAATGTGAATTATCTCTCAATAGTATTGCAGATAGCCAATTTTTCTCAGATAACTCATTCACCTACTTTTGGAAGAGCTTTCACACACGAAAATGAAAAATTGTGAATATCTCAGAAAAGCTATTTCTTCTGCTTTAATGCTCGGCGGGAGATACACACCACGGCAGTGATCTTGACAAAAATTTTTGTCTCCCCAAAAATGGTGGCCATTTTGAATTTTCAAAGTTTTTGCAAAACACAAAAATGCTTATATCTCGAAAACCGTGCTATATGGAGCGAACTCAACAAAATTTTGGACCTGCTGGGTATCTCTGCAGAGTAGCCATGCCAATTTTCAAAATATTTTTGTCTCGCCAAATATAGCGGACATTTTTAAGTTTTTTATTTTTTGCAAAACACAAAAATGCTTATATCTTGAAAACCGTGCTAGATAGAGCAGACTGCGCTGACTTTGGTTGCCACAACAGTATAAGGCTAGAAACGAAGCATTTTCTTAATACTTTAGCACTCACCTCTATATCCTTTTCGGGACGCTTTGTTTTTGCTATGCAAAAACATTATCTTTTTTTTTTTTGCGAGCGATCCTCTAGTTGTTTTTATAGCTGACACTGTCAATTCTGCATACCATATAAGGTATGAGATTAGGTGGATTACGTAGTTTCTGGAATTTCCATATGCAAATTGTGCTAAATTGGGGTCTTGATTTTATGTTGAAATTATGGTATCGCCACCTAAAAAGCTGTGTAAATGTTCTGTAAAGCTCAGTCTATTTATAACTTGTGCTTGTGTCAATTTTTGCATATTTTAATCAATAGCCATGTTATTGAACATCAGACAACCACGATTAGGCTTTTTATGTCATCACTCTGCGGCGTGGGCGTACGCGTCCGCGGATGCATATGCGTCCGCGTGAATAACTTCTTCTCCAAAACTACAAGGCCTAGAGACATGCTGTTTATTTTAAAAGATACCTTATCTATCGAGGATGAAAAATTGTTCAAGGCATGCAAATCTGTCTGTTCGTCTGTTTGCTAGAGACATTACAAGGGGGGTACCCCCACCAAAAGTGTGAAAATTTCAACTTTTTATCACAATTTTCTCAGTGACTATTGCAGGGATTTCTCTCATATCTTGCATATATGTACTAGGCCAGAGGTAGATTCTTTTGTGTGAGTATGAGACCTGGATCTGTCTTACTTTTTTTTTAATAAATTTTTTTAATAATTTTTAATGCATTAAAATTCATGAAATCATGCACTAAATCACTTATAACTTCAAAAGTGTTGCATTTACAGCATTTTGTGAAAATATGTTGTTCAGCTACTTTTTTCATAGCTACAATATGGTGAGTAAGTTGGGTGTCTCTCTCAATAGCTAAGTGAGTAATAGCTACTTTTGGGCTTTTCAGTAACTTCCATTATGAGTAAAATCACTTGTAACTTAAAAACTATTGCATTTAGAGAATTTCATATAAATATGTTATTCAGCTACTTTTGGGCCAGCTATAACATAGTGAAATTTCAGACCTGTAGCTCATGGCATAGCTGAGTAATAGCTACTTTTAGGTTATCACTGTTGAGTAAATCGCTTATAACTTGAAAACTATTGCATTTAGAGAATTTCGTATAAATATGTTATTCAGCTACTTTTGGGTCAGCTATAACATAGTAAAATTTCAGACCTGTAGCTCATGGCATAGCTGAGTAATAGCTACTTTTAGGTTATCACTGTTGAGTAAATCACTTATAACTTGAAAAGTGTTGCATTTAGAGCATTTTGTTAAAATATGTTATTCAGCTACTTTTTTCATAGCTACAATATGGTGAGTAAGTTGGGTGTCTGTCTCAATAGCTAAGTGAGTAATAGCTACTCTTGGGCTTTTCAGTAACTTCCATCATGAGTAAAATCACTTGTAACTTAAAAACTATTGCATTTAGAGAATTTCGTATAAATATGTTATTCAGCTACTTTTGGGCCAGCTATAACATAGTAAAATTTCAGACCTGTAGCTCATGGCATAGCTGAGTAATAGCTACTTTTAGGTTATCACTGTTGAGTAAATCACTTATAACTTGAAAACTATTGCATTTAGAGTATTTTGTTTCAATATGTTATTCACCTATTTTGGGGTCAGCTATAACATAGTGAAGTTTCAGACCTGTGGCTCATTTCATAGCTGAGTAATAGCTACTTTGAAGTTCTCACTGTTGAGTAAATCAGTTATAATTGGAAAACTATTGCATTTACAGAAATTTGTGCAAATATGTTATTCAGCTACTTTTGGGTCAGCTATAACATAGTGAAATTATAGACCTATAGCTCCTGGCACAACTGAGCAATAGCTATTCTCAGGTACTGACTGTTGAGTAAATCAGCTATAACTTGAAAAATATTGCATTTGGAGTATTTTGTTAAAATATATTATTCACCTACTTTTGGGTCAGCTATAACATAGTGAAATTACAGACCTATAGCTCATGGCATAGCGAAGCAATAGCTATTTTCAGGTTCTCACTATTGAGTAAATGAGTTGTAGCTTGAAAACTATTTGCATTTACAGTAGTTTGCTTAAATATGTTGTTCACCTACTTTCGGGTTAGCTATAACATAGTAAAATTTCAGACATGTAGCTCATTGCATAGCTGAGTAATAGTTCCTTTGAGGTTCTCACTGTTGAGTAAATCAGTTGTAACTTGAAAACTATTACATTTAGAGTAATTTGTTAAATATGTTATTCACAGAATTTTTGGTCAGCTATAACATAGTGAAATTGCAGACCTCTATGTCATGGCATAGCTGAGCAATAGCTACTTTCAGGTTCTCACTGTTGAGTAAATCATTGTATCCACTGGATAGCCGCAGTGTGTAGAGAGAGATTTCACCATTACTGCTCTGATGAAAAAAAATATTATAGCTAGCTTTCTTAAGTTTGCAGTATATATTAATAACCATAAAATGTTGTCTGGGAATATTTTTGGCCTCATTTTGAGAAACAAGACGGCCGCCACAGGTGTTTTTTGTCAGTCATGAAAAGTGCTTATATCTCCCTTATTATTGATCCTAGAGGTTTGGGATGATAAACCAACCTGTAGGAAATCATGGGGTGGGAATCTTTTGGTGTGGTCAGATTTGACCTTCAATGACCCCTCCTTCAAGGTCAAACAAGGATAGCCAAACTTAAAAGTGCTTATAACTCGCTTATTATTGGTCCCAGAGGTTTGGGATGGTAAACAGACAGGAAATTATGGGCTGTGAATCTGTTGATATGGTCCGATTTGACCTTGGAACCCTCCTTCAAGGTCAAATGAGGATAGCGAAAATTGAAAGTGCCTACAACTCGCTTATTATTGGTGACAGAGATTTGGGATGGTAAACCATCCCATAGGAAATCATTGGCTCGGAATCTTTTGGTATGGTCAGATTTGACCTTTGGACCCCTCTTTCAAGGTCAAATGAGGACAGCCAAGCTTAAAAGTGCTTATAACTCATTTATAATTGGTCCTAGAGGTTTGGAATGGTAAACCATAGGAAATCATGGGCTGGGAATGTATTTGTGTGGTTAGATTTGACCTTGGACCCCTTCTTCAAGGTCGAACAAGGATATTGCATTTGTAGTATTTCTTTAAATATGTTTTAACCTATTTTTTACACTTAAACAATTACCTTGTTATTTTCCTTCATAATACCATTTACAGAGCACAACTTTTTACCCCACAGCCCTTAAGGGCTGTCGGGGTATTGTTTTCACACATGGTGTCCGGATGGGCGGGCGGGCGGGCGGGCGGGCGGGCGGCGGGAAATAGTTTGTCCGGGCTGTATCTCAGAAACCGTAAGGTGTAGGAAGTTGATACTTGGTAGGGACATTGGTTAGGGGGTGTAGGTGTGCAATGTCATGGTCTGACCTTGATTTGACCTTTGACCTTGCCGTAGTGACCTTGACCTATAAAATCTTATCCGGGCTATATCTCGGAAACCGTAAGGTGTAGGAAATTGATACTTGGTAGGGATATTGGTTAGGGGGTGTAGGTGTGCAACGTCATGGTCTGACCTTGATTTGACCTTTGACCTTGCCGTAGTGACCTTGACCTATAAAATCTTATCCGGGCTATATCTCAGAAACCGTAAGGTGTAGGAAGTTGATATTTGGTAGGGACATTGGTTAGGGGGTGTAGGTGTGCAGCGTCATGGTCTGACCTTGATTTGACCTTTGACCTTGCCGTAGTGGCCTTGACCTATAAAATCTTGTCCGGGCTATATCTCAGAAACCGTAAGATGTAGGAAGTTGATACTTGGTAGGGATATTGGTTCGGGGGTGTAGGTGTGCATCGTCATGGTCTGACCTTGATTTGACCTTTGACCTTGCCGTAGTGACCTTGACCTATAAAATCTTATCCGGGCTATATCTCAGAAACCGTAAGGTGTAGGAAGTTGATATTTGGTAGGGACATTGGTTAGGCTGTGTAGGTGTTCAACGTCGTGGTCTGACCAGGATTTAACCTTTGACCTTGCCATAGTGACCTTGACCTATAAAATCTTGTCCGGGCTATATCTCGGAAACCATAAGGTGTAGGAAGTTGATACTTGGTAGGGACATTGGTTAGGGGGTGTAGTTGTGCAGCATCATGGTGTGACCTTGATTTGACCTTTGACCTTGCCATAGTGACCTTGACCTATAAAATCTTGTCAGGGCTATATCTCGGAAACCGTAAGGTGTAGGAAGTTGATACTTGGTAGGGACATTGGTTAGGGGCTATAGGTGTGTATTATCATGGTGTGACCTTAATTTGACCTTTTAGCTAGTCGTAGTGACCTTGACCTTTAAAATCTTCATGGACCTTTGGGTCTGTCTTTTGATGCAGATTAAGCAAAAGTCATATTAGAATTTATTAAGAATTTTACTTTCATAACTTCCCATTGTAAGAGATAGAATGAGCCACAGATTTTGCTCCAACACCACAATAAGCATTCATTAAATGTATTACCACTTCTGTATGCATGGTAATATTCAAACCATCTAAACCATAATTCGGCCATGCAGATGTAGATAAAGAGTGTTGAATTTTAGTTTACTGATTAATGCTGTCATCTTGTTATTAAATTATCTTGTTTTAATATTTCATCTTTATACGCATTATCTTTCTTTTAAACATTATTTCTCCATTTAAACATTGTTTGGACCTTTATATAACTGACAGTGCTCTGAAAGTATCCTGAAGTTTGTACTGGTACAGTACTTCTATATCTCATGGTGTTGAAAATATTTCCCTAGGCTGTGGGGTACGGGCATCTCTGATGCTATTTTTTATCCTTTTCTTCTGTCAGCTTCGGAATTTCTTTCGAACTTGCTGTTCAGTTACCATTTACTGTATTTCTGTACAGCCCTTTTCCTGATAATTATTCTGTCCTCTAATCACCTTCACAAATCAAAAATACTCAGTCAGCTGACACAGTGCCCGTTCACGGGCACTCTCCTCTTGTTGAGTCCAAGGTGGGTCAAGTTATGGTGGAGAGCAAGAAATACTAAATGAAATATTTATAGTATACTCATTGTTCTTATGGAATACCCAAAACTTAACCATTGTTTTTTCTGATTTTATTAGTCAAAGAAGTGCACTGATTGAGTTACTGGTTGGCCACTTTTAATAGATTTATTTTTGCAGCTTCAAAAACTGGTGCCTGGAAGTTTACCTTAGGAATACCAATGAACTTTTCATTTTGTTTAAATATTTATTAGAAATATTTGTCCTTTACCTCTGAGAAAGGAATATAAGTGGGCATTCAATGGTAGGTGGTCACTGCTGGAGTGCTAGTGTATTGTGTGTAAAAACATTTTTTTTTTGACAAGACATGTGCTCAAAATGTGGAAAGCATCAAATCTTTTGTTTCATGTGGTTTTTGTTCATTAAGCGTCCCGCAAGGGACGCTTGTTTGTGTATGGGAGAGCTTCTGGCTCCGCCGGCTCCGCCGGCTCCGCCGGCTCCGGCGGCTCCGCCGGATCCGCCGGATCCGCATTTTGTTTTCCTTATAACTCTGTAACCGTTAGGCGGATTCTTTTCAAATTTGGCAGGTTTAGGCAGTAGCCTTGGGGAATTTTTTTGAATATGCTGCAGTGACATTTCAACCAATCAGAGAGGTCACATGACCAAAAATGTTTTTTTTCGGGGAAGCTTGTCCGGATGATAACTTGAAAGGAATTTTATCAATTCACCTGAAACTTGGCAAATACATTCATTCTATTAAAATCTGGAAATCATTAGATTTTGGCATTGATTGGTCAAGAAATGGCCGAGTAATTAATGATTAATTAATCATTACGAATTTTCCAAATAAGGAAAACACAAAAATGCTTATATCTCGAAAACCGTGCTAGATAGAGCGATTTCGACGAAATTTTTGACCCGCAGGGTATCTCTGCGGAGTAGTTTTCCCAGTTTTCAAAAAATTTTTGTCTCGCCCAAAATGGCGGCCATTTTGAATTTTCGAAATTTTCGCAAAAATTGCAAAACACAAAAATGCTTATATCTCAAAAACCGTGCTAGATAGAGCAATTTCGACAAAATTTTTGATCCGCAGAATATTTCTGCGGAGTACTTTTCCCAATTTTCAAAAAAATTTTTGTCTCGCCAAAAATGGCGGCCATTTTGAATTTTCGCAAAAATTGCAAAACACAAAAATGCTTATATCTCGAAAACCGTGCTAGATAGAGCGATTTCGACGAAATTTTTGACCCGCAGGGTATCTCTGCAGAGTAGTTATCCCAATTTTGAAAAAAAAATTTTCTCGCCAAAAATGGCGGCCATTTTGAATTTTCGAATTTTTCGCAAAAATTGCAAAACATAGAAATGCTTATATCTCGAAAACCCTGCTAGATAGAGCGATTTCGACGAAATTTTTGACCCACAGGGTATATCTGCAGAGTAGCCATGCCAATTTTCAAAAAAATTTTGTCTCGCCAAAAATGGCGGCCATTTTGAATTTTCGAATTTTTCGCAAAAATTGCAAAACATAAAAATGCTTATATCTCAAAAACCCTGCTAGATAGAGCGATTTCGACGAAATTTTTGACCCACAGGGTATCTCTGCAGAGTAGCCATGCCAATTTTCAAACAAAAAATTTCTCGCAAAAAATGGCGGCCATTTTGAATTTTCGAATTTTTCGCAAAATTGCAAAACACAAAAATGCTTATATCTCGAAAACCGTGCTAGATAGAGCGATTTCGACGAAATTTTTGACCCACTGGGTATCTCTGCAGAGTAGCCATGCCAATTTTCAAAAAAATTTTGTCTTGCCAAAAATGGCGGCCATTTTGAATTTCCGAATTTTTGCGCAAAAATTGCAAAACACAAAAAAGCTAATATTTCGAAAACCGTGCTACATAGAGCGATTTCGACGAAATTTTTTATCTTCAGGGTATCTCTGCAGAGCAGCTATCCCAAAGAGCTTTCACTTGGTGAAGTTTCAGACCCATAGCTAATTGCTCACCTACTCAAAAAGAGTAAATGCGAATTACCTCTAAAAGAATTACAGATGGCCAATTTTTCTCAAATAACTCATTCACCTACTTTTGGAAGAGCTTTCACATGGTGAAGTTTCAGACCCATAGCCAATTACTCACCTACTCAAAATGAGTAAATGCGAATTATCTCTAAAAGTATTGCAGATAGCCAATTTTTCTCAAATAACTCATTCACCTACTTTTGGGAGAGCTTTCACATGGTGAAGTTTCAGACCCATAGCTAATTATTTACCTACTCAAAATGAGTAAATGCTAATTATCTGTCAAAGTATTGCGGATACCCAATTTTTCTCAAATAACTCATTCATCTACTTGTGGGAGAGCTTTCACATGGTGAAGTTTCAGACCCATAGCTAATTACTCACCTACTCAAAATGAGTAAATGCGAATTATCTCTAGAAGTATTGCAGATAGCCAATTTTTCTCAAATAACTCATTCACCTACTTTTGGGAGAGCTTTCACTTGGTGAAGTTTCAGACCCATAGCTAATTACTCACCTACTCAAAATGAGTAAATGCGAATTATCTCTAAAAGTATTGCAGATAGCCAATTTTTCTCAAAAAACTCATTCACCTACTTTTGGGAGAGCTTTCACTTGGTGAAGTTTCAGACCCATAGCTAATTACTCACCTACTCAAAATGAGTAAATGCGAATTATCTCTAAAAGTATTGCAGATAGCCAATTTTTCTCAAATAACTCATTCACCTACTTTTGGGAGAGCTTTCACTCTGTGAAGTTTCAGACCCATAGCTAATTACTCACCTACTCAAAATGAGTAAATGCGAATTATCTCTAAAAGTATTGCAGATAGCCAATTTTTCTCAAATAACTCATTCACCTACTTTTGGGAGAGCTTTCACATGGTGAAGTTTCAGACCCATAGCTAATTATTTACCTACTCAAAATGAGTAAATGCTAATTATCTGTCAAAGTATTGCGGATACCCAATTTTTCTCAAATAACTCATTCATCTACTTGTGGGAGAGCTTTCACATGGTGAAGTTTCAGACCCATAGCTAATTACTCACCTACTCAAAATGAGTAAATGCGAATTATCTCTAGAAGTATTGCAGATAGCCAATTTTTCTCAAATAACTCATTCACCTACTTTTGGGAGAGCTTTCACTTGGTGAAGTTTCAGACCCATAGCTAATTACTCACCTACTCAAAATGAGTAAATGCGAATTATCTCTAAAAGTATTGCAGATAGCCAATTTTTCTCAAAAAACTCATTCACCTACTTTTGGGAGAGCTTTCACTTGGTGAAGTTTCAGACCCATAGCTAATTACTCACCTACTCAAAATGAGTAAATGCGAATTATCTCTAAAAGTATTGCAGATAGCCAATTTTTCTCAAATAACTCATTCACCTACTTTTGGGAGAGCTTTCACTCTGTGAAGTTTCAGACCCATAGCTAATTACTCACCTACTCAAAATGAGTAAATGCGAATTATCTCTAAAAGTATTGCAGATAGCCAATTTTTCTCAACTAACTTATTCACCTACTTTTGGGAGAGCTTTCACTTGGTGAAGTTTCAGACCCATAACTAATTACTCACCTACTCAAAATGAGTAAATGCGAATTATCTCTAAAAGTATTGCAGATAGCCAATTTTTCTCAAATAACTCATTCACCTACTTTTGGGAGAGCTTTCACTTGGTGAAGTTTCAGACCCATAGCTAATTACTCGTCTACTCAAAATGAGTAAATGCGAATTATCTCTAAAAGTATTGCAGATAGCCAATTTTTCTCAAATAACTCATTCACCTACTTTGGGAGAGCTTTCACTTGGTGAAGTTTCAGACCCATAGCTAATTACTCACCTACTCAAAATGAGTAAATGCGAATTATCTCTAAAAGTATTGCAGATAGCCAATTTTTCTCAAATAACTCATTCACCTACTTTTGGGAGAGCTTTCACTTGGTGAAGTTTCAGACCCATAGCTAATTACTCACCAACTCAAAATGAGTAAATGCGAATTATCTCTAAAAGTATTGCAGATAGCCAATTTTTGTCAAATTAATCATTCACCTACTTTTGGGAGAGCTTTCACTTGGTGAAGTTTCAGACCCATAGCTAATTACTCACCTACTCAAAATGAGTAAATGCCAATTATCTCTAAAAGTATTGCAGATAGCAATTTTTCTCAAATAACTCATTCACCTACTTTTGGGAGAGCTTTCACTCTGTGAAGTTTCAGACCCATAGCTAATTACTCACCTACTCAAAATGAGTAAATGCGAATTATCTCTAAAAGTATTGCAGATAGCCAATTTTTCTCAAATAACTCATTCACCTACTTTTGGCAGAGCTTTCACTTGATGAAGTTTCAGACCCATAGCTAATTACTCACCTACTCAAAATGAGTAAATGCGAATTATCTCTAAAAGTATTGCAGATAGCCAATTTTTCTCAAATAACTCATTCACCTACTTTTGGGAGAGCTTTCACTTGGTGAAGTTTCAGACCCATAGCTAATTACTCACCTACTCAAAATGAGTAAATGCGAATTATCTCTAAAAGTATTGCAGATAGCCAATTTTTCTCAAATAACTCATTCACCTACTTTTGGGAGAGCTTTCACTTGAAGTTTCAGACCCATAGCTAATTACTCACCTACTCAAAATGAGTAAATGCGAATTATCTCTAAAAGTATTGCAGATAGCCAGTTTTTCTCAAATTAATCATTCACCTACTTTTGGGAGAGCTTTCACTTGGTGAAGTTTCAGACCCATAGCTAATTACTCACCTACTCAAAATCAGTAAATGCGAATTATCTGTAAAAGTATTGCAGATAGCCAATTTTTCTCAAATAACTCATTCACCTACTTTTGGGAGAGCTTTCACTTGGTGAAGTTTCAGACCCATAGCTAATTACTCACCTACTCAAAATGAGTAAATGCGAATTATCTCTAAAAGTATTGCAGATAGCCAATTTTTCTCAAATTAATCATTCACCTACTTTTGGGAGAGCTTTCACTTGGTGAAGTTTCAGACCCATAGCTAATTACTCATCTACCCAAAATGAGTAAATGCGAATTATCTCTAAAAGTAGTGCAGATAGCCAATTTTTCTCAAATAACTCATTCACCTACTTTTGGGAGAGCTTTCACTTGGTGAAGTTTCAGACCCATAGCAAATTACTCACCTACTCAAAATGAGTAAATGCGAATTATCTCTAAAAGTATTGCAGATAGCCAATTTTTACATTCACCTACTTTTGGCAGAGCTTTCACTTGGTGAAGTTTCAGACCCATAGCTAATTATTCACCTACTCAAAATGAGTAAATGTGAATTATGTCTAAAAGTATTGCAGATAGCCAATTTTTCTCAAATAACTCATTCACCTACTTTTGGGAGAGCTTTCACTCTGTGAAGTTTCAGACCCATAGCTATTTATTCACCTACTCAAAATGAGTAAATGCTAATTATCTGTAAAAGTATTGCGGATACCCAATTTTTATCAAATACTCATTCATCTACTTGTGGGAGAGCTTTCACATGGTGAAGTTTCAGACCCATAGCTAATTACTCACCTACTCAAAATGAGTAAATGCGAATTATCTGTAAAAGTATTGCAGATAGCCAATTTTTCTCAAATAACTCATTCACCTACTTTTGGGAGAGCTTTCACTTGGTGAAGTTTCAGACCCATAGATAATTATTCACCTACTCAAAATGAGTAAATGTGAATTATCTCTTAATAGTATTGCAGATAGCCAATTTTTCTCAAATAACTCATTCACCTACTTTTGGAAGACCTTTCACACACGAAAATGAAAAATTGTGAATATCTCGGAAAAGCTATTTCTTCTGCTTTAATGCTCGGCGGGAGATACACACCACGGCAGTGGTCTTGACAAAAATTTTTGTCTCCCCAAAAATGGTGGCCATTTTGAATTTTCAAAGTTTTTGCAAAACACAAAAATGCTTATATCTCGAAAACCGTGCTATATGGAGTGAACTCAAAAAAATTTTGGACCTGCTGGGTATCTCTGCAGAGTAGCCATGCCAATTTTCAAAATATTTTTGTCTCGCCAAATATAGCGGACATTTTTAATTTTTTTATTTTTTGCAAAACACAAAAATGCTTATATCTTGAAAACCGTGCTAGATAGAGCAGACTGCGCTGACTTTGGTTGCCACAACAGTATAAGGCTAGAAACAAAGCATTTTCTTAATACTTTAGCACTCACCTTTATATCCTTTTCGGGACGCTTTGTTTTTGCTATGCAAAAACATTATCTTTTTTTTTTGCGAGCGATCCTCTAGTTGCATTTTATTGTAAAAACATTTTTTTTTGACAAGACATGTGCTCAAAATGTGGAAAGCATCAAATCTATTGTTTCATGTGGTTTTTGTTCATTGCATTTTATTTTCTATCGCAGAAACATATTTTTGGTGTCTTAACTATTACATTTTGATGCTCTCATGGACTGATATGTGTAACTTTTACTACTTTCACATGTCCTATATTGAAACCTCAATCAATCCAGCAGACCAGCACCTTTAATGTTTGTTTGATATCAGTCTTCCACATAGCAATTGAACCCTACACTAATTCGCAGTAATTAGTTTTAGTGTATATAATTTAGTCACTTAATCAGATATTCCACAATTAAGAAATGTTTAGTCACTTTATAATGCCTGCCTTTCTAAGTTATGGTTATTTCATGTCTATGTAAGTAATACCATCATCAGTAAGTTGCGACTTTGTGAATAAGCAATTTTTACCCCACAGCCCTTAAGGGCTGTCGGGGTATTGTTTTCACCCATGGTGTCTGGATGGGCAGGTGGGTGGGCAGCGGGTAAAAGTTTGTCCGGGCTGTATCTCAGAAACCGTAAGGTGTAGGAAGTTGATACCTGGTAGGGACATTGGTTAGGGGGTGTAGGTGTGCAATGTCGTGGTGTGACCTTGAATTGACCTTGCCGCAGTGACCTTGAGTTTTGAAAATCTTGTCCGGGCTATATCTCAGAACCTGTAAGGTGTAGGAAGTTGATACTTGGTAGGAACATTAGTTAGGGGGTATAGGTGTGCAACGTCGTGGTCTGACCTTGATTTGACCTTGCCGTAGTGACCTCCACCTATAAAATCTTGTCCGGGCTATATCTTGGAAACCGTAAGGTGTAGGAAGTTGATATAGGGACATTGGTTAGGGGCTGTAGGTGTGCAACGTCATGGTCTGACCTACCTTTGACCTTGCAGTAGTGACCTTGACCGATATAATCTTGTCCGGGCTATATCTGGGAAACCATAAGGTGTAAGAAGTTGATATAGGGACATTCGTTAGGGGCTGTAGGTGTGCAACGTCATGGTCTGACCTTGATTTGACCTTGCTGTAGTGACCTTGACCTATAAAATCTTGTCCGGGCTATATCTCGGAAACCATAAGGTGTAGGAAGTTGATACTTGGTAGGGACATTGGTTAGGGGGTGTAGGTGTGCAACGTCATGGTCTCACCAGGATTTGACTTTGCCATAGTGACCTTGACCTATAAAATCTTGTCCGGGCTATATCTCGGAAACCGTGAGATGTTGGAAGTTGATGCTTACTAGGAACATTGGTTAGGGGTGTAGGTGTGCAACGTCATTGTCTGACCTTGATTTGACCTTGCCGTAGTGACCTTGACCTATAAATCTTGTCTGGGCTATATCTCGGAAACTGTAAGGTGTAGGAAGTTGATGCTTGGTAGGGACATTGGTTAGGGGTTGTAGGTGTGCATCATCATGGTGTGACCTTGATTTGACCTTTGACCTTGTCGTAGTGACCTTGACCTATAAAATCTTGTTGCACCTTTGGGTCTGTCTTTTGATGCAGAATAAGCACTGTTAAAGTCATATTAGAATTCATTAAGAATTTTACTTTTACAACTTCCCATTGTAATAGATGGAATTTCATCAAGTGAGCCACAGATTTTGCTCCAACACCACACATAAGCATTCATTGAATGTAATACCACTTCTGTATGCATGGTAATATTCAAAACATCTAAACCATAATTCGGCCATGCCAGATGTAGATAAAGAGTACATGCATTATCTTTCTCTTAGACATTATTTTCTCTATTTAAACATTGTTTGGACAATTGGACCTTTATATAACTGACAGTGCTCTGAAAGTATCCTGAACTTTGTACTGACACAGTACTTCTATATCTCATGGTGTTAAAAGTATTTCCCTAGGCTGTGGGGTACAGGCATCTCTGATGCTATTTTTGAAAGTTATTTGAGATTTGTAGCATTCTCTTTCTAGCTATGCGCCCTGGTGCCCTGCATGTAAAGCAATAGAGAAGGACTGGGAGAAGGTGGCCACCTGGCAAGATGATCTCAATATAAGGATCGCCAAAATAGATGTCACTGAAAATCCTTGTAGGTTCTGCGTGGTGTAAATAAGAGTTTGTTGGCTCAAAGCAATTCCTTGTTTAAAGAGAAACTTGCATTTGCATTTACAGTTCATATTTTGTCGAGTCAAGACCAAGCTGTTTTGCTCCTTGACAAAATCTTTGTTCAACTTCACTAGATACATTTTTGGAAGTGTTGTATATAAGAATAACAAACCCAATTGCCTATTCAAGTTTGACAGTGAAGTCCTATGTAAAATTTCTGTTTGAAGAAATAAGGTTTGTTTAAAAATAGTTGTGTCAAAAGTGAATTTTTTTTACTGAAATTCCACAGCAAAACATAATAACTAGTATTTTATTGTATAGAGTTGGTACAATATCTCCTTGTACTACAGGACTCAAAGCACTATTTCACAAATTCCCGGGTGTGCAAGTATAGCTCAGAAGCTGGTATCTTGATGCGTGGCTCATAAAATACTAGGAAAAATTACAACATTATAAGCAGACCATAAGTCTGATGACATTAAAACCCTTTATACAGTATTTCTCACATCTTTAGTGTTGATAGCTATTTTGATAAGCATGTTTTATTTTTACAAACCCCATTTCCTTTTTCCCATTGGTTGGCTGATTTGATTTGCACAACACTAGAACAATACTTTTTACTCTAATGTTGAATACAATATACTTATCAAGTGGTTCCAATGTGTATTCTGGGATATGTAACCTGTAAACAATTACATGTAACAAGACCTTACCCACTTAAATGCTCGTTCAAGACATCAATGCCTCAACTTTGACCTTTACAAGCAAGTAAACCAAGTCTAATTTCACGTTTCTTACTTCATCATCTGGTTTCTTGTTACAGTTTGTCTTTAATAACAACATTATTTTGGAGCAGTTTAAGGTTTTCTGAAAACTCTTGTTTCTTTTGCAGCACTAAGTGGAAGATTTTTTGTCACGGCTCTTCCTACAATTTACCAGTGAGTAGTCCTTATTAGTTGGGGCAGTTACTCAAAAAACCATTGAATGGCAGAACAATTCTTTAATCCAGCTAGCTTTACCATTAACAGTCTGAGTCATATTATTTTTAAATCCTCACACTTCTGCTATATTTATTGCCTATCATGTGTTAATACTTTATTCAAACATATATGTACACATATAGATTCAAAATGGAATAATTTTGGTATATTTTAAAGAATCATTCTTTTGTGTAAGCAGTTTGTCAGACTATAGAGTTGATTAATATACTTTTAGACAAACAGTCTTCTTTAGCATTGTAATTGGATTTTAATGATGAATACTCAAGTAAGTTACAGTAAAAGAACTTAAGGGAAAGACTGAATTACAAAGACTACTGGGCCCTGTGCTCATATATGATGTTGCATAAAATTATTTTTGTTTTTAGTGTTAAAAATGGGGAGTTCAGGCAGTACAGAGGTGCTCGTAATGAGGAGAGTTTTATAAGTTTTGTGGATGATGGCAAATGGAAGGAGATCAGCCCTACACCCTGGTACTCTAGTCCCCAGTCTCCGCAGTGAGTACCTGAATCTTCATAATGAAATAAGAAAACATAATAATGAAATATATAAAAGTTTAAGACAGTTGTGTCATTGATTTACCAGATTGAGGATTTTAAGACCCGCTTCTTGAGCCCGCAAAACTATAGACAATGTTTAATGTTTAGATACAGTTGAAAACCATATAGAGTAAGAAATCTAAAATTCGCCACATGTCAAAATACTAATAAAATAAATGAATTGTGGTGAGATTTGTTGACTGTATAGTAAATTAAGGCTTTTTGAACTGAAAAATACCAATTTTTAGACAAAAACATCATTTTCTTAATAAAATTAACTAAGGTTTTAGAGGTGGCGAATTTTAGATTCCTGGCGAATTTTAGATTTCTTACTCTAAGTTAAATAGTCAAGGGGTAAGAAAATACATTTATTTGTTAATGCTGCAATGATGTTTGTAGAATTTTTGTAGTTTGCTCGATAAATGATTGAAAATTAAGTTGGATACAGTGGTTTGAAGTTTGGACTTTACAAAACATTTAGAAATCATCAACATGGCACAAAAAAAATGCTCTGTTGACGTTCAATATTTTGAATGTCCCTTCTGTTGAGAATGTAGTGACAGTTATCAAAATTTCTATGGATAAATGTTTATAACATTTTTAATTTAGTTACAAGATTTAGGATAGGTAAAAATTCTAATTTTGTTCAGTTTTGAAATTATTAATGAGATGGGCAAACTAGATTGGAGTTTGACATTGAATCCAACATTTGAAATGATATCACAGCACTACTTTTTAAGCAGGATATCCAGTGGTCCTGAGTGGCTGAGATCATCAGTTATTTCTGCTGATTGAATATTATTGTCTGTTAAAAGTGAATTGAGCTCGAGTTAAACTTGAATAAATAAAGAAAAATCAGTATAAGGTGTCCAGGTATTGGTATTAGTAGTATTTAGTACATTTTGTTGCAGTCTGTTAATATATTTTGTTTCCATTGAATTGTGCAGTTTTGTAGGTGCACTTTATGGAAGATACATGTAGGTAAGGTAAATATTTGTCAATATGAAGTAACAATGAATTATTGTTTTACGAGTTATCATTGTATCCACCAGATAGCATCCGGTGGATACTATGGATTTTGCTTCGTTACGCTGCAGTGTGTAGAGAGATTTCACCGTTACCGCTCTAACGAAAAAAAATATTATAGCTAGCCTTCTCAAATTTGCAGGATATATTCATAACCATAAAATCTTGCCCGGGAATATTTTTGGCCTCATTTTGAAAAACAAGATGGCCGCCACGGGCGTTTCTTTGTCAGTCATGAAAAGTGCTTATATCTCCCTTATTATCGGTCCTAGAGCTTTGGGATGGTAAACCAACCTATAGGAAATCATGGGCTGGGAATCTTTTGATGTGGTCTTATTTGACCTTGGACCTCTCCTTCAAGGTCAAATGAGGATAGCCAAACTTAAAAGTGCTTATAACTCGCTTATTATTGGTCCTAGAGGTTTGGTATGGCAAACCAACCTATAGGAAATCATGGGCTGGGAATCTTTTGGTGTGGTCATTTTTGACCTTGGACCTCTCCTTCAAGGTCAAACGAGGATAGCCAAAGTTAAAAGTGCTTATAACTCGCTTATTATTGGTCCTAGAGGTTTGGGATGGTAAACCAACCTATAGGAAATCATGGGCTGGGAATCTTTTGTGTGGTTGGATTTGACCTTGGGCACCTCCTTCAAGGTCAAACAAGGATATCCAAACCTAAATGTGCTTATAACTTGCTTATTATTGGTCCTATAGGTTTGCAATATGAAACCAACTTATAGGAGGTCATGGGCTGGGAATCTTCTGATGTTTTCAGATTTGACCTTGGGCCCCTCCTTCAAGGTCAAATGATGGTTCACTGGCTTTGGTGAGTTGTCTTTTCGGTGGATACAAATTTCGGTGCTCTGATGCGTAGGTCTAGTTTTTTTTATTGATTGCTAAAGCGACATTTTGTAATTTCACTTGTGAAATGCAATCCTTGTTATGATGGCTGTTTTAGTTGTTTTTCTGTCATATTTCAGCATGGGAGCTGTTGGTTGGTTCTTTAAAGTTTCCATGGCAATAAGAGTAAGTGTTTAACTGTTTAGACATTTGAATCATGAAAACTTATCATAAGTACAATTGGAATAAACAGACTGTTGCATGTTGTGTATGAACTAAATATTTGTATTTTGTTGATAGGAAGCTAACAATTGGTGTTATCTCTTCTTGTTTTTTTTATAAAAGTCTGTACCATATTTACCACTTTAAGGTTTTAAAATGGTGACCAAATAGTATACACCAATTTCCTCCATCCCGTTAACCACTCATTATGACTCAACAATTTACAAACAATTTATTTATTCATCATACATAGAGTATACAAACAATTTAATCAAAAATTGTGTTGAAAGTGATGTTTAACTTAAACAGATTTCGATATTAAAGGTTTTACTGATTACCAAACAGAATTAAATAAATGAGGTTTTAATGTATATCAGATCAAGTCCAGATAACTGAAGTTTCACTGTGCACAAAACCAGATCCAGATAATTGAGGTTTTAGTGTATACCTACCTGTACACTAAGACATACCCACCTTAGTCATACTCACCCCCTGGCGTTCTCTGTGGTGTTTGACCTTTTTTTCTGTCCCTGGATACTGAAATTAGTTGACTGCTTTGGTTTTGTTGCACCTTAGAGTCCCCTTTGAATAAGGCAGATAAAGCACTATGAAAGTCCAATTAGAATTAGAATATGAAATTAGAATCAGTTAATTGAGGTTTTTCTGTATATCAGATCAATAATTGAGGTTTTACTGTGTATCAAATTAAATTCAACTAATTGAGTTTCTGTTGTATATTAAATCATGTTTGGATAATTGAGTTTCTAGTTGATATGAAATCAAGTTCAAAGATTTGAGGTGCTGTTTTTGCCTTTGTTTAGGACTTACACAATCAGATGACAGAAGTGTATGGCATTCCTGTGTGGGGAAGTTACCTTATCTTTGCTATTATCACCATATTTGTGGGACTTATTCTTGGTCTGGTAAGAATTAGTTGCTCAAATCACTATTAGTGGGACCTTTCTGCATACGGAAGGAATTAGTTTGCTCATTACTTACATGATTCAAAATTAGTACAAGTGATTACAATGTTAATATCAAACTCTCATTTGACTTCGCATACACATTAATAGCTAAATTTTATTTCATGCTGAAGAATGTACCGTTTGACCAGTGCTAATGTCTCATTTGTCCAAACAAGTTAAATTAGCTTTTGGATGTGTTTGGATGTGCAAAATAGTTTATGTGATTAGTTTTATAGTTTTGACAAAATTACCAGAGCTCAAAATAGTTTTTATTACCAGCCACATTTACCTTATTACTGCAAGTAGTTACAGTGTATTACTACTGTTTGTTATTCAGTGAAATCTTCTGTATTTCCAGTAGTGTTGGGACTCGCCTCCAACTTTCAGGGTCCATTATTTGTCCATTTTTCCGACCGATGATCTACCCAAAGTTGAATATTTTACTCCATTGTTGGTTATTAATTAAGAAACACTTTCCGGGATAAAGTATAGGTCAATCCAGTAAGAATAATGGTGTTCCAACATTTAGAATCTACTAGAAATACCCACTTCCTGTCAATATTACGGTAGATATAAACAAACTCGAAATCCATGGCAAAAATGTCAATTTATTAAGTAAAAATACGAAAAATATATAAAAAATATGTGGATATTTAGAAAAATTAATCAAGGTAAGATTTAAGCTGAATAATTGATCATTAGGAAACGTTTGTAACCAACCGCGATTGTGCACTGTAACCGACGATTAATCGAGTACACGTCTAATTGTCCACCCACTAATTTCCAGTGTATAGTCTGTGCCTGTGATTACTGCTGCCCGGCCACTCCTGTACCACACGAACCCACAACATACAGCCGTGTGGACCCAGACCAGCAGCGGCCTCCTTATGAACAGGTGAGAGGGAGGGATCTATAGTATTTAGCATTGATCGATTGCACAGGTCATGGAGGAATACATTGTGTACTAGTTGGTTAAGATTTTGCATTCTGAATCATTGGTTATCAGCAAACATGTACCTACTTTCTGAATTAATACTTGGCCAGATTCAAACCCACAAGCTCAGAGATGGAGGTAAGTATGTTAACCACTACACCACTGTTCCACCTGTAGAGGATGGAAAATCAGTAATTACAAAATTACAGTACCCCGGTAATTACAAAAATGTATAATTTACCAGGGTATGTGAGCAGTCACTAGATAGAAAATCTCTTTCTGCTTTGTTGACTTGTGGAAGTATTTGTGATTTTTTGTGGCTACACTGGGAATGCAAAGATCTCAAAATTCATGATTATTTTGTCTTATTTTAAAGGGTACCTCCAGAATGAGTTTCATCTTTCTTTCATTTAGCATTTTTTTTTTAATTATTTATTTTGTCACAAATCTGTATAAGATTTTATATAGAAATATTAAATTATTTGGATTTGTCTGCGGAAAAGCAAAGCTGATAATTTTGTAAACTAGTGTTATGGTTGATGTGATTTTTTTTGTATTTGTTTGTGTCCACAGAATAGTACAGCAGATGACAGTGGGGAGGATGAAGGGGGAGATGAGACGTCTGCCCTCGGGGGAGACAGACATCCTGGCACAGCGAGGAGAAGACCTCAGAAAATCTCCTGATCTCCAATTCACACCATCAGACTATATAACCCCGATACCATTATGTTAGTGTGTGTACTTATTGTGGTTTATTGTGACATATACAGCCAAAATAGTTCATTGAAAGCTACCCTGTTATGTAAATATCTTGGTTTTGTGGAGGTTTTATTGTTGCATCCTTGATGTTAGACTTGTAGCTTGGAAAAACTGGATATATGCATGATTTGGCATGAGTGAAATGATAAGTCTTATGAGTAAAAATAGAAGTTTTACAACTAAAAAGTGGATTGATATGATCTACCCCCCAACTATGACCTAACATAATATAAGTTGTAGCACCAAATCATGACTAGTCGTCTCATGGCACAAGATTACTCTGCTCCATTTGCCCATAAGAACAGTCCTGACAAGTTTGAGCAGAAGTACTCACTTGGAAATCTTTTTAAAAATACTTAAATATAGAAATGTCTGGCCACAATAAGTGAAAGCTAAGTTGTAGAGCCTCCTTGAATTTACTCCAGATTGTGAACACATGGCAAACTCCCGATACTGGTCCTGGTGGTACTATTAGAATTCCTTGTTACATGAAAGTGAAAGCGTTTTCCATTAACATATGCCTGTGACCTGGAGTTTGTTGTGAGATGGAGATATCTTTTTGGGTCCCTTCAGAAATGACAAGGTTTGACTTTATGTATTTGGCATTTTGGCAGAAATATACATGGGACTGTTTGGGGATTTTACGTTAAAAGGCTAGCATGTGTCTCTGTTTTGTAGGAGTGTTTTTCGTGGCTCCTTGATGTTTAGCTTCAGAGGGCTATCTTTATTGCATCTGAAACTTTGCCATACATAGACTGAACATGTTTAGTTATTCTGTGACTGTTAAATACCCATTACTTTCCTATTTTGAGACTCATTATATGTTAATTGGATTGTAAGTGGTTTGTTTTTGTTTGTGTGACATGTGTAGGGAAGTCACGACTAGTCAACTTATAGATGTCGGTTAGAATAGTGTTATTTTTGGTATCATATTTTCAAGTATGAATAATCGCTTAATGTAGTGTAAAAGATGGCAAAAGGTCCATGAAATTCATACATAAAATAAGTTAAAATCCTACTACAGTCGTGTTTTATGTATTGTTTATTCATTCACATAAAACCGGAAGTATAATTTACCTCTCATATAGCCCACTTCCAGTCTGGTATAAATGAACCAGAAGTTGCAGAAAAACAGCAAATTTCTTAAATATTACAGATAATGGACATATGATTTCATTTTAGTTCACATGTTTATCATCTTCATTGCCTTTTAGGATATGAAACTTAAGATTTTTGGTTGTTTACAAAGTCGATAATTATTTGGTGTTGACACGAGTAGTAATTAGCGATGAGCCAACATGAAATATTTGGAGTCGTGACGTCCCTGAGTATTGTTTTCACCCATAGTGTCCGTATGGGTGGGAAAAAAGTTTGTCCAGGCTGTACCTCAGAAACCGTAAGGTGTAGGAAGTTGATACTTGGTAGGGACATTGGTTAGGGGGTGTAGGTGTGCAACATCATGGTCTGATCTTGATTTGACCTTGCCGCAGCGACCTTGAGTTTGAAAATCTTGTCCGGGCTATATCTTGGCAACCATAAGGTGTAAGAAGTTGATACTTGGTAGGGACATTACTTAGGGGTTGTAGGTAACTGACACTGCTCTGAAAGTATCCAGCTCTTTGTACTGTTTCACTAGTTCTATATCTCATTGTGTTGAAAACTATTTCCCCAAGCTGTAGGGTATGGCCATCTCTGATGCTATTTTTGAATGAAATATTTACATAAACACATGGATATATATCCATTTATAGAATGTAGATGTTGTTGAAAAATGGTTTGAAATGGAATGCAATCTGTAATTATCGGCACTTTAGAAGAAAATTAGTGAAAAATATTCTAAATTGATCCCGTTATATCTGGGATTCCTGGGTTAAGTAGCAGTAACTTTCTTGATGGCTTGAGGTTCAACTCAACTGCACTCAACTGTTTGTAACTGTTTTCAATGTATTGTGTAGGTCTTATCACAAGTAGTTGAGGAGATGGAGAAAAGCAGTGTGTACTAGGGTGGTAATGATTCTGCACTGAAAATCACAAAATAAGCTTCCACATTTGATTGAAATTTCCTGTGTATAGGCCACTGTAAGAAAACTACATAGTTATTATTGGTTTATATTAACCAGGGTTTGTTCATTGCAAGTGGTTTGTGTTAGATGAAAATTAGAAAAAAAAAGAGAAACCGTTGTTGGTAGTATTACATGTCTTAACTTTTTTCAGAGCAATTACATACTCATCTGTATTTTGTCTGGGCAAATTTATTTGGACATTTGGGTCAGATCATAGATTCTGATATCTTCTCTTATTGTGAGAGAATGAAATGAAAAGTTTGAGTATGAAAGTCTAGTGTGATGTAAATGTATAATATGTCTCTGTGGACTTTATCAGCCGTTCAGTCACTGAAAAAAGCTTCAGATAAACTGTCAAGAGCAAAGCAGGGATAGTTCATTTCTATTATACCATAGTATTCATTGTTTTTCAATGTTTTGTGTATTTTATGAATTTTTTTATAAGTTAGCTCCAGATTATGGCGAAGGTTCTGGAATTACTTGTAATCTCACTAATTTGCAAATCGAACCCAAATGATGTTTCTGATATATGTTGTTGGTATGTTGGTCTACTTATGCATAATAGTTGAGGAGTACTTAAATATTTATAGTCTGTGAATTTTAATTCTGATGTTTGAAAGTCATTCTTATATGGCTTGATGTATTTAATTCCTAAGTAAGTAAGGTGCTTAATATTACATGTAAAAGATAAAACAGTGGTGTGTTTTTTTAAAATTAAGATTAAGATATAAATTACTCTGTGGACTGTTGTATATATTGTATATCAATCAATCAATGAATTAGTAGTTTATTTAGTGTAAATTCAATATAAATTAATACAAATTAAAAAAACAAACTTACTGGATGGCTAAGTACAGAATTGGTTTTACAAGGCACATAGTCATTTCTTTCGTTGGCATCCGCGTGAACAACTTCTTCTCCAAAAGTACAAGTCCCAGAGACATGCTGTTTTTTTTAAAAGATACCTTTTCTATCGAGGATGAAAAATGTTCAAGGCATGCAGATCTGTTCATTCGTTTGTTCCCCAGAGCCATTACAGTGAGGTACCCCCACCCTGAGTGTGAAAATTGCATATCTTGCATACTTGTACTATAACACTAGTAGATTTCCATGTGTGAGTATCAGGCCTGGATCTCTCTTAATTTTTTTTTATGAATTTTTAAAATAATTTTTTATACATTAAAATTCCTGAAATCATGCACTAAATCACTTATAACTTGAAAGGTATTGCATGTACAGCATTTTCTTAAAATCTGTTATTCAGTCACTTTTTCACATGGTGAGTAGCGTGGGAGTCTATCTTAATAGCTAAGTGAGTAATAGCTACTTTTTTACTTTTCAGTAACTTCCGTGATGAGTAAAATCACTTGTAACTTGATAACTATTGCATTTAGAGAATTTTGTATAAATATGCTATTCAGCTACGTTTGGGTCAGCTATAACATAGTAAAATTGCAGACCTGTATCTCATTGCATAGCTGAGTAATAGCTACTTTGAGGTTATCACTGTTGAGTAAATCAGTTATAACTTGAAAACTATTGCATTTAGAGTATTTTGTTTACATATGTTATTCACCTAATTTTTGGTCAGCTATAAGATAGTGAAATTGCAGACCTGTAGCTCATTACATAGCTGAGCAATAGCTATTTTCAGATTCACACTGTTGAGTAAATCAGTTGTAACTCGAAAACTATTGCATTTACAGTATTTTGTTGAAATATGTTGTTCACCTACTTTTGGGTTAGCTATAACATAGTGAAATTACAGACCTATAGCTCATGGTATAGCTGAGCAATAGCTATTTTCAGGTTCTCACTGTTGAGTAAATCAGTTGTAACTTGATAACTTGCATTTGTAGTATTTTCTTTAAATGCGTTATTAACCTAGTTTTGAGTTAGCTATACCACAGTAAAATTGCAGCCCTTTAACTCATTGAATAGCTGAGCAAAAGCTACTTTGAAATTCTCTGTTGAGTAAATCAGTTGTAACTGGAAAAGTTCTTTCACTTCTACTCTGAAACTCAAAACACACAGCTGACACAGAGCCTGTTCACAGGCACTGATTGCTTGTTTTTAGTTTCAAACACTTAAAAGTTGAAATACACAAAGCTGTTTGATCTTAGTAAACAGCTCTTTATGTGTTCAGTATATATACACTGGGGTATATAATCTGATAGCTGATAGAAGCCATGTTCGCTCCTTGCAGTTAGCACAACTTGTACATCTTGCTCATTTAACAGAATTTATGTACAGTAACTCTCAAGTATCATGTGTAACATTGACTATATACTATGTCCGTCTTGTTTATACAAGTGTCTGTTTGTCCATTTTGTAGTTTTTCATTCATGGCTGTAGGTAGGGTATGTGTGTTAAGAACTTGCCATAGCATTAATATAAGGTATAAATCTTATTATTATTGTATCTGTATTGTTAATGAATTATGTGTAAAAACTATCAAGTATTTCATGTACATAAAGCCATTTGAGTGTAGGTAACTTTTTCATATATTTCAAATAAATTGTCCCCAAAATATTCTTTCTTTGAGTATCAGTCTTACTATTCCTCTTTCCTCCAATCACCAACCTCCTAAATAAAAGTCAGTAGCCTAGTGGTTATCAGATTCAACAAATAATAACTTTCTTCTTACCTCTGTGGCCACCAGTCCAAACACAGCTGACATGTGGTAAATCTGGATAACCTTTTTCCATTATTACCTTAACTATTAAATTGGAAGCCAAAGGCCAAATGCAGATTCCTACCTTCGAAGATGAGCTTATTGGTTGGATGGGAACACACAGGTCTTCCACATCTCAGGTTGTGGTTTTAAAATGTAGCTTTGGCATCAAGCGGGGAAGTTGGCTGTAGTTTGCTGTTTTGGTGGTTAATGGCATAGCATCTTGACTGATTAGTTAACAGTGAATATAAATGTAATTGTCAAGCTCAAAAGTCAGGGTCATGCAATCATGTTCTGGGAATTACTTTCACCTTCCTAATTATATCCCCAGACGAAAGTCGGGGATATATTGGATTCAGGTCCGTCGCGCCGCCGCCGTAGAAATTTCCTTGTGTACACGATAACTCAAAAACGGATTAATATTTTTTTTTCAAACTTGGTACACATGTAAAGGATGCCCAAAGGAAGATCCCTATTTTAAGGTGACCTTAAACTCCCAATAATAAAGAACTTATGGCCACCTTAAGGTCAGAAATTGCACTTTTGGCCACTTAGAGCCCTCTAGGTCACAAACTATGAGGCTTATCTGCCTCAAATTTTACCTGAGAACACATTAATATATTCTTAGTACATGTGCCGAAAATCAAGACTTTAAGTTGAGGAGAAAATTGTCTTTGAGGCCCATAAAGACCCACTTAGGACTTTTTTCCTATATTTTTAACTTATTTTGCCCTATAATTTGGAAGTGGTAATTCTGATGAGTCTCAAACTGCACTAGATGTAACTCTTATATGTAATCCTTGTCTGTGAAAAATTTAAAGGCTGTAGGTTTACCTGTTAGGCCGACTTAAGATCTCAAAATTGCCCACAGAGACCCAATTTATGGACTTTTTGCCATCTTCAAGCACTGTAGCTTTCAAACTATGTCTCTCATCTAAGTGAAATATCATCTGAGAATATATCAATATGTTTTTCTTGTATGTATTCCAAAATTTAGGCCTTTAATAGACATTCCTTATTTATATATTTGATTTTATTTTAGTGATAAGATTAACTGAGCTTTTTGTATTTGATTACCCCTTTTATATTATAAGTGTTTGTTTACCATTTGTGCTGCAGCACTCCATCTCTTTGTAGTCCCACCCCCCATCCCCCACCCACCTCTGGGACCTCCAGCTATTGAGTGACACTAAATAAACAAAGGTCTACAGATCTTCTGTAATAGTGAGAGAGGTGTGGAGAAGGGGAGTGAGGTGGGGTGGGGGTGGGAGGTGGTGTTTGCTTCATTATCTAATTATCTAAGACAAAGGGAGTCAGAACTGAGATTGTGTCACATATTTAGGTTGCATATATATGGACCACATATATAGGAATTGAGGAAATGAATAACTGAAAAACAATGCAAATTCTAAAAATAGTATAATAAAATAATAATATAAATAATATATGATTTTTAAATAATATTTTATTTGTGAACAAATATAGAAACAGAGATACGCTTTTGGAATTATGAATTTAGAATGGACACAAAAATATAGAAACAGAGATACGCTTTTGGAATTATGAATTTAGAATGGACATTCAATCATCAATCATTTAAATACTTTGAAAATAGGTTCAGAGTTACCCTTTGCAGGAAAATTGAAAAGTATGATGAGTTGAGTTAAAAATAATATTTTATTTGTCAACAAATATAGAAACAGATATGCTCTTTTGAGATTATTAATTTAGAATGGACATTCAATCATCAATCATTTAAATACTTTGAAAATAGGTTCAGAGTTATCATTGCAGGAAGATTGAAAATATGATCTGTTGAGTTATGTATTCGACGTCTGGGGGATACACCATCTTCCTTGGGAAGATATAAACTTAGTAGATTGATGTGCTGAAGTTCATATAACTTTTCCCAATATTTATTGCATACAACAAATGGATTAAATAAAAAATTCCCGATCAAAACCTGTGGCGTGAGTGATGACCTGTCTGGGGATATGTTGGCGCCGAGTTGGCCCAATCTAGTTTAAACTTAAGCCTCTGTGGCCTGATGGTTATTTTAAGTTTGGAGAATCATCGCTTGTTTCTTCCCTCTGGTTGTGAATTTGAACACTAACTAAAGTGGGCAGAAACTTTAAACAGATTTTTATGTTGATCTTTGAACTCCAACCAAACTCATGTTGTTTTGCACCAAAAACCACATTCACTTCAGAGTACCCATCAGCACATGGTGTAAGAACCAGTGTGTTTGATAAGCCTTGCCACCAAAACTGCCACCAAAACTGTGACCAACCTTAATCCCTTTGTCAGGATTTCACATCCATCTATAACATTGCAGACATGACAAGGTTATTACTGTCATTAATGACAACGGGTGTGACATAATCCTGCATCGTTACCCAAATTTGCTTGGTCAGTGGTTGTATGAGGACTAATGCATCAGTTTATCTTTACAAAGTACAGGTTAATGGTCTACAAAAAGTGGCATAATATTAAATATAAGAGGTACGAAAAACAAGAAGTCTTGGCTTCTCATCAAAAGAAGAGTTTAGCTTGTAATCACCTGGCTCTTGCCTCGGTGGTCATGTGTTTGAGTTCAGTTCACAAGAATATATGAGAAACACTGATGGCATGCTTCGGCATGACTGCACCTCTTACATAGGATGTAACAAGGCCGAAGGCGGTTTTGGTCCACTAGATGCAAAGCCATCAGAGACACGAGCAGTGCACTGAAAGGGTTGCCCATCCAAGTACGAATGTAGCCCACTGTTGCTTAACTACAGCTAAGATATGGGTACTCATCCCACTACACCAATTATCATGAAAGTCTGGAGATCTCCAGAAGCGCGAGCCTCGCTAGGGCTCACACTTGAAAATACAGATTCATAAACTGGTACACACAAATCGCTCTCATTCATCAAAGTCTTAATATCAGTACTGTTCTGACTGTAACTCATTTGGCTTTCTAGAATTGAGGCATTTGATTGCATCCCACATTTTAAACTAGTTTTCAATAACATTAATACTGCCTAATTTGGTTGTTTGGCATTGTAACTTGATAACAATTTGTCGTCAATGGCAATACTCACAAATTTCTCTGTGTGTATATGTGTGCATTGAATTCCCAGTCATGTAAATTAAATAAAGAACCAAGTGATAGCTGAGGTGACAATTGAATTAAATATGTTCAGGAATATCTAAGTGCAGATATTAAGTTTATTGTATTAGTACTCAAAAGATAAATTCATATGAATTTTTGTTGGGAAAACTGATTTGTACTGGTGCCTGTGTCAGCACATATTAATGCAATAGAAATCTATGATATTACACATAAAACAAGGAAAAATAAGGATTTTGTGTTGGTTTACTAACTTATGGTGCCAAGTGGTAACCTGTATACTATTGAAACCTTTGCAAACAAGTGAGGATTTGCATTTTGTCTATTTTCAGGTCATGCATGCATGAATGATAGAGCATAGTAAGGTAATTCTTGGAGGATATTAAAAGTCTATTACCTCACTTTTGATTCTTTTATTCTGCCAAAATATGTATAAGTTTTATACTGTGGACAGACTTCCCAACCCTATAGCTTGTCGTACCAACTGCTGGAACCACTTCAGATACCCCAGAGATAGGAACAGCTGCCAGAAATATAGCCCTGGACTATGGTTGGGGTGACTTCTGTACAGTTAGTTAAGAAACTGGTAAATTTATTTATTGTATCCACCGGATAGCATCTGGTGGATACTATGGATTATGCAGGAGTATGCCGCCGCTGCCGCAGTGTGTAGAGATTTTCTCGTTACCTCTCTAGAGGCCAGGGTATTATAGGTAGATTTCTAAAATTTACAGGATATATTTATAACCATAAAATCTTGCCTAGGAATATTTTTGGCCTCATTATGTCAGCTGACTTGTCAGTCAGCTGACATTATGTCGTCACTCTGCGGCGTGGGCTTACGCGCACGTGTACGCGTCCGCGTGAACAACTTCTCCTCCAAAACTACAAGGCCTAGAGACGTGCTGTTTTTTTTAAAAGATACCTTATCTATCGAGGATGAAAATTTGTTCAAGGCATGCAAATCTGTCTGTTCGTCTGTTTACTAGAGACATTACAAGGGGGGTACCCCCACCAAAAGTGTGAAAATTTCAACACTTAATCACAATTTTCTCAGTGACTATTGCAGGGATTTCTCTCATATCTTGCATATATGTACTAGGCCAGAGGTAGATTCTCTTGTGTGAGTATGAGACCTGGATCTGTCTTACTTTTTTTTTTATTAATTATGTCCACCCCCCGGGGGGTGGATATATTATTTTTGCTTTTTTCGCCGTCCGATGTCCGATGTCCGATGTCCGTTGTCCGATGTCCGATGTCCGGCGTCCGGCGTCCGATGTCCGGCGTCACGCATGGTTTCCGCTCATTTAAAGGAAAAGTATTAGAGCTATTGTCACCAAATTTGGTATGCAGGCTTATTGGGTCAGTAGCTTGCTTGGGATTGCTTTTGGCTGTTGTACCTCTTTTGCTTACTGAGTAATACTTAAGTACAGCTATTTTCAGTACCCATTGGTTTCCGTGCATTTAAGCCAAAATAATTAAAGATATTTTACTACAATTTTGAATACAAGATTGTTATGTCCATAGCTCGCTTGGTATTGCATTTGGGACTGATAGCTTTGTCAGTACATGAGTAATAGCCATTTAGGTACTTCATTGTGTATTTTCAGTACTACTTTTGAGTAATTTGCTTCTATCTCCTTAACCGTGCGAGATAGAGCGATTTCGGCAAAATTTTCGACCCGCAGGGTATCTGAGGAGTGTACTCTTTGCAATTTTCAAAAAATTTTCCCCTCCCCAAAAATGGCGGCCATTTTGAATTTTCGAATTTTTGCCAAAAATGGCAAAACACAAATTTGCTTCTATCTCCTTAACCGTGCGAGATAGAGCGATTTCGGCAAAATTTTCGACCCACAGGGTATCTGAGGAATGCAATCTTTGCAATTTTCAAACAATTTTCCCCTCCCCAAAAATGGCGGCCATTTTGAATTTTCGAATTTTTGCCAAAAATGGCAAAACACAAATTTCCTTCTATCTCCTTAACCGTGCGAGATAGAGCGATTTCGTCGAAATTTTCAACCCACAGGGTATCTAAGGAGTGTACTCTTTGCAATTTTCAAAAAATTTTCCCCTCCCCAAAAATGGCGGCCATTTTGAATTTTAGAATTTTTGCCAAAAATGGCAAAACACAAATTTGCTTCTATCTCCTTAACCGTGCGAGATAGAGCGATTTCGTCGAAATTTTCGACCCACAGGGTATCTAAGGAATGTAATATTTGCAATTTTCAAAAAATTTTCCCCTCCCCAAAAATGGCGGCCATTTTGAATTTTCGAATTTTTGCCAAAAATGGCAAAACACAAATTTGCTTCTATCTCCTTAACCGTGCGAGATAGAGCGATTTCGTCAAAATTTTCGACCCACAGGGTATCTAAGGAGTGTACTCTTGGTAATTTTCAAAAAATTTTCCCCTCCCCAAAAATGGCGGCCATTTTGAATTTTCGAATTTTTGCCAAAAATGGCAAAACACAAATTTGCTTCTATCTCCTTAACCGTGCGAGATAGAGCGATTTCGTCGAAATTTTCGACCCACAGGGTATCTAAGGAGTGTAATATTTGCAATTTTCAAAAAATTTTCCCCTCCCCAAAAATGGCGGCCATTTTAAATTTTCGAATTTTTGCCAAAAATGGCAAAACACAAATTTGCTTCTATCTCCTTAACCGTGCGAGATAGAGCGATTTCGTCGAAATTTTCGACCCACAGGGTATCTCAGGAGTGTACTCTTTGGAATTTTCAAAAAATTTTCCCCTCCCCAAAAATGGCGGCCATTTTGAATTTTCGAATTTTTGCCAAAAATGGCAAAACACTAATTTGCTTCTATCTCCTTAACCGTGCGAGATAGAGCGATTTCGTGGAAATTTTCGACCCACAGGGTATCTGACGAGTGTACTCTTTGCAATTTTCAAAAAATTTTCCCCTCCCCAAAAATGGCGGCCATTTTGAATTTTCGAATTTTTGCCAAAAATGGCAAAACACTAATTTGCTTCTATCTCCTTAACCGTGCGAGATAGAGCGATTTCGTCGAAATTTTCGACCCACAGGGTATCTAAGGAATGCAATCTTTGCAATTTTCAAAAAATTTTCCCCTCCCCAAAAATGGCGGCCATTTTGAATTTTCGAATTTTTGCCAAAAATGGCAAAACACAAATTTGCTTCTATCTCCTTAACCGTGCGAGATAGAGCGATTTCGTCAAAATTTTCAACCCACAGGGTATCTAAGCAATGCAATCTTTGCAATTTTCAAAAAAATTTCCCCTCCCCAAAAATGGCGGCCATTTTGAATTTTCGAAGTTTTGCCAAAAATGGCAAAACACAAATTTCCTTCTATCTCCTTAACCATGCGAGATAGAGCGATTTCGTCAAAATTTTCGACCCACAGGTATTTGAGCATTGTATTCTTGGCAATTTAAAAAAAAATTTCCCCTCCCCTAAAATGGCGGCCATTTTGAATTTTCAAATTTTTGCCCAAAATGGCAAAACACAAATTTGCTTCTATCTCCTTAACCATGCGAGATAGAGCGATTTCGTCGAAATTTTTCAACCCACAGGGTATCTAAGGAATGTAATCTTTGCAATTTTCAAAAAATTTTCCCCTCCCCAAAAATGGCAGCCATTTTGAATTTTCGAATTTTTGCCAAAAATAGAAAAACAGGAATTTGCTTCTATCTTCTTAACCGTGCAAGATAGAGTGATTTCGTCAAAATTTTCAACCCAACCAATGCAAAAAGGCATGAAGCTGAAATAATTTACATCTACACTAACAAATATTTAAGCATCATTGATATATTTTACAAATGAAACAGGGTCTTGTAAGACTACTGTACAATTTGGGCAAAAGGTTCATGGGTGGACATTACACATGATAATGTGTGTTCTTCTATGCTATCCTGTTTCTATTCGCATCTACTATCAACAGGGCGGCCTATTTCTAGTTTTTTAAATAATTTTTAATGCATTAAAATTCATGAAATCATGCACAAAATCATTTATAACTTGAAAACTGTTGCATCTAGAGCATTTTGTTAAAATATGTTATTCAGCTACTTTTTTCATAGCTACAATATGGTGAGTAAGTTGGGTGCCTGTCTCAATAGCTAAGTGAGTAATAGCTACTTTTGGGCTTTTCAGTAACTTCCATCATGAGTAGAATCACTTGTAACTTAAAAACTATTGCATTTAGAGAATTTCGTATAAATATGTTATTCAGCTACTTTTGGGTCAGCTATAACATAGTAAAATTTTAGACCTGTAGCTCATGGCATAGCTGAGTAATAACTACTTTTAGGTTATCACTGTTGAGTAAATCGCTTATAACTTCAAAACTATTGCATTTAGAGAATTTCGTATAAATATGTTATTCAGCTACTTTTGGGTCAGCTATAACATAGTAAAATTTCAGACCTGTAGCTCATGGCATAGCTGAGTAATAGCTACTTTTAGGTTATCACTGTTGAGTAAATCGGTTATAACTTGGAAACTATTGCATTTAGAGTATTTTGTTTCAATATGTTATTCGCCTATTTTGGGATCAGCTATAACATAGTGAAGTTTCAGATCTGTGGCTCATTGCATAGCTGAGTAATAGCTACTTTGAAGTTCTCACTATTGAGTAAATCGGTTGTAATTGGAAAACTATTGCATTTAGAGAATTTCGTATAAATATGTTATTCAGCTACTTTTGGGTCAGCTATAACATAGTAAAATTTCAGACCTGTAGCTCATGGCATAGCTGAGTAATAGCTACTTTTAGGTCATCACTATTGAGTAAATCAGTTGTAACTTGAAAACTATTGCATTTACAGTATTTATTTATAGTAAATATGTTGTTCACCTACTTTTGGGTCAGCTATAACATAGTAAAATTTCAGACCTGTAGCTCATTGCATAGCTGAGTAATAACTACTTTGAGGTTCTCACTATTGAGTAAATCAGTTGTAATTGCAAAACTATTGCATTTAGAGAATTTAGTATAAATATGTTATTCAGCTACTTTTGGGTCAGCTATAACATAGTAAAATTTCAGACCTGTAGCTCATGGCATAGCTGAGTAATAGCTACTTTTAGGTCATCACTATTGAGTAAATCAGTTGTAACTTGAAAACTATTGCATTTACAGTATTTTGCTTAAATATGTTGTTCACCTACTTTTGGGTCAGTTATAACATAGTAAAATTTCAGACCTGTAGCTCATGGCATAGCTGAGTAATAGCTACTTTTAGGTTATCACTGTTGAGTAAATCGCTTATAACTTGGAAATTATTGCATTTAGAATATTTTGTTTCAATATGTTATTCACCTATTTTGGGGTCAGCTATAACATAGTGAAGTTCCAGACCTGTGACTCATTGCATAGCTGAGTAATAGCTACTTTGAAGTTCTCAATGTTGAGTAAATCACTTGTAATTTGAAAACTATTGCATTTAGAGAATTTAGTATAAATATGTTATTCAGCTACTTTTGGGTCAGCTATAACATAGTAAAATTTCAGACCTGTAACTCATGGCATAGCTAAGTAATAGCTACTTTTAGGTTATCACTGTTGAGTAAATCACTTATAACTTGAAAACTATTGCATTTAGAGTATTTTGTTGCAATATGTTATTCACCTATTTTGGGGTCAGCTATAACATAGTGAAGTTCCAGACCTGTGGCTCATTGCATAGCTGAGTAATAGCTACTTTGAAGTTCTCACTGTTGAGTAAATCAGTTGTAATTGGAAAACTATTGCCTTTACAGAAATTTGTGCAAATATGTTATTCAGCTACTTTTGGGTCAGCCATAACATAGTGAAATTACAGACCTGTAGCTCATGGCACAACTGAGCAATAGCTATTCTCAGGCACTGACTGTTGAGTAAATCAGCTATAACTTGAAAAATATTGCATTTAGAGTATTTTGTTAAAATACATTGTTCACCTACTTTGGGGTTAGCTATAACATAGTGAAATTACAGACCTATAGCTCATGGCATAGTGGAGCAATAGCTATTTTCAGGTTCTCACTATTGAGTAAATCAGTTGTAACTTGAAAACTATTGCATTTACAGTATTTTGCTTAAATATGTTGTTCACCTACTTTTAGGTCAGCTATAACAGTGCAAAAATGTAGCTCATTGCATAGCTGAGTAATAGTTACTTTGAGGTTCTCACTCTTGAGTAAATTAGTTGTAACTTGAAAATTATTACATTTAGAGTATTTTGTTTAAATATGTTATTCACATAATTTTTGGTCAGCTATAACATAGTGAAATTGCAGACCTCTATGTCATGGCATAGCTGAGCAATAGCTTCTTTCAGGTTCTCACTGTTGAGTAAATCATTGTATCCAACCTGTAGGAAATCATGGGCTGGGAATCTATTAATATGGTCCGATTTGACCTTGGAACCCTCCTTCAAGGTCAAATGAGGATAGCCAAACATAAAAGTGCTTATAACTCGCTTATTATTGGTCCTACAGGTTTCGAATGGAAAACCAACCTATAGAAAATCATGGGCTGGGAATCTTTTGGTGTGGTCGGATTTGACCTTAGACCCCTCCTTCCAGGTCAAACGAAGATAGCCAAACTTAAAGTGCTTATAACTCGCGTATTATTGGTCTTGGAGGTTTGGGATGGTAAACCAACATATAGGAAATCATGGGCTGGGATTCTTTTGGTGTGGTCAGATTTGACCTGGGACCCCTCCTTCAAGGTCAATTGAGGATAGCCAAACTTACAATTACTTAGAACTCGCTTATTATTGGTGCTACAAGTTTGGGATGGTAAACAAGCTACAGGAAATCATGGGCTGGGAATTTTTTTGTGTGGTCGAATTTGACCTTGGACCCCCTCCTTCAAGGTCAAACAAGGATAGCCAAACTTAAAAAGTGCCTATGACTCACTTATTATTGGTCCGAGAGGTTTGGGATGGTAAACCATCCTAAATTCTTTGGCTGGGAATCTTTTGGTATGGTCAGATTTGACCTTTGGACCCCTTCTTCATGGTCGAACGAGGATATTGCATTTATAGTATTTCTTTAAATATTTTTAACCTACTTTTTACACTTAAACAATTACCTTGTTACTTTATTTCATAATACCATTTGCAGGGCACAACTTTTTTGTCCTTTTCTTCTGTCAGCTTCGGAATATCTTTCGAACATGCTGTTCAGTTACCATTTACTGTATTTCTGTACAGCCCTTTCCCTGATAATTATGCTTTCCTCTCATTATCACCATCACAAATCAAAAACATTCAGTCAGCTGACACAGTGCCCGTTCACGGGCACTCTCCTCAAATCTCAAATTCGCAGGACATGTTCATCATTACAAAATCTTGACTGAAAATATTTTTCACATCATTTTGAATCCAAGATGGCCGTCACGGGTGTTTCTTTTGTTATGAAAAGTGCTTATATCTCCTGTATTATTGATCCTAGAGGTTTGGAATGTGAAACCAACCTATAGGAAATCATGGGCTGCGAATCTTCTGAAGTGGTCAGATTTGACCTTGGGACCCTCCTTCAAGGTCAAACGATGATAGGCAAACTTAAAAGTGCTTATAACTCGCTTATTATTGGTCCTAGAGGTTTGCAATACGAAACCAACCTATAGGAAATCATGGGCTGCGAGTCTTCTGATGTGGTCAGATTTGACCTTGGGCCCCTCCTTTAAGATCAAACGAGGATAGCCAAACTTAAAAGTGCTTATAACTCGCTCCTAGAGGTTTGCAATGTGAAACCAACCAATAGGAAATCATGGGCTGCGAATCTTCTGATGTGGTCAGATTTGATCTTGGGCCCCTGCTTCAAGGTTAAATGAGGGTAGCCAAACTTAAAAGTGCTTTCAACTTGCTTATTATTGAAAAATGCTGTTTATCTTCAAAACCATGTTAGTTGGCTTTCCGGTAGATACATCTTGTATCTGGCCACAGATGCGTCCTTGGTCTAGTTTATTTGGGTTTTAACATCGCTTTCAACACATTGTATAGGTCATATCATGACGGGTAGTTTTATGGCAGAGGAAACCAGTACATACAGTTGGTTAAGGTTCTGTACTGTAAACTGCCGACCAACGGCAAGCGACTACCAGCTTTCCCATTTGAGGTAGGGCCAGGCATCGAACCCCACTCTCAGAGGTGGGAGACGAGGGTGTTACCACTCTGCCACTGCGGCCCCAAGAGACTGGTAAAGTGTTAGGAGCCTTGTAGCAGTTTCTGTAGTTAATGTATATTTGATTATAAAGTAGTGAACGGCTAAGTCCAATCTAAGATGGAGAGGAGAAAATATCTCGGTTTGAGATTTCCAAAGAGTACCATAATACATGATTTGCAATATTTTAATGACACTTTAGTATGTTATATATGACACTTTGTTATGAAGAGAAGTCAGTGAGGAAGAGATATGTAGGTGTGCAGAATGTACAATTTAAGTTTGAATAGACGAGACATTGCATTGGATATTCACCTTCAGCCTACCTGTTGATCATGTAATGATTAGTCAATCCAAAGGTCAAAGTTGGGGTTTTACGTCCCATTCAACACCCAGTGAGTAAATATAGTTTTTAGAATTTTTTACTGGTATACTTTTAAACAGTACATGTTAATTCAAAGATTAAAAATTTCTACAAATTGCTAAAACAGGTTATAAGAGCTATAAAAATATTTTAGAATTAGAAGTGTGGTGTATGTTATCACCAGTAAACTCAACATCACCACTTCATTAAAAAAAGCCAGACATGAATATATTATTCCAAACATGTGTAAATTAAAAGGGCACTCGATTAGAAAGTGGTCTCCATGGCCTTGTGCCTATGGTGTTGGAATTAAAAATAGAAGGTCTGGGGTTCAATCCTTGGCTGGATCATGGAGATTGTACCCTTGAACAAGGTGCTTTGCACACGTGTTCCTCTTCACCCAGGTGTAGAAATGGGTGCCAACACCAGATGGAGAGCTAAACCTGCAACAGGCTGGTATACCATTCAGTGGGGTAGAGATACCCTGAGTCACTTCACGCCAAAGAAACCAGAAATATATACCAGCCATATGTGCTACTAGGTCCAAAGAATGGCTCTTACACAGACGCAGTATTTAATAATGTCACAAGGCTTATGTTTTTGGTGAACATTTAAATAATCATGTAGTAATTTTACTGTGGATCACGTCATTGCTTGTACATAGATTAAACTCTCTACAAGTACTGATGTGTAAATTTAAGGGCCGACAGTAATATCCGAGGCCCCTCACTGTACTTTAGAAATTCATAAATCATTGAGTACAAAAATAAGGTAATAAAAAGCAAATGCTTCACTTGGTAATTCAACAAAACTGTATATTGACTGATTTTGAGCCTATTCAAGGCAAATCTATATAAAAATTGTATGACTGCTCCTTTTATACCTCTCTAAAAAGTCACTAGTTGTTTGGGTATTGTGTCAAATCTATTTGCAAGTTGCCATGTGTCAACATATGATCTATGGATCTAATCAAAAGAAATCCTACCAATTTACATAAAACTTACAAGCACAAACAAGGATTTATGTTCCACTTCTGTTGAATCATTCTCAAAGCACCAAGACATATTAAGAGAGGATTGTTTAAATATGTATATCGAGTATGTGTACCTATACAAACTATTGTGAAAAGTTCTTAATACACCAATATTTGGAAATGGGTTCATTCTGGTTGAAGACAGCATCACATTGTATTCTATAGGGGATGACTAGCTTGATTTTGAATCAGGAAAAAAAGAAGTTACCCAGGATTATTGAAACTACTGATAACTATTGTTGAGCAATTTCTAAACCTGGCAGATGTTTATGGTTATTTTGATCTATGGAAGGTTCTGTTGCTATATTTTCCCGTGCTGTGGGTATCCGCTGCTTGTTAAAATTTTAAAGATCTCTGCTTCCATTTTGACAAAATTATAAAAAGAATGACATGCTTATTCATGATGGTAATTTTTTTTCATCAGAATTACATCGTAAAATGATAGACCTGACAAGTGTGAACATAGTTTAAGAAACACAAAGTAAATTTAATGAAAAATGACAGAAAGTTTTCAATTACATCTCAGTTTATTTCTTCAATAGAACCTATATTATAATAATATTATAATAATAATATCATATGTTGTAAAAAACCTCAAGCTACATATATTTCCTGTACACGCCGAATATTAAAATGCTACGAGATAAAAATAATACAGAGTGGTTAAAATGTCCGACATGTTATCACAGATACCTTCTTGAAATACTAGTACAGTACAATAGAAAGATAGATCAGAAGAAATGTTCAAAGGATCACTGTATTTATCTTAAATAAACAATTTATCATATACCAAAAATATGTTGATAATATAATTTTAAACAGTTTCATTTTTTGCCTTATTATCATTTTATTATTTTTAGAAATTATAAATTATACACAAAGATACTGACATAATGGCTTAGAAGGAAGTACTGGATGTGATATTAAAACTTTACTTTCATTTGTTGTAGCATATTTCAATTAAAGCAATAAAATACTGTCAATGAAGTTTGATATGTTTGTACACAAAGTGGCATTAAACTAAAACCACTAATATATACAGTGTAAAAATCAACCCAGAATGAGAGACTTCATCAACTAAAGTTCATAATCAGTAATATTCTTATTCTTATAGAATACTCTTATTCTTACAATTTTCTCAGACATTTATAAAAAAGACTTTTGAGTAAGAATTTTGTAAAATTGCTACAATGCAGTACATAATGATACAATTCTTTCCATAATAAAATTTTGTTGCTTCTCAAAAAACTAAAATTATGGTAAAATATTACTCCTTTGTCTCTTCTACAGAGCTACATTATCTTTTATATTCTGAAAAATAACACTCGAATGTTTTTGCTTATTTTAAGAATTTTTCTTAAAAAGCAATGTTTTTCAAGAATATATTAAGAATAAGAGTAATTCTGTGAAAAGAATGCAAGTATATATGGACCCAGTTAAGCCGGAGGTTGGTAAAGATTATGTAACAATCATTTTTCTTGGAAAAAAGAATAATAACAAAATAAATAAACCAAAATCAAACACTGGATTACAAACATAATTCGCATGTCAAAGTTTGTTAATACATCAAAAAACAAAGATGTTACTTTTAAGTTGACACATTTTTTTTGCTGATAAAGACACGTACTGATTATTTTTTAAAATATCCATAAAACACTTCACCCTGGTTCATATTACTTGGCAACTACACATATCTTGAACATTGTAAGATTAAGTGAAAGCACAAGCAGCGATGCTTGTTTTGAAAGATCTTTTCCTCAACCCTCTGTATATATATGTCTGGCCGGGATGAGTTATAATCAAAGCAGTCAAGTACTTAACTACCATTTCCTGCTTTTCTTGCAAAAATTATACCAAACAATTCACTTGTGGTCAACTTTATAAGAATATTTTCAAAATTTTGAATATCGATGAAGACAAATGGAACTCTTTAGTTTGACAGGCTGAGTAATTGATGACCCTATTCTTTAATGAGTAGTCAAGTAAGCTGCATGGCCCTAAGCATTGTAGAACATTAACTGCATGCATACATGAAAACATATGAACCAATCTAATAACAAAACTGAGTGAACTATGTCTTTTATTTATCAAATTTCTAGGTTGAGCAAGGTAATTTTTGGGCCTTTTGTATATTTTAGTTTCTTAATTTTCTTCAACGATGCAATTTTCAATGTCTTCATCTTCCTATATTTTAACAGCTTTCCGACACTGTACTTATGTTGGTCTACCCCCTTCTAGCACAAAGATCCATCAAATAAATATATAGATTTCAAAATATTGCCCTCAAAAACATAAGCCATAAATAATTTAAGAGGTGAAGTTTTATATATTGTGTGGATGACTTGCTACTGGGAAGCTGCAACTTCTGGGGGGTAATTTTTACAGTGCACCAGGGTACCGGACAGAGTGTGCCACAGGTACAAGTCTTTGCCCTTTGGCGTTGGATATTCATAGGCTGGGGGCACGGTTACACTCCTGTTGAGCTTAAACCCAGCTGGGATGTCCGTTTGCCTTATCTTTTCTGTTACTGGAGTGTATCCCATCGTGTATCCCTTGTTGATATCGAATCTGGTATCGGGGTTATAGTGTGTGCGCTTTGGTTTCTCCATGGCGGTCATGTACTTCTTGTAGCTAATCTGAGGGAAGAAGCCGCAGTTTGAGAAGGGTCGGGTGTAGTCAAAAGGTCCCTTGTACGGCTTCTTGCCTTTGTAGTCCTCTGCACGATCATCCTTACTGTGGAAGCCGTACACCTGGTTCGTGGTGCAGGGTTTGTCCATGGACCAATGGTAATACGAAGGCGCCCTCTGTGGCATGATTGTTGTACTAAAAATATACAAGAGCAAAGCTTATTTTACACTTCAACTTCTACATGTGAACACAAGAAATAAGGAATGATTTCCCCATAACAAAGATACTTTTGCTCTGATTCATACAAGATATTGTAAGTAGCAATATAACATGAAGTCAAGCCTTTATAATAAAAATACGACTCATGATGCACTTGCTAGCAGTAATACCCCATTCACATTACATGCGGTATCGCCCACGGTAACCTGCAATTGGTGGAACGTCCCTGTCCTTGGATCACTGTCTGAAGTCTGTATGCAAACTTGCGAATGAGTGGCGAACCATCCATTACCTTGCGAGTCCCATGGTTAATTCCAAAAGTTTCAAATTTCCGCCTCTGATTTTGGTAGCGTGAGCATGTGCAGATTTTTTTGCGCATGCACATATGAATTTCTAACTACGGTAACCAAAGGTGTGGTCCACGGTGTACATAAGGTTGGGATTCGGTCATCTTTCAGTGTAATATTGGTCTGACGGCTACTGAAGGTGAGTTGAGGTTGCTTCAGGCTGACCATTGCTTGTAGAACTGTCATTCTACTGTTATTGGTGGTTAAAAAATAATCAGTGGCCATCCACCTGTCATGTGAACAACTCGGACGAAAAGGGGTGACCTGGAGGCAGTTCCACCGCCGAGAAAAAACCTGTAGGGTGAATGGGGCATTAATATCAGTTGGGTGTAGGAGTGAAGTATTTTAAAGTAATAGGCACAATGTCAGACTGTAATGGTAGTGTTTGTGTAATCTGTCAATGCAGTCTTGGTTGATCAGAGATATTCATGAATCCGTGAAAAGCTCACAAACTGGTTGTCCAACATGTAGGGTATGGGAAAAGTGAGAGCATTGCATAATATCTGACATCTAATCAATTTTATAATTACATTTAATCTTTGTACTAGTGGATTCGGAGGCACAATCAATTTAGTTCATTATGCAAATGCCAAAATATTGTGGCCCAAAGCATGTCCAGAAATTTCAAATAATTTCCCAGAATTTAAATTTTACTTATGGTCAAAAGATCAATAGATGATAAAAATATATGAATGCATATTTACTGATGTTGTAAATGGAAATCTGTTTTACCTGATTTATGGTTGGTTTTATCATAAAAACTGATCATCAGCTTCAAAACCAACATTTCAACATTGAAAATAGAAATTTACAGACATTCTTTTAGTTTAAGAATTCAACAGAGTATTGTTGGAAGTTAAAAAAAGGCTATCTAACTGTTGAAATATTATATTATATTGGTTTACCTAGGATTCACTAACTTAATGAAGATATGTGCTTTTGTTTGTTGTTGCTTGTCACAACTTCTCAGTTGAAGCCAGGGCCTCTTACTGTTGTTCACTAGTGTCAACATCTCCAGGTATGAGTGTTAACAATGTGCCAACCATATGGCATGGATATCTATATGTTATACTGTAAACTGGCAGAATGTCTAAATTAGTACAAGGTCCAGCTGTCGCTGACTGCACTCAGTGTCGGATCCGGCATGCCAGAACTGTGGGAGTGAGGTTTCGGTGGAACTAGAATGCTAGTGCTCCTGTGGCTGACAAGACTAAGTTGTAGACAATTTTTATCATGTGTGACTTTCATAAAGGTCAAAGGTCAAAGTTGGGGTTTTACGTCCCGTTCAACAGCCAGGGTCATATTGGGACAGGTCCTCAGAATTGCCACTTGTGGGACTCGAACCCACAGAGGTGACAGCCTATGATTAGATGCCAAACTTGCTAACCACTAGGCCACTGAGGACCTCGTGTGACTTTCATAAACACTTAGTTATATACAATTTTAATCAAAGAATATATCTTACATTTGTTCACCTATTCTGTATATTTTTGCTTGTTCTTTAGATTAATGATTTTCTTCACGGAAATCAGGTGCAGAAATAAATACTGCAGGGTTGCAAATATGATGATACTTTATCAATACTTTTTCTTTATTTCACAATTATGCTACTTAATCATCAGGCTCAAGTCGTTTTATTTCAACACTTGATCATGGTGTTTCACTCTTAAGGTGTCAAGTTTACCTATTTATTGCACTTCAGTGTATGTATTGAACTGAAGATACTTGAAGAAGTACTTGTGATATCTGAGTGACCACATTTATTATGTCTCCAAATCAATATTTATTATGATATTATATTCAGATCCATTTTCAAAACAGCTCTAATGGCTATAATTCAATGAGGGCCATTTGTCATATCTTTTCTAGAACTAAAGGACACAATTAGCAGAATCATATGAATACTTAAAGGACATCTGGGGTATGTTGTACAGCTTTTTACTTTAAAGGGACAAGAGATTTCAAAATGGTCAAAATATCATTGGTGGAAATAATGACTAAACAACAATAAAAGGCTGTGTATACTGACAAAATGATCTGATACTTAGGTTGGTACTGACACTGTAGAACTTCCCTGTTTACACTGATGATAATACAAAATGATTTATGCATGAAGAACTCGCCAACTTTTATTGAATTATTTGGCATTTTCAGCACACACCACAGACCTCCAGTTCAAATGACCAGAACTTTCTTACTTCTTTTCTGACTTTATAATTTTTTTTCACTATTTATTAAGCTTAAAGTAAATCCTGCATATGAGTGTATTGTATAAGTTTGATACATCCAGGCCCTTAACTCAGTCTAATTTTTTAACCTATCTTTACTTTCCTTCATAAAAACTCATCACATGATCTTTAAGAAATTTATGTAATAGGTATCATAAAAGTATTTAATCTCTTTTAATTTTGTGAGCTTTATGTAGGTACTATGGGACCTCTAGCTTTGAGGGAGTTGTTATCAAGTTAGGCAAATGTTACTTGGCTGTCACTTCATGCCATGACCATGGGTTAGAACACGCGAGACAGACTGATGGTCAACATGTCTCAAGTTGTCAAAGGGAATGTAAAACCTCCATCAAAATAACATTTGAGACACACTGATGGTCAACATGTGCCTGGTTGTCAAAGGAAATGTAAAACCTCCATCACAAGAACATGCGAGACACACTGATGGTCAACATGTGCCTGGTTGTCAAAGGGAATGTGACACCCCCATCAAAAGAAAATGCGAGACACACTGATGGTCAACATGTGCCTGGTTGTCAAAGGGAATGTAAAACCTCAACTTTGATTTCAAGTTGTCATGGCCTGTTGATCTGGGACATTGTGTAATTTTAACATGACCCATTGCCACAAGTCATATTTACTCACTCCAGATTGTTGACTACCTCTTCACCTACTCAAACAGTAAACCAATGTAATTAGGCCAAAGAGAAATTCACTGATTCATGGGTTCAAAATAGTGACAACACATGTATATAGAGCATGTTTCCATGTGCAAGGTTGACAACTAGTGATCTGTCATTTGTAAAAACATAATTAACTCTGTCAATGTGCTACTAAATTCACAACCATTACTTTTCTGTTTGTTTGCTGTTTGTTCACAAATTCTACTGGTCAGATCTTCATAAAAAATGAGATGGGTCTTGGCCCAACTTAGACCCCATTAAATATTGAGAGTGATCTAGAAACAACAACAACAAAAAATATTCAGATTTCCCATTTATTTATTATTGAGCTATTTGCAAAAAATTATACATGCCTTGGCAGAGTAATGCTCTCTCTCTCCGACTGCTTTTGTTTCTATTAATATGTCATGATGTATTTGTCCTTTGATATCTCACTGAATTTTTTTTAAAATTGACTAGCAATTTACTTTCAGAGCAAAGAAATTGTTCAGTCTTGGATTTCATGTATATGTTGTGACAGAACTTCCAATTCGACAGAATTTGAAATTCTGTTGACAGAACTTCCAATTGGAAGTTCTGTTGACAGAACTTCCAATTTCTGTATTTCACTGGTTCTAATGGATTAGAAGTTCTGTTGACAGAATTTCAAATTCTGTCAACAGAATTTCAAATCTTGTTGACAGAATTTCAAATCTTGTTGACAGAACTTCCAGTAATATTGAACTGCCTTGTGCATGGAGCTCCCTTCTCCAGAATCAATAAGTTGATCCCGGTCCCACACAACATGTTGATTTTCATGTAACTCTGCATCTTCATGTATCTCATCCACGGCAACTATTGCTTGTGCCTCAAGATTGATGTTAATCCCATCCAGGTTTGTTTGACCAGGAACTTCATGTCCACTGGCAACAATGACATCTTCTTTCAGAAGAAGGTATTCACGTCCACGCTTCTTTTGCTGCACCTCAGGGATACCTGTATTTCTTAATTCTGAAACCGGGTCATCTGATACTTCAGGGAGGTCAACATCTGTGTGAATCATGTCAGCCCCCCTAGAACTTGTTGAAGGGACAGCCAATACATCATCAGGATTATCATCAGGTGATTAACCTTTGTTACATAGTACCTATAAAAGCTACTGAGTCATTGTATACAATTCTTCCAAAATAAATTTGAATGTTAAACTCCAACAATAATATGTAGTTAAAAAAACAAATGAAAAGCAATAACTGAACTGAAATGATGAGGAATGGGATATTGCTCTGAGGGACGAAATTGGATTTGAAGTTCTGTCAACAGAACTTCCAATTGGAAGTTCTGACCAAAAATACTGACAGAATTTCAAATTCTGCCAACAGAATTTGAAATTGGAAGTTCTGTCGACAGAACTTCCAATTGGAAGTTCTGTTGACAGAATTTGAAATTCTGTCGAATTGGAAGTTCTGTCACGACATATATATAGGTACATTGACAATAAGAGGTACGTTGTGCAAATATGATTTGAAAAGTGAATCAGATGGATTATTCAAGGCAAATCCAGTTGTAAGTTGCTCCAGTATGTCATTTTAACTGATTATTTTTCATAATCCTTTGCAAAATACGCTTGTAAATTTTATGATTTACACCAGTACACATGGGATCTGACACTAAACCAAAGTTATGGGCAACTATGGGGAACAGATTATTTCAAAATTTCCTTTAATAATTCTTCTACAAAACATCACTAATTGCAAGTGTTGATTGCACATCACCAATAGCGATTTGAATGTGTGGAAATGGATAATTAGTTTGCTGAATGATACTGTACAACTACAAAAGTCTACAAAAGTGTACAAAAGTAGAATTCTATGACTTAGAACTTTGCTTAAGATCGATAAAATCATGTGATTAATGAATGTCAGTAAAAATTGACAGGCTTACTGTTAGCACTGATAATTGATAATCAAATTGATTAGATTTGTTGACATACGGCTTCAGGGTATTTGCAAATGATTTAAGGTTCTGTAACAGTACCAATTGGCTTTATATTTGGTCTACTCTCAATTTTCCTTTGATGTAATTGACTTGCATATGTGCCTGTGTCAATATTTTCCAGGACCTGTAAGCCTGATAAATGTAGATTTTCAAAAAATTCTGTTCAGTATTGATATTTAAATCCAACTTCCAAACCAGGAGTTAGTATAAGACTGCATGTGTTTGCACGTACATTATAGGTTGTGGTTCCATATATGCTGGAAATATTGATTTTGTACATATAAAGGATGTCTAGTACTGTTGTACTGATAAAATATAATTTAATCATATTTGTATACCAAAATTATATCTTCCTTTTGAGTGAATTGTGATAAACTGTGTCATCAGTATATAATTTTATTTTCAAGAGATTGTGATAAACTTGTAACCTCAGTAATAAAATCTAACTAATGTTTCAGCTTTTTACACATACAATTTATTGATACAGGCCATATTGATTAACATTCCTAATTCTAAATAACTCTTACTCTCAGAATTTTATTGATTTTTTAAGATAAAGTGTCCTGATTTCAAGGTGACAAATGTATGAGACAGCAGAAACCTGTTAAACAGGATTTCAATGGACCAGGGGCCAGTTTCATAAAGGGCTAAAATAGGAAACAATTCAATACTACCTTTGGACATGCCTTGTCTATGCTCACCAAAAAATGATACAAGACTCAGTTATTTTGAATAAATTCCAACTTTCTTGAGGCTTGAACAGGTTTGAACCTTTTTCATTATCTCCCTCAGTTTAAAGAGCCTGTGTATCACAGCATATTGGATCATATCGCTCTGGTGTGTTCAGTGTGTTAATAAAGAATTCCAGAGTAAATTTCAATGAAAAAGGCTGTCTAAAGGGCTTTCACTTGGATATAGTAGTTTGCCGAAGATTCCCTATAATCAAGCACGCATTAGATAATGTTCACGTTAGATTTTATGACAGTTGTGGCCAGTGTGCACAGTTTATGGGAAAATTTTCTAGGTCCATGGCAAAAGTTGCCAGTCTGTATTTCAATGCAGGTAAATCAATACCAAGCTTCAGAATTGACCAAAGGGTAAGTGCTAAAGAATAATGATGGCTTGAAAAATATTAGAACAGTTTTCTGAAGGTATAGGATATCCAGACCTGTAACCCTATAAAGATACAGGTCTGTGGGCATAGTTACCAGTTTCGACCGGTTGTGACTCTATGCTGGAAATATTAAACGCATATAACTACTGACATCTATACGTGACCATCATTACAGTGATATCAGCTATAGATACAATCTTGTGTGCAAGTACAACTTAATCAATTTTGTTGTGAAATGTAAATGTGTAGCTTTATATGGTACACCAGTTGATTGAATCAAAATGTGAAATAGCAAAAATTAGCATCAGAGATGCCTGGATCCCACAGCCCAGGGATATAGTTTTCAACACCATGAGATATAGGAGACTTTCAGAGCAAACAGTGTCAGTTATGCAAACTGCCAAATAATATTTAATAAAAGTAAATAACATTTAAGAGAGAGAAAGTGTATACAAAGATAAAGTACTAGAACAAGACAATAATAAGATGACGTCATAAATTAGGTAACTAAAAGCTATGAAAATTTGTTAACTGAAGTATTGTTCGCAGTGGAAATAGCACAGTTAAGTGGATGGTACACATAACAATCAGTTGCAGTAATCCATAGATCTTTATGATCAGAGAAATAGGTCTGAAATATGGCAGGCGAACCCACTTTGGCAGAGCCACGGTTAAAGGTCACATCATGATTTAGCATGCCTTCACTCCCTAACCAATGACCTATCCAAGAATAGACTTCTTACACCTTACAGTTTCCGAGGTTTCTGAGTTGTAGCCCACACAAGATTTTTATGGTTAAGATCACTATGGCAAGGTCAATGGTCAAATCAAGGTTACTCCATGTTAGACACCTACACCTCCCCCAACCAATTTCCCTACCAAGTATCAACATCTTACACCTTATGGTTTCTGAGATACAGCCCAGGTAAGCTTTTTCTTGCCAGCCACCTGCCTACCCAAACACCTGCCAACCCACCAATCCAGACACCATGGTTGAAAACAATACTGACACAGTCCTTAAAGGGGGTAATACAAATGTAATCATACTTCATCCTTAGAAGACTTTTTCTTATATGAGGTGGGGTTTGCCTATATATCCTTTTTTGTGCCATGTAAAATATATTTTTCAGGGCTTGAATCAGGGGCTTTAAATTAGACGCATTCTTACAATTTCCCATCTGTTCAGTCAACTGATACGTGAATGAATGGATTACTTTTGATACTGTGCATAGAAACTAAATTTGATTAAATTATTCATCATCAATTAATGGTAATCACTCTAGTGTACAGAGTTCCTGTTAAACATATTGCTGTGAGAACACACCATGAACATAATTCTCAACCTTTCCTTGCATGCAAAGTTGTTGAATAATTGATCTATCATTGTAAATAACATGGATGAGTTACAATTGGTGTCTTGATTACAAGGAAATGTCTGTTACTTATTAGTGTTTTCATGTGCATGTTGTCATAAGCAATGGAGTAAGTAATCAGATATAAATCAGTGAATTCTCACATAACACAGTCAACTCTGCAAATGCATCTAACCAGTGTAAAGAGGGACCAAAAATTTTTAAAGTTTTCTTGTGACCATAACTTTTACAAGCAATTTCTGGGAACAACAAGCAAAACTGTTTCAGGGGGAAGGTGGGGGAACATAAGCCCTTTAAATGGGTTAAATGGTGCTGCATATTAAATATGAGAAATTGAGTATAGTGAACAAAAAAAAATATAATGAAAACTTTGTGTCACACTCTGTGTTTAATTCAGGAGCAAAATTAACATTTTGACAAATTTTGCTTGTTGCAAAAGTTTTTACAAGCAAATTTCTAGAAACAACTTGTAGAGTAAATTATTTATTGCTTCTGGTAACTTTCTGACCCTGGTCAGTTGAAGTTAGATGTATATGAAGCTAGTTTTGAGGTAATAACATAAAAATGTAGTTTTGTAGCTCTAGGCACAGCTAGATGTAGATCCTGTGGATCTTAATAGACACTCCAATTTTCTGTCATGAGCATGTAATCAAATATTTATTATTCTTTGATAAGGTAATTATGGACAACTACCCGAGTACATTTCTATTAGATGGAAGTCCCTGATCTAACTTCAACATAAAAAATTTATAGCACTAAAGGAATAAAATACAAAAAGAGGAAATTCAATGAATAATATTTAGAGCACCAAAGGAGAATAAGGGGGGGGAATCACTGTATTGTTAGGGGAAAACCATACCTTAGTCACAAGTGCTCATATACCTGCGTGTTGTTTAGCAGTATAAGTCAAAACCACCCCAGTTAACTGAAAATCAGTGAAGCGATTTAAGCTCTTTCATGGATCTCAATATAAGCTCAAACTTGGCTTAAGTCTAGACTTAATTTCAGGGGTAGATGGTCCTATGGACAGGACAGTCATAACAGACAGATGGTAAAACTAATTATGTTTACAATGACTGTCGTGTCTGTAGAACTGTCCATCCCTGTAAATTTTTTTAATGAATTCTGGCCACTGGCTCATTTTTGAGTAATACCCCATTCATACTAGAGGTGGTACATCCCGCGGTTAGAAGTTTTCATCGGCGGCGTATTGTATTGTTCACACTACAGGTGGACGTTCACTGACTGGACACAGTTTTTTAACCACCCACAACAGTAAGATGACAGTACCACAAATGTTGGTCACTGAGAGACAACCTCCATTACCCTCAACTCACCATTGTCAAACACGCAACTAAACGACCAATACCTTAACTCACTGACAGACGACTGAATCACCACTGTATGTACACCGAGGACTGCACCTTCTCTTACCGTAGAAAGGAATTCATATGCACATGCGTGAAGTCTGCGCATGCTCGCGGCACCAAACTCAGAGGCGGAAAATTCAAATATTTTAAAACTTTGGTAGGATACACAAGGTAATGGACGGTTCACCACTGACTCGCAAGGTCGCATACGGACATCAGATGGTGGGCCAAGGACAGGGACGTTTCACCAAACACAGGTGATCCCGCCTTTAGTGTGAATGGGGTTTAAAATATTAACTAATTATTAAGTGACATCACTACTTGGCTCTTTTTTCAGCAAAAATTAATTTTGAAATTTACATCCTTTTCTACAGAAATCAGGTCTTATCAGCATAATTATTCAATGAAAGTGGGAGGATTTTACTTCCTGTTCAATAGCCAGGGGGACAGGTTTTCAGGTGTCACGAGGTGGGTTTGAACCCACTTCTACTGAGGTGGAGCCAAGAGATGAAATGCCTACTGTAACTCATAAAACACTTAGCCACAGCTTATCAGTTAAATATTATATTTCAACAGTTCACAAGTTCAACAAAGTTTTTAACATGACAGAATAATTTACATATTTTTATAAATCTATACACTATTCAACTGAAAGCTTTACTCACCTTTACAAAAAAGTTGAATATAATCTTGATACAAATTGTCCCTTCTGTTGGGTTAAACTTTCACTGCAAGATCTGAAAGCTATTCCAACATAACTCTAGCAGATAAACAAACAGGGTAAAAAGAACTTTCTAAAATATCAACATCTACGTGATTTATATGTAATGGTAAATGTCTAATTCACACCACAACAAATATATGTGAATTTTGAGATCAATTCTCATTGCAAAGAAGTTGTCATGGACGCCTAAGCATGCGCAGTGCAAATACTAACAACTCCGACATTTAATACACAAAAACTATTAAGTTATATACCACCACACACACATATACACATACAAAGACCCTAGCATATTATGCAGTAAGCTCCCCCTCCCAATGTCATATTTGTAGAGTGTTTAAACAGGTACCCTAATTCAGAGATCACTTCTATTGATCCAATGTAAAAGATCCATACTTCAGCCATACTCACCAAAAGTGTTTGAGTGGAAATCCTTCTATTTATTGGTGGATTACACAAATCCTGTCCATATATGATTCAGAGGTGCCCCCTCCCCATTTCAACACACACATTTGCACAGCAGTGTTGTCTTGACTGGATATTTCTTACAATATCAATACTCAAACAAAAGAAACACAATATACCGGTATCTCAGTGGCTGAAAGAAGGTGTAATTGGTTGTAGTCGCTGAAAATGTGCCTCAAATTAAATTGCCTCTAACGTCTTTAAGGTTAGGTAGAGAAATATTACTTTTGAGGCAAATTATCATCGAATAAATACATTTGTTTGTGGAAAATCATTTTAACAGTGACAGTAGTTCTAGTAGTAGATAGTTTATAGTTCTTATGATAAATGGAATTGGTTTACAAAGCATTTCTACATTTCACATTAAAAAATATAGGGAATTTGACCGTTTATCAAGTTTTGAGTTTATATTCTAATTTCGTCAATGCCCAGATAAAGTCAAATCTTGACTTATTGTATTTTATTTTCCCTTCCTTGGGAAATTTATCAAGTTTTTGTCTTTCATGATGGTCCAATATTTTCTATTTTTATCCATGTACAAGGGATGGGGGGTCGAACCGAGGACCAGACCCATGCTCACCAGTGCCCAGTGCAGAATCTTCACATGCAACTAGTATGTACTAGCTTCCTCTGCCCTTAAAACCACCAATCGTCATATAACCTACCCAGGGTAAACAATGCGTTGAATGCGACCTTACACCCAAATAAATCAAATTGAAAACCATGGCAACTTGGAATTTCTGGTGGATATTTTCACTGAATCTTTTAAAATGGTTTTAACGCTAATCCCTCGCACCTGCTACAGTGGGTTAGAATCTTCCCCCTGGTGTAATCTTGGACGTTTGATAATATTAAATGTTAATGACTGATTAAGTCTCCCAATCTTTAATATTCTTGTTGTTATGCACGTTAAATCTATAAGTTGTGGATATTGTAACATTATAAAAAAGCTGGACTCACAATTGTATAAATTTATGACCAAATGCAATTATCTGTTCATATCACTCACTGAATTTGAGTTAAGGAGATTGCAGCGGGTCGAAAACACTCACTCTGCAGGGTTGTCCCACCCCCTTCCCCTAAATTCTCACACATTACTCCTCAACTCAAAATCTCCATTGGCTCCCAGTCAGATACAGAGTACAATTTAAAATAGGCCTCATTACATACAAAATTCTCAGCCTAGGAGAATTCATTCACTCTTACACCACTTCTAGAAATACAAGGCAAAGCAATACCCCCAAACTTAAGTTCCTCCATACCCCCATTTTTGACCGTAGAGTTCATAAATCATTAAACACTTTTATTATTCTTTCAGTCACTATGCCCCAGTTCTTTGAAACTCTTTCCCCCTTCCAAATAGCCCCTCTGTTGCATCATTCAGGAAACACCTTAAATCCCACCTCTTCAACTCCAGTTTTCCAACTTAGTCTCCTTCTCTCTTGGTCCTACCCATAACTCCATATCACTGACTTTGACTGCCTCTCGACTCTCCTTACGATAACTGATTTCTGTTAACCAGCGCACTGAGTTCCCCTATGTGAGGAAGATATTGCGCCTGCAAAGCAGTAGATTAGATTAGATTAGATGACCCAGATATAATGTACATTTTTCTGAGTTATGCAAACTGTCAGGCAAACAAACAATACTCCTGCCACCCTCCCCCAAGGGATATTAGTTATTGTTGAGTAATATGGATAAAGTAAAGCCAAGCAATCAATCTGGGCGTTCACACTCCGTGGTACTGGACTTGGCAACGGCTATGGACAGATGATTTCTTAAACTTGATTTTTGGTGTTGCGCCTTAGAGTCTGCCTAGCAGAGATTAAGCGCTATAAAAGTACAGAATAGAATAGAATAGAAATGAACTCGAGTTGACACAGATTGAACCAGATTGGAGACTATAGTCTGAACGCTCACAATCCGGGTTGACAAGGGTAAATCTCAACCCCACTCAAGAGGTGGATTGAAGCAAATTGAAGCAGATTGGTTCAACCCCCTTTGTAGTGTGAACCCTCTCAATCCGGGTTGACAAGGGTTGAGTGCACTGGTACTGTAAACAACTGACTTACTGCCTTGCAGCAATCGCTTAACTATTAATAATGTGTCAATGCATGTGCCTTAATCCTTTGTTAGAAAGAAGTACTAATTGGAACTAATGCCACCTAATTGATTTTGTGTAATTTCGACATGATTGTAGTTTGGCATAAAACTTATAAATATAACATGACAGTTAAATAGGTAGGTGTATGTAACAATCAGTTACTACATCAAGTTAATTTTATAGGTTTTACTGTACTCAGTTTTTGATACTTTTCAATCCAGATTTTAAACTCTGTAGTGTGGACGCTCAACCCGGATTGAGATGAATCTGCTTCAATCTGATTCAACCCTCAATCCTTGTCAACCCGGATTGTAGTGTGTAAGTTAACCATTGAGTCGGTGAGCCCATCAGTTATTCAATACTGACATATGCCTTTACATGATATCCAAATTATTATGTGAGAGAGGACCATCTCAGGTTCTTGAGTGGATCCCTATGTGAGATTCACACCTTTCCGATGTAGAACAGTAATGTACCCTGTTTCCAAACAGCCAGGTCTCGAAAATCTGACCTTCTTTCATCAATTAATGTATGCAGAGCTTGATTTCAGATCTTCTGTAAAAGCAGCTTGTAGCCCAATTCCACTATCACGAGTTATGCATCCCGATCCCAATTTCTAAAACGCGTTAAAACTTTTTCAAGTGAACATTCCTGTATTGAGTTGTCACGATCAACTTTTTCGGTTGCAAGTTGTATTTTTTAGGCTGCTACGACTTGTCTTTAAGATATATAACAGCTAACCTTTTCGCTTCTGAAATTAATTGCATACATTTTTTTATTGTAAAAACAGACCTGAGTAATTATGACCGATGATAAAGTAAGTTGTACCAGTCTACGAATTATCACTCTTCTCAAGATTGGTCGGGGCCTTGTGCCATCTATATAAATCGTAGCAGTCAGTAGCAGGTTGTAAGACTTAATTAAGCTTTTGGTAGAATGGCTTTTCTTTTCACTTGCCACAAAACATGTGTTTTAGAAATGAAGGAAGTGGGACTGAGTTTTTGGTTTGAACTGTTGTAAAATAGCAAGGCTGAAACCCATATGGGCAGTTTTAGTCCAGTGAGTGTTATGTTGCACCACCTTTCTAGTGCTCTTAGTCTAAGTCACTCCTAGTTTATGCACTTTTTATGTAACTAGTGACTTAAATCTATCACGTGCCACTGAATGGTGACGTCACAGTTTAAAGTTGTAACATTATCTATTTTTGATAATCTTATAATTGTATGCCCCATTCTGATTGTGTCTCAGTTTAAATGAACCCATTCATCCGGAGAAGTGTGAATATGGTATTGGAAAAGTCCTTCACACGAAACACGTTTTCTCCACAGCATAAGTACCTCATCAAATATTTTTTGAAAAAAAAAAGCCCTTCTCCTTGCAGAGAATATTTGCCTCCTTCAAAAACTCCAGTTATTACCTCAAACCAGGAGGTTGTGTTGTTGGGTACATTCACTTGTTTGTCTGTTTGACTGTGTTCATATTTACTCCATAAGTAATGAATGGATTTTTGTGAATTTTTTTATGCGAGTATAAGGCCTGGCCAAAGGAAGAAGCTATTAAATTTAGGGAAAGGTCTGGATCATATTCTTGTTACAAAAAATCCTGAATTTTCTAAGGTCCCATTTTCAATGTACTTTAAATGACCCTTTGGCTTTCTGGTTAACATTTTTCACATAGTAATGAGTGGTACTTCATGACAGTTTTATGTCGGTAGGGTCTGCGACACTGAAGAAGGGATTACACTTTATGAAAGGTCTGAATCAAATTATGGAAACGAAAGAATCCTTAATTTTTGGTTATGCCTCTCCAGAAGGTTTGCACTCTACAAATGCTTTCTCATTTGAAAATGCATCAGATATTTGAAGCTTGTAAGTAATTTAATTTCACCTGTTTCTGATACATCTTGGCAAATTTACAAGTAATGGATGTTAAAATGCTCCCACGAAAGAATATTGTCCAATATAATATAAAAAAAATTATGCCACCATTTTCTGACAAACTGTGACCCTTTTCTCTCTTACGAGTATGAGCCAACACAGCAATAATTTCAACAATGTCCACATTTAGGTTGAGCCACAAGCAGGATACATTGAAAAACCATTAAATATTGTGGGTTTTTCTTTCTGTGATTATTTTATCAGATGTGTACAGTGAGAAAATAACCCAACAATCCATTTACATGTATTACACATATTGTACTACAAAGTTATGTAGTTCAAAGGGATGTAAAGCATCAACTTTTACTTTTCCAGGTTAGAAGCTTGATCAAGGTATTGTAGATGCTTATTCAATTATGATTAAAACATTTCTATTTGAGCTTTCCTGCCCCAAATAGTCAAAGCTGACCTTTTTTGGTCATTAGTTGCTTATGACTAATCTTTTTTGGGCTATGCCTTTTAATGGTGTTACAACATGTCTTTGTGGGGTTATAACTAGTTTTGTAGATCACTCTGTGAAAATGGATCCAAATCTTGTCCTATGAGAAGTCATGAGTCCACCAATTAATGTACAAGAGTTATTAGGGCTTAGTGTTATAAGAAATCTCTATGAACCCTAACAGTTGACCACAGGTTGTAAGGGTAATTTTTTTAGTGCTACAACTTATCTTTTACTTGGGACAAATCCTGTGTTTTCTGACCGTTTTTCAACAGGACTTTTCATACCGGCCTTCAGAGTTACAAATCAGATAGCCCTTATGACAAGTCACCTGTAATGAACTGGGGTACAGGAGGCACATTGACTTAATGGATAGCACACATGCCTCTAACTTCTCAGGTCACAGGTTTGAATCACAGCCACTGCTGGAAAGTTGGTAACTACTTGCTGATGCCCAATTGTTTTCAAAATACATGTGTATGATCTTGACTTACTGGTATGTACTGATTTCCTTCATCCCGCATTCACCTGTCATGATATGGCCTACACTATGTGTAAATCGAGTAAATCAATCAATCAATGCTATTGTTTGTTTTTAGATCTAAAGATCTCAACACTATCCCAAAAGGTGGCTGCTTTTGGACAAGTAAGGGTAATTGTTCTAGACATTTCTATGATTTTGATTTTTACATCTAAAGCCAAGCCAAATAACAATGTATATTCAACGAAGTAAAAATAAAAGCTTCAGTTTACTGAGCCTTTTAAGGAAACACCAATAATCAGTAAATATTGTTGTCCACACCAGTAATATAATGCGTGACATGTTAATTGATTTTCTGTAATCACATATATCTGTGATATTTAAAGACAAAATAAACTTTTATATTTTAGGATCATACTGACACAGGCAATCACTGTTTCCAACATGTTATCATCTTGATTTGAAACAACATCCACAGAAATGAAAGTCAAGTGATGGTTTGATAACTTTACTACCACTAGCTCTCATGACATTGGAGAACATGTATTTTATAATTTGATGTTAACATCCAGTAAGACACTTACTAGTATTTTCCAAGAAAGGATAGTCAAATAACAAGAAAGTCAATACCAAACTAACACCCACTTAGGGCAAATTAGTTATAGTGGTAGGAAGTGAAAATGTGGAAAGATGATGGAACTACACATATGGTAATCTGTTCGACCTTTTTTTAATGCTACTTCTAGAATGGTATGGACTCTCGAAAACTGATCACCTGCTGCCATAACCAAGCTTGCTGTAATTTTTCACTGCAGATAGAGAAGAGCTTTTTAATTTGCAACCGTAAACACTTATTGTACTTAAAACATGCACTTAATTTGCAACCTTAAAAATATTGTACTTAAAACATGCACTGTTGCAAAGGCAACCAGTGGAGTTTTTCTAGAAAATGAGTATTCTATGTTCAGCTTTGTTCAATCCTAAAGGAGTTGAAATGTGTTGAAGTATAATTATGTTGGCCACACACAATCATGTTATACTAATCCAGACGGCTATGGCAAGAGCATTTACCACCATTATGGCAGTCTTTATGGTGATATAGTAACAAAATATCTAAAATTCCTTGATATAATAACAGGTACAATGGCCATTTGTGAGGCGACTACTGGAATTGTGTTATGCCTAAAATATAATAATCAGATTCTTGAGTATTCAGTAAAGTAACTGTATAAAAGGATTCACGTTTGTTTATGGCTTTCTCAATTCAATGTTTTAATCAAAAGCAAGGTAACTATTTAATATTAACAACTGTATTGAAACAAATTTCAGTTACATAATAAATAGTAAATAAGTATGAAGTTTTTTTTTTTACTTTAGTGGGCCAAAACATTTTCATTCCTTTTACCAAACCTTCTTATTCTCGAAGTATAGCTTTGAATTTGAATTCTAAGTCTTTCTGCCACTAAGCTATGAAGATGAGTTTCTTGCACATTTTTGACAGCAACTAACATCTTTTGATCAATTATTTCTGGCTTAGTGTCATCCTTTTTGATGCAACATAATCTCAATATGGCATTTCTGAAATTCTTCTTTCGACTTTGTTTGCATCTCTTACTTGCAGTGAGGATTTTATCATCTGCTGCATGTGTAGGTCCTGCATGAGGCATTGCTGTAATTGGCTCTACATCAGTTGCATTTGTGGTTGACAATGTATCAGCTGCTTTGGGTGGGTCCTCATCAGCTAATTTGGGTGGCTGACTCTCAACTGATTTATTTGACTTTACATCAGATTGCTTACGCGGCTCTGCATTTGATTTGAGTGGCTCTGAACAAACTGATTTGAGTGGCTCTGTATCAGCTACTTTGGATGGCTTTGCATCAGCTGGCGTGGTTGCCTCTGCATTAGCTGGTGTAGGAGACTCTGCATCGGACATTTTGCGTGTCTCTAGGTCAGAAATTTGTTTGTGTGGCTCAGTATCAGTTGCTTTGATTAGCTCTATATCAACTGCTTTGAGTGACTCTATATCAGCTGCGTTGATCAGGTCTATATCAGCTGGTTTGAGTGGCTTGATATCAGATGCATTTTGTGGCTTGATATCAGATCCTTTGTGTGGGTCAACATCAACCAATAGAAGTGCCTTAGCATCAGCTGCTTTGGGTGGTTCTGCTTTAGGTGGTGTGGATGGCCCCACATTAGTTGCTTTGTGTGGCTCTGTATCAGCTGGTGTGATTGGATCTATATCATCATCTGTGGGTGGCTCTACTTCAGCTGCTTTGTTTGCGGCTGCTTCCGCATCTGTGAGTGGCTCTGTATAATTTTTATCAAAGAATTGAGTGAGGATAGCTTCAACGTCCCTCCCTGCTGCTTTAGCATTTTCAGTTTCATCAGAGGTAAGAATGTTGGATCCAATGGCTTTAGTGTACTGAAGATGTGGAGATTTATCCCTCAGATTTTCTATACAAAATAAAAGGCTGTGTTTTAGCAATAGCTTAGCAATGTTACATAATATCAAAATACACGGATTATACAAATATTAATTAGTAACTTTGTGCACTTATTTTTCACTCTTTTATAAGTAATTTAACAATTTAGTGGTAAATTTTGGGTGTTATGTTTAAGGGTATACTTTTGATTTGGGTTGACAAGCGACCTCGCCTAGTGATGAACAAGATTGGAAATATGATGACTCGCCTCTAATTTTTGGTGATCAAGGGGGGCAAATCCAACTCACGAAAATTTGAAATATTGATGACCTTTCCTAAAAAATAAGCAAGCTGTTAATAAGCTTTAAAATCAACCTTTTTTTTTCTGTATATTGTAATGGATGACTTCTCATGTTAGAGCCTTCTAGTATAAATCTTTTTAGCTTACCGGTAGTATATTTTTAGGTTATGTGTATGTAGCAAAGTGTGGCTTAAATTTTGACAAAATGATCACTTAGTTGGATCTCATCTTCGTGGTCTTAGTTTCAAATCCAGCTTATGTCATTATCAACTAAATACTGATAGCCTGACAGCAGCTGTTAAATTAACCAATTGAAAATAAACTTTCTTCTGTGTTATGATGCCCAGGGGTGAAATTCACAAGACTTTGGTGAGCCAAAACCCAGTCCTAAATTTGAGACTTGGCTTCTCAATTGAGTTCTTGATCAAATTGCAGTGAGATTTACTAATGAACTTTTCCAACCAGACAATTGACATGCAAACCAAAAGATTGGTAATTTTTTATATAACAACTGCAGAAAAATGAGAAACTTAAGTTGCCTTCCTAGCAATCTGATATTTAAGACAAAATGTAAACCAAAGCTCATTCAGAGAACCTAAAGGTCTGTCCACATCGAAACAAGCCAACAGGATATGATACATTCAGATGCAAGCCCTGCTGAAATTGAAAAAAAATATGGTAAAAAAAAAAAATCAAAATTGTACTAGTACGGTAGATTAGTTTAACCGGATTTGGTTTTATTTATACTGTTTACATATTCATGTTATAGCGTGAACTTCAAATTTATATTTCAGGCATTATTAGAACCTATGTTGAAGACAGAAGAGGTGATTTTATCATTCCACTTATACCAGGCAGAAAAGGTGATTTTAACATTCCACTTATACCGAGTCTACTTTAATAAGGAAGTGTTGAAAATTATCCAGTACATTAGGCTTAGATATGAGAAAACAGTAAAACAAAATTCCAAGAAAAGGACCAGAAATAAGACAATACTGAAACTGATCCAATTAGAAAGACTCAGATTTGAGAATATATTGATAATATTTTAAAGAAAAGGACCAGAAATAAGACAACACTAAATCTGATCTAATATCAGAGACTAGTATATGAACCTTCTTTAAATTGAAGAAAAATTAAAAAATATGTCAAGTACCAAAAATAAGGAAATTTTGTTCATTTTAAACTGAGGTCTGTGCTATATGCTGAAAATGCCTACGGATCCAGTAAAACTTGAAGAATTCTTCAAAATATAAATCCCTTTTTTGCATACTCGTCCTTAATTCAAATAGAATATATGTATAGATCACATGTGTTCCAACAAAATCACCATATCACAATGTATTTTTTCCACTGTTGGTGTCCACTACCCTTTCAACTGATAAAATTAAATCTTAAATTTGTAAATAAACTTTAGACCTTTCCTTAATCCCTACCCAGTATAAGATATTTTCAGAACTTACCTGGTTCACTCTCTTCTACCTGTTGCGTAACATTGGACATCACTGTCGTCATAAGTGACCTTGCGGTAACTTGCCATGTGTACATTCTTTCATACTTGCTTGGATTGCAAGTGACTTTTGCCCAAGCTGTTTTGGAAACTCGTAGCATATTCATTGTTCACAACCGATGTGTCTTTTGGAGAGGATATAGTAATCTAAAAGTGAGACAAAATATATTATTGGTTTAAAATATGAACATGTTGGATTGAAGTGGTGTTGGATTGGAGTAATCCTAAATTAATTCCAAAAACAGGTTGTAAATCTATATTAAAATAATTTATTTACAATATTTGAAAAGCATTATATCATTATTATTTTTTTTTCACTCTCTTCACTTTTAAATATGGATTAAGTGAAAGTGTCCATATCCAACACCATCTACGTTGTAATATTAAATTTGTGATTTTTACCCCACGGCCCTTGAGGGCTGTCGGGGTATTGTTTTCACCCATGGTGTCCAGATGGGCGGGCGGCAGGAAAAAGTCTGTCCGGGCTGTATCTCAGAAACCGTAAGGTGTAGGAAGTTGATACTTGGTAGGGACATTGGTTAGGATGTGTAGGTGCAATGTCATGTTCTGACCTTGATTTGACCTTTAACCTTGCCGTAGTGACCTTGAGTTTGAAAATCTTGTCCAGGCTATATCTTGGAAACCATAAAGTGTAGGAAGTTGATACTTGGTAGGGACATTAGTTAGGGGGTGTAGGTGTGCAATGTCATGGTGTGACCTTGATTTGACCTTTGACCTTGTTGTAGTGACCTTGACCTATAAAATCTTGTTCAGGCTATATTTCGGAAACCGTAAGGTGTAGGAAGTTGATACTTGGTAGGGACATTGGTTAGGCTATATCTCGGAAACCGTAAGGTGTAGGAAGTTGATACTTGGTAGGGACATTGGTTAGGGGGTGTAGGTGTGCAATGTCATAATCTGACCTTGATTTGACCTTTGACCTTGCCGTAGTGACCTTGACCTATAAAGTCTTGTCCAGGCTATATCTCGGAAACCGTAAGGTGTAGGAAGTTAATGCTTGGTAGTGACATTGGTTAGGGGTTGTAGGTGTACAGCATCCTGGTGTAACCTTGATTTGACCTTTGACCTTGTCATAGTGACCTTGACCTTTAAAATCTTGTTGCACCTTTGGGACTGTCTTTTGATGCAGATTAAGCACTGTTAAAGTCATATTAGAATTCATTAAGAATTTTACTTTTACAACTTTCCATTGTAACAGATGGAATTTCATCAAGTGAGCCACAGATTTTGCTCCAAACACCACACATAAGCATTCAGTGAATGTATTACCACTTCTGTTTGAATGGTAATATTCAAAATATCCAAACCATAATTCGGCCATGCCAAATGTAGATAAAGAGTGTCATAATGTTTAGTTTACTGTATAATGCTGTCATCTTGTTATTGAATTATCTTGTTTTAATACCTCATCTTTACATGCATTATCTTTCTCTTGGACATTATTTTCTCTATTTAAACATTGTTTGGACCATTATATAACTGACAGTGCTCCGAAAGTATCCTGAACTTTGTACTGATACAGTATACTTCTATATCTCATGGTATTAAAAATATTTCCCTACAGGCTGTGGGGTATGGGCATCTCTGATGCTATTTTTTCATAAATAATGTAGTCACATTTATTAAAGTGATAGGTATGCAGGAAGAGAGGTAAATTATATAAATATGTATGTATAAAATATGTATTTGGTTTATAATATTAAACTATATCATTCTGTTTAATTTACAAAAAATAATAAGTTGTTATTGTACTGTAATACTAATACATGTATTTATTGTAATGTTGTAACACCGTTACAGTGGAGCTAGCTTAAAATGCCGCACAGATTGTGCCGTTTAGGCTTTTATAAAAAAATGAAAGGCAATGCTAAAATATGAAAATTAATTTGTATTATCGCCCAGATCTCATACTGCTAAAGTATACAAACTAACCAAATATAAACTAGCTGATTAAGATGTGATTTTACCGACCTTGCTAGAACGGTAACTAATAGAATTTCACTTCTTACGTCATCAATTGCGTATGCAATTACGTTACCCTTTTATATGACGTCACATTCAAAGAATTTTTTTATGTGCTAGTTCCGCCAACCCTTTGTGGATCTGGCGTCCAAATTGCATTATCACTCCTTCAAAAGCGTTGTATATGTAAATGTTTTACTGATTTGACGTCTTTTTTGACGAAGACTATATAAAACATGAACAGGAATAAATGAATATTTTAAATTAAAAACGATATCCATAATATAAAGCCAACCCAAACAAGCAGTGCGTGAAAATTAAGGAAGGACATACAAAACCTCACCCCCGGATCTGGGACCAATTAATAGAAAAAAAAACAAGGGCGAAAGGGGTTCCAGTCTACTAGCGCGAGCCACAAAGTCATCAGAGACACGAGTAGTGCACTGATGCGGTCACCCATCCCAGTACTAACATATAGCCCATTGCCGCTCAACTTCCATGAAGAGACAGATACTCATGACGCTGCGCCACAATTCATGAAAATCGAACGACTGAACAAAAAACCCCCCAAAAATAAAAAAATAAAAGTGATTCATAGAAGCGAGAGCCTCGCTAGACCTTGCGCTTAAAATCCCTAGACCTTTTGAAAGGTCCTTCCTTAGTGCATTATGATTCTCTCATAAGCATTTCCTTCCAGTGAGAGTGTAAAATGCACTCGTTTATTGTCTCTAAAAAAACCCAAAGTAAAGACTTTATGCATGAGGACTGAACCCACCCTGATTGATGAATAGTTTTCGAATTATGGGCAAACAAACAGTCAAATAAATGGACATAATTACAATAATGTATGTTCAAGTTTTTGCTATATTGTGCCATATAGTGAAAAGGAACATAACACACACAATATTTTTTGATCATTTCAGAAAAAAATTCCTTCTCAGCAAACATGGAATGGCTGTTAAAAATTCCTAACATGTAAAGATATCGACAATGACTTTTTTTTTTTGTCATAATTATAAACTGTCCACATTTATTATGACTTTTTTCTTCCAAACTCCTACATAGCTAAAGAGAAATTTCAGGGTTTTTTTCTTTGTCCGTAAACATGGATCCTGTTTTTTCTTGTACTGAAAGTATCCGGCATTACTTCCTATTGGTGGTATTTTTTAATTAGCAGAATGTCATTCACTGTCTTATTATGGGGTTATACTGGACAAAGTTGGGATTGATGTAAAGAAAAACAAAGTCCCCTGGATTTCACAATAATGGATAGGTTTTAGAATTCCACCCTAATAGGTTGATTCCAATGACGTCACACGTGAGAGTTACAAATAATACTTTTGGGGGAAAAGGGGAAACAAGTGGATTTTTTTTCACCATAGAAGCCTGCAGTCGCCATGATTATTTCCCATTTAGTGAAATTTGTATAGGGCTGTTCCACTTTCGCGATCATCTTCCTGATAGATTTACAAACATATGGATTACCCATTTGAGAGGGAACTGGTGGGGAGGGGGTTGTTCCAAATGACATTACACTTGTCGTACCTTTTGTAATGTCATCCTATTGGTTGCACAGCAGTCTTACACCTATCTTAACATTTTCAAAGTAATTTATTCCATCTTCAGTCAATATAGGGTTTATTTAGGTTTGTAAACCATTCGGATGGATTGAAAAACTATCTCAAATTTTTCAGGAGCCTATCAGAAGACTTCTTGAACGGAACACAATGTCACTTGATCAGCTATCAGGAAAATATTGGAAACTATCTTAAAATACACCCATGGATTGTGAATGGCTTATTTTTCCATCTGAGAGGTAAGTCTACGATTGGAACAACCCTAATAGGTTAGGCAATCACAATAGAACAGCCATATATTACAGGCTGCTTGGCTAGTACACTTAGAGTGGAATAATGGTAGATTTTACAAATGTGACCAATGACCTCTGTGAAATAAAAAAAAACACAAAGAAGTGTGGGGCTGTTTATATAAGAATGTTGATAATAGTTTTTCTATTTATATATCCATAATCCTGTTTCAGCTGTAATGTGAAAACTCACAGTTTTAAAATGATTTCATATCTGATTACAAAGAAGACTACATTGGTGCCCTTAATGGAAAACTGTGATGCATATCTATGGGTTGACCCTTATGCCTTACTGATATGAAAATGTTGGATATATTATTTACTTAAGACTCTAAACATTGCAATTCTAATGATCTTTACTGACATGAATGCCTTAAGTTAGGCTAGAGTCAAACTTCTGTGGTATGATATCTCCAGTGTAATTATGGCGTGGTTAGGACAGACAGGGACGAGAAGATCACCATAATGGAACAGCCCTATATTGTAGACTGCTTCCCTGTGACAGGAAGCGGGGGGTTGGGGGAGCTAAGTTGAAAGTGTCCGGGCTGTATGTGGTTCTGGATTTGAAAGTGAGCAGATTGTTAATTTTACACATCAATGTGATAAAAGAACCTGAAAGAGTGTCAAAGTTTAAATATTTTTCCACAAACGTGATTAGGGCATAGCTTCCTTAAGAGAAAAAGTGAGATAATGACACCAAAATGGTTAACCTACTTTACTGAGAGTGAAGTACATTTTTTTCATTAAATATTTAATGATGTCTGTTAGACTTTGAAAATGTGTCTATTTATAGTTGAAATAGTCCGAAGGTTTTTGAGAACAACCTAATTTCCCAAGACAGGGTTTCTACTTCTAATTAATGTCCATATAATTCATTATGGATGAAGGTCAAGCAACAACTGGAAGGACTGAACATTAAAATTGAATAGCATACTAGTCCATTATCTGGTTGACCATTATCATCAATATTTTAAGGTTACTGCTTGTCATTATAACTTGGCACATTTGTCAACTTGGCACAAAACTGATTACCGATCAAGGGTAACACATGTATGTTTCCAAGCACATACCCTATCATATAAATTGGTTGCGATGGTAGCTTAATTGATGACAGCAAGAAATAAAATATGTTACACATCTGCCACTATGGCATAGCAGGTAACACACTTGCCTGGGACTGCAGAGGACGTGGGTTCAAACCCAGGTACAGGCAGATACATAGTGGTTCGGATGACCACTTAAATGGCGGTCCTCTGTCACTGGGTCCTATCCCCAGTGGCAGGCTAAAGATCCTCAAGGATGTTGATAAATGGTCATCCTTGAGCCTCTGTCCTTCAGTTAGGGGAATACAAGTCACTTGAGAGCTTGGACTGTAATTTGTTCAGTCGGATGGGTCAAATAGCACTTTGAGTCCTGTAGTATATGGAGATATTGCGCTAAGTATAAAAACCCAAAACAATACAATACAGAAATTTTAAAGTGCAGTTTGGTACCAATTTTTTTCATTTAGTTGTGGGGGTTGTGGTGGTGGAGAGCATATATTTGACTGAGGGCATACAAGGCTAGGGGTCATAATTGACCCTTGCCCAGGCACCAAGATTTGAACCCAGAGTTGGGTATACATGCGCATAAAGACAGTAAAACACAGTTTTAGGAAATTTTGTTTACATGTCAGACATAATTCCTTCAGGTAAAACTTCCCAAAGAGGAGTTTTTTTGGGAAGAAGTTTTTAAAAATCACCAGTACATAAGTAAGTATAATCACACGACTAAAATACCGAAAAGGTCATCATAACCTAAAGGTCATAGAAATAAACCCCACAGGTTAACATACAATATTATACAAGTGATATAACATATATTAAGTAAGCACATAGTAATTAACTTTCACCAATTTGTTCGAATGTCAGTCAGTTAGGTCTTGTCATAATTGCGAGAAGGTTATCAGAGTCGGTCTGGCCCTGCCTGATGCTATCACAAAGAACTAATTATTACCCAAGGTGCATCAAGGCTTGGGGGTACAGTTCAGTGATCAAAAGTAATCACAATCTCAAGAAGACACATCATTCAGTCAGGAGACCTGCCAAGCGTGGATTAGTCTCATGGGAAAGAAATCGAAAGAAACCCAGCTACACACCCTTGGGGTGGGTTAGGTCCCAATTTTTGTCATCGGAATAGGGGAGCCAGAGTCAGTGTGGTCTTCCTAATCCTATAATTTGCCTTAAGCCATGTCAAGCCATAAAGGGAGACCTCCTCAAGGTGGATCAAGTCTGAAGGTTCCAGGTTCCAGGTTGAAAGTGATCAAAATTGCCAGGAGCTATATCAATCCCAATTGGGAGAACTCTCATGAGATCAAACTCAACAGGTCCGGCTCCTTGGTCGAAATAAGGGACCCAATTACACTCTTGGAGTGGGTCAAATGCCAACAGGGCTAAGCTTAGTCAAGTCGGGTTGTTTGAGCTTTGTGTCAGTGGAGGGTAGGTGGGTTCAAATTTCCCACAATGTACATTGATTGCTAACTACTTTGAAAATGATATTGAAGACCCCAACACATGGGCCGAATGAAGCCAGACCAATCTGTGATTGGTGTAACCAATAATACTTAAAGTGTTACTTAGTGATGATGCACAGAAAACCCACGACTTTAAGGTAGTGGTCAAACTGCCACAGCAGGTTCCTACATAGCCGTGCTAAACACACTTTACATGGTAATTTAATAACCGACAGTTACATACAGTTACTACTTTAGAATTCTTGGAAATTTTAAAGTGGCTATTTTAGTATATTCTCGACACAAGAGTAATTTTAAACATATATATGATAATGAATACTGGGGATTTATTAATTGCATAATTTACTCCTTGGAAATCTGCCAATTTTGTTATCGCCTCCCAAAATTGTGTTTGTATATCATTCCAAATCAATAGACCCGCACACTGGAAATTAAGTTTGAGACAATACATGCTCATCCAAACTGCTGTAATGACCTTGAGCCAGATAACTAAATTTCAGTTCAAAAGTAGTTAGTTCGCGTTGTGTTCAAGTTGGCAGGTCGCCAGATATCAGATTTGGATTGGCAAGATCACCAACCAAGTTGTTATTATTGACGCCTGTGCCAATAAACCCAGCCAATGATATTTTGTAAGTTTAAAGTTGGAAAGAACAAGTAATAATATAATCTTAAATGGGCATTTATTTTAAATAACATGTATTTATTTATATTGTTTGACAGAAATGTACAGAAATGTGAAAATGCTGTTCAGTAAAATATCAGAACAACATGACAACAAGCTCCTGCAGCAGTTGAAGGTCTATACAATGCTAATAAGAAACCAGAATAGCAATAGTAATGCAGTCAAAGTAATCATTCTAAATAATAACACTGCAATATCTAGTCAAATATTCCTTCTAACTATCACAAAAACACTGCAGTTATCAGTCAAAATGAAAATATATGAAACATGAGATAAAATATATAAACTGCAGTTCAAATAATATTTACACCCGCATAGTTATAACACCACAGCTTGAAATAATCCCATTACAAGTTTATATTCACTATCAGTTGTAACAGCTGTCAAAAACACGAGCATTTGTTTGTAAACAAATGGAGGGAAACACCCCCATCTGTCAAAATGACAGATTATTAATAAATTACAAAACCAAATTTATTGAAAGCTTCTACAAACTTGTAATAAGATAAAACCAATGTTTTAATGCAACCGGATCCGAAAATAAATAAATAAAACCAAATAAAATCGAATAAGTATCAGTAAAAGTTGGAACCAATGAGTGTACCTTTCCGTTAGAGCGGCTCAAGTGCACTCCAGAACGATTCAATTTCCGTCCCTTATATAGAGAGAATTCGGTGTAGATTCGGAACGCCCACCGCATAATATATATCCCACAATGCATCACTCGGCTTACAAAACTTCCCGAATGCGCTTCCGAATCGCTTCTTACATATATTTAACTCCGGTCGGTGTACACACACGAAGTGATGAAGTCACAGCAATGGCGGATCGCTTTCGAGATGAAATGCCAGAAATTAAGAAGACAATATGGCGGATTTGTCTTCTAACAACCTTATTGTAGAATATAAGGACAAAATACTTTAAATATTAAAGCATTTGGAGCAAATGCAAGACGAATAATACATAAAATAAAGAAAACGTGGATTCGCGATCTCTCACTGTCATGGCAGTGCAGTAAAATACCGTGGTCACCACACTGCTAATACTCTAGTACCACTCGTATAGTTGATAACATATGCTTGACCCATTTTTATACACATTTGAAAACGTTTGCAAGTAAGTATTTCTGTCTCCAGTTGTCATGACCGATTGTTTTGGTCATAAATCACGGCTATACATTTGGCCTTTACGACTCATGATTCAGGTGTGATCACTTATATTTTGGCACTATGACTAATTTTGCACACTCATCTATTAAAAGAAACTGAATATTCATGTACCATCAGAAGATCGGTCTGTAATGAGTCTGCCAAGTTATGGGTGCTTGATTCCATGACTTTTATGAGTTTGTCTTTTATGAGCAGATCGTAAGATCTATCTTTTCAGTCACTACTCTTATTATCATTTAATCCAGCACAAATCAGGCGCTTTGCAAATTTCCCCATCCTTTTCAGTGGGACTAGTCATATTAATTTTTATTTGGGGAGTCTTAAGATATCTCATAGAAATGTGAAAATATATGCTGAAAATGATAGCAATACAGCACACGTTTACAGATGTCAAAACAGTAGTAGAATATCAAGCAAATAGAATCCTTGCAATTGTCTTCACTATTAAGGTCAAATACAGGTTTTCATATGTTATCTTATGATATATTGACCTTTCTTATTAATTGGACAAGCTATTCCTCAAATGAACTTCTAGTCTATCAGAAGGATCTGGAAAGAAATTACTTTTTGCTCCTTGTTAATAGTACCTGTGGGGTATCAAATAATGGAGAAAAAATCTTCTCAGAAGTGGGATTGGTTTTCGCAGACATTTTTCAATATCTTACTTTTTCTCTGGCCAATAACCCTGTGTAATAAAAACAAACTGATACTAAGGTTTACAGAAGCCCCACTTAATGAACAAGAAAAGGTCACTAAAACTCACAAAATTGCAAATATATAACAGCCGAACATCATTTGTTGTATCTAGATGTAGTAAGCCCTAAAATATTGTACATTTAACGTACATGTGCTTTTAATCTTGATCTTCGTTCATAAAGATTTAAGAAACATTCTTTATTTTAACAATCGTTTATTTGTATGCTAAAGAATTATTATTTTTACTTTGAAAATTTAAAGATAGAATATATCACTAAAAAGGTCAAATGTTGACACCAGAGTGGTAACAGATCACTAATGTTTCAGGATAGTCTAATAATGTGACCTTCATTTGACTGAAAATAACATAAAGAGTCAGTCTTGGGTCCTTTTCCTCTTTTCTCTGTTTTTTTAAAAAAAATTTTTATTGACATACAAAGGGTACAAAACAAAAAGTGTTTTACAAGAAGCACATCACTGTCCATACAATTTATACTTCTTACACCAACACAACAGCATTCTCTGTTTTTAAGTTGTCTGCTATCCACAGCTATTCTGGATAATTAGAGTGTGGCTAGTACTTGGTAAGAATAAGGGAAAAAGTGATAACAATATGTTTTTGCTATCACTTCCCTTTGTGATTAGATCATGTTACTGGACAAAAAGTAAGTTTGTCTTAAGTAGAAATCATAATTTAAAGGCTTAAAATGATGCGTTATCAATCACAAAATAGGTTTTCACTTTTAAATAGATTACACAACTATTGATTTATTTATCATTAATATGTGATGATGTTTAAGTCCCACAATGCATTAAAATTAACATTCTATATAAAAATAAACATATAAATGATTTAATTTTAAAAAATCATGTAATTTCCTGATTCACGAGTCAATTTTACAATGCATTGGAGTTCAGACGGACTAAGTGAAGGTCACTGCAGACAATATCAGTACCTTTTAAGTTAAATTGGACAGGAGCCCAGTCTAATATAGGGTTTACTCTAGCATCAAAATTTTATATAATAGGTATCTATTTTCCCAAGTCCAAGATTTATGCAATATATCAGCCATGATAATTGACAAGCAGATGATTTGATTGTTCTGTTTATTTTGTGGCAATTTGAGTGATTTGCCAAATTATCAAGCCAAGTATTTTTGATATATAATAAGCTCTTTGTCAGGAATTATATGTTCGTCAAATAATCCTTGATATGAAATAAATTTGACTCTGGTAATGTTATGTTGGCAGATTATATATGCAAGGAGATATCTTGCTATAGCTTTCCCTTTATGTATTTTAGTTACATTAGTCTGTAATAGCATCAGAAGTTGAAAGAAATGAAACAGAGTTCCCAGAGAACCCAGTGAGTGTTAACACTCCTCTCACCTTACGTGACCCTTCATAAGACATAGCTGATTTTGAACTTGTTGAGGCCAATCAAGGCCAAAAAATATATGTCATATATGCAAGGACAGTCAGTACTCTTTACTTTGACCCTACCAAGTGCAATTTTTTTTCTAAAGATTTATCATCCATTAACACAACTCATTCAGTACTAAATCTGTCAGTTCAAAGAGATGCCAGTTTGATCACACTTTGATTTTTTGGATGCTGATAATAATAAGCATCATTACTCTGGCCTATAAACAGTCTTCACTAAAGCCTCTGTTACACTTATCCATTTTATCAATACAATATCCATTTTTTGTTAAGTGGAAGCTGCTTTGTGAAATGTATATAACTTTTAATGTTGTTACCTGTAAAGTTTCAATGTCCAGTGTACATTTTTATGTGAAAAAATTGAAGCCTACTGTAAAAAGTTTCAGTTTCCCCCAAGTCAAGGTTTTATAGAAAAGAGACAAAGGTTGAGGGAAGGATTAACATTTATTCTAATTATTTACTACCATTCTTGTGTTTAAGTTTAGTATGTGCATAATAACAACAATAACAAGGGGTGATCAACTATCATTCATTGACTGCCATCACAATGGTCGTATATGATTTTAAGGTCACCCCAAACTGAATTTTGTTATGAGCATTACCACAATACAATTTTGTGATTAAAGCTGAACAAATTGATCAATTACATAAGTGACATAATGCAATTACACAATGGCACATCATTACAGCACTAAATTTACAGGACCATTACTAATGCAATACTCATTATACTTGATTAGCAATTATTACATGTTATTACATAGATTACATTCATTCTTAAAATCAGTAATGCTCAAAATAAAGCAAACAAATGGGAAACCCCCTGACATATATAAAATAAAATACGATAAAATGTAAAAATAAAAATTTGCACTATGTAGCATTGTAAACTTATCTAAAATAACATAATTAGATGTAAGAAAGGTTTGTCACATGCAATTCATAAAACATTGGAACTTTCTTCTACCGGCCATTACTTAAAGCAAACAAATGGGAAACCCCCTGACATATATAAAAATAAAATACGATAAAATGTAAAAATAAAAATTTACACTATGTAGCATTGTAAACTTATCTAAAATAACATAATTAGATGTACATTTAAGAAAGGTTTGTCACATGCAATTCATAAAACATTGGAACTTTCTTCTACAGGCCATTACTTAAAAACGTGCATGAACAGCAATTAAACATGACTGTATCAACAGAAAAACCATTGATTTACTATGTTGGAGATATACAATTATTGATTGTGTATATTTTTTGTTATGCTACCAGGTCCAGTCTCGGAGAGAGGAGCCAACTACTGTCTTTGCAAACACAACTTGCAAGAACCAGCCGCAGCACAGAGTCACAAAGGATAAGCTGCTGCCACTTCCACCTACTCCAGCTCTCAGATGACAGATACTTATATGTTCAAGGCAAGGTGATAGAAGAAGAAAGGGTAGGGCAGGAACAGTCACCATTACTGCTTCAGGTGACTTGGGGAAGCCAGGTTGAATCACATGTTCCAGGTCTTACAGCCCCTGAAACTACAATATACATGTTAGCACAAATACCACTATTAGGGCATGGGTGGGAGGTACAGCATGTTATTCTTTCGAAGTCTGATTCAAAACTGAAGCTTTTATCATGCCCAATCTAGCATACACTCGTCAAACAATTGTTTCAAAGTAAGCCATGGTTACCTGTAAACACAAGAAGCATCTGCATTTAAGAGAGTTACCTAGCCAGAATTAAGGTTCTACCTCTCAAGAAGGTTACCTAGCCAGAAAAGGGAGTCAAGGAATTGACCACCCAACACTATAGGTGCTAAAATGCACAGTTCCCCAAGCCAAGATTTTAGAAGAGAAGAGGCAAAAGTTGAGTGAAGCAATAACATGTATTCTAATTATTTACTACCATTCTTGTGTATAAGTTTACTATGTCCATAATAACGATAATAATGAGGGTTGACCACCTGTCATTCATGGACTACCATCACAATGGTCATATCTGACCTTAAGGTCACCCCAAACTGAATTTTTTATGAGCATTATCACATTACTACTTTATGATTAAAGCTGAAATGAAGTGATTTTGGAAATTTCCTGACATTTTGTATCCAGAATGTTGTCCGGATCTTTCACCAAATGTAATCACTTCTTCCTTTGACTAGGTCCTAGTCATCCAAAGGAGTAATGTTAATCAGAAAACCAGAATCACTGAATATATATTGAATATAGTTTTTTTTTGTGTATCCAGAATATGAGCCGGATCTTTGCCCAAATTTATTCACTTCTTTATTTAATCAGGCATTTCCAACATAAATTTTAGAAAGGTCTGTTCATTACCTTTGAAGTAAATATTAACATGAACAAAGATACAGACAAACGGACACACTTAAAGTATAACCTCCTGACGGAGGTAGATGTCCTGATGCTACATATCCATATTCAAATGTCTTTAAATCAGATTTCTGTAACATTTAAAAATGTTATAATATCTATGTTGCCTTATTGTAAAAATAGTATGCAAAACACCCACAAATGTCCCTATTTTAATTAGAACTAAAATGAATCTCGATATAACAAAGAATAACTAATAAAACTAATAACTAATAAAAATATACCATGGTTAAAATATGTCTATGCGCCCTTTGCAGGAGATGTTCAAAAAGCTTTGCTATTTATTTGGATAAATGTAAAAGCCCCATAATGTAAGGGGAAAATAACATCAGACAAAATCTTACTGTCAAGTTGACTTTGGTGTTCTTTTAGCTTCATCTCAGCTTGAATGACTCTCCCTTTGAAAGGTTGTTAACCACAATTTCTGGGGGCAACACAACTACATAAAAGTAGCTCTGATTTTCATGTAGATTTTTAGGTTGTACTCTTGTGATCTCTTCCTTTTAAAAGCAGATTTAGGTCAAACATAAAAGGCTATATCTAAAATATCTAACAGAGCTTTTACAAATTTCTTTGTTTTTCAAACAAATGAAATGTTTGGCTTGTCATGTATTGATTATTTTGACTTTTTATATATGAAATTATCCTTTGAAGCTACACTGCCTGAAAGTCTTAAAACTCTTATCTGCAGGTTCAGGCAGATGAAAGGGTTGCCGTAGCCTTGCTGAAGGCTCAAGTTTCTTTGCAGTTAGGGAAAGTTTTTCAGTTCAGATAATGGTGTTTCAGTTTCTATAATGTACTCATACATGTACTGACTTTTAAAGCAGCATACATGAATGGTTTATGAATACCAAATATCTGTGTGCATGTTTGAAAAGATATCATGAAAATCTGACCCTTAAGCAAGGCTAGGGTTGCCGATGTGGTGCTTACTTTTTTCTCATTGTATGTAAGTACAATATATGGAATACATATTATTATAAGCTGCTCAAGTTTGTTTCTCATAAGAATAACTTAATATAAGGTGATATTTTATCATTATGGAAGGATATAGGAAACCCCACACTGATATATTTCTTGCAAGGCATTTGGTATTCAAATATATTCATCCTGGGACAGAAATGAGACAACTTCATCGGAGAGGGGATAGGGAGGTGGGATATAGGTCTTTAACATATCCCCAAAATTGAGAAGGTTTGCCTAAGGATGTAATCTCAACTTGTGTGGAGCAACAACAGATAACTGCATCTGTGTAACTCAGGGCCTCTATGCCTCTGACATAGTAGCTAAAACCTTTCAGTGCTTACTATGATTGCTAGATACTCAAACTTGGCTTTGGGGCACCTTACCCTCTAAATGTTTACATTCTAATTCTAATTGGGCTTTCATAGCTTAACTTAATCTCCCCATGCAAGAGGACTCTAAGGCGCAACCAAACCAGAAGAACAGTAGACCAAATTTCAGTATCCAGAGACAGAAGAGAGGTCAAGCACCATAGAGAACACGAGGGGATGATCAAGCCTAACGTGGGTATGCTTTGGTGTACAGGTAGGTTTTAAGCTGCTTTCTGAAAGAGGCCAAGGATGGAGAGGCATGAATCTCACCTGGAAGAGCATTCCAAACATTTGAAGCATCAAAGCAAAACTATTACCAAACTGCTTGATGGATTTCTGAACAGAAGGGTGGAACTTTGGAATGACAAGAAAATTGCCACCACTTTGCTGCATCTGGTGCTGTAAGAACTGCTGTAGGAAGAAAGATATGGAGCAAAATACCTAGGAAAACCTGTGCGAAGAAACTTATAAACAAGTGTGGCAGTCTTAACACCATGCACTGTTCAACAGGAAGCCAATGCAATTTCTTAAGCACAGGAGTTATACTGGTGTATTGACTTGTGTTAGATACAATTCTAGCTGCACTATTTTGAATTTGGAGAGGCTCCTGAAAAGTGAGTTGCAGTAATCCAACTGACTACTAACAAGAGCATTAGTCACAGGTACAGAAACATCATGAGTAACCGCCTGACATGTCTGGCATCACGGAGTTTCACAAAACAACTTTTGCAGACATTCTGAACATGCTTGGACAAGGAAAAATCTGAATCAAACCACACACCCAAATTCTTGACTGAGTCAACCGGGCAAAGTGGACTGTCCAAGATATCAATTGGAAAACAAGCTTTCAACTTGTCCCTCTGTCTCTTCAAACCAAAGATCATAAACTCAGTCTGTTGTTAGTGTTATATCTAACATTGTTAGCACTTAATAGGTTTAAACTTATTGCTAAGAGCAAATTTAAAGTCTGGTTGCATTTTGGTATTAAGTATTTGCACTAAATTTGACTGTGTTTTTAATTTATATGAACACTTTAATTAAACTCTTCTTGTGTTTAAACTTAAACTCAACATTCTCAAGTTAATGTCTTCTGTAAATGTCAGCTTAAAATTTAAAAGCTTTCAGCATTTAAACTTACACTTAAATGTTTCGAGCTCACATCTTCTTCCGGCCTCCTATAACCCATAACATAAACTTAAAGTATTCTTAAATTGTAATCTCAATTGTACTGTAAGTCTTTTTATGGGATCAACTTAGTGTTCGAACCTCAGATGTAGATGTAGCTAAGGCCTTCTTTGCTGCTTGCAAAATTTGATGTAAGTTTAAGTTTGCCTCAATAAGTATTCTTGTAACTTAATATTTAAACTGTAGTATGTATATAACTACTGTTGAGAAAAACCTAGAATTCACTGATGTTTCCCCATTTTTATGATCTTTCCCCTGTGTCTTCATGGTTAGAACACTGATAGGTCTTCAGTATGCTAATAAAGCTGGGAATACATGCTTGGGATCTAATCTGCTGGAGCAGCAAGAAATAACTGTATCTCTATGTTTATGTTGATGGATGGACAACACAGAAAGTCATCTTTCCATTCGTGGTCTTACCAGAGTAAGTATCTGAAGCAGGATGACCACCCTTATTCCATTAAGCAGGTTCTATTTGAAAATGATTTGATACTGACTCTTGAAGCTTTTCTCGTAATGGGGAATGAAATAACACACACAGAGACAACTTATATCACTAACATTGTTTTATTCATGGACTAAACTAGTGCTAAATAGATGATCACGGATATAGTTTATGAGGCAGGATAAAAAAACCTTCCAACTCTAAAGCCCAACACACCGGCTTCAAGCAAAACTGTCCATTTTACTTTCACTGAGTTTAAGGCATTGAGATGGTCTTGAGACATAAGTTATCTTTAAGTGGTCAAAATGGAGGAGGTTTATTGGGTAACACCATTAAAACTGATCATGCTTATTACCGGATTTTCCATTTTCTTTTACTTTTGAAAATGTTGAAAACAAGTAGTTCTTTGGGACAATGATAATATTTAAGTAGCCAAGGAATCTCTTTTTATTTTATTTTAATGCTTCTCTTGCTCCTTTTAAAAATATTTTTAGTGTTGCCTAGAGGATATTGATAAGACAAATTTAGCTGTATAATGTCAAACAGTACACTCTAGTGTAATCATTGCAAAGACTGAAAAGAATTGATTGTAGCCAACTCAGTACAAATTTATACAAAATTTTGCTGCATTTATTCTAGTTTTACTTTTGCTGACATGTTTGTATTCTTTCACTACAAGAAATTTAGTGATAATCTACTATTAACCTCTGTCTGTCTTGAAAAAGGCATTAATTTGTCTGTTTGTCCTTGCACATAACTAAGAAAAAAACATAAAAAAACAACACCAAAAAAAACAACACCTAAGGTCAATGTCACACCTTTAAATAAGGTGCTGTCTACCTGTGGCTTGGGTCAATGATGACCAAGATTCAGATCCACATTCTATTCGCTGGATCGGGCTTATATTTCTGTGGCTTGGTCCTCCAGTGTTGATATGGAACCGGATCTTGATCGAATATCCAAATTTTTATCAGTATTACTGAGGCATTTCCTCAATATATAGCCTACAAAGTCCATTAAAATCATACATTCACTGGTGTATGTAACTATTGGCTCACCATGTCTTACTTAGTGAACTTTGGAGGTCACTCTACTTCAGTTTCCGAGTTGTATTCCTCTGGTCTCAGATTTCACATTGTATATATTCATTCGGTAATTGTATATGTCATTACTGGTTCCACTAATGTTTTAGTGAACTTCAGAGGTCAGGATATTCCATATACAGTCAATGCCTATTTCAAGTGGTTTTAGTGTGCTACTATAGTATAAATCAGCATCATATCCCTAATTTATTCCACTAATGGTACGGATATGCTGGGGGGGGGGGGGGGGTCCACATATACGGCAGTGGTTGATCACTGTTGTCTATTATGACTGTTTCATGCTGTTTCATTACTTATTTGTTTGCTTAATGATTGATGCTTATAATAATAGTGTGCTACTATAGTATAAATCAGCATCATATCCCTAATTTATTCCACTAATGGTACGGATATGCTGGGGGGGGGGGGGGGGGGGGGTCCACATATACGGCAGTGGTTGATCACTGTTGTCTATTATGACTGTTTCATGCTGTTTCATTACTTATTTGTTTGCTTAATGATTGATGCTTATAATAATCATTTAATGATTCGTGCTTATAACAACGATTTACAATCACTGTGCCAGAAATTTTATTACAAAGTGGATAGTAGGCATATTACCTACTTATTGATATACGTTAATAATAAAAAATTTTAATCCCTTTTGTGTATTAGTGACCTTGTGTAATGAACCAGTAACTGAAAGCAAGAGGCTCAGGGATGACAATTCATCAATGTCCCAAAATTGTTTAGCCTGCAGTGATAGGCCCAATAAGAGCAGACAGCTATTTTAGCGGCCATCTAAGTCACTATGTATCTGTCTGTACAATGATGATCATGATTCTTTACTCTAAACCACCAGACAATCAACTACCAATTTTTTTTAAACTTAAAGCAATTGCTAATATTTATATAGGTATTCTCAAAATTGAGTGGGGGGCCATGGTGGCAGAGTAGTAACACTCTCGCCTCCCACCTCTGAGGTCGGAGTTTGGTTCCTGGCCTGACCTTAAGTGGGGAAGCTGGTAGTTGCTTGCCGTAGGTCGGCAGTTTACAGTACAGAACCTTGACCAATTGTATGTACTGGTTTCCTCTGCCCATAAAACTACCCGTCGTGATATAACCTATACAATGTGTTGAAAGCGACGTTAAAAGCCAAATAAATAAGTAAAAATTGAATGTGTAATTATGACACTTCCACCTCTGTAGCACACATGGAAAACAGCATTGAGTCAACCACATTTAGAAACTGCTTGTTAAAAACTGCATGGAAAGGAACTTGTAGGTGAGCAAGTAGGTGTAACAGTAAACATACTCCCAATAAAAGGTTAATGTACTTGACAGTAGAGACCTCCACTCAGCCTTCTATGGCTATCTGAATATGAACTTGTGCGTCATGGTTTATACCGCAGTCATAAGGTCTATACTCCTGTCACAGTTTTCCATCTGGAAATGTGACATGAACTTGTGAATCCACTCTCAACGAAGGATAAGGTCTGCTAATGTGGTATACTGGTAAATTTATGTTTCAATTTGCAGAGCTGTCGTGATCACTTTAAACAAATGAACCAAACCTAGAAATGGGTGGTTTTTTTCATTCATAAGGATCATGTTTAAAGGAGAAAGTTTTCATCCAAAAGTCTATTTTCTTTCACCTTTGGTGTATTGAAAAGATTTTTCTTCGAGAATTAATTGGTAGTTGATGTATTACATATCTTCTATGTTGCTGTCTAATACTATATAGATCATTCTATTCACAAAAATATTATTTTTTTTCTTCTATATATATATTGTGATAGAACTTAAAATCTTACATAATTTTTATAATTTGCAAATTACATATGTGTATTGACGTGTTTGCCTCCTATTCTGTCCGGTTAAAGTTCTCGTTCGCTCCATTCAGTTGGAGATACCTAAACTATGGATCTATTCTTCAAGAGAAATCTGAAAGCCCCTTAATCAGAGGGAAACACCCCCTACTTTCTTGGGGCCCTGGAGACTGGTGAGTAAATGTCAAGCAGACAATATCAATGAAGTCACTCAGTCTCTGGTGGAATGAGGACAGAAAGAGTACAGGAGACAGAAAAAACAACAAAACAGAAAAAAAAATAATGAAGCATTAACTGGGGTAAAAAAGAACTACATAAATAACCAACTGGAAATTACCCATTTTTACAATGAGAAAAGTAAATAAATGCAATTCACTTTCATCAAACTGACTCACAAATTGCAATGATGAATTGAAAAGTTGGATTGATTTTTATTCTGGAAAATAAATTTTAATGAACATAGCTTCACATGAACAACAGCAACAACAACAACAACAACAACAACACTTAAGAGTTATATAAAGGGTAAAATTTTGATAAATATTAAGTATAAGTTAATGGCCAAGTAAGTGTCCAATACTGGAAAATAATGGTTTGTTTGCGAGGTCCCAAAGGGACAGAGTCAACAGTCCATTATTTCCAAATATTGGACACTTACGAAGCTATTAGCCTATTTAAATTACACCTCTTCCTTAATTTACTATTTTTGAGATGTTGTTTGACATCATTACTTTTCATTTCTATATTCATGGTGTCTATATTTTAGTGTGTATGATCATTTTAGTTGAAATAAATGTAAAAGGTTTTTTTGGAAATGTGCTAAAAAGGCTTCTGTATATGGTCAAATCACAAAGTGGCCAATAGCAAAAGATGTTGGACAGTTTTAATAAAAGAAAAACTCTCAAGTGTAATTTAAAAAGAAATATTGAATACTACAAAGCACCGTTTTCTATACTTCTTGAACAAAACAGTTCACCTAGCTTTATAATAAAGGTATCAGACAGATCACTGATGTGTTCTGGAAATTACATAATATATAGATCTGTATTTTATCATTTTATTGATTAAAATGCTTAAATGTTATGATGACCAAGTGTCACAAAACAGCTGTTTACGATAAAGTTATTGAACATACACGATGGAAGGTTTATACTCTTGCCATCCAGGGTCTTTTGCACTATAAGCGCCAATGAAGATGTTAAAAAAGAGAATATGTCTTTCACTTAAGTCACTCTCTTTAGCCCAGTTCATTTTCTGGCCCCTGACCACCACAACATTAAAGTATCTCTTTATTAACATTGATTGTGGCAATACGTCAGCCCAATGAGACAGCTGACCAGGTTCTGTCCATCCCACAAATGGACACCACCCAGTGATTTATGTCAGGGCCCTTGGTACACATTTTACTCACAGAAGAACAAAGAAAGCACAGATCCATAAGAATCTAATCACTGGATGGTTAGGAATTCCCGATTGTTTGTTATTGTTATAGTTTTGTAAAAGTAGCCACAAAAACAGATTCATGAAAAGTCTTAACATTTAAGCTTTATGTTTTAAATCTGAATTTGTATAAGACTTAAGATTAAGAAAATAATTTTAAATTTGAAACAAATCTTAATATTGAATATTCGGATTTTCAGCCTTTAATGAATCTTAGCCTGAAATAGTTATTCAAACTTTTTCAAGAAGTTTATTTGTAAAAGCTTTGCAGTTAAACATTGTTTCGTACTTAAGATATTGTACATAAGTGCTTAATGTAAAACACAACCAATCTTGCAATTACAAATGTTTCACTATATTTAGACCAAACTTATTTGTACACTCAGATAACACACCATACATAGGATTCTCTTTTTCACACTCTGGGCCAGTTGCGATTACAATGCAAAGATGTCAGTAATAAAGTTAGCCTTTCTCTTCTCACAAGTACATTGCCCTCCACAATCAGCCCACTGATCAGACGCGACAACCAATTTCTGTCTGTTGATGAATCCATTTTATAACATCCAGCGTTTTAAAGTATATATGTTAATTTGATGCCATGTAAATACTTCTACTATAATTAAGGTCAGATCCAAGATTAGAACCAAATTTTCAGACAAGTTTGTGACATCAATATATCACCATGATCACCTACCTATGCACAATTGAAAAATTTACATGGTACACCTATAATATAAGTTTATCCCACTTTCAGTTGAAATCTGTGTATAGCAAGATACAGTTAACCTATTATACTACCTATAACTATGTGTGCATAGTGTTTAGGTGTTGGATCGAAGGATGGAAGTTCGAGCAACAAGAAGATTGCACTCTTTGACAAAGTTGCTGGCGTCAACACACTACCAGACAATTTACTAGGCTATAATACTGACACAATGACACAGAATAAATTATGTGATAACTAAAACAAATTAAAACATTTACATAAAAGGGACGAAAAAGGCCCCACATAGAACAATGGATCCCGTTTGCAGGGAATAATGGTATGCACTGACTGGAGTGGCAGTGTTGTGCAAAGAATAAGATAATCTGTGAAAAGGTGTAGTAAAGCATAATTATGCTGAAGGGAGGTGGGAGGGTGAATGTTCACTGATGAAAACACAAATTGAAACTGGCAAAAGCAGGGAAAGCAGAACTATCAACAATTACAAGGCGGGAAATTGTGATAAAAGTTCACTCACTGCTAGCCAGACAAGTTTACATAAGGATTAGTTGTGGCCACCCCCATGACCTAGTAATAAACAACCTAAGACCCCATCCTCAACTGACAAGTTGTGACAAGCAGCAACCCCGATAATTCATCTGCGCATGCTCACAATTGCAATTTAAAACTTCCAGAGAACGTGCAAGGTAATGGACATTTTACCACTGTGTCAAAAGGTTGCATACAAATCCTGGACGATAGTTGAAGGACAGGGGCATTTCACCCAACGCCTATAATTACCTCTAGTGTGAATGAGGTTTTCTTTTTTTTCTTTTTTTTAAAATAAGAGTATAAATGCGCACTTTTAATAGGTGGGAATGCTGTTGTCCTGTTTAAGAGTGACTTCGTTAACAGAATTATGTTAGAATAACAACAAGTAGCTTCACCTTTTGACCTGATCGGAAACTATTCATAATTTTGGAAGTGGTGTTTAACATAATGTATCAAACATTTTATAAAACTGCATTAAAATGATAAGAAAACAATTTGTAGCAAAACTGTATAACATAACCCATGATTCTATTATGTATTCAAGGTTGTAATGACTGTAAACGTAAGATAAATCTGTTTTTGGCTGCTAGGATATGTTCTTTTTTCTCTTTTCTCATCTTTTACAAGCCATGTTGTCAAAATCCCATGGGCCATGAACCATCTTCTGTTTCTAAAAACTACATGTACTTACACCACAAACTAAAGTGATTGCCACATCTATAATTTACTGCAGAATAGCGGGTCACATTAAGAGCTAAAATATAATAACGTTTGTGTTTCAACAGCACCATATCTTTAAGAAGAGATGGTAAGTAGTACTATTTGAGTCAATCGAACGACATAAGTCGTAAAAATTGATCTAAAGTGATCGGAAAATGATCTAGATCACTATTGATAGGTTATTGCCTCTTGACTGGGTGAGATCAGTCTTACTTACTGGGTGGTGAGATCACCAGAATATTGCGCAATAACTGACAGCACTTATTTGAACCTGAACCCATTTTACTTGAGAACTACAGGCTGAGATCACTGGTAGCACTTATTTCCATTTACTTGAGAACTCTAAATGACAATATTTCAGGTAGCATACATGAGTATCAGAATAGTGTTTGTGAACATATTGTAATCACAAACTACTTGATGGAATGGTGGTCTACTTCACAAGAATATTGCTGGAAAAATTCAACCAAAAAATTGATCTCAAGTGATCGGAAAATGATCTAGATCACTATTGATAGCTTATTGCCTCATTTATTTGAAGTCAGATCACTATTTTGATAGTTTAGCAATACTGGGAAAAGGAGCTACAGGGTTTTTTCGCTGATGGTGCATACTTATATATAACATAATCTAGATCGTAGGGCTGATGCTGATGCTGCAATACCTCCAATATGCTGTAATAACTCCCATAATATGTAACTCCAATATAACAAGGAATATTGCTGGAAAATATAAATTTGGACACCTTGTTAAGTTAAACTCATTCCTTGTTATAACTACAACATGGCTGGTACTATTACACTCTGGGATTTGTATCTTCAAGTAAAGAATTTCCAACTGAAGAAACCAGCTGACTTTATGATGTTAGTTTTAAAAGACTTTCCAATAACCTGTCCTGGAAGATTTGGAATTTCTGCCTATTATATGGCACTGTTTTATTGGCATTATCCCTTTCATTTTTTCTCTCTGCTATCAGCCTCTTTCCAGATATGTACACATAAAATATCTGGTACCTATCGACAGTGGAAGAATAAGATGAATACTTTTTCACCTATGGCCAGATTCTACACTGACCAAGCCCAGGACATGATAAGAAGAATAGAAGGGGGAGGAGATGAAGTTGGAGATGCATGAGACATTTACTTTAATGCTACCTAATGTATATACAAATATGTAGTAAAATATGTAAATCGTATTGTGAACTCTTTTTTTCCAGGTCATATAAACAGCACTCATAGATATACAATATGTTATAATCTTGAGAATTTTTGCATCATCATCAATAATATGATGGTAACTGACCCATATGGTCTTCAGAAGCTATTGCATCATCAGTAATATGTAAACCAAAATTACATATGTATGCAAACATGAATTGCCTCATCATCACTAAATATTCTTATAAATAAACCTCCACATCATCTTAAGAATTTAACAATAATCTGTGACTTTGAAAATGGAATTCAAATGTCCATTCTGTGCGTGTAATATGCTTAATGCATGTTTGTTGAAAATTCACTTGAAGATGTGCAATAAGTTCATATCTCAGAGGAAAACTTCTAAACAGAAATTTCAATGTGAATATTGTCAATGTGGTATGATTAACCAATATTTGTTGAATTGTCATATGAAGATATGTGCTAAAAACAAGGATAATTTACAGAAATGTAACATATGTGACAAGGAATTTCACTCATCTCAGCTGTTATTTCAACATTACAGAAACTGTGGGAAGTTTATGTGCTTTCAATGTGACTATCCATTTATTAGTACCAAAGCTCTGAATTCTCATATTCAACGTCGTCATAGGACACAGGGGAATGCAGTGACCAAAGACAATGCAGTTAATAAAGTTTACAAATGCTCCATTTGTAAATTCATATGTCAAAACAGGAAGGAACTATACACTCATCGTATGTCTCAGCATGGTGGAAATGACGTCTATGAAATTCCACCATATGTGGAAGATCTGAATAATCCAGAACTTCAGGCTGAGTATGCTATCAACAGACGCCATATTCTAGCAGGAGATGAAGACTCTGATATGAAGAAGGTCTACAACTTCCCATCCAATAACCTCCATAGAGGATTCAACGAGATTAGAGGACATTTGACACAAATATATAACGACCAAGAAAATGCTTTTAGAATAAATTTTTCATTTGGTATGATACTACAGAATACAGAAACTGGTGAATATAGGTATTATATTCCTTATTTTAATAATAAGATCTTACATTTTCCATTTACTATATCTAATAGGAACAGTATTAGATTTCTTATGTTTAAACTTGCAAAATTAGATATTATAGAGCAGGCTAGAGCTGTGAGACCTTCAACTGCCTGGACATTAGCCTTTATTACAAATATTCAATATGTAGTTTTCAAGACAGAATTCCCATTGGGACAGATAGATAATTTTCCCTCATATCTTAAAAAGAATCCTTATATCATTTCCTTTTACATTAATAGAGTTACTCGCAAGCCCTATCAAGATAATTTGTGCTTTTTTAGATGTTTACATTATCATTTTAAAGATAAACAAACTGATACATTATTGCAATACCTTAATCAATGGAACAGATATAATAATTGCCCAGAAATTTCAAGGAATTCCATTGCAAATTTTAAAGGTGTCACCATAGAAGACATGAATCAGCTGGAACAATGTTTTAATGTAAAGATAATTATTGTATCTCTGAATTCATCTACTTCTGTAAATTTGATGTACGATTCCTTATATGAAAGTGAAAAAATAATGTATTTAAACAATTATAAAAACCATCTGAGTTACATAACAAATTATTCCAAGGTAGCCAACAAATTTCAATGTGAAAAATGTAACAAAATGTTTAATAGATATTGGAATCTTAAAAGACATTATCAAAATTGCTATGAAAGAACTAAATATATATTTCCTGGAGGCTTTCATAAACATCAAGAGACAATTTTCGATAAACTACAATCGCTAACTATATATGTACCTGAATCTGAAAGATATTACCCCACTTTTATTGTGTGGGATATGGAGGCTGTATTAATGAAGACAAGTACTCCATGCACTGATCAAATGAATTTTTTGTCCAAACACATTCCAGTAAGTGTTAGCATTTCCTCAAATGTTGAAGATTTTAGTGAACCCAAATGTTTTGTAGATACATCTTCTAATAATCTTATCTCTAGTATGATGTCCTATCTCATTGAAATAAGCTCTTCCAATTTAAGTAGACTAAAACTGAAATACGACTATGTATTTCAAGATCTGGATAACCTTCTTTCAAAATATACAGTGGATCCAGAAAGTGATTCAGATTTTTCAGTCACCTCCTCCACAGAATCCACTAACGAAGAATCACTAAGTTCTAACACGAAAACTCATTTTTTAAATAAGATACTGGATCTTCAGAAGAAATTTGAGATATATCTTTCCCAAATTCCAGTTGTAGGGTTTAATTCAGGTAAATATGACATAAACTTAATTAAGGAAGAGATTATGCTATACATAGCCAGAAATTTCACAGAAAAAGATATTCATACAATAAAAAAAGAAAACTCTTACCTGTCAATTGCTATCCCTCAGTTGAAATTTTTGGACATTTCTAATTATCTTGCTGCTGGGAGTTCTTATAGTCAATTTTTGAAGGCTTATGGTTGTGATACACCCAAAGGTATTTTTCCTTATGAATGGTTTGATTCTTTTGAGAAACTAGATCATACCTCACTACCTGATATGCAGGATTTTAATTCTACCCTCTCTAATACGAATCCCCTGAAGTCTGAGACTGAATATTTTGAATTGAAAGAAATATGGAGTACTCAAGGAATGCAAACTTTTAAGGACTACCTGGTTTACTACAATAACCTAGATACAGGTCCTTTTGTTACTGCACTATCTTCTTTTGTAAGCATTTACACAGAGCAGAAAATTGATATTTTTAAAGATTATGTGACCTTACCAGGAGTAGCAAGGAAGCTTCTATATGCATCCACAGAATCTAATTTTTCTTTGATTAACCAACAAAATGCTGATTTATATTATACTTATAGGAAAAATATTGTGGGAGGACCTAGCATAATATTTTCTCGTTATCATGAAAAAGGGGTTTCTAACATTAAGAAAATAGAAGGTAATAAATGTCAGTCTATAGTTGGATATGATTGCAATGGTCTATACTCCTATGCTATTAAACAGAATATGCCTACAGGTGTATACGTAAGAAGACATCCGGACAATAACTTCAGACCGGAAATATCCGAAAAATATATGGATTCATACGTATGGATGGATTATATTATGGTCAAAGAAAATATCAAAATTTTGCATAAATTAAATAATTCCAAAGAAATTAGAATTGGAAATTTTCTAGTTGATGGTTACGCTCCAACTACAAAGACTGTTTATGAATTTCAGGGTTGTTATTATCATTACTGTCGGGATGCTTGTCCCATTGTTAAGAAGATTAAGTCTTCCCATTGGCTTAAAAAAATTAAGAAAATTCAAATCAAAGATATTAGAAAGAAGGATTTCATTATCTCCATGGGTTATAAATACGTATCTATACAACAATGTGACTTCAACAAAGCAGTAAAATCACTCTGCACTGAGTATTATGACCATTATTTGCCTACGTATTACACTAAGAATAAAGGTTCATTAACTGAAAATAAAATTAAATCGGACATTGCTAATGGACAATTGTTCGGTGTAGTTGAGGTTGATATATCTGTAAAAAAGGAATTTAAAGAATTTTTTTCAGAATTTCCCCCCTTTTTTTGCACCTGTCAAGTGTCAATGTCAGACATAGGTGAGCACATGACTGAATATTGTAGTCAGAATGACATTATATTCGACTACAAGAAACTTCTTATTAGTGGAACCTCAGGGTCAAAGATGTTACTTTCAACTCCGCTGTTGCAGTGGTATCTGAAGAATAATTGTGAAATTACCAAAATTTATCAGATAATAGAATATCAACCAAAACTGGCTTTCAGATCCTTTATCGAAACAGTGACCAAATATCGACTGGAGGGTGATCGAGATCCTGACAAAGCAATCATTGGGGAAACCTATAAGTTGGTCAGTAATAGCTCCTACGGATCTCTGCTCATGGATAAGTCCAAACATTCCAATGTCAAATATTTAATGGATAAATCTAAGGTTTGTAAATTCATCAATTCGCCTGTCTTTAAAAATATGAATACATTAGGACAGGATTTATATGAAGTAGAGACATATAAAACTCGAATATTGGTAGACACTCCCATTCAAATTGGTTTTTTTATTTTGCAATATGCTAAGTTAAGAATGTTGGAATTTTATTATGATTGCCTGAACATTTATCTTAAAAAAAATTCATTCGAACTCACACAAACAGACACAGATAGTATCTACATGGCTATAAATCAACCGGATCTTGATCAATGTATATGCGAAAAAAATAAAGATAGATATCAGAAAGAAATTTTTAACTCCTGTTTGGATGACTTTTCTCCTCCTTGGTTTCCTAGGAGATGTTGCCCTCATCATATTGCATTAGACCGCCGCAGGGTTGGGATTTTTAAGAAAGAGTTTGAAGGATGTCAGATGATTTCCTTATGTTCTAAGTCCTACATCATTCAAGATTCCGAAGGGAAACAAAAGATATCTTGCAAAGGAATTTCTAAAAAACAATTGGTTGACCCTATGAATAAATTTCAGCAGACGTTAAATGAGAAAGTAATTAATTCATCAACTAATGTAGGATTTCGATTAAGAGGAAGTAAAATATACACATATTCTCAAGAAAAAATTGGGTTTAACTACTTTTATTGTAAAAGAGTTGTTGAGAATGATGGTCTAAGTACAAGACCCTTAGATATGGTTCTATGTCCATGGGAGGAAGATGTGATTTTGGTTGAAAAAATTCAATCCTCCTTGTCCAATATTTTTTTTGTTAAATTAAGATATGAGGAATACCATTTTTATTCTCTTGAGCAACTTTACTTCTTTTTATTAGCCAAACACTATCAAAACAATCGATTATGCGAACAGTTAGCTGTAGAAAATGATTGTTTTAAAATAGCTGAGGTAATGAAACCGTATAAAGATGTGTACATGGACTCAGAGATAAGAGAGCGCATTATGAGATTTGCAGTACTCCAAAAATTTATTCAGTGTCCTTTATTTAGAGAGGATTTAATGATCAATAAAAATAAACATCTTGTATATAAGCAACCAACTTTTAACAGCGAAGAAACCGCCTTTTGGGGAGTTTCTACACCCTCTAAGCTGGTTTCTGTTTTGAAACCATCTTCTTTAGCTGGCAACAATATAATGGGACAAATATTAATGGAATATGTTGAAAAACTTTGTAATTTTTGATTATTTTAAAATTGAAATCGGTAAAAATGAAAAAGGACTTCCCAAACTACTCTGCTTATACGACCTAAAGAAGGAAAAACAATCCGACCTCAATGAGTAATCTATCAGAATTTGAATTTGTAACGGCAAATCTCGCTCATTGAAAGGAAATGAGTGCATTAGTTTGCTAGCTTCTCAAAACTGAAATCGGAGTCAGACAGCATGCTTTAAAAAGTGAATGGTTTTTGGTTATTGTAGTATGCTTTGCTAAATAAAATGTAAGAAATCTGAACTAATATTAATTTATTACATGCTATGTTAATTTCTCGAATACATAAATATACAACTGTTATGTACAAATCTTCAATACACATATACATTTATTAAAATAAAAAATATACAAATGTCAATTGACAATTTCACTGTACAGTCTTTTCACAATATCTTCATTACATTCCAAGTTACTGCTGAAATTTGTTAATAATATATTGTAGTCTATCTTTCTGCAGCTGTAGTAACTGTAGTAGAAACAAAACAATCCACATGACTCTGTATATGATGATTGTAACCTCTTTTTATTGTACTTGTATGTAAATCCTTTACTGCTCAATAAATTATGTATTTCTTTCGCTGGCTTTTTTCCTAATGAATCGAAATATTCCACATGCTTTCTTTGATAATGCAGAACTATCCAATGACTTCCTTTCTTCTCAGAACTGTCCAGATTCACTACGATAATCGACGGTACTGGAAGATCTTGGGGTATTAGATCTATAGGATAAACTCCTATGAATATTTTATTGATTTCTTTGTCGCTTTTCATCATTTCAAAAACTTCTTCTGTATTCATGATCCCAGTGTCACATTTCTACTATGATCAATACTTAAGGTCTCAGGAAAACTTCCATAAATTATAATATTTATAGTTTCTGGCAAAGCCTTTGAAAATCTCATAGTTAACCTCGTATGACCTTTAATACCTTTACTCATAATATGACCTGAGAGGAAACTTTGAATGTCAAATAAAAACAAAGTATAGCCTTTGTCATATTCTAATAATTTTATAATAATCCCATTTTTCTTATTATAATCATTGTCCAATAAGGATAGGTAAGAGGTAACGAAGTCCCCTTTCTCAAAATTCGGAGTTAATGCTCTATTAGGTACAGGTTGTCCATCTACAGTCACCTCCAGGTAGTTAACGTTCATGTGTTTGAAATCAAAAGGATTTTTACTGTAATCTCCTGAATAACCTGCATTGGAGACCATTCCTATTATTAATTTACTTGGAACCATACCATGATATATGTTATCTGTCATAAAATTAAGGGAACCTTTAGCAACACTGAAACTCTTAATGTCACTTCTCCAAAAAGGATATATTGCAGGACTAATTTTTAAGGCCTCATCATGCGCCACTATCATCTTTGGGTTAAGAGAAATGTAACATACTTTCCATACCGCAGCAGTGATTACTAACTTGTAATTTTTAGTTCCTAATCTCATTAATCTGAACTCGTTTAAAGCCTGAAACAACTTAAGGTTTACAGAAACTCCATTTAGAATTGCTCTATTTTCGCCTTGACAAATATCAAGATATAGACATCCCTCAACATTGGCTGAATCACCATCCTTAGTAGGTCTACCTCTTTCTGTGTATCCACTATTGCTTCCTATATATTGTAATTCATCCAAATGCCCTGCCTGGTCTTTAAAAAACATAGCTGCCTGTGCCTGAGATAATATCATATCATTATTGGACCCTAAAAAGAGGTCAATGAGTGCTTTGTAAGGATAATTAACACCCACATCCGGTGAGATAAGTTTCTGATTTAAAGATAAGTCAACTTGTCTGAAAATAGAATGTAAGGTAAAATTGACAGGTGCTACTTGATCTGTATTAGGTGTGGGGTCTCCATCAAGAGTTCTTTCATCGCTAACCTTTTTCCCTTCTTCATCTGTGAGTACATATTTTATGTGTAATTTGCTTTTTCCTAAACTTATGTAATCTACAGAGGTTCCTGGTACATTGAATTCTATAACCCCTCCCTCAGTTATGGCTGCAATAGGACTGTAATCCACCCAGTATTCCTTGACAATGGACCTATCAGTGGGAGGTGGAGCAAATAAAGATAGTGACGTCTGGACTACATCCATATGGATCTGTAGCTTGTTAACTTTTTCTTAATTTTTTTTTTTTGCTTTCTTCTTGGACTTTGTAACTGGCAATTTTTTTTTAATTTTTCCTTTTTTATTAACAACCTTTTCTTTTTTTTTCTTCCTAGAGGTATTGTTTAGTCTGTCTTTACCTCCTATTTGATATTTTTTATAGCTTTCCCTCTATTTATAATCATTTTGTCTCTAACCTCACTTTTAGCCTGGTCAACTGCTGCTTGCGTAGGACTAACTATTGAAACATCTATAGAATCTTTGTTTTTATATTTTGCATGGTCATCATCACTATCTAGAACGTAATAGTTCTTTGATAGTTCTATTTTTCTATCCATACATTTTTTACAAAATTTTAAATATTTATTCATAATTTCTTCTTCTTTCGAAGATGCAAGGTTAATTCAACCACTCCAGTTAAACTACTTGCAAAATGAAGGTTCTTGTTCTTTATATATATACCAATTCGACTGAAACTTTGATTTTTAAGTGGTAAATAGTAAACATTATTAAATAATTGATATTTATTCGAATTAGATTGAGGTAAAAGCCTTAATATACCCTCCATTGAATTTCTGACATAGGAGTAATCCACAATATCTGAAAACAAGTACAGGGTTTCATTGATTACAGTACTCGCATGGAAATCGCATATCCCTACTTCCCAATCACCAGATAGACTAGTTCTCTCAGCGATCTCGACTGTAAAGTTATAAGCCTTGTTATTCAGATGAAAATTTAAGGAATCTATAGAGGATAAGAAAAAGTAAATGCTATCTTCTTCCATCTTTATTATTTGAGATCTTAAATTATGAAAGAGATCCTACATTATGAAATGGTTTATATACTCTTATGCCCTATATATTTTCTACATCTTCCTCTGGAATCCACGAATTAAACTTTGGAGGCCATCCCTTCCATTTCACTAATACCTCCACCTGCCCACCTTTTTTTTTCTTTCTTTTTTTAAGAATTTCCTCAATTTTATACAAAATATCAGTACCTATGTATGCTAATTGCAGTTCAGGTTCATAAAAGAAACCCTGAATTACCTCATTATTGTAATCTTTTAACTCATACATTGGAATATTTTGATTCAATTTACGATTAATTATAGTAAAAATTTCGCCAGACCATTTTGCAGTATATTCTTTGTCGAACATTCTTTTAAGATGACTTATCTTAACCCTGTCTGATATGTCGAATTTAAATTTTTTTTTATTCAAGGTTTGTAAGAGTTTCGGATTTTTATTTTGTTTTTTGATGCTAAAGAAACTTTTGGGGTAGATGAGATTATCATATTGAAATTTCCAAAGTAAATACTTGTTTTTCGATTTTGCATCTTCTGGACTCATATTAATTGATCTATGGATAGAATTATTGTATCCATAGGTTAAGTCAGTCAGAATATCAATCCATCTTAAGGTTTCTTTTTCACTTAAATATTTCATTATTTTGTTTTTAATTGTTTTAATAACTCTTTCAGCATAATTAGCTTTGGTTTCATAGTATGTGTACAAATGTTTTATTTTATTTTCATTTAACAAATTATTAAATGAATGGTTCTTATATTCACTTCCTTGATCAGTTCTTAGAATTTCTGGTTTCTCATCTGTTTCTCTAATTATTCTTTGAAATGCATTCACCATTTCATCCCCTCTTAAAGTTTTCAATGGTGCTGTATACAGATATCGAGTAAATATATCTATGAATACTACAAAATAACCGTAGTTTTCTGACTTGAATTTCACCATGTTAGCTGTATCACTATCCCATTGATAATTTTTTGTAAAAGCTAAGACTTTAGGTCTTCGAAAAGTCCTTCGAGCTGGGCGAAAAGTTGTATAAGTTTCCTGTTTACTTAACCACTTCCTTAAATACTTAGGGGTTATATGATACTTTCCATCCCTTTTAATATATGGATATAATTTACTGTAACTGCTGTAGACTACTGGACTCCTGATATCATAATAAAGGTTATGAAGATATGTATCGATTTCTTCATCTGAATTAAATTTTTTTGGTCCATTTTTGAATCCATTCATTTGCTCCACTCCCTTTTTGGATTTCCCTTCCATTTTTTTCTTTAATTTTTGAGAGGTAATTATCTTGATTGTAAACCGCTTTTTCGGGAAGACCTGGTGGAGGGAGGGGATGATTTATTTCTGCCTTGTCCTTTGTGTTATCACTGAACTCACTACTTACAGTCTCCTTTCGATTATTGTCCAACAACTTTTCTGATTTCCTCTTATTATTATTATTATTATTATTCAATATCCTGCTGTCTACACTTCTGAATTCTTCTCCTTTAAGTATTTCTGAGTTACTGTCATGTATTTTTGGATGGATATCCCTGTCATTCACTGTTTCCTGATTGCTTTCTGCAATTTTATGCTCCTTTTTATCAGCTAAAAAGCTTTTGAAACTCTGATACTGTTCATGTGGTATTAATACGTACTTATTCATTCTAAAATTTTTTCTATGTAATATTTAATTGATACAAGCAAATTGGTTATTCCTTCAAAGTGTTTTCTTGCTATACTCCTCCTCCCTCTTTCCCCAAACTTTATATATTTTTTCAATATTTTTAGCCAACTTAAGAATTTTTCTCTTTTCTTCTTAGTTAAAGGAAGCTTGAATACATTGTAAAAAATTTCCGCCACTGCTTTCAACTGAGATGGTGTTGCATGAATGAATATATGTTTATTTAGGTATAAATTATTCTCCAATAACAGCAGAATGAAATGTTTAGAGTTTTTGAGGTTCCTAGACATTTTAAACCATATGTAGATAGCTCGATTTTCTATTCAAAGGAAAATGAAAGAAATTTTTTCCTATTTATATATAGTCATATGTTCACCAGGAAATATGTTACTTCTTAGCATGTAACTATCTTTATTTCCAGGTGATAAATCGATCAATAGGTAACCAAAAGGATCTGCAGTTGCATCTAAGTAAACCTCTAATAGTTTCTTTGACATACCTAATTGTCTTCCCAATAATTTAATTTGTTGAATATCTCTAGGATTTTTAAATAAAAAGAAATAATGAGTATTTAAAGATATATCTCGACAATATTTTCCCTGGTGAAATAAATTTTGCAAAACTAAAATAACACTAATGTTTTTATGATGTGATTCTCGACTAAAAAGATTTGCAATGAAAATGTTGTTTAGAGCTGAAGCCTGCATATCATCAATCACAAGTATGCACTGGTCATCATTAGGGTAAGACTTAAAATCCTTCTCTGTAGGTAGACCTTGTCTGTATTCTATATCACTAGTAATCTCTTCCTCAAACTTTTTCTGCCAGTTGTTATAAAAATAATAAATTTTCTTAATTTTTTCTGAAAAAATTGCACTGATGTTATTTAAAAGTCTCAAAACGAAGGTAGATTTTCCGGATCCGGTTGGACCACATACTATAGAAGTGAATGGGTTCTTCAATAAAAATGGATCCATAAACCCCAGTAATTTTGGCAGTGTACAAGGTGTTAATAGTTTGCAGTTGAGAGATAGCCAGCAAATACCTGTTTTCAATCTGCTGCAATAAGTCAGATGAAAGGAAATATTTCAGAGATTGTTTGAAAGCTAGCCAGAAGTGTGAGTAATGAAAGCTGTGCTTGGTTATGCATCCTCACTGCAACTCATCCATTCCTTTTATATCTGTTTGCAGACTCCAGTGGATTAGTTCCTCTCCTAAATACTCTCAATTTTTTGCAATATCTCTTTAGCTGATAAAGTTTACATAAATATGGAAAATTTCAAAATATACATATTTCTTTCTGTATTCCTTTTTTCTTTCAATGAAATAGTGAATGGATACAGCTGTGATTATGCAGAATGTACTTGCATGGAAGATATGATAACCTGTGTTGGAGTTGCAGCACCCAGGTTCAAATATAGAGCCACAGTGACTATGCTGTATATGGATAATGTACAGGTAGTAAATTTGATCGATATTCTGAAGAACTTGCCAAATTTAAAATATTTAAGTTTAGTAAATATGAAATATTTCAACTGCAAATGGATGAAGGAAGTACCAAGGGATGTGTATGTGAGGACTAATATGTGTTTAAAATTAACAAGTACACCTCATTATCCAACAACTGGTCAGTTTTTTTTTGAAGAAAAGACACTGAATCAAGATAAGGTCTCTGAGCAAGAGGACAAGATGCTATCTAGTCGATATGGAACAAGATATCCTTCTGTCACTGAACTGCCAGAGAGGGAGGACACAAAACAGATAAGTGAGCAGATAGATAAGAGACAATCTACCTCAATGTACAATGAGGGATTCGAAACAAAGACTACAAGGTACTCAGAGTATCCACAAAGTCAGAATTTGAAAGACGGAAATAACAGGTATTTTTGGTGGATTTTATTAGCCATCTCATGTATTGTGGTTACAATAATAATTCCATCCATAGTACACCTATGCAGGAAAAAGTTACTCAGAAGAATCCAGCCTCAGGATATTGAGGATGATATTGCTATACCATTGTCTGAGGTACTTAATGAAGACAACCCCCTCAGAGATGATGATGAGTAAGTTATAAATTATTAGCGTTTGTTGCCTTAATATCTTCAATAACCTCACTTAATTCTTGTTAAAGGAAAATTCCTTCATATTGTACCCGCAAAAATATATTTACAATAATTAAAATGCGAATATCTTGGATTGCAGCTTATCTATCATCCCATATTCTTCCTGGCAAATGATGGAAGAAATTGATTGCTCTGTTGAATCAGATATAGGTAATGATTTCGTACCATTTTTTATATATTCCTTGAATGTGACGTCACTTTCCATGGACTGTGACGTCACTGATGACGTTCACTGTATTTCTACGTATAATTTTAACGTAAGAAGCTTCTGCTTTTTAGTAAACAGTGAAGATCTTGTTGTTTAATTTCATTGAGTGGATTATAAGTTCTAAAGATGAAGTTCATTTCTTTACTTGTTGTTTTTGTTGTAATATCTTGTATTTATCAAAATGTGGACTCCAACTTAATTGAATGTATGACTGAGGGTCGTGAGGTTGTGATTTCGACCTTTGATGGTCGCGGACCAAAGAATAGTAATATTTTCTTCTGTAAAGATGACAAAGTTATCAGGACATACACAAAATGCCATGTAAATTATATCAAACTACCTGTTGACAAAATTATGAGAAGTTTCCCTTCAGTTAGAATAATAAACTGGGCTTGTACCGGAGAGTGTTATGTCCTACACTCCACTGATGGGATTACTGTAAAAGGATGCACCAAAGGTAAATTTATTAATTTTAAAAAAAATTTTTATATAAAATATTACTATCCAGTAATCCAGTTACTATTCAGTTCACAGTTGAATTCATTAAAAAATCCACCATTAACCTGATTGAGGCTAGGAGGCGATAGATAATTGTTATTACCCGGTATTAATATTTTTCCAGGTCAGATCCTCGAATCTATGTGTGTGATCTATTTCTAAATTTTTTTTTTATTTTTTAGTGAACATGAAGAATCCCGAATCTGATTCCCTCTCAGAGGAGGAAACTGGAGAAGAAAGCCAGGTGGAATTTTCTCAAACTCAGCTGAGACTCAATTATGTGTTATTTCTTCTACCACTAGTGGTAGTATTTGGTGTTGTCTCAATAATGTATATCAAGCATTATATTCGGAATAGAATTCGGAATCTTATTCAATTACTGGACAATCACATGGACATGGAGGATGCAGATCAAACCCCAGTAAAAGTTTTGGAAATGATGGATGGAATTGAAAGTGATGATGGTGATCTGACATCTGATCTGATATGGGACGATTCGATTGAGAAAAATGCTCAAATATTAATTGATGAGATCAGTGATCAAAGAAAGGAAGTGGATCCAAAAGATCAAGATAATGACCATTCAAGCATCAGTTCTGTTATTGCTGTCAATCTTGAGGATTACCTCAGTCTTTTCAATGCAGGAAACACTTCCATTCGAGATGATTTGCCCGTTACTAATAATCAACTCCCAATTTCATCCTCAACCCCAATAATTGCTGAGAGGAATTCCAATAGTTCCAGAAGTGAGGATTCTCAGAGGAATTCTTTGTCTAAATACCTTAGCTCACCTGAACATTTTCCATCTTTCAATGTGAACATCTTAGGCTCAGATTCAGAAAGTTCACAGGATGAATGTGACCTCAAAGTTCAAAGTAAAACTAGATCTGGTAGGATTTACAAAACTGTGTAATTGAAAGATATTTTCCATAATTATGCATGTACATTTATTTGAAACTGAACATTAGAAATCATGTGTTTCATGATCAATGGGAACATATAATTATGTAACTTGACTTTTTAAAGTTTTGGATGTACAATAGAAAATTCAAAACACATTAGAGTAATTTTAAAGGTTACATGATGTATTACACGCATAAGAATAATTTTTAACCTGTATGTTACATAGATGTTGTACTGATAGTTTAGAAATTTATAAAAAGTAATTTTAAAGATTACATGATGTATTACACACATAAGAATATTTTTTAACCTGTATGTTACATAGATGTTGTACTAATAGTTTAAAGATTTATAAACAAATGAAGTTGATGAACACACTGTAATTCCACAAAAATTTTAACCTGCATGTTACATAGATTTTGTACTGATATTTTCGACGTTAATAAACACATTGTAATTCCACATAAATATATACAAGTGATTACCAAGATATTTCAGTAAATTAATATATATGTATATTTCATTTAATATATACTCCTGAATATATAATTTTTACATTAACTTTTGTGTATCTTTGACTTTTGCAGTAAGTACAATGCACTGATATTATAATAACACGTTATTCTGAATGAGGACATTGTACTTGGGTTTACATTTCTTTATTTCCCTGCAAGTTAAACCTATAAGAGTACCTCTTGAAATTATTTTGTGGGTATAATTATTGCTTCATAAAATGAACGTGATTCTAGTGATTTATATTTCCTTATTCTATAACTAAGTCAATACATGCATTAGCTGATGGAGGCAACAAATATCTGAAGTAAGTACACCGCATTTGATGTGTATCATTTCACACAACATCTTTGAGAGTTTCTAGTAGGCGCTGCCTCACCTAGTTACATTTTAAGTATCTGACTGGTCAGAACTCACACAAATGTGTGCAAAGAAGGAAACAGAGTTAAATGCGAGTTCTTAATAACATCTAATGTATTGTACAATGGAGTGGGGGTAACAGATTTTACCACACTTTTCCAATGTGGAATGAGGGTTATCTTAATTTATATTTCTCATATCAATGTTACTCCATTGTAATGCATGTATGATTCTTAGTTATACTCTTATATAAAACCAAAAAAAATTTAAAGAAATAATTCACAGAGGTCTCATAAATATGACAGGTGAATCACCTGTTTCAATTACAGCCATACAGGATGTACATTCCAATGCCTCTGACCTTTCTTTCTGCTTCAGAAATGCTGCACATATAGTGCAGTACAGGTGCCCAGATTGTCATGAATAATACACTAATTTCGAAATTAATATTGCAAGAGCAACATGAGGCATTTCTTGCCTTTTCATAGTAATATGTCTCCCATTCGTTACACAATGATAAGTCAATGTCATTCGGAAGGTGATTTAGCATGAAGGCAGCTGAGAAGGCTTTGAAAAGGTTACCTTCAGTTAGGTTATCAATTAAATCCTGCTCATAATTCTGTCTTATGTATGTACCTGTGGGCACCCATACGAAAACTGAGGTCTCAGAAGATTTTGACATGTTACAGGTGAATGATTTAGTGAATAAATTGCCCTTTAGATGACTTCTGCACATTGGACACTTTTTTTTTTTCTTCCATCATTTCGCCAAATTCTTCCAAACTCACAGGAGCACTCAGGACAGAGGAAATGAGAGCAAGGATTTGTTATAATGATCCTGTCCTTCTCCAGATACTCGGAGCAGACACAACATCTCATTGTCTCCATTTCATCTGACACGTAATGCACAAAATCTGGGTATTTCTGGCTGTATTAAAAAAATTTTGTTTTAGGATTGAGGATAAAAGTATCTGATGATTGGTGATATCACTTATTCTTAGAAAAAAATATACACTTTCTTAATAATTTCTAATTCTAAATAAGAATGAGGGGTTAAAGTGCTCTAATAAATGTATGACTATAGTCAATGAGGAAGATAAAATACTGAAATAAATTCATATTTGAGGCTACAGTTCTTAAGTTATGACTACAATTTTTTAAATTATTATGTAAAAAATGCTACTCACGCAATATAGTTGGGTATAGCATCATTGAGCAAAAGCAGTACCAGAAATGCCTCACGGTAGTTATTCTTGTCCACTAGTGACACCAGCTCCATTAGTGTGACTGTAGTACTAGATATCAAATCCGGATAATAAACATCCCTCTTCTTCCCAAGGAATACGTTGACAGCAGTTTCCATCCTTTTTCGACTGTTAACTAATTATGAAATTCAATCAGAGAAAGATCAGATCCAATCTTCGAAAGCTGAGACAGTTGACTGTAGATAGTCATATTTTCATCAATATTTATAAACAAAAAAGTGTGTCATCCCATTGTCCATGTAACAAGCATATGTCCCCATCTGTATTCCCATTACCGTCAAAATGTTAGAAAAAAACTAGAATATATCACCAGACAATAGTTCTGAAAATTCTGTACACTTCATTTGATCCACTTTCATGTCTTCAAACATTTCTAGATTATATATCTTCTGTACAAATTTAAAGGAAAAAAAAAATCCCAGGAGCTTCAATTATAATGGAATATTCTCTGAAACCTCACCCCTACAGGAGGTTTCTGTATCAGTCTTGCACTCTTCACATGTGTTGACATCATGCCCTGATCTATCTTGATCCAGAATGCAGGGTTCACAGGTATATATTTCTGAATATTCTGAATACATTTTTTGTGCCACTTTTATGAATTCATTCCACTCATTAAACCTCAAGGAGATGCCTTGAGGAGTAGCATATTTCCTTCCATTTGCCATTTTCCATAACCTTATGGATACGTTTCTATAGGGAAATGCACAGGTGACATATATACCAGATCCTAAATAATAACTGCAGTCCACGTCTTTTTTACCATCAGAAATCTTCTCAATAGCAGACATAATGAACTCAACGTAATGTAAAATTACAACTAATTTAGGTACGGTGAGTTTAATACCTTCATTTTTGACCTCACCTTGTTCCCATTCCTTCAAATATATATTTTCAATAAGTCCATGGGAGCCTTGATATATGACGTACTTGGGTCCTCCAAGATGAAATGTCCTTTTGATCACAGTTGAACTACATTCATTAATACCTGATACAGTAGGTTTCTCAACAGAAAAATCACTTGTGGGTACATTACTCATCAGAAGACTCGAAAGCGAGTCCTCAAAGGTTTCTGAAATCTTGCTAGTAGTGGTACTTGCTAAAGACCTTTTATTCTTGCTTCCACCCAAACCATCACTCTTCCTTTTCTTGGATCCATTGCTAGATTTAACTACTGCTGCCTCAGCCATTATTTGAAGTTCAGCTAAGATAAAAGTTTGAGGTTACAAGTATCATATAACTGTGAAAAAATCTTCAGTGACAATCAGCGTTATTAGGGAGTTTATATAGATTTAGAGGCAGAGGTAGTAGCACAATTTGGACCAATGAGATTGTAACATCTAACAAAAAAGAAAAGGCTGATGAGGCAGTTATTAATTGCAATACAAGCAAAAAATTCAGACTATAATGCATGTAGAGACTTGTTCCAGGTTCATCAAGGATATATGTCGAAATATGACCTAAAAATTAACATTTCCATTCATATGATGCAATCATGTAAAAGATTTCACAAGTGATCTGTTACACTTAAAAATGATTGAATCAGATAGCAAGACATATGGACCTTGTTCTGATGACTGTTGTGCCACATATTATGCTGAGCTGTTTTGTTGTCTGTTGTGCAACATATTATTATTCTGAGTTGTAGCATGTGGATTGAAAGTGAACACGTGTTTGTTTACATATTGAATAAATTCTAGATCATTAACCTCAGCAAATTATTTCTCAATCATCCAGGCATTTGAATCTAAGACAATTAAGCAATGTAAACATATTGGTGTGTCTAGGTTATAAGCATTGAACTGTCTAGTTACATGCACTTAGTGACTAGATAGATCTTTGAGAGATGTATTGGAATGAAAGACATAATATAGGCTTCAAGATATTTTATTACTTTTTCAATTTTTTTTTTTTACAACAAATGATAATTGAGAAATGGATTTAACATTAACACAAAGGCACAGTAAGGAGAATGCTTCTGGTGCTCTTCCATTGGGGTGTCGTAGGTCTCCCACTCTATAAGGTTAAGATTACACCAGGGACAGATAACTTTATCTCCTTGACCAGAATAATAGAACCCAGCTTTCACATATCTCTGAGCAGGAATTGGATGCGACTTGGGCCAGGTCGCAAATGTAGATATTCTGTCATCATATCTGAAAAATCCATCTGTAGGATGAACTTTGGCTTTCGGATCTGATCTGGGTCCTCTAAGATCTGATGATCTGTCAGCTCTTACATCTGTTCTATCACGCCTTTCAGCTGAAAGATGTAGGCCTCCAACATGACCAGTTTTTTTCAACTTTACTTCTACTACATAGAGCAAATCCTGCAAATCCTGGCCTCATACCACCCCTCATAGCCTTAGAGTCAGCTGCATCATTTGATTCATCACCAGTCAATCTGAAAGAATAAGAAGGCTTGGAAGCAGCCTTACAAATATCTACAGTTGAATCAGATTGGTTGGACATTTTTTGAGGTTGTTGATTGCAGAGATTTTAAATTAAAAATGATATTTGAGATTTCTTGGAGGGTTTATATATATTCTTCATACATAAAATATTGCTGAGATTGATTAATAAAGGAAAAATGATGAAATGCTTCCATTAATAGCACCTAAACCATTTAATTACACTTCGAAGAAGAGATATCATACAAATTGAAAATTTGAGAAAAAGGGACGCTTCAAACTAATGTAGTTATCCTACTAGTTGATTATATACAATCCGAAAATTGACAGAATATTGGGAAAAGAGTCGGATGTAAGAGTATTTGGATGTGTTAGATCGAGGTCTTTCCAAATTTGAAAAACATATTTGTTGTAATGTGTGCAGACCAAAGATTCTAGTTCTCCCCCTATTGCCAATCATTGACAAATAAATGTGTGGTGTTCAAATAAGTGCTATCAGTTATTGCACCATCAGTATCAGTTATTGCACCATCAGCGAGGTGTATCAGTTATTGCACCATCAGCGAAAAGGCTGTAGCACTTCCTCAATAGCAGATATGTACCAGCAAGTCCCCAGTATTGCACCATCAAAGAGGCAATAACCTATCAATAGTGATCTAGATCATTTTCCGATCACTTGAGATCAATTTTTACGACTTATGTCGTTCGATTGACTCAAATAGTACTACTATGGTATTTTATACAGACATCAATTCTATCACGTGGGAGACAAAATGTCAAAATTTCCCATGGGCAGAGAAGTAAGGGAAAAAGGTTGCCACTTGTAGGCTTGACAGGCATGTAATCAGCGGTTGCATTGATTTAACAAAAAATACACAGTGAAACATCTGATGGGGCTCTCACACATCACCAGAAGAACAGCTCTTTTGTTAGAATATCTTTGGTTTATGATAGTAACATTAACAGCATTTGTAATACATTATTTGTAATACAGCTATTTAAAACTATGTCAAACATAGAATTGTACATCAAAATTGTTTCTTCTTCAGACAAAGGTCCTTATTATGTGTTAATGAGCATGCTGAATCTTCCATTTTGACTTTCAAGTTGATAAGTAGAAGCATTCAATCACCTGTTTCACTGACAACCAGTGAATAGGTCTTACATTTGTCAATACATGGAAGTTTCCGCATGTTGCAACAGAACTGAAGATGATATTTTATATACACTAAAGTTTCTGTAACAATATTTTTGACTAATCATCTCAAAAGAATTATTCAAGTGTGGTGTTTGATGCTTCTGTTGAACATTGTGTAGGTTATTTGGAAAAAGAATGATGTTTCTGATACGGAGCAACCCTGATATACTACTTTATTCCGCTGATACTGCATGGTCAAGTTGGAGTCATGCAAGGCAGTTTTATTGTTGACCAATGATGTGGGCTAAATGATAGTGTAACCATTGTTGAAGAGTCCAACAGTAAGTTCTTTCCAGCTTTGTAGCCAAACAAGGCAACTTCAGCAATACAACAGACAGTATTACTGGTGGCTTTAATTAGCAGGAAAAATAGAATGATGTAACACCTATGAAACCCACATATACACCTCTGGGTGCATATTTTGTACAAAATAGAGCCATAATTGGAGAGGACAATGGCCACTGTTGTACATAGAAAAGATAATGAAAGATTACTGATACAAAATATTGTTAAAATACTTTGCCGCAAACATATGAACTGGGTATACAGAAAGAGACAGAATCACACAGAATGTGGCATTGAGGTAGCAGAAGAACTACAGCAATAGGACACCATGCAGGTATCCTACCTAACATGATACCGCCTATGGCACTTATGATAAGCTGAAATTTTGAACAGTTCAAAACTTTCGTGAATGTGGCAATAGAAAGCAGAGAATGGAACAGTACAATCTTTACTGACAGAAATCTTGACAATACATGGACGTAAAACCAGCTATATAGAATGAAATCTTGACAATACATGGACGTAAAACCAGTTATATGGAATGAAATCTTGACAATACATGGACGTAAAACCAGTTATATAGAATGAAATCTTGACAATACATGGACGTAAAATCATTTATATAGAATGAAATCTTGACAATACATGGACGTAAAACCAGTTATATAGAATGCCCCCCCCCCCCAAAAAAAAGGTAAACAACATCGCCAGCAGTGTGACCAGGACATAAGTCATTTCCTATGATTTTCTGGGAGGCAAAACCCGTTAATAAAACACTGGCAAGATGAAACCTTTGGGGGTAGTACAGGTTTCTTTGTTTTTCATCAGGGTTTTTCTTGAATACACTTTTTTGTCTAATTCTGCCAGAAGGTTTCGTAACAGAAGCAAAACTTAGATAAATGCAAATAAATTGAATAACACTGGCATTGATAATAAATTTACTCAGTTATATAAAATATTTTTGTGTCACGCATAATAAAGCATAAATAAGTAAAAAAAAATAAAAGTAAAATCAAAATTGCTCAACCCGCAGTGGGCTTGCTAATGGAAACAATGGAATGAGATTTTTATTCAGCAAGCAATGATAGAAATTTATAGTATGAATTTATTTAATAATTAATTTTTTTTCTTTAATATATCAGAGTGTTGTTGAACTAATTAATTTTCAAAACATAAATACATATTCAATGACATAATTTTGACCTACTCTTAGAGTTACTTAGGTCTTGCCAAAGATGATAATATAAAGGCGACCACTATCTAAATGTATTATGTGGTTCTAAACATGAGTAAAAATTGAAAAAAAGATATTCCAAGAATAAAATCTAATTCAATATTTCCCACACCCTTGCATGTTACATGAGCAACAGCAAGAATTTTATATAATGTAAAACTTTATATTGAGTTACCTTGCCATCAATCCACTAATCAGAAATGTTGCATGAAATAGACTTTATTTAATAAAACTATGTCTGTTACAGGTTACAGTGAATATGTCATGTCATTGACCCAGCCTTAGTTCTCGAAAGTCAGTGAAAACAAGCCTGAAAAGTCTTTTGATCTACAGACGTGAGCTTCAAAGTCATGAGTAGGACATTGAAGTAGTCTGAAAGTCTGGATACAGGAAAAAAGTAATCTCTAGAACCGCGAGCCCTCGAAGAGGCTTCTGCCTAAAATCTTAAACTAGATAAAATACTTATATTTTAATACATATAATACATCAAACCTATGTACATGTAAAACATATTCAAGGCCACCTTAATTGGAAAATTAATCGAATGTGATGACTTAAGGGTAACTTAAGTGAGAGTGTTAAAACACCTAGAGAAAGGTTAAGGGTTACCTCAAACATGTGCGTGTGTAAAGGTTTAAATAGGAATCAATCCTAGCAGTCTTTTTAAGTTTAAAATTTACATGGAATTATTGTAAAGACAATTGATTTTTAACTTTAATGCAGTACTTCAGATTTAGATTTATTTTTTTGTTTTATGTCACGTGCAACAGCCAGGGTCATATTGTGACAGGTAGTTTATGGGTGGACGAACAAGTGAATACCAGTTGGTCAAGATTCTGCACTGTAAACCACTGAGGATCGGCAAGTAACAACTTGGGATCAACTTGTGAGTAGCTAAAGTGCAGGACATATTGGTAGCTGAGGGTCATCTGTTCAGATGCATTGTGACACACCATAATGTACCTCCACCTACACCCCGAGGTTCAGGTGTCGCGACATCGGATTTCTTGCAGAGAAACGTTAGAGTGATAGGTTAGAGAGTCCATGGACCTACTGAATGTGTGGACGAAAATACTTGAGTCATGTAAATTTAATTTTCTTAATATAAGGGAAAGGTTGCATCAGAACCTTGAATCTCCAAGTACCAATCACTGATAGTTCTTTTTAAATTGGAACAAGCGGAAATTACATTTCTCTGGCGTGATGTGGAAATAATTCTTTAGAAGTTAAATTGGACATAAAGGACTGGTACTTTAGTATTCTGATATTATAATACAGGATTGAGGGATTTCTGAAACTAGATTTGAAGGGTTGACTGAGAACAATGGCTCTTTGGTAATATTTGATCCTTGGGGCAGTCAAAGCCACTATTCGAAGTCACATAATTTGGACAGTTTGGCTTTGACGGTCAAAAAGATAATAGCTGATAGCGGTAGCCGAAATGCTATCGTGGGCTGAAAGAGTTAGAAAGCTGGGAATATGCACTGGACTCAACTTATACAAGTTGAAGGTTAAAAATGAAAAAAAAAATATATATATATATATAAAATTTATGCAAATTAATAATCCAACACAAACAAGTGCGAGGCTTCATCAAGGCTAGTTACTTTCTCGCTCTAACCTCAAATGACTGGTGAAACTCCCATGTTTTGGAAACCCTGGAGATGTGAAAAAAGGTGCAAACATTACCATTGCTAATATAGTATTGATGAAAAAAGGAAGATAATTCATTTTTAATGTTGACAGAAAAAAAAACAATGAGATTAAGAATCATAAAATATACATTGCGAGAAATCATGTGTGGATGAACATGCCCTGTGTGTTTTCATATTTTATCACAACGAAACCAGAGATGATCAAAGTTCTAACGTGACTGAATTTATCAGTAAGGTAGGTCAAAGGCTGATACTGTAGTGGTAATTGATTCCAATACATGCCAAAAATAATGTGAGTTTATTGTCCCTTTCAACACAGTGTATAGGTTATATAATAAAGATAGTTTTAAGGTCAGAGGAAATCAGTATATACTAGTTGGTAAAGATTCACTGTGACCTGCGAGGCATCAGTAAGCATCCATAAACTTTTCGACATACGGTCTGGTCCATGGTTCTAACCACAGACGGTATGAGAGAGGAGTGTGTTTCTCACTGCACCAACAAACCTAAGTGCCGAGAAAAGCTGCAAATATGACCCTCCTCAGATCAAAAGATTAAAAACAAAAACAACCACATTTCAGATCTTGAGCTGTGATAGTTTTCAACATTTTAAAAAAGTCAGTGCAACTTTTGTATGGAACCAAAGAAAACCATGTCTTGCATTTCGAAAATTAGCTCATATGGTCTCAGTCATTGGATTTATGTGTAAGACACTCGGGTAGGAAAAGAGAAGATCTGAGTTTGACTCCAAGGCAGATAGATATTGACTTTGATGACCACTTAAATTAGTTGCCCTCTGTCATTATGTATTCCTCCAGTGACAGATTAAAAATCCTAAGGGGCATTGATAAATGATCATTCTTGAAACGCTTTCAGTCAGGAGACTTCAGCCACTAGAGTTTATGCTGTACTAGAGCATTTGGGTAAGTCATTTTTTTTCAACACTTTCAGTCATGATATTGGTCTGAATATAAATAGCAATTAAGTTTCCAAATGGAAACACATTGGGACATATTATTGGAAACGTGTGAATTTGGGTCTTAGTGACATTGAGATACTTAATATTTCCAGTGATGGTCACATCAAAATGATCTTTTGTCATCTTATATACTTAGTCCGCTTTCAGGAAAAAGGTTCCATTTCTCCAAGGATGCTTTCTTAATGGATAATATTCCTTTTAAGAGGTAAATGGTGACTTTTATTGTAAATAATTTAAAGAAATAAATCCTTAATGTAGGTGTAAAAATGTCTGTTTTTAGCTGCTAGGTGGTTTTGTTGGATGGATGTTTTGCTGGTGTGGGACATTTCATGAGCAATTTTCTACCTTTTCTTTTCTCAGAAATGGGTCACTTGTCAAGTGAGAGCTCCGAACACTTGTGTTCCAAGTACAAAGGAAGCCTATTTTCTGGGGCATCCTTGTTTTATTTGCACACTAGAAAGATACTTGGAAATAAGATATATGTACACAGAGCCTGTATTAGAACATTGTAGAATATATATAATGTGCTAAGTTGTGTGCATTCACACAAGATCATCTCATGCTCGGAAGATACCTAACACATGCACGCAATGCTAAATCTAATTGGACTTTTATAGCGCCTAATCTCCCCTTTATTAAGGGTATTTTAAACTGCAACAGAACAAAACAGTCAACCAATTTCAGTATTCAGCGATGGAAGCCAAGGTGAATGCCAAAGAAAGATAGAGGCTAAAGTGGGTATGCCTTGATGCAGAGGTAGGATTTAAAGTTCCTTCTGAACAAGGCCAAAAGGGATTTAGGTCTACTAGCATGAGCCGCAAAGCATGAGACTGCAATAGTACACCGAAGCAGTCACCCATCCAAGTACTAACTTAGCCCATTACCACTTAACTTCAGTGAAGAGACAGATACTCATCACACTGCACCGCAATTCATGAAAGTTCAGAGACAAAAAGAAAATGAAAAAAGTGAATCCTAGAAGTGAGAGACTGACTAGAGCTCGTGCTTAATAAACGTGTCAAGCATCTTCCACTAAATTAATTGAGAAAGTACCTTAAAAGCCAAAACAGGTTGACCTACGAATCTCAACAGGGAGAGCATTGCAAACAGTGGGAACAATCATTGGTATAACATCATCTTGCATCATGTTATGATGCAGTCTAGTAGCAATGAACCTGTGGCTTTGCTTGGATAAAATAGTTTTGTCAACAAAGCACATCCACTGAAGAGCTTATTCCTTCCAAAGATTGTCCAGGGTGACAATCATACTTTGTGTTGTTTACAAGACATGCTACAAGGGCATATCATTTAGAAGAAAGGTCGACTGCTGTGACAAACTAATTGGATAATTAACAATTTTCATGTCATAGTTTGGCAATCATATGACAGAAGATTATTTAACTTTAACTGTGACAAACTTATCCCAAGATACTATTTCTGGTTCTTGTCATTTTCCACAAATAAGACACTGTGAAATACATCCAAGTTTATTCTTACATCTTTTTACACAGTACGATGCAAATACTATACTTAGACACGATTGAAATAAATTAGCAATTGGACTAATTGGGGTAATAAATTTAAGTGAGCCAGTTATTTTAAAGATGTTATCAAGAGCTTACTAAGTATAGTGAATCCTCATGAGTCATGTCATGTAAATCTATTAGTATTGCAAATGTCCTAACCTTCATGTTGTTTTTCACCACAATAGTAAAACTGATTAACTTATTGTATGATTATGTGACATATTTTACACAGAAAACCTCACACTGCACCTTTTGAAACAAAAATGAATGAAAACAAATCCCAAAAATCATGAAGTGCCAGATAATAAACATAAGGCCTGGCACAAGGATAGTCGTGAAGAATGACAATTATGGATTGACGATCCAGGTTCGGAACCAGACCATTTTAAGGAGGATTGAGCCATGGCTGGACCATACCTTGTGTGAAGACTATGACCCGGATCTTATGTATCGTTCATGAGCTATGCGAACGAATAGCCAGACAAACTAACAGATCATATTGAAATACCCTCGTCTCAGCCCACCCCACCCCCTTTTTGGGAGGGGGGGGGGGGGGGGTCTGACAGTGAAATGAAGGGTTTTAAATTTGTTAATTTATACAGTGAGCTACTGCTAGTATGCAAAATGTACACTGGCTACTTATTATTAAGCTGTGCATAGTATTTCATGATTTATTTATTTGGGTTTTGACGTTGCTTTCAACGCTGTACAGGTCATATCATGATTAGTAGTGTTATGGGCAGAGGAAACCAGCACAAAGAGTTGGTCAATTAATGCTGTCCTCCTCTATTAAATTTTATGTTTTACTTTATTTTATCCCTCAAGACTCTTTTCCGCGTGCTTGAAACCAAAAAGAGGCAGGGTGGGGTGGGGGTGGGTGTCTGAGACTATATAAGCGACCGCGCACACGCTTTCTGTGTTAGACTGGTTGGCTACTGAGAGACGTGTGTCACTTACTGCTAGGAGTTTTCAGTTTTTTTTAACATTTTACATTTTACTTGAGCTTAGGGCAAATTTAACAGTTAGGAGACACATTTCAGTTTTTTTTTACTTTTTTTGTGATATTCACTGGAGTTATGAGGAAAGAGAAAGGAGGAAATAGAAAGCAGGAAAGAGAGGAAAGAAGAAGATGGAGGAGAGGCAAGAGGAGAGGGAGAAGGAAGGTGGAGAGTTGGAGGAGAGGACAGAGGAAAGGACAGAGGAGACAGAAGAGACAGAAGAGAGGATAGAGGATAGAGAGGAAGGTTTAGAAGTTACTGAGGAAGCTTGCGAAGAAGATGAGAGGTGTGAGGAAGATTCAGAGTGCCACTCAGCAGCCAAGAGAACCAGGGTTTGTGCTACATTCACTGACAGCCAAGAAAATGCCATTCTAGAGTTTGTGAAGGAGCACCCAGAGCTGTACGACAAGGAGCATGGACTTTTTCACGACAGACAGAGGAAGGAGGCTCTCTGGGCAGAAATCTCTGCAGAACTGAAGCTGAGTCACAGAGAACTCGTTATGGCAAGCTCTCCAAGCTACAGTCTGTCCAAGCCCCAAGGGAGATGACCAAGAGACAGTCCTGGGTCTACCAGCCAGCAGATGAGTTTCCTTAAGACCCACATCAGACGCAAGGGGGCCAACAGAAGCTCTGGGTTTGAGGCCAGTCCCAACACCAACAGGCATGAAGAATCTCGTGGATCTACTTCTGATTCAGAACATCTTGAGTCCAGTGTCCTGAGGGAGAGTAGAAGTCAACCAATTCTTACATCTACACCAGTTTCTACAGATTCAAAGATACTCGAGCACTTGACCAGATGAGGATACTGATCTCAGGTTTCCTGCAGCAGAAGTCAGACAGGCAGCCCTTCTTTGACTACGTGGCATCAGAGGCTGAAAAGATGACCCAAGAGGAGTTTGAGGACCTCAAGGGCAGGATTTTAGATACATTGAAACAGTAAAGAACACTCATAGATGTCAAGTACTACCCAAGAGATCAGCCACTATTACCAAAGAGTCACAGAGGGTCAGGATACTGCCAACAACCACTCAACAGGCGTCTAGTTCCACCCAGGCAGCAGCAGGCAGCAGTTCCAGCAGTTACGTCTACTACACACCCAGCCCCATTGGCTTTGGAAACCCTCCATCAGCGGTCACAGTACAGGACGAGGGCAGCAGACACAACTTAAGTGGAATACTAAGCCAGCTACCAGATCTAACAACAACACAGATCATTGAGCAGCCTCATGAGCCACAGCAGCAGCTCTGCACCATCACCACCACAGCACCGCCTCAACAGCAGCAGCCCCCTCAGTAGCCAGCCAGTCTGGGTGGGTCTCGTACCCCCATAGGCCCTTTTCAGGGCCGCCTAAATATTCCAAAAACAATTATTAGCTGCATGTTGTTCAAATTCCCCTCCCAAAACATAACAGTTCAGTACAAATACTTATCACAACACCAAAAAAAAAAGAAAAAAAAGCCCAACACCCACACCACCCCAAACATGAAACAAATAACCCATGGTAATACACATAACAACATAAGGCCACATAGAAAAAATATGATAAATGAACTCCAAATATGGCCAATAATCTGCCCATTTGTAGCTTAAAATCCATGGGATTGGTTTAAATCTGCAATAAAAAAGTCCAACACTGACACCATTCCTAGAGTTAAAGATATTATGCTATCACATAGCCACCAACCAACAAACAGACAAACCCAATACCAAACATAACCCCCAACCAACAGACTGACAAACCAATTTGCAAACATAACTCCTCACAACCAACAGACAGATAAACCGTACTCTAAAGAGAACCACTTGGGTGGTTATGCTTTCTAAATTTCCTTGAAGTAGAGCCAAAAAAAATTATTTTGAGATTTGCAAGAAAGGAAAAACTTTTAGTTCCAGTTATTTTTCCAGAAGACAAGAAAAATTTAACTCAAAATAGGGTGTAGCTTTCAAAATGTCTGCAATATTTATTCCATTTAGCAAGTTATGTTGGGCATTGGGTTTGTCTGTTTTTTTGTGGGTCTTATGTTGGGCACTGGGTTTGCCTGTTTGTTGGTTGGGTGACTTATGTTTGGCACTGCGTTTGTCTGTTATTTGTGGGACTTATGTTGGGCATTGGGTTTGTCTGTTTTTTGGTTGGGTGACTTACGTTTGGTAATGGTTGGGTTATTTGGAACAAGCATAGCTGATTAATTGTTTTTGGAATATTTGGTAGTCCTGAAAAGGACTGGTTACTGCAGTAGCAGTTATATTCTGCCATCTTGCCAGGCCACTGCTCCCTCATTATTGAAGTAGTTCTTAAGGTAATCCCTCAGTCTTTTGGCTTCTCTGGCAGGGTTTCTGTCACAAACACAATCAGCACCACCACCAATCAACCGACCATCCCCAGGCACATCATCATCATCATCACCACCAGGCTGTTGACCACCATGTTGACCTTGATACTGGCTTCTCAGGATGTTGTGCAGAACCACACAGGTCATGACCACATTCCTGACTGTTTCTTGGGGTAGTTCAATAGTGGTCATCATGACTATAAATCTTGAAACCAGGATGCCAAAAGCATTCTCAACAACTCTCCTGCCCTTGATATTCTGTAGTTGGCAATCCTTTCCTCTCTGGTTAACATCCTTCTGCCATAGGGTTTCATTAGCCAGGTCTTCAGGGCAAATGCATCATCTGCCAGGATGAAGTAGGGGACATCTCGACCACCCTGGGTTATACGTGCTGGGTCAGGGAAGCCTATGCTGCCATCACCAATCTTCCTCTTCAGGTGACAGGTATTAAATATCTGGGCATCTGAGCAAGATCCAGCTGTACCCACATCCACCCATCTGAACTTGTACTGTCCATCAACCAAGGCCAACATTACTATTGAAAAGAATCCCTTATAGTTGTGGTACGGGGCTCCAGAGTTCTTGGGTTTCTTCAGGGCCACATGCTTGCCATCAAAGGCTCCTAGGGCATGTGGAATGTTCCACCTGATCCTGAATTCTGTTTCCAGTTCTTTCCACTCATCTGGAGTAGTAGGACATCTGAGGTACTCTCTGGTGAACTCATCCTGGATGGCCCTACAGACCTCTGGTAGAAACTTGGAAATGGTGGATCTGCCAACCCTGAACTGACAGGATAATGATGTGTATGACTCTCCAGTGGCCAGATATCTGATGGTGAGGGCTAACTTTTCCCCAACACTGATTGGAGCTCTGTAGTTGGTGGCCTGCCTGGCTAGACGTGGTTGCAGTCTGGTCTTTATCATTTCAAACAATTTTGGGGTCATCCTCATGAAATTGGTGAATCCTGGGATGTCTGTGGCATACAGTTCAACCATAATGTTGTGGTAGGCCCCTCTCTCCCCTCTCTGTAGTAGCCATGGCCTGACCCACATGTTGTGCCTTCTTCTAGGTCTCTGTCTGGCTGGTGGTGGTGGAGGTGCTGCTGCTGGTGGTGGTTGCTGTGGTCGACGTAGAAATAGCAAATACATCATTATTTGTAACTGAATAAAAAAAAAGCCCTAAATTGTTGCTGAAGCTGTCTTCTATTGAGAGGTGGCATCCTGCTGTGTTCCTAGAAAAGTAATGATAATTACATCTCGGAATTTATATATATACCCAGAGAATGCAGTTTTCGTGCAAAACAAGAAACGACCATCATGGTCTGAGGAACACTGAGGAGGCCTCAGGACACGTGAGGAAGACAGGACTTAATCAGGCGTTAGTCAGGCCTTAGTCCCAGGAGTTCTGAGGCGTCCTGGGACCCAGTCGATATGTCTACGACAAGATTGTGGTTCAAACCGACCAGAAACATGGCTTAATCTGTTCTTAGTCGCAGAACAGTCGGGGACTGTGTGGGGCCTCTTGGGGCCTCCTCAGGCTTCCTGAGACCAATCTGAACTTAATCTCAGGCTTTGATACCGATTCAGTATTCCTGCCCATGTTACCTTTTTCTTCACCGACTTTCCACGATTAAGGGTCACTGATAGGATCAGGGCTTAGTCCTTTGGTGGAACAGGGGCATTATTGTTATACTGTATTCATTGGGTTTATTCACATTTTTCTTACTCAGATCTTAAATTTTATTTTATATGCATATACAACCTTAAATATCTTTTAAATTTTGATAGGGTACTTTATTTAATATAAAAGTAAACTTTACATATCCCCCAAGCTAATCACATATAATTTTCTATAAATGCTAGAAATATCTTGTTTGCCGTATTTGTTGCTCATGTAATCATCTCACTAAAATTGGTAATTTAGAATGGCTTACTAGCTTTCTGCCACTTGCCTTAAAGGGTTTATATGTAACTTAATGAGTAATTTATATCAGATTGATTGTCTATCCTGGCTTTAAAAGTCTAGATCTTTGTCCTACTGTAATTTAGGGTAATTCTATTAACGCTTTCATCTGGTGTGTAATGTTAATTCTATTATGCTAACTTAAGGGGTGATCTTATTGTGATTTTTGAACTTATATAATTTATTTATTCATTTGGGGTTTGTCATCGCTTTTAAAACCATATAGGTCATATCATGAAAGGTAGTTTTGTGGGCAGAGGAAACCAATACATACAGTTGGCCAAGGTTCTGTACTGTAAACTGATGACAATCGATAAGCAACCCCCAACTTTCCCACATAAGGTCCAGGGTTAGAATGCCAACCTCAGAGGTGGGAGGCGAGTGTGATACCACTGTTCCACCGTGGCACCTTTGAACTCGTGTAATTGTAACTTTGGAGCTGCAGGTCACCCCCTTTTTAATGTAAAGTGGTAGGTGTTTTGTGTATAAGTATATAGTACTCATAATATAGTAGTTTAAACTTAGAAATAAAATAATTTCCCTCAACCTTGCTGGCTCTTGGAAACGGTTATTTGTCTTCAAAGTTAATTCTTCTGCTCCTTTACATAACTTACACTGTCTGCTCTGAAAGACTTTATACTTTTCATCTCTTCTCTATCTCATGGTGTCAAACGGTATTTCTCCAAGCCGTGGGCCACGGACATGTCTAACGTTATTTTTCTTTTTGTTTATGTCATCCCTATTTGCACTGACACAATTCTGTGCCAATCCTTGACCTTGTGTGGACCTTCCATGCGTCTTTATTGTTAATTTACTGTGTTACTAATGGTCTTTTTGTATGGGCTTAGTGTGGGAGGGAGCTAATTAGTACATGGCTTACCATTTGCTTGCCATTTGTGATACCTCAATCTCATGGCAAAATTAATATTAAAATCTTTAAATATCATACCCGTATCATTTCATATTAGTCTGTATTATTTCATAAATGTTGATTCAGAAGGCAATTTGTTATATTGATAAATGATACACAAATGGCGTCATATATTTATTTGCATTAATGTGACAAAAACTGAAAGGTTTTCCCAAAATGTACGATTAACTTCTGTGCTTTTGGAGTCTTTATTTATGCTACATGCTTTCCTATGATTTCCCCAGTGAGTAAAGTGACTTGCCAATGCAAAAAAAGCAGGTGGTCTAGTGTTGTTTGTGATTTGTTATCTTTCCTTTAACATTAAAGTAAAAGAAAAAAACTTTGAATGATTACACAAATAGGGTGCAGGAAATTAATGGTCAGATCAAAAGGAAGAGCGTTTTGGTATAATCTAAATGGATGGGTATTTTCAATATATTGAGTTGGAGCTCTGAATAACAATTACCACACACAAATAGCTTCGTAACATACACCAGTATTAATATTTTGTTTAAGGTTTTTGAGTAGTAATTTTTATTGCTATCCTTTTTAGATTTTCAGGTTTTGAAATTTCTAGCCAGTCCACATACAGTGAAACACACTATAACGGCATGTTCATACTTCTCCGGATAAAGGGCTTTGATCATTGTTGCATGGCTGAATAAGTCATTTGGCATCTACACATGGTCTCAGATGATGATTAGTCACCACCCACTGCGGCTACTGGTGGAAGTGTCACCTACATGTTAGGACTGTAACAAAATTGTGTATTGCCATCTCTCTGGCTCATAAAGACGCATCACCATAAATCTTGATCCCTATATATTTGTGCAGATATCTCAGTCCAGCTCAAAGTGTGATTTAGATTGCACAACTACAAAAATGGAGACTAATACAGCATCTACATAAATTACTGGCAGAGCAGCAGCAGATGGATTTATAAGATGCCAGAACATGGCTAGCCCAAATACTGGACAATGGGTTCTAACTGGTTGATGGTGGAACTTCAGTGACAAAATAGCTAAAATCAGAAACTCATTTTCCTCTAGTGACTCATTCACTCTGCCTCCTCCACCTGATGTACCCAGCTGCTTTAAACAAGTTTCTCAAGAGGAAATTAGAAAAATTATCATGAAGTCACCCACTAAATCTTGTTTGTTAGACCCATGGCCTACATTTCTTGTTAAGGAATGTATTGATATTTTACTGCCCTCTATCACCAGGCTTGTTAACTGCTCATTGTCAGAAGGTGTTATACCTGATGAGTTCAAGAAGGCTATTGTAACGCCATTGATTAAAAAGTCATCACTACCACCCAATGACTTAAAAAACAACAGACCTGTTTCTGGGTTGGGCTTCATATCCAAACTTGTTGAACATGTTGTTGCTTCTCAATTGAATGACCATGTCAGTTTGAACGGACTAGAGAATGTCAGGCAATCTGCCTATAAACTGGGTCACTCAACTGAATCTGCATTGCTTTCAATTAAGAATGATGTTCATTTGGCTTTTGCTAAAGGTGAGGCTACTGCTGTCGTTCTCTTGGATCAATCAGCAGCGTTTGATACTATTGATCATGATACGCTACTTAATTCTCTTAGCTCCTGGTTTGGTGTGAGCGGGGTTGTCCTCGATTGGTTTAAGTCTTATCTCTCAGACCGTGTTCAGTGCATTAAGATTGGGTCAATTTTATCTGATGCCAAAAAGCTGTTGTATGGTGTGCCTCAAGGCTCTGTCCTGGGGCCAATCCTTTTTTCACTCTATACTACTCCACTGAGTAAAGTCATACGGAATCATCCTGGTATTAGTTTCCAGTTCTACGCTGATGACACACAATTGTATGTACATCTCATAAAAAATGTTGCCTCGGCCCTTGATAAGCTGTCACACTGCATTGAAGACGTAAAGAGATGGCTCTCTACAAATAAGCTCAAGCTAAATCCTGATAAGATCGAATTCATTGTGTTTGGCTCAAAGTCTCAGGAAAAAAACTTAATCAGTCCTTCCCGGTCAACATACTTGGTAATCTTATATCACCAATAGATGCAGTTAGGAACCTTGGTGTCTGGTTTGATTCAGATTTCTCATTCTCTTGCCATGTTATGAAGGTCTGCAAGGCTTGTTTTGCTCATGTCCGGGATCTTAAGCGACTCCGAGGACATCTGACACATGAAGCGGCTCTTATGGCTGCCAATGCTCTGGTCGGAAGCCGACTTGATTACTGTACCTCTCTGTTCAGAGGTCTCTCAGTTCTAGATCTGCGCAAACTTCAATGTGTTCAGAATAGCCTTGCCAGAATTGTTGCCAACACCACCAAGTACTCACACATCACTCCAGTTAGAAAAGCACTACATTGGTTGCCGATTAAGTACCGTTCTATCTTTAAGACTGCCATGCTGGTATATAAGTTCCTACACAGTGGTAACCCCAAATACTTTGAACCCTTCCTGATTCCCAGACATAGTGCATACAACACACGTCGAAGTCAATCTGATGGCATATTTCTTGAGGTTCCCCACTTTGCTTCAGTTTTCAAGTCTCGAAAACATTTTGGACTCAGTTTTGCGTATGACGCACCTATGATTTGGAATAACCTTCCTGATGAGGTCCGCTCTGCAAACTCACTTGCCTCTTTCAGGTCAAAGTTGAAGTCATACCTCTTTGGAAAAGCATACCCACCCTAAATTTCCAATCTCCTTCTGCTTTCTCCGCGGTGCTGACCCCTGCTATGTCTCTGGTTAAATATTGAACAATGTTTTTGTGTGATGCGCCTTAGAATCTGTCTTTTGACGGAGATTAAGCGCTATAAAAGTGTTATTAGAATTAGAACTTAAAAATTAAGATGTTACAGATTAAACAGAGATTTCAGCAGGATGGGTCTAGAAAAAGCCTCATGAACTACTGTACAGACTGGCTTCCTAGATTGAGAAAAGTACTCATTCTACAGAAAAGTCATCAACAGCGGAGTCCGACATGCAATGGCATTGAGATATCTTGTCACAAGAAAAATTTAAAGGAGGCTGATGTATGACTTCGATGCAGCCCACAACACCAAACCCAAGATCATCAGAGAATGCTGAGAAACCCACCATTTTCTTTGTGGTAGAAAGCCACAGGTCTGTCTTCTATAGCTGGAGTGCCAAGATTGCCAAGAATTGCAAAGATCTTCAAAGGAATTGTGAGAAATTACACTGACAGAAAAGGTAGGTAGAGGGCAATTCAAGCACACTATGAGATATACCAGTTTAGCACAGTGGACGACAACAATAGTTGAAGCAAAGAACGAAGGACAAACGGTCCCAAAATTCTCGTCAATATGAAGACAGATAATCAACAATGGAGTTGAAAGTAAGACTTACGAAGATTTAAGCGGATATACCATGGGTGATGAAGACTTCAAAATCGCCAGCACCCACACCCATACCCATGGGTATCATACAATGTCAAAGTGTGCACCAAATCAGTTGACCAGAAAGGCATTATATTTGTTTTTACTATGAAGGCGAATTGCCCAAAACAGTGGCCAATACCTGACCCTTTATTGCAAAGTAAAGTCAGTCAAGGTCACCAGACAAGTACTATAGCGCCTGTGACTACTTCAAATTTATGTAGGCCATTTATGTCTTGGGTTTTTTAATATAATGAAAATAAATAAGGCCCTCCTTGCCGTTTACCTCCTTGCAATCCTTCATGAGTCCATAAACTTGTTTTCCTACAGCTTCTCCCAGTCTCTGGTACAAACTATCCTCTGACATAGCACTTCATCTTCAACATATTTCAGGAAAAGGGCTTAAAACTAGATTATTTGACAGATTTTTACATCTTATTTTTTTCTTGATTCCTCTGGCCCCCTGGTTTACACCCATTGTATGAAGAATATGCCTTAATGAATTTAATTGAGATTATGTTTTCGTACCTTGGAATCTGCTTGCAGAGAGATTATTCACTGTAAATGTGTGATTAGATTGGGTTTCTGTATCTCAGTTAATCCAATTGGAAACTCAGATGTTTTTTTTTCTATTTGGCACAATATGGTCTGTATGTAGTCTATTTTGTATTGTTTGTGTTTATATCTGGTGAAGTATCTCCTTAACTACAGGACTCAAAGTCCAAAATCTAACATAAACAGAAAAATAGATTGGCTTTGATTATTTTATAATTTGGATAATCAGAATTACTTTCTTCCAATAATATTGCTTTGCTTAGTCATTTGGTACTAAGTTGGTAAAAGAAGTGATTAGATTTGTTTTGATAAAAATTACAAAAATCCAACTAATTAATATATGCTTCATATTTTCTTTAATCAGAATGTGGTGAGACATACTGCTTTTGAATAGTGTAAATATTTCATCACTCCATCTGGAAGTCAAACAGTTCGTCCCAGCTGTACTGATATTTCCTGTAGTAGCCATTCAACTGAACGGTAGGCAATAAAACAGGTGTTCAGATTCATTTGTTTGACAAATGTCAGGTCAAATGACCAAAACAGTTCTAGGTGAATTATTTGCCAGTATTGTGCTTCATTTCTTCAGGGTTTGCAACAAATATGATGTTCAATGTTGTACATTAGACCTTAAACCAAAACACCCTAAATCAATTTAGTGATTAACTAATTAAATGACTAATTTGAACTAATATATCTGCTAAGAGTAATCATGGATCACAAAAGACCAATATTGGTGAAATGGATCAACCATCTTTTTATTTTCTCCATTTATTATTTTAGAAGATTCACTGTAAACTAGGTTTTACACTTTACATTATTATTTATTCATTTTATACTTGCTAGTTTTATAGAATTTAGTTTTTTTTTATATTGTCTATATGTAGTTGATATACCGTTAATACGCATATCTTTTGTACAACTTCTATATGTAATGATGTACCCTTACCGCACATAGAACATTTTTGTGTATTTTTTCTACATGTATTGTTATACTGTTAGCCCATATAGAAATATCATTTTCTATATGTTTTGATGTATTGTTAGCGCATATAGAAACTTTGTCTCCGTTAAGGGGACTGTATTATACATAGTGATAGTAGTATATAATGAGTTTCTTGCTGTAAATCTTGTTGTTCATATCTAAAGATTGAAAGGAATCTTCACATCCCTACCATAGGTGGCGTTGGGACTAGTTTCCCTCAATAAAATGTAAGATTTATAGTTGGACGAAAACAGGACCTTTTGTGTCATACTGTTGATTTCTAAACATTTCTGGAGTTTGAATTTTACACACCAGGGGTCTGTATTCAACAGCAATACTTAGATAATGTGACCTTAGATCTAAGTAAGGGAAGGTTTGAGGAGAGCATGTCTTCTTATAATTTGCGGTCTACCAAAGCGGATCATATTCAACTTCCCATTTAGTTACAGTTGAATGATGCCACTGAGTTCCTTTCAAAACTCCTCCAAGAAAACAATTAGTCTATACAGCAAATCGGCTAGGAATTGGACAGTTCTTCCAAGTTGGATTTAAATTGTAGCGATATTGTGGCGCATTCTGATGCGGAAAAAACATGAGAGCAGGAAAGTGAAAAACCCGGTGATGCAAATGATACCACATCCAACAATTTAGCAGTTCGACAAATGATCAACTCTCAGAGATTGAGTCAGTTGCAAACAATTAGCCAGAGACTCGACAAGATAGAGCAAGCTCGCTGTGAGAAAACAAATGATCCTAAAAAAGTTAAAACAGCAAAAGCAAACACTCCAGTACTGACAGGCCATAAAATTGCGGTACAAACCAGGGTTTACCACAGAATGCGGACCAGATCCCACCGTTGCTATTAGACAAGATCTCTTGATTCAGGCCCAAGTTGAGAAAAGACTTAGCAGAGGCAGAAAAAACAGGTACACATAAACAAAAATCCTGACGATGTGGCCCTGTTGAGGTCCTTGTACCAAATAAAGTAAAATGGCCACACAAATATGTTTTGTCCAGTTCACTGTAAGAGCGTGTTTCATATGATCAGCTTTCCATTATTCAATCGATGACTGGCTTCTGCCGCATCTTGCGTGATGAACAAAATAGAGATGAAAATTCTATGCTTGATTATCTGGGATGTGGCAAAAGCAAGTCATGCCGTTCTTTTATGCCGGATGGAACAAATCAAAGATTACGCCCAAGTCAATAAAATCAACAGGATCAGAAGGTCAAATGCCCAAAAACATATCTCTCCAGTCAGCACATCTGGCCAGAATACAGGTTCCAAAAAGTACACAACTAAGACCACAGAAAGTATGCCATGCCAGTACTATAACCCAGGGATCTTGTGTTCATCAAAACTCATATGACACACGTGGCACACTATAAACAAATCTGTACCCATTGCTTCGCTACTTCTTGCAAGACATTCACACATTCTGAATTACAGTGTCACATTAACACCAGGATCCCAAAAGGTACTTCAAATACTCTAGAGAGAGATAATTCGTTGCCTCTGATGGGACTTCTTCAAAAAAGTATAAGAGTTGAAATACAATTAGTCTAAGGTTAATTCTATCAAGCATTTGTCATTTTATATATGCCCAGTCTGCCCTTAAGCAGGAAGAAGCTTATCTGGTGCTTTGCAAACAAGTATGTCAACTGAATTAACACACACTGTCAGTCAGCTGACTATTGATTTAATGCCCACATTGGACACAAAAGTAAATCTGTTCACTTGGGGAATAAAAACAAAACTGGGTTAATTGTTAGGGGGATAAATATCATTTTGGTCAGCTCTGACAAATCTGTTTATATGCAAGGTGGTCTACCACCAAAACAAGCCAACAGTAGCATAGCAACTCAAACAAATTTTAATAGTTGTCAGACAACTCATGACCCCAATACTCTTGATAATTTGAACCACCGCATACCAGATCATGTGTTCACTGATAGGCACAACAATTGCAACAAAACAGCGAAGCTTTCAGCTGCCTCCCACTCACTCCCCTCAAGATATACAATGGTGATCCCACCTACTATGAGCAAATCCTCAATATCATCACTGCACAGAAGATTGTTACACAAACTGGAATTCCAAACTTTTTAGGGGCCAAATCCCCATTATTTCTCAGCTTAATCCCCAAAGATGGCGTTTTCATTTAGCACAATTTTGGGATAAGCAGTTGCTCGACTTAATACAATTCGACTTCCGGTTAGACTTTCATAGAGGTGGCATTCTCCACCCTACGGGAACAAACCATGTTTCGGCATTGCAAAGAACAATGCGTGTTGAACAGTATACTGCAGAGGAACTCTCATATGCTGCCATACATGGACCGTTTCAAGAAAAACCTTTCCCAATGCATATTTCCCTGTTAATGGTGAGGGATAAGCCAAACTCCTCTAAGAAACATAACATTATGGATTTGAGTTGGCCAAAAGGTTTTTTCTGTCAATCATGGTGTGGCAAAAATACATATCTAGACACATATTTCACATTACATTATCCTTCATTAGATAACATTACTGAAGCAATTCACAACTTAGGTCCTGATGTGCTCCTCTATAAAACAGATATCAGCAGGGCATTTCGCCATCTCAAAATTGATCCAGGTGAACAAGATCTCTTAGGTCTGCACCATAAAGGTTTTCCACTGAGGTTTTCTTGACCCTTACCTGTGTTTTCAATCTGAGGCCTTTACTTTTGACTTTCTACCTCAGATTGGTTCTACTTCTTGTTCAAGTTCCCTTGGCTCAGAGGCCTAGTGGTGATAATCAATGAGTTAATTGCATACTCGGCAACCTGCTGAAGTTTGAATCATTGATTGTAATTAAACTTAAGTGTCAGTTTATTGTAATTACAAGCATTAAACAGGTTTAACTTAGTGGTAATGGGAGTGCTGAAGTTTGAATAACTGATTATAGTTTAACTTCTTTGTCATCAGTGTATCACCATTCTAAGCATTAAACAAGTAAAATACATCAGTAATGACAGCTACAGCTGAAGTTTGAATTCCTACTCATTCTTAATTTTTAAATTGCGTGTTTTATATAATATTCTACTTCAATATCCATTTTACATCAGATTTATTTCTTAACTAAATGTTGCTTAATTGTGCTTGCTATAATGTTAAAGACCAATAAAAGTTTAAATCCCATTTTTTCTATCCTTGAGTTCGGGGGGAATGATTTGGTTCTTCAATGTTTTTTTATACATTATAATGTAAACTGTGGTATAAAATAATTTTAATAATGTATGTTACAATATTGTATTTGTTTTTGTTTTGGGCATCAGACCGGTCTCACATTTCACACAATGTGGAGTCTACCTGTGGCTTGTTCCTCTTCAAAGATGATCCCAATCCGAACAGAGACTCCAAAATGTTTATAGCGATTTTTTGACAATGTTTGCTCAACGATTGGAACTATTAATCACACATGGGTCGTATTGTCAAACAAGGTAGGGTGTAACCCTGGCGTAGTCCTCCACAAAGAAGATCCAGAACTACATCGGGACTCCAGAATTTTATGCCAATATCTAGTTCCAGATTCCTGGCCAAAGGTTTGTGCTCGCTCAAGTACTACTTTTTATGATATAACATCAAAGGAACAATGAAGTCCAGATGGGACATATTTTTCTGATATCCCCTTTAAAGGCATTTTATTCCAAACATGCAATGGTTTGTGACAACACTTTGGACAATATAGCCCAGAAGCACAACTAAGTAGGTCAGGATGTTTTCTACTACTCGCAAGGTTATTGACCTATATACACTTAATCTTCCTTCCTACAGACAAGAAACTCGTTTGACAGAGGTCTGGAACTCCTTTGTAACAACAAACAGTTGTTTATCATATCAAATGAGTGTTTATTAGACAAACAATGCCTAGTAGGTATTGCAAGCAGACTGCTTTGTTGTGTGAGTTCAATTTTGACACCTAAAACTACGTTTTAAATTATGTTTTAGCTAAGGGATGTTGATTTCAACTCTATAACATGTGTTACTTACAGATGTTGTACCATATTTTAATTTATTTTGGTGAGTTTTCAATTTAAACATTGATTTTCTCTTTGGAAGTGGTGGCACTGAAAATAAGCATGAATACAGGAAAGCTGTGATGTATAGAATAGGCATGGATGTTGTAAACAAAGTTGTATCATAAATCAAAAGGGACGGACCACTCAATACAATGAAAGGGACTTACGTTAGATAAATGCTGAGCTGAGTGATGTACCTCATCATTTCTGTGCTGGAATTTATGTAATGTGTACACTACCTCGCAACTGCTACAGCTCAGCAAGAAGTAAGCAGACTTTCTAAGTGATCTTAATTGAGCAAGCAACATTTTCCCTGATCACACTAAAGGCAATATTCCTACATTTATAGAAATTGATAGCCATTTGATGTCTTATCATAGGATGTCATCTTTGTGTGGGTCCGACTCTCACAAGTGGCAATGCTGAGGGCCTGTCCTAAAATGATCCTCGCTGTTGAACGGTATGCCTTTGACATTCATCCATGTACTACAAAACATCTGTCAGCTATAACTTTTCACAGCCACCCACAAAGTTTTGTAGAGCTTTAAAATGTTTAAAATTAACGACTGCCCATAGATGGTATAACTGTCTATAACTGCAGGTTGTCTTATCATTTCTGTATCTGTTCTGTTGAATTTCTTCCCTGTCCTGTCTTATTCTGTTTCTTTCTCTGTCTCCATTTAAGTCTAAAGTTTGCTGTAACGTTGCTATATCTTTTCTATACCACTTCTGAATCTTTATTGCATCTTTTCTTTGTCAAACGGTAACCACTGTTTTCCTCAATTCTGATTTTTTTTTTGCATAACAAAATTGTAGCTACAGGTGTGCACCTGGGTTTCACAGAAGGTACAGCATTCCACCTATGCCATCTCTAGCCACCAGATACAAACACCCGTTTTATAATCTGATTGGTATATTACCTATCATACTAAAGTCAAAGTTATGGCTTTTAAATATCCAGGCTTACAAATAAATATTCCAATGTTTTAATGGTCTTAACTTGGCAAACACCTAATATATTCTGACAAAGTTAAAGTATTGTATTTTACGCCCTAGGGCAACTAGTCCCTACTACATATTTCTCAACCACATGGGTTCATACGATTTGTATCTGGCTTTATATTTTCTTTGTTGTTTTAATTATGATTTGACAGATATTTGTTTGAGGTTTTCAATATTTTGTCATCAGTAAAGTAGAATTTATTTGTGTAATTATAGCAGAATAATTTGGAGTTACTTTAAAAGCGGTCAGGGGTGGGGTGGCGGGTAGGGGCAGTCAGGGGGAGAAAAAATGAAGACGTTTCCCATACTTAACAGAAAAAACAGCATGGGTAAAGTGCTATAGCTTTAAAGGAAACATAAAATGCCGCCTCTTAGTACAAAGAAAAAACTGTTACAGGATCCTCAGATTGTACTGTTACATGACATCCAGCATTCTCTTATCTAACTTTCAAGGACAGACAGTTAAACCTCTTTCTCATTGTTGCGTTCGATCACCAGACAGCTCCCCAGCTGTCACTAAACATTGTATGAACAAGTGAGTCTGTAAACCTAATCCACGTTAACGTAGTTACTTTGGATCCATTAGCTAGGCTGCTATTTCCAAATGTGCAAAATGAAAGGGAGCTAAACCAAACCAGTGCAGTTTTTGGTGCAGTAAAAGGCACTTTTTAATTACCTTAGAGCTATGTTTTCATCATTTCAACAATGGGTACCCCTGTATTACTGAATGAATCCTTTGTGTGCTTGATTCTTCTTGGGGTGGGGGTGGGGGTGGGGGGTTAAACAGTCCTATTTCCTAGGTCTGTCCTTAATGGTGAAATCCTGTTAAATCTTAGCTTTGATGTAAACAGTGGGCCGTGCATTTATATATAAAACATAAAAAACCCAGTGGCTACCGAGGGTCTTGCATATTTTATCCGTTTTTTTTCACAGTGAAATCCTCTATTAACCTTTATATCAGTAGCACTATTATTGCTTTAGTATGAATGTTAAGTATGTGGTATTTTATTACAATGAAACAACTCAACAGTGGTTCCCTTCTCTGTGTTAAAAATGTCTTATGGGAGATCTGTTACTTGTTTAATGATGTGAACTGGATTTCTGGACTTAATTCAATGATATTTTAGTATTTATGTCTCCCTGTTATCTTTTCACAATATAGAATGAAAATAGGCAAAAAAAGATGTTTATTCAATGATATTACAGGAAAAGGTTTTAGGGGAATTTGAACCTATAACTCCAGGTTAGCTTTTACTGAAACCCCTACTATCAAAACCAGTAACAGTGATTCTTACTAACTTTAATGTCATTCGCTGAAAACATATTTCCATTTTACCAGACAGCTCAGTTAACTAAGTCAATTAAATTACCAACCACCCTTATCACTGAATATAGAGCATTTGTTGATTTCAGGCCATCCATCATTATTTAAAAATATAGTTTTGTTCCACACACGTTTGTTTTCAATCCATCATTTTGGTCAAACCTTTGTAAATACAGTCACGCAGACTGTATAAAGAAGTAACAAAAAGTGAGGGTTAGCCCATATGTCCAATAGGACTACAATATATTACCGGTGTCTGTATACAAGTTGATTGATGCCTTCTAGTTACAAACAGTGCAAATAGACCAACTCCAGCACAAAAACACTGGTACCCTGATTTTCTTCGTACCAGGTTTTCAATCCTATGAAATGCATATTTTTACACCCCCTTTGCTATACTGATTCTCGCCATAAGCACAACCTGAAATGATTATTGATTATTATTCTTATTTAGCAATACCCAGCAAGGTATTGTAATCATGTCTGTTGACCTGGTTTGGGTAGAGACTGCAGAATTGCTTATGGGGGTGTTCCACTGGGACCGTCTTGTCAGTAACTATGGATTTTTCAGGGTCGGGAGCAATGTTTAAAGAGTCAGTTATGATCAGTTGTTTTTAATGTGGTGGATTGACAAAATGTAAAACATGTTTGATATTTAACCTACTCTGCCCAACTTTGTATCCAGACCTTGGCTCCGCCCACCTGGTCTCTACAGCTTGTTGGACACACTTCCCATATTGTCCTATACTGTAACTCTCTTTTCTGAAAGCGCTTTTGGGCCTGTCATGGTTCAGTAACTGAACAACACTTCCTGGCAGGCCGTACACACAAATCAAGCACATTTCAAAGGAAACTGTCCTGTCATAAACATAACTGACCTGACTTGGTCACTTCCTGTCAAGACGGAAAGTCTCCAGGTCTTCAACTGTAGAGTCGGTAACATCTCAGCAGGACAAGTCGGGAACACATCACAACAAGCTGTAAACAGACACTGACAAGGAGGTTACAACAACAGACAAGCTAGGATGTGTAGGACAAGCCGGCCTCATTTTACTAACTCACAGTTTGTAGGCTATGAAATTCATGTCTATATAAGGCGAGTCGGTTTGTGAGATGCTTCATTTGGGATCTGGCATTGGACAGATTACATCTGGCAGCGTTAAAGATAAGACTTTTGTTTTTTAAAAATTAACTAGCATTTAGTGTTGAAATACAAGTTGGGTTGACTTATTGATAGGCTTTTTTTTCACAAATGCTACTTTTAAAAAGAAAGATGGGTCCTAAAAAGGGCAGAATAATAAGGAAGATCTAAGTCCCCACAGACACACCTACAGAGTTTGAGTTGGGGGATACAGCTGACATACAGAGGGGGTGGAGGAGAGAGAACAGAGAGATAGGGAGATGGAGGCACAGAAACAACAGAGGGAGGAGACGGAGAGGGAGGAAGCCAGGAGGAAGGAAACTACACACTCAACAGAGGAGGGAGTGGCTAAAAAGTATCCAAGAAATGAGAGGAGTGACACTAAAATAGACAGAGAGGGTGGAGGAGAGACGGGCACATTTCAATCTCAATCCAGGCAAGAAGGGGCATATGATGAACATTTATTTAACAGACTCAGATGAGGAGGCTACTGTGGACTTTGTCAAGGATTATGAGGAGCCAACAAGCACTTTAAGGACAAGGCCATCTAGGAATGCTTTTGGGAGAGGTTTGCCAGGAAAACTCACCCAGTTCAAGTCTGGCCAAGCTCCCAAGGAAATGACAGAGAACTGAACATCAGACACAAGGGACTCAGCAAATATTCATCCTTCAAGTCCCCTACCCAAGGAGCCAGTGCATCCATTGCCTCAGCAAACATTCCTGAGGTTCAACTGATACAGATAGTATGGAAATCAGCATGCGATCAGACACTACAATACAGAATTCTCAGTGCAGTGTCCCAGCTTTCAACTGTCGACCAGCAGCTCATGGACCAGTTTACACAGATGAAAACCATGCTGTCATTTTTTCTCGAGCCAAGGCAGAAGACCACCACAACAGCCTTCTACAACTACCTGGGATATGAAGTTGAGGCTTTAGAAGAAAAAACTTTCAAAAATTCAAAAACGAGGCTGTGAAACTTTTAAGCAGGATGCAGAGCAGGGCAGAGGAAAGGACTCGTAAGCCCCAGCAACCTACTCTTTCTAGGAGAACCAGTGCCACTCCCACATCTGTGCCAAAGACTTTTCAACAGCCACAGCAACCAGCACCAGTCAGAAATCCATCGACCAACCAACGACCAACAAGACGGGCCTTCAAGGCTGCTTACTTTTACATTGACCCCAACAAAGCACTCAACCCACTGTCAGTTACCTCAGCCACAGGCGAAGAAGATTCACACAACATATCAGGACTCTCTAGCTTCTTTGGGAATCTACAGTCAGACATGAGCTACCAGCAGATCAATACACCTCAACCATTTTGCCAAGTGACGTACATCAACAAGCCACCTCTCCTCAAAGTCACCATCTTGCAGCAAGAGCCTCAGCCCAGTCTGAGTCTCTCCAGCAGTCAGCCGACCCCAAGCAGCAGCAGTAGTAGAACTACTGCACTTGGCTACAATCGGTCCTTTTCAGGACCACTGCTGTAAAATTTATAGGTCCTTCTTAGGACCCCCCGAATCTTCCCTATTTGACACAAATCCAAAAAAGAAGTCTTACACCAAACACATGATCCCCCCAAACACACAGAAAAACACAAAATGAGTGAGTGTGTGATTAATGAAAATTGGAAGTTAAAAAACTTTTTTAACTTTTAAACAAAATTAGAAAATTTTGAAATAATAACATGAAAAAAAAAAGACTTACATCCAAATACATCCAAAATGAAACTTTTTCTTAGTGTTACTAAGAACACTGAAGTTTTGTGATTTTGTACTTTGTGATACATTTCGTGTTTGTGAATAGAATAGAATATTTAATGTTACAGCATATGTTTCATGTGACAACTGCATTCATTCATTTCTCTGAAGTAATTGCATGGCATACCTGAATTAGCTTTAATAAAGTCGATAAAAATCTGGCCAAAGTGTGGGGTTTCATTGAGTTAATTTTAACATAGCCTTTACGACATTTCTATCAGTCACATCAAGACAGGTAGTTGTTAGGATGGATGAAAACAGTGCATACTAGTTGCTCAGTTTTATATAATAAACACCATCATGCACTGGCAAGGTATTACTAACTGTCCCACTTCAAGTCAGGATTGGAACCGAGAACCTGAAAGACTGGAGGTGAGGGTTCTACACACTATGTCACCTTGACCTTTGTCCAAGTGTATGGCCAATGCAAATGTTTATTGTTCTAAAACTTTTTAATGGTAAAAAACACACCCCCTTTGTCAATCTGGGATTTGAGAACTGAAAAGGTAGTGTCATTTGATCACCACAGATTATTGTTTTACCCAAGAAAAACATTGCTTAATATCATAACTCATCGCCCATTCATTGTACGCAAAATGTATTTTAGGCTGCCAACTTTTGCAATAAACTTCATAGATACTTGAAAGGAAAACATCAAAAAACAAGATAATTATGTATTGATAGTCTTGTCACACACCCTTCCTCTTGTGATTTACAGGGGAAAGTTTTCGTCCCAGGACGAAAATCTCCTCAAATTACAAAGATCACACATTTGGAGTCTTTATATACAAGTATCAACGAACACCACAGCTTACTCTGGTATAACATCATCTTTTGACAGCACTGACAAATTCTTCTTTCCAGACTAAAAGGGCATAAGCCCTAAAGGTATTTTATTACTTGATGCAGTTTTTTTTTACTGTTTTAAAATACACAAACTTTATTTAAATTTTCAACAGCAGATTCCTACATAAGTCCCTCTGTACTTGGCAGTTGTTAATTATCTGAGATAGGTATACATTACAATGCACTTGCCATACAGCATTAGTTTGTTTATTTTAGCATCACACTTGACAGAGGAATGAAGGTTCTTAAATGCTCTTTGATCCCTCGACTTTGGGCTTTAAGAAAAGCCCGAATATCACTATAAGAAAAGCAACAGAACTGACCTTTAATTTCATCAATGTGTGGATTTAAAATTATTATATTACAAGTAAACTTGTAATGAAATCCTTCCTTTCTGTAGAATGCTTTACAGCGGCTCTGTTATATTATTATCTCTTCCAAGGAGGGTATATAATTGTGTCAGTCTCTCTATTTGTTTGCAAATTAATTCGAAAAGTTGTGGACAGATTTCGATTACAATTTAAAAAAAAATTTTGATGGTGATCATGACGTTTTTTTTATCATTGCATTTATATTATAAGCAAATATTGGATGTGTTAGGCCTTGGCAGAGGTCTGTGATCTCCAATTCTCTTGTTTTAAAATTACTGATCAAAATTATAGTCCCTATTCTTACTGCTTCGCAAGTTTAAGTACCACAGCTGGAACACAGACTGTTTATTTGTGCTTGTTTTCTGTAATTTATAATTAAAGTCAATTGTTTTATTAAAAAAATATACATTGACCAACCAGCTGCTTAATCACTTATGGCACATTCACACTGTTCTGTATGGTCGAATCAACATATATTTGAAATTTGGTTTTCAACGATGTCCTTGGGGCCACCGTGGCAGAGTGGTAACACTCTCGCCTCCCACCACTGAGATCTGAGATTAGGGTTCGGTGCCCGGCCCGGCCTCAAGTAAAGCTGGTAGTTGCTTGCTGTTGGTAGGCAGTTTACAGTACAGAACTTTGACCAACTGTATGTACTGGTTTCCTCTGCCCTCCTAACTACCTGTTATGATATAACCTGTACAATGTTGAAAGCGACATAAACCCCAAATAAATAAATAAATAAATAAATGGGTAAATAAATAAATGGTGTCCTTATTGTTATGGAAATGGACCTTGAAAGTGGGTGATGTACATTTAAAACCAAGCCACACTGTAAAGCAATACCATGCCTTCTTCACCCCGCTGTGAGTAGTTTAGCATGTGAGAGGTTGTGATAGGGTATCACTTTAGTTACACGCAACTCATTGCCTCAGTTATTCTTAAAACAGTGATTCTTGTTTCTGTGTAATTCAATTTCATTGGGTGACCTCTGACCTAGGGTCAGTTCTTTCCCGCTAAAAACCAGTTTGGCATCACTTTTGCAGTGAAAGTCAAACAAGGCAGTCGCCATTTTACTGAAGTTAAAAATATTTTTAAACTTTGTATTTTAACTTTAGTATTTTATCTGGCACTCTACTGGTTACAGTCTGTGGTCGCTTTGCTGGCCTGTGTTGGTGCTTGGAATACGTTTGCTTGTATGCACGGGTAGGACCTGTAACTTAAGGTGAGTTGGCGGGTTACTTTTATTACTTTGATTAGTAATTTTTATCATTTTAACTAAACGTTTTAATCTGTCCCGCTAACTCTACCTTCATGTGTACAAACATAGTGTAAATAGTTTTTATTTTAAACCCTGTGCATATCAAGTCAATAACGTAGCAATGCCCAAGAATTTTCATTGTTCTGGCTGTGGTGGCCAACACAAAAGACCAGTAGGTGTGAAATGCCAGTTCAAAGATGATATAAATGTTGAAAGTATTAGTTCGAATAGTATGAATTCGAACACCAATACTGATACAAACAACACTGACAATGTAAATCATGATATTATATCTGCGTTAACCAGTGTCAGTTCCAGGTTGTCTGCAATTGAGCAGCGTATACAAAAAACAGAGGAACAGCTGCAACAAGGGGCGGCGTCACCGTTTGACGGCGTCAACTCTCCCAGAAGTCTGAGTTCACACAGACCCTCACTGGTTGACAGTGACGTGGATGAGGAGGCAGTAACCCCTACCCCTGCTTTTCTCAAAAGTTCCAAGGGCATCCAAGATGCTGTGGACAGGCAACTCCAAGAACTCGCTTCTCTCAATGAAAGAGGTATGTTCAAATCCCAACGTGGAGGTAACGAACAAGTAACAGTAAAAAATAAAATACCTTGGCCCCAAAATCACATTCTCGTGGGTACCTCCAAGAGTAGAGTCACTTATGACAGTTTAAGTACTTTCCAGTGGGTCTCAGGATTTTGTGCAATTATTAAGGATGAGCAAAATGTAAACACAAAAAGTCAAATGTTGGACTATATGTCCGAGTTGATGGACGATGCCCAGGATTTTGGGTGGCCTTCGGCCAAAGGTGCCCATGCAGTCCTCCTGTGTCGGATGGAGGAGGGCAAAGTTAACTGGAGTATGACAGAAAAGATTGACAGGATTAGGAGGGCACATGCCCAAAAAGTGATCAATGTAGCCCCCAAAAAGGGCAACACTGAATCCCAGGGTGTCCCCTGTAAATTTTTCCAGTCACAGAAATGTCCCCATAAGACTGACCACCACACTGGGGGACAATTTTACAGGCACATATGTAGCTTTTGCAATACACTGGGAAAACGGTTTCCCCACCCTGTCAAAGAATGTAGAAATTCAAAACGTGTTAACACGGATTCAAAAAACGAATCAGGCACTGCATAACTGCAGTGCAAAAATCCAAAAATTCCACTCCACCGAATATCACCATTGCCAGTGGTAACCATGTCAGAACACGTGTAGTGAGTAGTAATGTATGGGGCAATGGGGAAAGTGTAAATTGGAAATCAGATTATCAAAGATAAAGGTTTCAGATTATCAGATTATCAAAGATAAAGGTTTCACATATGCACAAGTGCTTCAAAGAGGCACTGAAACTTTCATTGCCAAAAAACATCTGGGTTCGAACCAAGGTAGGAATCTTAGTAAGGTTCACACTCTTCTGGTGGATCCTGGCAAAGGTAAGGTAAAGAGTCAGGCAAATAGTAACAATGATGTCAAGGGAGTCGGTAGCAACAGCAGAAACCGTAAGTACTGTCGTACAGACCCAGTGACATGCTATAACAGATATACTGTGTTTCACAAAAACAACGCTGTCGTGTCGAGAAAGTATGAGACTGAAAAATTGCTTCCAAATTTTGGAAATGATCTGGAAAAGGTGACACAAAAAGGCAACCATATGGCTGACTCTCACAGTATTCTCAAACATGCGTCAGAAAATGACGCTAACAATGAACTTAACCAAAAATCCTGTGTGACGGTTCAATCCCCTAATAGACAAGGGGATGTTCTTCACAGTGACTTAGATACCAGTAGTACTACCAAATATGAACTCCCACTTCGATTGAAAAATCAAAAACTCGATTACAACCAAGTTATGGCCTCATGCCCTACCCTCCAGTTGTGGGATAAACAAAACTCCCTCAAGGTAGGATTCATACCAATGGGTGACTTACAGATGCCGACTGCAGTAGTCCAATCAGTATCCAAGGCAGATCCCTTGACCCTTCACCAAATAATCAAGGCCTCTGGGGAACATAACTTTAAAAAGTGTCAGATTTATATCAAATCTCAACTCAATCCAGATGCTTGGGATGAATTGTTAAAGGGCTATTGGGACACCCAACTTCCTCTCTTAGTCAGGTTTGGTTTCCCCCTGGATTTTGATAGAAAAACACCCCTGGAAAGTCACCTGGAAAATCACAACTCTGCCAAAGACTTCCCTCAGGATGTAAGGGCCTATCTGGAGGAGGAAAGAACTTATGACGCCATACTAGGACCTTTTGATACCCCACCATTGCCTAATTTACATACCTCCCCCTTTATGACCCGTGAAAAGCCTCACTAAAAAAACAGAAGGGTCATAGTGGACCTCAGTTTTCCCCAGGGTAGGTCTGTAAATGCTGGTAGTGCCCAAAATGTGTATCTTAACACCCCCTTCCTGCTCAAACTGCCCACAATTGATCATGTAGTGAAACGTGTCAGGCTGTTGGGTAAGGGTTGCAAAATCTATAAGATAGACATCAAACGCGCCTTCAGGCATGTCAAATTGGATCCTTTGGAGTATGATCTGTTGGGCTTGTGTCATAATGCCTGGTTTCTTGACACCTGCCGGCCCTTCGGATTTAGGCACGGGAGCGCCCTGTTTCAACGTTTAAGCGACGCTGTGCGTCACATGATGCGTCAACGCAACTTTGACGTCATAAATTATATTGATGATATCCTTGGAATTGAACTTCCAAGTCACGTTGATGCCTCATTTGACGCTCTAAGTGCCCTCCTCAACCACCTAGGCTTTGAAATTTCATATAACAAGCTGGTCAAGCCAGCTACTTGCGTCAACTGTCTGGGAATACTGGTGAATACTGAGAACTTCACATTATCCATCCCAGATGACAAATTGCATGAAATACAAAACAAATGCACCTTATGGTGTGGCAGGACTCGCTGTACAAAGCGTGAGTTACAATCCCTGCTTGGTAGCTTACTGTATGTTAGCAAATGTGTGCGTTCGTCGAGGTTCTTCCTCCATCGTCTCCTGGACGTTCTGCGCAGTATGCATGACAAGGATCAAGTACAACTGTCAGCTGAAGCTCAGAAAGACATAAACTGGTTTGCAAAGTTCACCAACACCTTCAATGGCATAACCTTTTTTGACCATAGGCCCATTGCCTTTCACATTGAGCTGGATGCATGCTTACAGGGTCTTGGGGCCAGATGTGGCAACCAAGTTTATGCTCTCCCAATACCTTTGGGCTACATGGACCTGAATATCGTCCACCTTGAAATGCTCAACATTCTGGTGGCTCTCAGGGTTTGGAACAGTACTTGGGCTAAATCTAAAGTATGTATTGCATGCGATAATGAGGCTGTAGTACATGTACTTAACTCAGGAAAAACCAGGGACTTGACCTTAGCTGCAATTGCCAGAAACATACAACTCCAGGTGGCTACCTGGGACATTAACCTTCAGGCTAACCACATAGCAGGTAAGGATAACCATATTGCTGACTTGCTCTCACGGTGGTCTCTCATGGGAGATCCCCAGGTAAACCTAAATAGGCTACTTCCCCAACACCAGTGGGTGGAGATCCAACAAACTCACTTACATCTTGATTGGTGTATTTGACAGGCTTGCCGCCTAGATTGGCTCCCTTGGCCAAAGAAGCAGCCAAGAAGACCAAATTGGCATTTAGACCTGGTACCACAAGCAGTTACCAAAGTATGTTTAGGCTATTCATAGCCTTCACAGTATTTATGCAAGTCTCACTTTTCTCACTCCAACCTATGGCAATAGTAGCCTACCTTCAATTTTTAGCTTCCAATGGCTTGTCAAGCCCCACCCTAGCAAACCATTTGGCAGCTATTAAAGCAAACTTGTCATTGTATGGAATCCCCACCCTCATTTTTCAAGACACCAGAATCAAATATTTTCAACGAGCTGTCACACTTCGCTCATCTTTTAAACCCTCACTTAAAAGTGTGATTGACATTGACACCCTTCAACTATTGGTTAGAGCCTGTGACTCTACCTACATGGGACAAGTGTTTAAAGCTGTTTATACTCTGGCATTTTTCTCATTTCTAAGATTATCTAACTTGGTCCCTCACTCAATAAAAACTTTTTCTCCCCTCTATCACCTAGCCAGAGGTGACATCTTATTTGCAAACCCAGGCCTTCAGATAATAGTTAAATTGAGTAAAACCATACAGGACAGGAAATCTGTCAAAATTCTAAAAATTTCTGATCTGGGTTCTAACCCCATTTGTCCAGTTAGGGCCATAAAAAATTTACTTAAAATCACCCCTGGATCCAACAACACACCCCTGTTTCAATACAAGACTTCCACTAAGTGGCTTCCACTCACAGACAACCAGGTCAGGCGACACTTTAAAAATCTATTGTCAAAAGTGAATCTCCAAAATTCCAATCTCACATTCCACGCATTCCGTCGTTCAGGTGCCTCTTTCGCCTTTAATTCGAATGTTCCACTTCAAGATATCCAGAGCCATGGCACCTGGACGTCAGAATGCGTCTGGAGATACATCACCCTTGATCATAATTCCTCTCATGAGGTGGCCAAAAACTTTCAAAAGCATCTCTACCTTTCCCCTACTCACTAGTTGGGGCTTGGGGCTTTCAACTCAAACCTCTACTGCTCCCCTTTTCTGTATATTAAAAAATTAAAATCAAATTACTAACCAAATTCTAGACATAAGTAATTTACCTGTGACCAAATTCAAAACATCAAGCTTAAACCTAAATCTTAACTTAAACTCACAGGTTATATGTAAACTCTCAACTTTGAGGTCACCCTAAACTTTAGTACCTCTGTTAGTACCTCAAATTATACTATTCATACCTAAACTTTAGGTTGACCTTAACTCTTGCCAAGCCTGGAGCTAAGGCCACCCTAACTTATTCATAACTTTTGCATTCAAAAAATTGCAACTCAAACTCGGCTTAGGGTCACCTCAAACTGCTGCCTAGCTAGGCTACTGTAATAATAATGAATCATACCTTTAACAGCCATTGACATGACATGTGTAAAAAATGTATATATATGGTCAATGGCTAGATGTCAATATCAATGTAATCTTAGTAGATATGTATAATTGTAAATAAATGATAGAGTAATAACTGTTAATGAATAAAAATAGTATTCCCCACACTGGGGTTTTATTCATGTGTTGACCTAACTGGAGGCAATGTGGCAAGTTTTAAAACATTTCAATAAATCTGCCATATACGGAAACACTATCAGCGTTGTGTTGAACTTGTCCTATGTAAATAAAATTCTGATTTGTTTACAGTTATTACAATGAGCCGATATATATTTTATTAAATTTTATTTTTACTCACATTGTAGATGTCATATACAGTTCAAACTTGTACAAAATGATAACATTATACCACCATAACAGACAAATGAACAAACCACATATAGCAAGTTGTTTGTACCTCTTATTACAAATACCTATTTTTAAAAACTTCTAACATATTTTCTATTAACTTTATAAACTCATGATTTTTCCCTTTTAATTTACTGAAATATAACTCTGTCTCTATGCTGCCATATAAATCTTTACAAAATATGTACTCTGAGAGTGGATTTTCATTCTTTTTAGACAGCTCATTAAGTTGTTTTGTAAATAGCATTGCCAGGTTCAACAAATGTAAGGTGCTATTTCACTGGCATGGAATACCTGGGAGAACTTCAAAAACAGTATAATTGAAGTGTAAATTATGAACCATTTTAGATAAATTTTTGACCACATTCCACAAATTTTGAACACAGTCACAATAAAAGAAGAAATACTCAATTGAAACAGTTAAAAACTTTGACACATTGGGTATTATATTATATGACACAGGTTTAGATAAAAAATACAAACTGTATATCTGTGTATGATACTTAACTTAACTTGGCTTTGAAGTTTAAAATAATTTGTCACTTTAGCTGGAAGTAGGTTAATTTTAGACCAGTTAAACTTATCCATGAAACGATAGTATTTTACCCATTTGTTTTGTGCTGGTGGAGTTGACATATTACATGTTATACCATTATCGATATCTTTATTGCTCAGTTTTTCAACATTTAATTTCAGGTGCAGAATTTCCCAGCTTGATGGTGTAAAGTCTAAAGTTGTGTTACTTTTGATTTTGGTTTTTCCATGCCATTGGAATAACTGACAGAAAAGAATGATATCTTAGGTCTTCTAGATCACAGTTGAACTCTATTTCAATTTCTTATATACTTTTAAAATTGCCATGTTTAACTAGCTGCCCAACTTGTCAAATGTTTGTCTCTTTATAAAGATGTGATTGGGGCTAATGGTTTTTCCACCAATTAAAATATACTTGTCATAAACTAGCTTTTCATTTAAAATTTCCTGTATACCATTAGGGGAGACAGCATAAAACTTATACCATGATTCTATGATCTGACTCTCAAATTTTGACAAACCTGAAGGAAACTTTGCAACAGGAAGCTTATGCAACAGAATACTTTTGTCTTTAATACCAGCACAGTGCAGAGCAAGGTTAGTTGATTTTGAGGTTGAGCTCAGAAACCTTTTTATTCATAACACTTTCATAGAACAAATCATGTTTTGAACATCAATCATTTTAGCTCCACCTAGGGTTTTGAAATTAACCATAACTTCTCTTTTCACTTTTGCCGTGCTTCCTTGCCCCCACAAAAATTGAAAGAATAATTTATCGACTTGTTTTATGAAGTATTCTGGTATATACATGCATTTAAGATTTGACTAAGAACCTTTGTTTTAAGTACTGTTGTTTTCCAAACATTGTTAAATGCATGTTTGACCATATTGCGATTGTATTTTTAATTCTTTTAATTTTATCATTCAGATTTAGCCAAATCATCTCATCTTCATTACTGCTAAACCATATGCCAAGCATTTTAAAACTTCCTTTTTGCCAGGATATACCTAACTTATGCTTATCAACATTTTATATATTCAGAGGAATAACTTCTGTTTTGTCTTTATTAATACAAAGTCCAGAACACACTAAGAACTTTTCTAATAATAATAGTGAATTTTTCAGGGAAGAAATACTGGCAAGATAAAGACTGGTGTCGTCTGTGAGTTGGCTTATCTTGAACTCTTCTTTGTTTACGATAATGCCATTAATTTCCTTATTGCCTTATACCTCTTTCTAGAGTGAAAAATTCTGAAGATATGCCATTAAGATCCAAAAGTCAATATAAAGAAGGGTAATAGAGCGCCAATACTTTAAAAGTGAGCAGTTTTTTCTGAAACATGAAATAACCATAAACGAGACTAGGTGAGTTAAATATTTTGCACTCATATGTAGCATGAAGCCAGTACAGAACAGTGTGGTCTTGTTATTATGCTTTTTAGAAGCGATAATTCAATTTTTACTTATGTTATGCTTTTAAGGGGAGATAATCCAATTTCTATTTGACATTAGTGCCCCGAATTGGCATATAAATAATCAATATATAACTTACCAATGATGATATTTATATATTTTAGACAAGTTGTGTTTCATATTACTTCATTACTTATTTTTATGTCAACTTTGGGCATGCATCAAATTACTAAGCCAAACTATATGACTTAGAAAGTGATAATTTTCTGGAAGAAAGCATTTAAAATTCAATTGTTGTACATCTCCCTAATGATTGACCAATGTCTAACAGGTGTCATCCACTGCTGGGGACATTAGCCTTTGCGGAGAGTGTTTGGGCCCTACATTTTTGCATAATGCAAAATAATTAATCAAAATAATGGGGCTGCTTTCTTGGAAGGACGTATCAGGTCCAAATTCAATAACAGTCATATTCCTAGAATTATTTGTGTAGAATATTCTAGAACATACATTTCCTAAGAAATAGTCCCAGCATGAAAAATATAAATTTCTGAGAATTTTTAGAATTCCAAACAAAGACAAAATAGATACAATAGCTCTGTCAAACAAAAACTTTACTGATTGATCAGTATACTGATTGACATTGTAATATGGCACAAACCTCATCTTGGCACAACCTGGAAGATAAAATATTTACCATATAAGGTAAATAAAATGACGGTTGTCACCTGTGTGTGCGTTTAACTCCCTCAAGTGTTAATACTGACGACTTATCCCCATATGACCCTATTTGTTGAATTGGATTTAAAACCCTAACTTTGACATTGGTTTGTAGAAGGCCCCATTTAAACAGTTTAAAAAGGAATCTTCATATGTAGGTTAAACACGGCAAATAACCTTCATAGCATCATTAACTTCTTTGGAATCTGGTAAACAGGGCCTAATTCATTACAGAGAAGGTCATAGGAAAGTTAATTGAATTAACATAGGAAGCACAAATAATGGTTGACAAAACTCAAGGCTTAGCAGCTATTTTGAACAGCCAGGAATTGAGGTATTTTAGAAATATCTAGAATTCTATTATGTAGCGTTCACACTTCTTTGGTATTTCAAAATGTATCCAAAGTTTTACTATATGTAGCAGTTCTATATTTTGTGTTTGCAGATCCATTTTGAAAAGTACTGTTGATATTTAAAATGTCCAAAACTATCAGGTGTTACCCAACGTACGCAGTTATTTGTCCCAGTGACATGGTCCAGTATTTCACTATAATGTAAAGGCTAAGTCACTGCTACTTCATTCATATATAATTCATCACGCCCTTTTAAATGTTGGAGTACTCATACGATGTTCTAAATGTGAGAAATTGATCAGCTAGGATGTTTAAATGGATGGACAGATGGACGGACAGATTTTTTGCACTTGTTACTATAAGATGACACTTCCTTTCAAAAGATCATAGATTCATGCTGAATTGTTACACAACAGCTTAAAGTAGTAAAGTATTCCATTTTATACCTGACTTGATCTATCCTTTTTGACCATGTCAGATAGAAAAAAAAAAATTATCGGTTGAGCTTAGATTTGCAGTTTACTTCAGTGGCGAGTAGGGAACTGCACATGATTCAGGTATCTGCTTCATTTTGAATTTAGACATTTAAAAAATCCCATCCAATCCCATCCAGATTTTAAGGTTATGTGTGTATCAGGGTACTTTATAGCTGTTAGTCTATATTTAATTTAACCTTTACAGTTACATATTGTGAATTAATCAAGGTTAAAGAAATTCCATGCTGGGTATTGTTTTTCAAGTTTATTCAATCTTTGCAAGCACGGAGGAGTATTCCAGTCTTCCAGAAAGTTATGAACAAGGCATTAGAACGCCAGTATCAAACACAGTGAACCCAGTGATAATAAGTTCTGAGTGTGGGTTGACAAATAAGTGGAAGGCACAGATGGAATAAGAAACCCTGCTTTTGTATTTTGAGGAAATGAGGACCAAGGTCACAGCACACTTACCATGCAGATAGGATGGTGTGGGTTTTGTAACAATAACATGCAAGTCTAGTAATTGAAGGTTATTCAAGTCTATTTACTACAAGTAATAAGTTTTGGCCCGATCACACTACGGGCAGTATTGTTTACACTTATAGGTGTTTCATGTAACACCTCATTCCTCCATGTAATGTCATATATATTTCTGTCAGCAAACATTACACACAGTGGCATTCCTAAATTTCTATGGCCACCCATAGAAAATTTGGTGAAGGTTGCAACCTTTGCATTTGGTAGCATTAACATCATTTTTGGAGGCCCAAATATATAGGTATTATAGCTTGCAGTGTGGTCCAGGCATAATTTATGTGCATCAAGACTACAGTATTATACTAGACTAAAATAATGAATGCCCTAACTGAGCAACATTTACAAATAATAAACACAACATTAATATAATACTAAGACTTAGCTAAACATTCAAAATGTAAATGTAACAGGCAAAACTGCATTTTTTCCAATGATAAAATACATCAAACAAATGATATATGTCACCCCGTATATTTTAGTGGAAATAAAGGGTCGAATGACTCAGAAAACTGTTGTGGTAATTTGATAAATCAGTCTGAGGTTGGTCTTAGCCAAGTCAACATTGGTGAAATTCATTTAAGTCCCAGACTCAGCTTAGACCAAAGGCTCAGATTTTAAGTCCTTAACTTAAATTTATAATATGTGCTCAAAATAAGGCCGTAGAAAACTGAACAATGTGTTTAGTTATAATTTTGAAATGAAAGGTTACAATGTAACTAAAGGTCTGACTTCTATAAGTAGAAATCTATTCCTTTTAAGTTACTGTTTACTTAGTTACCTGAAATTCCTGGTCAGTAAAACAGTGTTTACTCTCCAACGATGACACAAACTTAGCTAAGTCAAGAAAAAGAGACATATACTTATAAATGTTCTATTTTAACTTTTCGTTTGTTTGATATCTCTCAAGAACAACAGTACAACTAACTGAATGTCTGACTGGCTGACTAATTTGAATTATCCTTTCTTGGACATGAGACCCTAAGAGGATGTCTTCATCAATTTGGCGCTTTTAATCTTCATACTAACTTTACTTACTTGAATAAAATCATACTTTCACAAAAACTAGTTCAACAAGAACACCCTCTCTCCTCTGCCAAGACTAAACGCCTCCAGTATTGCTTTATGGGTGAAATGACGGAAATCTGTTAAAATGCTTGATCCCGAATTGGTTCCAGATCATTACCAAATTAATTTCTTTTTGCTGGACCGAAATCCTCAAACCTAGAAAATGTTATGTTAATTGGTGCAGTAGTTTTTTTCATAATTGTGCTTACAAGAAGACATGAGCGTAACCTCATTGACGGAGGTAATAAAACAAGGGTCAATGATAAAAGCAACATATTTCACAGATGCATAGCCTATAATGGTCAAATTTCTTTTTAATCTTCCTAATTAAATCTTACCAAAGCAACTGCTAACGTGACTATGTAATTGCAAGTGATGTAATGGGGCTGTCATACATATCTAGATGAATAGATAATCTACTATGTAGCACTCAATCTCTGTACTAGAATTTTTTCTTAGGCTCAGGCATCTAATTACGGTCCAAAATTTAATAAGCCATTGAGTGCACATTGGTAAATAAACCAGAGCAACCAGTGAAGCAGAGAAAACAGCTCGCCTGAATACATAGCTTTAAGCCCTTTCTTGATACATGTTTTATCTTTTCCTGGAACATCTCTGGTTGAACTGGGCACACCAAAAAGGGATTGGAAAATGACACATTATTTGGACACGTCAATTTTTAAACAAAAATTTTAAGTCATGACATGAACACAAAAATAAATGTGAAAGTATTTTAGTGAAGTTTTTTATCTCCGACAAGGAGGAATATGTAATTGGGGCATTTATTTGCACTATTTAAGGTATTAAACCACTGGGTTCGGGCGTCTAACTGCGAGTAGCATTATGTACAAACTAACCACATATATACCCCCCCTCACCCAAGCTTTACAACTACACCTTTTGCATTGATGGGCGTTAGGTGAATTTTATTCCGACAATGTGATAAACATTTGGCATAGGTGTTTTTCTCTATAGTAATTTTGAATATCTTGAATATTTTCATTGAGGCCATTATTTTCATGTTAGTCTGTTGGTGCAGGTCACTTATGATAATAATTGTGTGTGGCAATTATTTTCTCATTATTTTACTAACAACATTTTGATTATATCCAAGGTCAGTGTCAGCCCTGGCATCTGCCACACTGTAAGAGCACATAATGGCCATATGGTTGATCTTAACTTGATATGATTGCTATAATTAAATTACCTTATTATTACTCATAACTTTATTAATTATGCATATGTTAATGTGCTTATTAATGTAAAAAATAGTGTGCTTAGCATTGTTAAATTGTAAATAACAAATATGTAAGAACCCAAAATTGGGTTCTTACTATTTTTATAACATCTGACAAGTTGAAATCATGATATGGATTCAGTTGTGGAATCAACGTACAACCTTGTGGCTCGGTCCTGCAGACCAGGGGCCGGTTTCATGAAGCCTCCTTTGGAAAGGATCTCCTTTACTAAAGGAAGGTCATTTTATTCCCTGGGAAGGCCATCTTAAATTTCAGTTTCACAAAGGTTCTTTCAACTCTCTTTACCAAAGGTCTTCCTTAAAGCTATTAAACATTCCTTGAAGGAGACTTCCTTAAATTTAAGGTAGGTCTTTAGCTTCCTTGAAATTTAAGGGAGTTTTCAAGGTCTCCTTTAAGGAAGGAGGATTTGTGAAACTGAAATGTTTTAAAGGTGGGAAAAATTCAAGGAAATCCTAGAATTTAAGGTGACCTTTACCTTAAGGAACCTTCGTGAAACCGGCCCCTGGACTTGGATCATTTTCTTCCTTGACTTGATGTTTTACAGTCTTATTCTCTCTTTAAGCAATGCTTTATAACATCTAATGCTCCTGTAGTAACCGTGACTTGCTTTGGACCTTACAGTGAACCTCTGCAGATGTGAACTTGATGTCAAAATAAATTTCAGTCTGCAGTGGTTTAACTTGATGCCCTTGATCATTTAACTTTTGTGAGTGCTGAATTTGACCGTCAGCTTTGACCTTTATTTTAAAATTTCTTTGGGTTGGGGAATGATTTGAAAATAACTCAAAAACTTTTTTCATGGATTTTGATGAAAGTTTCCGAAAATAGACAGATGATTGAAGTTGGTGGTAATCTGGATTCAGAATATTTTGAAGATGGTTTTTATTATTGCACTCATATGCGATGTTGCAGGAGGTCTGCTCGAAAGGTTTGTAGTCCATAATTTTTGCTCAATTTGAAGATACCTTAACAGTTACCATAATAGCCCTGAATATACAAGTTCATGCAGACTTTAGGCTGCATTTTTTGTTTGCTGGAACGAGACAGTGAAACAGGGGTTGAAATCTATTACTAGGTGAAATGTCACATCAAAGCAGGTCTTACATGTCTTTGGCCTTGGATACTTTCTGAGTGATGTGCCTTTTTAAACTTATATAGAAAGGCACTACAATACCTGGGGATAGTCTTAAGTCAAAGTCAAAGTTGGGGTTTTACGTCCCGTTCAACAGCCAGGGTCATATTGGGACAGGTCCTCAGAATTGCCACTTGTGGGACTCGAACCCACAGAGGTGACAGCCTATGATTAGATGCCAAACTTGCTAACCACTAGGCCACTGAGGACCTCAGGGATAGTCTTAAGGAGCTTAAACACAGCAGTGGTGTAGTGCTGTACAACGTTAGTTTCAACACATGCTGAGCTGGCGAATTTCCCTTGCCTTTCATAGTGATCAGCTTTTCCAGGTGATTTTGTCCAGGGTTGTGACTTGGGCAAGAAAAAACGGGTCTGGGTATCCATTTAGGACGAGCTGACACAAAGCTGGGAAATTGCATTTTAGAAGAAGTTAAAAGAATATACAAAACAATATAAGGTGGACAAATCTGAATGGATACTAAAGTATTTTATAGATTTATACTGTATTTTAATATTTATTTTGAGTAGCTGGTTCACTACTTTGTGATGATTTCTTTTACACTGTTTTCAAATTCAGGCTAATTTTTGTGGGTAACTGGGTAACCCATCACAACCTTAATTTATGTATTATTATGTTTGAAATTGATATAAAATTATATTATTTTAAATATGTCACAAAGATAGATGCTTATAACATTGACTTGTAGAAGACTTGAGCAGATACATATTGCGTCACACTATATTTCAACAATTTTCCTCCCCTAGGTATAATACTTTATCAATATTCACAATGCTCAGTTAAGACTAGTTTGCTGTGTATTGCCAGATATTGAATGCAATGCTTAGTCAACTAATTAATTTCTGTTCTCTCTGTATCTCTGTATCCTGTATGATAGCAAAACTGGATGCAGTATGATAGCAAAACTACATTCAGTGGACATGACAAATGATAAAGAAAAATGGGAAAAACAGAAGGAAAATCAGTGCAGGATATTAAAAATAAGAAAATTTTCTTTGAAGAAATTACCCCACCACAAGTGGTTGAACAGATAATATGCAAAATCAGTGAAACATTTCTTGCATTTCTGTTTTTGTTAGCTGTGCACGCACTGCTCATGTATGCAAAGGAGCTTAATTTGTTAGAATGCAAAAGTGAGGTACTGTTTCTAAGAACAACAACATAGAAAATAATTAAATAACATTTGTTTCATCATAATGTTAACCTGGATGTTTTCAAAAGATCCAAATTAGGGTTTTACATCTCATTCAATGGCCAGACTCATATTAGGTCAGACCCTCAAGCACTGCCACTTTATCATGACGTGTGGTGATCACAATCTACACAGAGGTGACAGTCTGTGACAAGATGCCAAAATTGCTATCCACCAGGCTATTGAAGGCTTAATGCTTGCTCTGTCAGGAAGATCCAGAAAATTGTTCAATAAGCCATTAAGATATTTGGCCTGTGTAGGAAGTATCTTGTGTATACAACTCCATTGTTTTACATTTTAAGTTCAAACTAATTTATTTTGCTGATTGCTAATTTACATAAAATTAACTGATTGCCAGAAAAACCCAATTAAATTATTTAAAACCCAATACAATCAATTCCATAAAGTGTGAGAAGTATTTTTATTATTATTTCTACTTTTTTATATTTTTACACCATATTTTATGTATGTTCCAATCATATTAGATATCTTTCTATCACAGTACACGTTTTAAATCACTGTAATGAAAACACACAGAGTTCTAAATATCACAAGACAGGAAATATCAGTGGAACCAGCTTACAGTAGACCTAAGGATAATGGTAAACTAATTTATAGCTTCATTCTATAGGCTAATGCCTCCAATTATCCAGTACAGCTTGAAACATATAAAACAACAAACAGGCATAAAAAGTCAATTTCCAGTTGATCAGAATACCGTAATACCGTACAAAGTAGAGCCAGATGCCATATCTTTTTATGATACAAATTTCCTTTAGACTGCCTCATTAAATTCACTGCACTTCTATATTTAGAGTGATGTCTGTAGACATCCATCTCATTGTAACCTTAAAGTAGAAATTGCACCAACATTATTAAAGTGAACTGAACACTTTTTTTTTGCTACTTTAATGTTTACTGAAAATTTTATCAGTGATGCAATTCCTGAACTCTTAACATATGGCTAACAAAAGCGAATTATAAGATCTATTCATTAGTTTGACTCAGTGTTGCTTTGTCTACTGAAGTTACCATGTTCTTTTAAAAGCCAATAACACTATATATTGAAGGTCAATTGGATTGATATCATGGCCCAATGCACACCAAATCATTGCCCCCTTATGGATCCTTAAAGTCCTAATTGGACTCTGTCAGTTGATTTTGTTTATGCCATATTCACACTTGCCCGGATGGTAGAAATAAATCATCTTTTAGGTAAATATTTAATGAATTATCAAAACTCACTAGAATAAGATCATTTTCAGTTTCTCACCATAAAGTTTAATAGTCTGAGCTGTGATGAAACACTAAAATGGAGAACAGTGTTGTTTTAACATGGACGAATTATCCTCTAATTATCCAGTACAGCTTGAAATATGTAAACAACAAAGGAGTATGAAACAAATGTGACTGGATAATAAAGTATTTTATAGACTTATACTGTATGTTAATATTTATTCTGAGTAGCTGGTTCACCCCTTTGTACTACATTTCTTTGTACATTGTACATAAATGTTGTACAAAGTAGAGCCAGATGACTTTTATTTTATTTGGAAAAACCTCAAATACTGTATTACTATACTGGCCAGATACCAGGATACTGGTTCTGAACCAGTATCAGAACTGGTACTAAGAACAATGCAACTGGTATATGAGAAACCCCAATCTATGAATATGAAAGTCAAACATGGACACAGTTGCAGTGAATGCCGTGAATTTCCATAGATTTAAATATTCAATGTCCCAAGTACATAAATAAAACTCAAATCATTTGACCTTCCATTGTGCTTTTTAAGGACGGTAGTACAATTTCTACTTGTAATTGGAGCTCAAACTTGACACAGTTCTTAGAATGTGCATACAGACATTCCAAAAATCAAGTTATGGAGCTCAAAATTAACACAGTTCTTAGAATGTGCATACAGACTTTCCAAAAATCAAGTTATGTCTGTTTGCACTTCAGTCTGTTTTTACTTTAATCAGACAGATCCATTCTCAGAAAAGTACAAGAGTTTCCATTGACAAGCAACAGTCAAACACTTTTCTATACTATTCTTTTGGGCCGAAATGGGGCATATGTCATTAATGAGGGATACATCCGGATGACTAATCGGAGAAGTGTGAATTGTGTATTATTCATATGAATATCACTGGGTGTGTCTGAGTGCCAGAAGCACCCTTAAAAGTTAATGATGTACGTCTATGTTTTGTTAACATTTAGAAGATTAAATGTTGCATTTTTTCATGAACCAGCATTCTTTTCACAAAGAAACACATACTGCCTTTGCGTTGTTGTAATGATATTTTTCAACTCATTTATATGGACCTTTTTGTGTTTCTTGCTATTTTTTTTTGTCTAGTTGTCCGCTGAGGTCTCATTTTAGCAGATTCAGTTCATAAGCAACTTTTGATATTGAGCTTTTAAAAATAAAACAACAGTTTCTTTTATTGCTTTGGTTATCTATTTTTAATTGTTCTCTATCAGGCAATTATGTGGGGCACTCTAAATTTAAACATATTTACCTATTTAAACATTTTATGTTTTTTCCAAAAGTAGTCACTTGGGGACATGACGGCCCATTTGTTAGAAGCGGGCGTTATTTGTTATTACATCTCTATGAATTTTTTAAAAGCATAATAAAGCATTCTTGGAAAACATGGAAAGTTTTAATTTTTACATCACAGTGATGTTTCTGCTACTACTAAGTCTAATACATGACTGCTACTATGAGAAGCCACATACTCTAACTTACACTGAAACTGAACACTATTTTCCGGTGCATAATGCTTGTAGAATTTTGTTGGTAAATGTATTGAAAACAAGAAGAACGCATAACTGAGTCAAGTCACTAACCAGATGCTATGTTAACTGCAAAATAACTGCCTTCATTTCTGTTTTGGTTAAAATACTGGCAAGGCACTATCAGACAATGATTTTAATAATAAATGTGAAATTCACTACTTAATGGAACCCTTTGAAGTGAGACAAAAATAATCAAAACTTGTAAAGGGCTTGTCCCACACACAGCAATCTACTACTACTACTACTACTACTACTACTACCACTACTACTACTACTACTACTACTACTACTACTACTACTACTACTACTACTAACTACTACTACTACTACTACTACTACTACTAACTACTACTACTAACTACTACTACTACTACTACCACTACTACTACTACTACTACCACTACTACCACTACTACTACCACTACTACTACTACTACTACTACCACTACTACTACTACTACCACTACTACTACTTTGAATTTTCATTTTTTGAACCCCTACAATATTTTTATTTAAGATGGTTTGGGTAAGATTTGATTGATTTGGATTCAGACCTCATTACCCTGGAGGCAATGTCCCAGAACGAACAAAAATGAAATCTAGGTTGATACCTCTGTCTTATCAATCAGTAAGATAAACCAGAAACCATGTTTAGTTTTAGTGGGGAAATATATCTTAATCATCCTTGCCCCTGAAGGGGAAGGGGGTTGAGAGTGTTGAAATCATCTGCATTTGTTTGGTCTGTTTGAGGAAACTGTGAGATGATTGGCCCATTTCTGGTCACTATGCTTAATTAAAGTGTTCAGATATGGATACCTTATTTGGAGGGGAGTAGGCCTTTATGACTGAACTTTTGAAATAGCAGACTGTACAGGTAATCCAGATGGTTGCTCACTGAGTCACCAAAAAATCAAGCTTGTTTAATATTTTGAGATTAACCGACCGAGCTTGGTGATCATCTGTATAACCTTTTCTTCAAAATTCTTAAAGTCTGCCAACGCTTAACCTAAACCTCGACTTGGTTTCCTAGTAATTGTGATTATTTCTTGTGATTATTGTATGCGTATAATTAACCTTCCAATTTTAATATATCTGAACGATGCTTATATGTACATGACCTGTAAAGATATGCAGTAATTGGATTTATTTATGCATTCGTAATGCATCTATCCACACATGTGCTTGTATTTATTGGCTTGGGATGGTAGGGACTAGTCACAGGAACAACTGCTAAGTTTGCCACTATACGGTAATTCCGTATACGGTAGTTTTTTTTTGTAAAAGAAACGGAATAAGCTGAACAAGTTTCCCTGTGTCAGGCCATGTTATGGATGCCATACTGTGAAATTGCTAGTTTACACTGGTCTCGTGTTATAGCATAAATATAGGATATAGGAATTGGGACAACCTGTGTAATTTATCACTCTCCAGTAACCAGTAGTGCCGTATCATTATATTGATGTATTACTCTCTGGCTAGTTTATCTCACAACAGACAGTGAAAAATCATACACTGATAAAAAGACCATCACATATCAAGACATATGCCCTTCAGTATTGCTTTTATTTATTATATCAGAAAGTATGGTTACATCTTCTAATAATACCCTGTTTTTGTACTGTAATTATTTGTCAGTTTGTAAGTGTCCAAATATCCGTAAATTCAACCGTGTCTTATTTGAAATCTTTCTTTATTTACAATTTAATGTAGGACATGTTTAATAGACATTGGTTTATTAATGTAGACCATATCCAAGATTACCTTTAAGACACACCAAAATTTAAAAGCATTGATCTTTTCTTCAAGCATAAATTGCATGTTGTGCAGATTGATTGGAGGAAAAAACCTAATCATTTCATACAAATATATGAAAATATTTTAAATATAGCAATACTTACCCAATTTTATATGGGTAAACACACATGCTGATTTATTTGCGTTGAATTTTGATATATAATGTCATCTTTTCAGACACTTCTCCAGTGGCAGCCCAGCTGGCCACCTCTGCAGCACAACGATTAGCTGTGGCCTTTAGACCTGCTACCCAGCGTACATACATGCGTATGTTCAGGGACTTCTTAGGCTTCTTGGTGGCAGCTGGGCTGTCACATACAAAGGTTAGTCATCACATCCTACTCATGTTTATGGAATTTTTGGCTCAAAATGGCTTCTCACAATCAAATATAGCCAATTACATGGCTGGCATTAGGGCTCACTTCATCATTCATAATTTAGAAACTAACCCATTTCACCATGACCAGATACATCTGTTTCACAGGTCCTTGAAAATTAATAGACCCCTTAACCCAACTCCTCACCACCTTATCACCACTGATATGTTGCACAAGATTATTGGCACCACAAGCTCCCTGGATTCCCCAGTAGTTTTCACTGCTTTATATTTATTGGCATTCTATTCCTTTATGCGTATTTCCAATATGCTACCACATACCATTAGTTCTTTCGACCCTTCAAGACAATTGGCCAGAGGAGATATCATTTTCTCAGAACTTGGGGCTACCATTGTAGTTAAATGGTCGAAAACCATTCAGAACAGGAAAGATATACACACCATCGCCATTCCATCACTGGGTAGATCACCACTGTGTCCCTCCAGAGCCTTACAAGCCCTTCTGGCAGTTGCACCTGCACATAATAACTCTCCACTGTTCACTTGCTCCACGAAACGTGGTGTAGTGCCTCTTACTGATTCTGTGGCCAGAAAACACCTTAAACAGGTGTCCCAGCTTTTGGGTCTTCACCCACACTTAAAATTTCATGACTTTAGGCGATCTGGGGCCACTTGGGCCTTTCACCAAGGCGTTCCCCTTCACCATATCATGCACCATGGCACTTGGCAGTCTGACAGTGTCTGGAAATATATCAAATCTACACCCCAAGCTACTTCTCCTGTGGCTTCAGCTTTCCAACGAGCCCTACTTCTATAGGCTTGGCTGTTTGGTGGACAATGTTTCATATTTCAAACCTTTTTAACACTCTTTTACATATATTTTACCTCTATGGCCAATTCTACTTCCTGTACATATATAAATTACCAGTATCAGGCGTATACTTGCATCGTACTCTGGTACTTTCCAGAAAATGTACAAAGTTTCTATTTGGTCTGTTTCATCTTTCTTTCTGCTATTTGGTCTATTGGCCCCGCTTTGCAATTGCAACTTATCCTTCTCCATCAGATATGCTTAAGTTTGTCTTTCAATATGCTTTGCATGCGGTTGCAAACTTGGGTTGCAACTGCACCTTGTCTATTCTTCAAAATTTTGTTAGTGGACTTGATGACACAAAATTTTGGTCAATTTGCAATTGCAGGGTGGGTCCCTTCTTACTTGCACTAGATGCATGCCTGTTAACAAGTACCCCTTCAACTGTAAATGTCATATAGTGGGTACTCATTGGCCTTGAGGCGAAATGTTACTAGTTAGTATGATGTTAAACAAATGGTTATTCATTGTATAGTATACATTGTAATTTTTCTTTTGTAACAACTAACTTTTAGTAGTAATAAAATATATATTAATCCCAATTGCTATCTTTCATTGCAATTGGTGGGTCCTCCCGGGGGAATGTGCGGGTTGACACCTTGGTGTCAACTAGGTCATTCCCTGGGGAGGACCTTAACTTTAACATTTAGTATGCAGCACCATGCTGTTTGTAATCTGTCATTTCATTGGCCAGTGTACTTTTCCTGGCCCATTGAATTTGAACCCCTCTTCCATTTGCAACTTGCTCTTGGAAGGGGTAACACTGTAAAAAATTTATTTACCACTCCCAGCCCACCCTACTTGGGCACAATGTTCATTATTTCTTGCCTTTAACACTGTTTTCTAGTTTCAGATGATATTGAGTGGCGGCAGATCCCTTGCCAAGATCTTACAGTCATCCGACGGTGGATCAGGCCTTTGCTCCTTCTTTTGGAACTTTAGATCATGGACACAATAGTTTGGGTTGAGTTTCCATACCCAGTGTTGCCTTCATGAGGCTAATTGTTGTAGTTGGTTCCTCTTCCATCAGTAACTTGCAAATATTTACATGATTATTGTTTTATGATGATATTTTATATATAGAAAACATGATAGCAGCATTTATTAATTATCTCTAAGTATTACAATACAAACCATTACTGCTACATTATCACATGGTACATCAACAATATCTATATTTAATTATCACTGCTGTAGTACGATCTATAATGTGCATAGTATATATATAACTGTTAATGCAGGTTATGTATCGCTATTAACACCTGCTATGTATATTATCCTTATCATGTTGTATTGGCATAAAGCCTTTGTGTGTTTTTATTGTCTTATGATGCTCATGGCGATACAAAGCTTAGATACAAGCCCTAGCATCTATCTATCTTTTATTTTAAGTGTATCATAGAAACACTCCTGTTTCACCTCGGGTGATCATAAATTACCACATATTAAACTATCATCAGCTGAACTGCTCCCGCTTGGGGACCTTGCAATATAACTTGGTCTAAGCATTTTCTGCTTACCACATATACATCTTCATGGAAAGCTGGCCAGTTTACAGTTCATTGCTTGGTTGCATGCACTGCATAGCCTGTTTATATCAGACAGTCTGTTGGAACAGCGTTTTCAACAGCAAATCTGCCACTTTCCCTGCACACCTTCTTGCCGCCCTCGCTGGCGTTGCAGGTAGAGGCCCCTGCGAGGTCGGACATATCATGTGTATTATTTTAAACTTTTGCACTATTGCGGTTTCCCCTCTTATTCTTCTCAATTTTTAATCTCATATTTTTAGCAAGGGGTTTCTGGTCCTGTTGGCCTAATGCTGCTTGGTCTTCAGGTCCGGACACACCACAGGCGTCGTTTTAACTTAGATTGTCACTTTTATAGCCTAATCTCAATGGTTTCAAACCTTTTTTGTCACTTTTATAGCCTTATCTCAGTGGTGGACAATGTTTCATATTTCAAACCTTTTTAACACTCTTTTACATATATTTTACCTCTATGGCCAATTCTACTTCCTGTACATATATAAATTACCAGTATCAGGCGTATACTTGCATCGTACTCTGGTACTTTCCAGAAAATGTACAAAGTTTCTATTTGGTCTGTTTCATCTTTCTTTCTGCTATTTGGTCTATTGGCCCCGCTTTGCAATTGCAACTTATCCTTCTCCATCAGATATGCTTAAGTTTGTCTTTCAATATGCTTTGCATGCGGTTGCAAACTTGGGTTGCAACTGCACCTTGTCTATTCTTCAAAATTTTGTTAGTGGACTTGATGACACAAAATTTTGGTCAATTTGCAATTGCAGGGTGGGTCCCTTCTTACTTGCACTAGATGCATGCCTGTTAACAAGTACCCCTTCAACTGTAAATGTCATATAGTGGGTACTCATTGGCCTTGAGGCGAAATGTTACTAGTTAGTATGATGTTAAACAAATGGTTATTCATTGTATAGTATACATTGTAATTTTTCTTTTGTAACAACTAACTTTTAGTAGTAATAAAATATATATTAATCCCAATTGCTATCTTTCATTGCAATTGGTGGGTCCTCCCGGGGGAATGACCTAATCATTTCATACAAATATATGAAAATATTTTAAATATGAAATAAAACAGTTCTCCTTTTAAAACAATCTATCAATGTCTACAACGGAGAAGTGTGAATGTTATAAAGCCCAATACCTTCTTTGATTTGCAATCCACCACATGTCCTTAATCTACAAAAACAGGAAGTGCATATTATCTACAAAGTTAAGGCAAACAAATTGATGACCCAGTTAGAAAAGCTTTACTTTGAATGGTTATGTACTGATTCAGATCGCCCAATGTTTTGTGGAAATTGTATTCCTGTTCCTTAAGAAACTGCATACAGGGATTGTCAAGTGTTTAGTGTTTAAGTCTCTTGAAAAAATTACAATAATGTTAATGTATATATTACATCAAGTTAAATTCTTGTTTCAGAAGTCTTTCCCTCCTTAGTTACCTACCGAGCACTGGCGGCCCCCTTCGTGATGACAAGTTCGGAGATTAAGCTCATAAGTGTAAACAGTTTTGCTCCACCTGTGTTGAGGGGCCACAAGGTGTAATGGTAACACACTCGCCTCCGACTTCTGAAATTGGAGTTCGAATCCCGGCCTGATCTTAAGCAGAGCAGGTACTTCCAATTCCAATTCAACCTTTATAGCGCTTAATCTCTGCCGAAGTGACAGACTCTAAGGCGCAACATCATAAGCATAGTTACAAAAATCATTGTCCTTGTCCATAGCTATGGTCGACATCACGGAGAACACCATATGAGGTGGAAAATACTAAGGAGGATAAGCTTGCCAGAATAGGTATGCCTTAAGTTTTTTTCTGAAGGAAGCAATGGAAGTGGCAGATCTTACATTATCAGGGAGTTCATTCCATATTTTGGGAGCATCATATGCAAAGCTTAGACCAAACTGCTTTGTGGATTTGTAAATAGATGGTTGGTATTGAGGAACATGTAGAATTATACCATCAGATTGACTCAACCGAGTATTATAGGCACATTGTCTAACTTTGAGAAATGGGCTGAAATATTTAGGACAGTTAGTATGTAGGTATTTATATACCAACAAGGCAGTCTTGAAGATGCAACGGTGCCTTATGGGTAGCCAATGAAGGGCTTTTCTTAGTGGAGTGGTGTGAGATGCGCAATTTTATACTTATGCGCAATTGGTCAGAAGTTCACCGCAAAACATGGACCAGCAGTGTGTACTGGTTTCCTCTGCTCTTCTACCTGTCACAATACAGCTGACACCTAAGTACTCTAGGCATGATGTTAAACAAAAAGTAAATAAATAAATCCACTTATATCGATTTACAGTGACAAAGAATAACCAGCTGATCATATTTCCTGTGACCTAGTTTCTGGGCTTATCAAATGCCGCAGGGATAGGTGTTAGAATGTTTTTTGCTGTGGCCCTGAACTGTCTACGACAATTAACTTGTTTCTTGGAACAAGGCCATTGTTATGTCCAATGCAACATACAATATACCCAATATGTATATTAGGATGTTTGATTTTTCTGACTGTAGTTAGTGTGGTTCTGTTTTATATACAAAAGAATTATTTGGGGAGTGCAGTTGCAAACATACCTCCATAGGCAGGTGAAACAGTTAACAAGACAATAAAGCAACAGTTACTGCTTGTTTTTGTAATTAAACTGGAACACAAAATAGGTAATTGTTCTTTATATCATATAAATAATTTTTAATTCCTCACGATTAAAAGATTCATTGGCCCAAGAGAGGAATATAAATATTTCTTACATCTAAACTTTCACGATAATTCAACTTTGCAATGACCCTTTTTTTTTTTTTTTTTTTTTGGGGGGGGGGGGGGGGGGGGGGCTGTATTAGGATCCAAAACACCACGGCAGATCTATATGTGGCCTGAAGGCCCTCTCAAACATCATAAATTGCATTTATTACACTAAACTATTCTATTCAGGAATAAATATACTTAAAACTGCTGTGGAAATATAAAATAATATTTCAACAATACCCAGTAATTATATGATCGGTAATGTACATATGTTTTTCAAAGCCTACACAAATTGCAACTTTTGATAGTACGGCTATGTAGGAGCAGGCAGTTTGTAACCTACCTTAATTCTAAAGTTTCTTATTAGGTCCTATCCTTGATTTCTCCCTCTGTCTATTGTTCATGGCCAATTAGGGCTCTTCATGCTTCAGTAGTGCACCCTTTGCCATTAACGTTCTCACATTGGAATGTGAAGCCAAGGTGAATGCATCCAGAATTTTGTACCCACCATCCCACCTATAGTACAGAAGCACACCCCTGTTGCAGATATCCCTACTGTGGCAGGGAGTAAGAAGGGATCCAATCTTTGATTGGCTTTGGCATCTGGTTATTTTGACCTGTTTTGATCACACAGGTAGTTTTTCTGACTGACCAGATTATCTGATTACATTTCGACCTGTGACTGGGACCCCTTTGACTTAGTCTCACCAAAAGGAGGTCTCCTTTTGGATGGATATAGGTATGGGTATACTATGAGACAATTTCGTGTTTCTGATGAAACTTTCCAGATTTAATATCTGATTTTCATAAATTTTGGCCATTGACTGGGACCACTTAAGCTGGTCTCGGCTAAGGGATTTCTCCTGTTTATGATAAATATAGGTCTTTAGTACTAGTAAGTTCAGACCCCTTCGAAGTTTCATTGAAACTGATATATAAGGCGAACCAGGCTGACCCTGTGTTTCCCCTATCGACTGTGTCAACTTTCAAATATGACCTTATTGTGACCTTGATGGTAATGACTTGCTGTAATTGTGTAGAGAATACATGAGTGTATATAGTTAACATAACCAGTGTGGTAACTGATATTTGTTGTGTAAACACCTTGCATGGGTGAAAATTTTAAAATTCATATTTCATTTTAAAATCTTAGTCTTTCAAACACTAAAATGTAAATAAAAATCGTTCAATCTTTCATATCTATCATTTTGCATAGTTTCATTCACCTCTTAATGTATGGCCTCTGACCTATCACACTAATTGTTATGTCATATATTACTGCATAAATAGATTTTAACATTGAGAAGTTTCACATGCCACATATATTAATATCTTAACTTCAATGTTGCATATTGACAAAAATGTGATCAATGAACTTGATAAACTGATGCTTGATTTCTTTAGAATAAAGTGCATCCATTAATCACTAAAGATGCTTTAATTCAATCGATAGATTTGGGTAGTTTGAAAATGATGTCAGTGTTTGATGTTTTTAGAACAGCAAAGATTGTGTGGATAAAAAGCCTGACAAACTCTATAAATGCAAAATGGTAAACCTTATCATACTACTGAAAGGGCTTTAAATAAGAGCCATTACTTTAAAAAATTGTATTTTTCTGCTGTAGAATCGTGCCCCAAGAGTAATTTTACAAAGGTTTATTGCTAGTTTGTATTGATTTTAACCTGTGCGCCACAAGGAACTACTGCAGGAGACATTATTTAATGACGACACTTTTTCAAATTGGAGGGTCACATGTATATAATGAATATCTTGATTAGAAAAAAGACAGGTATATAGTTAGTAAATGATATATTGAACAGTGATGGATTTTTTTTCATGAATTGGAGTTGAAAACTTATTCAGATAGAAGATTCCATATTTTAAAAAAATACCAAATTGTGAACTCTAAAAATCAATCTTAACTAAAACTCAAAAAACAAACCAAAAAAAAAATGTCAAGGTCAATAGAAAAAGACAATCAAGTTCAAAAGCTATGAGGAATGTACAAAAAGTAACAGTAAACGGGTGTATTGCCAGCTCATTAGAAATAATATCAAACTGCAGCTAGCCAGAATAAATGGATTGAGTATTATTCTTTTGTGGAACAGCTTTAACAGAAAAGTATTTATTTGTTTCCAACCAAAATTGTCAAGACTACGAATTTGATAAGTTTACAATACAAAATATTGCATAAGGTTTTTCAACTGCAATTATAAATTATTCTTGTGGGGTGTAACATATTAGTCAGCATGTATAGAATGTAATATGAAAGCAATGTAAAACATTATTTCTACTAATGTGAAATAGAAAAAAAATTCTGGGATAAAATTGAAATCTGGGAGAAAAGCATGTTTCCAATAGCAGCTAAGATTGCAGTTTTAGATATTCTGTTAGGCTGCCACAACCTAGACAAATGTATTTCTGTGCAATAAATTTAATATTACTGTATGGAAAATATTTTTTAAATAAATGTAAACTAAATAACAAAAGTCTTTCATTGGATTATTTTCATAAACATTGAAAAACTTTTTATCTATTAGCAAGTTGTCTTATACCAGTCAAGGTCAGGTCAAGGTTTTTAAGGATAAATTTGGTGCTCTAGTAAAAAAATTGTAAATTTAATTAGTTGTTATTGATAAATTAATGTGATGGGGTATTAGATGTTTGATCTGTTCAAACTATTTTAATGTTTTTATCTCTCTTACTGTAGAATATGTAGTTGTATTTGTACTGAAGTAAGTAGTTGTCATCTTATTTTGTCACAGAGAATCGAATACTTTCTTTGTAACACATCCATACAAAAATAATGAATAAACAGACGTTTAACATGATAACCATGTTCTAAATATTATACACATAAATATTAAAAGGTTACTCTAATTTTATAATATTTCTATCACTCCGGAAGTTTAATGTCTAATGTTTAAATATTTACTGTAATAATATACTTAGGGGGCACCAAAAATGATTTTTAACCAAAACTGTCTATACCTTACATGAAAATTTATCAGAATGTAGTAGATTACATATCTACAACACTACCGTAGTATTTCCTACAATATTCTTTATATCAAGGTACAAGTCTAAATATTCAGTAAAAATATGTTATATCAGTGGAAATAGCTGCTATTGGCCACAAAGATAAGAGCAAATGAAGTTACATCTTTACTTTCAGGTTAAAGATCTCACCTAGCAAAGTACATCAAATAGAAGAACCAAAAGCGTAAAAAGTCATTTTCCAGTTGATCAGAAAGCACAAATATTACATAAAGCACAGCTAGCTGCCATTTCCTTTTGCTCACCAAATTCCTTCCAAATGATCTATTGAAGTAATTGCCCTTCTAGTTACTTTTTTTAACTCACATCATATACTTTCCCTAAGTCTAGCTTCCGAATTTATATTTTTAATAAAATGATCTACTTTAAATCAGTAGAGGAGGTACATTCTGCATTGTGCCTACAAAGTAGTAGATTGTAGCAAGAAAATATATTTACTTTGAACCTCATTAACAGATCTAGTATTACATGTATTCTTAACATTAGTAGCTCAAGTAATATGTGTGATATCTGTTTATCGCAGTAGAAGGAAATTTGTCCCTAATATTCATAAATCTACTTAAAATTTGCTTTGCCTCTCATTGCTGAAAACCATGCGGTCAGGTTAAGAGGTCTATTATACATAAGTGACAGACGGTTACTGATAACTTCAAATGTTTGGACATAACCATAGATCAGTGTGGGTCTTGACAGATAGGTCTATTATACATAAGTGACTGATAACTTCAAATGTTTGGACATAACCGTAGATCAGTGTGGGTCTTGACAGATAGGTCTATTATACATAAGTGACTGATAACTTCAAATGTTTGGACATAACCGTAGATCAGTGTGGGTCTTGACAGATAGGTCTATTATACATAAGTGACTGATAACTTCAAATGTTTGGACATAACCTTAGATCAGTGTGGGTCTTGACAGATAGGTCTATTATACATAAATGACCGATAACTTCAAATGTTTGGACATAACCATAGATCAGTGTGGGTCTTGACAGATAGGTCTATTATACATAAATGACTGATAACTTCAAATGTTTGGACATAACCTTAGATCAGTGTGGGCCTTTACAGTGATGCATACCAAAATTCAAATCCCATGAAACTAGCAAGTATAATCCAGAACATTTTTGGGTTCTTCAAAAAGCATGATATTCAATGCACACAATTATAACACCTGACCTCTTACTTACTTCTGGCAAGGGGGTTATGCAATTGGCAATGCGTTTGTCTGTTTGCTTGCAAAATAACTCCAAAAGGGCGAATTAAAATAGCATTTTCAGGAAATGTCGTCAATGGCACAAGGAACATAATCAAGGATGATTAGATTTTAGTGGCATTCCGGATCATAGTCTGGATCAGACTGTTCAAAGGATTTTTTATTACTGCATTCATAAGCAATGTGAAGGTGGTGAGCCTTGGTGGAGGTATTTGCTCTCCGAGTGCTCTTGTTTCTCTTTTATTTTGTACTAGACACTTATTTCCTGGTAATTGGATACCAACATATTTTAACTCTGAAGCAGTAATTTAAATTTCATTACTTTGGCTTTCACATCTATCATTTCTGGTGTAGACTTTCAAATATTGCTCCATTCTGAGAACTCAATGTATTGGAAGTCAAGTGAATTGATCCCCCTTTATGGTTCATCAAATTTTTTTACTTGAACTAAGTTACTTGATTTACCCCAAAGCAACTAAAATATCAGTGAGTGTGGTTTCGTCCATAACCCTCTAAGTCATGTGAGACCTAACAAAGTGGATTACATGCTTCATGTAATTTATGCAATCAATTTTACATGAATGATGTCTCATTGCAAGTGATGTGTATTGTAAATGTCAATTGTCCATTAAATGATTATAAATAACATTTTTTTAGGAAAACAAAAGCAATTTTTCATGATTTTAAAAAATCAGAGTCAAGGTGGCATTTGTGGGCAAGACACTCTCCTCTAACCACATTGTTCCTGGGTTCGGTTACTGGCCTCAACTGAAGTTAGAAAGTTCATAGTTTTCTGCTGGTTTCTGATTGTTTTCGGTGCAAAACTCTTTAAAAACCTAGAATTAACTTAAACTGACTTATCTTAAAACTGATTCCATTTCACTAGTGGGAGTGTTCTTCTGAGGACGTCTTGTCAGTAACTAAGCCAGAAACATACCAGGACAAGACGTATAATGTAACCAACAAGGTGGTTACAGCAACAGACAAGCCAGAAGGTGTGTAAGACAGGTCGGTTTCATTTTACCGATCCACTTGTCGGTTTGTCGGTTATGCAAACTGTGGGTATAAAAGTCAAGTTGGCGAGTGGAATGTATAATTTGGATTTTCAAATCTGACAGATTTTAACTGGCAGCTTTCAGATACGGATTAGGATTTAATGTATAGCTATAACTTTGGCTGGCTAGCTGATAGGTTTTTTTACAAAAGCTGTTTTGATTTGATTTATAAGATGGGTCCTAAAAAGTCAAGAAAGAAGCTGAGGAAGATCCCCACAGGAACATCTTCATGGTTTGATTTGGGAGATACAGCTGTTGACATACAGAGGAGGAGGAAGGGGAGAGACCAGAGCTCTAGTACCATGTCCACAAATGTGTAATGACTTATCAGCAGCAGCAGCAGCAGTCAGCAGCCTCTGCTCAGGAACACATCTTGCATATTCCAGACACCCAGATGTCAGCAAGCCAATTCATACAACCAGCTCAACATACCTTAGTGGTGCCCAGAGGAAAACAACAACAAAGAGGGCCACAGATTTCCTACATAGTTGTTGACGATCGACAACCCAGGACCTCAAGACAGCTACATTTCACCATCAGACCGAACAAGGTCTTCAACCCACTATCAGTAACCTCTCTCACAGGCGAAAAAATTGCACACAGCATCTCAGGACTGTAGCATTTTTGTGAATGTACAGTCAGTCATGAGCTACCTGCAGATGGATACATCTCAACCGTTAACACTTACTGACCTATATCAACATGTTGCAACTCCTCCAACCAACCAGCAGCTAGAGCTTTCTGAGCAGACAGCCAAGCCCCTCCATCAGTCATCTGATCCAAAGCAGCAGTAGCAGCAGCAGTAGACTTACTGCACCTACCTACAAAAGGTCTTTTTCAGGACTACTGCTGTAAAATCTTTACAGGAGAAGTGCTGATTCATAGGTCCTTCTAAGGATCACCCGAATCTTCAAAAAAAAATAATAAGCCATGTGCTAAAAGAATTTCCAAACAAAAAACATTACACTGCCCCACATCAAACAGATGACCCCAAAACACAAGAAACAAAATGAGTTTATGAGTGGGCGAGTGAGTGAGTCATTGAAAATTAAAAAAAACTTCAACATGAACTTCAAAAATTTTGACCTTTGAAAAACATTTTAATCTTAAGAAACATGGAAAATTTTAAAGATATTTTGACCTTTGAGAAATTTCTCAGATATGAAAAACTGTTGGATTTTGCAACAACTTTGACTAATAACTTGGTTTGAACTTAGAGAAGTTTCAAGCATTGGAAAAACAGTTTGATGTTTGAAAAACTTTGATAAATTTCAAAATGCTTTGACCTTTGGATTTGAGCTTTTACTTTTGATCTTATAGAAACTTTGGAAGTTATGAAAAGATTTTGACATTTCACAAAGTTTCATCGTTAGAAATATTTTTAAAAAATTTAAAGAAAAAGTTAACTTTAATTCATTTTGAAAGATGAACAGAATCTGAAAGTTTACAATTTTGACATTTTTTGTGGGACATTTAAATAAAACTGGTGCTGAAGTTACTGAACATCATTATTGGATTATTGGAAATTGTTTGGGGATATGACCTCATAGTGGTCATAGCTCTCAGTTCTGTTACCAGACTACTGCAATGCATTGTGGATCGTCATGGTTAGTGGTTCCAACTATAAAAGTCAATCAAAAAACTAAGGGGCCACTGCAGGAATGCAGTGGCTGAGTGTCGTGGGTTCAGCTCTGTATATAGTAGTAGATATGTGTACAATTCAAATCATGTTGATTTACAGTTGTTTGATGTTCAGCAAGTGAAAAAGATGCTTGCAATGTATAGATACACAAAACCTAACATTTTGTTTTCGGATGTAGTTAAAAAGAAACCTGTATCAGATACTGTTAAAAGTTGTGTGAATACTATTTCTGTGAAGGCCAAAATTGGCCTTGGCAAAAGTAACCAGCAGTCTGGTAATCACAATGTTGTCCGCACATGTGTTGATAAACACAAAGACACAGTGGTCAAGCGTCAAAAAGTGGGACACAGTAAAAATATTGAAAAATGTACTGATAGTATTGCTAACACATGCCATACTAATCGTTTTGCAGTGCTGCAGACTGTAAATAGTGATAGTGTTGACAATAATGAAGTTATTAGTACTGTTGTAGAAGATGCTTGTAATACTGATTGTCAGTCGACTGGTACTACCAAGATTGAAAGGTATAAGCAGGGTAAACAGGAAGGTAAGAAAATTCTTAATGTTAGCACTGTCAACTGTCAACCACGTCCACCTGTCGGCCTTGTAAAGGCAAAAATTAACTGTCGCGTTCACCCACAGCCATTAAACGCATCCCACAATCGAACAGTCGCTTCAAATACAAATACTGTGGTTGGGGTTGGGGATATGGCTGAGTGTGACAAATACGCGTTGGAAATCAACACAGCACTTAAAGGTGAAAAAATACGTGTGGCAAAGGAAAGTACTGCAAATGAAAAATTTCTGAATCAAAACCAACCTCTCTTTGGATTTATTCCTATTTATGGGTTACAAAGCCGTATATATGATAGCAACAGTAATACTGTATGCAGGGACATATTGTCATTACATGAGAGGTTAAAGAAAACAGATGAACCGAATTATAGGGGCCTGCAAGTCCCTGTTCACTCAAAATTAAATTATGAAAAATGGTCCTAGTACTTAACCGAATATTGGGACTGGGAACTACCATTGTTAATAAAATATGGGTTCCCTCTCGATTTTGACAGAAAAAGCCACATTGTAAGTGAAAAAATTAATCATAAGAGTGCCACACAGTATCCTAGTCATGTAGATTTTTATTTGAGGGAGGAAATTCACCATGGAGCCATGTTGGGTCCATTTCCTGACCCCCCCATTGATAATTTACACACCAGCCCCTTTATGACTCGGGACAAATCGAGTTCGGATAAAAGGAGGGTAATAATAGATCTCAGCTGGCCATTAGGTACCTCAGTTAATTCTGGTGTTTCTCCAGATAGGTACTTAGATACGGAGTTTGTTCTCACATATCCTTCCATAGATAATATTACTGATCAGGTACTTCATCTAGGTAGAGGTTACAAAATTTTTAAAGTCGATATCAGTCGGGCTATTCGCCATGTTCCAATAGATCCAAGGGATCTGGATCTTCTAGGCCTCCACTGGGGCAGCTATTTTCTCGATTTTTCGCTTCCCTTCGGATATAAACACGGGTCTTCCATCTTCCAGAGAATTTCCGATAGTGTTAGGTTTATTATGAAAAAAGAAGGCCACCAAGTGTGGAATTATATTGATGATTTTTTGTGTATCTCCTTACCATCCAAAATCAACCAAACTTATGTCAGATTGCAAGAACTACTAGCTGAACTAGGACTGACAGTCAGTAACAAAAAATTAGTTCCTCCTAGCACTCAAGTGGTTTGTCTGGGTATACTGGTGGACACAGTTCAATGTACCATATCTATTCCACCAGATAAACTCCAGTCCATAAAGCAATTGTGTCACAGCTGGGCCGTTAAAAGTACCTGTACCAAAAAAGAACTACAATCCCTACTGGGGTCATTGCTGTATGTTGCAAAATGCATCAAGTATGCTAGGGTTTTCCTAAATAGAATGTTGAATTTGTTAAGGACAAATTATAGCACTAAGAAAATTCAAATTGATGATGATTTTAGGAAAGATTTAAAATGGTTTAATACCTTTTTGCCCATATTTAATGGTGTAACCTTCTTTCAGTACACCCCCAGCAAAACTGTGTACTTAGACGCCTGTCCCACTGGATTGGGGGCCATATATGATTCACAAGTATATGCCATGACCTTACCCCCCACCTGGAAAGACGACAATATTGCCCAACTTGAAATGATAAACATATTAGTAGCTCTCAAAGTTTGGCATAGGTCATGGTCCTGTCAAAGAGTACTCATTAAATGTGATAATTTGGCTGTAGTATCTGTGTTAAGTAATGGAAGGGCCCGTGATCAAACTTTAGCCAAGTATGCCAGAAACATTTTCATGTGGGCCAGTGCATTTAATGTTGACTTAAAAGTTGTACATGTGGTAGGGAAGATGAACCCTGTAGCTGATCTTTTGTCAAGGTGGAACATAACCCCCTATAATTTTCAGAAATTGCAGGACCTGGTTGGACCAGTAACATGGATTCCTGTTGATGACACTTTATTGTACACTGATGAGTCTATCTAGAATTCTTATGCTGTGTTGCTTGTTCAATATTTACAGAATGTCAACCATTTGAGCGACACTTGACTGTATTGGCAACATCCAGACTGTCACAGGCTTTTTCACAATCTACCAAGAAGGCTTATGGGGCAATGTTCAAGACCTTCTTGGCCTTTGTGGCCTTCATGGACTGGGACTTATTCCAGGTGAATGTGTTCAGCCTGTTATGTTTCCTTGAATGCCTACAATTCGATGGAGTTAAGCATACTCAAATGGCCAACTATTTGTCAGCCATAAGGTCCCAATTTTTTATCTTTGGTCTGGATGTAACTTGTTTTACTGATTCTAGATTAAAATTATATCAAAGAGCCATACAGTTGCATGCCCCCCTTACGGTTAAATTGAACAAGATTATTGATATACCACTACTTGTAAAAATTTATGAAGAGTGTGATTACATGTATATGGGCCAGATTTATAAAGCCCTTTATTTGCTTAGTTTCTTTTCGTTCTTACATATGTCAAATTTAGTGCCACATAGTGTTGCTGCCTTCTCACCTTTAAAGCAACTAGCCAGAGCTGATGTAATATTCAAACCAGGGAAAATGATAATACTTGTCAAATGGTCCAAAACCATGCAGAATAATAACCAAATCAAGTTAATTACTGTACCCAGAATTCTTAATTCCCCCATTTGCCCAGTTCGTGCTGTTTCCAATCTTCTGACCTTGACCACTAGGGGTCCAAACTTACCTCTGTTTCAGGTCAAATACAATCAAGAGTGGGTATCCCTCACTGATACTCGGGTTAGAAGACATTTTACTCAGATATTGTCCAGATTGAATCTCGCAGGTGCTGGTTACACCTTTCACACCTTCCGGCGTTCAGGTGCAACTTTTGCTTTCAATAACAATGTAGCTTTGCAAAACATCCAAAAACATGGCACCTGGACGTCGGACTGTGTCTGGAGGTACATCACTGATAGTGCAAATGCTGGTGAGCAGGTAGCCAATATGTTTAGGGACAAACTTTCCAATCCATAAATCTACCTCTACTATTGGGGTTTGGCTGGTGTAATTTCTTTATTTCATTTGAAATCACCATGTCTTCAATTCAAATATTTACTTAAATTAGTGCTTTACTGGCATAGGGTCACTTACATTATGTACTATTATACATTTTCTTCAAATCTTTTAGGTTGTTTTAACCTCCTTTGGTTAAGGTCACCTCAAACTGTCATTAGTTTAAGGTGACCCTATGCCTGTATTGTATGGATGCAAGTTGTAATGAATTGTAATCATTGTAATGGATTGTACATATGCAGTAGAAACATATATATACATTATTAAAGAATAAAAATTTTATATCTGCAATGCTTGTTAACCTTTGACCTTTGGGTCATTAGTTGTCCAACTCAATATGGACCTTTGGGTCAGTTGTCTAACTTCTGGTAATCCAGGAACTGTGAAGAATTGTTGGGAATTTGTTGGAAATTTGTGGGACCTTAGTGTAACACTAGCGTAAACAAAAGTTCTTGAAATAATTGGGTAGTCCTGAAAGGTACTCCCTCTTCACATCTCAGATCCTGTACTCCTGCCCAGCCAATGCACCAACATGATTGAAGTAATGTTTCAGTAGGTCTCGCTGATGCTTTGCCTCCTTTGAGGGATTCCTGTGGTTTTCATCGGGCACATGTACTGCCACTTCATTTGCTATGGCTGCTATGTCATCTGCTGGGTTGGTTGCCCTGTCTTGTTCCCCTTAGTGTGCAACACAACACAAGTTAAAACAATGCCTCTGACATTTTTTGACCTTTGCTCCACTGTGCCTAGTACAACCCTGAATCTGCTTGACAGGATTCCAAACACATTCTCCTCTTTCCTCCTGCATCTGGAGATCCTGTAGTTTGCTATTCTCTCTTTCCTTGTTAGTTGTCTTCTGTTGTAGGGTTTTACGAGCAATGGCATCAAGGCGAAGGTGTTGTCACCCATTAAAAAGCAGTGCAAATTTGGCCCTCCTTCCCCCAGGGGTTCAGGTGCCATAGCCCCAAGTTGCTATCCTCGATCTTCTTCTTCAACTTGCTACAGTTAAATATTTGTGCATTTAATGACGATCCACTTGACCCAACATCTACCCAGAGGAATCTGGAGTCTGCGTCAATCAAGGCTAGCAGCACTAGGGAAAAGAAAGCCTTGTAGCTGTAATATTCACTCTCATATCTCTTTAGACTCCTCAAGAACTTGGGGGGGCATATTCCATCTGGTTCTGAACTTCTCCTCAATCAGATTCCAGCCTTCAGGAGTAGTAGGGCAGGTCAAATACTCTTTGACTCTTTGACATCAAGGATGGCCCGGCAGACCTTGAGGATGAATTTACTTATGGTGGTTTGGCCAACCAGCCAGTGATACTGTGAGAACGTGTATATTTCTCCTATTGCCTGGTGTCTCAGTGCTATTGCCAGTTTTAATCCAGCTTCTAAGGGCTTCTTGAAATTGGTGACTTCCTTCTTGATGCGGCAATGGATGCGTTCTTGAATGAGGTCAAAAACTGCAGCTGGTATCCTCATAATATGTCCTCTGACAACCTGGGATTTCAGTCTGTATTAAATCGAATAGGAGGTTTCTTTGAAAGATCCATGGCAGGACCCAGGGGTTGGGTAGCTTTCTTCATCACCTGGGTGGTGGGGGGTTGCTATTGTGAAGGTGCTGGCTGTATAACAGGTGCTGGTCCTGGGTTCAGATGAGTCCTTTTCTGTCTGCAAATCAAGAATAAAAATAAAAATATTTAACTCAATATAAAATCACAGTGCCCTAAGCTTCTGTAGAAAATCTCTCTGATGTGTAGTTGGCATGTTTGAAGTGATAAACGATGAGTTACAGCAACCAGAAGGAATTTATATATTGTTTTGATTTGATACCGACTTGTGATCCCTAATTCAGAAATTAATCAGTCCAGTCGGGGTGGATCAGGTTACTGGTCCAGTGTTCTCAGATTTTCACCCCAAGTCAGGTTGGGATCTTGCTCCAGACAAGCCGGGATGTATCCTGTCCGGGAGGTGTAACCAACGTAAATGTTTTGCACACTTTAAAAAAAAATATTTACCAGTAAGCTAACTCAAGTCTCAGTCACGTCTTATATTTGAGAAAACAACCCCTCAGATTTAACACTTGAGTCCTTTTTGAATCTGGCCCAAGGAAAATGACATTCCCCCACCTCAAGTAAAATAGTCAATATTCAATTACTCATTAAACCTGACTATAAACCAGAAAAGACTCCCTCCCAACACACTGAGGCCAGAATCCACGGAAAAATGTGCAAATACAAGGTCATAGAAACATGGTCAAGCCTAGGGTCAAAGTTCAAACCCAAGACCAAATATATCAGACCCCACTTATGGCAAGCCACACCTAAGTATGATCAATGGGTGTAACCAACAATAAAAATTAAGCACTATAAAAGGAAAGCTGACTGCATAGGTCAATGTGAGTTCATCCAATTCCACCACAAGGAGAAAGGTCAAGCAAGGTGACCTCACAAAGGTAACTAAAGGGTCATAAACCCAAGCAGAAAGATAGCATTGGTAAAAGTTTTTCACCCAATTACACCAGGTAATAAAGACTCAAGTTTGGGGTTTAAATATTTTATTCTATTTACAATTTCACAAAATAGTAGTAAACTAAAGGTTTCTTGTAAAATAAAGTGACTTATGGCCAGAACCCCGGCAATAATTAACACAGTAATCATTAATGCACTAATATATGTTTAATATGAGTTTAAAGCCTGTTAACCAGTGTCATGTAAAATAATGCCCTACTACAGTGTGGTAAGAATTTTAAATAATTTTTATTAATTTTTCATAATTTTTCACCCTGCCTATGATACAGGCGAAATATCAAATTTCTAACCATAACAAGACAAGCAAATTTACCCGATTCCCAGTACAATACCAAACCATGAAAATAAAATAAATTTTATTTTAATCCTCCAGGGGAGAGGCAGAGTCAGACTGAGTGTTAATATAACACCACACACAATCCTTGCTGCTTAATGGCTTCAATAAGGACACCATGGTGAAAGGCCCAAGAGGCACCAGATCTCCTAAAGGAGTGAATTTAAAATGGTGGCAACCCAAAATGTTAATCAGTCTTTTTCAATGCTTCCTGACCATAATCATTAGAGGGACATATTTGCTTTGCTTAAGGATAGCAACAGTGTGTCATCCTGAGAACCAGGAACTGCTTGAAAAAAGGCTTTTAGAGCAGCAACAGGACATAATAAGGATCCTGATAGTACAGGAATATATGTCCTAGCAACTTTGTTCCTAAATTGGTTGGTTTTCGACCGTTGTACCTAGATGATGGCCATATCATGGGAGAAGATAACATCCCCACGAGCCAAATGTCTAGAAATATCAAATATGGATGTTGAATGAGGAACCATCTTAGATAGCCTTGAGATAAAAAGGCCAAAAAGATATATGGCTGTGAAGGCCAAAGGATGCTCCAGATCCTGAGAAGTCAGGACAATCTGTGTCAACATAGCCTCATCAAATACAGCATGTGACTTCAAGGTCAAAGGTGAATTGACCTTAAGAGACCGAATGAACATTTACAACTTTTCATGCCTGAAACTTTTAGTTGGAAGGTCATATATTATGGACAGAGCTCTGATAGCAGCCAAATAATTTGCAATGTTGGAAACAGTGAGATCATCCTGGTACAAATACTCTAAAAAGCTAAAAGAATGTTAAAATTTCCCTGATAAGGTGGCAACCCAGAGACCACCAGAAAGGCCAAATAGTGACCAAACATTCGAGAATAGGTCCTCTGAGGAGAAGGTCTGAAGGATTTGGACAATCGGTCGAACACCTGGGTGGTCAGCTGGGCTGCCCCTGGTGGGAGACCTGCAAAACTAAATGTTATGATTTAGGCACATCAAATCAAAATGAGTAGGGATCCTAATCGGATCCGATACATAAGACTTTAGCAAATTCCATGAGGCCTGATCAAATTTATATCTGGACAACAAATCTGCAATAACATTCTGCTTCACAGGTATGTATTCTATATGTATAGAGATGTTAAATAAGGCTGATAACATCCAAATATTTTGGACAAGCAATATGGTTCACCTAACTTCAGAATCCTGCCTTGCCCTGGTCATAAAGGGAGATATATGTAATTGTATAGGCTTATGATCAAACTGTCCCAAAATGGTACCATAAGGTTGCCCTTCATTAATATGTGTAGTAACATGTTCATGAAATTGAACAGCTGAAGAGTGATTCTCTTCAGTAGAAATCAGATCTAAGTCCCAGAGGGAATCCGAATTCAAATAAGTCTACCAGCTGTTGATCCCAATACTGTTTAAGATAAGTGAGGGTATATTCAAATTTGAGATAACAGGAATTTGCAAACCCAAGAAATTTGGACAGCCAGACACGAAAACTAGCTGATGCACAAGCAATGGATTACAAATGTAATCATTAGTTGTAGGAGCACCAACATAAGTTGCAAGGGGGGCAGAGGGACATACATAAAGGTTTGTTCATTTGCGACTTACATGCAATGTAATCATCACATAATCTTGTCTGCCTGATGATATCTACATGGGCCCTCTTTTTAACCAAACTTTTGTCAAAGGCATCCCAAGTATCAGTTTCAGTACTAGATAATAAAGCTTTGCCAGAACAGGGAGATGTGCACCTAGAGTTATCCATATGCTCAACATCAGTATCTAAATAACTGTCAAAATCTGGATCTTGTTCATCAAATGCATATAATAAAGCAACCTGTTATATGTAGAAGTACTAGAATCACTGGGGACAGTGACTTGATTTATATTATGTTTTTTAACAAGACCTGACATGGGTGGCCTTAACCTGATGACTAACAGTGCTCCTCAATATATTAACCTCCTTGACTGATCCAGGTAGCCTGCCCTGTCGGCTAACACCCTGTCTCGCTTCCAGATTTGCAGAATTTTTGACACTGTTATTATGAGAGTACGCATTTTGCTTAACTGTATCAGCAAAAGTCTTACCAGTTACCACCCGCTTGTACATATTACTACCAGTAAGCCACTGTTTCCATGTTAAGTGGGAAGCCCCATAAGCCTTTTCTGCATCAGAAACATTCACAACAGTATTATATACAACTCTATCATGAAAATAAGCACTATATACATTTTTGACCACAACATCCAGGGCACAACTAGGCTGTAAAGAAAACCTATTGATCATGCAAAGGATTACTCCGTTTTTGTTGATTTTTGTCTACAATCAAGAGTACTGTGGGCACTAACTTTCCATCCTGGCAGAAGCAAGAACTGCAAATGTGCCTGTAAAAAACCCTTTTGTCTCATGGTGTTTTCAAAACTTATTTTTATCACTGAAATACACACTTGGCATAGATTTGGAATATTTCTGCTGAGGGCCATTTTTCTTGAATTTTTGATTGCCATTCATTGCTTGAAATGGGGGAAGAGGTTTTTGTGTCTCCGGATTTGGACGATTGTATCAGTCTGTGACCAACTTGTCACCTCGCCTTGCTCCATCCGACATAATAAAACCACATGGCTGGCTTTGGCTACTTGCCATGAAAAGTCATTTGAACCATCAAGTAGCAAAATTAAGTAGTAGTAACATGTGATCTTTATTAGTTTGATATGATTCCTCTCTCATTATATTACAAAAACCAGCCATAAACTGAGTGATGTTAAGTTGGTTGTAAGTCACCCTATCTTTGGTATTTCCTGCAAGGACATACTAATGAGGTCACATTATTTTCTCTTCAACATAAACATTGACAGAACCACTCCGCTGTGATTTAATTCTCAGATCCATACCTTTTTTATCTGAATTAAACAGCTGTCTAATATGGTCCTCGACCTGCTCTTGAATTATCCTATCATGTCTTAGTGGATGCCAATTGGGTTAGCTTGCGTGCATATTGCCGTCATGCGAGGAAGCAGGGAGACTTAAACTCGCAGTAGTCCTATCACACACAGAATATTTGGCCTTAGGCTGGGCATCGAGAAGCCGCATTTTTAATGACAGATAAACGCCTATAAAATCCTTTGATTAATCAAAGCCTCATCTGGTTGAACTTCAAACTTTCGATCTGACATTACTTTCCTCTTTCCACGCAGCACTTTCCTAGATTTTTTGAAATTATGTTTATGTTTTGCTACAGGGAAAATATCTTCCGAATCAGTACTTTCACGAGAAACCAAATTGTCAACAATAGATTCAATATTAGAATCAGTATCCGACTTAGAATTTGAATCCAAACGCCCAGGTTGTACAGAAAATTTATTCAAGAAAGCCTTTTCCCTGTCAAGTTGAAGTTCAATTGGAATCTCAACCTTTTCCGCAAATTGTAAGGAGTTACCTGCCTGTCGGTCCTTCTGACAAGCTGCCATACCAATGAATATGTGTAGGTAGAGACAAGACTTCAAAAATCACAACATATAAAAATTTTCAACTAAAATAAAGAAAAATTAAAAAACAAAAATAAAATTTAATATTATCTTGTCGACTGCCAGTTCAAATCTGGCCATTATCCCATTGACCAAAGCAAGGATAAAACCAGCAGCCAATCAAAAACAGCCATGTGTCAATTAAATGACCCATTATATGACGGGTGTGATTCAAAAATAGGGGTGAAGAAATGATTAAGGTTGGCACCCAAAATGCCAAGCTGCAAAACACAACCTTCTTTGGACCAAAAACCACTATGTTTCTGGTTAAGTACTTGTTTGCAGCAAGATTAACGTGCCAGTAGGATGAGTAGTTTTTGTATTTGCTTCTTCTCAGTGTCCATATTTCTGTGGTGAATAGTGTCATATTTAAATCCTTATAATGCTGATATTTTGCATTTAATATATTAAAGATTCTAATTGGACTTTTATAGCGCTTAATCTCCCCATACAAGAGGACTCTACAGCGCAACAAAACCAAAAAAAAAACAGTTGACAAAAATTCAGTATCCAGAGACATAAGAGGGGTCAAGCACCCCAAAGAACACCAGGGGATTATCCAGGCTAAGGTGGGTGTGTTTTGGTGTACAGGTGGGTTTTAAGCTGCTTTCTGAAAGAGGCTAGGGAAGGAGAGGCATGAATCTTATCTGGAAGAGCATTCCACACAGTGGGAGCATCAGAAGCAAAACTATAACCAAACTGTTTGACAGATTTATGAACAGAAGAGTAGAACTTTGGAATGACAAGGAAATTGCTACCACTTTGAATGCACCTGGTACTATAACAACTGCTGTAGGAAGAAAGATATGGAGCAAAATACCTAGGGAAATCTGTGTGAAGAAACTTATAAACAAGAGTGGCTTAGATATTCTTAGATTTTCATAATCTACAGTGTATGAACTATTTGACTTTTAATTTTCTTTTTGGAACAATTCCCTAGTTCAATTTCTGTACCAATCCAGTGTAGTATAGGGTTTTAATATGCTCATATATCAGTTAAATGTAATTGCTGAACCCACCAAGGACACACAAAAACCGCTAACTCATTTGTTAGAAGTTTTGTAGATTACAAATTGCTTTTAAACTTCTCACTCCCAGTATCTAATCAATATTTCCATCTATCCCATTACCTTTTCCATTAATCACAACTTCTAAAAATTGTTGGGCTTTCCACACGTTGCTCTCTAAAACGGTTAAAATCATTCACTCTTTCAGAAACCACTTGAGGAGTACATTTAATGCTTGGCATCATAACTTGGCAAAACGGCCAACTTGGCACAAACAGGAAAACAATTGGATGTCATCAGCATAAAAGGTAGCCAAATGAATTGATGACATTGATGACATGAATTAAAATGTTTTTGGGATTTCAATATGCAAAATGATTTCAAGTGTAAATAAAACTCGATCGTACCTTGTAAGTGATTCGAAAAGGTTTTTTATACTTGATGTGGGTAGGGCCTGAGTGAAATTTAAAAATCTTAGAAAGGATCATATGCTGGGTACAACAAAAAAGAAAAAAAGAAAAAAAATCATCCCAAATTTTAAAGATCTCCTATTCATTGTATTTTCAATGACTTGAAGTCAAAGTAAGGGATGTTTACATATTTTGTAAAGGCTAAGGTAAAACCTCGACAGTCCCAGCTAATCCAACATGCTGCCATGAGTTATGTTTGAACCTAAGAGAAGTAAAATCCAGGGGATTAACTATGAAACTTATTAGATACTGAGGAATCACACAAGGTGGTACTGATCATCCAAAGTTAAGTAAAAATAGTGAAAAGTTGGATTAAAAACCTGTAACAAGACACTTACTTATTTGATAAATTAACCGTCTGGTATTATTTACCATAAAACACAGAAATCCCCATTTCCAAATTGTCTTTCCAACTGTCAATCAAAAGCTTTTCAACCCTACTTAGAACCATTTATAAATCTTCTTACATTTAACCTTTATCTTCCAAATAGATGGACAATGGAAGTCGCTAAAAGTCAACGTAAAATATATCGCCTCCTTAACAATGTTATATACTGATGTCACAAATCCATAACCCATTCACTAACACAATGCAGTTGTATCTTTAAGACATATCAGCTAAACATAGGCCTGCTTCATTATTATACAGCAGCAACATCCTTATGTTCCTAACGACACAATAACAATGGATAAGTGGAACTTGATTTGAAACAATCTACACTTGGTAATTCCAAAAAGACAACACCTTTAAATGGAGTTGAATCAGTGTAAACAGACAACACTCAGCAGAGTGATGTCATACATCAGAGACCCCTCCAACCTGGCCAAACCCATAAGTGATTCATCAAACTTGTGATTACCCTGTTTCTGCCCTTGTTCAATTTTATCCTATAAATATGGCAGGTCCTTAGGGTATCACTGAAGACCGGAAGTGGTTGGCAGCTTAGTAAGTAATCAATAACTCAGCACTGGCAAATCAGATCCCAGTGCTGTCAGAAAGAACTGGTCAAAAGTGCAATGCAAAAGAGATTAGGGAGACTGACGCACAGGCATTTTGGTGATTCTGTCTGGAAATATTCGTATCAATAGGTGGTTATTTATCACCCAAAACAGCCTTGAAAGAATCTCTCACAATGTACCTTCATTGAAGATTGTCCCCTTTTTTTCTTTTCTCAGGAGTATCTTCCAATTAGAGAAGTATGTCAAATTATCTAGGTCACACATTCACGACCTTGGTACGATTTTGTAGATGATTAATAAAGAATGTATGCAATTGTCAAGTCTTTGCCAGTCGCCAAACATTGGAAGGAAATGAGGGTCACATGGTCTGGCGTGGTGATCTTTCATCACGGTTTTGTCATTTTAATGCTGCTATTTAAAGACCAGTCCCACTCTAGCAATTCCAGGCCATGACTGCTGGAAACCGCGAAATCCCCATCACCAGTACTATGCTCTACACAAGTTTTCATAAGTATTTCTATTATACTTATTTTCTGTCTTGTATCTTCATGTCATGGCGATTTTTTAACTATTTAAAAATTTAATTGTCATTGGTTTGATTTCTGATTTCATTGATCCATCTATTCTATCTGCCTTCCATAAGAAATCTGCAAGTCTGAGCTGCACCTGCAGTGATGTTACAATATGTTTTCGAGCCCGTTGGCATAATCTGTAGGACTACCTCTAAATATCTGACATGTTTCACTGGGTAGCAGTGAATATGGTCCAAGAATCCAAAATCACAGTACTTACTGCCCCAGTGCTGTCTTCCTGAGAGGTAAAATAACGTGTGGATTGATCTTCATTGGTCATCATTATTCCTCAATTGTCATCAGTCAGAATTTCATCAGTCACTGACAGTCTTACAATAATGGTAGATGTTTGTGCAATTACCTTCAGGAATCTTTCTTTTTCCATGTTGTAATAGTCATGCAATTGCACAAATTTTAGTTTTAATTGCATCATTATTATGGAAGAACAGCTGAAAATGGGAAAGATCTCCATGCCACACCACGTGAACAGACTTTCTGTGCCAATGTTTGGAGACTGACGAAGATTTGCTAATCATGTACAGTCTTTGTGGTCCTATATGTGGGACCTGGGATTATATTAATTAATGGCCCAATTACAGCCATTACATCTATATATCATTACAGGATTTTGGTTACCTGCTACTGTTTTACCTGCCCATTTTGTATGCCTTCTGCGTCTTTCTGTGTCTCCGGACATATCAAATGTTTACTGCATGTTACTGCATCTTTACGGCTTTTCTTCTGTGTCAAACCTTTTACAAGCTTGGTTCATATAGACTAATATACTGTAATATTATATCTGAAATAGGTTATATTATTATTATTATTATTATAAAGGTGCATCTTCCTCCCTGGTTCCTTTTACCTGTAGGTAAGTTGTTGGTAGCGGTTTTGAGCTGGGATTCACAAGCAAAGGGTATTCTGCCTTTGCTTTACCCGCCACCTTTAACCAGTGTTAAGCTTGTCAATTTCAAATAATTTCAAAATTGGTAAATGAAAATAAAATCTTATCTAAAGCCTGTAGAACTACATTGATCACTGATATAACAGGCACTTTTTCCCAATGGATTGCTTAAATAACAGTTCTTTTGTCAGGTGTGATCTTATTGGGACAGGTTATCATTATCTCCCAAGTTCTCATTTCCGGGATGGTCCTTGACCTTGGGCAGTCAAGCAAATAATCAAACATTCAAGTTAAGGTTATATCAGAATACACAATTGATACGTCCCACAAATTGTTATAGGCTAGATTCACACCCATGTCTGGAGAAATTAGAGCCAAGTAATTGTTCATACTTCATACCCACAATGTCGCCGGAAGCTTAAGTAACATTCTCCTATGGTCATTATGGTCTTTACAACACTATGTTTCTAGTGTATGGCTTTACTCAAATAAGCCTAATCAAAATAACATCTGCCTTTGATGAACATGTAAATAATTCATCATCTTCAACAAAACCTGGCATAACAATAGAAAGAATATTGCCAAAATGTAAAATAAATTGAATTTACTGCAGTGAAACATGTTGTATATGTGTGGTTTTGTACTTTAGCCTGCAGTATACAGTTCTATATCCCAAGGGTTTGTTTTCAAAGTAACATGCTCCCCAGATATCTCATTATACGGAGAATGGACTCGCAGTTTGTCCCAGTGAGGATATAGCTTGTATTTGTATATGTATTGAGTTCTTATTCATTATTTACTAGTTGTTTAAACAATTTATATTACTATGTATGACAGAACTGGTTCTGGTACACCCCAATTACTATCCCTTGTTTTGGAGTTATTATTATTATTATATTTACATTGTAAAGACTACTGTAGAAATATGTTTTTATGTATCATCATGACTCGAAGGCACAGACAATCAGAAGGTTGTTAAATGTGCAGATTTGTTTATACTTTTACGGTAATGGTGCTTTAATGTTGTCATATTATTAATGGGCTTTATTTGTACATTGAATATCTATTATAGGGGATTTACTTTTAATTTGGTAGAAACAAGGATTCCCAATTGACATATGTACACTTTAACACATTCTAACACAGAACTTCAAGGCTTTTTCTAGCTTGCAGTAACCATGTTCTAGAAAAAAAATCTTCATCTATGAAGTCAGTGAAAATAGCAATAGAAAGTTTTGGCTACTAAGTATCCATATTCACTAACATCTTAGATTTACTACTGTTCTTAGAATTTTCTGAGAAAAATAAGAAAAATCTCTAAAATTTAAAAATTTGTTTATTCTTGAGAATTTTTAACATCTCCCTCCCCTAAAAAGTGAAGTTTGAAATAGATTTGTGAAAAAAGTTAGTAGTAACATTTAGGTGCATGGGCAATTTTAAATATTTTAATTCAATCAGTTCTATAGATTGAATCAAGTTGCAGAAGTCGCTGAAGATCAATTAAATTTGAACAATTGGAAGATAAATTCTGTATAAGCCTTTCGGGGTTTTCAATGCCTCCCCCCCAAAAAAAAAAAAAAATACAAAAAAACTGCTACACAGAATTACATAGATTTACACAGTAGTCCAAAACAAGGGATAGTAATTGGGGTGTCAGCTCTTGGATTCAGGAGATTTTAAAGCATTAGGACAAATGTTATCTCTTGGTGAAGGCATGTGCTTTCTGAATTTTCTTGTGTTTTCCTTGTATTGTAAAAGTGCCTATCTGAATGTAGATATAGTATATATTAGGTGTTACGTATATGCCCTGAGCACAATTTAAACAAATATAAATTAACCTATGAATTCTGAGCAGAATACTAAATGATGAAATAAAATCCCTTTACTGCTTACTATGTTACAGTATGGCCTAGTTACGAGGCTTATCACATGCCACAGGGACATGTTTAGTCAGGATTTTGCTTGGTCCCGGAACTACCCAAAACAATTAACTTGTGTACTAGAACAAGGTCAATTTTTGTGAAGTGTAAAAACATTCATGTGTATCTGTTCCTACTTATTGAGGGCACAGTTAGTAACTCACTAGACTGTCACTTCTCAGTTAATCTGTTCGAATCTTTGCCAGAGCCTGAATTAGGAAAAGTACTCACAACTAGTGTGTGATACTGTCTTAATCTTAATACTAACTTTTATAGTGCTTAATCTCCCCCTTATTTAAGAGGACTCTAAGGTGCAACAGCACCAAAACGGTCAACCAAATTGCAGTATCCATGGATGGAAAAAGGGCCAAGCACCAATGAGAAAGCCAGGCAGATATTAAAACTAACTTGGATATGCCTTGGTGTAGAGATAGGATTTAAGCTTCTTTCTGAAAGAGGTAAGTAACACTACCCATAGTGATATGACCTATGCAATGTCTGGAAATAGATGGTCACACAGCAAATAATCACAGATCTTTGGGGACTCAGTTATTTAACAACTATGTATATTCAAATCCTTTGGCTGTTAGTTTATGTTAAACCTTTTTTGTTAATATGTTATATATCAATGTTAATAACGTTCACTAAAATTAATCTACTAGAACAACCTGGGTTAAAAATTTTAGCAGATGCAAAACAGTTAATGTCCTTCAAACTTCTCTTTTACAAATTGAATTTGTGTTACTTTTTACAAGTTAGCAGTCTGTGTAAAAAGAATTGATGCATAATATAACTTTTACTGTCAGGAACACATTTCATGCTTTAAGAATATTAAGTTTTCCTGCTGTGTATTATACAATCTTGCGTTTACCTACTTAATTTCAAGTTATCTTTTTTGTTATGACTTTCAGTGCAAGGTTAAAACATTTAATTGACATCATGACAAGCCCAACTATATGAGATCAAATGGATGAACTTTAAGATGTTTTGTCCTGCACAGAAAGTGCTGAAATACTTAACCAAAGCAAGAATAGGAAGAATACAGTTTAAATTGAAACTTACCTCTTAAGGGGAACCATGAGGTTAAAACCCAAAAGAAGGGGAGAGGGGTAAGGCCGGGAGATTTTGATACAACGATACGTATCAGCACATTCACTTCTAGCCCCCAATGCAAAGACCGAAGTACATCAATGGAATATATAGCTTAACTTCAGACATTACCTGATCAGTTTGTCTGGACAACTTATGAATATTTATGAGAGCCCAGTATTTGAGCTCAGTAGACTCTTTCAATATATAATAGACTCTACTTTCTTTTGGAATTCAATAAAGAAGGACATCTGGGTGTTCTGTTTGATGCAAAGTTTTGTTTCACCAATCACGTAAATTCTGTTATCAAATCCTGTTTTATTAGTCTCAGGGACCTTCATCGCATCAGGAGGTTTCTTTCTGTGGATACATCAGTGGTGATTGCAAATGCTCTGGTCAGTAGTCATTTGGATTATTGCAATTCTTTTTTTTGCAGTTTGTCATCCCGAAATGCCACAAGGCTCCAATATGTTCAAAATGCTCTGGCGCGGTTTGTCACTGGTGCTTCAAAGTACACTCACATTACATCCATCCTTAGGACACTTCATTGGCTACCCATTAGACAACGTATTATCTTCAAAACCCTAGTTTTGGTTTATAAGTACCTCACCACTGGCCAGCCTAAGTATTTTGCACCATATCTCCCCTTGTACAAATCTGCCATGAATACAAGACGTTCCAATCCCAAAAATTTGTTCCTTCAGGTTCCCCCTTACTGTGCTTCCATCCATAAATCAAAGGTCCATTTTAACAATAGTTTTTTATATGATGCCCCTAAGTTATGGAATGACCTTCCATATGATATACGCAGTGTTCCAAATCTCTCCAGTTTCAAAAGTCGACTCAAAACCTACCTATTTCAGAAATCATTCCCACCATAGCTTCTACTACCGAACACCGGACGACCTCTCTGGGAAACGACTCGGATCATGTCTTATGATTTATGCCTTATGAATTGGATGATGTGCCTTAGAATCCGTTGATACGTGGACAACTGATTGATTGATTGATTGTGCGGGTTGAGAGATCCATGAGAGATGAAGCTTGTCAAAACAATAAGGAAGCCATGCTTGAGTACCTCATTTCACTACTAGACGATTCCAACGATTTCTCATGGTCTGCAGCTAAAGCCAGCCATGCCGTACTCCTTTGTCGTATGGAACAGGGAGAGATCCAGAACTTTACTCAAGTAGAAAAAATTGATCGTATTCGCAGGGCGCACGCACAAAGACATATTCCTTCAACTGCTTTCAATGGTACAAAAAATAATTCCAAACGGGGTGGGGGAGGAAAGTCCATGATTTGTCAGTATTTTAATTCAGGGACTTGTGTACATTCTACAACTCATGAAACCAAAGGCACTATTTACCGTCATGTTTGTGCACATTGTTATACAAAGAATGGCAAGTCACTTCCACATATGGAAAATGAATGTAGACAGAAAAACAAACTGTCAAAAAACGAGTAGCCTGGGCTGAGGAAAGGTCCTTCCCCCTTACTTATAATTCTAGATATATTTGGAACAGTCATACTTCAAAACAGGAGTATCAATTCGAAAGAAATGTAACCAAATCTCAAGCTTTAGCTTGGTTTCACCATCAAAAAGCTTTTCAGACAATTAGGGAAGACCGTACCTACGCCCAGGCACTAATAATTTCACTTTGCAACAACAAGTCCCATGCACCAATTCCAAATAAACTTGCTCGCATCGTCACTGCCGGTCGGACTAGTGCGAATGAAAAAACAGTTACCTCTTCCAAGGTTTGTATACACCATGATGGCCACACACCCCCTTCCTCTTACCCAGCTATCCAACGGGTAAAAAATGGGGTCACACCAAGGGTTTTTAAAAATGAACCTATAGTCCCGCTGTTCAACAGATTTCAGCCATTGCAAATAGAGGCAGAGGAAAATCCGAACCCTGTACCTCATCAGCTGGGGGATGGCAGGGTGGGACGTGGTCCAAAGCAAATGCACAAACATACAAGCCAACACATTGCACCATCCCTTCCCCACGACATTGGGTCAAAAAATGAACCACAACAGAATGCCATGACTGATCTTGATTCAGTAGAATGTATGGAAAATATAGCTAATGCTCAAGTTCATATGGCGGGAAGTTTTGTAAATACACAACAAAGTGGTGTAAGGAATGTATCAGTAGCCCAACAGCCAAACAATAAAAATATATCCCAAAAATACTCAACACAGACACAGCATTCGCATGCTTTTCCTGTATGTCATACATTTCAATTACCAAAGCATGATCAAAAATTTGCTAGTACGGTTGCAGATACGGAGATTATTCCTTTATATGTTTGGCAAAATAGGCATAACAGCACTGATCGTCAGGCTTGTATTCAACAAAATGGTAACGACTTTGGATATATTCCTGTAAATAATTTGCACACATATAATGGTCCGGAAGTGCATTGGCACATTGTTCCAGATATTTTACAGGCACATCAAATAATTAGGCACACAGGGGTTCCAAATTTTTTAAATGCTCGAATACCTGTGGCCACTCAGCTTAATCCCGACAGTTGGGCAAAACATCTAACATCATATTGGGACCAACAATTGGTCGACCTTATACGTTTCGGATTCCCTCTAGATTTTGACCGTAACTTTACGTTATTATCTTCATGTCAAAATCATGCGTCTGCAATCGAACATGTAGAACATGTAGATGCTTATATTGCAGATGAATTAAAATATGGGGCCATGTATGGACCTTTTTATCATTTACCATTTCCTGTTCATGTGTCACCTCTTATGACCAGAGAAAAACAGGATTCTACTAAAAGACGTACAATAATGGATCTAAGTTGGCCTAAAGGGGCTGCAGTTAATACTGCCATACATAAATTTCATTATTTAGATACGTATTTCACTTTGCAATACCCATCTGTAGACCATATTATAGAAAAACTTAAACTGTTAGGTCCAGGATCCTTATTGTATAAAGTCGACATTAGCAGAGCATTTAGACATTTACGTATTGATCCGGGCGACATAGATCTGTTAGGTATACATCATAAAAACCTGTTTCTGGACGGATCTTTGCCGTTCGGATTTCGACTCGGATCCGGATTTTTTGAGCGGTGCTCCGATGCCATTAGATATATCATGAAACAAAATGGTCATAATGCACTCTTTAATTACATTGACGACCTCATATATGTCGGCTTACCCTCAAAAATACATGATTCGTTCAAATTTTTGTTGTCTTTATTACAAGACCTTGGCCTAGAAATCAGTAAATCTAAATTGGTCGAGCCATCCACTCAAGTTGTATGCTTAGGTATTCTGGTAGATACGGTTAATAGAACCATATCCGTACCTCCGGATAAACTACAAGATATCAGACATATTTGTAAATCTTGGGTATATAGAAAGACCTGCACAAAAAACCAGTTTCAGTCCTTATTAGGCTCGTTACTGTATATTACCAAATGTATAAAACCTGCACGGTTTTTTTTTAACCGTATGTTGCAAATACTCAGGTCACAAGGTCAAAATAACAAATTTCATCTCACCAGTTCCTTCTATAAAGATCTTAACTGGTTTAATACTTTTCTTTTACAATACAATGGAGTTACATATTATGACACCAAACCTATTGACCATACCATACACTTAGATTCCTCTCTTCAAGGAATGGGTGGCGTATGGGCTCAAATGGTCTATGCTCTTCCACTATCTGGGAAGTTTCCAAACTTACACATAACACAGTTGGAAATGTTAAATGTAGTGGTTGCACTAAAAGTTTGGGCAAATGCATGGAAAAATAAGAAAATCCAAATAAATTGTGACAACCTTGCTGTTGTTGAAGTACTGAATTCAGGTAAAACTAGAGATGAATTCTTGGCTACTTGTAGTCGTAACATCTGGCTTCTCACCTCTATTTTTAACATTCAACTCCAAGTATCTCATGTTCCAGGAAAATATAACGGTATAGCAGATCTCTTGTCCAGATAGACAACTACATCTGACCCTGAGACAAAATTAAAGCAATATTTACCCAATTTTATATGGGTAAACACACATGCGGATTTATTTGCCTTGAATTTTGATATATAATGTTATTCTTTCAGACACTTCTCCAGTGGCAGCCCAGCTGGCCACCTCTGCAGCACAACGACTAGCTGTGGCCTTTAGACCTGCCACCCAGCGTACATACATGCGCATGTTCAGGGACTTCTTGGGCTTCTTGGTGGCAGCTGGGCTGTCATATACAAACGTTAGTCATCACATCCTACTCATGTTCATGGAATTTTTGGCTCAAAATGGTTTATCACAATCGAATATAGCCAATTATATGGCTGGCATTAGGGCTCAGTTTATCATTCATAATTTAGAAACCAGTCCATTTCAACATGACCAGATACATTTGTTTCACAGGTCTTTGAAGATTAACAGACCCCTTAATCCAACTGCTCACCAGCTTATTACCACTGATATCTTGCACAAGATTATTCGCACCACAAGCTCGCTGGATTCCCCAATAGTTTTTACTGCTTTATATTTATTGGCTTTTTATTCCTTCATGCGTATTTCCAATATGTTACCACACACCATTACTTCTTTCGACCCTTCAAGACAATTGGCCAGAGGAGATGTCATTTTCTCAGAACTTGGGGCTACCATTGTAGTTAAATGGTCGAAAACCATTCAGAACAGAAAAGACATACATACCATTGCCATTCGATCACTGGGTAGATCACCATTGTGTCCCTCCCGAGCCTTACAAGCCCTCCTGGCAGTTGCACCTGCACATAATAACTCTCCACTGTTTACTTCCACCATGAAACGTGGTGTAGTGCCTCTTACTGATTCTGTAGCCAGAAAACACCTTAAACAAGTGTCCCAGCTTTTGGGTCTTCACCCACACTTAAAATTTCATGACTTTAGGCGATCTGGGGCCACTTGGGCCTTTCACCAAGGTGTCCCCCTTCACCATATCATGCACCATGGCACTTGGCAGTCTGACAGTGTCTGGAAATATATTAAATCTACACCCCAAGCTACTTCTCCTGTGGCTTCAGCTTTCCAACGAGCCCTACTTATATAGGCTTGGCTGTTTGGTGGACAATGTTTCATATTTCAAACCTTTTTAACACTCTTTTACATCTATTTTACCTCTATGGCCAATTCTACTTCCTGTACATATATAAATTACGAGTATCAGGCGTATACTTGCATCCTACTCTTGTACTTTCCAGAAAATGTACAAAGTTTCTATTTGGTCTGTTTCATCTTTCTTTCTGCTATTTGGTCTATTGGCCCCGCTTTGCAATTGCAACTTATCCTTCTCCATCATATATGCTTAAGTTTGTCTTCCAATATTCTTTTCATCCAGTTGCAAACTTGGGTTGCAACTGCACTTTGTCTATTGTTCAAAATTTCCTTAGTGTACTTGATGACAGAAAATTTTGGTCAATTCGCAATTGCAAGGTGGGTCCCTCCTTATTTGTACTGGATGCATGCCTGTTAACAAGTACCCCTTCAACTGTAAATGTCATATAGTGGGTACTCATTGGCCTTGAGTTGAAATGTTACTAGTTGTTATGACGTTAAACAAATGGTTATTCATTGTATAGTATACATTGTAACTTTTTTGTAACAACTACAACTTTTAGTAGTAATAAAATATATATTAATCCCAATTGCTATCTTTTATTGCAATTGGTTGGTCCTCCCGGGGGAATGTGCGGGTTGATACCTTGGTGTCAACTAGGTCATTCCCTGGGGAGGACCTTAACTTTAACATTTAGTATGCAGCACCATGCTGTTTGTAATCTGTCATTTCATTGGCCAGTGTACTTTTCCTGGCCTATTGAATTTCAACCCCTCTTCCATTTGCAACTTGCTCTTGGAAGGGGTAACACTGTAAAAAATTTATTTACCACTCCCAGCCCACCCTAGTTGGGCACAATGTTCATTTGTTTCTTGCCTTTAACATTGTTTTCTAGTTTCAGATGATATTGAGTGGCTGCAGATCCCTTGCCGAGATCTCACAGTCATCTGACAGTGGACCAGGCCTTTGCTCCTTTTTTTGGAACTTTAGATCATGGACACAATAGTTTGGGTTGAGTTTCCATACCCAGTGTTGCCTTCATGAGGCTAAGTCTTGTAGTTGGTTCCTCTTCCATCAGTAATTTGCAAATGTTTCATTATAATTACTATAACAACTGTTTTATGAGGATATTGTATATATATAGTAGCTGGCACATGATAGCAGCATTTATTAATTATCTCTAAGTATTATAATACAAACCAGTGAACTGCTACACCCATAGATGGTACATCAACAGTATTTATATCAAATTATCACTGGTGTATTACGACCTATAATGTGTATAGTATATATAATGACTGTTAATGCAGGTTATGTATCGCTATTAATACCTGCTATGTATATTATTCCTATCATGTTGTATTGGCATAAAGCCTTTGTGTGTGTTTTATTGTCTTCTGATGCTTATGGTGATACAAAGCTTAGATACAAGCCTGAGCATCTACTTATCTCTTATTTTAAGTGTATCATAGAAACACGCCTGTTTGACCTGGAGTGATCAATCACCACATATTTTAAATCATGATCAGCTGATCTGCTCCCACTTGGGGACCTGGCAATGTAACTTGGTACAAGCATTTTCTGCTTACCACATATACATCTTTATGGAAATCTGGGCAGTTTACAGTTTACTGCTTTTATCGCATGCACTGCATAGCCTGTTTATATCAAACAGCTTGTCTGACCAGTAGTTTCAACAGTAAATCTGCCACTTTCCCTGCACAGCTTCTTGCCGCCCTCGCTGGCATTGCAGTTAGAGGCCCCTGCGAGGTCGGACATATCATGTGTATTATTTTAAACTTCTGCACTATTGCGGTTTCTCCCTCTTATTCTTGTAAATTTTAACCTGATACTTTTTAACAAGGGGTTTCTGGTCCTGTTGGCCTAATACTGCTTGGTCTTCATGTCCGGACACACCACAGGCGTCGTTTGAATTTAGACTGTCACTTTTATAGCCTAATCTCAATGGTTTCAAACCTTTTTGTCACTTTTATAGCCTTATCTCAATGCTGGACAATGTTTCATATTTCAAACCTTTTTAACACTCTTTTACATCTATTTTACCTCTATGGCCAATTCTACTTCCTGTACATATATAAATTACGAGTATCAGGCGTATACTTGCATCCTACTCTTGTACTTTCCAGAAAATGTACAAAGTTTCTATTTGGTCTGTTTCATCTTTCTTTCTGCTATTTGGTCTATTGGCCCCGCTTTGCAATTGCAACTTATCCTTCTCCATCATATATGCTTAAGTTTGTCTTCCAATATTCTTTTCATCCAGTTGCAAACTTGGGTTGCAACTGCACTTTGTCTATTGTTCAAAATTTCCTTAGTGTACTTGATGACAGAAAATTTTGGTCAATTCGCAATTGCAAGGTGGGTCCCTCCTTACTTGTACTGGATGCATGCCTGTTAACAAGTACCCCTTCAACTGTAAATGTCATATAGTGGGTACTCATTGGCCTTGAGTTGAAATGTTACTAGTTGTTATGACGTTAAACAAATGGTTATTCATTGTATAGTATACATTGTAACTTTTTTGTAACAACTACAACTTTTAGTAGTAATAAAATATATATTAATCCCAATTGCTATCTTTTATTGCAATTGGTTGGTCCTCCCGGGGGAATGACAGACACACTTTCTGCCCTTCAGCCATGTTTTTATGATATCTCCCTTACTGACTGGAAGGGGTGCCCTTGCCTTTAATACGTCCCCACCTATTATACATCTGTCTGTACCTGGGTACAGAGGTCAATGGTGGCCTAGAAGTCAGCAAGTTTGGCATCCAATCACAGGTTGTTACCTCTGTGTGGGTTCGACTCTCACAGGTGACATTGTTGAGGACCTGTCCCAATATGGCTGTTGAATGGGGTATAAAACCACAACTTTCACTTTGACTTTGTACCTGGGAAGAAACTTAGGTCTTCTTTGTTCCTAGTCAAGTACATTACATCCTAGGTCACATTGGCAGATATTTCAGTATTTCTTAATATGCTGGCATGTATAACCATATAATGTATTTTGACAGCAAAAAGTTAAAGCACTAAACTATTTATTTGGGGTTTTACATCGCTTTTAACACTGTACAGGTCATATCACGACGGATAGTTGGAAGGGCAGAGGAGACCAGTACATACAGTTGGTCAAGGTTCTGTACAGTAAACTGCAGACCAACCGCAAGCGACTACCAGCTTTCCCACTTGAGGCAGAGCCATGAACTGAACCCTGGCCTCAGAGGTGGGAGGCGAGAGTGTTGCCACTCTGCCACCGTGGCCCCCTAAAGCAATCAACATTTTAGAAGGCTTTTAAATGGGCAATAATATAATTTCTACCAATTTAATTTATGACCTCCTTCACATCTACTTCCTGATTTGGTTTGCGAAAATGCACGAGTTGCACAGATGGCAGCCACATATTATTAAGTAATCCATTAAATGAATTAAATATTGTTCCAAGATGAAGTTTGTACCACACTGCGGCACAAAGCGGAATACAATTTTCTGCACAAAGTACATGTTAGTCACAAATGGGCTTGAAAAAACCTTTCTTGTTTCATAGCGTGTGAAACCTTTGTACAGAGGGATTCATTGACAAAGCCACTTGGCTTGCAGTGGCATCTGAAATGTGTTAGTTACAATTCACAGTGTTGTCTGAAAGGCTTTCATTTCCTCCTGCACTTGTAAGGGGTTTATCCTTATGATTTGTTAAATTTCCTGTTCTTTAAAATGCCCTTGGTTTGTTTATGACTGGAATATTACGTTACTTATGGCATATGTGAAATTTCTGATAGTGTGATAAGAAAAAATAATCTGACAATTTATGTGCCTTCATGGATTAAAACTATGAGCTTAGATTCAAACTGAGAGCACAAGTATGCAAAGATTAAAAAATAAGCTATCACCACTAGGAAAATTAATTAGGAGACTCATAAGCTATATTTTCTCACAGAAAAATGTTACATAGCTTCATTTAAAACAGGAAGATAAGTTGTATCATGAACAGAATGGACTAATTATTGTTGTATTGTCTATAAAATAGGTCACAAAACAGGAAAACCAGACAAAATAAAATGCTCTACTGTTTAGGTTTTCAAACAAATTTGTAAAAAATGGGACTGATATCTATCAGTACGGCCATTACACTGCTGTCCTTCATGAGTATAAAGCTAGGATGAACGACTGATAATATTATGGTCCTTACAACATTATTACGGCAGCTGGGATGCAAAATTAATAGAATAGAATAAGTAAAACAAGTGTGTAAGAGGCAGAGAGTAAACAGATAATGGACAAATGAGGTTTCTATTTACAAAAGATCATAATAGTGTCGGTTGGGCTTAAGGTTAAATTAGTACACATGATGAAAAGGGAACTCCATTTCTGAGGTATTTTGTAAGGCCATTGCTCAAACCTGGAGCCTGGTTTTTGGTTTGGTAGCTGATGGTTTACAGTAGACAATCTTGATTGTATTAATCTTGTACAATTAATATTGTTTGCTTAGTGATTGGCAATATGTGGAAAGTCACAAAATTTAAATTGATTTCAATTTTTTACCTTGCCAGTATGATACCAAAAATCTTAGATAATTTTCATAAACAATGAAATGACATCACATATCAAACATGATCATAAATCTATCTTCCACTGTGGCCGGGTGGTTAATACACTCATCCAGGAACACAGAGGACATAAGTTCGATCCCTGGTACAGACAGATATATGTATATATAGTCGGTCAGATCACCACGAAAAATGGCAGTCCTCTATCAATGTGACCTATTCCTGGTGGCTGGATAAAGCACATCTCAGGAATGTTGATAAATCATCATCCTTGAGCGTCTATCTTTAAGGAGGGGGACATACGGGGGCGTAGCTAATGCATTGGCCAGTACGCCCAGGTGTACCAGTTTGTTAGAACAAGCATTAGTGAGAGATACAGTAATCCATCCCTAAGCAATTTTGCATATAACCAGAACTTTCTGAAATATTAGGGAGCAGCTTCTCTCCTACTGTTAATAGTATGATCTGTTCTTATGTGATATCTCCAATACGTCTTATCATTTTGAAATTAAATTGAAACTGTATATTATTGAATATGGAACCACCCCTTTAAATAGAGAAACTACCTGCAGATGGATATAGTGTTTATAGGAAACACATTTATCATCAGTATTCCACTCATATCACAGCTTCACAGTTACAATACTATAATGATAACATGTATCCAAATGGCATTATGCCCAAACACATTCTCTGGCCAGTCACAGAAATTTCCCATTGAGCTGTTACGGGAAAACAGGCTAAAATAACAGGGCAGGAAATTAGCAAAAACACTCATGTGCTATTTGTCTCGTGTCTGTGTGTGATATATATTTCATGTTACAGTTATTGTTGGGTTAAATGGAGGTTTTCAGATCTGGTCATGCCAAGATGACTGAAATTGTCGTTGATAGAATAGGTTTCCACCGTTTATGATTTCCGGTACAACATTCCCCCCCAAATAATACTTTTTGCTTTGTGATAAATCATCCTTTTGTTGAAAGATATATTAGTGCATTCTTATAATCACACTACTGTTTGTTGTTGCTTATCTTAACTTGTCGTATGAGCCCAAGGTCTTACTTGTCAATGAAAGTTATTTGTGTAACACATGCCAAGTGGTACTGCAAAATGAACTTGTCAGGATTGGCAGCAAGCAAACAGAGTTCCAATTTCCTGGCAAAAAAAGCTTACTTCAGCCTTGCTTCTCACCCTTTAAATCATTACAACCTGACTTTTCAGTGGGTAAACAGTTCCCTACCATGTCCGTCACAGCATGGAAATGCTCCACCCCACCTGTTCACTGATTATCCGTAAATAAATTCACTCTGTAACGTAGTACCAAACTAGCTTGTGTTCAAAACAATCACACTAGGTAGTGCATTCTATGTCTGAAGGACGAAATAGAAGTAGTTCTATTTACATATAGTAAATCACGTATCTCCATCACACAGTTTATATTAATTTTAGTGCCCTTAATTTTTCATGTATATGTGCCCCAATTTGATATTCAATCTCTCCTCAGTAATTCAGTAATGAGTGTTAACGCACTTTCTTTATCTTGGATTTATTTTAGTCTTCCATTGGCCACTCGAATCAGCTTATGTACTCGTCATTCCACATTTGTTAAACCCTGAGCACTATCTCATAATTATCAGATAAGATTACAAGACAGAATCTTATCTTTTGATGACTTTTGGACCTTACCTGATATCCATTTGAAATCATAAACTTTTAAGTAAAATATATCCGTAACTGGTGGCTATAAGATAGCACAATTCTGTGAGTAGAAAATACATGTATCAAAGTTGTGTATGTTATAGGCTTTAGTACATCAAACATGCAACATCACAAAATTTCGTAAATTTACTAGATTCATTAGTAGTGTAAAGTATCCACCCAATATTTAAACTAAAAATAATCATTTTAAAATCAAATGCATGTGTGTGTCAACTTGTAACTGCCCTTGCTCCCCTCTACAGAGAAAGGGATTGGATTAGACATTGAACACTGATCACTTTTGATTTTCTACAAATGAAACTTTCAGTCTCCTTGGCACAATGCCATTGACTTATCTCTGTGTCTTCCTGTAAATCAGTTGCAACTGCTGTAGTAACATATCTCTTCCATTTAGTTATTTAACTTGTTAAATTATCTTAGTAATGCAGTTTCAATTACATCTTTATGATAAAATACTATTTTATTTAGGACTCTTGCTTATGATAATGTTGCACCTTAGAATCTTGATTTGCAAAGATTAAGAGCTAAAAAGTTGAATTAGAATTGAAATTTCTTGACAAAAAGATGTTATAAGTTCCATAAATAGAACACTTTTGAAAGTTATAGTTTGGACTAAAATGCCAAAAAATCTAGCTTACACTTGACACTTTGAGGTCTCTCCAGACATTCTGGAGATGAATTATTGATATGTTTCTCTACTGTTTCTAATTTTTATCCCTTCTGTGAGACGCATAGATATAATTTATGCAGCTGTTGTCCATTCATTTGTCTGAAAATTTCTCCTTTTATGTCTGGCTTTGCTTTTCCTTGGATTTTTTATGTGTGCAGTGTGCCAACATTGGCAGTTTTATCACTGATCCCTTTTTCAGGAAAGATGCAATTACGTTACATCTGAAAGCAGAAGGCACTCGTAGAGTGCAGACCTCAACCATGGCACATTTCTAAACATTCAGGATTTTTTGTATCTAGAATATGATCCAGACCTTTTCAAAAATGTAATCGCATCTTCCTTAGACCAAGCCATATCCACAAAGAAAATTTAGATCTGTTTATTTCTTTTGGAGTAATGTCAATCAGAAAGTCAAAGCCATTAAAATATATTAAAAATGGAACCTCGGGTAAGTCAGGATTTTTTTGTATCCAGAATATGACCTAGATATTTTTCTAAATTTAATGTGTACTTCCTTTCGCGAGGCCCTACCCCCTAAAATTTTTTAAAGATCTGTTCAGATCTTAGTACGTATTCACAAACAAAAACAAAAAGATAAACAGAAACTAGAGCTAGCACATCGGAGAACTGATGCAAATTGTAGCCTTCTGAAAGACAACTCACCAAAGCCAATGAGGCATCATTTGACCTTGAAGGAGGAGCACAAGGCAACACATCAGAAGATTCCCAGCCCTTGCTTTTTGATTAGTTGATTTCACATCCCAAAGCTCTAGGGACAATAATAAGCAAGTTATAGGCAATAACTTTGGCTAAACTTGTTTCACCTTGAAGGAGAGGCCCAAGGTCAAATCTGACCACATCACAAGATTCCCAGCCAATGATTTCCTATTAGTTGGTTTCACATTGCAAACCTCTATTAATAGAAGCAAGTTATAAGCACTTCAAGGTTTGACAAAGTCAAAGTTGGGGTTTAACGTCCCGTTCAACAGCCAGGGCCATATTGGGACAGGTTCTCAGCATTGCCACTTGTGGGACTCGAACATTTCAAGGTTTGGGTATAATCATTTGACCTTGAAGGTTTAGCCCAAGGTCAAATCCGACAACATCACAAGATTCCCAGTCCATGATTTCCTTTTGGTTGGTTTCTCATTGCAAACCTGTAGACCAATAATAAGCAAGTTATAAGCACTTTTAAGTTTGGATATCCTCGTTTGATTTAGAAGGAGTGACTCAAGGTCAAATCTGACCACGTCAGAAGATTGCCAGCCCATGATTTCCTATCGATTGGTTTCACATGCCAAACCTGTAGGTCCAATAATAAGGGAGATACAAGTTTGTAGAGGACATGTATATCTGTTACACATATCACCTATGAATAGATTCAACCTTCTACTTATGAGACGAGCCAGTAGAAAAATTAGATAATTTTTAAAGAAATGCCCAGGACGGCCATCTTATTTTTCAGAAAGACGATAATTCAGTCCCAGAGAGGATTACCTCCCAATGAAGATATCCTGCAAATTTGGTCAGGCTAGCTGGTATAGTTTTCCGCTGAGGGTGTTTGGTTGGGTGACAGCTTGGGTGCCACCCATTTCAGTGGCATTTTTGTAAAGAATTTCTTGTCCATTACATAAGTCACTTCTGACCCAATTAACTAATTAGTTTCCCGCTCTTTGCTAGCTTCTTCACTTTTGTTTTGTAATTTGAATGGCTAACGCCATATTAAAACAATAAATTTTAGAAACTTTCCCCCTCCCACCCCTGTGTACCTACACATATTCTTTGTAGTTTCAGATGCAGGACAACAATGCTGTATGTAATAGAATTCAAATTGTATAAAAAGAAGTGTTATGTTCTCAACAACATCAAAGGCTTGCTCTGCAGTGGATGCCTCGAGCCTCCCATCAATGTCATGGAGGAGAATAGAAATGGTGAAATGTAAATCTCGATTCATCTTCATGTTATCTCCTCGAAATAAATGTCCACTGATATAAGTGGTGGAAGATCTGTGGGGTGTTCGGCTTATGCAAGCCTCTCGCCAATATGGGTATTTCTGCTAGTGTTACAAGTAGATTAGCAATTGCATGCTGGGTGTTCTGGTAGATCTGCCAAGCCTTTCTTCACTTTCCCAGGCTGCTGGATTTCGCAGATTACACAGCTAGTCTTCCCCTTCCTGTGGGTGAGGTCTCAGGTTTGGTCTGGCTAGTAGAGTTCAGCTACAAGAGACACAATAGTTGCTAAAGAACTTATATAAAGTTAAAATTTTTGGTTTTACCTTTTTATGGCTTGGTGCAGTCTTAAAGTTCTTAACCCGTACTTAAAGTGGCATTGTTCTTAGTGTTTGGTCCATTGGTTCTGTATTACATTAATGTCTAAGTTCAAGTAACATTGAGGGGGCCACGGTGGCAGAGTGGTAACACTCTCGCCTCCCACCTCTGCGGCCGGGGATCGATCCCCTTCATGGCCGTAAGTGGGAAAGCTGGTAGTTGCTTGCCGTTGGTCGGCAGTTTACAGTACACAACCCTACCGAACTCTATGTACTGGTTTCCTCTGCCCTTCCAACTACCCGTCGTGATATGACCTGTACAGTGTTGAAAGCGACGTTAAACCCCAAATAAATAAACAAATCAAGTAACATTGAGTATAATTTGACTACAACAAGTCATGCTTGTATGCAGAAATTATAGTAAAATAATAGTATAAAACTTGTATTGCTATGTATGTCTCCTGTTATAGTTTAAATATCATAGTACAGAGTAACTGGTAACCCTCTGTACTGAAATTATTGTGTATTCAAAAAGTTAAATAAACCCTCAGCTCAGTTTTTATACGTACATCTTACATTTTTAGTATTTTACTCATTTATACTTTACACTGTTTTAGTAGTTTTATATTGTTGTTTACATATTTTGGTTGCTATTGTAGGTGCTGTTGTAGTGTTTAAAAAGCAGTGCATGTACAGTAATATATGCGTTAGCATGCTTGAATCAAGGTTTAAATTCTGAATAAATTACAACTTCTGTAAGTAATACAAGTGTAATTTCTGCCTTTATATTACAAAGAGTAAAATGTAAGGTTTGGTCATACAACATTTGGCCTTTGTCTCTTTATTTGCAGTAACACGATATTTAAGTACTTGTGGGGCTCCTAATACTTGTTAAAACTATATTATGCATACTAATTCAGTAGTATGTTCAAATCTTATCTAACAGATTTTGCCTAAAGTACAACGGTTTAATGACAACAGTTAATGGTCAAATACCTGAGAAAATGAGAATATCTATCACCTATATAATCATAGTTGACAATTATCATTTGAGCTTAGATTGGTGATTGACATTGTGTTAAAAAGAAGGGAAATTAGTCTTAAGAAGTCAGGAGGCTTCTGTACTTTTTCTATCACTGTGTACCCTAAAACAGAGCAAGATAAACACATACTTTTACCAGTGTACGTTGCACGTTCTGCACAATTTTGTTGTTGCCTCCACCAAGGAGTGTATTTTTCTGGATGTGTTACTTTGGTTTAGCAATATCTATGAGTAGAGAGATTTTCAACTTTCAATGGCCTATGTTGCCAAGGTTCAGTGAAAGACTTCATCTTGGGGATTATACTTTTATTTACAATAAACACTAAAGTTTATTTACAATCTGACCTCTAAGTATGTAAATGTCGAACATAGCCTAAGGCCACCTCAAAGTGTGCAGTTCATGTAATTCATTGTGCAGTTCATGTAGTTCATTGTAATTAAGGTGGCCTTAGAGGTCAGACTGTAAATAAACTTTAGTGTTTATGAAAGAATGTACATAAGCCATTGTAGCTGATAGATTGGTTGTAACACCCTAAAATTGTATCTGCGAAAAAAATAGTTGGTAGTAACGTAGAAAAGATTGGTTGCAACACACTTCAGAAAGAAATGCTCATTGGCAAAGGTTTTTAAACATGCTTACAGAATGGAAGTAGCTCAAAAATAAAAAAAATATTTATCATAGTTACCCTAACTCCAAATTTGAACTAGTGGGAGGATAAACTTGTGGCAGTAGAACTGGCCTATTCTAACTTAGCTACTGAAACATCTAACTGACCATTCAGGAATGTTCTATGCAAATAATTCTGTTCCCTGCCACATGGCCCCTTCAGAGAGTAACTTCATCAGGTAGATAAATATTGCTATACACACTAAACAGATGCATATGTGAACATGCTTTCAGGTATAACTTACACTCTCTGAATTTATGGAATGTCTAGAAAGATTATTTTTATTGCGTTAATACATCCTATCCAATGGACAATTGCTAATCTGGTCAGAGCAGACCGGCCTGCCAAACATAAAAAAAGACGTCCTGTGTTTCCACCAGCCAGGCCAGTCCAGTACTGTGCATTCGCCAGGTGGCACATCGTACTTCCTTCCTGTCTAGACAGCATGATGTCATGGCATCTTTTTCATTTGGCGCATATACTGTGACGGATTTTTTGTGTTAGCAATATTTTGTGGAATATTGTTGGAATCTCTATGGCATTCACTTCATTTTTGATTCTACGGATATTATTGAGTGCATAGATCAAAATGTCTTCTCCTGGCCAGAAGAGGGGAGATTGTTGCCACGTTATGGCTAGTTTTGACAGTTATTCATTCTGCGCGTTCAGCCTTACTGCAGATCAGCGTCTACAACTTGCTACCCTCTCTTACAAACTTAAAAAAGAGAAGCGTGGGGCTAAGAAAATGGAGGCTTCCCCTAGTAAGGACACTAGTTCTGATTTGATTGACCCGGCCACTGTTTCAGTTCTTGGAGCTGTGAACGTTCAGGGTGAACTACAATCCCCTTCTTGCAGTGAACCCTCTACAAAGAAGCAAAAGAAAGGCAAGTCCTCCACGTCTAAAACCAAGACTGTTCAATCGGAGAGTAAATTGACCACAGAGAGTAAGATAGCAGAACTGGACCAGAAATGGTGGGACAGATTCAACCGATTAGAAGCCCTTCTCATGGCCAGGACTCTAGAACCTACCTTTGGAACTGTTAAAGTGACCCCCTCACACTCTCCTCCAGCAGGCGTGGTCAAAGATTCCCAGCCTTTTAATGATCCAGCCAAGTCAGCCACTGTTTCTTCAGAGCGCACTGGTAAAGGCTTCTCTGCTACAAAGCACAGCCTACCAGCCAGATCCAGACTGGTACTGGCCGACAGAGATCTACTACTTCAGAGCGCACTGGAAAAGACTTCTCTGCTGCAAAGCTTCAGTCTACCAGCCAGCTCTAGACCGGTACCAGTAACCCTGCGTAAATGGGAGAAGTCAACAAGAGAGGTCAGTGCTCTGCAATCAGGCGGCTAGCTTTAACTGGTACCTTTTAAAGGTACAACAGGGTATGCAAGCTCAGCTGAAGGCAATTCATGCAGAAAGTAAAGGAAAGAGTTCTAGTAAAGTCTCCTCAGCAACAGACGAACAGCAGTATCTCAAGGAGTTCAATGCCAGCATCACCCAGGCTGCAGCTAAGACGATGGAGCATCTAACAGACTTTGCCTTTATCTCCATGGGAAATCTGACATTGGTTCGCAGGGAAGCACACATGAATCCCTTGTCAGGTATTAAATTGGACACTCTGGCAGCATTGAGAACTTCTCTGCAGCTCTCCACTCTGTTTTCAGAAATTGTCATCAAGCGGGCCGAAGAAGAGATTACCCATTATGAAAACAAGGGTTCTGCTAGTTCTTCACATATATTGGTGTCATAATAAATATAATAAACTATTGGTGGCAAGGGACAGTTTAAGAAAGGCAAAATGATATGCTTCAAATTTTTCATCCCGGTCGGCCAAGGGCCAGCAGTCCTATAAATGACAATTACTGTGTAAAGGTTTTACAGGCAGGACCACTGGCTGGGAGCAAGCACCCGACACCAGAAAAGACAGTGAACTCTTTGTTACCAAAGAACTTTCTAAACTCAGTTGTTGTAAATTCTGTACTTACTGCACAGAAGCACACGGGTTTTTGCAAAAGAAAGATATAAGTCCCGGCATGTCAGGTTGTTATCAGAGTTGCAAATTAAAGTATGTGAAAGATGTTTTCTGTGTCAATCAATTGTCTTTTGTAAAACCTGTAAAAAATGTCCAACTTGCTGCTTCAAATCTACCTGTAGGGGCCAGACTTCAAAACTATTGGCAAACCTTCCCAGATCTGGGTGCCTGTCCGAAAGTAGTTCAAATCTTGAAAGAGGGCTACACCCTCCCCAAACTTGGCAAGATCTTCCACCATCATAAGCTGCTATCTCAATCCCCACAGAAACCTCTACCTGTTGGAGGCATTACATGAGCTTTGAACAAAAATGCAGTAGAGCTGGTATAGAATCAAAGATCTCTGGGATTTTTCAACCGGCTATTTTTGGTGGCCAAACCCAACAACAAGTGGAGACCTATACTAGATCTGAGCAATTTAAATCAATTCCTCAAGGCGCAAAAAGTCAAAATGGAGACACCGGAAACCGTCAGGACCTCCCTCCAGCAAGGGGAGTGGGTTACCTCAATAGATTTCAAGGATGCATACCTCCACATACCAATACAGGAACAGTCCAGGCAAAAACCTAAGATTTCATGTCCAAGGCAAAACATATCTGTTCACAGCACTACCGTTCGGACTGTCCACAGCTTCCATGGAGTTCACTGTGATAGCAAAGGAGGTGAAACTGATGGCCATACACAAGGGTATAAGAATCCACCAGTATCCAAACGACTGGTTGGTGAGAGCCAGATCCCACCAAATTTGTCTCCAGCATACACAGGATCTAGTAAAAATGTGTCAACGATTGGGTTGGCTGGTGAATTTAGAAAAATCAGGAGCCCAAACAGGTCTTCGACTTTGTAGGCTACCAGTGCGACCTCAGATCCGGTTGGGTCTGACCGACACCGGACCGGTGGCAGAAACTTAAAGAGAAAATACTGACATTGCTATCCCTACCGGCTTGTCCCGTCCAGCAATTCATGTCCTTGATAGGTCTGCTAACAGCCACAGGAAAACAAGTTCACCTTGCCCGACTGCATATGAGATCTATACAGTGGCATCTGAAAAACAACTGGAGGGTACCAGAAACACTTACAAAAGGTGATTCCTATCCCCAGGTCCCTGCACCCCCATCTGCAATGGTGGCTGAAATAAGACAATGTACTCACAGGCCAGCCATTACACCCAATAAAACATGCTCTGCAAATGTTTACAGACACATTAAAAGAAGGGTGGGGCACTCACATAGATGAGCACACTGCAAGAGGAACCTGGTCCCTTCTGGAAAGCAAGCTGTATATAAACTTTTTGGAACTAAAAACAGTCTTCCTGGCTCTAAAAGAGTTCCAAGATCTCTGCTCAGACAAGATAGTTCTTGTAGCAACTGACAACATCACAGTGGTGTCATACATAAATAAGGAGGGAGGCATGAGGTTGGGCCCACTTTGTGCCTACTGTGGAGAAGCAGTTCAGGATTGTGACCTTCTCAAGGTCAAACTTTCTACTGGGGTTTTTCAGATTTTTAGGGTCGTTAAAAAGCATTTGTTAAGTTTTACTAATTTTTAATTCATAAACTATCATGATATATATGGACAATGAGTTTAAACTTACTGATCATGATCTTAACAAGTAATCTTAGTAATCTTAATGTATAGTACTTATTGACTTTACATATATATTTTACCGACCTTTTATACACTATATGACTTGTATATAATTTTTAGTATAGAAACTGTATTATCTTGTTACATGTATTAAACAAAGTGCCCTCAACCTTGCGTTTTACTGTCTTGGGGTGGGGACTCGATATTTTTGTATTGTAAACGATCATGGGGCCACAGTGGCAGAGTGGTAACACTCTCGCCTCCCACCTCTGAGGCCGGGGTTCGATCCCCAGCACGACCTCAAGTGGGAAAGCTGGTAGTTGCTTGCCGTTGGTCGGCAGTTTACAGTGCAGAACCCTAACGAACTGTATGTACTGGTTTCCTCTGCCCTTCCAACTACCCGTCGTGATATGACCTGTACAGTGTTGAACGTAAAAACAACGTAAAACCCCAAATAAATAAATAAATGTAAACGATCATACCCTATCAGTTTCACTGCATATAAGGCCAATCTGAATTTATACCTTTACAGTAGAACTCGGCCTATAACACCTCAAGTAACATTATAAATAAATAGCACTCTTTAATGGGCAATAGCTACAGATAAATTCTACCATTATATACATGTATATCATGAGCTCTGTGAGCCAAAATTTAGGAAGATGGTTCTCTTAGCTATAAAATAAAGGTTACGTCTAGATGTTACAAAGTCTAATGGCATTTTAGCTTCATTTTAAGTCAACTCATTTCTTGAAGGGGATTTAATTTCCTGTTGCTGTTGTTAGAGTGTATCATCTGCTAAATTGCATTTGCTGAAATTTTGCAATGTCCCTGGGGCTACATTTGTCGACATAATCAAAATTGTAGAAAAATTAGCTTTTGTTGATTACATTTTAAACATGCTCTTTGTGAAAATGTAGAAATGGATAAAATCTGTAATATTCAACAGTTCAAACAATGATATTGGGCTCAAGATTTTTTACGGATAACAAGTTTCACCAGTTTGATTTTCATGGTCTATCATGGCAGTTTTGTTTAGGTACTTTAATACAGTAAACTCAAATACAGATCAAAGTACTATTGGGAATCAGAGTTAAGTGATTTAAGTATCAGCCCAATTTCACTTGACAATCACTTTACAACTTTTTTCTTTGTACTTTCATCTACAATCTACCTTTTTTGGAGAGAAGCGTGATTTATATTTAAGCAGAGCTTTATATGTTCCTGCGTTAAATCCGTGATCAAGGCCATTATGTACTATTGATATATATATATATATATATATATATATATCATGGAATTTTGATGACTATGTTAAAAACCAGGTCTGTTTTTTTACCCATAAGATGAGTTTCTCCTTTCTGTTGCATGTCATGTCTAATAACTTTAATAAACTAATATTTCCCCAAGTTGTCTTTCCTTGTCACTGGTCAAAGGTAGGACACTGAACTTTTGACATTCTCACAGCAAAAGTGTCCGTATGTGTACAGAGCAAAAGCTGAAGCATAGCATATCAGTAAAACAGTTCTCTTGTAAATTGAACTATGTATTTTATGGTCCTTATAGTTTCACATGTCATGATATGCCATACCTTATAAGCAAACATGCAGGTATATATATAATATAAACTTATCGGATGAGATAAAACCATGTGACCACTCAAGTCACTTGTGAAATAATAACAATTCAAAGCAATTAGAATAAGATACCCTGTCAAGAAGCTGATTTTAACTGAAAAAAATTACATGTAATTTTATTTTGTGTGATCTCCCATGTAAATAACATACATGTAGATGTCTTCTAATCAGTTACTAATACATTTTCTTGTGATGTCATTCAAAACTAAGTTAGGCATAAACCAATATAACCTAACTTTGTGGATAAATTAGAGGCTTTTGAAAAAAAGTCCTGCTTTGTGATCATTTTTTCAATGTATCCAGTAATTGGTCTTTATATATACTTAAATGTTGAGGTGTTCCTATGAAGTAAGGTAAGATTTAGCACTATGCTATGAGATAAGCGCTTGTAGATTGTTCTATTAAGTGTAAGTTCTTCGCCTGTATGAGGGCTGGCCCTTGTAATGGCATCTCAGATACATTTTTAATTGATTCCCTTGAGTCAAGGGCTTTCATTTCCTGATGCTGTTGTGAGCGTGTATCCTTTGCAGTATCAAGTTTCCTGTTCTCTAAAAACATCACTGGTTTGTTTATGACCAGAATTATTCATAACATACTCGTTTATTATAGAGAAAAAAGGATATATGCAGGATTATCAAATATTTTTACACTGAGAAACATCAATCATGTTTGCATAAAAGCATTACTTAACAATATTGAATGACTTTCATTGCTGTTAGTTGTACTTAATTTCTTAACTCTTTCATAACAAGCGAATTTTGACCATGTGTTTTCTCTTCATGGTGACCCAAACGGAGATCGAGATTGTACAGATGTAAGCAGATATTGTGTACAGATTAGGGTTTAACTTGGATACTGATCATTGAGAATATGTTAATCTATGATAAAAGTATAAGGTTTTTTACCCCTGTTCAACATTACATAATTTACCTCCAAACCACCACCCAAATGGTATATATTGGTTTTACCACCAAATTTGTCATTCATGAAACACATAATTTTTACTCATAAAGGTATCAAGCTTAATTGCAGCTGTCATGGACCATTGTCCAATTTTTAAAATATGTTTAAAAATTTACGAGTGAGTCTTCCTGCACCAACTGCACCTGATCTTTTAAGCAACAACTGCCTTACCACCAATCTTTTTGTTATCTTGTCATCTTGTTGATGGCACAACTTATCCTTTACAATGTACTCGAGTGATATTTTCCATGATAAGACAAATCTCAAGAGTCTGCCGTTTAGTCTCGTTTGCTCCCCAAGAATAATTGTGATTTGGTGTTTACAGGTTTCTTCTTGGATCTTGGCAGTCACTCGGGGGCAGATCATAGGATTTATCTTTCTTGAGTAATACAACTTATCCTTTTGGTCACAACACCAAAAAAGGTTTAAACTACAGAGAACTGGTAGAGGGCAGACCTGTACCAGGACGCTTTTCTGAAAAATGGGGTTTCTTTTCAGTAATGGTGTATAAGGCATCATGGAGGTCAGTCCCCCATCCCAGGGGCAGGCGGGGGTATAAGGGGTTTTTGGGGGTTAGTACCCCCCAAGTGGGGTTCACATCTGCAAAACAAGGGCATATGTGTCGGAGAATGTGATTGGTTGGGCATTCCGAAGGAGGGAAATTCATAAAATAGGGGCTTCAGTTGGCCAGCAACAATGAAACAAGGAGGACATGTTTAAAAATTACTCTTAATAGACTGGCGAAACTGTAGAAAGTGTTGATCTCTGGAACTTTGTTTTATCTTGTTATTTTATGGACTTGCTTTTAGAACATAATGATTTTACTGTTTTTATGATTTTTACGTGTGAAGTCTAAAGGACGGTCATTTAGTTTATATATTGACATTTTAAATGTTGTGTGTGGAAATGAACCGTGGAATCAATTGTCACTAGTGATTAAACTGTGGAACTTTCTGTCAACACCTCCTGCTTGTCTGCACTCTGGGAAGTCATCGTGACAACCTCAGGCTTTATTTGGCTACTCAGAAGGGATGGTCTACCCCTTGTTATTATTGTGAAATTCCTTCGCAGTGAATAGCCAAATTCAACCTAAGGATTGTCGTATGCACATCACCAGGGAGCAGGTTCTGTGTATTTTCAGTAAGACTAAATAGTTCAAAAAATAAGTATGGGAAAAAAACAAAAATAAGTGCTGGGCTTGTGGCGACAAACACTACCCACCCACGGGTAAGAACTGTAAAAGTGCCCAGAAACCAAGTAATGAAACTGTGATGAGTGGTACTTCTGATGACAGCCTTGATGAACGGGACTCTCTATCAAGCCAAGCAAAAAGTAGTGTAAAAAATAAGAAAAGTGCCAAGTACTCAAGTGTCGCAGGGAAGAAGGACTTCGGTGTTAAGAGCCAGCATGGCCAGAGCGACACGGTTGGTGAAATGGGCTTGGTAGATGAGGCAGCCGGCCAAGGGGTACAGTTCCAGATCCTGGCGGAACTCAGAAGTATGGCGGCGCGGTTGGAGACGGTAGAAGAACAAGTGGGGCAGCAGAAGAGCGTCACAAAAGTCAAGACAAAGACACACAAGTTAAGTAGTAGTGCTAAATTAAAAAAATCTGTAAACCAGTCTGATACTAGTTCTAGTGAGTCAAATGAAAGTCTTGAGTCTTCTGACGATGAAGTAAAACTCCCAGGTTTATCACACATTAGAAGTTCAAAAGAAGTTCAAAGACAGATTGATAGAAGTATAGCAAAGCTCAGTAGGAAGCAACTACAAGGTAATGAGAATTCACAGAAATTAAAATCAAAAAGGGGGGGTCCGGTAGAAGTCTCAGTTCAGAAAAAAGTAGCATGGCCCCATGAGCACATACTGGGAGGTCAAACCAGGCAAAGAGTGACCTATGACCAGTTAACCATGTCCCAATTTGTCCAGGGCTTTGTAAAAAATATATTAGATGAAAAAAATTTGGAAAATAGGGAGTTCATGCTGAGGTACCTGGGTGACATCATGGAAGACGCGTCAGATTTCTCATGGTTAAGTGCTAAGGCAAGCCACGCAGTATTACTCTGCGAGATGGAAAGGGGACAAGTTGTATGGTCTGATACTAACAGGATAGATAGAATTAGGAGAGCTCACGCCCAAAAACATCAAAGTAGGCAAAATTGGGGGTCTAGGCAACCAGAAAAGCGTCCATGGTTTTGTAAAAATTATCAGACAGGTAGTTGTGTGTTCAGTAAGGATCACGAGGTCAATGGGAAGTTGCACAGGCACATCTGTGCCCACTGTTTGTCTCAGGGAAAACACCTGAATCACCCAGAGCGTGAGTGTCATTTTTCAAAAAAATTGGGTTCAAAAAACGAGCTGGGAGCTGCCCACCCATAAATCAGGGGGGCAGCCCTCAAGTTTTATATAGTAGGAAAAATGTACAGTCTGTCAAAAGTAAATCAAATGCATGTGTTGATAATGTTGTGAAAACAGTTGAGAAGGCGTCGAAAAGTGACGCTGTTAAAACCCCTGTGGTCAGTAGAACATTCATTAACTCGAACCTTTCTGCAAAAAACATCAATGCTCTTATGGCTAGGGGTAACAAGTTCAAAACACTAGAAAATATGAAACAAAGTCATATCACAAACCAGAGTATGAATACTGTAGCCCAAGGTGTACATAATGAAGGGTGTCGAGTTAAAACCAAAGTGTTCAGAAACAAGAGAGGTTATAACACAAATCAAGACAATGATAAAAGGTGTCAGATTGGGGGGCACTGGTCAGTGGCCACTGTGCTGGAGGCTGACCAGTGTCCCCAACCCCGTGAGACTGTCACTTCACAAAGCCAATGCACAAATGCGACACAAAATATCCCAGAAATAAAATCCCACACGTCAGATGACAAGTGTGTTCCACATGAAAGCGTCACTTTAAATGCTACACAGGCATTGTTATTTGACATAAATGGCATCGATGAAGACAAATTTGTTAACACTATGTTTTCAAAACATGTCAACTGACAACTCAGGTGTCAAGCCGAAATCAATTGTGACAATTATAAAAATTGGAAGTGTCAAACAGCCTTTGACTTTGGCTTCACCCCTCTTGGGGAGTTTGTAAGTGCTAATAGCACTTTTCAATCAAACTATACAATAGATGACCCAATTGAACTCCACAAAATCATTAAAAGCAGTGGCAAATATAATTACCTAGGCTGTAGAATTCCTATAAAGTCCCAGCTGAAAGTTGACGCCTGGGTTCATGAGCTGGAGGGTTACTGGGACTCCCAGTTATTGGAATTTTTAACTTATGGATTCCCACTTGATTTTAACAGGGATGCGAACTTGCGTTGTGAGGGCAAGAATCATAACTCTGCGCTTCAATTTCCTAGGGATGTAGATGCTTATTTGCAAGAGGAGACCAAGTTCAAGGCCATAATTGGTCCTTTTGATAATAGCCCGATAGACAAGTTACATTATTCCCCATTTATGACGCGTGAGAAATCAAATGCAGCCCACAGAAGGGTCATCATTGACCTCTCATGGCCAAAGGATGCATCTGTAAACTTGGGTATAGATAAGGACTCATATCTGGCCACAAATTTTGATCTCACCTTCCCAACTGTTGACCATATCACTGACGCAGTCAAAAATGTGGGCCCTGGTGCCCATCTCTTCAAAATTGACATAAGTCGTGCCTTTAGGCATGTCAAAATTGATCCGTTTGATTTGGACTTGTTAGGATTACGTTGGCGTGACGTCACGTACGTCGACACCTGTTTGCCGTTTGGGAGCAGGCACGGGACGCAAATCTTCCAACGCATAAGTGACGCTGTACGCTTCATGATGCGTCGCGCCGGATATGACGTCATAAATTACGTCGACGACTTCGTTGGGGTTGCAACGCCTAGCGTCGCGCACCAGTCATATGAGCATCTGACAAAACTCTTAGAGCGTTTGGGTCTTGACGTTAGCGTCAAAAAATTAGTGTCACCATCCACTTCAGCAATCTGCTTGGGCGTCGAAATCGACACAGTAGCCAAAACTATTGCTATTCCACAAGAAAAATTGGACCGTATACACCGTATACTGGCTGAGTGGCGTCACAAGCGTTTTTGCTCAAAACAACAGCTACAGTCATTATTGGGCAATTTACTGTACGTCCACAAGTGTGTGAGGCCAGCCCGTATATTTGTGAACCGTATGCTAGAGCTCCTCAGGCAGAATTATGACAAAAAGTCCATAACCCTTACCACAAGTTTCAGAAGAAACTTACGTTGGTTTGATAAATTTCTGGAAAAGTACAATGGCACATCCTTCTTTGACCACAAGCCAATTTTTGGCACCATTGAATTGGATGCATGTTTGACTGGGTTTGGGGGATGTTGGGAGAATCTAGTATACCATGTACCGATTCAGAGGCGTTATCTAAACCTGGCCATCACACAGTTGGAGATGTTGAACATCTTGGTGGCCATACGAATTTTTAGCAAATATTGGCAGGGTCAAAAAATCAAAGTTAAATGTGACAACATGGCAGTTGTCCAGGTCCTTCAGACAGGCAAGGTGAAAGACCCATTTTTAGGCGCATGCGCCCGTAATATATGGATGGAAACTGCCAAGGCAGACATTGATGTGAGGTACTCTCACATAGAGGGTAGGAACAATGTAGTGGCTGACCTCCTGTCGAGGTGGAAAAATTCGGATTTTCAAAACCATATTCTAAATCAAAATGTTAGAAACCCCACTTGGATGACCATACCTCACGACATATTGGAAATTGACAATAAAATATGATGATAATGACAAATGCTATGCTTTGTTTCAGGTCAGAATGTGCTGACAGCCTTGAAGTCGAGAGCTGCTTCCAGGGTGTCTCAGGCCTTCCGCCCCAAGACTAGGAGGTGTTACGAACTCTTATTTAGAAATTTTATAGGTTTTTGTCAAATCACAAAGTTGAATGTTAAAACCATGGATGTACAAGATATAATGGCATATCTGGAGTATTTGGTAGAGAATGGTGTCTCATACAATATGGTGGCCAATAACATCTCTGCCATCAAAGCTAATTTCATCATCTACGACCTCAACTTTCACCTCCTAGAACACCCCCGTGTTAGGCTATTCACCAAATCTCTCAAGATGAATCGCCCCTTGTCTCTGGTGAAGAGAAATATTATGTCCCTGGTCATACTTCAAAAACTCATAGTAGCGTGTGATGATCTGACTTCCCCTTTCACGTTTAAAGCAATTTTTCTGGTCGCATTCTTTGGTTTTCTCAGGATTTCAAACATTGCCCCTCATTCATATTCCCAATTTGATTCCACCAGACATCTCACCAGATCTGATGTAAAATTTCAATTCCTTGGGCATGTGCATCACACTAAAATGGTCTAAGACAATGCAAACCCGGGATAAAGTCCATGTCATCACCCTTCCTTTCCTCCACCCTTCTCCCCTCTGCCCTGTATACGCCCTTAAAAGGGCCCTGTCCTATTATAAACCATCTCCTCATGAACCTTTGTTTCAAGTCAAGACTACTCATGGTTACAGGCTTGTAACTGAGTCAAAATTGCGTAAAACCCTGTCAAAATTAAATACAAAGCTTGGGTTCAAACCCCATCACTTCTCCTTCCACACATTTAGACGCTCAGGAGCCACCTGTGCGTACAATGCTCATGTTCCTGTACAAAGTATTAAGTCCCATGGCTCCTGGGCGTCCGACTGTGTGTGGTCATATATTCAACAAGACAATACTCGTAGTGCACAGATAGCTGCTTCTTTCAAGAATTTGATAAATGCTTCATGATGTTCTCATTGGGCTTGAGGCAGTTGGATAATAATGATGCATAAAAATACTCAGTATAACTAGTAACAAAAACTCTATGACCTTTGACCTCTGGGCCACCTCGCACGTACCCTCAGTAGGGATTCAAATTTGAAGGTGGGGGTTGACCTTGGATTATACTTGACCTTGGGGTCAAGGGTCAAAGGGTAATTTAAATGACCTTGGGGTCAAGGGTCAAAGTCCAATCTACATCTGGACTGTGTCCTGTGATTGTGTATACAATAGTTTAAAGGATGTAAAAATTGCTAATTCATGTAAAGTACCTTTGTATTGATAATTAATTCTGTTAACACTGCTTTATTGTAAAATTAACCTGTGTCTGCATTTAATGGATTTAAAGCTGTATTATCACAACTGTAATCTGTAAAAATAGAGTAGATTTACATAGATATATACATATACATACACACATTGTACAGCTGTAATTTACTTATGTTATTGTATATCAATAAAAATTAACCCTCACTGGCTTGTTGCTTGGACCTGGGATGGTGGGGACTGTCAGTAATGGTGTATAAGGCATCATGGAGGTCAGTCCCCCATCCCAGAGGCAGGCGGGGGTATAAGGGGTTTTTGGGGGTTAGTACCCCCCAAGTGGGGTTCACATCTGCAAAACAAGGGCATATGTGTCGGAGAATGTGATTGGTTGGGCATTCCGAAGGAGGGAAATTCATAAAATAGGGGCTTCAGTTGGCCAGCAACAATGAAACAAGGAGGACATGTTTAAAAATTCCCTCCCTCCCTCCCGGTGAAAGGCTAATGGTATTATCTTTAAACTGGTTTTATCTTTTTTTATCTTTTTTAGTCTAATTTTTATATGGTGAGGCAGTTGGATAATAATGATGCATAAAAATACTCAGTATAACTAGTAACAAAAACTCTATGACCTTTGACCTCTGGGCCACCTCGCACGTACCCTCAGTAGGGATTCAAATTTGAAGGTGGGGGTTGACCTTGGATTATACTTGACCTTGGGGTCAAGGGTCAAAGGGTAATTTAAATGACCTTGGGGTCAAGGGTCAAAGTCCAATCTACATCTGGACTGTGTCCTGTGATTGTGTATACAATAGTTTAAAGGATGTAAAAATTGCTAATTCATGTAAAGTACCTTTGTATTGATAATTAATTCTGTTAACACTGCTTTATTGTAAAATTAACCTGTGTCTGCATTTAATGGATTTAAAGCTGTATTATCACAACTGTAATCTGTAAAAATAGAGTAGATTTACATAGATATATACATATACATACACACATTGTACAACTGTAATTTACTTATGTTATTGTATCTCAATAAAAATTAACCCTCACTGGCTTGTTGCTTGGACCTGGGATGGTGGGGACTGTATAGATACAATATGATCCAGATATTTCCCAAAATGTAATCTTCTTCCTTTTTTTAGACCCCAAACTAATGCATCCCAAAGCATAATAGCCAAAGCATAATCGCCTGGTGTATAATGACATTACAATTGGCTGGGTCTCCAAATTCGTGGAATCAGTGACAAATGTGGTTGTAAGGTTGGATAACAACTTACAGATGTTCTTAATCAGTAGCTCTGTCATTTAAAGGTGACTTTAAAATAGTGTTGGGTGTTCCTATAAATGTATAATTAAGTCAAACTATAACAATACAGATTTTCTTTGGAAATTAACACTACTTGAACATTTATGCTCACATATTTTTGGCATGCCACATGGCCACTCCATTTCCAAACACAAGAGGTGGGGTACTGGTTAATATACTAGCCTCCCAGTGCTGAGGTCAGGGTATTTAATGTTACAACTGACTTGCCTATTTGAATTGGAGAATACTATTTGGCGTGGTAATATGGTACTTCAACATAAATTCATTGTTGGTCATTACTGTGTGTAAATCACAGTAATATTTGTATCTGGCTGTGCCTCGTGACAAGTGTTAGTTGTATCCCAGGTGCACTGTTTCAAGATTGCCTCAGGAGGGCCCTGAATTTCCGCTCGGTAGCTAACTTGTAGAAGCTTTATGACTTATATTTTCACTCAAGAAGGTCAGGAGCAAGGCAATATCAGCCACTGTGAGCATATCTGTCCTGAGTGGTCATGACTAATCTTTTCAGTTTTTATTCCCCAATTATTTTCTTAATAGTGCTGTTACTCATCTTAATCCTAGTGATTATTTTTGGGTTTTACAAATGTTTGAAAGGAAATGTTTGGCAAAGGTTAAAAATGATGGGTACAAAAACTATTCATAATGAAATGGTTTCAAAACATTTTTTGTATACCGTTTACTAAACGTAAATCTTAGAAAAATGTTTCACATGAACACAATAATGTATCAATAATAATGGGGTCAGAGGTCAAATTTAATGTCATTTTATGTTTACTCACTAATGAAAACATTGTTTTTCTGCCTAAAATTGCAAGATAGTGGATTAGAAATTTTTGACAAAGTCCTCTAAAATCCCCTATTACTGCTCAGCGCCATCTTTGTTTGGACACGCTTGAAGGTAAACGTTTAACAAGCATTCTGAAGATATGGGTTGAAAAATGTTTTTGATAGAAAAGTAGAGGCTGAGGTTGACTTAATGTTTCGTTAACCTGATGAGTTTGAATTATAGGTGACTTTAACCCGATGTTAAGGCATGGGAACATTTCTTCAAAGCTCTCTTTTGCTGGCAGTAGAAGAAAAACTCTAAAAATTGCTTTTGACCCAGAAAACACTTAGCTAAAGTCTGTCATGCCTATACTATCATCTCAGAGATTTGCAGAATTACTTTAAATTTCCTATTCATACTGTAGTTCTTGTGCCAAATGCTATGATCAGTAGTTGACTAGACTACTGTAATTTCCTACTGTATGGGTAAGCAGGGCTAGTGTAGCTAAAGAAAATTGCTTTAGAAAGTTCAAAATGCTCTCTGCCTCATTGTTTTTAGACTGGGAAGAATAAGTCACACCCTATCCAGAAAAAACTAGTCTGGCTTTCCATTTCACACTTTATCCTCTTCAAATATAACTTAACTTTTAAAGTCATTTGTCATTTGTGATCAAGTCTAGTAGTCTCACACATTTAAATAGACCATCAGTTTCCTCAGTTCATCTCAGAAAGGATATAGGCAGGCGTGGTTTTGCCATGGCAGCACCAGTGGAATGAAAAACTCAATGTCCGATCCCAACAGACCGTTCCAGATTTAGGACCAACTCAAGACTTTCCTCTTTAGATTGGCATATGCACCACCACAGTCATCATCCCATGATGGGAGCTTCCCTGGTTCTGACTTTTTCTCAGTTTTTGAACTGTCCCTCTTTGCATTCGTCATCAACTAATCAAATGTTTCTTATAACTGTACTCACTATTATATTAGGGCATGGAACAGTCAAGACAACTCTATTTTGAGGCGGTTGTTGATTAATGTCCCCTTTACCTAAAAGCTTGAATGTGAGGTGGCCTTAACCCGATGTCAAGGGAAAGGAACCTCCGTACAGAACTCTCCTTTTCAGATGCAAAATCTCTCAGGAAATCCCCTAAGCAAATACACTAAATTTATACTTTCTGTATTTATTACTTGCTAAGGAAGTCTGGTTTAGTATTACTTCCTTGCAATTTGTTATACTTAAAGTGGGTACAGTTGTTGTTGTGTGGATAATTTTTAAAGTTTGACAGTTATCTTAAATTGATTAACACAATTTTAGATCTTATCAGTGTTAAATATCATTGTTTTGCCTCTTTGTAATTTAAAGACTGTAATTATATTTATTTATAATTGAGGATCCTTTCAAACTTGGCTGTTGAATTATTACTTATTAAGTATCTTACTAGATACTTATTCAATCTGTCATTTTAATATTGTTTTTTTTTCACATGGTAAGAATTTTGTATGGTTATTGTAACTTTGATAAATTATCTAGTCACCTTATTTTAAAAATGAAAGCAGTGTATAGGCAGTGTTTCTAAATATTGTGATAATAAATATATACTCCTCCTTCTGGCTTTATACTATCATTTAGCTTGGGCCCTGGGGTGCTGTGCTACTTTATATTATTCCAACTGAGTGTGTCTTATGGTCTGTTTTCATGGGTATTTGGAACATACTGATTTATCTTGTCCAAACTCAGTGTGTACAGAATACTCCGCCTCAATACGCAGATGACAAGTGCATAAAATCCTTTATCAACCTGTAACAGTGACAGGTTCCTGTTCCTTGTGGGTTCTCCTTTTCAACACAAGGTCACACATCATTCTAAGCCCCTGTAGCTAGTTCTGACTATCAACAATGATTGTGCAAACACTAGGTCTTATTATTGCCCCATACCCCTGTTCCACTGAACTCGGTGTTTCTAGTTGAGTGTTTCTTTTCTGTTACACCTAGTTCTCACCTTTTTACACTAATTCTAATTGGACTTTTATAACAATTAATATCCCCTTAACAAATAGGGATTCCAAGGAGCAACAGCACACGGCAGTCAACCAAATTCAGTGTCCAGGCACAGAAAAGCACCACAGAGAACGCCAGTTGATGATTAAGACTTGAGTATGCATTGGTATCAGGTAGGTTTTAAGCTGCTTTTGCTTTCTGACAGAGGGTAGGGAGTGGGACACATGAATCTTATCAGGAAAAGCATTCCAAGCAGTGTAAGCATTGAAAGCAAAACTATAACCAAACTGTTTGACAGACGTATGAGTAGAAGGATAGAACAACAAGAAAATTTCCACCATTTTGACTGTGCATGGTACTGTAAGCACTACTGTAAGAATACAGATATGGAGCAAAATATCTAAGGAAACAGTGTGATGAAACTTATAGTGTGGCTGTTTTAAACACCAATGCAATGTCAATGCAAACAGGAGTTATGCTATCTACTTGTGTTTGATACAATTTTAACTGCACTAATTTGGGTGCATTGTAATTTATGTAGATTTTACTTGGAGAGACTTCTGAAAAGAGAATTACAATAATCCAACTGACTACTAACAAGAGCATTGGCCAAAAGTATAGACGCATTATAAGTAAGAAACTGCCTCGTACATCTGAAGTCACGGAATTGGATAAAACAGCTAGAGTCATGAGCTTCAATTGAACATGTTCATGGACTGTTACTGTGTTCGGTTGAAGTTAAGTCCACTGCATGTTTGGGTAGGATATCTGACTTATTTGCAGCCTTTGATACTGTTGATCACAGCATGCTTTTGTCAACACTACGATTTATGTATTGTGTCAGTGATGATGATTTTCAAATGTATAAGTCAGTATAAAAACATTCAGAAACACCATCTGACTGCTGTAATATAGCTTGACTGGATGAACAGGAACAAGTAAAAATTAAACCTTCTCTTAGTCAACATCCCAGATATGGTAACATGAAGTTACAAAATGTACAAAATGCTGCTGCTAGGATTGTCCGGAATTTGAAGGACAACTCTGTAATGTCTTATCTGATGAAACTACCTGTAAGACAGTGCATTATCTACAAACTGAACCTCATTGTGTTCAAGCCATTACATGGTTATGCTTCGGACCACATTCAATCCTTGCTTTCCATAAACCAACCACCAACATGTTCCGGTGACAAAATGTATAAAATAAAAGAGCATTAATGGAAAATGAAATTATTTCCACATTGCATCACCCCGCCATTGGAATAGCTACCTGATGATGTCTGCAACATTGAACTGGATTTAAAAGATTTCAAGACTTAAAACCTTTTGGTTTATGAATGCGTTTTCACTGGAGTAGTGCAGTAATTAGCTAATCAGTGACCAGAATTGTGCTATAAAAGAACAAACTTTTTTATTACTACAATTTTTCTTTTGGCCTGTCCAGTGTATTGGAGAACACAACCATTGCAGCTAATGATATGAATTACAAATAATTCTACTTCAATTTCCAATAAACAGTCTTTAACATTATTAACAAATCATATGATTCAAATAATAACAGCTGTCAAATCCAATAATATACAAGGGTGTAGCCAAAACATAAGAGAGACTGTTGCATTAGTTACTAAATTTGCTACATAACAAGGCAGAAAGGGGTTTTGGTCTACTAGCGCGAGGCATCGGAGAAATGAGTAGTGCACTGAATCGGTACTAAGTAGTACTAAGGTAGCCCATAGCCACAGAGAAGAGACTGATACTCATCACACTGAGCCACAAATCATAAAAGTCCGGAGACAAAAAAACCCCAAAAGTGATCTCTGGAAGCGCTCGCCTTACTAGAGTTCACGTTTAAACAGATTGCATCTACTGACATTTGAGCTTAATTTTCCAGTCCATTCATTTGTTGAAGGAGCCTTCATTTCCTGTTTTTGTTGTAAGAATGTATCATCTGCTAAAATTGCCTTTCATAGTGTTTACAATGTCCCAAGGCTATTATTGCCAAGCTAACAAAATTCCATAGAAAAGTTCATGTTGCTGTAACTATTTTAAAATATGCTGAATTTTAAATGGCAACACAACAAAACCAATTTGCTGCTAAGAAATGTTTGGAAATTTCTCCAGAGAGAAAGTTCTTGTAAGTTGAAATTATAAACGCAATTCAGTTTAGTTGCCTATCCTCCAAATTTTACTTGCTATAGTTTACCTCCAAGCAGCCCCAATAATGAAGTCCAGAACATGATTTTATTTTCTTGGTCGTACACCAATCTTTTCCTAGATAAAGGTAAAAATCATGATCACGTGATTTTCTTAGCTTTACAAGAGGGATTGGGACTTGTTGTTTGAGGGATGACAGGCAATCAACAGCAGGTCTGGCTTAAAGGTGTATATTCACATTTTAAAAGTGCTCTAATTTCACTGTCCCTGTAGTGACAACTGTATACAATACCCACACAAGTAAAAAGTTTGGAAAACAGCCTGGATAAATAATAAAAAAAGATATTTTGCTTCAATTCTTCTCAAACTTTGGGCCTAAAATGTAGACGGCATGTATGGTGTTGTCTGCTTTATGTCAAAACAACACACAAGAGGTAATTACTTCACTTTGATTGACAGGTGTAGTTCATTGACAAGTTCTATATATTATTACCTTTTGGTAAATTCTTTTGTATTTTGCCATGTGACAGGAGTATTGTTGAACGACAAAAACAAATACATGTGTAGCTTGATTTAGTTAAAAGTCTTTATTTAAACTTAAATTACACCTGCGAGTTTTCCTTCGGGACCTCGTAAACAGTCCATTATTTTCCAATAATGGACACTTACTTGGCCATTAACCTATACATATAATAAGTCTTGGGGAAATAAAGAAATATTGTGACTATACTGTTTATGCATAGTCACAATATTTTTTCGTTCTGAGTGAAGTTTGACATTTGACCAAAAATTCTGAATAAACACCTTCAACTTTTGAGTTGCATGACATGTCAGTCAAGGCAAATCCTGTGTATGTAGCTCCACAAGGCAATTATGTATTTGGGTATATTCATTTGTCTGCCTTTCTGTAATATTGCACCAGTTTTTAAGCAATTCTGTTAAGGTGCTTATGTTCCAATTTCACAATGTTAAATATGTCCCCGAATTACCCGAGTACTGAAGTACTGAGTGTAAGTGTGATGGCTATACACTGATGAAGGGCAGGAGCAAGATCACATGATGTTCTGTGCTTCCAAAGATTGATCACCACTTAGCGTTACTAGTGATCAAGGCATTTGGTTGTATGGCTTATCATTTAGGTCGTAGGAGCAATCTCTTTGCTGTTGGCTAATCAGGTGTTTTATTTTCTAGGAGGTTCCAGTTTTGATGTTTTTTTTTTAATTAAACTTTTATTTGCTTGACTGACCAATGTCTACACAGCAAAGACCAATGCTTGTCCAACATTTGTATGAATTGACTTTAAATATGCGTTTATCAAATGCGTTTATAAAACATATTAATATACATATCAAGTGTACTTAAGCATGATTATGTGAACATGATTTCTGAAAAATAACCAGGACAAAATACCATGTATGTAATATGATGCCTGTGTCATGTAACCATACCTATTTTAAACTCAAAAGCTGAACAGCTGAACTTTTTTTGCTGTCACATGTTGCAGATAATTGTCATGTGACATAGTCATCAACTGGACCACACAAGTGTCAAATTGACACATTTGTTACAGGTTAGAGTAGGAATATCAAAGCCAATGTCAGCAATAGCTGTATCATTCTTTTGCGATTTTTTTTCAATCAAAAACGATCTCTTTCATAAAACACTGTGTCTAAATTTGTTGTGTGTACCTACACACTACTTCACTTTATACTTTAACTTACATGTTGTTTTACAAAAAACATACTTATGGATATATATATAGCAATATATATTTCATACATTTTATATATTCATTTACATAAACATATGACCAGTAAATAGATATTAATATAACAATTATGAAAAGTAGATCTTGTTAATTTCCCTGAATTCCTTGCGGTTTCGGTGAGGGGCTGTTTTCAATCAGAAACAAACCCGTGCCAGAGTGTACCTGTAACTTTAAACCCACTTGATGTGTATTTTACTGTCTTTATGGTAAACCATTCAATATATTTAGTCACATGTTTGTGTAACATACCTATTTAATGGGAACTTCCAGTTAAATAGTAAAAGTACCCTAATTAAAGAACAAGGGCATATATGAGAGGAAATTGATAGGCGATTGCCCCCTGCGAGATCACTCCGCCTAATCAGAGAGGAAAGATATGGAGGTTGGATGCAATGAATTACTTCATAAACCCTTCCCAGAGATGGTAGTAACTTATGCGACATAGATTAGCCACATGTCTTTGTATTGAATTTTCAGCATCCATGATGAGACCAAGGGAGCTTATAATTTGATCATCACCACTCACTATGAATTCCATCTTGTCAGGATTTAATTTAAGTTTATTATTTCCCATCCAAGCCTGGATGGCCTCAAGGCAATTTGTCAGTTCAGTGATACTAGAATCGAAGTTCCGAGAGTCAAGTTCCAAGTAAATTTGTGTGTCATCTGCATATAAGTGATGGGTCACATTGAATTTAGATATGACTGAACTGAGAGGGGTTGTAGGTACCGTAAAAAGCAGTGGCCCCAGAACTGAGTCCTGGGGAACTCCATAAGGGAGTTGAAAAGCTTCTGAAAGATGTCCATTTATTTTGATCCGCTGTTTCCTTGAGGTGAGGTATGACTAAATCCACTTGAGCACTATGCCATCAATGCCGTACCAGTGCTGAAGCCAGTTGAGTGGGACTGAGTGGTCTATTGTACTGAAGGCTGCAGATAACTCCAGAAGGACTAATCCAACAGCTGCACCCTTGTCCATTAAGGTGGCAATGTCATTTTCTATTTTTAGCAATGCCATATCAGTTGAGTGAAAAACTCTATATGCAGACTCATTTTCTTTGGATATACCCTCGTGAGCAGCGTGCTCATTTATCTGCCTAGCCATAGCTTTCTCTATGAGTTTGGAGATGTAGCTGAGGTTGGATACTGGTCAATAATTTTTGAGAGTGTTTCTTTCATGACCAGCTTTTTTCAACAAGAGTATGACATGAGCAGTCTTGAAACAGGATGGGTAACTGCCCTCCCTACAAGTAGTTCACAATATTTGTAATTGGAGTCAAGAGTACACTGAGACAATCAAGGACCAATAATGTTGGGATTGGATCCAAGTCACATGATTTATTACGTGTGGACTTAATGATTTTAAGGACTTTGTCCTCTGATATGGTCCGGAAAGAAACAAACTTATTGTTGTAGGAACCTGAGACGGGGGATCGGCATCAGTAGACAATAATCCAGATCTTAGTTTAGCAATTTTGTCTGCAAAATACTTGCCAAAAGTGTTGATTAAACTATTGATGGTAGTATGATCTGGAAGTACATTTTTTGGTGATCTATGGAGAACTTACTTTATGGAATTGCACAAGGCCTTTGGGGTTATTCTCATTTTTCCTAACCATTTTACTATAGTATTTGTAGGGTTTTGTATTTATGTATAGGTGTGTGCTTGTCAAGTAAGTTCCTAAGGGTATGAAAATACCGATGTGATAGTAAACTAGCTGTTTTGTAAGGAGCCTGGATAAGCTCAGAATTTGCAATATCAGACAGGAATTCAGTTTTGTTTATCTTGCCAAGTTTTTTGATTTTTAAGTGTTTTATTCTGCAGAAATTTTTGACCTGAAATGTTGTGGAGAAAAAGACAGCCAGGTGGTCTGATATGCCGTCCTTTACATAATGATGAACTGAGGAAGTTAGGGGTTTACTAGTACATCACAGATATGTTCTTGTATGTGCATAAGTGTTGACACATGTTGAATAAAATCAAAATCTGACAGAACTGTGTTGAAATTATCTGTCCAGCAGTTTTGACTGTCTAGCTGGATATTGACATCTCCTAGGATGATGTTTTCATGTGGTTACAAAGCAGCCGCTTCCATGAAACAATAAAATTCCTCAATAAATTTGCTTTTACTGGTTCTTGGAGGTCAGTTGATGACATGTACTAAGAGCTGGCTTTAATGACGCCCTGACAGTTTGACGGTAATGTGTTCAAAAGTGTCCCACTGACAAAGCATGCTATCGATGTCATTCCTTACAAAGACACCAGCTCCTCCTTTCTTGTTCCTGCGTGGGACATGGTGAAGCTGGAAACCTGCAGTGGTTTTCTCATCCATCAGGCCCTGTGTGTCCAACAGCCTTAGCCAGGTCTCAGTGACACCAATGATGTCAAGGTCATTTGAGGAAACAAAATTGCTAAAGGCCGATGTTTTGTTAGGCAATGACCAGGCATTCAGCAGACAGGCTTTGATATTTCTGGCCGATGGACCCAGGTTCAAGCTAATGTCACCAGAAAGAATCACGATGATGGACCACCAAGGGTTGACATTTCTGAAACAGTGTGTCACTTGATGACAGTGGGCCTGCAGGGCAACAAAAGCAATGTTGCAACTGTCCAGAGAGGATAGTAAACTTGAGTAAATAATCTTTGGTGATGGCAACCTATTTTCGTTGGTGGGGGCTGTTGACCGAGCAATCAAAAGGATGGAAAAACAGAACCAAAAAGTGCAATGCATGACCAATGGAAGCCAAAATTAAAATTTAGAAAAAGGTGCACCTACCTTTCCTGCATCCAAAGCTTTCTATTACAGCATCGCAGTACCAAAAACAAAAGATACTATATTAGAAAAGAGTAGAAGATTAGTGCACATGTTTGGGATGTATAGAATTAAAATTTAACAAACAGTTGACAGGAAATGTGAATTGGCAATCAAAATACAATATTTTTATGATATATATATATTTTACATGTAATACACTTGATGTGCTTTGTGTATGAAACATTGAAAGTGATAAGCAGGAATTATTGGGTGGGCGATTGTACCTGTTCAACGATAAACTATAGTTTTAACTAATATCTGGGCATACTGACAGCTCTAATCTATTGGTTTATGATTTTTTTATCCAGTACATACAATAACAGTAAAATGTATCAAATACCGACCAGTTTATTTTGAAGAAACAAAAATTTTAATCAAAAATAATGAAAACCACGTCTAAAAATAACCGTGAATAAAATACTAACAAGACACATGTATTCACATTCACATTAAATTATTTACAAGTCTACATTTTTTACAGGCCATGTTGTGGTGAAATATTTAATGTTTTTTATTGTAACATAACCTGTCAGTCCCCCCCCCCCAAAAGACAGTGACATACAAACATGAGGATACTGGCTTTATTTAGATACAACAAGATATATATATGTGATGTATAAAATACTAATACTATTTACTATTTACATTTCGTTATAAAATACACATAAAATTCCATTAAATGTATAACGTATCATAAATGACTGCTGCTAATCTTTAAAGTCCAGTTCACTAAGCAGCATAGTAATGTGAATAGAAATTACTAATTACTAATATGATATACGCTGCAGAAAATTAGAGTCCAGTCCACTAAGCAGCGTTAATTACTACATTGTGATGATAATACTAAAAATCATGTTAAGTGGTGACCTTGAAGAGCAGTACCCCAAGTACTAAGCTAACTTCCAAATGTGACCTTAAGTTAAGGTCAGTATTTCTTACTTACTATATTATTGAGGGGAACTGCTAGATAAGGTGACCTAATATTACGAATTATTACATACATGCATACAAAAATACAATACAAAGACCCTTTCTTTAAATACACAGCTCAGAAGAAGGACCCTACATGATAACAATGGGAGGGAGGGAGGGAAATCAAAACATTTTCATCATGTCTTCCAACAGTTCTGTTTTTCAAACTAGCAATGTTGAGCACAAGACGCCCCATTTATAAATATCTTAACCAATGATTTCCATTTGTTATTAGCATAACCTTAGCAACCCCCATAATCTGCATTAGCATTTCATGGCACATGCCAGGAAACCCCCTTTTCCATTTGATTCTGCCAATACAAGGCCCAGTAGCCCTAGTCACTATGGGAACTGGGAATCCCCAACTCTGACATTTCAGTTCAAAAATCATTGACCCTTGGGACTTCACCTCTGAACCCCAATTCAACCAATCCCCAGCTTAAGATTCACATAAGACACCTAGTGTCAATAAGGGTACACACTACACACCATTAGCCTGGTATCCTGACCTCTAATACCTTCTGGGGCAGGACTGACCACCGGGGTGCCTTAACACCCCAATTGACAGTCCCCCCCCCCCAAAAGACAGTGACATACAAACATGAGGATACTGGCTTTATTTAGATACAACAAGATATATATATGTGATGTATAAAATACTAATACTATTTACTATTTACATTTCGTTATAAAATACACATAAAATTCCATTAAATGTATAACGTATCATAAATGACTGCTGCTAATCTTTAAAGTCCAGTTCACTAAGCAGCATAGTAATGTGAATAGAAATTACTAATTACTAATATGATATACGCTGCAGAAAATTAGAGTCCAGTCCACTAAGCAGCGTTAATTACTACATTGTGATGATAATACTAAAAATCATGTTAAGTGGTGACCTTGAAGAGCAGTACCCCAAGTACTAAGCTAACTTCCAAATGTGACCTTAAGTTAAGGTCAGTATTTCTTACTTACTATATTATTGAGGGGAACTGCTAGATAAGGTGACCTAATATTACGAAATATTACATACATGCATACAAAAATACAATACAAAGACCCTCAAGCCCAAGCAGTAGGGGTAGATGCAGTAGGGGATTACACATCTATGACAGAGGCCAATGTAGCAGCCAATTGCTCTCCATATGTATGATCCGCTTGTATGTACCGCCATACACAGTCGGATGACCAAGTACCATGGCTTTGAATATCACGTATTGGAATATGAGAATTGTAAGCTAGGGTTGCACCCGACCTTCTAAAACTATGAAATGTATAAAAACTAGGATGTAAACCTAGTTTGACATTAATGTATTTTAAACATTTTCTGACCTTTGAATCAGTCATGGGGAGCCAAACTTTGTTGTTTTTGTACTGAAACAGGGAGGTGGAGGAAGAGAATGTGTACAACTTGCTTAGTTGCTTTAAAGCCTTCACTGGGCAAATCCTAGAACGCAGTCTAGGCAGAGAAATGATATGCATTTTGTCTCTGTTTTGGAGAGTTTTTGTCCATTTTATCAACAGTTTAGCAAATCTCTTAGTAAAAAACAGATCTTCCCCAGTAAAATGCCTAGAAGGATCAAATTCTCGCAAAGCATGGGGTGCTAGGTTCGAAAGTCTTAGGAATCCGAAGAACCCCACTAAAAACATTGCCTTAAACACGGGTCCCATATATATACTGTCACATTCTTTGCAAATCTTATGTAAACACTCAACATCAACTATGTTATGTGGCATTACATGTAAAGGCCTATTTTGCTTTACAGACTTTATAAAATACTTAATTTTTAGATTGTCAAACAAATTGTATTGCAAATTATGTACAACACACTTAGCCTTCAAGGCAGACACGTAATTAGCTATCATTACAGCCGAACATTGATTATGCAGCAAGCACTCAAGGAACGTAAGTATTACATTAACATTCAACTTGCAGAGCTGTACTCCCATATGAATGCAGAAGGCAATGAAGACTTTGAACATGGCTGTGTATGCTGCCTGTGTCTTGGGTCTGAAGGCTTTGCCAACTCTGGTGGAAGCTTTTTGTACCAGAGGTTGCATTCTATGATTATCTACAACACAGTATAACATTTAAGCATATGCTTTGATCACGCCACGCATGCGCATTCACGCACCTCTAGAAATGTAACATTTTTAGAACAATAATACACCATACTGTACACATTGAATATTTTAATTACATATATTGGTGATTACACTACAATTCAGGGTCTAATTGCAACATCTCTACAGAAACAGTACACCATATGGGATTTGGGATTGTAGCCCTCAGCAAGCACCAATCTTGGGCAGAACCGCCCCATCTTGACAAGCAATCAGCTATTTTGTTATTTTCACCTCTTATATGGACATATTGCAGTTCAATATCATGGACAGAAGCTAAATACCATACATTCCTGGCACATGCCGCTAGATATGGGTCTCTGGTTTTGCCACTGGTCAACACTGTCACTACTGCCTGGTTATCACATCTGATTAGTATTTTACTCTTTTGCCAATGATGTCTGAAGACTTTTAGTGCCAGAAAAATGTTAACCATTTCTAGGTGAACTATTGAGTAGCTACCATAGCCTAGTTGCAGGGGAAGATGATATACTAACTGACCCCAACAAGCACCCAAACCTGTCAAACATGCATCTAAGTCCAGGACTGAATCCACACTTTTATGGTGATAAAGTGATATGCCATTATACACTGGCAAGAATTTTTCAAACCACTTGAGGTCTCTTTTGAAATCTTGGTCTAATTCAATTTTTTGCGTCACATGGGCTCGACGCAACGTCATCAACATTCTATTTAGAAACACTCGGGCTGGTTTGACGCATTTATGTACAAATAAAAGCAGCCCCAGTAGGGACTGTAGCTGTCTCTTGCTACAATGAGTTCTGCTACTCCACTGACGCACTGTGCTCAAAATTTGGTTTAATTTTTCAGGTGGAATTTGAATGGTACCTTCTATACTGTCAATCAACACCCCAAGACATACAACTTTTGTGCTGGGACTTACCAGCTTCTTTTTACTTATGGTGAGTCCAAACTGACTCATGACGTCAACTAAGGCGTCGAACGCATCGGACGCAATGCTTGGAAGTGCAACTCCAATGTAATCATCTATGTAATCGATGATTCTGTACCCTTTCCGCCTCATAACGTAGCGTACCGCGTCACTGAGTCTCTGGAAGATCTGGCTTCCGTGCCGCGTCCCGAACGGAAGGCAGGTGTCTAAATAGATGCCATTCCAGTTTAGACCCAATAGGTCGTAATCGCCAGGGTCAATTTTGACGTGCCTGAACGCCCTGCTGACGTCCACTTTATATAATAAGGCACCTTTACCCAATTTCTTAAGTTCCTCAGTGATATCATCTACAGATGGGAATCTTAGGTCAAATTGACTGCCTAGGTACGTATCTTTGTCAATTCCAGCATTCACCGACTCCCCTACTGGCCAACTTAAATCTATGATTACTCAACGCCTATCAGAGTCAGGTTTATGACGTGTCATGAAAGGGGAGATGTGGCCACCTTCAATTGGGTTTCTATCAAAAGGACCTATTATGGCACCATAATGGGTTTCTTCACTAATATATGCTTGAATGTCACTGGGAAATTGGTTTGCCGAATTATGGTTGACGCCCTCGTGACGCAACTTACAGGTTCTGTTGAAATCAAGGGGGAACCCATATTCCAGCAATTGTAACAACTGCTGGTCCCAATAATCCACTAAAGCCTCCTTCCATTTGTCAATGTTCAACTGGGATGCAACAGGTATTCTGGCTGACATGAAATTGGGGAGACCCGTCTGTCTAACCTTTTTATGAACATCTATTGGATCAGTGTACACACCTTGATTCGAACCCACAGGCATCATTTGATCCTGTAGAGGGACATAGCCAAACTGAAAGTCACTTTGGGTTAACCACTTTTGATATATGGGCTGGTCAATATATTCAGCATGATTTTTGGGTGAATACATTAGTGATGAGGCGAATTTGTCCTCAATTCCCACAAAATTAACATCATACAGTGGTACACAACCATCCGACACACCTCCTTTTGTCTTTATACTTGTTTGCACAGAACTGTCAGAGTCTTCAATGTCAACATTAGTTTCACTATTTTCTACACCTCGAGAAGTTACTTGTGTGAATTTGCTATTGTTTTCATCGACATTACTAATTAGACCAGGAGGTTTGTCACACCTTTCATCGAATTTGTCTATCTCGACATTTTCAATTGACAATTTGACACTTTGTTTTGGTATGATACTTTCTTGACCAGATTCACACTTCTCCCCATAATTACTAACTGGAGAAGTTCTTTGGAAAACTCTGGTGTTTACCACTTTGTCACGGTTTTGGTTTTTAGTCTTTGTACTACAATGACTTCTAACTAACAAGGAATCAACAGTAGTGGGACATACTGACTTGTTATAAAAGAAGCGAGAGTGAAACTTTTTCTCTGCTCCATGAGCACTATTTTTGACATTTTCGTACATAGTTTTGTTGCTACGACTATGTTTGAAACTTTCTACTTGTCTACAGCTGCTCTGTCCCACAGATGAGCAGCTGCTTACTCGTTTTTTGTTTGGGATTGTTTTTTGATTAGACAGTCTTTCTCAGCATGGTTTAACTGTTTCCCGGTACTTAGACAATGGGCACAGATGTGTTTATGTAACCTACCATTCATCTCATGGTCATGCTTGTAGGTACACATGCCACTTTGGAACAATTTACAAAACCAGGGTTTCCTACCCCCTTGTTCTGACTTTTGCCAATGATTTTTAGAGTGTCCTACCCCCACATGTTTCTGCGCATGCGCCCTGCGTATCCGATCGATTCTGTCAGTGTTATCCCACTGTAACGCCCCCCTTTCCATGTCGCACAGTAGTACTGCATGAGCAGCCTTCGCCCCTTGCCACGAAAAATCAGTGGCATCCTCCATGAGGTCTGCCATGTACGAAATCATAATATCTTTCTTTTCCGGTGAATTTTCTTCCAGGATATTTCGACAAAATCCTTGGACCCACTGTGTGAGCGAGAGTTGATCATAACTGATCCTTTGCCTACTGACACCACCCAATATGGCCTCATGGGGCCAGGACACTTTATTTTTTACATGAACTTCAATGTTCCCACCCCTCTTTGACTTAATTTTAACTTCTTTACCTTGACTACTAGTAGCTTCATCTAGATCCCTAATTCTCCTATCAACTTTCTGCTGTAACGTCTTTGACTTCAAATACTGTAAACTTGGGGCCTCACTTTCATCTGAAGATGAATCTGATGACACTTGTTTGGTACTTGTACTTTTACTTTTTACAGCTTGAGAAAATTTGTCTGTACTTAACTTTCCTCTGCTCCTCCCTCGGGTGTCCTCTTCTTCTGCCATCCTATGCTCCACCTTGTCTAACCTTTGGTTGACCTTCTGCAGCTGCTGAAGTATCTGTTCCTGGATCAGCTGTCCGCTCACAGAACCAGCAGAGGGTGAACCCCCCTTAACGGCAGCATCTCGAAAAAGTCCCGACTCTTCCACATCACTAGTCTCCTGTTGAATATATTTACACCTCTTCCCCGTGGGTGGGCTATGCCTCATGGTACACTGTTTACACCGATTCTTCTTGAATTGAGACATTTTATAATGTCAAATGGTTTGAAATTTTACAAGTTCAGTTTCTGAATAACATAATATGCACACAGAGTGAGATCTTGGGCGAGTTCAGGCTTAAATTACCCAGAATTTGAAAGAAAATCAATTTCTGGCCATTAATGGCTATGCGCAAGAGAAATAAATAGGTTAGACCATCCCTTTAACGCCAAATAATAAAGCCTGAGGTCGTCAAGATGACTACTCTGTCGCACTCCAACTGACGACAGTTCACAGAACTTCACAGAATCCTTCAGTAGCAAGCATTTAAGTAGCAAGCATTTAAAAAAGACACATTAACTAAATGACCGTCCTTCATATATACATATGTACACGTTAAAAAACCCTAAAATCACTTATGAAAAACTAAAAACTTAAAATCAGTAACAAATTGTAAATCAGTTTTCATCGCAAATCAAAACATTTTCATCATGTCTTCCAACAGTTCTGTTTTTCAAACTAGCAATGTTGAGCACAAGACACCCCATTTATAAATATCTTAACCAATGATTTCCATTTGTTATTAGCATAACCTTAGCAACCCCCATAATCTGCATTAGCATTTCATGGCACATGCCAGGAAACCCCCTTTTCCATTTGATTCTGCCAATACAAGGCCCAGTAGCCCTAGTCACTATGGGAACTGGGAATCCCCAACTCTGACATTTCAGTTCAAAAATCATTGACCCTTGGGACTTCACCTCTGAACCCCAATTCAACCAATCCCCAGCTTAAGATTCACATAAGACATCTAGTGTCAATAAGGGTACACACTACACACCATTAGCCTGGTATCCTGACCTCTAATACCTTCTGGGGCAGGACTGACCACCGGGGTGCCTTAACACCCCAATTGATTGTTTATTATTAACTAATTTATAAACACCCACTTAAAGATGGTATCTAGTCCTGAGACAAATATTGACCTGAAAAAGAAAGCCAACATAAAATATACATTAAAATATTGAAATGAACTTATTCAAATGAAGAGAAACAGTGGATAGGTGATTTACTCTTCTAGGTAAAAATGAGATATTAAGGAGACATTGTCTTCTTTTTACAATTGAAAGTTCTGTAAAGGATTGAATTTTTTTAGATTACAAGTTATTTTATGACATATACATGGTTCTCATTTGCTCTTTGTTGATAGCCCTTCTGACAACCATTTCTCCCACAAAACGTTTGACTTCAAGGGAATACTTATTTCTTCAACAGTGCTTTCAGACGGCACTAATACAACTTAATTGCCCAATGTCTGCATCATAAGGACATAAGCTAGTCTACTGGCTAAGTGAATTTTATTCCAATCTCTTTGTTAGTATCTCTATTGCTTACATTTAAGGTAACATTATCCCTCTAATTTTTTCTCTATTTTTCAAGTTATTCTGAGATTATGTAATCATAAAAGTTGTAGTTCAACTTATACTTACCTAAATATAAGGTTGCGCTTAATCCATTATTCATTTTCTATCTTCCTGATCTGAACACCCCTGTTCTAAATCTGCAAGTTGCCTCCTGAACACCCAGATTACGCTGTCAGATCTGTTATTATTGTGTGTAAGTAAGACTGTTGTAGACCTGCACCTCATTTCCTAATACATGTTTTAAAATCTTTGCAATTCACCATTTCTGCCTTGACTACTAGAGTCTGATCTTTTCAACCATAACTCTGTCATGATATATCTTTGGGTGACACAATCTTTCTTTTAGGTCTTCTCTTATGAACTGTATTCATTATTCTAATCTATGGCTATACAGTGTTGAAAGAAACGTTAAAATCCCAATAAATAAATACATTCATTACACTAATATTCTTGTTAAAATGGAGCAGAGTAATTTTGCCCCACCAGAAGATCAGTCCAACCTGTTGCCTGATTAATCTTCCCTGCTTTCCAAGAGTAATTGTTACTTGTATTGAAAGCTATCTTCTTGAATTGTGCTGGCTGAGAGACAAAAGTCAAAGTTAATGTTTTTGTGTCCCATTTGACAGTCAGGGTTGTATTAGGACTGGTCCTCAGTATTATCACTTTTGGGAGTCAAACCCACACAGAGGTGACAACATGTGTTTAGATACCATACCTACTAACCACTCTGCTAGGCCACTGAGGACCTGCTGACTGATAGAAAGTTGCAAGGCTTATATTTTAAGTTAGGATAAGGTCAGCCACAGTAGGGCCCTAACTTCAAAATCAGTCAAGTCTTATATATGTTACAGTGAATTTGTGTAATCAGGGAATTCGTGAATTCCCTGAATGTTTTTAGGGAATTCGGGAAATCCCTAAATGGACCAGGGAATTCGCGAATTCCCTAAAATTTCTAGGGAATTCGTGAAATCCCTGAGATTTTAGCTAGGGATTTCATAAAATTCCTGAATATATTTTAATTTACCAACATTTATTAAATAGAAAAAATTAATGCACATAATTTGTTATGCTTCTGTAGGACCATAGTTATAACACCATAAAATAATATGACAGGGGTCAGATTTGTTTACAGATAAAAACTTAGATTAAAAATGAAGATTAGAAGATTACTTAAGAATGATAACATTTATTGAATGGCTATCACTCATTTTTTCTTCAAACGTCTGAACAAAACCTTTTTAAAGAGAAAAAGTTAATGCCCATAATTCGCTATTTTGCTTCTGTAAGACCATAGTTATAACATCATAAAAGACTATGATAGGGGCAAGATTTATTTACAGATAAAAACTTAGATTAAAAATGAAAGTTAATTATTTCTTGGATGGAAGATTACTAAAACTGCTAACATTTATTGAATGACTATTACTCATTGTATCTTTAAAGGTCTGAACAAAACCTTTAATCTGTCTAAACCTTAAACTACTTGGGATTACATGCCCTTCCATTGGTGCCTTTGATCTCCAATACCAGCTACCTCCTCAAATAATTAAAATTAGTACTTTTCAGTTTCTATTGATCAGTCTGATCTGAACTGACATGGAGTGCACCATTTTGAAGGTATCTATTCCCTGTACAGTTCCTGCTAATTGTAATTGAGATTGAATCTTTTTTTAACCTATAAATCAAAGACATACATTATTCTTCCTTTCTCTATTGTGGATAAAAATAGATTGCACTTAGTAAGTTTTAGGACATGGCAAAACAGAAATAGCAATTAGAGTGTTGCAAGTATTGATAGATTTAGTATTTGTTCTATTTGCATAATATGTTTTGATATATTAATTCAAAGTGTAAAAAGTAACTATATTGGTATAGAACTTAAGTGAAATAGAAATACTTGTATCTTCAAGCAAGATATATTACTATTAAAAATACTTTTAATTACAGTTAAATTTTAAACAGAAACAATTGAACAGATTCAAATTTAGACTTGAATAAAAATCAGCTATTTTTGTGGTATGAATTATTTTGTGTACCATTTATTTTTTGTATAAAAGGATCAGTTAGAAACTCATATTAGTCTTTAGTCCATACAAAACCTAAACTAATTAAAACAAATGAAATACTTTCAAAAACATCACTTTATAAGTTTCTTTAAATTAATCAGTTAAGACAATCAGAATTACTGTGCATGACACACAAAATCATTTTAAAACTAAGAAGTTTTGTTGTAAAATCCTATTAGTTTATACAAAACCTTAACTGAAATACACAGTAATGGACTAGTGCACCATAAATGTAATTTCACAAATTCCCTAAAATAACATTCAATGAATTTGTGAAAAAATTTACTAAAATTTTAGGGATTTCGCGAATTCCCAAGACATTTTAGAGAATTTGCGAATTCCCTGGTCCATTTAGGGATTATGTGAATTCCCTAAAAACATTACACAAATTCACTGTAACATATACAAACTCACAAACATGGAGCAAAATCATCAAATTTTCGCCACCACAATATGCTTAACTAACTAAATGTATAAGCAATCTGCTGGGTCTTCATGTAGTCTGTGTGATAACTTAAGGCCAACAAACAATGGACCTGCAAATATCTTTTATCACTAGGGGAGAAGTTAGGATTTTGCTTGTTGATGCCGTCACCATGTTTCTGTCTTAATGGAAGGCATGGTACATTTGCGATAAATTCTGTAATATAATTGTAAAATAAATATGTCACTTTGGGACTTAATGAGCTGTACCAGTTTCCTGCCTTTTATGGCCTCAGGCTTCAACCCACCACTTTGGCCCACCCCTCACTCCATTTGAAGTAGTCTTCCCCTGGCTTAGTCCTCCTCAACCTCAAGGTACTCATTTTTTATATGCAATCAAAGTGACCATGACTTAAAGTAAAGGACTTAACAACTCTGTGTATGTCTATTCTATTCTATTCTGCATTTTTATAGCACTTAATGTCTGCCAAGGCAGACTCTAAGCATTACAACTGGACCAATTCAATAATCATCAATCCATAGACAAGGCCAGGCCGATAACATGGAGACCCTGGATCGCTTATATGCTTAAGTGGAAAAGCTTTTGCAAAGAGATAACATTTTAGGTTTTCTGAAACAGGCAAGAGTTGGGGCAAAACTAACATCATCAGGTAAATCATTCCACACTGTGGGGGCATCAAAAGCAATACTGTGGCCACAGGTTTTTTTAGATTTGTGTAAGAATGTGTAATATTAAGGAACCTCCAGGAAAATGTTATCAGGATGCTTGTGCCATATCTTCCACAATGAATAGACAAAGAGGACTGACATGTTTAGCTATGTTATTGTTACCTTTCCTCACAGAAGGGTACTATTGATTTTTCTCACTTAAAGTCTGGTCACCTCATGTGATTTCTAGCATCTGTTGCCTGACCCTCTTTGGTCCTGACCACTTCCACCTTGCAAAGGGGAAGGGAGGTCTCTTGTTGGACTGATGTAGGCCAAAGTTTATTTGGAGATAGGTAAGCCCAGGCTGTCCCTGGTGTCTTTCTTTGTACTTGGCTTTTCGACCTTACTTTGACCTTTTGACTTTGACCTTTCGAGCTAATTGTGACTATCTTACATATAGCTTTTGATTTGTCTTATCTTTCGTACACTGAGATGTGTTACTACAGCAGATCTCATTGCTGCTTGTGTTTTATAACCTTGCAAGTCATCCATGTTGTCCCACCTTCTTTCACACTGCATTGTTTTATTCTGTTAATTTGATATTCTCTTATTTGGTAATTTTTAATATTACATTATTTTAGTACTTTTTATTTCATTTAATGTGTTCTATATATGGGTCTTTTAAGTCCGCACTTTGTAAATTGACCCATTAATTTTATGTGTGGGCGTGTAGACGTCTGTCTAAAATTAAAGGCCTCTCCCAACCTCATGTCATAATTTATAATACTTATTAATTACTTGCTTATACTTTCCTTCTTAATTTGTATCTTACTGGCCTTCTGGTCGGACTGTTGATTTGGTAAGATCGTCTTAATTCACAGGAAAAGGACTGTAATTCTCCTTGATATATGGTGAAGAGTGTATACATTATAAATAATTTCTACAGTCAAAATATTCTACCCTTTTAATCTTTGTACATTTCAGATGCAACATTGCATACTGAACCACTCTTATGATACCATAAGGCTGTGACCTGACCTAATTTGCCATATATAAAAACAAGTGTTGTTTTCCCTGAGAACTTAGCATCTACTACTTTCTAGAGAACCTATTTCATGACATATTTGCATTACTCACACTCATCACTCTTCTAAGAGCTGCATCTACTTCTGTCTATCCAAGGTGTCTTCTGAAACAGGTAAATTGTTGATGCCACCTAAAAAGAGTATTGATTGTGTTGTGAAATAACTGCTTTATTGTGGCATGCACACTGGTGTTAATCAAAGCAAAATAAAACCAAGGTTAAAATTCTACAAAGTATAAAAAGTGCTTAACATCACTTGGAGTGGGCGACCTTAACTTCAGGGTGTTTCCCCCACATACAAAACATACCATATTCGGCAGAATTAATAAGACAGCGGACAAATTCTAAAGCCCTTTCATGTCGTTTCAATAACCGAGATCTGTTGCACATGGGTTCTTTTCCCTCTTCCCTTTAATCTCAAGGTTATCATCCAATCTAGAATGCTCTATCATTACTCTCCTGATGAAACTTTAAGATATCCCCAGACTCTCAGATCTGTTGCCAGAACACAACATACGAAATACATAAAAATGGTATCATTTGGGCTATTTCAAGCTATACTGTCACAACACAACACATCTTTAGGTAGTTGTGGTAGATGATAAATATCATCATTTTTAATATTACTAACATTTCAAGCTATACTATCATAGCACAACATAGCTTTAGGTAGTTCTGGCATGTGTTATATATAATTATTTTACCTACGCCAAAGAGGTATTATATTCATAACAGTTTGTCTGTTCATGTGCTTGTTAGAATGCTTACAAAATTACTACTGGTAAAATCCGAAAATGGGTCTTGGTCCTATTTAGATGCCATTATATTTTGAGACTTATAAATAATCTTGATTTTTCCATTTGCTTATTGTTGTGTGCCTTGGCGGAGGTAGGCGCTCTCCGAGTGTTCTTGTCTAATTAATATTTCAAAATATCGGCCATTGTATAGCAATTAGATTGTTGGGACATGTGTTTTATATCATCATATTTTTTTATGTTAGAATGATTAAAACTGCAATTAAATTGCACTTCAGTTCAAATATTTTTGGAATAATCACATCGTGTCAAAGGTGATAATATTTTTAATGATATTTAGCTAAGAGCAATTGATATATGTCAAAGAATTTTGGGTTGCTGTAATCAGTACCTTTTATCCTCTGTCATTTACTCACTAGTTCATATTAGAATTACAAAAAGTGAAATTGATTTGATGGAGATTAATAAAAGTTAAAATTAGATCAGAAAAAGTTCACTTCCTGTTATAAACCCAGCTGGCCACCTGTTATAAACCAAGCTGCCCATCTTGGTTTATAACAGGAAGTGAACTTTTTCTGGTATTCTTACTATGAGTGCCCCTTCAATCACTGTTAGCCAAACTGATTTCCTGGATGCCATGTCACGAATCAATGTCACCTCAGAACCAACTAGTGGCTGTGACACACCCGTCCCCATGGCCAAAATCTCAGATGAGACTTTGAACACCCTCAATGCTGTCAGCTCCAAACTCGAAGCCAGCACCTCCAGGGCCACCAACCCCCGAAAGAGGAAGAGAGCCAATGACCCCCAAACCAGGAAGAACCCAGCAACAAAGACCGGTACACTGATGCCAGAGATGAATACCCAGCCGAATCTAAGCCAATTTATCTCAAGCTAAAAGGTCTCCATAAGAAAAAGCTCTCCCTTGCCTCCAATATTAAGGTAATGGAGGGGAAACTAGCCAAGAACCAGTTTCCTACTAGTGTTGATTTTAAATTCAATATAAACAGCACTAGAAATCCAGTGCTCAAAGATGTGTGGGCTAGAGCAATCCAAAAATGCAAAACTGATCTCACTCTAGCCCTGATAGATGACCTTCAAAAGACATATAACAGAACCAAAGCAGCCATAGCTAAAGAACTGTCAGAACTAGAGACACTTCTTAGCCCTGGTCAACTCAAAGAAATCAAAGATTCCCTCAGCACCAAATTTAAGCAGATGGCACCCCTCCTAATGGAAAGAAAACAAAACCAGTTCAGGGGTCCCAAAGGACAAACCAAAAGAAAGTTCAACCCAGCCCAAAGAGGAAGAAAACAGGGCAAACAAAGAGATGACCCAAAAGTGGACAGACTCTTGAACACTCTAAAAGCTCTTTTGAAATAATGTATATAAGCAATATATTTTTAAACATTATATATTAAATGTTTATTTTTCTGAATAAATAATGTAACATGTAAACGGTATATTAGCAACCCCTATACCTCCAAAGTGAACCGGCAAACCACCGGTATAAAAACTGGTACAGCACCATACCTCTAAAGCACTTCAAGACCTCTTATCTCTAAGACCAGCATACCACTGGTACACCTCTACAATGTCTAGCATTGAAGATACACACTTTTTGGAAACCCTCAAATCTGAGGCCATATCTGCACAACCCGGTATACTACCTAAAAATACCAGGTTTGAAAGTTACATAGGTCACACTGTTATAAATCTATCCAACACAGACCTCACTGAACACCAAATCAAAGCACTTGAAAAGGGTCTGACCTTCTGCCCAACACCAGGCCCCCCTGACAAATCACAAATATGGTTGGATTTCAAAGAATTCCACAGAAGATTGGAACTGATGGAATTCTTCGGTAGAGAAGGAAAAGATAATGACCTTAACATAACCAAAAGTATCATTGACTTTATGAACCAAAATGCTGAAGAAACATCAGACAGTACTGACATTGAAGATGACCTCAACAAAGAGATTCATAAAAAATTCAAACCAAAATCGGGATGGAGGCCATACCCTCCAAACAGAACACTTGACATATTCCAAAGATCAGTCAAACAAGAAATACTTAAGTGCAAACCAAAACATAAAAAACATGACAACCTCACAAAAAATGAGAGGAAGGGTCTAAAAACACTTACACAGAACCCACACATAATCATCAAGAAAGCTGACAAAGGTTCAGCAGTTGTAGTCATGAATACAACTGATTACCTTCGAGAAGGATATAGACAGTTACAAGATGAACAATTTTATCAAAAAATTCCACATGACATGACTGGGGAAATATCGGATAAAATTGCTGACACCTTAGTAAATATGAGATCACTTAATCTAATCACAGAGAAAAACTTTGATTATTTAAACATCCCTAACCCCAAAGAAGCCAGATTCTATCTACTACCCAAAATCCACAAAAAGGATATTCCTGGTAGACCAATATGTAGCTCAATCCAACACCCAACTGCTCATATAAGCAAATTTGTGGATGAACACATCAAGAAATATGTACCAAAAACCAGTTCATATGTCAGGGACACTCAGCACTTTATTAGCAGACTCAAACAGTTAGGCCAAATCCCTACTGGAGCGCTAATAGTCACCTTAGATGTGAGCTCTCTATACACCAACATCCCCAATCATGAAGGGCTCCTGGCTGTAGCAGACCACTTGAGAACAGACCCTGAAAAACAAAAAATAGGTCCACATTTACTCAAACTACTACAACTAGTACTACACTCAATGAGTTTTAGTTTCAATGGAGACCATTACCTCCAAATAGGAGGGACAGCCATGGGAACAGCAGTGGCCCCCAATTATGCCAACCTATTTATGGACAGGTTCGAAACCAAGGCCTTAGAAAATTGGCCTCTTAAACCCTTAATATGGCTAAGGTTCATCGATGACATTTTTATGATCTGGACACATGGAGAAGATGCTCTGACAGAATTTATAGAATATCTGAATGGCATACACCCCACCATAAAATTCACCCATGAGGTCAGCTCAACCTCTATTAACTTCTTAGACACAACAGTCAAACTAAATGAAAATAGGGAACTATACACTACCCTATACGAAAAACCTACAGATACACATTTATATCTGCACTATACCTCTTCTCACCATACACCCAGCAAAACCAAGGGACCATACGGACAATTCCTAAGACTAAGAAGGATCTGTACCTATGATGATGATTTTAACTACAATGCTGAAAAACTCACATCATATTACCTCAAAAGAGGATACCCAAGGAAAGCCCTACTCAAACATTACAAAAGGGCCGCCAAATATAGTCAAAATGACCTCTTAGATGTGGTCCAGAAAAAACCCTTAACCACACCTGTCATGGTAACAGATTACAATCCATGTAATCCAAACATCAAAGAAATAATTCACAGAAACTGGAATATTATAGAAAATAGCCCAGACTGTGGCCCTATCTTCAAAGACAAGCCCATAATTGGCTTTAGGAAATTACCTAATCTAAGGAATTTACTCACTAACGCAAGTACCCAATACCCACCCAGCATTTTGGAAAAAACCCAACCCAAACCCACCATTTGTACCAGGCTAGGCAAATGTACCTACTGCCCATTATTAAAAAATAAGGATACAGTTGAATGTAACTTCACAAAAAAGTCACACAAAACTATAGACTTACCAAAACATGTCACATGTGAAATATCAAATGTAATCTATTTGATAACATGCACTAAGTGCTCCAAACATTATGTTGGCGAAACTTCAAGGGCACTTAGAAAAAGGATGTATGAACACAAGGCTTCTGCACAAAAGGATGGACAACCCACACCAGTCTCACGTCACTTTAAAAGTGATGGACACAGCCACAAACATATGCAGTTCTCAGTGCTAGAGTGGTGCACACCAAAATCTGAAGCAGCCAACACTTCCAGACGAAGACGTACTGAGTTGTCTTGGATATTCAGATTGCACTCTCTGGCACCCATTGGCATCAACCAATTTGTGTGATTATGGATGGCTATTATCCGGATTACACTGGCACTCAGTAATCCACCCCTATCTTTCCTTAAAATTAGATCATGTGAAAGGTTAAACTCATGGCTCCTGTTCATTGGCATGTAATTCTAGTGATTTTTGTCCTTTGCTTAACGTATTATTTTTAAAAGTACATAATTTTCTGGAGTCCGATTTGACTAGGGTCTCTTTTTAAGTGGGAGGGGGTAATCTGACTAGGGTATTTAATCGTGGGGCGTATTTGGCGGAGGCCCATTTGCCAAGGGGCCGATTTGTCTATGATTCCCTAGGTGACACTTTTCTGTCCTGTCTAAAGCTATAATCAAACAGTCTCTTCTACCTTCAGGTTATGGTTCAATTCCACCTTGTGTCTGTTTTGAAATGTCTGAAAAACCTGTCATCATCACTCACAAGCTGTATTCAATTATATACACTGAATGGGTAAAGGGGTAGGGTGGCTTATCCTTCAACATGCACTTGCCAGATGCAGTGTCTCTTTTCACAGCCATTAAGGATAAGGTCATGCAGCAAAAATCAAATACGTACAGAAGTGACGTCACAGATAGTTGTAACCTCAACATAAGCAATGGATCCTTCAAGTAGTGGTAACATTACTCTCACATTAAGCAGTAGCATTACCCTCACATGACTAAAAGCTGTTAGAAATAATATTTGGGTCACAATCGTTTTCCACAATTTAAATACCCTTGAAAACTGTTTCTTAAAGACCATAAAACAAGTCCAATACTGCACAGGCACATTTCTAATCAGAAGTAGGTCTTGTTGATCAAGTGCTTAAATAGTTTGACAATTGAATTAGTTGGCTCTTGCCTCCTTCTTGGTTTGAATCCAGCTTATTGTTACATTCTAATTGGACTTTTATAGCGCTTAATCTCTCCTATTCAAGGGGGACTCAAAGGCGTAACAAAACCAAAATAGTCAACCAATTTCAGTATCCAGTGACAGAAAAATGGCCAAGCACCAGAGAGAATGTCGGGGGGTGAGTAAGACTAAGGTGGTTATGCCTTGGTGTACAGGTAGGTTTTGAGCTGCTTTCTGGAAGAGGCTAGGGAGGGAGACGCACAAATTTTATCAGGAAGAGCATTCCACAGAGTGGGGGCATCAAATGCAAAACTATAACCAAACTGCTTGACAGACTTATGGATAGAGGGTTGGAACATTGAAACAGCAAGGCAAGGAAATTAACACCACTCTGTCTATGCCTGATATTGTAAGATCTGCTGTAGGAAGAAATATATGGGGTAAATACTTGGGAAAACCAGTAAACAAGGATGGCTGTTTTAAAGACTGAGTGATGTTCAACAAGAAGCCAATGCAATTTCTTAAGCACAGGAGTTAATCTAGCATATCTACTGGTATTTGATATGATTCTAGCTCCACTATTTTGGATGCACTGTAATTTACAAAGATTGAACCCCTAAAAAGTGAGTTACAGTAATCTAACTGATTACTAACAAGAGCATTGGCCACAAGTACAGAAGCATCATAAGAAAGAAACCGCCTGACATGTCTAAAGTCATGGAGTTGCATGAAACAACTTTTGCAGACATTCTGCAAAAATTCTGAAAAATCAGAATTGAACCATACTCCCAAATTCTTGACTGACTCTGCAGGGGAGAGGGGACTACCCAAGATGGTAGTTAAGAAATATGCTTTCAGCTTGTCCCTCTGACTTTTTGAACCAAATACAATAAACCCAGTCTTATCTGGATACATGTGGGATGTACTCAAGGTATGCCTTTATCTGTTTTTAGCTGTTAAAAGATACATAACACCCAAAATGGACAAATTTGTCTGGGCTTGCGGCTCATTGGATGTGTGATCTTAAAGAAGTTAGTGGGGTATAACTTGATACAAAGTGCTACTTCATAGCCCAAATATAGAAAAGTAATACATAACCATCATACGACCGAAATTTACTACGATATGGCTTAGTAACACAATATGTTCACTCATTTTACTCAATTTCACTCGAAATTTGTTTTTGGTGCCAGACTGCCAGGTACAGCCATGCTAAAGCACCATGATAAGTTATAATTACACAATTTCAACTATGTTTGCTGCATGATAAGATATTTCAAGATATTTACAAGCTATTTTAAAAATCATGTTTTAAGATTTTGTTGTCCGTAAGAGACAGGTTCATTTGTTCACACTTAGTTTTAAATTTGGGAAAGAAGGTCTTTATGAGAAAGTTACTGCACTGGGAAACTTCCATATTGTTTCCTCTACATTTGATGAAGTACAATCAATTGAAGATCAAGGAAAATAGTTAAAAATGACAGATATGGTGTATCGCATCATACAGATGTTGCTACGTCAGTGTTTTACTTTAAAAGGTTTATTATTCAGAGAAACATTGTATCTTATATTTACAAGAATGTTTCCTGTTTTGCATGAATAAGAGTCATTGTGCTTTAGTATGGCCATACCTTGCAATCTACAATCAAAAACAAATTCCGAGTCAGATACATCCCAGAGCTGGCCTAGAACGCACACAATCACCCATTCAAAAGCTAACATAGCCCATTGCTTCTTAATTTCATTGCATAGGCGGGTACCCATCACACTACACCACAATTCATAAAAGTCTGGTGACAAAAAACAAACAAAATAAAATTGAAAAAAGTGATCTATTGAAGCGTGAGCCTAGCTAGAGCTCTGTGAAAACTCTTAAATCCATGTGAAGGACCTGGCTCATTTCATAATGCTAAATCAGTAAGGTGACTTCCCATTAGTCTCTGGAGTTCTTTGAACATAGTTTGCCATACATAACAAGGCAAAATAGGCTTTCGGTCTATATGTAAGAGATCCACAGCCATCAGAGACACGAGTTGTACACTAGAATTTAGGAGAGTGTGCCGACAAAGAGAAACTCTAACTCAGACACATCCCATAGCTGGTCTAGAACTCAGACAGTAACCCATCGCAGTACTAACATATCCCATTGCTGCTTAACTTCAGTGAAGGGACAGACACTCATCACACTACGCCACAATTGATGAAAGTTCAGAGACACAAAAAACCCCCAGAAAATAAGTGATTTGTAGAAGCACAAGTCTCACTAGAGCTCGCTCTTAAAAAAACTAACTAGCTCCTGTGGATAACACCCCATGTATTCATGTATTGGTGTTATTACTCCAATAATTAATGAATTAATTTAGTTATTAATTACTTGGTTGATTTGGGTCAAAACATTGTGGAGGATAATGATGGGTAGTTGAAGGAATGGAGAAAAGTAGTGTATATCAATTGGTCAAGATACTGAAATGAAAACCGTCTGGCATTATCACACAATCAAACCCTGGTTGTGAAATGTGGCAATCCAGTGCATTACCCACATTGTACCCCTTATTGCTCTTATAAGTAAATATAGAAATGGCTGTATTAAAATATCCCCACCCCAAAAATACAAGAAATAGCTAAAATGTGGACAGTTAATCAAAACCAGATTGCCTGGTACTATGGCGAGTATTAGGGGTTTTGAGTGTAGGTCATACAATATCTTTATCACTCACTAATGGGTAATGGAGTTACTACAATGATTGATAATGCAAAAAAATCTGATAGCATCAATCACTGCAAATCAATACAACTTGGTATTTGCAGAATAGTCTTTGGTGTTGTTGACCATATTTCATACAGCAAAGATGATTTTCCTACTTTTTCCCGATTTTTCTATTTTACCAAATAACAATCTCTTCATAAAAATTAAGTCTTGGTAGAATGAAAAATATAATCTACTTTTATTTCTCTCGATTTAATGCATGCACCAAACTGGTAACAGTTAGAAGTTAGAGTGATGCATAGTTTTTACGTTTTGGCCAACTTAAGATTTTGTTGTTATAATCATAAAATCATTACTTTATGCAACAACAATAAAGGACTGCCATTTAAAAAACATTGAAGATTTATTTCTACTGATGTTTTGTTATTGTTGCATAAAATAGAATAATAAATCTATTATTGCTAAAAATACAAACTACAAAGACATTTATGTATGTTACATTTTGCTCTTAATTTATAGACGGGTAAGATAACAGATTAATTTTGACAAAATTAATTTCAACGAACCCTGTCCAAATTCGTTTACAGACTCAGGAAGTGGTTTGGTTTAAATAAACAATACACTAATGTTTAGAAGTTTTTTTTGTGAATTATACTAAACATACTTTAAATAATTATAAAAAAGTATATTAAAGAAACTAGTGTTTTAAAGACTGCACTGATCATTCATTACATGTTGTAATATAGTGAAATATTCTACTTTGTTAAATCATGATCAAAAAATTATCACTGGCAGTCATGCACGTTCCACACTTGCAATCGTACAGTTCCACACTTCTCACTCAAATGTCCAAGATGATAAACTCTGGACCTTTTGTTTCTACTTGTTTTTTATATTTATGCCAACAGGTTTAAAAACAAGATGAGTTCTAAGCGTTTTGTGCATAGACAAATGCTGTGGGCCTGTTTCAATATGACTCTTGCTGTTGAACGGGACATACAAGACCCGCATTGAACTTTAAACACTTTCATTGTAAAGGGCATGTACCAAAGAGTGGTTTCATTACAGGGGAAAGACAATGCTTGCTTGTTAGTTATGCATCTGGTCAACTTTCGCTCTTGTTGATACAATGCTGCTGTTTTGAAATTTTGGTGTGAAAAAAAACTTTCAGAAACTAAAAAAAAAATCCAACAAACGGGTGATTTGTCCCAAGTCATGCTTCATCTTGACCAGGTACAATGTAAGAATACCACAGATCTCTGCCAAGGCCCATCCCCTCTATTTGAAAATCCCTGGATCAAGACGGTGATCTGAAAATCTGCCAACATATTTTGGTGTAATTTGGCAAGCAAAATCCATCCCCATCCTTGTAAATTATTTGTCAAAGAAACAGACACATGCATGTCACCAATTGTATAACCTTATCGGTGAGTTTTAAGGAATTAAAAATTCTTATTTTAGAATGTTACCAGTTTTCTCTGCAACTTTTGTATCTGCTTTGTCATTATTTTTCTTACAGTTTTACAAATCTAAAGGAATTAAAAATTCTTATTTTAGAATAAAATTCTAAGAAAAGGATAGTAATGGTAGTGTGACTGTAATTCCATATCGAAAAAGCAACACACAAACAACTTGGTTATGCATCGTTCGATGGGATTAAAATTATGTTTCCTATTAAATGGCTTGTAACTTGTGAATTCTCTTACGAATTGTATTTTGGAATATTATTTGAGACTTTTAATTACCTTCTTTCCAAGGGAGGGGGGGGGGGGTGTACATTTGAACAGATTGCAACTGCTTTGCGCTTACACAAGAACACCAAGAATTTCATTCCAAAAGATGAACAATTTTAAGTAGGAGCTTACAATATAATTAATATCGTTAAAACTAAATATACCGTAATTGTCTAAACAGCCCAAGTACACCAATTAATTCACTCACTATTGTATTTTGACAGAGTTCAATAGCTCAAAAAGCAATTAATTATGTTCACAATCATTGTTTCTTGTAAATACGTAAATACATTTATGTAATTTATCATGTGTTTGAGTTGTAAGCAATTGATGTTTATTTGCTACATTCTAATTAACTCAGTAAATTTTGTTGTTTACCTACCGGTGTAAAATACCCTTGGTAACAGGTCAATAACCTTACCAGACCTCTTGCATTACAGCTGTAAAAAAATGCTTTATTAATATTTCTAAATCATGCATGAGGTCGGATGTACTGCTTTCTATCTCCAATATGGTAAAACTATTAACTTTTACTCAAAAGATAGCATATTTGGATACATCTCAGAAAGAGATATGGTGGATGATATACAAAATAAAAGCAATGTACAATTGCATTACTATACCTTAGCTACGTAAATTCTTCCCCTATGTGCACTTTCTGCAAATTCTGACATTTTTGATTAAGGAAATAACCTTGTTTTGATTTCAGTGCAGGAGAAAGCAAAAGCTGAACCTGTAAAAGGAAAAGCTGTGTGAGTACCATTTAAAAACACTAGCCTTGTTTTGGGCTCACTTTTCTGCACAGTAGCCTTATTTTGGTTGTTTAAACAGTAGCTATATTTTGGCTCAGTTTTTGTGGTTGTATTATAGCTTTGTTTTCACCTTGTTTATGTTCATGCAGCAGCTTTATATAGACCATGCTTTGTTTGTACAATAGCCTTGTATTGACACCGTTTAATGGTCCTGCTTTGTTTTCTTACATTATTCTTATGTTGGTCCCTTTTTGTGCATGCATAAGCCTTATTTTCGCCTTGTTTGGCCCAAAATGTGTTTTCTAGTGACCAGATTTTAGCCCTATTTTTGCATATATACAATACTAACAATGGTTTCGGCGTTAAATGTGGTTGAAATCTTACACACATAAAACTATAAATTAAGCTGTGCTTTACAAAAACCAAACCAACGGTAGGCTCATTTACTTGAGATAATTTAATAGTCTCAAGCTACACTGGCAAACATTTTATTTAACTTTAAAGAACATAGACTGAAGTGTAACTAACACAAATACTTCCGTGATTAATCGTCGGTTTATTCCCCATATTACCATGATTGGGAAGCAAACTTGAAGTTAATTGGGTAACCCATCCTATTTTCACACAGAACCCATTTATTGTGAGATTATATTAACATTATTTTTCTTCGGAAGTAACACTGCAGCAAATTGGAATCCTCTATTTAATAAAACTGAATAAGTATCAGATTAATACTTAGTTGTGACATTTTTACATTGCACATTGTATATTTTTGTCACAAACTCCAAAGACTCCTTAATCTGTAAAAACAAGTCTATTATAATTTTTATCCACATTTTAAATACATACATGCATATGGTCATAAAAGGAAAAGTGGGAAATATTAGGAAAAATAATAACTTTGTGTTTAATATAAATAACTATACACATTTGCTAATCTATGGGTGATACATTTTGTTTATATAGGGCAAGAAAATTAATCAGATATGATATAACAATTACCCAGTGGCATATATTTTAAATTTTATCACAAGACGAAAAAAATAAATGTTTTTTTTTTGTAATTTTAACAATAATACTTCACAAAAGTTGGTTTCCAGTCCATGTCAATCACCTTCTTTGAATAACAAATAAAAGTCTATATTTTTACCTTACAATCTGCATTCACTGCAATTGTTTACAAAAAACATAGATACAAATATATAATAAGCCAAGGACACCAGTGAATATAAAAACTTGAATTTTTAAATTTTACCTGATTGTAATCTGCCTTGTGAATTGAGCATATGCGGATGTTTCATTAACTTTCTTTCTGGAAAGAAAGCATGTTAGGTCTTTTTCAGACCTGCTTACACATATTTCTAAAGATGGATAGATTATCATCTTAAGAATGGGTTTGGATGTAATATATTGAAAGCTGGATTCAAGTCATTCCCTGTCACCCAAAGTCCAGGATTCAAGCCTTTCAATTTACATCCAAATCATTTGAAACTTCACCAAATGGACCTTGGATCCAGCGGTTTTGTTGTAATTGGGGTGTATTTGATGTAGAATCTATTTTAATGGATCTGGTGACACAAGAAGACACAAGTGAGGATGACACTTATTTTAAAATGCGGACACATCAGGCTACCAGAGTGGAGAAGTGTGAACCCCACTTTAGAAACAAACACCCTTGAGACAGCTGAGAGGAGGAGTATTGCATTGCTTTCAACAACATGTTGCATGGCATTAGGATCTGTGGAAGCTGGTAATAATTGGTCATTATTTATAGATGTACATATAAATGAATAATGCAAGCATAGTGTGTGTTCCCTCTTCTTCAATGTTGCATAATCTTGACCAGTCCTTTTATTGTATTATACATTTTCATCTAAAACAACACGTAAAATTGTACTGGCTGCCAGGAGATTAAATGTCTACAGTTTAATTGGATAAATAAATGTAACAAAATTTGCTTGCATCAATGTATGCAATATTTTGTCTATATTTTAGTGTTTCAGTTTAAAGTCCAGTGTTTAAGGGCTGACAAGCATTTAGAAATTTATCTCTCAAATATGATGCTAAAATAGGCACATATAACACATATACTTGACAAGTACCATATATTTCAAATACATTTCAAAGCATTTTTTTGCATATGTTATACCCCAGCAAATAGTTGAGTTAGTTTTTCATTGTTGATAACTCTGAATCCAGTGAAAATCCAGGGACAAGACATTTCCTATTCAAGGAAGTAAAGGAATAGATTGTGTTTTAGCTTGAGAAAATTAAATTAATTCTCCCCCTCCTCTCCTATTTTTTTCTACTGTTAACGGTTCTTTATTATAAGAACTACACCACCAATCCCATGGATCTTTTACAACTAACAATTTCAATGAAGGACTCAATTACTTCAGTGAACAGCTTTTTATCAACTGAATGTACTAGTTGAATTTTTTTTCATTTGTTTTCTATCTTTTTTTTCTTATGCGTGGCAAAGAAAATAAATAAATAAACTTTCTGTGGATGACAGATAACTACACGATTTGGACCTGTCTAGGCAAGAATGCACATTTATTAAGGTTATTTATCACAGACTACCTTCATTACTAAAACTTAAATAAATAAGTAAATAAACACCATTATTTGGCAAGCATTCAGTTATTTTATATCATAAGTTCAGTAGTGTGGATTGATTAATGTATCACTATCAACCAGTCTTTGCCACAATTTTTGTAAGGATACTGCTCCCCGACCAAACTTGGTACAACTTTGCTGACAAAATCCTCGTCCGTGTTTGTTATGTGTAAAGACGTGGAATTCCATTGATGAAAACATGAATTTAAACAAATGCAAGTTATAAATAGACTTTACCCCCTAAATCCAATAAATAAGCCATTTAGAATGCTTTTTAGGGGGCTATAATATAATATCCTCTGCAAAGGAGGTTACGTTGTGGCATGCATTTGTGTGTGTGTTTGCAAAATAAAATAAAATCGAACAGTAATGGACAGACTTTAATGACATCTTCAGGAAATGTCACAAGGAAATGTCATAATGGCACAAGGAAAAAATAGTCAATTTCGGTTGCGATCTCGATCACAGTCTGGATCCAATATGTTTTAAAAGGATTTTTTATCATTGTGCTTAAAGGTGTTTGGCCTTGATCGGGGTCTATGCTCTCCAAATGCTATTGTTTCTACTTGTAATCCATGCCCTATGTCAGCACAATTGTATTGTATTTATACTTATCAAAATATCCCCATGTACTACAGGACTCAAAGTGGTACATGACCCATCCGACTTAACAACTACTGCCCACGCTCTTGAGTTACTGACATTACCCTAACTGAAATACAGAGGCTCAAGGATGACCATTTATCAACATCCTTTAGGTTCATTAGCCTGCCACTGGGGATAGGACCCAATGACAGAGGACCGCCATTTTGAAGATCCTGGGTTTGAACCCACGTCCTCTGTGTTCCTAGGTGAGTGTTACCCACTAGGCCACAGTATCCAACAAAAGTTGGAAATTGTATCAGGAAATTCCCAAAATTAATGTATGCCAGTCAACATGCTGGCTACCATTGTTTTCCCATGTTTCAAAGTTAAGGTATGTACCAAGTTATGACTGGAAGCAGTATTCATGCTGAAAATTGTGTTAGTTTTTTACTCTACTGCTTGGCTTTGTAATTTGGCAAAGCCTCAAATTGACAGAAATAGATGCAAACAGTTCTTTCAATATGTAACCAATTAGGGACAGCTTTATATGCTTATTTTGATTGGTTGTATGGGCCAATCATGGCAAAATTACGTTAGCACCTGTTATCTGCCAGTGTGGCCTAGCAGGTAACACACTTGTCTAGGAACTCAGAGGACGTGGGTTCAAACCCAGGTACAGGCAGATACATAGTGGCTCAGATGACCACTTAAAATGGCGGTCCTCTGTCATTGGGTACTATCCCTAATGGCAGACTAAAGAACCTGAAGGACGTTGATAAATGGTCATCCTTGAGCCTCTATCTTCTATTTAGGGGAATGTCAGTTACTTGTGAGTTGGGGCTGTACATGTGCAATCGGATGGGTTAAATAGCGTTTTGAGTCCTGTAGTATCTGAAGATATTCTACTGAGTAGAAATACACAATACAATTAAAAGGCAATGCAGGAAAAGTCAATTGTCAATTTTTCCGTGCACTGGATTTATATGGTGCCTTTGTGACAATGCATACTTTTATCATTAGAAATTCAAATAAATCCAAACAAAACAAACTCAAATGAACCTACTGTGTTCCAGTTACTTAATTGTGAGAAAATCAGTAACAAGTAAATCAATATATAACAAATAATATATTACTTAATATTTATTAATAATGGATCTATTGTTAGAATGTTTACTAACTTTGACAATAGCCCCAGTGGTCTCAAATCTGTGAGTGATTGTTAGTAAATAGATATCAATTAAATAAGAAATGGGGCTTGATACCAGGCTATCATTAAGAATGCAAGCAAGTGTTGTTAATATTACTGTTATTTTTTTCATATCCAGAATAAATATCTGTCTCTTAATCTAGTACAATAAAGATATCAAAGAATCTCCCTGAGCTGATGATGATTAGATTCCTTTAGCAGTTGTAGGTCAAAGTCCAAGGTTATGCATTCCATAAGCCAGCTTTGCCTTTATTAGATACATAACATAATGTTTGTTTTTAAATTAACATATTAGACTCTTACAATTGGTTTAAACAAAACAATATATCCTCTAGAATAACTTGTCTAAATGAGGCTTTCACACATATCCACACAAACAGAGTTACTCTTTAGCTTACCCAGCAGATGGATCATTAACGTGGCTGATTGTGGTTGGATATGTAAACTCCAATGATCTGTCTAGAGTTTGCCTCAGTGTTTGAAAAATACTGAGCCGGGATAATTATGACAATAATATATGCTTGATCCAGTTTTCCATTTTTGAAAACCTTTGTGGATGTGCCGTTTATTGCAGAATCCTCACCTCTTATCAATTAAGTTCTGACCTACCTTAAAACGTATTTTTCAGTAATATGACATATCTTCTTTGTTGTTCGGCCTATCTTGTCTACATTTTCTATATGACTATTTTTCGTATAGAAATGACAATTAGTAACCTTGCCAAAGGGAAAGATTTGTCATAAAAATCTGAACATTAAATTTCTTGGTTTTCTATGAGTGATCAGGACCTTGTTTTATACTTATGAATCGATGGGAAGCATGCAATGGAACCTATATTCAGAGACATGAGAGTTAAACCCCAAAATTAAAATGGGTCCTGTAAGTGGAATAGGGATATAAAGCTGGTACATTGCAATAAAAACAGAAGTCTGTTGTGATAGAACATATCACTGTGTAGGTAATATGGAGACGGCATGGCAGTCACATAGTCCTGACTGTGCCAGAAAAATGATGAACATGACATTTGTAAGGCACAAAACTACCTATATTATGTTTGTATAATCTTTTGTGTAAAGATTTTACACAGGTCCTATGTTGCTGTTCTACCAGACTGTGCAAATAAAACCGACCTTGCAAATACTTTCTGTAAGTTCTTCTATGACATAAATCCTTAAAATAAGATCCACACTGCAGTAATCAACCCCATCTTCAGTCACTAGACCCAATTCCACCAAAAATACTCTGTCCTCTTTTACACCTGTGTCTGAGGAAGACCTACGCAAAATTCTAAAGTCCTCACCATCCAAATCTTGCGACCTTGACCCAATTCCAACGTAACTGGTCAAGGAGTGTGCTGATATGCTCATCACCCCCATCACTAAAATTGAAAATTATTCAATTACAGAAGGTAGTTTTCCCAACTGTTTTAAGATGGCATATGTCACCCCCCTTCAAAAGAAGCCCAGCCTTGATAGAAATATCCTCAAAAAGTATAGGCCAGTGTCAAACCTTAGTTTTATTCAAAACTTATCGGGAAAGTTGTGGCAAAGCAACTAAATGAATTTGTTTTGCGCAAGGGGATCTTAAATTTCACCAGTCTGCTTATAAGAGTTCCCACTCCACTGAAACCGCATTGTTGAAGATTCAAAAGGATATAGCTCTCTCAGTGGACTCAGGAAAGGCAGTGGCCCTAACATTAATAGACCCCTCTGAGGCATTTGATACGATCGATCACTCTCTTTTATATGACTGCTTGCATGATTGGTTTGGTCTAGATGTCATTGTTTTGTTGTGGATCAAATCGTACCTTTCAAACCGTAGACAAAAAATTAAAATAGGTGATAGTTTCTCTGAGGCTGTAATTCTCCCTTTTGGAGTCCCCCAAGGCTCTGTACTGGGTCCTCTCCTTTTCACTCTCTACACTAGTCCTCTCACAATGTCACTCACCATCTATATGCTGATGACACCCAGATCTACTTAACAGTTGACTCCAGGAACTTTGATTCTAGCATGGAATAGCTGACCGAGTGTCTCAAGTCAGTACAGGAGTGGATGGATGGTGTTAAGCTAAAACTAAACCCGGAAAAATACGAATTTATCATCATAGGTCAAAAGCCATCAGACAGTTGCTAGCACCAAGTAAAGAATCTGGGTGCTATCTTTGACTCAGATAACTCCTTTGACACTCATGTTGCCAAGGTTTGCAGAGCATGTTACTATCATCTTTGTGATTTGCGACAAATTCGCAAATTCCTTAGTGTTGAGACTGCAATACTTCTGGCAAATGCTATGGTCAGTAGTCGTCTGGATTACTGTAACTCTTTACTTTATGGGGTAAGCAAGTCTAACATAGCTAAACTACAGAGAGTCCAGAATGCTCTCTGTCGCATCATCTTCAGACTTGACAAAATGAGTCATGTTACACCCTTTTTGAAAAAACTCCACTGGCTTCCAATTCAACATTGTATCCTCTTTAAGTATAACCTTCTGGTATTCAAGGCTATCAATCTTTCACAGCCCCCATATCTATCACCTTTAATAAGATCGAGCAGTCTCACTTGCGGCAACAGGCTATCTGTCTCTTCAACCTGCCCTAAGAAGCACATAGGCAGACGTGGCTATGCAGTAGCTGCACCAGCTGAATGGAACTGTCAGATCCCAGCAAACAATAGGTGGTTTCAGAAGCCAGCTAAAGACTCACTTGTTCAGGCTGGCATAACCCCCACCTTAGTTATATCCTGGTGAGTGCTTTTTGGATGGATGTTGACCCATGTATGTCCCTAGACTATTCCTTCTTGGACTTAAGCACATTAGAGGATTTGTATCAATTTTGCGCTCTATAAATCCTACTATTATTGTTCATTTTTGGTCACTTCAAAGCGATTGTAGACACCTCTGCTAGATCTGAATCTACCATGTTTCCTGACTTTATGGCATATTTAGGGCTGATTAAGGGAATGAAACACAATGAACGGTTTTTGAACTGTGATTATGTTTCTGCACCTTTGAACCTGCCAGTATAGGGATTAAGCCCTATAAAGTATGATTACAGTAGTTTGTTTGATATGTTGATGTTTAGTTCACAACCAATGTTCTATTTGAACAGTGAAATGGAAGTGTTACAGAATTATTTAACAGTAATGTGCTGAATATATTTGAAAACCCTGTTTGCAGGAAGTTTACAATACCCCCCCTGCGCCCCCCCCCCCCCCCCCCCCCCGCGTTGACAAATAGGGTCATAAATCTTATTTTACGTATTTTACAGTATATCTCATGAAGTATTTCCTAGAAAGTGCATATAATTATTCTGTGAAAGTCTGTGAAAGGTCTGCAAAGCAATTTTGTCCACTGAATGAGTTTCAAGGTCACTTTTATGATTCTAAGAATCCTTTTTTTGTGTTGTTGCTGCATAACTCCTTTATTAAATTTAGAGCCAGAAGTTTATTTTTATATATATAAAAAAACAGAAATATTTATCTTTATGCGATGACATTCTGAGTCTTCGATATATACATGTAAAATGAAAATCTCAGATACCTCCAATTCTGATCCAATTAGGCTACAAAGGGTAGGCTGAAACATTATTACATTATTATACTCAAGGACTGTTGAGACAGAGATTGAAGGTAAATCTGGTTAAAGAAATGCCAAAAATTTGCAAAAAAAATAATAAAAAAATGTGAGAAAATGCAAATGCATCCAGATCCTGGGACCAAACCAGGAACCATGGACTCAATATGTAAATCTTTCCCAACTGCGACTGACTGAACTTGGACCCACAGGAACCTATATCAAACCCACCAAAGCCCAACCATAGGAAAGCATGGAAAGCATTAACACATAAATAGCAGAAGCCAGGAACCTGGCTAGTTTTTTCCCAGAGGAGTGGTCACTCTGATTGTAGGTCCAGACACAGTCGGACAACCGTGTTCCATGTCTTTTAATATCTTGTATGAGGACATGAGCATTAAATGCAAATGTGGTTTTGGAGCGACGTAGGCTATGAAAAATAAAATGGTGAGCATTTAATCCTAAGGATACATTAAGGGCTGACAATGATTTCCTGACTCGAGAATCAATAAGGGAAACCCAACCCTTAGAAGTATGGATTTGAGACAAGGAGGTGAGAGGTGACATATGATACAACTGAAATAAATGTTTTAAAGCGGCTCTGGGACATAAAAGCTTATCCTTCAACTTTGGGAGCATCAATACATGGGCCTTGTCCCTGGTTTGCATTGTTTTTGATCATTTTAATAGACTTTTTACATAATTCTGAGTATGTCAAGTGTCTAGAAGGTTCAAACGAGCCTACAGAATGTGGGGCCAGATTTGATAATCTCAAGAAACCAAAGAATCCTACTAGAATTATGACTTTCAATACATTGTGATGCTTTAAGGTTGCTGATTTCTGAATCCTAGCTCGCAAGACTGTAAGATCCATGACCTGGTGAGGTCTAAGGCACATTGGCCTAGATATTTTAACAGACTTTATGAAATACTTTATTTTTACACTATTACATTTCTAAAACTGTGGATCATACAAAGCACACTGAGTCTTGATGGCTGATAAATAATTGCATAACATCAAAGCTGACACATCATTGGCAACCAAGCACTCCAGGAACGCCAACAAGACCTCAACTTACAGATGACGCAGAGAGACTCCCATAAGAATGCAGAAGGCCACAAATACTTTAAACATCACATAGTAAGCCTTGCTTGTCTTAGGCCTGAAGGCTCGATGCAACCTTGAAGGAGCTTTTCCAGCCAGTAGACTATATCTCTGTGCACCTGCAACAAAGTATAGTATCTTTGAGCCATATGACTGTAATAACATAAGCCCCTGCAAGGGGATTACAACCTTGCTGGTGTTATATACTTTGAACCAAAAAAAAAAGAGCATGGCCACTAAAAGGAGATAAGCCATCTAGCCATCTGAACAGTTAATTACACTACTTGCCGGCATGACCTGACCATCAATTGGAATGAAGCCAAATTGGAAGTCAGATTGTGCTTGCCACTTTCCGAAAAGTGCTGAGTTGTTTTCTATAGGGATACCCCGTTTTCTTGGTACTATCATTCAGTATTGTCCTCAATACCCACATGTTTTGAGTCATATTCATACTTGGTGTTGCGATTTTGTTCTACTGCAAAGGTGTCAGAATGTGGATAAACAACGTTCTCACTGACACGAAACGATGCCATATCTACCTGACTGTCTGCCCCCTAATGATTCACTATCAGTTGTGTTTGAGAAACTGCACCACGGCCATCCAAGATGGGTGGATCAACTATTTTGTTACAGTCACAATCAGTTTTTTTATTTTTTTACACTTTTGATCACCCACATTGGTAGGCCTGGCAGGCCTGTCCCTTGAAAAAATCATTGAGGCTTGTTTCTCTTACTTTTGTTGGCTAACCTTGCCTCCACATCTCTTGGTTTTGCTTTTGAGTTAGTTATACACCAAATTGGTTTTGTAATGAGAAGTACAATGGACTACCTTCCCAGGCACCAATGAAGGAGCAATACTGGTACTGACACAGTTTCTAGTACATTTGTCTGACTCAACATTCTCAGTAGGTAACACATTTTTGCTTGTTTGACTTACAAATTGCTTTTACAACATTGTATGGCTGTCCAGTCCTAATGACTGGCAGCCCCCACGTCATTTTTTGACACACTTTTCTTGCTGGTACAGTCTTTCTCAGCTTGACCTAGCTGTTTACCCAGCGACAGACAATATGCACATATGTGTCTTTGCAGCCTACCATTTGAATCATGGTCTTTTTGATAACAACATATACCAGATTAAAATTTTTTGCAAAACCATGCTTTTCTTCTGGTTTCACCTGATTTCACCCAATTTTGTTTGCTAGGGACTACATGTTTTTGAGCATAAGTTCTGCTTATCCAGTCTATCCGGTCCTGGTCTCCCCAATCTACCTTCCCTTGCTCCATATCACAGAACAAGATGGCATGAACTGCCTTTGCTCCCTGCCAACTAAAATCTGTGGCGTCCTCCATGAGGTCTCCCATATAGGCCACCATAGTATTATTTGCACTGGCTGAAGGTTCGTCCAGGATATTTTTGCAGAAACCATGGACCCATTGGGTCAGGGACAATTGGTCATAGTTAATGCGCTATCTATTCGCACCCCCCAAAATGGTTTCATGTGACCACATGTTTCCATACGTGAACAGTGAGAACTATGTGTTAAGTGTCACATTATTTGCAAATTTTTGCAATTTTTTTTGTTAGGCATTTTCTCATTTGCCACTGAATATCATGTAATATTAAGTCAATGTTCCACTGAAAATACATAACAGGAACCTAGAATTTAGTGGTCTGATCAAGTCAGGAAAAGGGCTTCAAATTTCAGCTGAATGGCTGATAAGCTTGCGCAGATAACACAGGTTAGAGCGTCCCTTCAAGTCTGAAAGACAAAGCCTGTTTGAAGACTCGATGACCACAAAATCCTGCAATAGTTTAAGTTCAGTCTCAACTCAGATACAACTTGCAGATACAAAGTCTCTCAACACAATATAGCCAGTAATCCTTCCAATAAGCATAAAACTTGTTACAAACTAAAGGACCACCCTATTGTGTACATATTTACAGATTAAAAGCCTTAAACATAATAAAAACATCCTGGAAATTAAGATTTTCCCTTGTATCTGATTCAAACTCTAAATTCAAACTGACAAACAAAGCTAAGGACCAACAGACTGAAAGGTCCCAGACCAATTACATAATTTGTTGACATGTTTCCCCAGCAACTGAGCATAAATACACATAAAACCTGCATGAAAGTACACAGGAAATCCCTGTGATGCCATATGCTGACCATTAGACTGGTCACCTCATGGAGATTAAGGTGGTACAAAGTTACTAGCTGACTTGGGGCAGGACTGACAATTGGGGCGCCTGGACGTCCCAGCAGACGTTCTCCCTGATTTTGCTTCCCAACATATACAATTATTGAAATTTTGGTTCCAAGTTCAAATGTGCAAGAGTCGGGCCAAAGCTTGGAATATGGCACCAAAGTGCCATGCATAAATGTATCCAATAAGAAGTGATCAAGCACCTAAAAACTTATATTTGTGATATAAATATCTTAACATTGATACTTCATATTTGGAATATAAATATTTGTTTATAAATCATGATTATTAATATCTGGGATTTATGTTATATGAAGTAATAGGCATATGAATGCAGAATCAATTCTTATTTTTAGACTTTTAAAGCGCTTAATCTCTGACAAGCCCGACTCAAAGGCGCAACACCAGAAACCAATTCAATAATCATGATTCCATAGACATAGTCAGGTTGGAATCATAGACAAATTGGCCCCCGTCAAATCGACCCCAAAAATAAAATACCCTCAGCCCCCTGGAAATGACTGCACTCTCAAAGAAAATACATTAAACACATGACAAAAATCACAGTCTAATAAGAATCTAAATAAAATTCTTATAGCACTTAATCTCTTTTAAGTCAATTGCTTTTCCATTAAAACTAACACAAATAAGTGAGTAAAGAACAGAGGATAAAGGATATTGATTACAGCATAAAAAACCTTCGATACATGTTAATTGCACTTTTGCTAACTATCACTGAAGTAGTTTTCACCCTTGATGAGATTCTCAAATTGCACTTATAATTATTCTAACATATGTTAAAAGAACTTGGTAAAACATTGAAATATCTTTGCTATAGTATTTGCACTTTGCAAATATCACTACAGAAGTTGTCACCCTTATGAAACAAATATAACATGATCACAAAGAATTATCTGCCATTATTTGTCCTTGATAACTTAATACATGCTCACCTGATGTACTGTGGTTACTAAATACCTGTCAATCTAAGAGTCTGCCATATGGTGGAGATTAAGTGCTTTTAAAGAGCTCTTATTGCATTACATTTTAGTTTATAACCTGGGGGCCGACTTGCCAAGGGCTGAGTTTTTTAGGGGGCCGATTTGCCAAGGGCCGATTTGGTAAAGGGCCGAATAGTCCAGTTCCCGTCAGGTTGATACCATGGAGACACAGGGTAGTTTATACACTAAGGTGGGGAAGCATTTTTGAAGAGAAAAAAAAATAGCATTTTTTTCTGGAACAGGCAAGAACCTCCAAAAACCTTTTAACTGGACAATGAATAGACAAAAGAGCATGAAAATAGCTGGGATGACCACTGTGAGACACTTATAAACTAATGGCCGTTGTGCAGATGCAGAGAAATTCAACATCTTATTTTTATGTATGAATGTTTGATAACAAGAGATTTATTGTAAGTCAACTCTACAGTTGTAATCAAGGATATTACTTGGAAATTAGATATCCAAGTATTTAATAACCACACCAAAAAAAATCTGCCCAACTAGGATCAATTTATGTATTAATTATACATAAGCTGGCTGATTAATGGATATTTGAGAAGGCAGTAGCTTTTTTATCAATGTTTGACTTGGAAATTTAAGATTGCCTTATTACATGCAGTTGTCACACTGTGTAAAAACAAATACAGTATTAGATTACACAGGCAAAATGAATTGATCTGTTACCGTGCTTATAAAAGCTCTTACCAACAAAGATAATTATTATCCCCTGTTTTTTCTTGCTCTATTCAAGTAAATAAACCGCCGGAAAGGTAGAAAATGAAATAAAATGAGTTGAAGAATCTATATGCATACATTAACTAGAACAAAATTTAGATTATGTATCACCTTTAAACCCCATAATTGGAAACCGTTTAAGGCACACGCCTTGTGTTGGAATAAAACAATATGCAGAACACAAAAAACAGATTGGTTGCCATCAGCAACAGCATTTTCTCTACTGGACCATCCATATAAATAAAGTCTGTCTATCCGTATATCCGTCAGAAAGCCATTGTGAATCAAAGCCCCACATTAAAAATGTGATATGAGTCCTCTACAGTAACTAGCTTAAATGCTGAATACAAGGGGTTTTTAAGCAACACCAAATATGCAGCTGAAGTGATGTGGGAAATAAATTAATATTTCAAGTGAATAAGAATTATATTATCTCCCCTAAAATATCCATGTAGAAGGTTTACTAATTTTCGTTGAGAAAGTAAATTTGATACTGGTGCTTCTGTCAATGCATATTTATAGAAAGCACAAGCAATCTGTGCTCAAAGGACCACATGGCCCCCATCCAGGGATCCAGAGACAGGTATTAGCATAAAAAAAGCTTCAAGGTCCCAATGAGGATGCCGATTATGTTTGAGAAACACGGAGCCAGGTGTAGACTCAGTTCATAATAATCTAAACACATTTTTGAAATTAAGGCACAATAAAAGAAAAATGAACCTGTACCAATGGTTTTACATTCGTTGGAGCATAAATAATAAACTGTTGTTATGTGGAGTATGTTTTGAAACACTGAAGAAATGTAAGTAGCAGAACCTTTTGTTAACTAGAAATTGTAATTTATTCCATCTTTTTTCTCAACTTTTTGTAATATATACAAGATCTGATTTTTGTTCACTTATCAAAACCAAACATCTTTAAGCTTCTAAACGGAAATGAAAAATTATGAACTCTGGCAATTGTCAATGCTGAAAAAATATTGAACTCTTTGCACCAGATTTTAATTTTTTATAACTTCCCCTCATGAAAAGATAGAATTAGAAAGAATGCCTCATGTCAGCTTCTGGCTTTTGAAAAAAAGATTTCAAAGAAGTGTTTATGAATATGTGATTATCTAAAAAGGCTTGTGTTTGTTTAAAAATGAGAACATAAGGAAATCCATATTTCTAGTTACAGCTTGGGCATTTTTGTCTAATAACCCAGTACAATTTATTGTAAAGATCATAAATATGGTAAATGCTATTGACTCTGCCTAATTTACACGAATAGTTTGTTTCTGACTGCCAAAACTCCGTACTTATGTGCTTAATTTAATCTGAACAAGGTTATGTCTAGGTCGCACCTTTTCATGTGGTTATTTAAGTAGTTTCCGTTTTTTTGGCTTTATGGTCTTATCCTCATGCTTCTGAAATAAATACCTTGCATGTGGCAAGTGGATATTGCAGAACCAGCCATCCCGTATATCTCTTCCTTTTAACCCTTCCAGCATGTAGAGTTTAATACAGCTAATGTAAGGTCGAGGTACACTTTGCAAGCCTTTAAATGCGGTGAATACAACGCCCCTCCTGTGTTGTCTTGAACACACACTACCCAAATGTTAGACTTTCCTCAAGTCCTTGGTGGAATAAGAAATACAAAAACTTGGAGCAAGGACCAAAACCAGACTATACTAGAATAATCTACAACCGAAAGTACACCAGCCCATTTGTATCTCGTGACCTAGGTGTGGAATGGTGTGACCTAGATATTAGAAAGCTTAAAACTAATATGAACATATTCTAAAGCACCAATTACCGTGGAAGGAATTGTCAAATAGCATCCACCATCGCACGGAAAGCTATGATGGTGGGAAAACTGGTTGAAAAGACGAATCTGTACTTTGTCTCTGAACATAGGAACACCACCCCACTAGATAAGTAAAATATGAAGCTCCAAATATTGTGAAGAAATTGTCCAGCTACCTTTCTAGCCGCAGTGACCTATTGCTATCAACTTTGGCATGTGGCTCAAGACTTGATTGCCATGGGTTTAAATCCATCTCCTCGCTGACGGGCCTGTTATGTTACTACTTTGTTTGATTCATTGGCAACATGATGTAATCAATTAAATTAAACTCTAGCCAATCAGCAACACTCATCAAAAATAAAATAAGTGAAAAAAAATGGTTTTACCAATTTGCACTTCCAGAAATATATTTATCTTTTATAAAAAAAAAAACAAATAAAAAATTTATTTACTCTGACATGTAATCTTGATGACAGATTTTAAAGAACTGCTTTTTACTGCTATATGCTATAGCATTAAGGAATGGATGTTTTTTTTCTTCAGCTAAACTAATACCCAAATCATACTTTTCTGATAAGGCAAAACATTGCAAAATAGAAGGCACATTGCTACTGTAAACATCCCTTATCTGAATGCATCCCCACTGTGTCCTGTCACAGCTTTAAAACTTATGATGCAGGTTACAAGCTCGCAGAGAGATGACCCCCTATTTCTGTACAAAAAGTTGGGAAATTGGGCCATATTGACTGACTCTGTTGCCAGAAAACATTTAAAAGATGTATCGAAGGTCTTGGCATTGCCAAAGGGCCTAACCTTTCATGATTTTAGGCGTGGTGGGGCCACTTGGGCTTATAACCATGGGGCCTCTATTCAGGATATTCAAAAACAAGGTACTTGGTCCTCCCAGTGTGTATGGAGATACATACGTACTCCCCCTGCTTCCACTTCTGCAGTTTCACGTTTGTTTTCCTCACACCTTGCTTCATAGCTACTTCTATTGGGGCTTGGGGATTTTGTCCTTCCAGTATCTTTACTTTATCTGGGGTTTTAATCTAAAGTTCGGGGTACTATTTGACCTCTGACCTTCTTAATTGCTTGGAGAGGTTTCTCTGAGTCGTAGGTATACAATAATAATTAGTATCAATAACAGGCAGTAGTTTATATTATGGCCCTCCGTGCCGGGCTGCTGTCAGTAATCCATTCTAGTAATATAGCTTACTGGTTTGCTGTTATTTCTATTGGCATAATTTAAAGTTATGGTCACTGAACGGCCAGTAAATTTATTATGGCCTCTGCTTGGCCTGGGTTAAGTAAAAAATTAATATATACCTTATTGAGTTATATTATTTTACAAACATATGTTAGCCATGAAGATTATGTAATACATGTCATGTTTTAATAATGTATGTTATTAATAAAATTTTAAATCCCTTTGCTATCTTTGTTGTCTTCGGGACTGTGTTTCTGTGCATGTGGGTGCACAGGGGCTCAGTCCTGGTGACAACCTTAAAAATGTTACTTCGATATTTAGTATTACTGATTCTTGGTTTTCAAGCTTTGAACCCCTAGATAGACAGAAGGACGAATGGTGAATTGCTCAGCCACATGGCCTGCTGTTTTCCACGTAGATTTGTCATTATTAAATTTTATGTCAAGCAGTGTGCACAAAATTTCCCACCCTTCCCCCCCTGGGGTAGGGCTCCTTTGTTTAATTCTGGTGCTCAGGCTGATTTGATAGTTTCAGATTGCCTGGGTGTGGGGTGAGCTCAGCCTGAGAGATGACTCCTGGTGCTGGTGGTTCCTGCTGGTCGCTTACGCCTGTGATGTCACCTCCCAGCCTGCATACCATATTGATGTATTTACCTTATCTGGCTTCACTGCATTGGAAGTTGGCTTCCTGGCTTCATTCACAGAAGTTTCTACTATAGTGGCTGCTTAGTGTGATGATCTACAGTTGTTCAGCTGTCTGTTATGATGCAGTGAAGTTGTGTTCCTTAAAAGCTCTGGCAGGTTGTTCACGTTTGGGCTGTAACAGCTTGCATGGCCCTGGACGATGGCCTGTAGCCTTGTGTCATGCTGCAGTTAAGTTAATTTGTGCCACCTGATGCCAAGATGAAAGTGTGCCTCCTCAGTCTTACCCTGGGGATGTGCTGCTGGGAATAGGGCTGACAGTAGTTGGCCTGTTATTTCATTGGGACTGAGTTACATGTTAAATAAGTAACTGACGTCTTCCCTGTTTGATGCTACAGTACTTGGTGTCTATCTGCTATTATAGCTATAGTTCCTGTACTGCTTTGGGACTGAGTTACAAGAATAACAGGTAACTGACGTCTTCCCAATACCTTGCTATCACAACACCTGGGTTTCATTATGCTGAGATGTTGTTGTCTCCTCTGTTCTACGCTTAGGAGTCGCCTGAAGTTACACCCCAACTGGATTGTGCACTGGAGGTTGCAGCTTCGTCTACTGCTTTATGCTGCACTTAGTTGTACCTGATGTTCATTATCACTTGGAGGATCTTCATTTGGGACTGAGCTGTATTGTTATTTAACAGCAGACGTCTGCATGTATTAACTTGGTCGGGACTGAGCTGTATAGTTATTATGTAACAGCAGACGTCTGGAACCTTTATCTTTGTGCTATTGTTTGATGCATGGATCTGCTTAGGAGAGTTGTGAATTGTCAACTGATGCCTTTGCTTGTCTACTGGATCGGGACTGAGCTTCTAGTTATGTATAGCTGACGTCCATAGTATATCTTCTTGTTATAGTGACTTGCAATGTTATTGCTTATTTTTAACTGCTACAGGCAGTTCAGTAATTAAATTTTGTAATATTTCATTCATAGTCAATTACTATTTTTTCCTCTCGTATAGGAGTGTTGTTCATCGTTGCTTTTGTACTGACCTTGCATTGAAATCTATACATTTTAATTGCTGCTGCTTGCTCATTTAATAATGAATTATTTTTAGATGTTTTTATGGTAACCTTTTACATGTAAAGTTATATTTCTTCATGCTATTCATAATGTTATCATTATATGTTATAGTATGTTCTAGGTTTGCTATGAACGCTTATTATTAAGACGTTTCTTGCATGTGATGGAGTTTCTTATATTCTATTGTTTTATGAGCTACATACTTATGATCTTAAGTGGGGGATTGTGTCCTTCCAATATTTTACCTTATCCGGGGGGATTTTGTCCTTCCAGTATCTTTACTTTATCTGGGGTTTTAATCTAAAGTTCGGGGTACTATTTGACCTCTGACCTTCTCAATTGCTTGGAGAGGTTTCTCTGAGTCGTAGGTATACAATAATAATTAGTATCAATAACAGGCAGTAGTTTATATTATGGCCCTCCGTGCCGGGCTGCTGTCAGTAATCCATTCTAGTAATATAGCTTACTGGTTTGCTGTTATTTCTATTGGCATAATTTAAAGTTATGGTCACTGAACGGCCAGTAAATTTATTATGGCCTCTGCTTGGCCTGGGTTAAGTAAAAAATTAATATATACCTTATTGAGTTATATTATTTTACAAACATATGTTAGCCATGAAGATTATGTAATACATGTCATGTTTTAATAATGTATGTTATTAATAAAATTTTAAATCCCTTTGCTATCTTTGTTGTCTTCGGGACTGTACCCAAATCATACTTTTCTGATAAGGCACCTGATCTTTCGTGATCCGGATTACCGTCTCTATCCAGGAATTTTTCAACAGATTTCTGTCTTTGTACTCAAAAGACATATTGGAGGTATTTGACTTTGGAGAACGTCTGTTCTTTCTGAGTTCTTTTCTAGTTACATATTCCTTTTCAAAGCCAGGGCGTTTTCAAAAGGTTCTAAATCCCTCTGAGTAACTACATTAATTTTGCAGTGTGTATTTAACCGTTTGGAAATATATACTAGTATCTGTTTCAAGTCCTTTCTGATTTGCAGGGTTGAAGTCCTATCACATGTGTAAACATAGCTGATAACTGTATATATGCTTCACAGCAGTTTGTACCATGTTCTATAGTACTAAGTTCATACTGATTTTCAGACTCTCTCGTGTATAGGTGGCATGCCACCTTGTCATTAGAAACCAAACTTAAATAGAAAAGTTCCTAGTTTCCATCAGCCAGACGCCTGCTTACTAAAGCTTTAACACAGAACCGATAGAAGACCTTCTTTATGTTGATATATTTAATGTAAAAAGAAACAGTGACTGAGAATAAACTCTTGACGTTGGGTAGCGCTGAAAGTATCTTTATAGATTTTGTATCCAGATCCGGACACATCTGGATCAACTTTAAGGAGGTCCAAGTCTAGGGTAAACTCCAACTTATGTGGAAATTTTACCACAATCAAATCAACAATGTGTTATGTACGCTAAGATTACTTGAAGTGTGGACATATGGATGTGATTGCAATTTAAAATAGATGTTTAAGATTTGAAAACTCATCAAGCTAAAAAGTTATCACAAGACGATAGGCTTGACTGATATTATTTAAAAATATGGGGTTGAAATAAAAAAAACAAACAAAACTTTTATTATCTATTATATAGTCAAAGACATATTATTTATAATGTTAGGTTGATAGCTAAATGACATCTCATTCACAGTCAGTTGTGTAGGATAATGTACAACAGTTTTTTATTTTTATTTTCCAGTTCAATAAACACCATAGACACCATGTATTTAAAACAGATGCCACTCAAAAGTAAAAAATGCAGTTGTATCGTATATTTTTAACAGAACTGATGAAAACCTAATCAAACATGTATCTGTCATTGACAAATGTTTATGTTTCTCCACACCTTGCAATTATTTCACTGAAGCAAAAACATATATAAGAGACATATGCTTTATTCACACAATGGAAACAAAATGTATTTATGGTATTGGTGATGTGTATTAGACATATAGAGTTTGCTAAGTAGAGGTTAGCTCTATCTGCAATGGATAAGATATGAAACCCCTTTGTGTAAAGGTCTGTTAACATGGTGTTGAGATATCATGCATATTTTTATGACAATTGGAAATCAATCACCGACTTTAAAAGAAAACAATAATTTCAATCAAGATTATGTGTTTGGAAAAAGCAGACACAGATCTACAAAATTATGGAGGAGAAAAATCAATATGATTAGCGACATATTCATGAAAATCCAAACTATTGTTTGTTTAGTTTAACAAGGCTGACATTTCTGAAAATCCAATTGTTGCAACAGTGATCATGCTTGACATATTTAACAGTGATACATTCTGTCAAGTGAAAACTACTACTTCTTCTATTTCAAGTATTATATCATAAATTTAGTAACAATTCACCATCTTCCACCGACTTTCCTGCCTTCTTCAGCGTATCATATTCAATGTGTGACAATATTTCTTTGCTACTCATCTGGGCCCGTATTCACGAAAGGTCTTAGACTTAGCCAGGTCTTAGGCTTAAATCCAGTCTTAAAGTTAAGACTTTTGTCTCAGCTAAGTTTTGTCTTGAAACCGTATTCAGAAAGGGTGACTTAGCCAAGTCCAAGATTATCAAATAACCACAGTGGTTTTCTGTGTCATGTGACCTTTCTTTTCTATTCAAACTATACTATTGGTGACATATATCCTTCATTTAATGCATTTTATCTAAGGAAAAGTGCTGTTTTGAAATGGAAAACCTTGTTTTCACATATAAATTCCCAAAGACTGCTTTAGTCAGGTGTTCTGTATAATTATACTTTATTTACAGCCATTTCAAATTTTGAAGTGGAGAAAAGTTTATGGCGGCCATATTTAAGTCCTCTTTACAAAATTTAAGCCCACTACCAACCAGTCTTAAAGTTGAGCCCTTGGCTAAGCCTAAAACCGGTCTTAAATTCTTTGTGAATACCACTAAGCCTAAGACAAAAGTCTTAGCAGTTTTTGGGCAGAAACTTGAGACAAAAGAATATCACGACTGTAAACAAGAAAAGTATGGAACCGAAACCTCTTGTCAGTTAGAAAGGTTTTAAACTATTCGTGTCAGTGGAACACCTCACAGAGCATATGTAAGTAATTTCGCCAATACGCCTTTATTCTATGGAAGATTTTTCCTACAGACATAGAGTATATAATATACAGTACCTCAGTTCATTGAATCTTAAAACTGCAAGATGAAAATAAAAAGGTTTTGTGAAAAATGTTAATACAGCTACATTATAAATAGAATAATTACATTGTTATTGTTTCATGAAATGTAGACTTATAACTTGTTATTCATGTTTAGTATTGAAATATATTTTTTCCTGCAAATTTGCAGTAAAATACAACTATTTTGTCATTTTATTACCTATATTTATAAATAACTAAGTTAATTCTTAATACCTTGACTAACTGAGATATGTTGCAGCCATCTATCTATTTTACTTAAAGAACCTTTCTGATAAGATATGTTTATTTCTACTTAAGAAAGAATCTCTACAAATTGATTTCACCTGTGAGCTCAATCCTAGAAAATCCAGGAGCAGATCTATTATCGGATTAGGTGTGCTCTAATTCTGTGCCCACTTAGATTGTTAGTTTAGAAGACACAGTTGGTAAAGTATTGATTACAAGTAATGTTTCTGGAACATTATTGAAAAAAAATATTTATATAAATGCCTGTATACATTAAGTATGAGCCAATATAAGCCAATTCAATTATTCTTTTTGTTGACAGATGAAGATATCTATTTTTTACCGAACCAATGATAAACCAGTAACAAATATGATGGGTTTGTCTATTTGCAACAGAAAAGAAAAAATCTGATCTGATAACAAATTACTTTGCAATTTTTATTTTAAAGAATTTTTTATTTATATCAAATTTGTATGTAATATCTGCATTCACTGGTATCTCTGCTGTAATTTTAGATTTTACAATATTTTGTTCAGGTTGTAAACGGCTGGAATCTGAACAAGTTGTATGGTATCTGATCAGTTTGTTGTGCATTGATCTATTTCTACCACTAGAGACAGAAGTACTGGAAAATATTCAACTGTACCACTTATCAGAAAACATTAAGCTAAAATGTTAATCATATTCATCAGAAAAAGTATTACCCAGTTATTTGAGAAAGTATTAGAGGTCCTCAGTGTCCTAGTTGATTGGCAGGTTTGGCATCAGAGGCTGTCACCGCTGTGTGTTGGTTTGACTCGTACAAGTGACAATGCTTTGGGCCTGACTCAATATAACCCTGGCTGTTGAAAGGGATGTAAAATCTCATCTTTGACCTTTGATATAGTGGTTTAATTTTCTGGGATTATGTAAGTACATTTTTATGCAATAATTTCAATACAATAATTCTTAATTTAAGGAAGTAATGCAGTGCGGGCAAATGTTTGTTATGATTCAGCCAGGAAAAGATTGCCGACTGCAATTTGTGTATGTGGCAATACAGGTTAACATCAATCAAACAGTGAGATAACATCAGACTGGGTATGTCTTTATTGATATCGTCAACATGTTGAAAACTTGGAAGACGTGCTTACTGGGCCTTTTCTATTTGATGGAATGTTTCTGACACATCCCTCCCTAAAGCAGTTGTTATTGTTCTTTCGTCATTTTTGAGTAAAATTCTGGGATTTTTGCATAGCCAGAGTTCATATTCCTCTTGAATGAGTATGGTAAAGAACTCTTTATATCTAAGTCATGATCCTACTGAAAGCTCCCAAATGGCTTAGAACATACAAATGAGTCAATTTAAATTAAGTCCTAATGGAACACAGTTTATTGAGTTTGGTTAAAAAGTTCAACATCAGAACCATCCCTGTCAGTATCCCCAGAAATCTCCTCCAACCTGCTGATGCAGATTTTTCCTTATCCAAACATGTTCAGAAAACTTGTAAAGCTTGTTTCCTACAAAATCATGTGATCGCCAACAGCATTTGACCCATGAAGCAGTTCTTCATGTGGTTAATGCCTTTGTTAATAGTCATCTGGACTATTATACCTCACTGTTCAGACGTTTATCTAGATTCCAAACTGCTATGTTGGTCATGGAAGATCCGAGCTAATTCACACATTCCTTGTATGTCAGCAGTTGATCCTATAAAACCAAGACTGACTGGGAGTACTTGTTGGTTCCACATTTTCATTCAGCTGTTCACAGATCAGTCTTTTTGCCACAATCTTGCCTATGATGTACCTAAACTTTGGAATGACCAAATTGATGGCGTAAGTAATTCCATCTCTATTGCCTTTTTAGCAGAAGTCTTAAAATTTTACCTGTTTTCAAAAGCCTTCCTTTCTCAGCCTCCTCGATTCCCCTATGTTTATGGTATGACCCGGTTATGTCAATGGACTAACTTTTATTGAACAGGTTTTTGGTTTATTGCACCTTAGATTCTGTCAAATGATGGAGATTAAATTATATCAATGTATATATTAGATCAGATAAGAACATAGGGGTTATTTGGTTATCATAATGCTCACAAAAGTTAGGGATATTGTACTCATAAATTGTTTTTATTTTACCTTCTGCCAAAGGTGAAAATACCAAACTTTTCTGTGCAGGTCAAAAACTTTTCATAGCCTCACAGAAATATTTACTGCAATAGCAGCTGACGTTTGGAATACTACTATGGAACATTAAATAGTAAAGAAGCACAACAGGGTCCTTTTATCTTTGTTCACTAACCACATATTTTATTTGTTTCATGGAACATAAAAGAATAGGTCAAATGATTATGCCTTCTTTAAATCAGACCATTTTTTCAATAGCAATAAAATTACATTCACATTTTCTAATCCCACGAAAAAAACTTCTCATCAGATTGTAACCCCTATAAAGGGGTGCTCTGTAAGATGTAGTTTCATAGCTCAGAACTGAATGTAAGTTTGAATAGATGAAACTATATCACATAATCCTTTATTCAGTAATAGTGTTATGATACCTCAGGTGCTAAATATATTAATTTTATAAGAAATTGTATCAGATCAAATGAGATAAATATACGTATAGCAAGGTTCTAAGAGGGCAGAGAGCCACAGGACATTTAATGACCATGCATTAAGGTGAAGATCCACCATTACTGTTCTCACGAAGTAACATTAAAAAATGTGACACATCAGTGCGATAACTGGAATGCAATATGTTTGAGAGGGCCGTTTCAGGACTGGGTAGAGTCAAAATTGTTTTCCCAGTTCTTTGTGGGATCCAAGTAATTAAGCATCTGCAATTGGCATACCCTGCAAGAAGGTGTCTAAAATAACTGAAATGTTATAGTTGTTCTATAAATGTTCAAATATGGAAGCCATCTAAAGTGGAAGTTGTCAAAACCAAAAGAACAAAAACTATAATGTTATATGTACTTGAGTAACTTAAATATTATTAAGCTATACAAGTGTAACAGACAGTTTTAAGGACAGCCTTTCAAACAACTTGTTCTAAACAATTGTGCCAATGAAAATATTTTTCCCTGTCTTCTGTTAAACATGATTTTAAAGGAAGATATTACCTGAAGAGTTCTTCTGTCTTCTAGTTGTCTATTTCACAGCCTTAGAGTCAAGAGTAATCTGTGACTAAATTAAGTCCTGGTTTTCATTTCTTCATTATGTCAAGGTGATCTGGCTGATTTTCTCTGATATCAGATCAAACAGATAGTTTTCTGTCAACCCAAAATGTATTTACAAAGTAACAAGTAGAATATTGAATTTAATTATCTGTTACCCTGGAAAACAAGATTGTGATATTAGTAACCCATTTCTGTCATTCGAGTTATGTCTGCTCTTACAACAATGTTGGCTGCTCAATTTTTTATACATAGACGTCTCCTCAGCAATTTGCTAGTGTACATCTTATAATAAGTCTTATATCTATATTAAACAAGGGTGCCATATTCTGCGACAATACTTAGACTGTTCCTAACTTAGATTCTAATTTTTTCTCAAGCTTTTACTAACTTAGATCAAGGTGGTATTCATCAACATTCCTAACTCTAAGGTCACCTTAGACCTCCATTTAGATTTCCAGTTATCTGAAGAGGTACCTTAGATGATAGAATGTTTTTAAAATATGCAATTATTACAGGGAATCTTGTGTTTTGTTGATATTAAGCTGTGACGCAATATTAAAGAAAAGGAAGAAGAAAAAGAGCTTTTTCACCAATTTTAACAAAGCAAATGATTCAGTAATAAACAAAGGGCACCTTCTAAAAGAATTGTTGTGGAATAAGACTTTTCCAAGTTTACAGTTACAGTACAAAGTATAGGGAGTTTTCCTAACTTAGAATCTAAGTAATATTTAACAAAGTAGAGGTTGATGAATACAAAATCTAAGTAGTACTGTGGTAAGTGAAAAACCATTCCCAACTTGGATCTAAGGTGACCTTAGCTAAATATTGTTGAAGAATACGGCCCTTGGTCTTAATTTAACTTTCAATTATTTCGCAGATGAAAATCTACTTAAGTTACATTTTACGATACCTTCTAAAAATAGAAAACTGCTTTCTATGTTAATATTATTTATGTTATTTTCTGATTATATCATAATATATATTGACATGAATGAAGATATAAAGAGCAATAAATAGCATATGAACACTGCATGTGTCCTTTAATATCGCCCATTGGCTGCTCACTTACTTGCTTTATCGGTCATAAAAATATTGGTTAAATGGCTTTATATCCTCTTTATACTTAGCTAAGTAAGCTCAGTTTCACTTTGTGCCTTTAAACAATGCGTAAAATAGAATATACATCTATTTAACTCAAGGCCATCTTTGTCAAAATTGTTTTGATATTTGTCATACGACAAAAACATATGATATGTGCAGTTATTTTTGAAGAGAAGGTAACATTCCCTGCTTAAACTTTAGCTAAGAATACTCAGACAGGTAGTGTTGAATAGATGACAAGTTATCCATCACTGGCTAATGGTGCTTGTACTTAACTGATATGGCCACTGTTTTTATTGTAAGGTGTTGCCAATGTAAAGGTCATACGTAATGAGGTGTTTATTCTGCATTTTACTCTTTACTCTCTTGATAAAAACTCCTTGAGTAAAGTTACTTCTTGCACATTGCAATTTCTTACTGAAAATCACACACGTCAAACGAATTGTTATTGTGTATTGCTATTGTGCATCTCAATATTTTGGGAGCAACTATTATCACTGAGTTATTACATTTGGATTGATTTGTTCTTTATAGTGTTTGCAGTTACTTAACATTTGAGATTTCAATAAAACCTAGTTTCTTACTGATATTTCCAGATATGTATTATAATTTGACTTAAAAGTTCTAATTTTCTAAGTTTTAAGTCATAAGTATATATTGCAATATTATTACATGTAACAAAACGTATTATTCTCTGTTTCCATTTATGCAATTCAACATCAGAGATCTGCTGTTGATGAGTTTGATGAGTTTTAAAATGTCTGTCTTCACGTTGGTGAATTGTTGATGCCATTTGCTCAATAATAAACCGCCAATGTCTCTCCCAAGCTGTTATATCAAATAAAAATTTCACATAGACTGATCCAAGCCATAACTTGAGACACACCTCAACTTATCATAAAGTATAAAGAAGTGAGAACAGACAAATTGATTGTTTTGGGGAATTTCTGTATGCAAATGCCAAGTTTAGTGTTAACATGGGGCACATATTACATGTGTAGAAATTATGCTATCGCCCCCGAGAAACCACTATAAGATATAAATTGGCTTGAGTTTTTGTTAGCAAAGTACTTGGACTTGTGTCAGTGCATATTTAATCAAATTGAATTAATGTTACAGTCCCCCCAATGACCCCCCCCCCCCCCCCCCAAAGACAGTCAGACAACAGACAGAGGGTAATAATATTTAATAAACAATAACAATAACAACTAATATGGTATACAATTACTAAAACTACAGTCTTTTTACATGCCCATGAAGATACACAAGTGTTAAACATTCACGTTAGATTAAGGTTTACTACAGGAACCATGATTTCATACATGATATTTTTCCACAAAATATGAATACATAAGATCAACACAGAAATGATCCAAAAACACATGATAATTTGGAATTACATATGTAAAAATATGTAACCATAAATATAAATACGTCAGACAAATACATAATCCACATTTGATAAATACATAATCCAAATAAATATGTTAGAATAAATTACCAAATATAATCTGAATCAATAGAATCACTCAAGTTTTATGTTACATACCTGAGAGAGATGAATTTACACCTAAGAGGAACCCAGATCACCCAAGCAGACTGAACTCAAAAAGTACCCCAAAACACTAACCACTCAGGGTGACCCAGGTAGATTCATGATAAGTAATATGAATGTATAGACATTTTTTGAAGAAGAGTGTGTTATACGAAGCAAAAATTAGTACTTGGACTCGTGTCAGTGCATATTTAATCAAATTGAATTAATGTTACAACATCACAGCAATCACAAATAAGGATTTTGTGTCCAACTTGTGTCAAGTTAAGACAGAAAACAGTATTGACATGCCTTTAACTTTGTTGTTTCACCTTTCCCATCGTCAATAGACAATTGTTGCCAGAAAGAGATATATGTATATTGTAGAAATAGTGTGATTAATGATTTCATAAGGAGATATAATTTACATTCACTGATCGCATATATGGAAATGTGCACATACATTTATCCCTTATATTTTTTGTGTGGAGTCGGCAAGCCACTGTCATGACACTTCATTAGTCAGTGTAGTTGTAACATGTAGGTAAAGCATTTGAAAAGAAGCTTGGCAAAGAAGCTTAAAAGGAAGACATTTTTCCTTTTCAACTGGTGTGCAAAGCTCTTTGCAGGGATATAGGCTTTCCCCCATCTTGCAAATTATAGTCTCTTTCATCTGAATTGACAAAAATACTGTCACTTTATGGAGAGTCAAAAAGTTCCGGGCGGAAATGAATTGGGTGTAGAATTCACTAACAACTGATATGCTTATGCTGAAAAACCTCAGTTAATCAAACATTTTGAGGGAAGTAAAATTTGTTCAGATAAGTGAAAGGTTTATGAAAATAAAAGAGGCAATACCCCAGCCAGAGGGTATTGTATACGTTTATGAGCACTTGGTGTAATGCCCCAGTTCTGGAATTACTGACAGAGTTCTGTCAGTAAAGATTACATACTTTGTCATTCCCTCATTTCCGTGGACACACACAGAGAGATAAATTAAAATATATTAAATTGGAGAGAAGTGTATCCAAGTAACTGAATGCAATTTGCAAATAGGTATGGTCATTTAAATATATCAACAGTGAAAAATAAAATCACTTAAGAAAATAACACCATTTTTGTATTCATATTTGTATATCATTTTTAAAGTATGCCCGCATTTTAACCATGTGGTTACAGAGACATTGTGTATTGTTTGTTCAATGACCATAAATCACCGATTGCCTACATGAAACATGCACTAAGTAAGACAATTGAGGTACTGGTGATAAATCCTGCAGAGGCCTAAGTATTGACTCAGTAATGTGCTGACTAACTAGGGCAGCAACTACTAGATAACTAGCCTTGGTGTATAGTAAATAGAAATATTAATCTACATGCTACAGGAACAAGGAAAAAAGGGGTTTTGGTCTGCTAGTGCAAGTCGCAAAGCCATCAGAGACATGAGTAGTCCAGTGAAGCGGTCACTCATCTGAGTACTAATGTAGCCCATTGCTTCTTAACTTCTGTAAAAGACATATACTCATCACGCAACGCCACAATTCATGAATGTGTGGAGACCAAAATAAAATGACAAAAAAGTGATCTCAAGAAGTGCAAACCTCCCTAGAGCTCACCCTTACAAAAGATCAAAATTCATCTCGAAGGGTGATCGTGGCTTCAGTGTTGTGGCACCCAAGTATTGGAATGAACTACCTGATAATATCAGGAACACTGAACTTCCATTGGACATCTTTCAGAAGAAAATGAAAACTGGTTATTTTAAAATTAAGTTATTTAAATGTCATGTTATGTTGTACTCTAGTGAGCAACAAGTTTAGTTTTCATTCACTTGACTGCTACCTCTGTGGTTTGGAGTTTGAGTCCAATTCATTGCAACGTGAGTGTCAGTGCTAATATAGGGAGCTGGACAAATTTAGTCAATGAAAAGAGATGGAAAGAGGAAGTTTTAAGTTGTAATATTATAAACTGCATATGCGTGCGTCCATACTTTGACTATATACTACAGGTTAAGGGGGAAAATAGTCATAAGGGGAGGTTCCCTAGCCATTTATCACAGTGGAACAGCCCCCATAATAAGAAAGACTTCCACAACCCAATTTTCACTGTCTGGTACTACATTCATTAGCCCCAGAATCTATCCTAGATAGGATATATTTTTTTCCAATTCCAAAAGACGAAGCAGGAGGCATGTGTGAGCTAACAAAGTCAATTACCAAACAAGGGTCCACTGTTAATAAAAAAAGTCATACCAACAAAGGATTAGTTCAGCTACACTAAGCGAAAACATATGTCATAAACTCCAAATTATCGCCCGCCTGCAAATAGACGCCTAGTATTGTAGCATTATATTGTACATGTCTCAATATTACACAGAATGGAAGATATAATGTTTAATAACATTTTGGTTGTAACTGTAAAACTTGAGCACTTCCGCATACCAAATAAGGAAGTTGAAGTGATGAAATATAAAATATACATCTTCAGGACTTTCCTCATGCTAAATATGCAAATTTTGCAAAGGCTTATTGTTTAAATTTTATGCTCATTAAATATATTTATAACTTAAGATTGTTTTAATGCATGGTTTGAGCAAAAGAAATCCACGCAACTACACTCCCAACAAGTTAAAATAAGCTTTTTGTGTCCCACTTATGCAAAATTACTGCGAAAGCAAAATGTTTTATAAATATGTTATATACTGCTCCCCCACTGAATTTTTCCTATAACCAAGACATAAGGTTTATAACACACATAAAAGCCAATCTCATGTGTTCCTTGAGGTCCCACACTTTGTCACTTCAGTATACAAGTCTGCTAAGCATTTCGGCCTCAGCTTTGCTTATGATGCTCAAAAGATTTGGAATGATTTGCCTGGTGATGTACGTTCGGCCATGTGTCTCCTCTCATTCGGAAAGAAGCTCAAAACCTTTCTCTTTGCACCAGCATATCTACCCTAATTTCTAATTTTCCTGGTATCTCTCCTTGGCTCTAACCCTGCTATGTCTCAGGTTAATGATTATAGTTCTCTGCTTTTTCCTGTTTGGTGTACCTAGAGTCATTCTTTAGATGGAGATTAAGCACTATAAAAATACTATTAGAATTAAAATTTGATACAAAAGACATGTGGGTTTACATTGAATACTGCGGATTTCTATTGATTAAACAAGTGCAAGTTATAAATAGATGTTAACTGTAAAAATTAACCCAGCTAATTTTACAGTGTTTTAAGTGACGAAAATATCATTTCCTATTCAAATTAGCATACTCAACTGGGCACAATTTACATGTGGAAATTCCTGATAACAATTAATTTCTGTCTGTCGTCACTCCGGCTTCCTTATGTGGTATTTAGAAGTGCAAGGGACTTGTCAAAGAATACCAAGTGATAATAAATGTTATTTTTTTTCAGGTTTGTGCCAAATTGAGGCGTGTGCCAAGTGATGGCAGGTCAAAGGTCAAAGTTGGGGTTTTACATCCCGTTCAACAGCGAGGGTCATATTGGGACAGCTCCTCAGCGTTGCCACTTGTGGGAGTTGGACCCACACAGAGGTGACTGCCTGTGATTAGAGGCCAAACTTGCTGACCACAAGGCCATCGAGAACCTCGGATGATGGCAGGAGTCAATAGTTCAAGCACATGTGTGATACTGATTGAGGCATCAACTGCTGAATGGCTAAGAAGATTGATATTTTACCACTTCGGTCTTACTCATGTGGCAGTGGGTTTAAATTCAGGCCATGACAACATGTGGGATTCCTCAAGAGCCTGTCCTGATATGATCTTGGCTTTTGAAAAGGCAATACCTAATCATTTGCACAGGATGTAAACCCCAACTTTGACCTTTGAAAAGGATGTTATCCCTGGATTTGACTTTCGACCTTATTCAGATTAACGTCATTCCAGTAAATCTACTATGTTCTAAACCAATTTACTTAAATCTTCTAGGTTTTAAAACAATTCATGCCCAGGCTATATAATTGTACATTTACAGTAAATAAAATCAATCACTGCTTATGCTATCTCCTATAATTAGCCTTATTGTTGGTTAGCCTGAACTAACAAAATGTTGTGTTTCTAAAAAATAATTGTTCTATTTAAAAACATCCGAACAAAATCTTGATGATAACAACTTAATAACAAAATCAAGTACATTTATAACAAAGAAGTAAAGAACACTTCCACAATATTATGACTTGCTGCAGTTATCAAACTTTCCAAATCAAACTGACTATTCTTTGAATTATCTTCACTTAAAGTACTCACCAAATGAGAACAACATAGTTCAACACAGTTTTAATGTCACAGTAAGTTACACTACGTAGTAAGTTTGTCACAGAGTAGTCACATACTAGTCAAATACCACAAAGGAATGCCACATGACAACCATGTAACCTAAATAACCCCGTTTCTGGTTAGGATAATCAGTATATGGTTCACTACATTAAGATCAATGCAGCTTGAAAATATGTTAGAATCTGCTTTATCTGTCACCGTGGCTTTGTGGACAACACCTTCGCTTAGGGACGCAAAGGACTGGGGTTTGATTCCATGTACAGGCAGATACGCAGTGACTCAGATGACGACTTAAAAATATCTGTTATGTCATTACATCCTATCTCCAGTGGCAGACTAAAGAATGTTTTGGGTTACATATATTCGTCTGTTTGATTTTTTTGCAAAGTAACTAGACAAGTTATGGACAATTTTTAATCAGAATTTCAGGAAATGTTAACAATAGCGCAAGAAGAAATGATCTGATTTGGGTGCTGATCCGGATCATTATTTGGTTTCAGGATTTTTAAAGGATTTTTTTATCATTGCACATGTAAGCTATACTGGAGAGGTTAGACATTGGAGGAGATATATGCTCTCCAAGTACTCTTGTTAAGCTTTATAATATGGTTATCTTTGCAGAAAAGAAAGTCAGGATGTTAAATAAGTCAGGATGTTAAATAAATAAACTTTAATCCAACAGTATATTAAAGCAATTACTTGATTTTGCTATTCTTTCGTTGAAGAAGTTTTTTTTTACCTCAATCAAAAAGTGAAAATTTAAGCAAACAACTAGGTCACTTGTGTAAAAACATCGTGGAGTTTAGGTTTAACTTACTTTTTTAATCTTGCAAAAACCACCTGCAATTAAAGTGTTAATACAGCTGTTTTAAAGAACCTGTTCTGTTTTTAAACATGTTTTTGAACATTATCCACAACTGCCTTTCAATCTAAATGATGGAGAGTTTTGTTTCAGAGGTTTGAAGAAACACATTTCTAGCACATGCTGCGTTTAATTTGTATAAGTGTAAAATATTCAGTTATTTCGTTAAGTTGTACTCATGCCCTGTTCACACTTCTACGGTGTAATAGGAAAATATTTCATTTCAGGATGAAAAGCATATATGTTTAGTGTTTGTACTGTTGCCTCAACTTATCACAAAACTGAATATAGAATAGTTTTCAATCAGTGATTGGTTGTCAATGGCACGTGCTATCCATGTTAAATAAGTGATTGTAAATGCTGTGTAACAGAAAAAATGAGTGAACTGCACTTTAACGACTAAATTTTGACTGAGTGTCACTGGGCAAATGAAGTTGGGACAAGCTCAACATAAAAAATCTCTATTCCGGATGAAGCATAATTGCCCTATTTTACCCCAAATAAAAGGAAGATGTTGTAATTTTAACATGAAGAAAATAACACTGATATAGGTAATATGTTAGCACTGTAACATGAAGAAAATAACACTGATATAGGTAATATGTGTGCCAGAGGTAGAAATTAAGCTAAAACCAAACTCATGTCAAGCAATCACTATTTCTCCCTCTTGTTTATTTTACATCTTGATTACCTTTCCTCTCTATTTATTTACTCACGTTGCTAACTGACCAGCACAGCTGAAGGATAGCTTAGCCCATCAAAACCAAAAATAACCTGGAGTTCAGTATCCAGGTCACATATTAACATCAGACACAGACATATATTATTCAAAAAATCACCAATCAACATAACTTTAACATTTATATCCCCTACCCCCCCCCCCCCCCCCTCAAGATAGACAAAGACTTTATGTTAATTTCTATAGTTTCCTTTGTAAAAGATATGTACATGTACCCCTCCCATACCTCCTCTTTGGTTTATATAAACAGGCACACCTGGGCTTTTGGGTGTTGGTGGTGGATATTGCTGAAGTTGTTGTTATTGGCTACCGCTACATGATAGCTGAAATTATGTTCTCAATACAATAAAATCTCTTCTGTGTTGGAACTTATTAATCTAGTGCCACCCCCGGTACCTAGGACAAAGCAACTGTGCCAACTGTAACCAATAACAACAACTTCAGCAATATCCACCACCAACACCCAAAAGCCCAGGTGTGCCTGTTTATATAAACCAAAGAGGAGGTATGGGAGGGGTACATGTACATATCTTTTACAAAGGAAACTATAGAAATTAACATAAAGTCTTTGTCTATCTTGAGGGGGGGGGGGGGGGGTAGGGGATATAAATGTTAAGGTTATGTTGATTGGTGATTTTTTGAATAATATATGTCTGTGTCTGATGTTAATATGTGACCTGGATGCTGAACTCCAGGTTATTTTTGGTTTTGATGGGCTAAGCTATCCTTCAGCTGTGCTGGTCAGTTAGCAACGTGAGTAAATAAATAGAGAGGAAAGGTAATCAAGATGTAAAATAAACAAGAGGGAGAAATAGTGATTGCTTGACATGAGTTTGGTTTTAGCTTAATTTCTACCTCTGGCACATATGTTGGCACTGTCGGCTAACGACATCAGCATCAGCCATGCTTTTGAAAATAAGGTAGATATGACAGATTCTCAGAATTTAAAGAAATATTTGCAAATGTATGTACACAGGAAAAGTTTGATTAGAATATTAACTGAATTTGATCCATCAAATTGAATTGTAATAGTTTCATTGGTGGCGTGAGCCCGACATATCCTTCCTAAGAAATTGAACAATAACATCAATCCAGGTGAAATTTAAGGAGAACCAAGCCATGTGTAGTCGTCACCTTGTTTAAAAAGTAACTCTGATCGAATGGATATCTTTGAGTTATGCATGCAGATATTGCCATGATATCACAAACACCACTCTTTATCCGGACCATCTTTGTGGGAAAACCATGCTATAGATTGCCACACTTTCTATGCAAATGTGAACCCAATCTGAAGTATAGATTGTGAGCTGTGCACAAAAAAGCACAAAAACTAAACAAAAAAGATTACAATACCTTCTCTGCTCCCCTTGGGAAGGGTAATGTCATTATTTTCCAGTTGTGCTGCCTTACAGTGATAACTATAGATGTTTCTCAGATACATCCTGTACCTGGCCAAGAACTCAGTCATCTATCCAAGTACTAAGGTAGCCCATTGCTGCTTAACTTCAATGATGAGATGGGTATTCATCATGTGATCTCTAGTTATCTCCAGAAGCGTGAGCCTTGTTAGAGCTCTTGCTTTAAAAATATGTGTGCAGATCAAAGATCGCTCATATGGAAACAATCCCTCAATAAACAACACGCAACATATGCTCTTCAGTCTTCGATAACCTTAGATGAAAAACAAACTCATGGATTTACTACTAGTGGTTTTCACTTTATTAAAACTTTATCAAACCTTCATAACTCTGAGTGCGTATTAAACAAGCCAGCTAATATAATAACAAATATCCATTGTTTTAGTCAATTTTTTTCTTTGGTAAAATGCTGTTTTTCAATGGAAAATCTTGTAACCGCATAAAAATGTCAAACAACTAATTTAGAGAGTATATAGGGCCTCGGTGGTAGAGTGGTAACACTCTCGCCTCCGACCTCTGAGGCCGGGTTTCGGTTCCTGGCCCGGCCTCAAGTGGGAAAGTTGGTAGTTGCTTGCCATGTTGGCAGTTTATAGAACAGAACCTTGACCAACTGTATGTACTGGTTTCCTTTGCCCTTCAGTTTAATCAATTCGTCTCTGTGGACACCTAGCATCCTAGGCATCCCATCTATTGTTAACATGTTAAGACAAGAGACATGGTTCTATGTTTAAATTTAAACATGATATTCTTATTATGATGTACAGCTCCTCTCCCCTGGAGGAAAAACCCATGAAAAGAAAATCTGGGTTTCAATACACTTACTTCTAAGACTTTTTTTGTGTCAAATTTACCATCTTGCCACGAATAATTTCGTAGTGGACAGTGTCTCTCCAATTTCAATTAAATTTCTATTTCTATGCAGAAATATAAAGATTAATAAAAAGTTTATATGTAAGTGAAAAATATGCCTAACAAACTGCACCTGATTCTATTCTATTTTGAACTTTTATAGTGTTTAATCTATGCCAAGGCAAACTCTAGACACAACACCAGGTCCAATTCAATAATCATCATTCCATAGATATAGCCAGGTTTACACCACATAAATGCTGGGAAGTTCACATGCTAAGGTGGGAAAGCCTTATCAAAGAGAAGAGATTTTAGCTTTTTCCTGAAACAGGCAAGAGTTACATCAGAATGAACATCATCAGGCATATCATTCCAAAGTGTGGGAGCATCAAAAGCAAAACTATGACAGAAGTGTGTTTTTTTGTGTACAGATGGGTAGCATTGAGGAACCTCCAGGAACCTTTCACCTGGATGGTTGTATCTTGTGCCATATCTTCCACAACAAATATGACAGATCAGGGCTGAAATAGCTTGGGTAACCACTGCGAAGAAACTTATAAACCAAAGTAGCAGTTTTGAAAATATACAATAATTCAACTGGCAACCAATGGAGTTTTTTGAGAATAAGAGTAGCCCATGAGTATCTATTGCAATTTGTGACAATCCTACCAAGTGTGTTTTTAATACTCTGCGGTTGGTTGGTCATGGCCATGCAGGGGCCTGCCTCATCAGTTAAACACAACCTTACTTTCTAAATATTTTACTGGGGGCTAACAGTGTTGTTTGCTTGTTATGAACTATCCAATAAGCTTTCTGCACGCTTCATTGGCACGCTCTCTTAAAGGTTTCTGGGCATTATGAACTTTGAAGTCAATGGAATCACTCAAAAAAATTCGAACCCACCACCCTCCTCTTACACAGGAACTCTCCCTCTGCTAGGTATCCCTGCTAACAGAAGAATAATCAGGGATCGAGATGGCAACAACTGGCTTGTGACTTCAGTAGTCTTGACTCTGTCATGATCAACCAGAGATGTATCAGACTTCTGGAATAGTTATTGTTTCATGGGTGACTAGGGCCCCTTGGTTTGTCTCGAGCCAAGGGAGTTCTCCTGTTGGATTGATATAGGTCACCTGAAAAATTTGAGACTCTTTCGATGATGACTGGGACACCTTTGCCTAGTCTTATGCATTTGACTGAACCAAGTCTTACAAAAATTGCGGACATGATCAGCAAAGGAAAAATTAGTATCAAACAAGACACCCGGGTTCTTTACAACAGCTGATGGATGCAAGAGTTTACCAAATATCCTAACAGGAAGGTAAGAATCTAATTTCTTTAGCTGAGCATGAGATCCAAATATGACAAACATTGTCTTTTCAGGGTTTAATTTAAGCATTCTTAACGACATCCATTCCTGAACATCCTGAAGACAATAATTCAATTTATCAAAGGCTGAATTGGCCTGTTTGTAGGACAAATGAACAAACAACTGAGTGTCATCGGCATAAAATGGAATTTGATATCGGAGTGCCTTCGATTAACCTTATTCAAAGGATTGGTGTATAGAGAGAAGAGCAGAGGGCCAAGGACAGACCGATACTCATGTCTGGACAAACAACTTTATTAAACATAACTTAGTTTACATCGCACATGTATATCTGTCAAATTTATTACTCATGCACACCGCTTACAAACTTTGTGTATTGCAAAGGTCGTCTACGATCTATCATATCAGAATGCACCCACTTTAGGGTCAATACCAAAAATAAATTCTAGTAGCCATTAAATTGTGAGTATAAGCAGAAGTAACAATAGACTCTTAACTTGCAACAATATCAGTGACACTTCCAAGTTGCACTACAGGGATATACAGTAAAATGTAGTAAATTAAAAACTTGGAAATATCCCAAAAACTTTAAAAGATGGAAATAATGAATATTATTATATATATGTGTTTGAACTAGAAGGATGCAGAGTCAAGGTAATCCAGACTTATTCAACTGTCCGTATACCAACTCAGTGAAAGACAACTGCTGTATCAGGATACAGTTACTTAACTCCTGCAAAAACTACCCAAGGAATATCATGCTTAAATGGCCAAACAATTGAGGTGCATTAAGGGCATTTAATGCATCAACAAATCACATGTATAATTCAATATTTGGTAGTTTGTTTTACAGATGTACATCATCTCCTAGTATACTGAAGGTGCCCATTTCTTTAGAGTATTTAGGAAATCAATCGAAGATGTATATAAGTTTGACTCCATGTAAATCCTTTTATATAATAATGAAAATAAAAATAATAAGAATACTCCATCTATTTTAGTGAGTTGGAATCCAAACCATGTTAACTGGAGTAAGCATCAAGTGATTAAATGCCAAACTCGTTAACCCACTCTGTCATTGAAGTTTGTCAATGATGCAGAAAGCTGCCTACCTCATGCTATGAGTTTTTATTGTTTGTTGAAGAAATACTACAGAGTGCAAGTTTGCTCAGCACTCTCCTGAGGACACTTATGTCAACTAAACAAAGCAAGGGCAATTGTTAAATAATATAAAAGGGGAAAACATATTTTTTCTCTTTTCATATTTAACTTATTCTCTTTGTTATTTTCTTTCCATTTTTCTCTCTTTTTTTTACTCATACTTGAGACAGTACAGATAGGTAAGACTATGTTTTCACATCTGCATGTGTGTTAGCCATGATAAAAAATATCTAAAGAGGTGTACACACCAAACCGATCCAATTTGATCTGATATGTTCGGTGATAACATTTTCAATAGTGGTCCAGAAATAGAGGAAGTTAATTTGTATGAGTTACACCGATGTGTGCTAACAATATCTGCAATCCAATAGCAACTGGAGAATTCTTAATTAATCCTTTTGTATTGTCTTATATTGTTGTCATTATTTATTTTGTGTTGTTTACGTTACACCTATTACCTTTGTATTGGTTATATTGTGATGGGTAGTTAAAAGGCACAAAGAAACCAGTACCATACAGTTGGTCAAGGTTCTATACTGTAAACTACTGACCAACGGCAAGCAACTACCAGCTTTTGCTACTTGGATTAGGGCTGGGGTTAGAACTCCAAGGCCAGAGATGGGAGGCGAGTGTGTTACCACTGTGCCACCCTGGTCCCTGTTGTCAATGTGAATAGTTCAGGTAGATCATATGAATTAAAACTTTATTGTCAAATCTTATCTTTTCATCATTTGTACATACAGTCTTTTAGTGATGAATTCTATTAAGGCGTCTGAGTTTTTCTCCAACCTATTTTTTTCTCATCTGAACACGAGATTCACAAAAAGCATGTTAACTTGGACAAAAGCATATTAGATGGAATTTTATCTGTCAGGTTTCAACCTTTCAGGTTTCTCACATAAATACCAAGACAAAGTGTGTAAAGAAAGAAGGATCTCCTTTGACCAATTTTATTTTTAGCTACATCTGAAGGGGGCAGTCTTTGGGATTGCACAGAGGTAGGGTGATATGACCCATATATTGTCCTCAGTGAAGAGATGTGTGGCATGACTGAAAGTTTCAGCCTGGATTTTTCCATATCCAGGCCACTAGTAATCGTATATCCATGTCACTAGTAATCGTATATCAAGGTCACTAGTAATCCCATGTCCAGGTCACTAGTAATCCCATGTCCATGTCACTAGTAATCCCATGTCCAAGTCACTGGTAATCCCATGTCCAGGTCACTGGTAATCCCATGTCCAGGTCACTAGTAATCGTATGTCCAGGTCACTAGTAATCGTATGTCCAGGTCACTAGTAATCCCATGTCCAGGTCACTAGTAATCCCATGTCCAGGTCATTCTTTAAAAGTAGAGAAGATAAATAAACTCATATTAATCCTCTCTTGGGACAGAAGTACCTTGCTCTAGTTTCACAGAAACATTGGTCATACATGAAAAGAGTGGACAAGATCAGTCATAGAACTGAACAGATAGGTCACAACACCTAAAATAGTCGATCATAAGTCAGTTACAACTGAAAAGAATGGTAGCAAGTGACTTTCAATGAGTGTCCTTAATCACAAAAATTTTGCCTCAAACCTTCACCAGAGAACATCGGTGGTAACACCAATATATTTACAGTCAGGACTGCATATCATAGAGGCAGTCAAATGGCTAACTCACTTTTGTGGAATGGGCGAATTTACAAGATTAAAGTAGCATTTTATAAATATTAAAGAGAAAACATTGTAAATACCATTTAGTTACAGATACAATCAGTTATTTTCAAGATTTTTTATTGTTAATGTTTTATTAAATAATGACTATAAATTTGTATAAAGGCTTTACATTAACACAAAATCTGATTCAGCAACACAAAAAAATAAACTTTGAAATCTGTATTTGGATTAGTTGTGTTAATTTGAAATAGAAATTGGTTTATCGACCCAATATTTCATAAGCAAAGTATAATTACCTCCAACGAGAGGTAATGTTTTTGGTGCATTTGTCGGTCTGTTTATTTGTTTGTGTTCATGATAATTCCAAAAGTAATGAAACAAATTTCTAAAATTCTTTTATGGTTTGGACCTGATCAAAGGAAAAAGTAATATAATTTGAGGAAGGATTCTGATCATATACAGGATAAAAAAATCCTAAACTTTAAAAAAGTAGAATTTTCTATGTATTTTTAATGAATTTAGCTTTGTAGTTAACATTTCTCCAAAAGTAATGATAGGATGTTTGTAAAATGTTTTATGTGGACAGTGTTCGGCCAAAGGAAGAAATGAGTAGATTTTGGAAAAAATGCTGGATATAGAAAAATCCCAAATCACCTCCTGGTGGAGATTTACACTGTTCAATAGCAAACGTGAGTATGGAGTTTGTGTTCAAGTTACCAAGACAAGTAATACAGAAAAAAGCATTGTAGAGAAAGCATCTTGAAATATCACACACTTGTATCAGATGATTTCATCAACAGTATGACAATGGATTAAAATAATTAAGCTGAATCCAAATCCTCTGTCCCGATATGATCTGAACTGCTAAGAGGGACATAGAATGTCAACATTTACCTTTCACCTTTGAACTGACTTATCCACTCAGTTTTTTGAAAGCAATTTACAAACAGCTATCAATCATCAAAATAGTTTTAGTTTCTTTTACGAAATTCCTAACAATTATGATGCAATCAAGCTTTATGTACAAACAAGATTTATAAAAAACAATTGAAATTTTTCCTTAAAATATCATGTGATCATTAGGGGTGTGACTTAGGGAGTAAAACCATTTATTTGTTGTTCTGTAACCGTCTCAAGTTTTAGTTGTATCCTTCTGGAAATACACAGGGCAGCAAACATAGCTTTTTCGAAAAAAAAATGTCAAATATCTGTTCAATTAAAAGGAAAATTACATGATAAACTAAAACCAGATAGACAAATCTGACTGAATATTTGGTTTCACTCATATTATTTATGGATATAATGAATATTTTAATAGTTTTATGGGTACAGGACCGAATAGTTTGCGCTAAGTTTTTCAACTAAGACGGCCAGTTTAGGAATACCTGGGACCCTGTCACAGCTCTAATGATCAAAGCATAACACTGACAAAAAACAGTAATTGATGTGACATCACAGTCTTAACAATTTCAACACATTTTTATTCATTGAATTTAAAAAGTTAAACTATTTTTTGGAATATTTCTGTGCTTATTTCCAATAAACACTTTTTCAGTATTGCAAACATTTGGTGTGAAACATTTTGTAACGGTTAAAAAATGATGGGTACAAAACCCATTTATAATAGAACCTTTTAAAAACATTTTGTAATACCATGTATTAAACCTGTAATGACCAATGTTACAAAAATGTTACAAATGAAAATGACAATGTCTCAAAAATATTACGTTGGCATCGCTTATCAATATTAACCATATTGTGGTGTAAGAGGGCAAATTGAATAATATGGAAAAAAAATATATATTTTTATTTCTAAAATTGCAAGATAGTGACCTAAAAATTGTGCCCCCATTCAATTCTTATTTTTAGGCATTGCATGTAGGGTAATTGTTGAAACCTCAAAGCCCCCTATTATTGCTCACCGCCATCTTTGTTTGCAAATGTTTGAAGGTGAACATTTAATAAGCATTCTAAAAATATGGGTACAAAAACGTTTGTAATAGAATGTTCTCAAAACGTCTGAAAGAAAATGCTTCAAAAATGTTATAAAATGATTGGTATGAAAACCAGTTGCTATTAAACGGTTGTAAAACATTTTAGAGCAAACATTTGTAAAACATTGTCAACCAATTTTGTTTAAACATTTTGTGCATACTGTTTGTTAGACATTTCATCTTGTATGTTTGAAAAACATTTCCAGTATAAATTTCATTTCTTGAGCTATTTAATAAATGTTTAAAAACGTTTTAAGTGATCCAAAAGATAGGGCTTAAATATGGTTTTAAAATGTTTTATAAACGTTTAAACCATTTAAAAACGTTTTTCAATGTTTACTGGGATTTATTTTGTCTTATCCTTTACAAGAAAGAAAGAAAGATTTACTTTCAAATCTAAAATGAAAGATTGGCATAGAAACTTCTTTTTTAAAAATCGCAAAATCAATAACATTTCTCAGCAGACGGTGGTTCATGAATCAACATACTTTAACCTTTTACACATTCATTGGTATTTCCTCTTTCAAAACGCATTGAAATTAGAACCACATCAATTTTCTTGCTTAAAGACATCTAGCTATACCAAACTGTTACTGAATGGAAAAGTATATCAAAGAAAAACCATAAAATGTGACAGTTAATATCCCATATTTTATATTGGTTTCCTGTGTTCCAACAGCTTGTCTAATGGTAATGCTTATAAGTAATAAGTAAGGGTCAAATGACAAAGTTAATATCTCTTTCAACAATTAAGGTTAGAAAGCCCCTTAGTTGATTTTATTTATTTAGTATTTTACATCATGCTTTGTTCCTTTGTATAAGTTATATTGTCACAGGTAGTTAGTAGGGTGTAGGAAATCAATACATAGAGTTGGCCAAGGTTCTGTACTGTAAACTGCTGGCCAACCGCAAGTAACTACCAGCTTTCCCTCGTGAGGTCGGGCCAGGATTCAAACCCCGATTTCAGAAGTCTGTTACCACTGCACCAGTAAGAAAGGCATCCTGTATATTGTCATGGGCTGGATATGAATCCATAAGCACATAAGTGGAAGAAAGTGCTTAAATGCCGAATTTCAGGATACAATATACAAAGTTTTTTTTTGTTTAAGTTTCAGAGCAAACATACACATATCACAGTATTTATAATTAAGAAGGCATAAAACCATATGAATTGAAACTAATACATACTGCCCTACAAACAAATGCATACTGCCCTACAAACAAATACATACCGCCTTACAAACAAGTGTAGATGATTTCAGTTGAAAGTTGCAAAATTACTTCCATAATGAGGTTATGTTTTTGGTAGAGATGAGAAGATATGACCGGTTTTCCGGTGTCAAGATCATTTTCCTGAAATACCGAAACCAAATATTAATTCCGAAATATTACCAACATACCATATATCTGAAGAAATTTTCATATTTTATCACTTATATTTGGCAAGTGTGAGTGATTTTTCATGGACCTGTTTTGATTAATTCTATTTCCTGTTGAAAGTCAATTAGTTTGAGGAAATACTAAAACACAATTTATTTCGGAATCTCAGAATCGGAACAGTTTTGCATTGGCGCGATACTGAAGAGAAAACTCTGTCTCATCCCTAGTTTTCTGGAGTGCATTCACTTGTGTGTCTGTTTGTTTGACTGTTTGTATATTCAATACCTCCAAAAGTAATAACAGTTTTTCTTTTGAATTTTTATGTGGATACCACCTGACTAACAGGAGAAGCGATTAAATTGTTGGAATGATGCACATCATATTCTGGATACAAAAAAAAATACAGAATTTTTAGAAATGTCCCCTGGTGAAGATCTGCGCTCTACAAGTGCTTTGTAGTTTGTTATTGATTTTGGTTGTGAATCTATACTTGCAACAGCAACAAAGTAATAAATAGAGCACCATAACATTCATTGAAGTGCATGTTATTTCCCAAGTACTCTTTTTTTCAAATAGATAAAATAACAGAGGTCGGATGTGTTTCTTCTTCACAGTTTTGTTACAATATGAAGTTTGTGAAAACTATGAAACAAGGTAAAATTTGTAAAAAAACAAAAAAAACAATGACAAAATACATTTTGAGACTGTACAATGGCAAAGACTCTACTCATTATACAACTGTTGATAACCATTTATCCCAAGGTAATCCTTTTCCATTTTCTTTTTTATCCTATGTATAACATGTAAGCCCATTGCGATTGTTCTGACTTAAATAAGGCAATGGCTAGATGACATTTTTTGACATTTTTGTGTGATGGAGAGGTAGTACGATAAGAAAACTTCCCTAAATACATATATGAAATAAATATATCACAAATAATGATAATAATATAGTGCAGTTTCACGCATATCTAATGAGGAGTGTTTACAATAAAAACACACAAGCATGGGGCGCTGACACATGTGAAGAAAAGTGCCCGTCTATTTAACAAAATACAGCCTTGAGTGGATAATAAAACATAGCATTCCCATCCATTTTGTGGTGTTTTTAATTGGTCAGACAATCATTTAAGTAAATTTGTCATTGCTGGGTTTTAATGTCAGCTATGTTCACCTCAGGCGCGGTCCTTATTAAATCCTATATGTTGTGATGAAATGGTTTTGAATCCACCAACAAAGATGAAAACTGAGTATTTAATAACAAGGCTGCTAACCACACCCCACTGATGTTTCAGCCAGTCACTTTGCAAAATAAAAATGATGTTAAAACCTGACTGAATAGGTTAAACAATATAAGTTGACAAGGCTATTTTATTTCAATCCATGTATGTTTGAGGATGTTTTCAAAGATATGTGAGTCAGTGTTTTGTTTAACTTGTAGAGTAGAGTATGGATCAGTACAACCTTATGGGTATAGTATGGATTAGTACAACCCTTCACTCTCCATCTGTTACCAAATAGATTCAAACCATCAATGGGAGATTGTGAACAAAATTATCAAGCTAGTATAGACCTTTACTCTCGCCTTATAAGTTCAATGTTGGTTTAATGTCTTTCTCAACAGTGAGGTCCATATGTGGACAGATCATCAGTATTTCAGAATTTACCATCTGTTGTTATGAGTTGGACTACAAGCCTACAACCAAAGATTTGAGAACCCAGTGACCATTTGCCAAACTTGCTAAACATCAGGCCACAGTTGGCCACAAGTACTAATAAGGAGGCATGATCTTTTTCTCGAACACTTTCACAAATTTTATACATGTTGTTGTTTCTTCAGGTAATGATGCTCTCTTGGTTGATTTTTAAGATCTACTTCATTGAACTTAGCAAATCCATCCACACTGTTCTGTCTATTGTCTATCACACAGTGTAAGCAGTTATGGACACTTCTTAAGGTCTTGTGACACTTACTACGAAATCGTTTTAAGAGCCGCCTTAGAGCTTCTCTAAAGCTCTTGGCTGTCACTGAATAGAGAAAGAAGTTAGTGGCAAAGTTACAGTCATGGATGATTTCGAAGAGTTCCTGCCAGTGAACTAGAGTAGGGTTTCTGGAGTGTTTACTCTTACTATGGAGAAACTGTGTCACAAACGCATGAAATCGGTATGCATGACTAGGAAGACTCAGTAGAACAAACACAGTCGATACTATCAATAGCATGCGAGTGGTTCTCATTTGAGACGAGAAGGCAGCACGTCTGTGTGTGGGGTTTGGAAAACCTGTCCCACCTTGTACCATGCAGCTGTCATCATGACTACGTTGTTTCTGCAATTTTCGTGGTGGAATTGGTTTATCTCCCGAGGAAGAGTTACTCCTTTTGGAACTGCCACCGGTCATGGTCCTTTGTGATTCATGCAAACTATTGCGTCTTCTCATAACGGTGACTACCGCATAGGATATACAGATGTTCAGGATGATGATAACAACTGAGGGGATAAATAGAGTAATCACTGTATCTATACCAATCATCACCTTTAAAAAGGCAAGGAAGTTGGTCATTGGTAAACACCAACCATTGGTAATAGTTGAGGTCCATAATGGAAAGGAATAAAACAGCATACCAAACAAGATCAAAGTCCCTTCGACAATAGTAGCATTCTTTTTTGTGCACAGCCTTTTTCTGTGGAATGGATAGAGAACAGCAATAAACCGCTCACATGTAAATGCCACAACACTGTAAACACTGACAAAACTACACACATAGGTTAAGTAGACAATCAGCTGACAAAGCACTGGTCTGCTGACTAAATGGATCTTTATCCAGCTGAACCAGGACAGAAACAAAGCAAACAAGAAGCCAGTATCGGATAGCGCAAGAACTGCCAAGTACACACTGGAACTCTGAAGTCGTAAGTGTGTCATCACAAATACGCAAAATGATAAGATGTTAGTCACTATGCCAACAAAAACAATCACAGGTGTAAAATAAATATGGAGCTGCTTCGTTGCCCTGCCAAAGCTGCTGGTGGCACTACCGTCTGAAGGTAAGAAATCCAGTCCGGTTGTGTTTGAGGTCACTGTATCCATCAGTGTGAAATTCAATATGCTCTCTGTCACAGTATTCCATTCTTTCAGGACATGGCTGATGTTTTGAGTAGTGTCCAGTAACTCAATGTTTGCAGACATATCTCCAGAGTATATCATAATTTCCAAGAACATACAAACATGTCATACTTTGCTTTGCTGATATACACATGAATGTATGTCTTCATTTGCTGAATTATTAAGTAAAAAACTTTCCCAAAAGCTCTGCATGTTGCTGTTGATTTTTCCTTTCTGGGCACACTATTATGTCTTTGGGGAATTTTTAAAATTTATATATTTAAATATACTATGAACAGGTTGTATTTTACTTTGGTAAAATGACCTTTAAAAACCTCTTGCACTCAACAGAAAAAGATATTTTTGTATATTACAAATAAATATTCATCCCTAACATAATTTTCCAAGTAATCAGAAAAATATCCTCCAATGTTCTTCTGTCACATTTATCTATATTATATTCAGTTCATAGATAATGTAAAAAGAATATACATAAATATGTAATCATTTTACAAAACCACTCCCTCCCAGACAGTATCTTAATTCCATCAATACATCTAAAATCCACTAAAATAACCACACAAGAAGAGATGTATTTCTGCGCACCAAAAATATAGATTTATATCCTTGCATTTGCTGTAATCCTTTAGATATTCCCTTTCCAGTGATGTAGGGATTTATATATGCCTTGCAAATCAAAGATCCAGCTTTACAGAACTGACATCTGTGATATCCTGCTTCAAGAGTTTTTTGTTACAACCACCTTTTTTCAACCAAGCTACAGCATCTTATGGCAAAAAGGATCACCTTTCTAAAACCACTCTTTAAATACAGCCAAAATAAGGTTGAAATAGTTCTTTCATTTTATATTGTACACTTGCCAATGTTTGGTATTTATTTGCGTAGTTGAATTAATATCAATGACATTAAATTAATGTACACAGTTATTCCATATGAAACAGTGCTAATCCCTGTAAAAATGCTGTAAATAAAATCCAGACTTTTACAACTCCTCTCGTCAACAACTGAGAAGCAACTGAACTTCATTCTGCAAATGAACAGAAACAATCGAAAGCACTCTATGTTTCGTAAGCCAATCAGAATGCTGCTAACACTTTTGGTTTGTTATTGTTATGACGTCGGATGTCAACTCAATATCTGACACAATGTTGTGATCAAGACGTAAACTAATAAACGTTTGTACTTTTAGACAATGAATGTAAATAACTTTCTTTCAGATATAATAAACAATTTGAGTAAAGTTCTGTAAAGATATATGCACAAAGATCAAGATGGAAAGTAAAATATAACAGTTTTACTAGAAATGCTTGCATCACGTCTTAAATCATTAAAACGTTATTATAATAAATGTTTTGTAATAAAAGATAAAAATATTGTTTTATGCACAGACTCAAGAAAAATAATTGCAGTTTGTTTGCATGTCCCTTTGTTATGATTTGCTTTATTTTAATTATTTAGTGGTAATATCTTGATTTTTTATGTATTAGCCACCAAAAGTGTAAGCAACATAGTTTTAGTTATTAAAGGATACCCACCAAAAGTTATGCCCTTTGTAATTTAAGGAAAAAGAAATAAACTAGTAACTCATAGAGCAATGAATTTGTATAACTGCATTGATAAAAAGAAGTTCCTGTTGTTTATATCATAACTTGGCAAAGCTTCCCCTTTTTCATGAATGAACCCCTCATAGCTTTCAACAATGTTTCTCTTGATAACAGACACAGGAATTGATCACTAATGTCTTTATCAGAGAAATACAGCATCTCTTGCTTAATAGACTGTAAAAGTTTTAGCTCAAAAAAAAGACAAAAAAATATAATGGGATTTTTTTATTTTAGGATCATTGGCCTCTTTCAAATTGGTGAACGCATGATATGATTCCATTTGATTTGAAGGATTTAACACCCTTTTCAAGGAATTGAACAGGTTTAGTGGCCCAGTGGGTAGCAATCAGCTAGGAACATTGAGGATATGGGTTTGAACTAATGTTCAGGCAGATACATAGTGGCTTGGATGGCCACTTAAAACGATGGCCCTTTGTCATTGGGTCCTATCCCCAGTGGCAGGCTAAAGAACTTAGGGGAGCAACTGTCTTTCAATCAGGGTAATGTCAGTCACTAGAGAGATTGGGCATGCAGGATGGGTTAAATAGCTTTTTGAGCAAAGGGGCAGTATTTACAAAAGGGATTAGCAAGATATAAGCCAAAAAAGAGCTTAAGTTAATGCAAAAATTGGATTAGGATTAATTAAGTTGTGTGTGCATTGTTTATCAATATTAGTGATATTTATTGTCTTGGGAGAGAGTTGATGCTAACAATGTGCAAAGAAGAAAAATCAAAATTGTTATTTTGTGTGAAACTATGAACCCATTGCAAATATTTGAAATAAACCCTAAATCTGAAGAAATTGTACACTTTTATCTAGTATTTTAGTAGTTTTAATGCGTTTTTGACCAGAACTACCATGTTTTGTTTTCATTCCCCTTTACTTAGTAGTTGGGGATATGCTAGAACAAATCTTTTACAGATGCCCTGATGCTGACTCTTTAGTAGGAAATATTAATGCCCTTGATATCAAATGATATTGAAAGACTTTTACATTCAATATCGATGTCCACACAGCCCAACTACCAATGCTGATTTATTCCAAAGATTAGCTAAGCCACTTGTTAAACTTTTATGCTGTTTTTTTTTTGGCTCAGCTTAATTCTTCTTTTTCAATAAAACCCTTGTAGTGTAAGAAGATATTGTGATGAGTGGGAGTTCATCAAGGCTCAGTCTTGGGTCTACTCTAATCACCCTCTTAACAACTCCTCTTAGCACAATCATATGCAAATTTAATGTCACACAAATCATCTATATGCAGATGACACACAAATTTATTTGGAACTTGACTCAAGGAATTTTAACTCTAACATGACTGAATTGGCAAATTGGCTTGAGGCCATCCAGGTGTGGATAGGAAATAACAAACTCATATTGAATCCTGACAAAACTGATTTTATTTTGATTGGTGATGATTGTACTAGAAATTCGATGAAGTCATCATTCCCTGTAAGTCGCCTTGGAAATATCATGAAACCAACTGAATCATTGAAAAAACCTTGGTCACCCTTAATGCTGACAACTCAATCCAAAAGATTTGTGACAAATTTATGTTGTGCATGCTACTATCATCTCTGAGAACTACAAAGGGTTTTTGAAGGTATCTAACCCATGAAGTGGCAGTAAAACTGATAAATGCTATGGTCAACAGCCATCTGGATTACTACAACTCCCTGCTCTATCACACAAAAAAGACAAACATAAGTAGACCTCAAAGAATTCAAAACACTTTATGTCTCATAGTGTGCAAACATAGCAAATTCAGCTATGTGACACTTTTCCTACACAAACTACACCGGCTTCCCATTAAGTACTGTATACTGTTTAAATACAACCTCATTACTTAAATTTTAGCCAACCCCCATATCTGTCCTCTTTAATTAAGTCTAGTGTCCCCTTTAATTAAGTGTAGTGACCTTACATGGGGCAACCACCTCTCAGTTTACTCAACCAGACCAAATAAACGCATCTGTATAAGCAGTTTCGCAGTTGCTGCTTCTACAGAATGGAACAAACTTCCTCAGGCCATCAGAACTCAGGATAATATTAATGGATTTAGACAACAGTTGAATACCTACCTTTTTAGGTTAACCTAACCACCACCATAGTCCTTCTCCCCTATTGGACCCTAACATGGATATGTACCTTTTTTGGAAATTAGACTATCCCCTCTTGGGCATCAGTGCCTTAGAGGATGTTCATCAATTCAGCGCTTTATAAATTAGTGATACTACTACTATGGATATAAATAGACACTACTTTTGTCATGGATAATTTGTGGATAATTTATGTGATTATTTCTTAGCAATACCATAATGACCTCATATAAGAGCAAGATACAGATTTCGACAATACCAATTCAGACCAGTGGCAAAGTATTGTTCAGCAAATATTACAGTCAAATTGTAGAAAAAGGAAGCAGTACATGTAAACATTCAAACGAAGGCCAAGGTCAATTTCGGAATCAGTGGTAACATGAAATTTGTGTGATGCTTTGAATAATAAGAATCCTTGACAACCAAGTGATAACTTCTAATTCCAGTCTGATGTTCTGACTATTCCAATAAGCTAATATCTTTGCTTCTAGTTTATGTTTTCACATATACACTTTGTGAGTATAATGATAAGGACATATTTTAGTTTTACAGCTTGTTTCCATACATTAAATCTGCGAAATGGCTTTTGTATTCATGTAACACAAAATGCAAGTTTTACCATCATCAAATGCAATTTGTGAAAAGTGACAGCTGGTTATACCTCTGTTCCACTGTAGCGACTCATCGCAAAACTAGGTCCTGAGTTCTCAGGGCAGAAATGCTCCTGTACAAAGCTTTTCAAACACATAAAATATCTATAATTACCATTATTACTCTCCTGTCATTGACAACTAAAAATCAAGACTCACAACTAATATATTCACGCTTTAGAATACATTGAATGGGCAGTCAGGAAGCAATAGTAGAAAATTATGTACATGTGCATTCACAGTAATAATTTATTTTCCATAGATTTTTGCCCCATGATCTAATCTATGTTAAGGGGATATCCCATATTTCACATTTTAGTATGTACTCATTTAGTCTGCAGACTTCAGCATTTTTTGTCAAAGAATGTATCACATTTTCTTCGCCTCATACCACCATTCCACTGTTTCAATGAATTGTAAGAACTAACTAACTTTAAACTGTGGATGCATCCATAACTGACCCTGTCAAAATAAGTTGAGGAAACCGATTTGTTATGAATGAATATAAAAACACAGCCTTTCAGCCTGTTCCCAAAAGCTATGATTCATTAAGATCACCAATTACACTAAGTCCGGACTAGCCTTGTTGCAGTTATCAGATCTACAACTAATGTTCTCTTGGAACAAGATGTACAAGTGTACAAGATAGGCCGTAGAAGCCATAGGATTAGTTTTGACACCCTACAGATTAGTCGTGCCACCCCCACCTTAAAGATTAATTGTTTATCTCTCACATACAAAAACATAAGTAGTGAGTACATAAGACGTAAGTGTTTACTTAGAAAGATCTTTTAAACAGGTTTTAAAACTGAAACAAGTATTTACTGTCACTATAAATACATAGCTGGCCTTCACAAGTGAAACAAACAGTGCCTGAGAATGCAAAACTTTTTACCTGTAGGTAATTGTGAAAAAAAAGTTCTATTTTTGATTTTACTTCTAGTTCTGGATCATGATTATCAATAAAAATCCTGATTAATTTTGAGAATGACTAAGCCATGGGTAAACCCTATCTTTGGGAAAAGATAACCCTGGTCTGATGAGTAGTTTTGAGACTGTGCATCCAGATAGTGCAGAAAGATTACAAAAACTCTGGATTCGGGATCTGGATCCAGATCTAGATCATCTTTGATGAAAACTAGTCATTGTATATTCCCTCTTTATGTAAAAATATGAGCCTTGTCAAATAAATAGATTTTGAGTTACACACATGGACAAATAAACAGGCAAACAAATGGAAATGAATACAACCCTCCGGATCACATTATTGGATGATTTAGAAACCTGCTTGTGAGAGTGAAACAGGGGTATTAACAAAGGATTACACTTCTATTTTTTTTTCTTTAAGCCTGTCCTTATTCCCATAGAGAAGTATAAACTAAAGATTAGTGCAAGATAGCTGCCTTCTTATGAAAAGTGTTTTATGGTCGAAAGCCCTGGAAAATATAGAGGAATGAGCAAAAAAAGCAAGAGACTGATGCGGTGGATGAAATATGGAGAATTGGAAACATCCCCGTGGTAGTTATTTGTGAAGAAACTCCCACACAAGTGCATCCATCCAAAATACTGATTTGAAAGGGTGGAACCTGAAGTGAAAATTCTTATCTGGAAATGCTCCAAGAAAGATTTTGTTCCCAATGATGACGTCAACAAGGGGGACACTTTTTATCTAATTTTCTTTAATCTTTTCTAAATGAATACTTTACCAGTATTTTGCTGAATGCAAGAGGTCTTTGTTTTCTAACTTGTGTCTTGATGTTTTAAAACCTTTTTAGGGTGAAAACTGATCTAATAAAATTTCAATGTTTCCACCAGAGTTGAATTATTTTAAAAATTATCAAGGTTATTTTTATCTCTTTTTCCTTAATCTCGACCAACGGAATGTTATATCAATATTTTCTTGGGGGTAAGATGTCTGTAATCTGTAAACTGTATCTGTATTTCAAGTTTGTTTTTCTCAAAACAAATCTTATAAAAGTAAACATGTTTCCAAAATACGCAATATATATACGTAACAAGTAAAAGCTAAACAACAATTTAAAAAAAGTCATTATTTGTATGGTGGTTTCTGTAACATTAACCTTCATCATACAATTAAGACACTGCAATCATTTTAACAACAACTGTTATATTTCATATCATATCTTAGCTCAGACCACAGATACACCGCAGTTCTCCACATGTTTAACTCTCCTCTTGCCCTTATGACACTACAGGCCGTATTACCTACATGGATAGATCTATTTTACAACTCCTGTTTCCTCCATGAACCGTCAGACTTCTGCCAGTAAAATATTACATTCTGCAAAATTTCCTGCTTTCCGTTGCTAAGTACATGGAAGTTTTAAACTTTTCACACACCCCCCCCCCCCCCCCCCCCTGCTTAAAATAGGTGGCATAAACGTCACAATAAAGAATCTCCTGTAACACAAGGGGGTCATATCATTTCTTCAGTTCTTCTGCTACTTTTTACTACATTTTGTGTCATTTTCTGTCCTTCTGTGTGTCCAGTTCAGTTGTATTCTAGCTGTACTGTAACTGTGTCTTTACAGAATCTTATCGTTATCTTACATATATCTTTTGTGAGTCCCAGCAAGACCATTATGCTCTGCAATTCTGATTCTCTACTGTAGCAATTCTGTAGTAGTACTGTAGCTACAGAGGTATCTTTCTGGGCTTCAAAGGAGGTAGAACATTCTGCCTCTGATTTTCTTGTCCCCAAAAATAGAGACTTTGAAGAGAGCGCTTTGTTCAAAGTATTACACAACATTAATGAAGATAAGATATACGATAACAGATATTTACATGAATACTACTGAATTGTTAACAGAGAATCACACTTCTCTATTCCAGCAATCAATTGTAGCAGTTGTGGCAGCAGCAGTACTCCTGGAAGTTACTTGTTTAAATTTCATATTTTAAAGTCATTTGGGAATAACATGGAAATTTTGTCATTTCTTCCATAAATTATTACATGTCTCAAGTAATTTGACGAAATTAAGTTCATTCATTGTAAGATATTCTTCTTGGAAATACAATATAAACAGACGGACATAACTACATGTGTATATAAATAAAATGTGGAATCTTTTTGGACTTGTCAGGAGGTATTTAATGCACAGTCACTGAAGACCAACTCTGCATTTCATGTTCATTTTCATCAATTACAATTTGCAATGATTGGCCTGGTGACATCATAGCATTTATCTATATGCATAGATAAGTTTCTTGCTTCAAATGCAGAAGCCCATTTGGGATAGGCGGTTTTGGAAATTTTGTCAGAATATGCACACTTTTCCTGGTTGACAAACTAAAAAAAAATTGCTATATACTGGCAATATCTAAGCTGTTCGTGTGTTAAATATTGAATCAATCTTTTCTCTTATCGCCATCTACTTTGTTTTTGCCCAGACATTCAGACTTGGTCTAGGACCTGAGTTTGAGGATTGCCACATTAAATTGGACAAGAACATTGTTCTAATATAATGGAAAGTGTTATAGTTTGGTGATAGTATTTGTCTATTTAATCTAATAGTAGCAGCTCTGAAATAGTATCCAGTTCTACTATGTTATAGAAAACTATGCTACTTTAAGGAAAGTTTTACACCTGCATGCTATATTTCCAAAGGGGCTATAGCGAACGCTTCAAATCCCTTTACTTTCATTAATTCTTAACTAATTAGTACAAACAGGCTAACAGTGGGGCTGTCTCTGCGATACCAATTTTGGTCTTTATATAATGTCATTTACTTCAAATGTTACAAAAGCAGTCGTTTGGCATCTAATTACAAGCTTTCACTGCCTGGGTTCAGCTTCTGGTGGTCTGGCGCAAGGTAACCCTGGTTTTTGAATGATTAACATACATGGAGCCTATACTAGGTCTTTCCTTATTATCCTTTCCCCCAAATGGGGAGGGCTAAGTGTATTTTAATGACATCTGTTTGTGTGCATTACTCATGTTTGTGTGCATTACTCAAACAAGGTTGGGTATAATACTCTGGCCAGGTTCGCCTCAAAGATGATTTGGATCCAGATAGATACTCCAAATTTTAAGGCACTTTTGAAAAGATATGCTCTGTAAGTCAAAACTATTAATAGCATTGGGGTTTTATTGTCACATGAAGTAGGACCCGACCCACATTGAAGCTCCAGATATTTATAGGGAATTTTCGCCAACATGTGATTCTGCTTGTTAAATACTGAAATTGAAAGAAATATTGAGACAAAGGTCTTTTAGAATGCACATTTCCAGTGCCTACCTATTGAAAAATATATCCTTTCCAAATACAACAACCACCAAAACAATAAACCAAGGTCATATTATCATTTCCAATTGTTTAACTTGATTAGAGAAAATTGGTAGACGCTGCTTTGTTTTTATAACATCCAGCATAGGTATTCTGTTTCAAAAGTGAGCTGAAGATCTACCTGTCCAGATAAACCTATTCATTGTTACGGTTCACAGGACAACTGTGGGAGCAATTATCAGTTGCTTTTAAGTTGCAAAGGGAAACTACAAAAATACAAAAAGTTTTACTTAGCAAATTTGTTTAACATTTAAAGCAATGATTAGAGTCTACTGAGATACTCTTAATAGTTCAAACAATAATATAATAATACCAATGAAACAATCTAGCTAGACCTTTCCTCATGGACATAATATTGTGTTGCATCATCTTAAATATCACCTTCTTCTCATTAGGATTTCTTTCTGGATACATATTATGTGCTCATCTCGGATCCGAGATGAGATTATTTGGGATGCAAGGATCCGGTGTTGTCTTCAACTACTATGCAATGTTACCACAGACTTCCTGTGTATCAGTATATTCTGCCAGTGATGCTTTCCCTGGCCACAGCCTGCTACCAATGTCAAGAACTGTTAATATATATTATTGAAATTGAGTAAATTTTACATAATACCTTGCATACTTATTTTACTTTGATAATCTATTTTATGACATTTTATCCTATATATAAATAACTGCTATGTCTTCTTATTGAAATTACGATTTTATATGTTTTCTTATTTCAATTATGATTTACATGTCTTTTACTGAATTGTTGCCCTATACGTTACTGTGATCTATGAGTTTTTATTGTTATTAAGGGGCCGTAATGCTCGGTCTTTTAGGTGTACATATCTTTTAGCTAGACAGATTGCAAGGGGCAGCAGTTCACTGTCCACATCACTAGTTTCATTTGACTTCTTTACACCTTTTCCTTTGCATCTTGGATTTTCCTGGCTGTAAGACCTGTATTGGGTGTACATACATAACTGTACCCATCTGGGTGTCTCTCTCTCTACTTAAATTATCTGAAAATTCTCTAATAATGTTAAAAAACCTTCTTTCCTTAATATCTCACCATTAAATTGTGTAGCATTACATTTCTCCACCTATCTGCTTTCCGTAACTTCACTACTTTCATATCTGAAGTCAATGATTCTGGTGTCACTTGGGGTTTGAACCACCTCCCTTTACCTATATCATCACAGGCGTATGCCATTTAGTGTCAGTTTGACCTTTAACCTTGAGCAAGGTCAGCCTAAATTGCTTGACCTCAGTCTCGTCACTCTGACCTAACCTTTTTCACCTTTGGTCGGAGGTGGTTCAATCCCCTCGTATCCAGCAATATATGTGGTCAGTTAACAATTTTCATAGACATGGATAAAATATAAAGATGTGCATTTAAAGAATAAATTAGAAATAGATATTTAAAACCCAATCTGGTGTTTTACTGTCTTGGGCCTCTGGGGGGCTGTATAATAATACCAATGAAACCAATCTCACATGACCACAGTCTTATCCACGTAATTAAGAGTTAAGTTTGTCCCCTGTAATCTGTCTGGTGATGTCTGTATCCTGTGATCCATTCTGCGTCCACTAATACAAATGTCATATCCAGATATTAAGAGAGCCTATACAACTAAACTGTCCAATATACAAACACAAACAAATTCTAACATACAGCAAATGCACTCTCTGCCAGATCCACAAATCGTACATGGATTTAAACAATATCCTAAGTACAGCAAATCCACTCTCTAGTAGATTCACACACTATATCCAGATATATACAATATCCAAATTACAGAAAATCCACTCTCTGATAGATCCTCACACTATATCCAGTAGCTCCAAGTAGTTTGTGACAAAAGTGTATAACACAGTATAGCTGTTTATATGGCACACCAACATAAGAAAACTATTGTGGCCAGGTTTTCAACCCTTTTTATACTGGAGATAATAGAAGGTTGTAGAAAAATGTATAAAATACAATGACTAAAAGGTTCTAGAAACCATACTGCTTGGCGCCATATAATGGCACACACCTCAAATTGGCACAAAATGGAAGTTAAAATATTTAATAACAATTGTTTTTTATCGCCCACACTCACGCATTTCCACTTAACAAATAAGGAAGTGAAAGTGACGACAGAAATGATTTTAGTATCATCTGCAATTTCTGTATGCAAATTGTCCCAATTTAAGGCGCTGATTTCATGTAGAAATTATATTAGCGCTCATTAAAAATGAGAATAAAACGTTTATCATGTTGGTTTTATGTCGGTAAAATGCGTTTATAACTTGCACTTGTGTCAATACATATTTAAATAAAAAGAAATCCATGAAACTACACTCAAAAGGAGGCTTCTTGTGTCCAAGGTGTGCCTAGTTATGGCGCAAGGCAGTACACATAGCATTTCCAGTTTTGCACAAGAGGTCAGCACTAGCTAGACCATCTCTGTAAACTTTACAGAAAATCAATAATTCAATGTCCTTATATGGCACAAGAATCGTGCACTTCCACTCACACAACGGTGTCCTTGTTAGAAGACACATCGGTAGAGTGCCCAGGGCCGGGCAATCTAGGCAATTTTTTTGCTTAGACAAGTCTTAAAGTTATGACTTTTGTCTTAGATAAGATTTTTCTTGAATTGGGATTCACAAAAAGTGCTTAGCAAAATCTTAGCTGAGACAAAATTTGTGCAAAAAGTGCAAAACTACTTTGAATTCAAATTAACAAATTTCAGTAAAACAAAAACATTTTTCATTGATAAATGCATCAAACATACTCCTCAAAATTATAAAACAGATTTGTTACTTTTTTTGTAAAATTATGTAAAAATAGTAATATTTGTGTTTTATTGTGAGTCAACCATTTTTATGACAATATTTTTACCACAAGAAGGTAAAATGTGGAAATTTATAGGTAATTAAATGATATAAATTTCTATTACAATCCGCAGAAATTACTTCTATAGGAAGTATAGATCCCCATAGTATATATGTTGTTTTCATAACAAAGGGTAAAATGTAATACATGCAATGGAATGTTTTAAAAATGGTGGTCTTAAAGTTATGACAAAATCTAAGACAACTTTTCGTCTAAGACCTTTTGTGAATCCAATTTTGTCTAAGCAAAAGAAAGTCTTAACTTTATGACAAAATTCTTGCACAGACTTTTCACTTAAAGTTATGACAATTTTTTGCTTTAGACCTTTTGTGAATCCAGGCCCAAGTGAGTGCTGGAGTAAGTGGGGCTGTATATGTAATATAAGGGGCTTCGGGGATAGATTAGAAAATAGTGCAGTAAATACTCAGTAATTGCATCCGGTAAACAAACCAATAAACAACCAAATACTGTATAAGTAGAAATTTTAGCTAAACAAAAATTTCACCAATTTTTTCGTTATTCAGAAATTTTCTAAAATTAATTTTCACTGATCTGACAATAAAGCAGTGGTGATTGTGCTCAGAAATGATAATAGTAGAGATCCAGTGCTGGCAGCTTATGCCCGGAATATTCATATGTTAGCTGAATTATTTGATATTGAGTTTTTGTAGCTCATAATCCAGGGCTTCAGGATGATGTGCCTGATCTGCTTTCAAGATGGGGCTGTACACCTAATAATTTTCAGATGTTGGGGCAGTACATTTTGCAGTCAATTTTTTTTGCTATCAGTGAAGAGTTGTTATGTATTGATTGGTCTTTTTAGTTTAATTATATTTTAGGTTTCCTCCGAAAGCTGTCACTTTGGCTGACAGAGCTTTCAGGCGGACCAGAAATGGTTTCATGCTTAAACTCAGTGAAATTATTCTTCAATGTGTTGGCTGTTTATAGGTTTCTGCAACTTTATGAAAGTGTCTATTAAGAATGTAAGTGTAGGGGTTCTGATTATGGAATTTTAGCCATGAATGGTTATTTATGTTTTTCTATCGTGAGCTATGTTTCGGCTATCAAGTCCATGTTAGGTCTTTATTGTCTCCCCATTTTTATGCTTGAAACCCCCTTAAGTTAAACCTATTTTTGCGTTCAGTCCAGATAAACAGGGTTGTAGCCCTGTCTCAAAAGGCAATAGTCAGTACTGATATGCTACTTGACATATTATTAATATGTAACTAATCTACATGGGCCAGATATTTAATGGTGACTTATTTCAGCTTCATGGGGCTTTCATATTTTGTGCATCACATTTTTAAAAACTTGACCCCTCTAGACACTTAGCCATTGGGAATGTTGTCATCTCTAACTCTTTGTGGACTCTACTCACTAGTTTGAGGCTTGAGGTCTCTTGTTTGTTGCCCTTACAGATTAAAGATTTTAATTTGGGGGGAGGGGGGGCTAAAACAGCAATTTCAGTACCTACATATCTAGTGATAGATAGTTAAAAGGGTTATTTTCGTGCTCACTGCGTTTGCCCAGTGATGTCGTAAATATGGATATTTATGGGGCCTCAGCTTTAGTATATCAAACCCTGAGTTTGGGGCGACCTTAGTAGTTACGAAATGGGCTTTCAGCCCTACTTTTACAGCTTGATGTGACTTATGGTCACCCCTTTTATATATATGTCTTATTAATGCAATTTTACTAAATGGAATAAAAATATTAATTTGTCCTCAGCTATTGGTTTTGCTTTTACTTCGGGAACTGTACAGCAGTTATAAAGATATACTAGTACTTTAAGGTCAGTTAAACCAAAGTCCAATAGAAAGTTCTCCTGTAAAATGGTTTGCTATATGCTACCCCATATGGATGAAGACATGTTTTTCTGTTTGTTCTTATGATATCAAAATACTATGTTCTTGTACCAAAACCAGATTATCCACTACAAGGTACAAAATTAATTGCGTGAAAATATGCGTTTTTTTTACCAACTTTTACGACGCTGGAGAAAAATTGAATTCTCAATTTCCTTAATAAGGAAAAAACCTTAGCGGGAATCTTTATTCCCTGTGATATGTGTTTCTATCCGTCTTTTGAGATCAATGCAGATAATACATTACCATGATGAACCACAGAGTTCTCTCTGATGAGCAATGTCTCACACTGATATTTTCAATTTCTTGTTGATTGGCAAACATTTGTCGGAAAATTAGCTTATAAACCCCGCGGCACTAGCCTAAATTTACTATCTGCTGTGATTGGCTTTATATTCTGATTTGTCTGTGCATTTGTAGTTTCATTTGTGCTAGTTTAAAGATAGTCAATGTTTAAAAATCACATGTAACATACAGACATATTAGTATTTTCCCATATGTAGTATGAATGTGTCAGAGTCAAATAACTATCATTCTCTGTTAGCGAGGCTTAAAGTTAAACATCATATGAAATTTAGTGATTCTTAGTCTAGACGGCTTTTTACTTGTGTCAGATAATAAACATCTTTGTATGTAACTGATACCTAGTAGAATTTTAGTTCTCGTTTGGAATATGCACACTCTTTTTGCCCTTTTTATTTTTGTGTTTGTAAATTTGTTAGATTGCTTACAGCACAACTACAAAACTACTGTATGGATAGTTTTGACATTTTTAGAGAACATTGGAACTGTTACAAGAAAGAACCAATTGAAACTTGTGCATGATCGTGTCAATATCCTTGTTTCTGGAACAATTTTTTTCAGTTATGTTACCATAGAAAACAATGAGATCATTTATTTCAATTCTTTTAAGCGGATCAGTGATTTCCCAACAGAAAGTTATAAACAGAGGAGAGAAGAGGTTTTTATCTGCTCTGGTAAAAATTGTATTTTTTTATGTATATATTATATTTTCAGTGACACAAATTCTAGAGTAGGAAGCGACAGTTATATAGATTGACAGGAAGCATCTATGACTGATTAACTACTAATACTTTTGGATATTTTTTAAGATTAAAATTTCATAAACTTCAGAAATTTTGAACTGATTCATCATTCTAACAGATTGGTTGTCAAAAAGTTTATCATCTGATGAACAATGTATTTGGGAATTGTATGTCTGCGAGTACGAAAAGTAGCGCAGAATTTCAGTCACAAGATTCAACAGTATTTGCAGGCAAAAATAAAGTAGTGGCTAGAAAAATATACATTATGGTGTGTACTGGTTTTTGGACTGGTGAATTTGGGTGAATAGTTAAATTGGGTGAATTGTCTGAACTCACAAATTAGGTGAACTGTTATTTGGCCTCAGGGCAAGGACGTTGATGAGTTTTAGAAACTGGGTGAACTGGGGAAAAATATTCAGGTGACCTGTCAATCAAGTCTGCATAAAAATAGTAAAATAGTTAACCCTGCCAGCTGGTTTGGAGTTAGTCAAAAATCAAGTTTAAATTCCAGTGAATTCACCAGAAATTTCAGATTGTGAAATTGCACTGGGCGTGCTGGCAGGTTTTTGTTGAGGGCTGAGTCGTACCTTGTCATATTTACACACGTGGTGGCCAGTTACTCAAGCTAAAGCTGTTAGGAGGATGGGTAGAAAGAAGGCAACACCGTCTACCCCAGTACCAGTTGCTGAGCAAGAAGAGACACGTTTTAAACTGTTAGAAGATAAGATGGACAAGATGATGGAGATGATGGTGGGGTTCAACGAACGCCTTCACAAGCAAGAAGAGAAGTCCATGTCTCCAGTTCCATCGGCACACAGTTCAGTGGTGGGAGAAGAAGACAAGGGTTCGCTGCCATCCTTCCAAGAATTGAAAGGCGATTCACGGATCCAGGCTGAGATAAGGAAACGTCTACATGACTACGACTACACATCACGACTTGAACATAGAGGTAGGCTTACTGATGCTTTGAAGTCGGGTAGATTTCGTACTGGCTCTCATAAGGTCCGTCATATAATTAGCTGGCCTCAAGAATTTTGTACGATTCTGGCTGGGGGGAAACAACCAACGTACGACGAGTTAAGTCCCATGCAGTGGTCCCAGGGTATTGTTGCCACTTGAGGAAAAAGACCCTATAATAAGGGAAAACATGCTAAAGTATTTCATTAGTATAGCTCAAGACGCAATAGAGGTGTCTTTCCCCACAGCTAGGCGAGCACATGGAATCCTATTACAGGAGATTGAGAAAGGCATTTGTACTTGGAAAGATTTCGATTTAGTAGAGAAGATTCGTAGTCGTAACACGCAAAGATTTGCTTCCCCAGTAGGTACTGTCAAGCAAAACCCAGAGGTCGTAGATAAGAATTTTATCTGCAAATTATACAACAAGGGCACTTGTAGAAGTGAAAATACTGAACATACGGAGAAAGGTATTAATTATCAACACTTTTGTAGTCACTGCTTCTCGGTTTGTGGCAAGAAATTCGAACACCCTCGAACTCAATGCTTGAGATTGAAGCGAGAAGGTAAATCGGATGAAAATGTGCAGCATATTTAAAAGTGATATTAAGGATGTGTCTAACAACTGTTATGAAGTCCGTACATGTTCTCACAATGGTCATGATTATGCTTATTGTTTACATAATGTAGGCCAGGCTGTTAAACTGAAAATTTTCAGTAAATTACCCATTTCAACAAGCAAATTGTCTGGTCTTAAATATTACTGTAATGACAGACGCGTTCTTTTTAATTTAGATGCGTTTTCTTTTATCCCGGGTCAGGAATCTTTACCCTGGGGTAATGTTTTCGCTGCAGTCTTTGTCCCTGGTCAGTACAAGTACCAACATACAGTGGCAGTCGATAATGCAGGTCAAGTGTATGTTGGGGATTGTGGTTGGGAGATGGCCAACAATGGTGGGGGCAAGAACTGCAGCTATATACATGGGGGCCAAGATGGTCCACAAAAAATAAAAATTGTAACGTTTAAGGATGGGGAAAGAAGTAGTAATAACGCAGGAGTAACGAAGGGTGGCCACAAAGAAATTAGGAGTGTATATAGTAGAAAGTTTTGCATGGAAAGGGCCACTGAGGCCTCCATGAGGAAGGGGGCTGATTCAGGACAAGGTATGAGGGAAGGTCCCGTCCCCATGGAGAGTTTAACATGTGGCCCCAAAAATTATATGCTAGAGTCTGATTGTACAGCATTTAACATGATCCAGAACACTGGTCTAGAGGACTGGTTGGCCACCCTTACGTTTGAAAAAATTACTGGAAAAACATACAGTGTAATTGAAAGTAAAACGGTTGACAGGGCTATGTACGACAGTTACAGTTTATCAGGCACGTCCAGTGTAGTTCACAATCTATCACAGTCACGCCTTATGGTAGTTAAGAATAACAGCGTGCAATCACATACACCAGGAGTATATAAGTATTTTCCTGGTTATTTTAGTAGTTATAAAAATGATAAGTTTAGTAGTAGGGACATTGGTCAAAAAGATTTGTCATTTATCCTTAAACCAGTACACAACTTTTCGTTTCAACAAGAATTTGGGGTCATGGTGTATGATCAACCTTTCATAGATATTAATTCAGGGGCAAGACAGTTAATGGCTGCAGATATGTACACTTGGACGGTGAAAGCCCATCAGGCGGTCCAAAAATCAGGGGTCCCCAATTATGTGCATAGTAGATTGCTTATACCTTCTGGATTAAACATATATAACTGGAGGCGTTATCTTAAAGATTATAAATATAAAATTTTGTGTGAATATCTGGCCTTTGGGTTTCCATTAAATATTGACCAGAATAAATTTACATTCAACACAGATATAGATAATCACAGTTCTGCATGTCGAAGCCTAGAAGGGGTTGATAAGTATTTTGCAACAGAAATTACACATAAGGCTATGGTGGGTCCATTACAGGTCTCACCATTCGAACGTACTCACTATTCTCCCCTTATGACTAGGAGTAAACCAGATGGAGGCGTTAGGGTGATAGTAGATTTGTCTTGGCCCATTAATAATAGTGTAAATTCAGCCATTCCAGATGATAGGCTTGATATATTGTCTGCAAAATTGAGGTACCCAACTATAGATAACTTAGTAGAAAGAATATCAATATTAGGCCCTTCTGCTCGGTTATATAAGGTGGATCTGCAAAGAGCATACCGTAACCTAAGGGTGGATCCGCGCGATTACCCCTTGTTGGGGTTGAAGTGGCGTGACGCAACGTATTATGATGTAGCAATTCCGTTTGGACTAAAGCAAGGGGCGTTGGGGTGCCAGTTTTCTACAGACGCAGTTACATATCTTATGGCGTCACAACGCCACTGGGTTATGTCGTACTTGGATGACGTCATAGGGGCGTCGTCCCCTGATAGGGCTAACGACGCTTTTCTGACGTTGGTCCAACTATTACAAAATTTAGGGTTACCTCTCAATGAGAGCAAGGTTGTGGCCCCAGTTTCAAAGCTCACATGTTTAGGGATAGATGTGGATGCAAAATTAGGGATTCTAACTATTCCCCCTAAAAAATTGAGGGAAATCAGAAAATTATGTGTTACATGGATAGGTAAAGAGGTTGCAACCAGGAATCAATTACAGAAACTGTTGGGTAAACTGTTGTACATTAATAGATGTATAAAGCCAGCCAGGCTTTTTTCCAATCGAATGCTGCAATTGTTAAGACAATGTCCAATTAAGGGTTGCATTGCAATATCCCAGGGGTTTCGAAAGGATTTGAACTGGTTTTTAAGCTTTATGGAACAATTTAATGGTTCAGTGGAAATGCATTTAAAAAATTCCTATACATATGACATTTATGTGGATGCATCCCTGCAGGGGTTAGGAGCAAAATTGGGTAACATGGTATATGCAATCCCAATATTAAACGCACTAAAGCATATATGTACGATTGTTCATTTTGAAGCTTTAAACATATTGGTGGCACTAAAATGTTGGGCAAAGTATTTAATGAATCAGAAAGTTGTTTTTTGGTGTGATAATAGTGCAGTGGTAAATATATTCACTAATTTTAAGATTAGAGATCCCATTTTAATGTCTTGTGTACGTAACGTATGGCTATTAGCAGCAGTTTATAATATTGACCTTAAAGTTAAACATATACAAGGTGTGAGTAATGTTTATGCAGATATTTTGTCAAGATGGAGTCATTATAATAATCAAAACACATTGCCAGTCAGAATCTTGAAAACTTGTAAATGGCTGCAGCCTGACCTTAATAGTATGATTCCCGACTTTAACATATAGGGCACATGGTGCCCCCTTTGTAAGCATCAGTACTGCCTTGCCTCTTTGTTTTAGATGCGGATGAAGGGCTATTGAAAAAGTTGGCTTCCAGTGCGGCTTCCAGGATTTCAGGAGCGTTGCGTCCAAGGACTGCGGCTGCCTATGAAAGAACTTTTAAAATGTTTCTGGCTTTTGTAATTTTTTGTAAATTTCAAGACTGTACAACAGAGACTACAATAGTGTTATACTTAGAGTTTTTGATTCAGAATGGCCTGTCAGCAGTGTCGTTACATAATGCATTGTCAGTGCTGCAACATTATTTTGCATTGTATTCGTGGAATGTGGCTAATTTGTCTTCAAGGAAAGTAGTATTAATGTGTAAATCAGCAAAAAACAATCTGCCATTAAAGCCTAAAGTGAAAGGTATTTTTACAGTAGATATGTTAGAAAGACTGCTTCATTTGACCTCTGACCTCCCTAATGCTGAAACATTCAAAGCTTTATTTTTGTTCGCGTTCTATGGATTTTTTAGATTGGCTTCTTTGGCCCCCCCTTCATTGTCAACCTTTGACCCCACACGTTATCCCTTGGTTAAGGATATCATCTGGGCTTCTCCGGGTATCCAATACATCCAAAAAACAGCCAAAAATATGCAGTCTGCATCTGAGTATAGATTGGTCCAGTTGCCACGTTTGTCGAATGTACAGTTATGTCCAGTAGTGGCAGTTCAAACCATGATCAAACGAATGGCCTTGTCACAATCTGACCCCCTTTTTATGATAAAAATTTCAACAGGGAAACAGCATTTGACAGCTCATGTGGCGAGAAAAGTTTTGAAAAGTTTAGTAATAAAAATGGATTTGAACCCTCGAGACTTTGGTTTCCATACCTTTAGGCGGAGTGGGGCGTCTTGGGCTTTTTCAAGGGGGGTGCCTCTTGAAAAAATTAAAATCCATGGCCATTGGCATAGCGAGGCGGTGTGGTCGTATCTGCCTACTACATTCTGTACTTCATCGGCTGTGACCTCAGCCTTTCAAAAATTTCTTTTCTAGCTCTACTTCTACACTACTCTTTGGGTTGGGCTTTCTATTTTATGGTATTTTATAAATGTTAACTTTTATAGTAGTTAGTCAAGAAGATTATCCTTGACTGATCATCTTTTAGTTTTTTAGTCCTACAGATTAACAGTAAAAGAAAATATTTGCTTAGAATCTTATGGGCTTGTAAATAATAGTCCCTTCATAAAATAGCCTCTAAAGTTTTACAATAATATGGCTATGGGACTTTCAGTGTTGTAAACATGAATGTTAGATATAATAAAATTAGTGTTAACAATGCTAAACAATGTACTAATAAGATTAATAAAACAACCCAAAAAGTATGTCATTATACATTTGCTTTTATTTAAAGTATCTTCATATTTGCCTAGATTTATAATAGACACTTTACTTGGTCAAACTAATGCCTTTAACTTGGGACTGACATATCAGTCTGCCTTGTGGACTAAAATGTTATTTTAAGGAAATAGGGTGTTATTGGTATGGCTCCATTATTATGTGAAGGCCCAGGGCCTCAAGAAGAATGTCCTAATAAGGCCAGAGAAAAAAGTGTGCATGTTGGATGGGGTGACCTTAACTTGTGTGGCAAGTGTAATCAAATGAGGATATACCTAGTGACCCAGAGAAAGCTAAGCAAAGTACAAACAGTGATTATAAATGAAGATATAGCTAAATCAGGAAAAAAAAATTCTGAAGAAACAAATATAGTTAATGGAAACGTGAGAAATTCAAATGATACAAGTAATGTTGCTTCAACCGCTTTTAGTATATATAAAATCAGACCTTTCTGGGGGAAAGACCACAGATGACTGCATCTCACAAAGCAATTATGAGGACAAGGAAAATGGGGGTACTCTTGCATTGGACGCTACAGTTTCATCACAAGCTATGTCTAGAAAATCTGGGTTGTCAATATTATATTCTATTATCTGCTATTTTATGGAATTGCTTAGTCACTGGTGTTCTCTGAGCCTTTCAGTCTGACTTCAAATTATTCTGTATTAAATCTTTAGATTCTGTGTGACCTTGTGGTTCAATTTCACCCACTAATTTGACCTTTATCTGACCTTGACTCAAGGTCACTTGTTTATGTCTTACTTTCACTGGGGTCACACTCTTTTCTACTGGGAGGTCAAGATTGTGACCTTCCAACCTTTTCTACCTTTGGCTTCTTTATCTAAGGTCAAACTGACTGGCTCCTTTAACTTGGTGTATTGATTTATGTAATTCTGTATTATGTGTTTTGTGTATCAATCAGTTTACATTTAAATCCTTCCAACCTTTTCTACCTTTGGCTTCTTTATCTAAGGTCAAACTGACTGGCTCCTTTATCTTGGTGTATTGATCTATGTAATTCTGTATTGTGTGTTTTGTGTATCAATCAGTATACATTTAAATCTCATTATGACAACCTGTATTTAATCTTTCGGAAATGTAAATATATCAAGATTTAATTCTATTTACACATGTTAATGAAATATGTGTGTTATGAATGAAACTGAGTACCCTCTGTTGTGTCATCATTGTGTTGCGGAACTTTGGGGGAGGGGGGGCTGTGAGTAATTGTGTGCTTAATCAGATGCCAGTACATATATGTTTGCATCTGACAATAAGCTTGAATATAAACTTTTTACAGATAATAAAATGAAGTATCCCCAGGAGAGGATATAAACTTGCCTTGTGAGTTTCGCAATGTCAAAGAACTGTGAAAATGTTTACCAATATGATAGAGCAATGACCACCAGCAATGACCTGAGTTTTAATACAAGAGTTCAGGTACTTATCCTCCATTCACACTACAGACGGTACATCCTAAGGGGAGAAGTTTTTATCGGGGGAGCAAATGCATCCAGGTCGCCTCATTTCGTCAGAGTTCTTCACACTACAGGCTGACGACCACTGATTGGACATGGGTTTTTAGCTGTTAATAACAGTAGAATGACAGTACTACAAACATTGGTCATCGTGAAGCAGCCTCAACTCACCCTCGGTAGCTGTCGGATGAAATGACCAATATCTTAACTCAACTTATGTTCTGGTGTTACACCGAAAGATGACTGAATCATAATGTTATGTACACCATGGACATCTTTGGTTACCATAGTAAGCAATTCATACGCACATGTTCACGGTACCAAAGTCAGAGGCTAAAATTTGAAACTTTTGGAAACAACCGTGGGACTTGCAAGGTAATGGACTGTTCGCCACTGATTTGTAAGGTTGCATACGGATGTCAGACAGCAATCCAAGGACAGGGATGTTTCAACAAACTCGGGTTACCACAGGTGATACCACCTCTAATGTGAATCGGGTATTAGTATGTAATTATCCCTAACAAGCCCCTAACATTCAACAGCCTGGGTTTCATTTTTGCAATCATCACACTCGTCGTTAACAAACTTGTTGAAGGCTTCACTGCTAAAATATTGACCACAGAATTTCCAGAGACTACTTGCAGTCTACTTGCCATTTATCACGGTTAGGGACAGGCACATTTGTCTAAAACACACCTTGTCAAAGTTTTTAAGAGCACAGGCACAAAGAAATTACTGGGAGTCTTCAGCATATTACCAAGTTGCCTTTACACCACTACAGCATTAAAAAAGCAATTATACAGTCATGTAGGGGAAGAAACTCACTAATAGCCCATTAATAGTGATCTATCTAGGAGTATCAACAGATATTTGAATTATTGGTTTACTACCTTGTCCTTTACCTTGTTCTGTAAATAGACCTCATATTTGGTAGTGCACATTTAAAAAGAAGTCATCCTGTAAAATGATACCCCTTTTCCGTTTATTCCTCACACACATATCTTTTCTAGCATGTAAGAGCTCGTGGAAGGTTACTGACACATTTAAAAACACCATATGATAAAAACACTGTGTTGTGTCAAACGTGGCCTACCTAAATATAAATCTTGACTTATTTACACTTATTGTCAAAGAGCAGATACTACTAAAATATGAACCACAAATGACCTTCAACATGTTAAATAATTAGGCTCCTATATATCTTGCAAGGCCATCATAGTGTGTTTTACATATTACAATAATTCATATAACTCAACAGCTTTGACTTTAATTTTTTCTTTAACTTCAAGATTATATGGTAATGGGGGTGTTCCACTGGAGCTGCCTCTACAACTTATTACAATTCTGGGGTCGGTTGCAAAAGTCTGGAAAATCTATAAAAATTCAAGCAGAAATGTTGTATTGCTCCCATCTCCCCGACAGGATGTAGTACAACCCAGCTTGTCTGGATCAAGATCCACAGTTGAATTGGGGTTGGCGTGATTTTCGTCCAGAAACTACCAGGAAAAGTTGTAAACCCCTAACTGACAAGCTGTATCAAGCCCCATATTGAAAAACAGACAAGACTGCAGCATTTTCCCGACTCACACCGACTGGACTGATTTATTCCTGGAGTCGGGATTGAGAGTCGGGAACAAACACACACTACTTGAACCTCCTCTGGCTGTCATAAATTAAATCATTTGTTACTGCAAAGATACCAGATCTACATCACAGAGACTATCTACAGCAGCTTAGGGTACTTTTGTTATTATTGAGTTTTATATTTTGATTTTTATCAAGATTTGGAGACAGAAAAGGACACATCTGAACCCAGGACCTGCATCTGCCATACAGCCAGCACCACTGCCCCAGCCCCAGCCAGCCCTCTGGATAAGGTTACCAAATCTCTGGGTCATGCACTAGATACTTCAAAGACAAGAATAAGGATGCTACAGCAACCTTCTGACTGACCTAATACACACTGACATCCCAGGATAATCAGAATTTTGTCAGCATGCCACCTGCCTTTTTGACCTAATAAAAGAATGTATACATCACTGCATCAAGAAATCAGTCACCAATTTCATGAAATTCTTAAACATTGGATTGAAACTAGCAATAATGCTGAGACACCTGGCAATAGGAGAGACCTACAGCCCCTTGCAGTATCACTGGCTGGTTGGCTGAACCATCATCTGTATATTTGTCCCCCAGGTCTGTGGAGCCATCCTTGCTAAATTCCAGAAATTCCAGGACGAATATTTGTGCTGTCCTAATAGCCCTGATATATACAAAAGGTGGAGGAGAAGTTCAGAACCAGATGGAATGTTCTCCATGCTGTTGGGGCAATAGATGGGAAGGATATAGCCATGAAGAAGTAAAAGAAATCAGGCACTGACTATTACAATTACAAGGGCTTCTTTTCTCCGGTGCTGCTAGCCCTGGTTGACACAGAATACAGATTCTTCTGGATAGATTGCAGGTCAAGTGGATGTTTATCAGATGCACAAATCTTCAACAGAAGCGATTTGAGGGAGAAGATCGAGGATGGCACCTTGGATCTTCCATCACCTGAACCACTGGGGAAGGAGAGGGTCAGATTTGCACTATATTTTCCTTGGTGATGATGCCTATACCTTGATGACATGGATGTTGAAACCCTACAGCAGAAAAAACTCACAAGGGAAGAAAGAATAGCCAACTACAGGATCTCCAGAGGCAGGAGGGTGGTTGAAAACAACCATAGGAAATTATGTAGCAGCCCTACGGAATGAACAGGTGGTGTATGTGCCAAATGACAAACTACAGGAATCCTTCAATGGAAGCCAAACATCAGCGAGACCTACTGAAAGACTACTTCAACCACGTGGAGGCATTGCCTGGGCAGGATGACAGGGTCTGAGATGGGAGCTACCCTGGGGACAGAAAACCTGACATCTATCAGTCCTTTTCAGGACTACCCAATTATTCCAAGAAGTTTTATGTAAGCTGGTTGTTCTGAAATTTCTAATAAATTTTCAAAGAAAATCCAATCCAGTTCCAACAGTTTCAAAACTATTTCTAACCAAATCACAAGTCCTAGGTTGGAAAAACTTTAACTCAAGTTATGTAATAATGTCCCCCATTAAAAGTCAAAATTTATAAAACTTTAAAGAAAAAAGTCTTTTTTATCAAAATTTTTATTCTGGCAAATTTGCAAAATATTTTCAATTTCCAAATCATCAAAATGTCTGGAGAATCTCAAAAGTTTCTCAAGGTCAAAAGGTTGTATCCAAAGGTCAAAATGCTTTCATCAAATGTCAAAGTGTGTTCATTTTTTGCCTATTTCTTATTTTGGGGCTGGCCAAAGTTTCATTGGCTTTGCCCCCATTTTTGTAGGAGGGCCTAAATTTCTTTTTTTCTTTTTTCTAGAAGGGTTATTACTGTTTGATGCTGTGTTACTGATAGTTTACTTATGTCACCATAAGCTATGTTGAAATGGCTAGTTAACTAATTTTTCAATAATGTTCCAAAATTTCAAGTAAAATTTAATTGGTATACCATCATTTTCTGGTGTTTTATTTAATTCTAATTCTAATTTGACTTTGACTCAATTCAAAGTCCAAATTTGTATATTGCTATTGTCTTGATGCGCCTTAGAGTCCACTACTCAGTGGAGAGTTAGCGCTATAAAAGTCAAATTAAAATTAGGATTAAATAAAACACCAGGAAATGATGGTATACCAATTAAATTTTAATTGTTAAAAATTTAATTTACTTTAAATGCTTTAATGCATCTTCACGCTCTTGTTTAGTTAACATTTTGTCACATTATAATTTATTATCTTAATTTATCTTTGGTGTATTTGTATGTCAGAAATAGGATGTGTTTGATGAATGTTTATCATATTCCCTTGTTGAACATAAATTAAGGTAAAATTTTTAGTATATTCTAAAATCTGTTCTCTATTTATCAATATATATCATTTGCACGAAATTTCCAAATACATTTTCGAATATAGTTGTATTTTCTAAATTAAAAGAGAATTTTGCACTTTACTCACCTTCCCCATACTATCTAACTCTTGATATTACCATTGCACCAATAGCTTTTTCAGTTTCAAACTCCTCCAATAAATGTTTAACTTCCTCGTATCTTTATCTACTAATTCCAAATTTTCCATGTCCGCATAGCCTACTTTTCTTCTAAATCTTATAGTTCTGCTCTTCAATTTTTTTCTAATTTGTATTTTTCTTTTACGTTTTCTTTACTACATGTTATGCTAAATTTCTGTATCTAATATTTTATTGATTCCCAAACTTGCTAATCATCAAATTTCTAATAATTTTCTAGTCATTCTGGTAACTTTGCTTCAAATTGTTTTCAATAAACTTTATCTTGTAACAAGTTTGTATTCATTTTCCAATAACCCTTCCCTCATTCGCAATTATCTAGATATTTTAACTTTGAGCTTATAGGAGAATGATCAGACTGAAATGACGGTAAAATTGTAGTTTGTGTGACCCAGTCCACTAAAGTGTACAATATCATCCAATAATCTAATCTACAATGTATTTGAGGTTGTTTTTGTCTCCATGTATACCTTCTATTTAATGCTTGGTAAATGCCAGATGGGATCTATCAAGAATTTTTGTAAAAATTTTTCTGGTTCCTTAGTGGCTTTCTACCAGTAAACGCCCATGCTTTTGATAATATTTAACATTTATATTATATTAGCAGGTTTGTCTCATATTCTTTTTAACCAAATTAACAAATGACATGTAATATAATCAATTATTAATTATACTGTTCAACATCTATTTGAAAGTGTTGTATTTTGACAATACATCTCTACTATCGGCCGTTTTTACTGCATACCAGTAAACGGCCATTTTTAGACATATAGAAACAATTGTCCTGGACCTCTAACAAAGAAATATCAGGCGGGCGTTCACTGGTAGGTGGGCATTCACTGGTAGAAAGCCACTACTAATTTGCCATTACGATAAAAGATCTTAAAAGATCTGCAGTTTTATTATCTAATTTTAAATATGAATTACTTGTAAATCAATGTCATACTTAACTAGTTCCATCATTATGTTCCTGGTTATTGCAGCTAAAGTAAAATCCTGAATCTTACCTGAGTTCAACACTGAAACTACTGTTTGATTATCACATTTTATTAAAATCTGTTTCTCCAGAACTGAAACCATACCAGAACTGCCAACAAGATATTCAACATTTTAAATGTACTATTGAAAAAAATTGACAACAATATAGAATAGGTACTGAACAGACCTGATTAATATATACTGCACCGAGACCTTGCAGACAGGCATCAAGTTCAATGGTAGCCTGTACAGGGCGATGTACATAAAATGCCTTACCATTAAATTGTGGCAAAAATTTTTGAAACCAGTTGAGGTCCCTATGAAAGTTTATATCCAGGTGAATTTGATCCTTGCCAAAGTGACTTCTAAATAAGTCCAACATGCGACCTGAGTTTTTTCGTACAGTAAGATTTATGGCTCCAGTTTTGACATATTTCCAAAACATTTTTATTTCTACTCTGGAACTGAGACTGTGAACTCTTCAGTATCAACCCCGACACCCAGACATGTGACTTTGGTTGCTGGTTGGACTAATTTTTAAAGCTTATATCAAAACCTAATTTTTAGGAGGTTTTGAAGAGTATGAGAAGAGGTGTCTGCTGTGGATATGGTGCCAAATCTAATTACGTCATCAATATAGTTGACGATGGCATGACCTTGGGACTTCATAATGAACCTACCCAGTAAATATTAGAAACGTTTTAAATGGTTTAAACATTTACAAAACGTTTTTAAAACCTATTTAAAACATATCTTATGGTTTTCTACACGTTTCTAAACAAACCTTTACAATGTAATGTTTAAAAAACGTTTTATATACATCCTATACACAAATGTTTTTACTGAAAACGTTACTTAAATGTTTACAAAATAACTCAAGAAGCTAGGTTTGACTGGAAATGTTTCGACTGGAAACGTTGTTTTAAACATTTATAAAATAGCTGAAGAAATGAAGGTTATGTTAGAATTGTTCTTCACCATGGCCCCCTGCAAGGGCCTTCAAAAGAGTCCAGTGGTTCAAACCTATTTTTAGTTTGACAACTAAATTTTTTATTTTTTATGCAATGCAGTGATGCAATTTTTGAACCATTTTTTCCAATGTAGTTTTTACATTTGCTAGAACATTTTTGAACCGAGGAGCAAACAGGTGAATTAAGTGCAATCCTGTTTGTGATTAAAGTTTGAGAACACCTAGAAGCAGTTACTTTTTTACGACCAAGGGCATCATGATCTTGGGGGTCACAATCTGTTTTTGTTTGCATGTTAAGGACTTCTGCATAAGTTTTCCCCACAAATTTAGCACAGTCTGCCCTCCTGTTCACACTTACACCATTGTGATACATGTTATAACATACAATTCTAGATACATATTTTCTTGACAGTTTTGTGGTATTTACAATATTTTCTACTGCACTGTGGCAGTTCCTTACTCATTTTTGACACTTTGACGCTACAATTTTGACATATGACTATGTTCCTTGCCTACTGCAAAAAAAGTTGAAGAAATATGCCTATAGGACAACCCCCCCCCCCCCCCCCCCCCCCGTCTCGCTGTCTTTTCGATGTTGACACATGCCTTTCTGAAAAAATCTACATACAGCTGGTTTTAAATCAGATTTAAACCTAGTGAGAGCAGTGTTTGCACTTTGAGAGGGTAACCGCTGTACATGTGCACGCCTCATTCTTCCAAATTTGAAGGTTTCAGACCATTCAACTTTGCGTTCCTCCATCCTACTTAACAAAACTGCATGGGATGTTATTGCAGATTCCCAACTAAAGTCATTAGCATCCTCCATTAACTCACTTAGGTAATTCCCATTTCCTAAGGGGGATACTTCAAGAAGTAACGGCAGGAAAAGTAAAAATTGCACTAAAGTAAATTTAATAATGAGTAACAGTGTAAAGTGCATTGAAGTTAGATGTGCAAAACTTTTGAAATATGAAGATGCACCTCCTTAGATTGGTTTATAGGAAATATTTGGCTTCTGAACACCAGTTCTTAGCAGACAAGTGAAAAAGAAAAAAAAATTAACTGTAATGTTTGCTGACTGAACAGCAAGATGAAAAAAGCAATTGTTGACGTGGCATATATCTCTCATCACTAAACAGTTGGTAATAGCAAATGAATAAGACAAGTCACTGACAGATCAAGTACCTGGCGTCATTGGTCATTTTGCGACAGGAAGAGATGCTAAAGTGACTGTTATGAGAACACATAAATAAACTTAATGTAAAATTACAAAAGAAAAAGAAGTTGAATACCTTTCAGTCAATCTATACCAACTGAAACAACAACATGAGATAGAAAATGCTCTAAACAAAATCAGCCATTTTCGAGAAAGATTAAAGGACAATAATGTTGTCTTTAAAAATGTGGCAAGTATGAGTACCAAAAATTGACCTTAAAAGATGAAACTTACTGACCTGAGAACATACTTTCAGGTTGAACATATCAGACATGTCCTCCAGCCTTTGGACTCTGAAAGTTGAAGAGGGTCCAATTTTTAGGCAGTCCATTAGTTGATTCTAGTTTTCTAACAAATACCCAACTGATATTTGCAAGTCAGTGAACAGTCTAAACAATGCAGATAAAACAATTATGTAAGTCAAGATTTAGTATTGACTACCAGAGATCCAGAAACTGGTGACATTAAAAGCCAAGATACAATGTAGACCATGTGAGACACTACTCAAAGTTCGTGCTGCTGTTCTACGAAAAAATCTAGTTGCTGCCAATTTGCAAACAAAAGCTTTCTGAAGTGAAGCACTATACTGAGGCACAAGTCTCCAGTTTCGCTGTGAGAACTATGGTGATTTGAAATTCTAAGATATTGCCAAATGAGAGACCTTGATTTACTGAAGGGTGTAATGTAAGAACCACTCATTTGAAGAAGTATATCATTGGCAGACATCTTTTCACGTTTGTTTTCATGAAGTAATACCAAACATTAGAAGAACAGGTGAAACATTATGGTGGTCTTTTGATGTCATATTTGATAGATGTTTGTGTTCACAAGGTCTGTTGATGTTAGTTATCAAAAGGAGGTGGTATCTTTTTGGTGATAGTTTTGCAATTTGAAAAAAAAAATGATCTGAAGCTCACAACAAAGTTCTAGTATTGTCTCTTTGGCCGAGACACTTCATCAATCAGCCCACCAATTAGTCTGTTGAGTTCACTTCACCAGCGGATAGTCATTTGCTCATGAACGAAGTGACTGAAGCAAAAGTGAAGGATAGGCCAAATAGAAATCCAAGAAAGGAGCCCATATTTTGTTTGGCAATGAACTGAAGAACCTAATGCACAACAACAAAAATATCAAGAGGTTCAATGAAGAAGATACCAGGAATCACTTATATTGGACATTTGGTAGTTACAGAAAGCAGTGGTCCTTGCATTTTCTTAATTTTCTGCATGGCAACATGATAATGGATTAGCTGAGAAACCATTAAAACAGCACTAGATTCTCTTTTATCATTTGTGGTAAACATTCCATTCCATCTTCAAACCACAAAACATCTTCCTTACAAAGGGAGTATAGTGAACCATGACTGTTCCTATAGTTAACATACATTTAGTCCTATTTAGAACATATTGAGGGATATTTAAAAATAATCAATATTTTGTTTCTATGATGAACATTGACAGTTGGGACCATATTCAACACACTATTTCGTTTGTTTGAACGTATTTGGCGCCAAAATAAATCTACCTTCAATAGATCTCAATACATGCAGAAAGTCCACCAGTACAATAAAATCTGCATGCAGGCCAAATCTGAATTCCTCAAAGAAAAATTCGGGACAATCACCACAACCCACAAAAACTATGGCGAGTCCTGGGTGATGAAGTCCTGGACTTCAAAAAGAAATTAAAAACCTATCTATTCAGATCAGCATACAATTGCTAGGCATTTACTGTATATTGTGCATATTGTAAAGCGCTTAGTTTAATAGGCGCTATATAAATGTTAATGTAATGTAATGTGTTACACAGAATCCCAGCAAAGATTCTCCCATCTATAAACCCCCCAAAGCTTTTGGCTGACAGATTTGTCGAGTTCTTTACAGAAAAAATTGAAAAAATACACTCAATTTTCTCTACCTCGCTCAATTTTTGACACATCGCCCCAGACTCTCCTTCACCCACATTCGCCTCTTTCTCTGCTGTGACTGAAGAGTAGGTCACCAAAATCATTCAAGACTCTCCCACTAAATCATGTTCCCTTGACCCTTGGCCCACTTTTCTTGTTCTTGAGTTCCTGGATATTCTTATTACCCCATCACCTCAATAATCAACGCCTCTCTAGCACAAGGTACGTGTCCTAATTTCTTTAAGCAGGCCCATGTAACCCCAATTCTCAAAAAATCATCCTTAGACAAGGAAGTTTTCAAAAATTACAGGCCTGTTTCCAATCTAAACTTTATTTCAAAGATACTTGAAAGGGTAGTAGCTGCCCAGCTACAAACTCACCTTGATGAAGCCGGCCTGATGACTGCCTTCCAGTCGGCTTACAGAAAACACCATTCTACTGAAAGTGCCCTCTTTAACATTCATAATGATATTCTTCTCAATATTGCCAAAGGGTCTGTTACAGCCCTCACCCTTCTAGATCTTTCTGCCGCCTTCGATACCATTGATCACACTATACTCCTGGACAGACTTAATGGTTACTATGGAATCAGTGAACTGGCACTCGGCTGGTTCAAATCATACCTGTCGGGAAGGACACACTCGGTCAAGGTAGGCAGCACACTCTCAAATCCTGTTGCCCTTCAGCATGGGATCCCCCAGGGCTCCGTCCTTGGTCCAATTCTTTTTTCCCTTTACACCAACCCAATCAGCTCCATCATTCAATCTCACAGTAGCATAAATTACCATTTCTACACCGATGACACTCAGCTATACATTTCACTCTCTCCAGCAAATTTTTCTCAATCTGTACAAAAACTAAAAAATTGCCTAAACGACATCCAAAACTTCATATTCACAAATAAATTAAAACTCAACCCTGATAAAACCGAGTTCATTTTGATAGGTTCGAAAAACAACCGTAAACAACTCCTTCCTCACTTTCCAATCAATATTCTTGGTAATCAGGTCTCACCAGCACAAAGTGTCAAGAACCTCGGAGTGGTGTTTGATTCCAATTTCACTTTCTCCGACCATGTGTCACAGGTCATAAAGTCCACTAGAGCTCATACAAGAGACCTCTACAGAATACGCCCCCTTCTAGACCTTAAAACATCAGTTCTTTTAGCCAATGCCTTGGTCAGCAGCAGACTGGACTACTGCAATTCCCTCTTTCTATCACTCACAGACTTTGAGCTAAGAAGATTGCAACTAGTGCAAAACTCACTCTGCAGGGTTGTCACCCGTTCCTCAAAATTTTCTCACATTACCCCTCAACTGAAAAAACTCCATTGGCTTCCAGTTAGGTATAGGGTACAATTCAAAATAGGCCTCATTACATACAAAATCCTCAACCAAGGTCAGCCTGTTTACCTAAGAGAACTAATCCACCCCTACACTTCCTTTAGAAATACTAGACGAAGTACCCCTAAACTCAAGTTCCTTCATACCCCCACTTTTGACCGTAGAGTTCATAAATCAATTAAACACTTCTCAAATTCTTTTAGCCACTATGCCCCAGTTCTTTTGAACTCTCTCCCCTTCCAAATAAGAAACAGTCCCTCTGTCGCATCTTTCAGGAAACACCTCAAAACCCACCTTTTCAACTCTAGCTTCCCAACTTAGTCTCCTTCCCTCTCGGTCCCACCCACAAACCTGGTACACTGACCTTGAACGCCCCTCGACTCTTCTTATAAGAAATGATTTTTGTTAACTAGCGCACTGAGTTCCCCTTAGTGGGGAAGATATTGCGCCTGCAAAGCAGTAGATTAGATTAGATTAGATTAGATTAGACTATTTACCAAATTCATGAAGCCTGATGATGTACGATCAGCTAAATCTCTCTCTTCATTCAGAAAGAAATTGAAAACTTTTCTCTTTGCAACAGCATATCCACCTTAGTTTTGTGGTCTTGTCTTGGTCTTTCTCCATGACACTAACCCCTGCTATGTCCCTGGCTTAATGGTTATGGACCTCTTCTTTTTGGTATTCTACACCTTTGAAGTGTTATAAAAGTACTTTTAGAATTAGAATTATATTTACGAACTGAATTTACTTTCACCTTCACTAGACCTTTACTCACTTTTGTTGTCATTTGAATATATTTTTGCACATCCATTATTCTTATTGTCAGCTTTCTGTTCAATACTAGTGTGATTCTAACTTCACTCATTAATGCCCAATCATTGCAATTTTACTTGAATTTCAAACACATGTTGTCAAATTCTGATAGTAACCTACTATACGCCCTAATTGGAAATTGTCATTTCATTTCTTACATTTCAGTAATTAACTCCAAATGACTTGGACTCCAGGAAACAAACCTTTAGATAATTGATTTACCCATAAAATTATTTTTTCTTATTGGAAGACATAGATATGGTAATTTTCTCACTAAAAATTGTGATGCAATGTAGAGGTAAAAATAATGTCCGATACATAGTTACTCACGAGTATGTACTCATGTTATATCGAAATGAACTTTTTCTTTTGTTGATTGCCAAATTTAATATTTACATAAATTGTCACAGTAGTTTTTTGCTTCAACTAAATTAAGATTAGGTGTATTTATGAAAGAATGTCACTGTCACATATTACATATCTCGAATCGCATACATAAAAATGAGCTACAAAATTTGTTTCCTGAAAAAAATGTATCTTGTTATCCCAAACTTTCAGACATTGTTGACTGTATAGTAAATTAAGGCTTTTTGAACTGAAAAATGCCAATTTTTGGACAAAAACATCATTTTCTTCGTATATTTAACTAAGGTTTTAGAGGTGGCGAATTTTAGATTCCTGGCGAATTTTAGATTTCTTACTCTATACATTTGCAAAAAAGACTGCAAACTTCCACAATCTGTAACCAAATCCCAAAAGATTTATTTAAAGCCATCAACACATCCATCAGAATCAACAAATAAAAACCACAAATCAATCTTTCTATGCAGAAATGCTTACAAATGAAGGGTATCGTGCAAAAAGATGGCGCCAACATTAACTGATTGATATACTACTGGTTTCCACAAAGGAAAGAATGTCCTTGATTTTCTTAAACTTTTTTTATTCTCTGAGAAACAGTGATGCATCATTGCAAAGCTTTAGGTATTTAGCTTTAACGTTTTCTTACAGGTAATATTCTATATTGTGTCAAACATTTTTCTTGAAACTGCTTGGTACTCCAACATCAACACCCCGACCCTCAACCCCCTGATCAATTTAGTGCCCAATTATCAGAAAAGTTAGGAAGGCACAGAAGCAACATCAACGATACTAACCTGTTAAGATGCAAAGTGTTTAAATCTCTAAGAGTTTAAAACATTTATGGTTTTAAGAGTCAATATGAAGCATTGAAGTACATCTGTTCGGAAACAGATCTTATAGTCTGAGACTACATCAAATAGTTTAATATAATGTATGAACTGCTTGTTTTAACATTCAACAAAATCATCCTGGAGATGTTTAAGTCCTTGGAGCTGTTCCGACTAAATCTAAAATATTCTATCCATATTAGTAAAATATTTTGTTATGTAAAATCCTATGATAATCTCTGATTCCATTGTGACCAAATTATAAGAAATATTGACACGTTTATGCAAGAAACAATGATTGGCAGGTTTTAGCACCATTTTTTCTACCAAACTTCCCCAAGTTTTAGCACCATTTTTTCTACCAAACTTCCCCAAGTTTTTACCGGACTTCCCCAATATTGTAGTACTGAGTGTATTCTTATTGGTTTTACGACTTGTCTTTTCACTTGTGAAGGTTGAGAGCATAATCATAGCATAAGCATGAAGTCTAATCTAAACTAGTAAGGACGTTTTTGTGCTTAATCTCCATCAGATGACAGGTGATAAGGGAATCATAAACAAATTGGCTCCCAACATATAATACCCTAGTCAAATAATGAGTAATAATGAGTGCTAGTGAAACTTACAGAAACCATGTGTATATTATTCATAATGGAATTGCTTAATTTGATTAGTTTGTTGTTCCATGTATAATCAATTTATAAGTAATGAGCGTGCCTTGCTGTGTATTTTTTGTACAAAAAATAACTTGTTGTTCATAAATCTTAAGTACTTGTCACATAAAGTAAAGCCATATTTGTTGAACTTATATGTTTAACCATATTTATTATTTCAATCTAATCACAATCTTCACATTTTCTATTCATATTAAAACAAATTGTTCATCCGAAAAATGAGAAGAGTACCTTTTAAACTGGTGTCTTTTTTTACTCAATTCTTAATTCATACCAATAATTTGTTCTATAGTATGGATAACCACCAGGTTTCAATTGGTCGGGGGTTTGAGATAGAATTTAGAAAATAATATTAAAAGGGATATTTGAAAAAAAACCTGTGGAGTGTACACAAACGCCTGTTGCTTTTATGTTTTAGGCTTGTGGTTAAACTAGTGCAGTAAGAAATGAAGTATAGATGCAAGGATTTAAGATGTGGCTGCAATTGCTAAAGACAGATCCCATTGTTGAAAGGACAAAAACAGTGTTTTTATCCTGAGAATGGTTGTGAAGGACACTGGTAAATAAATTGTGCTGGTGTCACAAGAAATATTTCCTCAAAGAAAATTTTAGCTGCTTAAAGACATTACCCGCAAAATAAATTTCAACAAGTTGCCACAAATAGCAATTGTTTTGGAAAGAGAGATTGTTGATTAATTTTGCTTTGAATGGTTCCCAGGGCCTTCTGATTACACACAGAAATAAACACAAGTCTAGCTCTTTAACCAGCTGAGCTAAAGGGGAATCCCCATAAGCCAAAGTATAAATAGAACTGATATACGTAAGGATATTACACAATTTAAGCATTTTCAAGTGAAAGTGTAAAAAAAGCAATGTTGGAAAAAGGCATATCATTGAGACACTAGGGTTTCATAAATTTTAACAAATACTGTGTATACATATGAAGTCTTTTGTTTTCAGAATAATGCTCAATATTTATATTGCCAACTTTATACACCCTGTCTAATCTTCTATGATTGATTTTTTAAAGACAAGAGAGTAAATATATAAGTATACAATTATAGCAATCATACTATTTTCTTTTTTACTATTGATAATTCAATATTTTCTCATGGAATTCCCTTCAAGTGAGTGATGTTTGTAACTATTATAGGTCAATCGGGAAAACACTGGTTTTTACCATATTATAGAGAAAACTCATTTAAATAGATTAATGATAACAAAGTATCTGAGTTCTTGAATGAATTTTGTATTTATAAAGCATGAAATTGATGGAAACATCTTCTAAGGCGCTGTTGTCCAAGAAGGGATAATGCAATTGCAAGAAAGAGTGTGATCCCAGAAATTAGTATATGCTATCCCTGAGAGTTGATCCAAATACAGTCTGTGACCAAATGGCACATCATTATAGTTGCAATTTTGCTTTACCATTGCACCAAATTGGGAGAAAGTACTCCTGTAGCCAATGCAGGCTAAGCTCAAAATACATGTTTAGCTGCCCAACAATACAAAAATAACATCCTTTTTGAATATCCTTCTTGTTTTCTTTTGTATAACTTTTTATTAAGAAACTACAGACAATGGATGCACTTTGAAAACATGAATTAGCCATCATGTAGCTTTAGGGCATCTCTTTATGGATGATAATCCTTTACTTTTGCTATTTCTTTAGGCAATAATGCTTTTATCGCCAAGATGATCACTGATATTTGGATGATGGCGTGTTTGAGGCTCCATAAAACGTTGTTAAATTCACATCAAGAAAGCCACATTATCATACATCAAGTTAGGAAAAATGTTACTTCAGAATTGCTTGGCCACGAAACATGTTTATATTTTATCTACTCATAATTTGGAGATCCCTCTATGAATTTACCTTTGGATCATTTATCCTATTTGTGGTTGGTTGACACATTTCCTGAATGAATGGAATTAACCGGGACAAAACACAAGACATACATGCCAGCAGAAGTGACTAATCTGGTTTATATTTAAATTTAAGTTTTGGAGCAACTACAGATCCAAAACAAAAGATAGTACAAATTTGTTCTAATGTATTACTACAAAGGTCATGTATGGACACAAAATCAATGACAAAACATAGCCATGAAGAGGTTTTGTCAATTTTAGTATATAATTGTTGGTTTCTATTCCAGAAAACTTTTTTTGCTTTTTGTCAGTGAATCTGCCTGTGAATCTGCCCAGAATCTATATTCGGGTTAGTTGAACAGTTTGGCGAAATTGTTATGGTCACAAGTACTGAGGAATGTTCCTCTGAATGAGAACATACTCTATTTTTTCACAGACTTGTTCATACTCTTTTTGTTGTAAATCACTCAATAACATAACTCTGGTAAATTCTTATGCATATCTTTGTAGCAAGAACTATTGCAGATCGGTGGCTGGAAATGCTTTCAGACCTAAAAACTTTTATCTGATAGATTTTAGTTTGTTTTATGATCCAACCTCTTGTGCTGTTTGATAAAATCTAAACAACCAAACATTTATTGACTTTACCTTTCGGTTTTATTACATGTCAACCCTTCATGTTTTATGATCAATTTCCCAGTTTATTTGCATTATATAACGCTGTTATTAAAAGCATTGTGTCATAAATACTTTACACAGGTTCTATGGTTACATCTGTTTACAGAAGAGCTATGTTATAGGACTGCTACGGCAGTGTGTTCTCCCACCTTAACCCTATGTTTTATTTAAGATCTTGCTTCAAAATAATAATACTAAGTATGCATGTATGGCAATCACCTAGTTGGTTTTAAGAACATCGAAACAAATGTTTATTATATTATAACATGATTGATGTCACAGTTTTACTATTTTCCTCTTGGATACAACCCATGAATCCAATTTCGAATTGCATGGGGGACAAGTCTTCACAGTTTCCTAGATTCGAACTAATGACCAGTTTATATTAGAAGTCTGAAGTGAGCAAGATTAGAACCCCAAGCTGATAGCATAAATATCCATTAAGGTCCCAGGTCATAGGGGTTAAAGGTCAAGAGTTAGAAGTTCACACAATGATGGTTTGGCCAATTTTATTTACATGTTAGTAAGAAGATAGCCAATATATAATATTTCAAAATTTTAGAAACACCGAGCCCAACTAAAGAGAAGAGGGGATCAAACAGGATAAAGTTGAACAAATGGAAGAAGGGGCAATAGAAGCATTCTGAAGAGTCCACACAAAATAACTTTGCCAAAGCCCATGGGATATCATGTTCTGTAGAGGAATATTGTTGTCAAAAGTGGCCCCAGATCTTCTAAATGTGTGGAAGCCATGGCCCTGTGTGGCGATATTCTTAGTTCTGGAAATGCTTTCAGACATAAATGTTATCAATATAAAGGAAGCTGATCATTTTCCATACCTTCCGTGTATGAGCAGACAAACTGTTTTTGCAACATTGCAACTCAGACTTTCTGAGGCCTCCTCAGATCCAAACTTATACAATCCTTTGTTGTTTGAGGTGTCTTGCGACTCTTAAGCCCAGGACTCTTAGTCCCAGGAGGCCTGGGCTCAATACCAGACCTCAACAAAAATCACCCATTGCTGTCTTAGGAAATCTGTTTTTAGTCTCAGGAGGTCTGAGAAAGCCTCAGACCAGTCTGAGACTCAGTCGATATATCCCCAACAGGATTGGGGTTGAAACCAATCATAAACGTGGCTTAATCGCCTGATAGTGGGGAATGATCGTGACTTGTCTGAGGACATCTGAAGCTTCCCAAGACTTTCTGAGGACGATCTGTGCTTGATCCCACACCTGGATCAAGATACCATTTTCCCGCCCATTTTTTCAGATTTTTTTTCAGAGACTCTCAAGGATTATTTGTCCCAGGACCAATCGCAATTAATCCTTTGGTCAAACAGGGGCATTAGCTGAGTTTGTTGTGATCCTTGGTTAGCCTTGCATCCTCTTGCCCTGCTGCTGAATCTATAAATCATCAACTTTTTCAAAAATCCTTATAACGAATTTAAAGATAAAAGATCACACAATCAACTAAAATATGTTTAGTATACTTCCCTGCCCCATATGTCAATTGCTTTAACTAATATCTCCTCAACTCACCAAGTATAAATGTAGTTAAGGATATTCTTTTGATAAAAGTGTCCAATATCTTTCACTATTGGGCAGTTGTTCTGCTCTGTGATTTTGGCCATATATGGAACTCTTTTTTACACATTTCAAAGAAACACCTTCTACATTTATTTCAACTAAAATGATCACAATGATAAAAAATACACACCAGAAATATAGGAATGAAAAGTGTGGCAGTTACAAATTACAAATTGAGGAATGGGTATAATTTAAATAGGTTATTTGTCTTGTAAGTGTCCAATATTAGAAAATAATACATTGTTATTTACTTGGTCCTTTTTTCTACTATTGGACACTTACTTTGCCATTAACCTATACATAAAACAGGGCTATAACATAATGCTCCCTCCCCCCACTCTGATGATTTTTTTTTTCTTTATTTGGGGTTTAACGTCGCTTTCAACACTGTACAGGTCATATCACGACGGGTAGTTGGAAGGGCAGAGGAAACCAGTACATAGAGTTCGCTAGGGTTGTGTACTGTAAACTGCCGACCAACGGCAAGCAACTACCAGCTTTCCCACTTGAGCCCATGTGGGGATTGAACCCCGGCCTCAGAGGTGGGAGGCGAGAGTGTTACCACTCTGCCACCGTGGCCCCCCCACTCTGATGAAGATGATGTCATATTTGAAACACTGAAAATGTGTGCGACCTTTCAAAATTTGTGTGATGTTTTCAGCACAATAGCATTTAAAGATAATTATGTGTACCATTTTAGTAAGCAAACTTTCACATCAATTTTGGTACATGTTTTATTGCCATATGATTATTGGTACCAATAAAACCTTATATTCAACATTCAAAGCAATTGTTTAGCAAATGCTATTACTGTTAGATACATCGGTACAATAAACAGAATGTAAGATACTTGAATGAGCCATTTCAGGATTTATTGTCAAAAAGCATAACTATGAATGGGTTCCTAGTCTTTCATAGGATTTTTTTTTGTCAATTTTAACCTCAAAATAGAATTATTGATGACCTTTAATGGTATCTAACTTAAACTATGACAGTGCAGTTCAAACAAGATACAAGGCTGGTAACGAAATTAAAAATTCAAGAAAAGCAATTCACGATGCAGACTGTGGCATGATTGCACTCCTGCTGCCTTTGATGTACTGGTGTTAAGTGTGGGGTGCCACCTTAAACTACTATGACCCACTATAAATACATTTGTCTGTTATCAATACAAATGATTCTCTTGGAAAATAGCTAACGACATTTTATGTTTCTTTTAGGCAATTTTTATATGGGCACCAAATGGTTCTATTCTTAGCTTTATTCAATTGTGCTACTCTTGGGTAACCCAATTTCTGTCCAAGGTTCTTAACAACAAAACACTGACCTTCCCTTTAGACATTTTCACATTATTCGTACAATTGGAAAACCTTTAATTTGGACAAGTCCCTGTTTAGGGACACTTTTTCCAGATATAGTGCATTATCTTATTTCTTACAAACTAACCCTCGGTTTTATGCCACAATCTGCCTCATCAGACATAAATGGAGACAAAGTGGCATGCTGGGTGACACTCTCACCGTTCAAGTTCTCAGTTGGATTCCTGTTCTAAACTGAAGTGGGACGGTTGGTAATGTTTTGTCAATGCCCAACGGTTTCCAATGCAGAATACCTTGAACAACTGGTTTGCACTGTTTTCCTCCAACTCTATACTACCAGGTATTAAAATTATATGTAACATAGGTTGCATGCAAGTCTTCCCTCAACATATAATTACTATTTTATTATTTATTTATTTGTTATAGTGACATGCGATTCACAAAAAAAACATGTTTTTAAATAAAATAAAACCAATTGCAAAGCCCCTAATGGGCTTCTCTGTCACTTCAAATTGCCATGTTGACGTTAACCGTTTGCGGGATCATTCAGCCGGAAAATTCTGTAGTAGATTATTCGATTATGTAGAGTAGATTGTTCAATTAAGTGTCAGGGCGCATACGCGAAAGTGAAAGGGGTTGAATTTGGTAGATCAGTATGCCATTTGATTTCTAGAATTTGGATAGACAAGACGTGTTTTATACTTATAATATTTAGTGGCGTGGTGGCCACGTGGTATTGCTGATGGACTTATGATTTTGTATGTGTGGTCACTGTGGATTTTATGTGTTTTATTGGTGCAATTGGTAGTGTGCGAATTTGTCAGTGGAGGAATGCAGAATAAAGATAAGGACAAGGCAAAAATGGCGTCTTCAAAGGCTGACATGCTGACACAAAGTGAAGCAATATCACGCAAGTTGGGGCGCAGGATAATGGCTGTCCAGCTATTCCACAGCGCGAGGACAGAGTAATCACGGACACTATATCAACAGGTGTTCTGGATAAGCTAGCAATGGCAGTGGATGGTGTCACTGAAGCAAGACTTCTTGCATTGGAGAAGGATAAAGCTACCTATGTTATGTCAAGCAGTCAAGAGGACCTGGGTAGTATGAGTGAACCAGTATTCAAAAACATAAGCACTACAGGGGCGAGGCCGAAGACAAGAAGAGTAGTGCAGGTTGCTAGTGACGTTGAACTAATAGAATTGGATAGTGATTCCAAAACTAAGAAAAAGAAACGTCAGGAGAGAAAGAGTGTGCATGTGGTTAAGACGATGAGTCAGGAATATGCAAGTAAATTGAGTCAGAATGTGGACAGAACAGTGATTGAAAAGCGGGCTAAACGGGCAGAAACGATGACGTTGGCTGACGCAGTATTGCTTTCCAAGACAGACGTGGAGGAGTTGAGTGAGATTACGGTGGGAAATATAGCTCAGGCAACACAACCATGGTCTGTGGAAGCACAGGTTACAACGGTGGGACCAAAGCAAGTTGAAGAACAAAAAGACTTAATGGATTTCCTTAAGAAAGATAATCTGCCTTTGGCATCACATGGTCAATGGCAAGACAATGTTAACATACAAGCACAGCAACTGCCAGAGGGACCCAAGGTAGGACCTCAAGAAGCGTGGAAACAAGATCCTCGTATCCAAGCGCTTATAGTGGATAGAATGCAGCAGATTGAGGCAGAAGCGAAGCAAGAGACTATCCAAGGTAAGCGAAAGAGGTCAGGTAGATTTAATACTACAGACAGTTCTAATGCGGTGTCATACAGAAGATATGCTAATGAGAATATTCTTGTGGGGACTACGAAGAGGAGAGTTACGTTTGACGAATTGACGCCGATACAATTCGCATTGGGATTTGTAAAAAATGTGAATGATACCATTGATCCATTAACCAGGCGATTCATGATGGCAGAGTTATATGAAATACTTAAACTGATTGAAGCTACGTCGTGGTCTGTAGCCAAGGGTGCATATATTGTGGTTATGCACGCCATTGAGGATGGAGAGCTTATGTGGCAGGATAGACTGGCCCTGATGCAGTATCGAATGACCCACACACATGCCGCAGCATTTGTGGTGCCTCAGGCAAGGCCAGCTACAACTAAAGTAACCCCAGCTCAAGAGAGACGTCTGATTTGTAAATTTCCGAGAGTGGGGACGTGTCGTGAACTAGGTGACTGTCATACAGACCCTCTCATGGGCTTGATCTACCACCACGATGCTAGCTTCAGGAAGAAATAGGATGTCTGGGACGACCACCAGGTTTTTCATGATGACAATTGCAGAACGGACTTGTATCAATGTTGTATGGATCAGGTGTCTGCTTATCGGTGTAGTGACGGTAATTTTGCTGCTGTTGTGGTGCAACAGTGTCCTATTGTGATGAATGATGTTGTGTGTAGTGCGGAAATTTTTCGACTTCAAGGGGATGAGGGAAATTATGTGAACATTGAAATAAATGATGTGGGGGGATGACATTAAACAGAAACAAGATTATGGGTCACGGGTATCAAGTGCCATGGCTAATAGGTAAGGCAGTTATCAAGTGTGTGAGAATGGAATTTGTTGTCAAGAAATGTGTGTTCATCATATTCCAAATGATGTAGAATGTCAATCAGGTCGAGTGGGCCACGGGATGCAGACATGTGATGAGAGTTACCGACAACACACAGTTTCACAGAAACTTGACTCTAATTTAGTTAAGTTTGGTGTTGACAGTTATAATGACATAAATAAGGGGAACTGATGGGATGGGTACCAGTATCAGAGCAGGGTTTTGATATGCACAAGCATTTGGTGTGGTGATGTGTATCGGGATAACCAAGGCACTGTTGTGCACATAAAATGGGCTAAAAACCTGCAGAGATCTGACCAGTTTCATGTAATTAGGCTACCCATCATTCACACCAGACTTCACATGTGTCCTAGTACGTTGGTTGCAGAATTATTGAAGGTTAATCAGTTCCATAAGCATGCTCCATTAATTGCAGTCAGAGGGGTCCCATTAACAAAGAGAAAGCTGTGTGAGAGGTTACATGTAATTTTGAGGAAGATGGGCTTAGACAAATGCGGTTTAACTTTACATGCATTTCGAAGGTCCGGGGCTTCATTGGCATTTGCGCAGGAAATTCTGCTGGAAGCTATAAGGGCACATGGGGCATGGGCTTCGGATGCAGTGTGGCAATATTTTAAGCACACGGACCAGGTAACAGCGATTGTTCCGTCCGTGCTATGTGAGGTTTTTAAGTAGGTTTGGGCAGTTTTAGGTGGTTAACTCCTATACAATGTAATGTATAGGCATATATATATACAATAAATAAATAAAAAGATTTTCCAAACAAGGCATTTCATTTCATAAGTATTTATTCCATTAACATTTGGACGATGAATGTGCCACGTTGACGTTAACCGTTTTCGGGATCATTCAGCGGGAAAATTCTGTAGTAGATTATTCGATCATGTAGAGTAGATTGTTCGATTAAGTGTCAGGACGCATGCACGAATGTGAAAGGGGTTGAATTTGGTAGATCAGCGTGCCATTTGAATTCTAGAATTTGGATAGACAAGATGTGTTTTATACCCTGCCTCCCTTATTTTAGTATTTTAGGGTACCGTTAGGGTAAGTTTGTTCTGTTGTTGTGTGAGGGTAGTTTTAGGTGGTTAACTCCTATACAATGTAATGTATAGGTATATATATATATACAATAAATAAATAAATAAAAAGATTTCTCAAACAAGGCGTTTCATTTCATAAGTATTTATTCCATTAACATTTGGACGATGAATGACACAGTATGTCATTTGTTGGTTGAAGATGCTACAATTACATATTTGGTTATGTGACACAAATACATTTAATTTAAATGTGGAAAAGTGGTGGTAACAATAATAATAATGAGCGAATAAATATTAAGTTCAACATACAAGAAAACAGAAAATTGTATAAACTTATCTATACTTTGTCTAATATTCCAAGATCTTCCACAGATTCTGTATTACATATGAGGCATGTTCTTTCTACAATGTTAAGTTATGAATCTTTAATGAGGTGATATCTTCCAGTTTCTATCCATAAGGATAATACAATAATTCTAAACTGTGAAAGAAGTGGCATGTAAGACTTAAGATGGTTTGCTGGTTTCAATTGGTTTTAAATGTTTTATAAAGTCTTACCTTTGGCTTTTATTCAACATCTTGCTTGCATTCATGTTCTGCCAGTTGAAACAAATTAGTCTTTGTCTTTCATTATCAACAATTTGCTTCAGATTATGTTCATTATCAAAATTTAGTTTTCTAAAAAAATCCCTTAAAGTTTGGCACAAGCTTGATTGAGTATGTTCATAGTCCCACAGTAATATTGATTTTGTTAGACAATTATTATCCATTTTTATTAATCTAAGATAGATGCAATTTGTGGGTTAAATATAGTAGTAAATGTTTTATATCTAGCATCTTTAAGATGTTTTAATTTGGGTATCGCAGTACCAAATGCCCAGCTCCTGAATCATCATGTGTTTTAATACCATTATTAAAGTTAAGATTAGCATCGAGGTATAATACCATGTGTTTGTAATTTGACAGTATTCAAGTGTAGTACTTCCATACTTAAATTTGAAATTTTATTATTGTTTCCTATAAGGTTTTGAGATCTTTTTCTTTTGGGGCTAGTAAACAATATCATCTACACATGTAAGTACACATGTATTTTGACCATTCACTTTAACATCAATTTTTTTTCCTTTTAGTGGCTCTGCAAGATCATTGATATAAATGCAAAAAAGTGTTGACAAAAGATTATCTACCTGTTTTACTCCTGATTTCACCAGAAACAACATTTTAATTCGGACACACACATAGAACAGTTTTATTATAAAGAGATTGTATAACGTTGTAAATTTTATCATATATTCCATAGCTCAACAGTCAGACATTAATAGATCCCTATCAACCAAATCAAATGCTTTTTGTAAGTCGATACAAGATGCAAATACTAACAAATTGTAAAATCGTTTCTTATTAGGTTGTCAGAGAAAAAAATATGTTCTCGCAAGACCGACCTGAATGAAAGCCATTTTGTTCATCCACTAAGGAGCTGACATATTACAGTACAGTAAAATTCCATTGTTTAATAAAGAAGAGTAAACTTTAGATAAACACAACAGAAGACTGATACAACGATAATTTAATGGTGTACTGGTTTTTTGTTCCACTCCTTGGGATCGGGCTAACAGTTGATTTAAGACAAATGGATGGGACAAGACCGCTGTCAAAACATTTTTGAAAGTACTCTAGAAGTAATACACAGACAAATTTATTTTTTATAACTTATGTTATCCCAACCAGCGTAGTTTCCCAACTTTTTCAACTTCATCATACAAAATTGGTTTCACAAGGTAGACTTATTACATAATTATCACAAAAAAGCAATGCAAGTTTTATAAAGAATAAATTAGAACATATATAAAGTCTTACCTATATATTTTGCCAAGTATATTTTCTCCTTAAAATATAAAAATGGAACCCAAAAGCAATCATCCACAGAACAAAACAAATGTAAGAAAACATATCTCACTCATTTTCATTTTGGTTGAAGCATTTGCTGCTTTTAAGTCAGGATTAGAAAGTTCGGCATTTAGCTCATCATTAGCCTACATTTGACATTTATAACAAACAAACAAGGTGTATCATCTGAGGATATCTTGCACAGTTTGATTGCTCTTCTTTTCCATGTTGACCTTTTGCTTGCAGGTTGTTTGCTACATGTTTTCACCACCTATCCCGAATTTATACTATAAGCAGCTTTTCTCTTGGGTTGTTTGGGCGACCCGGGGGTCAGTCCTCCCCCCCAAGGCTTGATCATATCAGTAAATCAGATTCCACCTGAATACTAGGTTTGGGTACCAGTCTAACTGTTGTCATTGTGCCTGCCAAGAAGTTTTGCTCAGTAACCTGGCAACCTGTAAACAGTTTGAATTCATTGGTGGGGTTCCTCACCTCAGTTCTTTTCCTGGCATTGAACTTCAGTTTGAATTTGACTCTTGAAGGAGAAACATGAAAAACTTTGTTTTGGACTTTTAGTATTTTTATTTTATGTTTTTTATCTGATCATTTTAAAGTTTTAATCTGTAGATAATATAAACAGGACGGTCATTTATCATGTAACAAATTTTTTATCAAAGCACTGCTTTGAATTGTGGAACTGGAGTCTTTATGTGGTGAACTGGCTGAACTTGGATTACATAAGATTCTGTAGTCTTCATGACAACCTCAGGCTTACTGACCAAGAGAGAGAGAGGGACGGTCTAACCTATATTCCTTGTGCATTATTGCCTTTGTTGGCCGTGTAGTTGCAATTTTTGGTCATTTCAAGCCTGACTTTGGCGTGTGGAGTGCGAAATCTTAGGGCTTTGTGCCTTGGTGTATTATATTCCAGAAACAGTGACTTATTAATTCATATCAAATATTGAAGTAGAATGCCTGATCATAAACAACTGTGTAAAACTTGCAAGGGGAGGCATTTGCCGCCCACAGGCAAGAAGTGTAAGCTGCAGAAGAAGCACCACCAAGTTGAAAGTGACAATGAACTCTTAAGTGATGCTGCCGTTGCAGGACATAGTTCTGCCACCCAGGCTGCACAGGGAGCGTCTGGGGACGGACAGCTGCAATTGGAGATCATCAACATCTACAGCGGATGACAGAGCGGCTGGACCACGTGGAGGAGCGGTTGGCGACAACACCTGGCACAGCAGCACCAAAGTCTCCTGAGTTAAGTAGTGACAGTTTTTTGCAAAGAATTAAACCTAGTAAAAAACAGAGAAAAACCCCAATTGTAAATGATTCGTCCTCAGAGGAAAGTGATTGTCCCTCGTTAGAAGTGTTAAAATCACAATTGTTACAGAAAAGGGTTGACAAAAGGTTAAGGGAGTTGAACCACAGTTCGCACTGTCAAGGTAAAGAAAAGTTTAAATCTATGAGGGGTGGTACTGTTGAAGTGCAAGTAAAACGTAAAGTGCATTGGCCTCATGAGGCCATTCTGGGGGGGGGGGGGGGGTTACACGTCAACGTGTAAACTATGATCAGTTGTCCCTGACCCAGTGGGTCCAGGGCTTTTGTAGGAACATTCTTGAAGAAAGTAGTAGTGATAGAAAAGATATAATGGTGTCATATTTGGCTGACCTTATGGAAGATGCCACGGATTTCACCTGGCAGGGGGCGAAAGCAGCACATGCCGTATTAATGTGTGAAATGAAAAGGGGCACAGTTAAGTGGGAGGATGGTGATCGAATTGATCGCATTTGCAGGGCTCATGCTCAGAAACACGTCGCTCATAGGCCAAATTGGGGTAAACAAGACACCAACAAAAAACCTTGGTTCTGTAAAAATTATCAGAGCAACACATGTACCTTTGCAAAAGACCATGAGACAAATGGCAGACTTCACAGGCATATTTGTGCCTACTGTTTGAATCTTGGCAAGCAACTTACCCATCCTGAGAAAAGTTGCATCACAAAGCAGCAGCAAGTAAAAAATGAGCAAACAGCTGCCCATCATTAGGGTGGAGCAGCTGTAGTAAAAATGATGTAAATGTACCTATACAGAACTGTAGGGATACTGGTCATGCTAAGCGATGTACAGGTCGTCTAGCTGACACAACTAATGTGAGGACCCTTGATTCACGTTACCTATGTGAAGCCAGTGTTTCCAATGCTGCTTCGACTGGTTTACAGTGTCAGGCTGAGTTGGTCAAGTACAGCACTGCTGCTGGTGGTGTGTCACGTAACTTATGTGAATCCAGTAGGGTGAGTGAGGTCTCAATGGGAAGCAATGCTTCACATGGCCAGAAATGTGAAACCGCCACAGGTGAAATGTTTACAGCAAATGTTAGTAGTAAAAATTACAGAGTCAGATTTGTCTATAATTCTAGGGTAGTCCCTAGTCAAGTAGATTCCTTGCTGGCTAGAAAGCCTGCAATTGATAATGTCAAATGTCAAAATGTCCTTGGCAGAACTATTTGGGCCAGTGCCAATTCTGCCAATGTTACTGGTCATAATTGTGAGTCAGGCATTAAAAAATGCCATAGTAAAATTGTACAGTCGGTTCCCAAAAATGACCCAAATGTCGGGGGTTGTGATGAAACTGTCAACCCAGTGGCTGCCACTGGTGGGGGGCGTCGACGTGATCAGGCTGATACTGCTAAGGTTATATCCCTGCCTCATTCCCCCGACCATACCCAAAATGACTCGGATCCGGAATCAGAGTATCCGGTAAGTGTGACTCCTGCCATAGGCATTGGCATTGATTCGGGTAAAGTCCTCATTTATAATGTCAATGGTGTTGATGACAAGTTTGCAAGTTCAATACTCCACGCTGCCCAATTTCGAAAGGTGGGGGTGGGTAATATGCATGTTAACACTGAAATACATAAAAAATGGCATTCCCAGTCAAGTTTTGACTTCGGTTACATTCCAATTGATGAACAATGCATGCCACAGACTATGGAAACTAATGAATGGGGAAAGGGTTCCCCCTGGGACATGCATGGTCTTGTTAGAGCCACTGGTGTTCCCAATTTCATGAAAGCTAGAATTCCTATCAAATCACAACTGAATGTTCAAGCCTGGAAAGACAACCTACAAGACTATTGGGACCAGCAGTTGTGTCAACTGGTGGAATTCGGTTTCCCTCTTGACTTTAACAGAAAATGCGACCTCAAGTGCAACAAGGGCAATCACAAGTCTGCCCTAGAGTTCCCTGGGGATGTAGATGCTTATATAGCAGAGGAGCTTGAGTTTGGTGCTATCTTGGGACCGTTTAGTGAATCTCCTATTCCTCACAGTCACTCTTCACCATTCATGACCATGGCAAAGCCCAATTCCGACAGACGTTGAGTGATAATTGACCTCAGTTGGCCCCTAGGGGCTTCTGTCAATGCTGGTATTGACAAGGATTCATATCTTGACAGCAAATTTTGCCTTACCTTCCCCACAGTGGATCATATCACTGATGAGCTCAAAAAACTGGGTCGTGGCATTCTGTTGTATAAGATTGACGTCTCGCGTGCATTTCGTCACGTCAAAGTAGATCCAGGCGATTATGACCTGTTGGGGCTTGATTGGCATGGGCGTTACGTCGACACGTGCGTTCCATTCGGGACACGTCACGGGAGCCAGATCTGCCAACGACTCAGGAACGGCGTCAGGTACGTCATGCGTTAGAAAGGATATGACATTATTGACTATATTGACGATTATGTCGGCGTCGGCGTTCCAAGCATTGCGTCAGCGTCATTTTCTGCTCTCATTGACCTCATGGGTGACCTTGGCTTAACCATAAGCCAGAAGAAGTTGGTTCCCCCTTCGACGCAAGTCACCTGTCTGGGCGTTCTTATTGACACAGTTAAAGGAACTATCTCTATACCACCTGACAAGTTGCAAGACGTCACGTCAACTGTGCTTCAATGGCTTTCGCGTGACGTTGCGTCGAAGCGTGACCTTCAATCCATACTGGGTCTCTTATTGTACGTACACAAGTGCATCAAGCCTGCGCGTATTTTCCTAAATAGAATGTTTGACCTACTCAGATTTGCCCACAGCCGTCAGAAAGTGACGCTCACCTTTCTATAATGGGGTGTCACTATATGACCACAGACCCATTGACGTCTCCCTGGAGTTGGATGCTTGCCTCACAGGCCTGGGGGGTCATTCTGGAAACTTCATTTACCATCTCCCTATCCCCATGGGTTACAGAAATTGGACTATTGTCCACTTAGAGATGGTCAATATCCTTGTGGCAGTAAGGCTTTTCCATCAGCAGTGGGCGTCCAAAAAGGTGTTGATACATTGTGATAATGCTGCTGTCCTGAGCGTTCTCAAATCTGGCAGGACCAGAGATCCTTACTTGGGCGCATGCGCGCGCAACGTGTGGTATGTCGCCGCTACGTCAGACATAGATTTGCAATACACCCATGTTAGGGGTGTCGACAACAAGGTGGCAGATGCCTTGTCCAGATGGCGGGGCACTGTAGATCAGTGGCAGCTGCTGGATTTGCATGTGCTACACCCAGTGTGGCTCCAGGTATCCCACGAATTGCTGGAGTTAGATCCAGAGTTGTAATTTTAGTCATATTGTGTATTGTATTATGTGTCTACATGTGAGTGTGTAACGGCTGTAGGCAGGCTCTGCCTGTTAATTTTTATTGATACTGAGGGATGCTATGCTTTGTGTTTTAGATATTGAAGCAATGACGTCACTTTCTGCCAAAGCCACATCAAGACTACATGAGGCCTTTCGCCCCAAGATGCGTGGGGCTTACCTTAGCATGTTCAGAACTTTTGTAGCCTTCTGTATTTATATTAAATGTGCCTTGGCAAAAGTTGATATACAAGTAGTCTTATCTTTCTTAGAATGCTTAGTTATGAATGGTTGCTCAACTTCAATGGTTGAGAATCATGTGTTGGCCATAAAGGCCCATTTTGTCTTACATGATTTGTCGTTTGGGGTGTTTGATCATCCAAAGTTAAAATATTTCCTGAAGGCCCTCAGAATAAACAGGCCATTATCAGTGAAGTCTCACAACATTATCTCCCTAGATACATTGGCCCTCATCTCATCTGCGTGTAAAGATTTCTCATCAGGTGTAGTGTACAGAGCTGTATTCCTAGTGGCCTTCTTTGGCTTTTTTAGGCTATCGAATTTGGCTCCTCATGCCATCTTAAGCTTTGATGAGACTAGACACCTAACTGGCCATGATGTATTATTTACAAAACACTTTGTGAAAGTCCTGTTAAAGTGGACTAAAACCATTCAGACTAGAGATCGAGTCCAATGTGTAACACTTCCTAGGCTTCATGACAAGCGTATTTGTCCCTATGCAGCTCTAAAAGCTTTATTCAAGACTTACCCTATGTCCTCAAAGTCATCACTCTTTCAAATCAGCACTACACAGGGTTACACCACATTGACTGACTCTAGAGTGCGTAAAACCTTGAAGAATATTAATCAGTCTTTGGGTTTGAACCCAAGTTTCCATACATTCCATGATTTTAGAAGGTCGGGGGCCACATTTGCCTACAACTCTCACATTCCCATCCAGGAGATTAAACGACATGGTACTTGGTCGTCAGACTGTGTCTGGCGTTATATCCAATCCGACCACTCATCTGGGGAGAGTTTAGCTGGCACCTTGGCTTCTACTATAAATGCTTTATAAGCTCCTACCTGTGGTCTTGGGTTTGAGGGTTCTTCCTATGTTATATTATGTCACTTTTTGCCAAAACATGTTACAAATTCATTCACATTCTTTTAACTAGTAGTCTTTTTAATGTAAACTCTGGGGGTCCCTTCCTCTTCAGCAGTCTAGGGGGCTTTGACCTTTGTGTGACCTCGGTCTAAATTTGCTATGCATTACCTCTTTGGTTATACATATGTCCCTCTTAACTAATCTCAAAGCCTCCCCTTCTGCTGGGGTTCAAGGTCACCTCAGGGGTCAGGTCAAGTCAACTGTCAGGTTGATTTATCAAACTTGTCATCATTTCAGGGCTGTCTTCTTGTACTAATTTCTCTGTGCAGCCCACATTACTATTAATTAAAGTTTTTCATCAATTCAGGGCTGTCTTGTTATAGTAATTTCTCTGTGCAGCCTATATCAGTATTTTAACTATCATCATTATGGTATATTTATAACAAAGCTTTTTATATACGTACTTTTAGTTTACCTGTAAATAGCATTAGTATTAGTATTGTATTTACAAAATTTTTACAGTAATTTCTTATATATATTAATAAAATGGTACCCGCAGTTGTTTGTCTGTCTTGGGGGGTTGGGGACTGTTGTGTAGAATTGTCGCTTAGATCTTGCAGAAAGTGGGAGTTGCATTGGACACTGTGGCCCTTACAGGGAGTTAGGATGCTTTATTATAGCACCACTTGCATATAACTATTGCTTCATAATGCAATAGTTTTTTATTATCCACCACAAGCCACATTTGACCTAAATGACAAGTCATACAGAGTGGGATATGTTTATGAGTGTGGCTCTGCAAAGTTACCTGCTACATTATTTTGGGTGTACTTTAATTTTTACTTGTTCCGATCCCAAGCAAAAAAGCAATTTACTGGGGGGTGCTATTCTTGTGTCAAGTAATTTGTGGTCAACCAATAGAAATTAATCTCATGATCAAAGTCAGCTGAATATAAGGTTTGGTATATTAGAAAAGGGAATCGATTTTTTACCCGAAAAAACATGTTAAGTGATTCCCTGGTGATGTGTTCTTATACCCCTTTCACACACAGGCAGAGTCCCCCTTTGTAGGGCTGAATTGGTAAAGCATCCCTGTCCTTGGAGCACCAACTGACGTTTGTTTGCAACAGTGGTGAGCCATCCATTACCTTGCACGTCCCACGGAAATTTCAAAATCTTCAACCCTATGACTCTGGGATCAGTTCTGAAAGTCATAGGGATGTAGAAAAAGGCACAAAAAAACCATAGTAGGTTCAAAAACCCCTGACAGGATGTTACAATTACCAACAGCATGCGATGACTTCATTGAAAAGATGTAGGGTCGGGCACATTTCTTCCACAACCAGTCATGGAAGTAGTAAGACATGCCCTAAACTCGTAACAGGCAAGCCAGATCTCAAACAGACCAGCCGTAAATACAAACAGACAAGCCAGGACCATGTTCAGGACCCATCACAACAGGATTGATTGATTTTAGAGGTCGGTATCCATAGTAGGGATCCAGAATCAGGATCCATATCGTACCACTCCATATATAAACCCCTCATTACATGTGATGAACCACTCATTTCAAACTGTAAAGATGACAGCTACACATCAAGAGGAACTGTTTGAGAAGTTGAGGGTGCTTTGGTTTTTATTGATGTTATGTTATTTTTTATGATTTCAAGGAGACAACATAGCCAAGCACCTGCCCAGCCAGCATCACCACCACAGTCCCAGCCCCCACCACATAGAAAGAGGAAGCAACAGAATCCATGGGTTATGCCCTGGATACTACATAGGGAGGAGTGAGGATGCTACAAAACACTCTTGGGTGAGTTAATCACAACTGACATACTAGATTACAGGAAATCATCAGAATGCCACCTGCCTTTTTTGATTTAATTGAAGAAAGAATTTACCACTGCCTCAGGAAGTCACCCACAAATTTCTGGAAGCCACTAGAAGTTGGTTTGAAACTGGCGCTTACATTGAGACACTTGTCTACAGGAGAAAGCTACACTTCACTGTAGTAACATTGGAGGATTGGCAGAACTATCATTTGTAAATTTGTCCCCAATGTGTGCAGAGCCATACTAGAAGAATTGAATTTCAGCATGAATATTTGATCTGTCCAACAGATACTGAAGAGTGGAGGAAGATCAAGGAGAGATTTAGAAACAGATAGAATGTCCCCATGCTGTCAGTGCACTATATGGCACACATATGGCCATGAAGAAAGCTAAGAAGTCAGGCAGTAAATATATCAGCTACAAGGGTTACTTCTCCCTGGTACAGCTAGCATTGGTCGATGCAGAGTACAAGTTCCTGTGAGTAAATGTGGGGGCCAGTGGTTCTTCATCTGATGCACAGATATTCAATTGTAGTAAACTGAGAAGGAAAATTGAGAACGGCACCTTGGGGCTTTCACCACCAGAACCACTTGGACCTGGAGGGCCAAATCTACACTACTTCCTGTTACGGGATGATGCCTTTGCCCTCATGCCTTGGCTGGTCAAGTCCTACAGCAAAAGACAACTGAGGGACGAGCGAATAGCAGAGAATAGCCAACTACAGGATATCCAGGGGCAGGAGGGTCATTGAAAATGCTTTTGGAATATTAGTTGGAAGGATCAGGGTACTGCTGACCACCATGGAGCAGCGGCCAAAAGTTGTGAGGGACATAGTGTCAGCATGAGTGGTACTACATAACATGCTAAGAACCCATCGGGGGGGGGGGGGGAGCAGACAGGCCACCCACCCCAGCAGACATAAAACCACCACAGGCTGACCAGACGGAGCAGGGACAGAATGATAACTTTAGATACCCACTGAGGGAGGCCAAACATCAATGGGACCTACTGAAAGATTACTTCAATAACCTAGGGGCACTGACTGGACAGGAAGAAAGGACTTAAGAAGACGGAGGGAAGAACAACCTGTCACCTATCAGTCCTTTTTAGGACTACCCAAATATTCCAAAAACTTTTATTTTAATGGTGTCGCACAAATAGTAAACCAAATTGCAAATAATTCTTAGCCCAATACAATTTTAACCAAATTGACCCCATTTTTCACCTATATCCTAAGCAATTTCACACCTGCAATTAATCACAAACATTTAAAGATTTAAACCCAGGTCCTCAAATGTCAAAGTTCAAACCCTACACCCACATTTTTTATTCGGAATTTTAAATTGAATATTTTTTTTTCAATTCTACCTACAGTTTTTGTTTCAATAATTTAGAATGAATTTCACCCGAAAATAAAGTTTCCCTTACACTATAAATTTAAAAGGAATTCTTTTCTTTTGCAATTACAACCTCAACATGTTGGAAGAAAGGACTTAAGAAGACGGAGAAACTATCTCTGAAAAGAGACACTCACAATGGAGTGTCACTGAACTGGGGAAAGATTAAGTCAATCAGTCATAAGTCATATAAGGGCCTTTTTGGTGGGACTTAATGCAGGCTAATCTGCTAATTTGGGCTGACTGCTGGCTTGACTGGCTGGGAGGTCTTGCTTGTTCTTGCTGGGTGATAGTTGACACTGGCCATGGTGCTGGTTGAAGTTGAAGGGGTAAAAATGGTTGTAGTGTATCAATCTGCTGGTACGGTATTATGCTTGGAATGCTTCCAAAGAGACTTGATAACCCAGAAGTGCTGTGTTGACTGTCTTCATGTTGTCCAGAGGAGATAGATGGCGGGTTAAATGTCTTCAGTTGTCTGGAAGGCCCAGGCTGCTGGTCATCCACAACAATGAAAGATGCAGGCTGTGATGATGCTGATGCTGATCTCTGTGATTGTTGAACTTTGGCAATCACAGTTGGCTGTTGTGGTGCTGCCATCTGTGTTGGCTGTACTTTTGGTGTGGAGACTTGCTGTTTATCCAGTATCATGGGTATGTATTCAAGTCCTGCTGTGGCGTGTGTTTCTTCTGCAAGTTGAAATGGCATGACCTGTTGAGTTGTTGTGAACTGTCTCTTGTGTTCTTTGGCCTTGTTCTATGTTCCACTAAGAAGTTTTACTGTCTCATTCCTGAAAGTCTGGGGGTCCCTTCCTCTTCAGCAGTCTAGGGGGCTTTGACCTTTGTGTGACCTCGGTCTAAATTTGCTATGCATTACCTCTTTGGTTATACATATGTCCCTCTTAACTAATCTCAAAGCCTCCCCTTCTGCTGGGGTTCAAGGTCACCTCAGGGGTCAGGTCAAGTCAACTGTCAGGTTGATTTATCAAACTTGTCATCATTTCAGGGCTGTCTTCTTGTACTAATTTCTCTGTGCAGCCCACATTACTATTAATTAAAGTTTTTCATCAATTCAGGGCTGTCTTGTTATAGTAATTTCTCTGTGCAGCCTATATCAGTATTTTAACTATCATCATTATGGTATATTTATAACAAAGCTTTTTATATACGTACTTTTAGTTTACCTGTAAATAGCATTAGTATTAGTATTGTATTTACAAAATTTTTACAGTAATTTCTTATATATATTAATAAAATGGTACCCGCAGTTGTTTGTCTGTCTTGGGGGGTTGGGGACTGTTGTGTAGAATTGTCGCTTAGATCTTGCAGAAAGTGGGAGTTGCATTGGACACTGTGGCCCTTACAGGGAGTTAGGATGCTTTATTATAGCACCACTTGCATATAACTATTGCTTCATAATGCAATAGTTTTTTATTATCCACCACAAGCCACATTTGACCTAAATGACAAGTCATACAGAGTGGGATATGTTTATGAGTGTGGCTCTGCAAAGTTACCTGCTACATTATTTTGGGTGTACTTTAATTTTTACTTGTTCCGATCCCAAGCAAAAAAGCAATTTACTGGGGGGTGCTATTCTTGTGTCAAGTAATTTGTGGTCAACCAATAGAAATTAATCTCATGATCAAAGTCAGCTGAATATAAGGTTTGGTATATTAGAAAAGGGAATCGATTTTTTACCCGAAAAAACATGTTAAGTGATTCCCTGGTGATGTGTTCTTATACCCCTTTCACACACAGGCAGAGTCCCCCTTTGTAGGGCTGAATTGGTAAAGCATCCCTGTCCTTGGAGCACCAACTGACGTTTGTTTGCAACAGTGGTGAGCCATCCATTACCTTGCACGTCCCACGGAAATTTCAAAATCTTCAACCCTATGACTCTGGGATCAGTTCTGAAAGTCATAGGGATGTAGAAAAAGGCACAAAAAAACCATAGTAGGTTCAAAAACCCCTGACAGGATGTTACAATTACCAACAGCATGCGATGACTTCATTGAAAAGATGTAGGGTCGGGCACATTTCTTCCACAACCAGTCATGGAAGTAGTAAGACATGCCCTAAACTCGTAACAGGCAAGCCAGATCTCAAACAGACCAGCCGTAAATACAAACAGACAAGCCAGGACCATGTTCAGGACCCATCACAACAGGATTGATTGATTTTAGAGGTCGGTATCCATAGTAGGGATCCAGAATCAGGATCCATATCGTACCACTCCATATATAAACCCCTCATTACATGTGATGAACCACTCATTTCAAACTGTAAAGATGACAGCTACACATCAAGAGGAACTGTTTGAGAAGTTGAGGGTGCTTTGGTTTTTATTGATGTTATGTTATTTTTTATGATTTCAAGGAGACAACATAGCCAAGCACCTGCCCAGCCAGCATCACCACCACAGTCCCAGCCCCCACCACATAGAAAGAGGAAGCAACAGAATCCATGGGTTATGCCCTGGATACTACATAGGGAGGAGTGAGGATGCTACAAAACACTCTTGGGTGAGTTAATCACAACTGACATACTAGATTACAGGAAATCATCAGAATGCCACCTGCCTTTTTTGATTTAATTGAAGAAAGAATTTACCACTGCCTCAGGAAGTCACCCACAAATTTCTGGAAGCCACTAGAAGTTGGTTTGAAACTGGCGCTTACATTGAGACACTTGTCTACAGGAGAAAGCTACACTTCACTGTAGTAACATTGGAGGATTGGCAGAACTATCATTTGTAAATTTGTCCCCAATGTGTGCAGAGCCATACTAGAAGAATTGAATTTCAGCATGAATATTTGATCTGTCCAACAGATACTGAAGAGTGGAGGAAGATCAAGGAGAGATTTAGAAACAGATAGAATGTCCCCATGCTGTCAGTGCACTATATGGCACACATATGGCCATGAAGAAAGCTAAGAAGTCAGGCAGTAAATATATCAGCTACAAGGGTTACTTCTCCCTGGTACAGCTAGCATTGGTCGATGCAGAGTACAAGTTCCTGTGAGTAAATGTGGGGGCCAGTGGTTCTTCATCTGATGCACAGATATTCAATTGTAGTAAACTGAGAAGGAAAATTGAGAACGGCACCTTGGGGCTTTCACCACCAGAACCACTTGGACCTGGAGGGCCAAATCTACACTACTTCCTGTTACGGGATGATGCCTTTGCCCTCATGCCTTGGCTGGTCAAGTCCTACAGCAAAAGACAACTGAGGGACGAGCGAATAGCAGAGAATAGCCAACTACAGGATATCCAGGGGCAGGAGGGTCATTGAAAATGCTTTTGGAATATTAGTTGGAAGGATCAGGGTACTGCTGACCACCATGGAGCAGCGGCCAAAAGTTGTGAGGGACATAGTGTCAGCATGAGTGGTACTACATAACATGCTAAGAACCCATCGGGGGGGGGGGGGGGGGAGCAGACAGGCCACCCACCCCAGCAGACATAAAACCACCACAGGCTGACCAGACGGAGCAGGGACAGAATGATAACTTTAGATACCCACTGAGGGAGGCCAAACATCAATGGGACCTACTGAAAGATTACTTCAATAACCTAGGGGCACTGACTGGACAGGAAGAAAGGACTTAAGAAGACGGAGGGAAGAACAACCTGTCACCTATCAGTCCTTTTTAGGACTACCCAAATATTCCAAAAACTTTTATTTTAATGGTGTCGCACAAATAGTAAACCAAATTGCAAATAATTCTTAGCCCAATACAATTTTAACCAAATTGACCCCATTTTTCACCTATATCCTAAGCAATTTCACACCTGCAATTAATCACAAACATTTAAAGATTTAAACCCAGGTCCTCAAATGTCAAAGTTCAAACCCTACACCCACATTTTTTATTCGGAATTTTAAATTGAATATTTTTTTTTCAATTCTACCTACAGTTTTTGTTTCAATAATTTAGAATGAATTTCACCCGAAAATAAAGTTTCCCTTACACTATAAATTTAAAAGGAATTCTTTTCTTTTGCAATTACAACCTCAACATGTTGGAAGAAAGGACTTAAGAAGACGGAGAAACTATCTCTGAAAAGAGACACTCACAATGGAGTGTCACTGAACTGGGGAAAGATTAAGTCAATCAGTCATAAGTCATATAAGGGCCTTTTTGGTGGGACTTAATGCAGGCTAATCTGCTAATTTGGGCTGACTGCTGGCTTGACTGGCTGGGAGGTCTTGCTTGTTCTTGCTGGGTGATAGTTGACACTGGCCATGGTGCTGGTTGAAGTTGAAGGGGTAAAAATGGTTGTAGTGTATCAATCTGCTGGTACGGTATTATGCTTGGAATGCTTCCAAAGAGACTTGATAACCCAGAAGTGCTGTGTTGACTGTCTTCATGTTGTCCAGAGGAGATAGATGGCGGGTTAAATGTCTTCAGTTGTCTGGAAGGCCCAGGCTGCTGGTCATCCACAACAATGAAAGATGCAGGCTGTGATGATGCTGATGCTGATCTCTGTGATTGTTGAACTTTGGCAATCACAGTTGGCTGTTGTGGTGCTGCCATCTGTGTTGGCTGTACTTTTGGTGTGGAGACTTGCTGTTTATCCAGTATCATGGGTATGTATTCAAGTCCTGCTGTGGCGTGTGTTTCTTCTGCAAGTTGAAATGGCATGACCTGTTGAGTTGTTGTGAACTGTCTCTTGTGTTCTTTGGCCTTGTTCTATGTTCCACTAAGAAGTTTTACTGTCTCATTCCTGAAAGTTGAAAAGTCTCACTCTTCCAGGTGTTCAATCTCAGAGTAGAAATAGTTGCAGAATCACTGTATTGGATTGGGAGTAGTATCCTGACTTGCACCCAAGAAACTGAAAATCATCGACCTCATCTGCTGGAACTGATCTAAAACTGGATCTTCAGCAGTGGTAGTGGCGACAACAGCTGGTCAATGTGAAGGGCTTGTGGTTGACGGTTGATAAGTAACACTGAAGTCACCACTGCAGCTGTGGCCCCTGAAGGGCTCAGTGGTGACTTGAACGCAAGTTTAGAAATTCCCATCCTACTGATGTGACCTCATAGAAAACTAAACTGTCTGTCAACCAGGTCTGTCTTTTGGTGCTCTTCACTGCAGCTTGTCCTGACTTCATGTGAGTAAGCTTGCCATATCTAGTATGTTGAGTCTCGAACCACTTCTTGACAATGTTGACAGATAAATTCCTGGAAGCTGCTAGTCTTTCTCAGAGTCCCTCCTTCCTCTGCTTGTCTTTGAACTGTGCGTATGTGTTGTTGTAAAGTTCCTCGTGCTGTTTAATGAACTCCGCAATGGCCTCTTTGTCAGAATCACTCAGGAAAATAGACTTCATTTGCCCCTTCTTCTGCCTGGATTGAGTGGCTTCTGGATCAGTATCTGTGTCTGTTAGAGGTCGCTTTTCTGTGCTTTCCTCGGTCTCTTCCATCTGCTCGGTCTGTTGTATCCTCTCTTTCCATCCTCTCCTCCTGCTCTTTGCTTCTCCTTTCTCCCCCCCTCTCTCTTCTTCTTCTCTCTATATTCTCAGCAGTATCTCCTAACTCAAACTGTGGTTGACAATCTGTAGGTGCTTCAATCTTTCTCTTTCTGCCCCTTGGCATGCTGATGAATTATATGTACAGCTTCTTCGAATAACAAAAATCTTAAACTTAAAAGTGAAACTGCAGAGGCAAGTTTCACTCCCAGCCGGTCCAGCCTAACTCAAAACTAATTTGAAAAAAAGTAAAACTTAAAACTGAAAGCTGCACACATCTTGTCTCTCGACAGTCATAACCCAAATGAATGAAGTGCGTTTGCCAACTCGCCCTTTTATAGCCACAGATTTGAAAAAATATTACGGGCTTGTCGGTTAAAGTACCTGGCTTATCTGTAGTTGTAACAGGTCTGTCGCTTACTGTTTATAGCTTGTCTGTTTCACTTCATGGCTTGTCGGTTATGAAAAGTTCCTGACTGGACTGGAAAACTTACAGGCCTGTCGGGAACACTTTCAGACAGGCCCGCAAAAGTTACCGACTGTACAGTTATTTTTCCAACACAGTCTGTTTGTCATCACATACAGTCTGGATCACCATATTTGGGACAAGCCGGATGCATGATACAGACAGGCCTGTTGTATTAACTGACAAGGTGGGAAGTGTAACTGACAGGCTGTTAAGTTAACCGACATGCATTTCGCTAGGTAGATGTAGTTAGGGTCTGTTACAAGGGTCAGAAACGATGGTAGAAATATAAAACATGTTTGATATTTCACCGACTCTTCTCACTAAGCCTGGAAACTACAACTGACTGTAACAGAACATGTAAACATTGGTCCCGACTCCCAAAAAGACATACTTATCGACTGGTCGGCTCCAGTGGAACACACGCATATAATTGACAAAATATTTTTAAACTACAGTGATACTGACTAGAAAAGTTAAAATAATCACATATAATTAAACATCTAATACCCCAAAGCACATTTCAACATCCTTCCTACCCTTTCCTGCATTTAATCTCTCTACAATGAAGAACCTTGACCAGTGTCCCTTTTATAATACTGGTGAATACACCACCTTTCAATTAATTAACTTCTGGTTGTGTTGTATCTATATATATTTCACACACCTAACCTCACATCCCTTTCACCATTCTAAGTACTTAATCCATCTACAAACAAGACCCTACCCAGTGTGTCTCTTTTAGAATTACTGGTAATTGCAATCCTCATTCAATTAAACGCTGTTATCCACTAGTAGCTAATCCCTCTTCACAATGAGCCTGTGTGTTTTGCATTTTATTTTCCAATTAATATATTTTTTTATTGTTCTGTGATACACTACCGTTTTAACATGTGGGAAATCAAAATATCTATGAAAACTTGGGGCTCAAATATAGGCTTAAAATGTAAGAGCCAAGTAGCAGTGAATATATCTGTTGTTTTAATACAATGATTTGGTATGATTGGTCTGTGACTAGTAAATAACAGAAGTTAAATGCAATTAACATTTATACCTTAAGAAACAGTCCATATGAATGGCATCCCCCTGTGTCTTCTTAACAGTTGTTCATTCGATGGTGATTTATAAATCAAGTTTAAGTAATCACTTGATTGGATTACCCCTAGTGTTAGGAATAAAGAAAGAGCTTTAATTATAACAAAGAAAAGAAAATTGTGTAGGAATAAAAGTGTTTTAAGACTTTTTTTAATTGGGGAGCTTTTGAAAATTGACCATCAAAATTGCATTATAAAGATTATACAACCAAGACCGGTGACCCTCCTATTGGGTCAACTCTACCATTATTTTTGCATAATGGAGAGTTAACAATACATTATTTTCTAACAGTAAAATGTGGTGTAGTTCAGTGGGCAGTCTATCAAGAACGAAAGTATATTTGTCAATCATCCTTAATACAATGCATTCAATAGTGAATTGTTTTCACTTTTTATATTAGTTCAGTTGGTATATTTATAGTCTTTTGAATTCTGCATGATATTCACAGTGCATGGAAAATACCTCATGGAAAAGTACTACCTGGAAAAAATACTTCTTGACAAATAAAAAAAATAAAAAAACAAGCACTTTAATTCATAAAGTTGGACTTTTTTTAGTCTTAAATTTTTTTTACAATATGACTTTACAATAACTGTCTGTGTATGTAATTGCAAGATTAGTCACCCTTTCAAACATACCTAGGATCAGGCCTCAGTTAAAATCATGTGTTGGGATGAGTAGTGATCAACTGAAGAGAGTGGTTTTGGGGCTTACAGTGTGCATTGCTAAAATCTATCCCAGGGCCCGTGTTCACAAAGGGTGACTTAGCTAAGTCCAAGATTATCAAATACCCACAGTGGTTTTCTGTGTCATGTGACCTTTCTTTTTTATTCAAACTATACTATTAGTGACATATATCCTTCATTTAATGGATTTTATCTAAGGCAAAGCGCTGTTTTGAAATGGAAAACCTTGTTACCACATATAAACTTACAAAGACTGCTTTAGTGAGGTGTTCTGTATAATTATAATTTATTTACAGCCATTTCAAATTTTGAAGTGGAGAAAAATTTATGGCGGCCATATTTAAGTCCTCTTTACAAAATTAAGCCCACTACCAACCAGTCTTAAAGTTGAGCCCTTGGCTAAGCTTAAGACCGGTCTTAAATTCTTTGTGAATACCACTAAGCCTAAGACAGAAGTTTTAGCAGTTTTGGGGCAGAAACTTGAGACAAAAGTCTCAACTTTAAGCCTAAGCCCTGGCTAAGACCTTTCGTGAATACGGGCCCTGAAGTTTTTTATTTTAAACATTTTGAAGAATGCCTTGATGGCAGAAATGTAGTTTACAACTGAGGAGTATTTGAGTCCGTTGAAAACCAGAAACTCTCTGAAGTTAAGATAAATGCTGACATCTGGTTTAAAATGGGCCTGTGACCAGACATGGGTCAGAGGTCTCAGTTCTGGCACCAGACCAGAATATTGCATTGTGGGTGGTCATGCTTAAGTAATTCTACTATAAAAACCAGCCTTTGTTTAATATTGGCACCACACTCGTTTGAAAGTTGGAGAAGTTACATGTTTTTGAACTGAGCAGCGATTTTACACTTTCTTTTACATTCTTCTACATTTGTTTTATATTTTACATTGTTTTTATTTTGCTCAGTTCAAGATCAAAATGCAAAAGATTTTTTATTGTTCTAAATGCCAGGATAAACACGAGTGGCCAGTTGGAAAGAAACGTCACTCGAAGTTGGCAGGTGAGTTCTTTTCCAGTAATAGTGAGGTCGCTGCATCCCCCTCTACATCTGGTATTACTGCAGTTTCGGATCAGATTTTAAGTAAACTTCAGCAGATAGGGGAGCAGATAGAATTGATGGATAGGAGGGTGCAGCGTACCGAAGCTGCACTGGAACGGGGTAGCTCACATGTAAGTCCACTTCCTTCTACCTCTCAAAGCCAACCCGGTGTTGCTACGGTTTCCAACCGTAATGCTACGGAAACGAATGTTGATCAGACTGTGGTCCCATCAATTAAATTCTTGAGGAGTAATAAATCCGTACAATGTGAGGTCGAAAAGCGCCTGTCAGAGTTGTGTACACTTAGCTGAATCAGCTAAAAAGGGTAGGGTCAAATCTCAGCGTAGGGGTCATGGGGACATTTTTGTCAAAATATCCATAGATTGGCCCCAGAATTTCATACTCACAGGTAACCAAAAGACTAGACCCACTTATGACGACCTGAGCATCACCCAATAGGTATCTGGATCTGTAAGATGCATACAGGAAGAAAAATCTGAACAATGATGCTCTGCTATGCTCGATTATCTGGCCAATCTGATGGAAGATCAGATTTTCTTGTGGGACTCAGCCAAATTGTGCCATGCTATCTTACGAATATGGAATCAGATAGGGTCTCATGGGTGGAAACAGATAAGGTAGACCGGTTTCGTAGGGCTCATGCCCAGAGACATGTTGCTGGAGCTCAAACCTCTGCCACGCGCTTGGTTTCCAAAAAGACAAAGAGTACATATAACGAAGGTACCATGATCTGCAAGTACTTTCAGGAAGGCACTTGCAGATTTCCTACTCACCACAAAACAGCAGGCCAATTTTATAGGCATGTCTGCGAGAATTGTAATGGTACCCATACCACCAAAAAATGGCAGCAAAAAACTAGGTTGATAAAAATGCTAAGAAAATTGTATATAATGATAGATGGGTGTATAATTCTGGTTTTCATGATGCGCATTTGTTGAATGTAGAAAATGTACAGAAACTAATTTCAATGTGTAGATTTACTAAACCAAATGTATTGTTTTCTGATGTTGTCAAAAAGACTAAACAGTCTGATACTCGAACCCGTGACTCCATGGCCAGAAGAGCTAAAGCCAAAACATCTGGGGGCACAATTGTCAAGTGGTATGGTAATCAAGCGAACCAAACAGGTTTGCAAGTTGTTAACAATAGTATGCATACAAAACCACGTCCTTGTGTTTCTGGAATTCAGCAAGGGTGAATAATTCACATAGCAAACAGTATTGTGATAGTACTGACAGTATTTGCAGCAAGAATCGTTTTGAAGTTCTATTCTGTGGAAGATTGTGTTTCTGATAAATGTAATGCCAGTGTTATTGTAGATTTGAAGGGTGACAGACAATGTCACATCAGTAATACTGTGAATGTCAAAAAACAGAAACAAATTGTGAATAAAGGTAAGAATGTTGTGCATTTATTCACGGGAGGGGGCCATGCCGGATCCTCTTTACGAATCTGAATGAAAAAATTTGGATAATGGTGATCAGAACTGCTTCAAACCGCTACCTATTGCAGAGGAAACTCTGACTTGCACGAATTTCGACAAATGTCTCATGGAGGACACTGTAGGGGATAATGTTACCTCTGATGTATTGTCCGGGGACAAATAGTCTCTAGAAATGAATACTGCATGCAAAAGTGATCGCTTCCACTTGACTAGAGGGGCCATGGGAAATAAAAATTTTATGGCACAAAATAAAAAGTTTTTTGGCTTTATTCCCATTTATGGGTTACACAGCTGCATTGAAGACACTAGTACCAACTTTGTATGTACAGATATTTTGGTTTTGCATAAATTATTGCGTCAGGATGGTAGACATAATTATGAGGGCTTACAAGTACCTGTTCATTCACAGCTAGATTTTGCAAAATGGGAGTCTTATCCCCAAGATTATTGGGATTGGCAACTTCCATTATTAATCAAATATGGCTTCCCTCTTGATTATAATCGTGGTCATAACATGCAGAGTGAAAAAATTAATCACAAAAGTGCCTTGCAGTACCCCTTTCATGTCGATGTATACCTTACAGATGAAATGAATCATGGGGCAATGTTGGGCCCTTTTAGGGACCCACCAATTAATAATTTACATATCAGCCCATTCATGACACGAGAGAAATAGAGTTCTGATAACAGAAGAGTTATTATCGACCTCAGCTGGCCCAAAGGTCAGTCTGTGAACTCTGGCATTGACTCTGATCGATATTTGGATGTGGATTTTGTTCTTACTTATCCCTTCATTGATAATATTACTGATGAAGTACTCAAACTTGGCAAAGGGTGTCAAATCTTCAAAAAAGATAACAGTAGGGCCTTTTGCCATGTTCCTATAGATCCAGGAGACCTGGATCTCTTGGGTCTACACTGGGGAGATTATTTTATTGATCGATCGCTGCCGTTTAAATTCAAACATGGATCTGCTATTTTTCAACGTATATCCAACACAGTACGCTTCATTATGACCTCAGAAGGTCATAAAATATGGAATTATATAGATGATTTTCTATGTGTCTCCTTACCGTCAAAAATAAACCATTCTTATAGTAGATTACAGTCACTCTTAGGGGAACTTGGTCTCACGGTTAGTGCCAAAAAATTAGTCCCCCCAACACCCAAGTAGTGTGCTTAGGCATATTGGTTGACACTGAAACACTTACTATTTCTATTCCACCTGAAAAATTATAGGTTATTAAACAAATGTGCTCTCAATGGTCGAGTAAAAATTTGTGTACCAAAAAGAGCTTCATTCACTATTATGTTACCAAATGCATTAAGTATTCTCGTTTCTTTCTGAACAGAATGTTAAGTCTACTCAGAGAGATTTATGATAAAAGAAAGATTGATGCGTGTACCACTGAGGCAATTTATGAAGCACAAGGTCTATGCTTTGCCATTGCCAAAAGAATGGCAGACTGCCAATATTGCTTCACTAGAAATGATTAACATTCTGGTGGCCTTAAAAGTTTGGCACTTACAGTGGGCAGGCCACAGAGTATTGATTCATTGTGATAATCAAGCTGTAGTGTCGGTACTGAATACTGGTAAATCAAGGAATGATTTTTTTAAGTAAAATTGCTAGAAATATATTCATGTGGTTGAGTGCATGTAACATTGATTAGCATGTAGCAGGAAAATGTAATACAGTCGCTGATTTGCTGTCCAGATGGTTCATTACATGTAATAATTTTCAGAAATTGCAGAAATTGGTTCACCCTGTTACTTGGATTGCTGTAAATGACCAGTTATTGTACACTGATGAATCTATATGGTCTCTTCTGTTGCTTGTAAATTTCAGATAGTTCACCTGCTGAGACCTATCTTACCAAGCTTGCCACCTCCAGGCTGTCAAATGCCTTCATGGATTCTACCAAGAGGGCTTATGCTACCCTCTACTCCACCTTCCTGGCTTTCACAGTTTTCATGGGCTGGGATGTATCTCAGGTGAATGTGTTCAACCTCCTTTGTTTTCTGGAGTGTCTGTACTACAATGGGGTAAAGCATCCTCAAATGGCTAATTATTTATCAGCCATCAAGTGTAAATTTGTCATTTTTGGTCTGGATGTGGCCTGCTTTAATGATTATACCTTGATTACTGCAACTTTTTCTTCAGGAGTCTGTCCAGTCTCAACATGTACAAACTGTAGTGTATTCAAAACAAACTTGCTAGGATTGTCACAAACTGTAACAAATACACATGGGCATCTCTTATTCTCTAACGACTCCAATAGCTCCCAGTTGAATTTCGCTGTATCTTCAAAACTGCTACTCTAGTTTGCAAGTTTCTTTACAGTGGTCATCCCAGTTATTTTGGTTCTCTTTTGTCTACTCGTTGTGAAAGATATAGTACAAGATACAACTGTCCAGATAAAGGGATCTTGGAGGTTCCTCAATTCTGTCCATCTGTACATAAATGAAAAAAAACACTTTTGCCACAGCTTTGCTTTTGGTGCTCCAGTAGTTTGGAATGATTTGCTTGATGATGTCCATTCTGCCTCAACTCTTACCTGTGTCAGTAAACTGTTTAAATCATATCTCTTCAAAAAGGTATTCCCAACTTAGCATACACTCTATCCAGTATCTCTGTGGTGCTGGACTTTGCAATGGCTGTGGATAGATGTTTTTTAATTGGATTTTGGTAGTGCCGCCTTAGCGTCTGTCTGGCAGAGATTAAGCACCATAAAAGTACAAAATAGAATAGAATAAATTTATGCCAAAAATACAAATAGACAAAATTCTGATCTAGATGAGCTAGTATACCTCATCAAAAATGAGGGTTTAAAAAGACAACTTTTACTCCATATTTGTCTCATCTGCACTCATCTGGTGCAAATCTTCATTAACTGTACAACTTAGTTTATGTACACTAAAGTCTGAGGACAACTAATTGTATAAAATCTACCCTCTTTAACAAGATTTCCCTTTGTACAACAGAGAATAAAACTGATGATAGCGGGTTGGAGATTGTCTGATAAATAAATTACAGATGTCACCATGATATGAAGTACCCTATAGAGACTTCTGCATGGTGTAAATGTAATTAGAGTTACAGAAGTCAGACAGGGAGGCTCTGACGTCATCACAGTGATAGGAAGGAATTTCTTATGTTATGTAGGTTGAAATGTAAACACAAGCATCTTTTAGAAGCATATTGTATTGAGCAGAAAAGAAATAATCAGTGGTCAGCTGTTGCCATTCACAAATAGAATTTTGTTTATATTGATACTCCTTCTTTCATGTCACAAAAAGCCACAGATTTGAATTTCCTAATCCTGAATGCCTTTTATATACTTAGAAATATATACATTCCATGCTATTTATTGGGATTCTCTTTGAGACTGACTGCTTGACTGGTAAAATGTTAAAATCTGTTGAAAGTTTCACCAAGGCCACAAATCAGTAAAGGAAAGACTAAAATATATTAATTTCAAAACATAAAATACTCTTTATAATGTTCTGAAAACATATAACAACTGCTATCAAATGATTTAGGCACATGTAAGTCTAAATGGATGACTTACTCATATAAATCAACCTATATTGTATTTATGTAGAATTCTAGAGATCTGTACATGAGATCAGTATAATGACAGTCCATGTCTGAATTCACAAAGTTTTGTCTCAAACCTTGGTTAAGATTTTATCTGTCAATCAAATTTCTTTATGTGACCACTAAGTTTCAGTTTCACACCATCCATCCACTTTTGAACACAAGTAAGACACTCAATGAGCTCAGTGAACTGAAATAAAAGTATCTATGGTTAAGTGCTTGATATATTTCGCTGTCATCAGCATACAGATAGTGGGTGACATTGAAAAGTGGAAATAATGTTACTGTGGCGGTAGTGTAAATGGTAAAAAGGAGGGGATACAGGACAGAACCCTGGGGTAAACCATAGGGAAGTAAGCTATTACCCCATTTAACATTCTGTTTGCAGTTTGTAAGATAGGATTTGATCCAACTTAACACAGTGTCATCAACACCAAACCAATCCTTGAGACAGTCAAAAAGAATGTTGTGGTCAATAGTATCAAATACGGATGAGAGATCTAGCAATGTGAGAGCAACAGCTTTACCTGAGTGCTTTGATGCAGAAAAGTCGTTTTAGATTTCAGAGTCTGTATTCATAAAGCCTTTGCCAGGGTGCAATGATGCTTATTTCCTTTTGATTGGCGCATGCTTATCAAGAATGCAAGGTATTAAAATACTGGTGACAAAGTAAACTGGCTGTTGTGTGAAGATGTTTGATTGGATCAGAATTCAGAATGTCCTCCCTGAAGTCGGTAATTTTTATCTTGTGATATCTTGTGATATTTAAACTTTTTGAATGTATTAACCTGCCTGAATTTGCAGGGTGGCTATGATAGGTATATTGAGGGAAAAGTTGATGGCAATATGGTAGGACAGCCTCCTATAACATTTGGACAAACCGCCTGTGAGGTGTCCCTCACACCTAAGACATATAAAATATGACCAAGGATATGGGTTGGGGAGTCAATGATTTGGGTAAAATTGTATTGACAGAGGGAGTCATTGAATTTCTGCGACCAAGTATCCTGTTTGTCCAGATTCCCAAATGCTCAAATCCAACCTTCCCTACTGTTTTTATGTATGTATTTCATTTCAATTTAATGACCTCATCCTTATGGTTCCAAAAAGAGACTTTGTACATAGCTAGTACAAATTGAAGAAAGAATATCCTTCCTATCCCTCATTTCCTCCAATATGTATATGTACCTTAAGCACATGTGAGGCCAAGGCCGTTTTTTTTTCAAAGATTAAAAAAAACGTCTCCTGAATGCAAATCATGTTCCGTGTTGTGTCAAATCCAAAAGACCATAATGCTAATCCCAGTAAATCCTGTCAAATATGATCAGCAAAGACAGTAACACAAATATCCACAACTGAATTTATAGCTCTTGACCCCAGCACTCAAAGTCCTAACTGTAAGTACAGGCCATTTTTAACCTGGACAAATATCTAGCACTATAACAGACATATATTCGGATTATTATTATTTAAGTACCTTATCCAAAAAAGCTGTATGATTTGTCTAAAACATTACTAGGTGAAGTAACCCAAACTTCCTGAAAGTGACTCAGATCAACTATTGGCCGAGACATTTAATAAATTCTTCGTTGACAAAATTCTTAAAATTAGATCAACCATCAAGAACTCTTTATCTCAGAAAGATGTTGACATCAAAGAGTACATTCACCCAAACTTAGAAGTCACTCTAAAGTCTTTCAAACCTGCAGATTGAGATGAAATTAGAAAGATAATAAGTGCTAGTTCTAATGCTTCTGCAATCCATGGTCCTTCTTGACTTAAGTGCTGCCTTTGATACTATTGACCATGAAAAACTTCTTCATCGTCTAGAAACTAGATTTGGCATTAATGGAACAGCACTAGACTGGTTTAGATCCTACCTCTCCAACAGAAGTCAGGCAGTGAGAATAAATAACAGCTCTTCTGAAAAGATGTATCTTAATTTTGGTGTTCCTCAGGGGTCTGTCCTTGGACCAATACTCTTCACTTTATATGTTGCTCCTGTGGCGGACATTGCAAATAAACATGGAGTGAGTCACATGCTATATGCAGATGATACTATATGAAGACAAAACTGAAGTTATTGTTTTTGGATCTAGAAAATATTTGGAAGGAATGCCTTCTATTTCTATCAGGGTAGGAGACTGTACAATCACCCTGACAAGGTCTGTTCGCAACCTAGGTGCCTATTTTGATTCACGGATGAACATGGAAGAGTTCATTATCAAAAAGTGCAGAGCCTGTCAATTACAACTTCATAAAATTGCTAGAATTCGTAAATATTTGTCAAATGATACATGTTCCTGCATAATTCAAGGCCTGGTAACATCAAAACTAGACTATGCCAACTGCCTGCTTTATGGAGTAAATAAAGTCTTTTTGCACAGACTACAAATTGTACAAAATTCAGCAGCCCGAGTCATCCTCAAAATGAGAAAGTATGACCACATTAGTAGAGCAAGACAAGAACTTCACTGGCTTCCAATACAACAGCGGATTGCTTTCAGTATTCTCACTGATGTGTACAAAGCGTTACATGGCTTAGCACCAACATACATCACTGACCTTATTTCGTTAGCACAACCAGCAAGATTAACAAGATCATCCAAAAATTTCAATATAGCATTTCCAGTCAAGGTTCCTAGAAACAGTTAGGGAAAACGGGCCTTTGTTCATGCTGCTCCAGCTCTGTGGAACAATCTACCTGTTAGCATTAGATCTTCAAATTCACTGTTAGATTTCAGAAGACAGCTCAAAACATACTTTTTCAGACTTGCATACAATGTCTAGATCCTACAGCGCTTAGAGACATACTAAGTGATAAGCGCTATATAAAAATCATGTGTTATGTTATGTTATTATGAGCTACGATTATCCATTTGGCGGTTAGCAATAAATTTACTTTGTGCTCTTTTATTATAGTTATTTTATAACTACAAAATATTTATGCGTGCATTTTTCTATTAGGATCTCATGTGGTTCAGTTGGTAGGGTGTTGGACTCATAATCCAAGGGTCGTGGGTTTGTCAAAGTCAAAGTTGGGGTTTTACGTCCCGTTCAACAGCCAGGGTCATATTGGGACAGGTCCTCAGAATTGCCACTTGTGGGACTCGAACCCACAGAGGTGACAGCCTATGATCCCCAGTGATGCCAACTGTTTCATGTGGGATAACATCCTTGGGCAAGATGTTAACTTGCACTTTGCCTCTCTCCACCCAGGGGAAATATGGGTACCCAGCTTTAAAGGATACTGGCTTCTGCCTATTGCATGGTATGGTATGGTTACCAAGTCTAGCTATCCTTGCTGGGCGCATGCTTATCTGTGTATTATTAGCTTGAGCTAGAAAAAGCTCTATATAAGATCCACTGTTATTATTATTATTTAAGTACCTTATCCAAGACAAGAAAAATCTTAGGCTATATTGACGCTATAATAGAAATTATTATTGTCATTACAATAGCAAGATTTATACAGCACCAAAGTAAATTAATACACTACCTTGACTATCTTAACGAAGTTACTTTGGCAATATCACTATTGCTAGTTGCAGGCTTGAAGGTGTGAGGGAATGCAGTTGCTCCATACTAGTTGGTCAAAATGCTTCACATTTACTTGAGCAACAGCCCATTTGAAAACCCTGGAGCTGCAGATTATTATTATTATTATTATGTATTTATACTCAGCGCAATATCTCCATATACTACAGGACTCAAAGCGCTATTTAAAGCGCTATCTGACTGTACAGGTACAGCCCCAACTCACAAGTAACTGCCATTCCCCTAACTGGAAGATAGAGGCTCAAAGATGAATCTACTTATTCCCAAAGTCTCATTTACCCCTGGTTAAAGTTGAGGTTTTATGTCACTTTAAAGGTATTGAATTAAATCTAGCAATCAATTTACTCACATTATTTGAACATTTAGTTCAGTTGGTGTTAAGTTGCATACCTTTTGGCTTTCCTTGAACGACATTGCAGACTGCACAAAAAATTAATCAACCATATTTCACATAATGATGTGAACGTTACAGGAGCTGAGGTCAAAGGTTAAATTTAAAAACCGACAACATTCCAAGGTCCCAAAGCAGCCTGTTGCTTTATAAAATAATTTGATGTGGTTACATGCTATTGATTCCTTAGATTGAAGTACCTTTAGAAAACTGTGAACAGGGAATTAGGGATGAATTTACATGTTCACCCTGAGATGTGGATTACTCTGTTAAAAATATTTTAAAGATATTATATATATCCTAAATGAAGATTTCCTTACATTTCTCTGACAACATAGACATTTGTCAGTTGAGCCTCACAATTTCATTACAGACACCTCACTTGTACTCTTTCTATACTACTTTTTTTCAAATATCACCATAGAATAATGTCACTGTAGCTGCAGCTGTCCCCTTAAGTTTGTGACCTCATCACACAACTAAGAAGTCTACTCTGAGCTGCTGTTAATTTATTATCTTGGACAAGGGCATAAGGTTCGGGTTTTATGGGGATAGTTCCCTTTTCTTTTCCTCCTAGTTCTTGGAATCACTACCTGACCTTGACCTGAAGTTGAAAAGTTGGAGGATCATTGCCGTTTTCAAAAGGTATTCAGTGCAGAATCCTAACTAGTATAAATTTCTTTTCTCCATCCCATTGACTGCCCATCGTGATATGACCTAGATGACGTGTTTAAAGAGACATTAAACCCATATCAATTTAACCCATATTAATCTACTGACATGAAAATTGTTTAGTAATATATCACAGAAAGGGAATATCTCTCAGTTCCATCTGTCATGCGTCCTTGAATCCTTTTTAAAACAAGCTGCATCTTTAATGTATTTTGATAGTCTTCTTGGAGCCACAACAGAGAAAGAATCTGTCACAAAATTTAGTGCTGGTTTTCACTTCTTCAGAAAAAGTCCTTCATTGTATCTTAGTGGTTGTTTTTTTTCTTCACTAATATCAGATCAGACTGTCAGATAGTCTGTTGTCTATCTATGAATTACTCTGAAAGCAACAAGTATCATTTTCAATTCAGTCGTCTGTTTCACTAGCAGCCAATGGGAGAATATTAGCACAAATATCTTTGTCTACTCTAACTTAAGATAAGAATTGGGTGATTCATATTATGATCAATAGTGATGAGAAAAGGCTGCAAAAAATGGTGGCTTCAAATTGAACTGGCTTTGGATTGTGACCGGAAAGAGAGGTATTTGGAGAAAAACTATAATGGTGTGACCATTTACACCTGACCACCACTGCTCAAAAAGACACCTGATAACACCAGACTCAATTTATCCTGTATAAAAAGATCACATTCCCTCATTCTATGGGAGGATAAGTCATAAATCTGTGTACAAGAAAGGTCAGCCGAGAGATTGTTGTTCCTGGAAGATAAATTTGTTTTATCTTAAAACATCCCATGCGTAATTAAGTTAAATATTTAACTTTAGCGTGCAATTTGAGGACAGATAAAATATTTCAATAATATAATCTTTTTGGATACACCACACTTTCATTACTTTTCAGTAATTTTAAAGTGAAATATAAGCCCTTGTGGGCTGGATAACTGATCAACTAATGATTGACCGTTTGTGTTTACATTATGTTATATGTCACTATAAAAAATAAAATCTTAGGTATATCATGCATGAACAGGGTGGGGGAAACTATAGCTTGCAGAGGTTTTCAAAACTGTTTTGAAAACAGTGGGAACTAGATTATGCTCAAGACTGCATTATTATGGTGATTGGAAGGAAAACCCAGGCCAGCTGAATTAGGATATAATGAAGTCTTGGCTTTCTCTGTAAGAAGGCATTTTTGTTGTGATAAAGCTTAGTAAAACACACCACATGGAGAAAAATGTAAAACTCTCAACAGAATGATATAAAAAGAAAGCATAAGAAAGTAAATCAGCTTAAATGCTGAAAAAATAATAAAGTAAACGCCCTAAAATAATAATAAAAACCTTGAATGTGACAAGAATTCCGTCCAAAGAAGGAAACAATCATACCACCATTATTGTTATTTAGTTCTCGTAAGAAAAGAGCCTTTGTATGTCACTGGATTGTACAACTTTACACTTAGAATTATATTTATATATACCCCCCTCCCCGAAAAAAAAACATGATTGCCGTCAATTCATAATTTTCATTTGTCCATATTCACCTACATTCTTCACAAAAATACTCTCATTCTTAGAATTTTTGCAAGAAAATTGCAAGAATATCAGTTTTTGAGATTTGTCAAAAATTGTAATTTAATATTTTTTTGACAAACACTATGTTCTTTCTTATCCAGAACAAAGGAACTAATGCTACTTATTTTCTATCGTCAACAATTTGTCATAAGGTCTGTATAGCAATTGTCACAGACTATATCTTGGAGAATGCTGATGGTGTAGAAAGCTGATACTTGGTATAAATATTGGTTAAGGAGTTAGGGTGTGCATCGTTATGGTGCTACCTTGATTTGACCTCTGGCCTGGTCGTAGTGACTTGGAGCTTGAATATCTTGCTTGGCCTATATCTTTTAAACAGGACTTTGTAGGGACATTAGCTAGCTAATACACGAGTGCACTATCTTTAATCACCCTGGCCTATAGCATTTTATTTGGGTTATATCTCCATCAGATGTAGGAAATTAATACTTCGTATGGATATTGTTTGGGGACTGTAGGTGGGTTACCTCACAGTGCGACTTTGATTTAACCTTACACCTTACCTTAGTCGCCCTTACTTATAAAATCTTGTCTGGGTTATATCTCAGAAACTATAAAGTGTAGGAAGTTGAAGTTCTGACATTGGTTGCGGGGTGTAATTGTGCAATGTCTTAGTGTGACCTTGGTGTAATGTTTTGCTTTGCTAAAATGTTTAGTGCTGCCATATTTGGGGCATATGGATTTTTATAAAGATAAATGATATGTGGATTGCTGAAACTACTTATCATATATACTTTCACCTAACTCTGCTGTCTCCTTTGATAGTTATGCTTCCATTAAGAAATTCTACTGCTTCATAGCCTTCAGTTCAGTAATTATTGCTATATAGTCTTGTTAATGAATTGCCTTAATTTGATACTTTGTTTTACATACATTCTGTTCTCTCTCAATTCTATTTTCTCCTGGACCTTTACATAGATTACACTGTCTCCTCACTTTTGTACTGTTGCATCTTTTATATAATAATTCATGGTGTTAAATGTCATTTCCCCAGGCTGTGGGGCACGGTCATCTCTGATGCTCATCTTCATTAATAATATTGGAAACGTCACGAGTGAAAGTGTCCAAACGTGCACGCCTTACATAGCAAATTGATGTATCAATTATTGATTAAAAACAAACATCATTAATTACTGTTTTAACGACTTTATTGAAGAATACATTCATCAGTAAACACTGTACTTCTTTACTAGTTGCTATCAAAGTTCAATGGAGGTGGAAAGCAAAATGTAATTTATGCTAGATTAAAGTTTATAAGTCTAAATACTTATTATTTGAAATCAATCATCAATTATATTTTAAAATAGAACATAATACACTTTACCGTCGTATGCACCTAATATAGGGGTGAGGCCAAGAGATGAAATCTACTTTAAAAAAAATTAATTAGGATTTTAACAGTATAAGTAATTTAGAGGAGAAGCTACAAACAGAATGGTATGCCTGGGCGTACTGGCATATACATAAGCTATGCCCTTACTGTTGTATTATTATCAAAAATGCACACGAATGGTTTTTGCTATGACTTAATTTTGATCTATAAATCGCAAGTTGCTCTTAGAGTCACAGCATCATTTAGAGCATTTTAAATATCAGTCCAAGGGGTCCACAAAAGAAACTGACAGACGCAGAAGTTAAGGAAATTCAATAAACACATGCAACAACTTATTTTGTATCAACGACTTATTTTGTATTACCGACTTAGTTTGTAGTAAAATTGCCTTTTTTTGTATTACTTGTCCGACTTATTTTGTACCAATAGTTGACTTAATATGTTACAAAATGGTGCGCAGAATTTTGACAAGATTTCAGGGTGATACAAAATAAATCAATAATACAAATTAAGCTGCTCTGACAATTTGTTTTGTATCACTGACTTATTTTGTAGTAATTTCAATTCACCTTTTTAGTGGCTTGTCTCCATCAAAGGATGGACTGAAAGGAATTTAAACCTTACTGGATTCAATCGTGTAGTCCATTTACCATTCACCTGATAGTGATTGTTATTTTAAGCACTGACATTTATACAAAATAAGTCAATTATACAAAATAAGCTGCAATATAGACAATTTATTTTGTATCACTGACTTATTTTGTATTATCAGGTTAAAAAACTCCAAACTGTGTAAGGAATTTTGTTTTTAAAACTGTGTAACTATTTCTTTATTCATTATTTTAATGTTACATTAACACTATGGAATAGATTACACTAAAACATAGATCATAAGTTAGAAAATACATCCAAATTGTTATATTTTTCAAATATTTACCTCTTATGCACACTTCATGAAAGACCATGCAATTGTCCTTGGATGTGTAGCCATTCCTATTGCAAATTGAAGATCCTTGGACATCTCAAAAACTACAATAGGTGCAATATGTTAAAAAAGACATAGCAATCTTTTGGAATGATGTTCAATGTGCCAAACTTGGCATTATTTTTTCATCCTTTGCATGTAATTTTCATTATAATTTTGTAGAACAAGGACTTCTTACAATGGTAATTACCACATAAGAATTGGAAAAACTGTATTTATCCTTGAAATTTTAGTATTGCAAAGATTTTGGTTACTAAAATTATACACAGTCATTCTTGTTTTCTTTCTGATACATAAAAAATGCTTAATGTTACCAATGGATCAACACATGTGCCACTTATTGAATAATGCTGACCTGACATGTGGTTACCATTTACCTGTTGTCTAAAGAATTGGACATTTTTCAAAACAGTATTTGTTACATATGTAGCTTTTAAGCTGTGCAGGTATCGTTGTCACCCAGGTATTGGTGTCAGGCTGGGTAGTTGGTCGGTCTCTCAGCCAAGTGGATAGGCTGGCTTCAGTAATAACTCATCCTTGCTGTAAGTATGAATAAGTAAGAAATACTTATAAAGCGCCGAATTGATGTAAACATCCTCTAAGGCGCTGATGTGCAAAAAGGGATAGTCCAACTCCAAAACAAGGTCCATTACCATATTAGCGTCCGATAGGGGAGATAGGCTATGGTGGAGGATAAGCTAATCTGAAAAGATGTGTTTTCAACTGTTTTCTGAAACCAGAAATGCTTTCTATGATTCTAATGGCTTCAGGAAGCTTGTTCCACTCTGTGGGAGCCCCTACTGTGAAGCTGCGGAGCCCTGAGCGTTTATTTGGTCTGGATGAGGAAATTGATAGGCGATTGCCCCATGTGAGGTCGCTCCGCCTATTCAGGGAGGTAAGATATGGAGGTTGGCTGAAATGTATTGCTTTATAAATAAGGAGATTATATTTATAATATATACGGTAATGAATGGGGAGCCAGTGTAGTTTGTGCAGGAAGGGTGTGACATGACAATATTTATTTAACTCGCATACTGTACGACATAAGGCATTTTGAACTCTCTGTAGTCTGATAGTATATGCTTTTTTGTGTTGTAAAGTAGTGAGTTACAGTAATCCAGGCGACTACTAACCAAGGCATTTGCTGTTTCATGGTTTAAGTACCTACAGACCCTTCGTAGTTCCCGGAGATGGTAGCAACTTATGCGACAAAGATTAGCCATATGTCTTTGCATTGAGTTTTCCGCATCCAGGACAACACCAAGGTTTTTGACTGATTCAGCTGGTTCCATGCTGTTGCCAAGCAAACTCACTGGGAAAGATGACTTCAGGGAGCTTCTAATTTGATCATCGCCAATCACTATAAATTCCGTCTTGTCGGGATTTAATTTAAGTTTATTATTTCCCATCCAAGCCTGGACCGCCTCAAGGCAATTTGTCAGTTCAGTGATACTGGAGTCGAAGTTCCTAGAGTCAAGTTCCAAGTAAATTTGTGTGTCATCTGCATATAAGTGATGGGTCACATTGAATTGAGATATAACTAAACTGAGAGGGGTTGTATATAGGGTGAAAAGGAGTGGTCCCAGGACTGAGCCCAGGGGAACCCCATAAGGGAGTTGAAAAGCATCTGAAAGATGTCCATCTATTTTAATCTGCTGTATCTCATAAACCATAAGGGGTAGGATGTTGAACCTTGATAGAGACATTGAGAGACATTGGTTAAGGCGTGCAGGTATGCAGCATCATAGTATGACCTTGATTTGACCTTTGATCTTGCCATAGTGACTTTATATCTTTCAAACTGTAAGGTGTAGGATGTTGATACTTCATAGGGATATTGGTTCGGAAGTATAGGCTAGCAATGCGCAGTGTAACTTGTTGATCTTTGAGCTTGTCATAGCAATGCTGACCTTTATAGTCTTTAAAAGGTTGATACTTCACATGAACATTGGCCAGGGGACAGGTGTATTGTTCAACTTCATAGTCTTACATCAATGCTCCCTATAACTTTTACTCTGTAATGTTGAACATGAATATAATATTGAGGCAGATGTTTCTTTAGTGTATGAAGTGTACATTTTAGCATCTAATCTCATCAACTTTTTCGATTTTCCCAAGGTTGTGGGATCTGGCCACGTCTGATGCTATTTTTTATCGGGAAACAACATGTTTGTTGCAACCAGTTGCAGCATTTTAACCTTTTTATTCTAATGTTACTACCGATAAACCAAATCTGAGCTTTCTGTATGTAAACTGTATCTGACTCAACAAGGGCATTTATACTTCCACAAATATATTCCAGTCCAAGATTTAACACCAAACTCAAGTTCATTTACAGATGCATATATAATTTTCAATATACTACTGACTAGTCTAATTAATTATATCTCTGGAATGTCAGTGCTAAAAATAAGAATTACTATCAGGCAAATGGTAAATGGACTACAAGATTGAATCCAGTAAGGATTAAATCCCTTTCAGTCCATCCTTTGATGGACACAAACCACTATAAAGGTGAATTGAAATTACTACAAAATAAGTCAGTGATACAAAACAAGTTGTCTATAGAGCAGTTTATTTTTTATTATTGACTTATTCTGTATCACTCTGAAAACTTGCCAAAATTCTGTGCACCATTTTGTAACATATTAAGTCAACTGTTGGTACGAAATAAGGCCAAGTTATACAAAATTAGGCAATTTTACTACAAAATAAGTCGGTAATACAAAATAAGTTTAAAAGTGACACAAAATAAGTCAGGTAATACAAAATAAGTCGTTGATACAAAATAAGCTGTTATAAACCCACAATTGCAGAAAAATTTATTATTTTTAATTTTTTTTTAATTAACAACATTAGTATATTAAACCACTACTACCACATCAACTAAAACCACAAAATCATTTATATTAAAGCCAAAATAAATTTTAAGCCCTGATTGTTGGGCAGACTGGATCATTTATATGGACTACAAACAAAGTTTGTTGACTTAAACTGACTAGTGAATCATCTTTCAAAAATATTAGAATAAGCACAATATTTGATAAATACTAATGAAAGTCACCAAGGCCCAATCTCTCAATAATTCAATGTCAGAGTGTAACCACAAATAAATGAAAAAAAGAACAATATTTACAGGAAAGCAATTAAAATGCAAAAGGGGATTTCCCTTGAGGATTTAGATGGCTGTTTTTCATGTTGAGCAGGAAGTGTTACTGTAGATTTACAAATTTCCAAGACTTTCTGCTGATTAGAAAATTTACTGACAGAAAATGTAACAATTTATGTGTTACAACATATGTAAAAAACATGCATAATAAATAAGGGTATGTTTGTATATATACACAACCATAAAACAATGACAAGAATATTATAAGTGATATAATTAGTAAATAAGTGATAATAGAATAGATGATTATTTTTTACAAGAATTTATTACAGTTTCTCTCAGCCAATCAAATTGCAGGGCAATGCTATATTTAATTTGTACTAGATCAAAATTAGGAAAGAAATGTTTAATTGACAGGGATATAGCTTATGTAAAAGCCAGTACACCCAGGTGTACTGGTTTGTTAGTAGAATCATCAATGAGATGTACAATACCCCCTCTCTTAACATATATTGCAAATAACCACACTTTCTGAAAAGTTAATGCTTATCAAATCAAAAGTCATAGCTTCTACCTTTACTGTTATTATGATGGGAAACGTAGTTAATATAGTTAATAGAATAATGAACAAATTGTAATAAAATCCTTGTTCCAAAATGCAATTGAAATTATTCAACCCAAAACATGAAACACTATGCAATCTAAAGCAAATTTTAAAAAAAAAACAAGTTGACAACTATCTAATATACATAAGTAAGCATATTTATCATCTCTGCTTGCACAAAGCAGCCTTGATAAGATGTAAATTCTGAAAGAATTAAAAGCATCATAAAATTATCAACAATTGTGGTCCAAGCTTACTAAAAAGTAAGATAGGGATTCTGTGTTCAAGTTCTACTAATTTGCCAAGTCACGTAGTAAGAAACAGTTAACTAAAATTGAAAACACAGGCAATCTGAGTGACATTGAAAAATAAATTCAGATTATACTTTATTGGGCTAAGATGTATAATAAACATTCCAGTATTGTTTGTATTTGACTGATGTCTTGACATAATCTCAGTGGTTCACACTCTTTTTCGGGCAGGTATGTGATGGAATCATTACTTAAGCTACGGCTTGTTGGAATTTTCTTTGATGTTACTCCATTCCTAGGCTTAACGTGAACTCTGCCACACTGAGAAAATGTAAAGATTTTAGTATCTCAAAATGTGTTAAATTAAGATTAGTACTGGGGGTACATACACCCTGGTAGTGCAGGTGTCCCAGTCAAAGTATATAACCAGATTAACAGTAACAGATACAATTAATCACTAACCAAGAGTAGGAAACACATTTTAATTAGCACATTTAACAAACATTTTAAATGGACAAAAAATTGTTTTTTTTTCTTTTTTTTTGCCTCAAGAAACAATAAATGAAAAAGTTTCAGTGAAACAAGAGTTATATAAACTGTCATTTCTTTAAATATACTTCTTTAAGTCCATTTTTGCTAACAATTTCTGTCATAGGTAACTTTAATTTTCTGTTCGAGTTCCATGATATTAAAATTCTTGGACATTTCTTCTTACTTTAGTTTTTAGTATGTAGATTTCTTTTTACAAAAACACAATTACACATAAACTGAAATTCAAGATGTAAATATACTTCACATGTAAAAATCATGATAATTACTCTGATTGGTTACAGTTTGAGTTAATAGTTTACTTACATATCTGTGCTGATTGCCTACATGTAATAAATATGGTTGAACAGCAATATTCAAGGAATCATTTTAATGGATTTACTAAGGATGACCTTCAGACTACAATAGGTTTCTAGTCATCATGAATATCATAGATCTCATTATATGCAATCGATTTTTTACAGGATCCCCAGCATAGTCTATATTGTCCCTCTGTATCTCCATAAAGACAATTGACAAGCTTCTTCCAAAAGAATGCTGATGCTTTAGAATTCTTGTCATTCCAATGAAGAGCAACATGGGTCTGAAGAATGTGACTGGCTGTTCGATGCTCATGTACATCTTTTAACTCTCCCAGCTGAATGGCAATGAGGGTTTTGTGAAATTGATTAACTTGATGCATGGCCTGTATTAGCTCGAACTGACACCATTCACTTTTTAAAGACACATCACTGATGACCACAATGAGATACTGGCTCTGGTTCATCTTGTCAACGATTGAATCAATAATTAATTCTCCAACAGGAAAATCTCTGTAGTGAATGCACAGTTTGAAGCCATATTCTTCCTCCAGAGTTTTCATCAGGAGAGAGTGGACCCAAAATCTGTCATCTGCGCAGTATGATATGAAGACATCATATAACCAATTAGTCTCTTCTTCTTTTGAGTTGTGACTACAGATTCTTGCAAGAGCCTGTTTAAGCTTAAACATCTTGTAGCCAATAACATAACGCTTATTGTAACAATAAAATGAACATATGGTGAGTAGAATGCTGAAAATAGCTGAGGGGATGATATAGACAAGTATATAAAATTTGTGACACTGAAATTTCCATTCTTCTATGATCCTCTCATTAATTCTATCAATCCCCCTGATCCCAAATTTTCCTGTACAGGTTATATTGTTTAGGTTTTTAAATTTCACTAATGTTTTTTTGCCAATCATCCATTTTAGAAAATTTATGGTTTCTGCTCTACAGTCACAGATAAGGTTATTTCCAGTAAGATCTATTGTCAAGTTTTGTGATGATAATTTTACCTTCTGATCAATTTGATTCCGAAATAAATCTGGCAGATATTCTATGCTGTTCCTGCTGAGATCTAGCAATTTTAGATTTTCAGTTCCTGTCAGATTTAGTTGAAGTAAATCATGTTGGCTTAAGTTATTCAGTTGGAGCCTGAGATATTTCAGACTCTTACAGTTTGCTACAAACTGATTTAAATTTGCTTTTGGACCCAATCTATTTCCCTCTAAATTTAAATGTGTCAGTAATTTGTTATGGGTGCAAAAACCATAGTTTGCATCGATCAGTACAGAATTATTACCTAAATATAACCTTTTCAGGTTTGGAAAATTTTCATTTTTAAATACAATCGATGCATTGATTTCCAAAAAGTTGTTACTAAGGATGATTATTTCCACATGCTTTAAGCCATTAATTGCTGTGAGGCTGTTTAGTGTATCTGCAAGTTTGGACATGGGCATCCAGCCACGATTTCTGGATATATCAATTACTGTCAAGTTATTTGGCTCTTTAATGCACAAATTTCCTGAATACTTTAATCCTTTGAATGTAGTTTCTTCCAAGTGAACATAACTATATTGAATTCTATTGACATGAGGACCAATCGGGATTTTTAAGAAAAGTATGCAGTTTGCATCAAAATAATCCTCAAGTGGGTTTAAATAATCAATCCAGTAATCCAAAGGTATCCCAGCAATGCATTCTAATACTTTCTTTTTTGTTGTATTATTTTGAAAGAATTTTGATATGTTTGCAGTTCCATTTATGTTGTCATGTCTATTCATGCACTGAATTATAAAATTACCATTGGCACTGTCTTTGAAGGTTTCTTTGTATGTATCATAAGGTCGGGGATAGTTGGAATCTGTGGTTAAATGACTACCACCTACGTACCCCTGATGCTGGTAGTTAATTGTGACAAGGTTATTGTGCACAACAAGTTCAGAGAAGGAATAAATATTTGTCATATCAATGAGCAAATTATATGAAATATCAATGTGTTCAATGTTAGGAAAGTGAACTGGTATGCCTGGCAATAACTTGGCCAATGAGTTGCCTCTAAGGTATAACTGTTTGACATGTCTGAAGGTTCTATTGCTTAGGAAGTCTGTTATATTGAGAGTGCTGTTGTAACCATTCATACCAAGGAGTTGAAAATTAGAAAGGTGCAATATTTTCAGAGTATATTCTGCATTGGGATGTAGGTTTGCAATTGTATCTGACATGTTCTCCATGCTTATAGCACGTGGTTGCAGAAACAATTTCTGCAGATTTTCCAGTGGAGACAGCAGATCCTGCAGTGACTGATCCTTGATTGGAATGTTCAAGATCACTACTCTGAGGTTTTTCATCCCTGAAAAGGTTTCTTTTGTGAAATTCAATGGGTAAAGTTGAATATACTTATCACTATGTAGGTATAGGTTGAAATAAACAAGTTGTTTCAGACGTTTTATTGAGCTCAAGTTAATTGATCCAGCTTGGAATGGAAGTATGCCTTGCCAGGTGTTGTCCAAAACTACTTTTAAGTATCTGGTATTCTCAGATATATTTGCCAAGATGTCTTCCACAGTTACATCTCCTTTATTAATCGGTCTTGTGTAACAAACTGTAACATTGACAATTGTTTCTAAGGACCCATTCTTTATCTGTTTTTCACAAAGTTTGCAAAGGTTCAGAAATGTATTTATACAACCATGTTCATCTCTTTGTGAAGTGGTCTGATTTTTACCATTAACTGTAATGTATCCAAGTGAACAGTAAGAAAGACCATTAAGAAGAATCAGCATTGTAACCCAACCCATTCTGAACAGGTATTGTTCCTTCATATAGAATCCAGAGCACTAGTGATATGATCACTATTTGTTTTTCAGCACTGCATATGATATGAACATCTAACACAAACAATTTCACTGTTTCATATTACGAGTTTTGTCACTTTATATTGTAGCAGCATTTGTTTGCAAACACTGATTGTAATGAGGTGATAACAAAGTTGATAAATCATCCAGGAATTTCCTCCACTGGTACAAACCTGCAAATCATTCACTGAATACCAGAAGAGATAACTGCACTCATTACAACGACTCTTGTAGGATAACAAATTATTCTGTTGTTTCCTGTATTACTTGACATATTGGCATGTATTTAAATTTGCATGAAAATGTAATAAACAATGACTTCAAAATCTGGCCAATTGAAATAACTCATATAAAAGTTGTATTTTTGTAAGCAGTATTTAAATGTCAAATTGGGGTCTTAAAATCAAGCAGATATTATAACATATCCGTAGAACTTATAAATAGATATCCACCTTGGCTTACATATTGGTTATACTGTTATGAAGTCTTATCACCCCAACCCAGCTTCCAGCATTATGTTATTAGTCACCACATATTTGTGGCAATTGTGGATGCACATCCACGTTTTTTCAAACATGTTTGCATTAGTTTGTATTTCTGTCCTGAAAAATTATAACTGATGTTTATCGGAAATAATTCTCATTGTAAAAGTACTTTTTATAGTACTTAATATCTATCATAAAGACAGACTCTAATACATGCATGCATAATACAAAAAGCACAGAACAGTAATCGTATAACCAGTAACATGGAAGAGGTCAGTGCTACTACCAAAACTGGGAAAAACAGGAAGTAGGGCTAGTTATGAGAAAGTACAGTTTCCTTGCTTACCCTGGATTTGGAAAACTACAGGAGTGAAAAAAACTCACCTGACTTAACAGGAACATTTAACACTAATCAGACTGGTCAAAGTTCTCCTTGTATCCTTCCCAGATCTTTCTAAGAACCAGCTGGGGAAATATGGCCTGGAGATTGTGGCCCCAGTGGTGATCCCAGCCTTAAACCCCAGATCTCTTGAGGATACTTTGTCTAGTTCAGGCTTTATGCTATTACCTGGACACAATTGAGGATCCCAGGGCTAACATGAAGCTGGTATTTTACATCCTTCAAGAAGAACAGGGATATCTCTCCTGCCTCTTCTAAGGCTGTCCAAGTAGGAGTTTCCTTGGATCAGATTTTTTCAGTCTGTGCCTGGAAGTCGCATAATACCTTCATTCAGTTTTATTTGAGGATGTGGCTCTGGCTGGTTCTGAGCTCTGTCATCTTGGACCAATAGTGGCGCCTCAGCAGATTTACCACTGAGTCCCATTTACCTGTAATCGCTGTTTTAGGGGTAGTTCAGTGTCTTCTTGTTTCGAACCTCCTTTTGACCAGAACACAAACTGATGGTCCTTCTAAAGAGCTTGATTTAATCCCTTATCCTGGCCCATGGGATATCTGTTCAATGGTTTCCATAGCTTTATATTAGACTAAAAATGTAGGCTTTAAATTAGACATTTTGAGATAAAAAAAACTCATACTTTCTCAGTATAAAGAATGGCATAGTCTAAGACAAGGAATAGAGACATAAAAAAATCGCAACAAGCAATACATGATGTAATGAATCAGACTCTGCATGATATCACACACTTGTCCCAAAGATATTGTGAACCAAAGAGGTTTTTTTAATACTTCTGTAGAGTACAAACTTCTGGAATGCTTTCATGAGTCTCATTCAAATAAAGTATGAACCAGTTGGTCTCTTATTTTTCAGAGTTATGACTACATTTTATAGCTGATAACATAGTGCTTGTTATGACAGTAAAATAAACATATGAGCAAAATGCTGAAAAATACTGAGGGAATAATGTAGACAAGTATACAGAATCGATGACAATCAAAATGCAACCTCTCACTAATTCGAGTGATTCCTCTAATCCCATCTTTTTCAGCACAGGTTGTCTGGTTTCGTTGGGTAAATTTCACCAATGTATGAAAATGATTTAAGAAAATTGTTGGTCTCAGGTCTACAGTCACAGGCAAGATTGTTTCCTGTTAGATCAATTGTCAACAATTGCGATTTTTATTTTACCTTTTCATCAATTTGAGCACACAAATTTACAGGTAGATATTCCATGTTGTTCTTGCTGAGATCTAGCAATATTAAACTGTCGGTTCCTGTCAGATTTAGTTGACCCAAATGATTTTGGCTTAAGTTATTCAATGGGAGCTTGAGGTATTTTACTAAGTGGACATAGCTATATCCAATAGTTTTGACACAAGGACCAATCGGGAATTTTAAAAAAGTACACAGTCTGTATCATAATAATCCTCTAGTGGGATCAAATAATCAGCCCACAAGTCCAAAGGTCTACCAGCAATACATTTTTTTTTGCCACAAAACAATGTTACATATGTTTACAATAACACAAACTGTAAAAATAATAGACTAACATAATATATCAATAATATTTACTTTCAGGCTTCAAAAATCTAAAAGGAAAACAGAAAATAGCAGAAACAGAAAAAACTCAAGATAAAGATAAAGCAGGAAGATGCACATTCACATGTAGACATTTATAAAATTGTTAAGCTATTTCAGAGAATCAAACAAGATTTTGTATCTTTCATTAAAAGTTGACAATTTCCCTTGTTTGATAAAGATTCCCTCCTCTAACTTCAGATTCCAAGTCAAATTCTGCAAGAAATTGATCAAGAACAATTCTTTATTGTTCTTTTTACATTTATAAATAAAGTTTTTCCTGTCAACAACACAAAGTTAATTGGAAACCAGTATTTTGGCTCCGCATTTATAACCCCGAATAGAATTTCTAGAACAGTGAAATTAAATTTGCTGGATAACAACTGGCTCAGCCACTTATTAATATGAGCCCAAAAAGTTTTAGAATCACTGCAAAAGTAGAAATAATGTTCAAGATTATCTGTTTTTTGACAGATATCACAGAGAGGGGAATTTCTTATATTCCAATTAAAGAGATTGTAGTTACAAGAAAATACTCTATGAAGTATTTTATATTGAAAAGTTATCAGGTAGGCATCATTCATAATTCTAAAAGGTAATAGATAAACAGGTTTCCAGTCTAGAAAAAGGGATAATACTCAATCCATTTACTTTGACTCTTGGGAGGACTATATTCAAGGGCTAAGTAATAAGAATAAATCTCTGAGCTTTTAATTTTACTTATGTCAGTGAGGCACTTATTAGGAATGTTAATGATTTTTGCAAGGGTGATATTCCCTGCATATTTGCGTACAGACTTTAATACAGATGATACTGTACATACAATTTGATTATAAAGCATACATGGTACAGTAGTATTGAATAAACCTTCTAAATAATTTTTAGATTTGATGGTTTTGCTTTGGCTGTCCCAAATATCTCTAACAGTGATGAGTCTTAAACCAGGATTTTGTTCGGCCTGAATTGATATTGGTGCATTGCCTACTAAAAAATGCGGGTTGTCAAAAATTGGTTCTTGAATAAAGCTATCCATACTGTTTAAGTTTTTCAGCAGAAAATGGAACCAAATGTCCAGCAAATTGTCATAGAAACTGGTCTTGATATTTTTCCTCAAATTATGAAAAAATTGCTTTTTCAGCAAATTACTTTTATCCAATCCCATCAATACTAAAGCTAGAAGTTTCCATTTTGCATTGATGTCATTACAATACCTTTTAACCCACATGATTTTTGCTGTTTCAACAATATGTTTAACAGATACCATTTTTAAACCACCAAGGTCACGGGGCAGCTGTAAAGTGCACTTTGAAACCAAATGTTTCTTATTCCAGATGAATTCAAAAAGTAATTTCTCTATGTCAGACAAAAGCTTCTGACTGAAGGTTACAGAAGAGGCAAGTTGCAAAATGTGTGGGATGACCAGAGATTTAACAACTGTTATCTTTCCCTGTAGAGTTAGGCATCGTGGGGGCCAGGAGTTTAGGATTTTTTTAATAACAGTCATTTTTTCATTTATATTTAGGTGCGAGGCCTCAGAAGTGTTGGATGAAAACCAAGTACCTAATGATTTGAACGGTTTGGATGTCCATTCAATGCCAATGTTTTTGTCTTGGTAGACTCTATTGGTATCAGTTACTGCCAAAAAAGCAACAGTTTTAGATTTATTTAATTTCAAACCAGCATACCTGTAAAATTCTTCAAAGATTGCTATTGCACTTGAAACTGACTCGGTGCTTGACAAAAAGAGAGTCAAATCATCAGCCAATTGACAGAGTTTTATACTTTGGCCATTAAGTTTTATACCATCTATCTTATCAGAGCTTCTTAATACAAGAGCCACAATTTCAGCTATCAACAAAAATAGCAAAGCGCTAATCGGACAACCTTGTCTTATACCTCTTGACAGTTTAAAAAAGGGGGATGAATAGCCATTATTGGTCACACAACTCTCAGAATTTTTACATAATATTGAAATCCATCTTTGGAAATTGTGTCCAAAGCCATAGTATCCCAGGATTTTTGCCGAGAATGACCACTTCACAGTGTCAAATGCTTTTTCAAAGTCAGCCAATAAGATAATGCTGGGAAGATGGTTAATTTTACAGTACTGTATGATATCAGAAATTAGTCGTGTATTCTCTCCGCAAAGTCTGTCTTTCATGTATCCTACTTGATCAGGGCTTATGATTTCACTTAATACTGGTTTTAATCTATTACTTAAAACTTTGGCTATAATTTTATAGTCTGTGTTTAAAATAGAAAGTGGACGCCATGACTTCAAATCTGTTAAGTCTTTGTCTTTTTTAGGAATGAGGGTTATTACACCCTGCTTTTGGCTGTCGCTTAATTCACCTTGCTTAAAGGCAAGTATAAAGCTCTTATACACAGAGTGTCCTATGTCAGGCCAAAACATTTTGTAGAACTCAGCAGGGATGCCATCTGGACCAGGGGTTTTATTATTTGTCATACTACTAACTGCTGTTTTAACTTCTTCAAATGTAATAGGTAGATCACAAAGAAAGTTGCTATCATTTGAAATAACTGGGACATGAACCTTATTTAAATAAGAAATAATATCCAGTTGAGACATTGTGTTCCCATTACTTGTTTCAGTATAAATTTGCGATAAATAACTTTTTTGTAAATCTAAAATTTTTTGAGGATCAAAAATATGCTTACCATTGTGCTTTAAAGATCTAATATGTTTTATGTTATACTTTACTTTTTCGAGACTGAAACAGTATTTGGTTGGCTTTTCAGATTCATGTATTTGTTGGCATCTCGATCTTATCATAGCACCCTTTGCAAGCTTGTCATAGTACTCATTCACTTGTGTTTTTATGAGAGTGTATTCATCCAACACTTCTGCTGTGGGAGAAATGGATACTTTTTCTTCCAATTCATTTAACTGCTTTGTTAAGTTTTCAAAATCTTTTCTTTGTATCTTTCGTTTTTTAATTGAATAAGTTATGCTTTCTGATCGTATTTTACATTTAATAAAATCCCAAATTAAGGATTCTTGTGTTAAGTTTTTTGCATCAGAAATAGAGTCTTTTAACACCTTTTTCATAAATTCAATGTACTCTTTATCTGTTAATAATTTAACATTTAATTTCCACATTCCTTTACCTCGTTTTTGTTGGTCAAGAAGAGATAACTGAATATGAAGAAGACTATGGTCTGATTTTACCAGCAATACATTCTAATACTTCCTTTCTTACTGTTACATTCAAAAAGAAGTTTGATATGTTTCCAGCTCCATTTGTGCTGTCATGCCTATTCATGTATTGAATTATGAAAATAATATTGGCACTAAAATATTGTTGCTTTCATTGAAGGTTTCTTGGTATGTATCATAAGGTTGGGAAGAGTTAGGGGCTATAGTAATATGACTACCTCCTACATACCCTTGATGATGATAGTTATTTGTGACAATGGCCTTATGTGCAACAATTTCAGAGAAGAAATCACAATTTGCCATATCAATGAGGAAATTATATGAGATGGCAATGTATTCAATGTTAGTAAAGTAAAATTGTAAGCCTGGCATACACTTTGACAATGAATTGCCTCTAAGGTATAACCGCTTAACCCATAGGAAGGTTCTGTTGTTTAGGAAGTCCATTATATTGAGAGTACTGTTGTAACCATTCATTCCAAGGAGTTGAAAACTGGAAAGGTGCAATATTTCCAGAGTATGTTCTGTATTGGGATGAAGGTTTTCAATTGTATCTGACATATTCTTTATGCTTATAGCACGTGGTTGCAGAAACAATTTTTTAAAACTGTCTAGTGGAGCAAATCCTGCAGTGACTGATCCTTGATTGGAATGTTCAAATCACTTCTCTGAGGTTGGTCATACCTGAAAAGGTTTCATTTGTGAAATTCAATGGATAAAGTTGTATCTACTTATCACTAAGTAGGTATAGGTTAAAATAATTCTTCATGCTTATAGCACGTGACTGCAGAAACAACTTTTTTAAACTGTCTAGTGGAGCGAGCAAATCCTGCTATGACTGATCCTTGATGTGAATGTTCAAAATCACCACTCTGAGGTTGGTCATACCTGAAAAGGCTTCATTTGTGAAATTCAGTGGGAAAATTTGGATATACTTATCACTAAGTAAGTATAGGTTAAAATAAACCAGTTGTTTTAGATGGTTTATTGGCCTCAAGTCAATTGAGTTTGCTTGAAATGGAAGTATGCCTTTCCAAGTGTTGTCTCAATGTACTTCTAGATAAGTGGTATCCTCAGGCATTTTCCTCAATATGTCTGCAACAGTGAATTTTTTTGGTCTGGTATAACAAACGGTAACTTTGGTATTCATCTCTAATAAACTCTGCTTTATATGGTGTTCACAAAGGGAGCAAATGTCCAGATGCATTTTGAGACACCCATTTATTCCATCCACTCCCAAAGTGTATTGGTTATCACCATCAATGGTAATGTATCCAAGTGAATGGTGGTAAAAACCATTAAGAAGAATCAGCATTGTAAACCAAAACATTGTGAACAGGTACCATTCCTAATTCACACTAATGCAATAGTCATATAACCATTACTTTCTTTTAGCACTGTACAAATTGTAAAACACTACTTGGCCTTTGGGTGTTCTTTAATACTTTCTTGCACCCCAGTAATGTAATTAGAATTATATTCCTTACTAGTCTATTCCCATCTCATAAGCTTTTTTTAAAGAAACAAAAATTAGAGTTCATGCAGGTTGTCAGAAAGACACAGACTATAATTCCTCCTGAAGCCACTATTCAACATTTTGTCGGTTGTCGGGTTTGTTAACTTGACCTTTGAAATATGCAAAATATGTTGAACAAGGTGAAAAATCTACTGCCTATTTCTTAAACTTAGAAAAGCAACGTCAATCTTTTAATAAAATTACAAAACTCAAAACAACAGATAAAGTAGTAACAAATCCTTATACAATACTACAAGAATGTGTCTCCTTTTACAAAACCTTATATACAAGTAATAATACTGATAAACAGGATCTTAAAGATTACTTGCAATCATGCAGTCTACCTAAGACCCTAAATGATAATCAAAAACTAGATTGTGATAGTCCTCTATCTCTACAAGAGTGCTCACATGTTGTTCTTAAATGTATGAAATCAAATAAATCTCCGGGTTTAGACAGAATACCAATTGAATTTTACAAAACATTCTGGCCTATTCTTGGACAATTTTTACTGGAGGTATACAATGAAAGTTTTCATAATGGCGAATTAACATGTTCACAGCGAAAAGCAGTAATTACTATGACTTTTAAGAATGGGGACAGAGAACTTCTTAAAAACTATCGACCAATCAGTTTGACAAATGTAGACTACAAAATCCTTACCTTTGTGTTAGCTCAAAGACATCAAAAAATTATGCCAAGTGTAATAAACACAGATCAGTCTGGATACATCAATAAAAGATTTATAGGTCATAATATTAGAGTAATTCAGGATTTACTCCATATAAGCAAGACATTAAAAAAGCCCGGTGTCATGTTGTTTTTGGACTTTAAAAAAGCTTTCGACAGCCTAGAATGGTCGTTCTTGCATAAAGTGATTGAAAAGTTTAATTTTGGACAAAATTTCCAACAATGGGTTAAACTTCTGTATACCAAACCACAAGCAATAATTCGAAACAATGGTTGGCTGTCTGAAAGCTTTAATTTATGTAGAGGTATCCGTCAAGGATGCCCTCTGTCTGCATTGTTATTTATCTTTGCTGTAAAAATATTAGCTGTAAAATTGCGAGATGACACTAAGGTCAAAGGCTACACAATATCCCACAATAATAAGGTAGCTACTTTTAAAATATCACAATATGCAGATGATTCTGTGATTATACTGAAGGACATAAGCCAAATAGATTACGCCATTAGTCTTGTTGAAGAATTTGGACAATTTGCTGGTTTGAAACTTAATTTTGAGAAGACGAAAATAATCTTACTTGGTTCTGCACGGGGGAGCCTTAATATGTATAAAAATATAGAGTGTGTTGAAAATGTGAAAAGTCTCGGAGTGCTTGTTGGATATGATACAGAACTCTGTATAACTAAAAATTGGACAGATAAGATTACTAGAATGGAAAAAATTCTTCAGCAATGGCGAAACAGATCCTTGACAATTATTGAAAAAATTGTGATAATCAAAACTTTAATTTTGCCACAAATCTCCTTTTCCATTCTCCACTGTGTAATGCCTAACTGGGTCATTAAAAGAGTAACCAAACTTTTTTTCGGGTTTTTGTGGGGAAAAACAAAGTAAAACAGGACACTATGATTGGGGACATAAAACAGGGTGGTCTAAAAATGATTGATTTTAAATCTCATTGTCTTTCTTTAAAGGCATCTTGGATTAAACGCATAGGTGAGGCTGATATAAACAGCTCGCGGATTAATATACCTAGTCTGTACTTGAGAGATACAGCAATATTGGAAATCATACCATATATTACCTCACATGAAATAACAAAGTTGAAACCGTTTGAAAAATTACCTCCTTTTTATAAACAGGTTATTGAGGGATATGTTCAATGTAATGCACCATATACTAGCGGTTCTCATTCTAACGATAATACTGTTAATGTGTTGAATATGTGTATTTGGGGAAATAGAAATATAAGAAATAAAACTGATGATATCCTCTACTTTCCGAATTGGATAAGAAGTGGTATGGTGCAGATAAAAGATCTAAATATAATAGAAGGAAAAATAAATGAAAACTATATATTCACAAAACTTTCACATAAATCTAATTACCTTAGTGAAATGTACCAAGTTAAACAAGGTTTACATGATTTCCTTTCTGACAACATAACCTGTTCTGTAGACACTATTAGTACAAAAAAACATGCAAAGACGACAAAGACATCTGGTCAACTGTACAATAGTATTGTCTCACAAAAGTTTGTACTACCAAAATCACATACCTACTTCAAAAATCTATTTAATTTAAATAATTTTGATTTTTCTAGTTGTTATAAAATTAAAGTACAACAAATACCAGATAAGAAAATTTGTGACTTCAATTTTAAACTGTTGAGTAACATTCTTGCATGTCGTAAAAAGTTATTCGAATGGCAAGTTATCCAAAGCGAAAATTGTATGTTATGTAACTCTGTAGAAACAATTGAGCACTTATTGTTTACATGTCCTGTCAAATTAGAAATATGGAAACGTGTATGTACATGTCTAAATGTAAGGTTTGACGTCAAAACTTTAGTGTTGGGAGTTTTGAACTTCAACACTGACTGGGCAATTTCAGTGGTGACCCTCTGTATATATAAATACTGGAGCTGGTCAAATGATGCAATATCTGATGAGGTTAGCCTTGCGACATATATAAGGAATCTAAAATTAAATTTGAAAAACTACATTACAATCTATAAGGTGTGTAATTTTGATGATGTTTCCAAAAAGCTTGAAATAATATACAGTACCATCTTATCTATGTAATATAAAATATATTATAATCATTGATGTAACAAAAAGAATAAACAAAACAATGGAATCCCTGTGATGAAACCCTTATTCTGTAGCGAAACAAAAATTAACATAACTTGCTATCCATTTTATCTGAAAGGAACAAAATCAAGCAAAATATAGCTTATTTTATATTTATTCCTTTTTAACTGTCTTTTAACTATTATTCATTAATGAGTTTCTATATATATGCTTTTTCATGCCCTCTCTCTCTCTCTCTCTCTCTCTCTCTCCCCACCTATGATGTGGTGCAAGTTTGTAAGTCTGATATTTATTGTTCAACATTTGATATTTTTTGTAGTGAAGCCTTGAAAAAGCATATTAAACATATATATATATATATATAAAATCATAGCAAGTTAAAAATGATAAAAGGGTCTGAGGGTAAAAAAAAAAAAAAAAAAAAAAAAACTTGACCTTTGATTTGACCTTACAGCCTGAACTTTCGTGACCTGAGCTTGGCTTCACTTTGATATATGTAGTTTACCATGTGTTGGACAGTGGCTTGGGCAGTATAGGGATCACATCATTTCATGCATATCACAAATTTTACTTAGTATGTGCTCATTTTAATAATCTGGTAGTTTATATTATATTATTATTATTTTATATTAAAAAATATGTATAATCCCATCTGTTTCTTTGATTGTAACTTGCTGGGAACTGCATTCCTTATTTAGCACTAGTGTAATTGTCATATGACCATTACTTTCATTTTTAGCACTGTACAAATTGTAGTGACACAAAACTTAATGTAAAACATATGACATATTCCTAATTGAATACTTAATGCAACTGTAAATTGATCGTAATTGTCTTTTAGTACTGTACAAATTATATAGTCCCATAAAATTTATTTTAAAACAGTTAACAGATTAACTGCTATATGTTGTGAGTATTTGATTTAATACATAGTAATAAACTATATCCTTATTTCCTGTTAAACAATTAAAAATAGGAAATGACAACAAAGTTGATAGAATTACTTAACATAATATAACACATGATTTTTATGTAACGCTTATCACTGAGTATGTCTCTAAGTGCTGTAGACTTCGACTGTAGACTGGTAAATGGCTCAACTTGCCTATTTACTGTTTGGCTTGGTAAGTTGACATGCACTTTGAAGTGGAACTAAATAAACTGAACATGTTTTTTTTTTTAAATCAGGCCAATCAAGATGGCATATACAGCTTCAAGTTGCACTTTGTAATGAGTATGGTTAATAGTAATATGCCAATGTTGGGGTTCTGATTTCAAGTAGGAACAAGAGCACTCAGAGAGTGCAAACCACTGCCAAGGGACCTTAATCCGGATCACTCCCAAAATCTTTTTCATGGATCCAGACAGTGCTCCAGGTCACTCCCAAAAGCTAATGACTTGTTCCTCGTCCCATTTAGGACATATCCTTAAACTTTTATCAAAATCCGTCCATAACTTTTTGAGTTATCTGTCTTTAAAAATTACATTTTATGGATCCAGAAGATCCAGATAGTGATCTGGGTCACTTCCAAAATCATATTCTCTTTGAGGGTACAGATATTTCCAGGGCCGATTTGGCTAAGGTATTTTATTTTGAGGGCCGATTTGACTGGTACCGATTTGGTAATGCCCAGGTCACACTGTGGCGATGTTTAGTGGCGAATATGCGCGATCATGCAATTCGTCCTTGTTGGTAGCATATTCTTGGTCCATCTTCACTGTTCTCCAACATTCTCCATGGATCGTCATCTGGCTACGACAGTTTCAAACTGTTCAAAACTATCGCCACGCTTCGTCCATTTCTTTGCAATTCTTCACAGATGGTGGTGGATTCGTCGACTTCGTAGCACCCTCGTACCCCAATTCGCCACTTCGTAGCAGGCTTCTTCATTGTTCTTCATTGTTCGCCAACTTTTCTTTGAAGATTGTCGGCTGAAAGACGAAGAACAAACAACGATATTCGCAGCAGGGAAGCCATGCATCGTCGCCCCTGAAGAATATGCTACGAGGCCCCGGAGATATTCGTCGCTCCTCTCAGCCAATGAGAAGTGAATGTCGCAGTAGTTCGTCGGTGATTGGCAAACTGACTGCGCATGCGAAGAACTGGCTACCAATCAGCTACGACCTTCATAGGTTGCGGCGAACTGGCTGGAGACTATAAAAGCAGGGCACCGCGAACAATTGTCATCACTTGCGAATTTTTCTTCAATGCGTACACATCGACGAACTTTGGATAAATTTTTGGATATATTTCATACAAGAAATATGGTGAAGAGACCTGGACTTGGAAAGAGGAAGAGGGTCACTCTGCCTCCTGTTGAAGCATCTGAGGAGCCTGAACAGGGCAGAACAGCCGGATGAACTGCCTGCCACTCAAGCTTCATCATCAGACCCAGGGGATACAGCCACTCTGGCCACCCAGCCGGAAGACACAGATGACTTGGAAGAGGCAACCCAAGACAGCCAGTCCCAGGGGAGGTTCAAGAAGAAGAGGCTGGTGAGGATGACAGATGGGCAAGAGGATGAGATGGCTGAGTGGCTCAAGAACCATCCGGAAATGTACAACAAGGCCAAGAAGGAGTACAGGGACACAGACAGGAAGGAGGCTGCTTGGGCCACCCAGGCCGGGGCCATGGGCCTAGAAGGTGAGTTAGACTAACCATTATGATTTAACCTTTTCATAGTTTCAGGTAATAATTTAAATTGTGATGGAGGTACTACGTGTACAGTAATGTGTAAATGGACTTACACAATGTTTACTTATTCTGTTAATTTATGTTATTTTGAATTGTACTCTGTCATCGTGTGATGTATTAGGCTTCACCCATTTGCAGATGACACCACAGATGTGAAGCAGTTTAAAACTTAATGTAGCCCATTGTTACTTTGTTACTTAATGTAACCCATTGTTACCTAATGTGTCCGTGTCTCCTCTTCCTTTTTCAGCCATCGACCTGAAGATCTGGTTTATGAGGACAAGGTATGGCAAGCTTACCTGCAAGAAGTCTGGTGACGGGGCAAAGGAACACACAGACAGGGACACCTGGATCCTGAGGTCTTTCAGCTTCCTGGATGACCACATCTCCAGAGTCCCCTCCAGGCAGTCCTGCAATGTAAGTACATTCTCACAGTCTGACTCACCTGGATATCCTGATGTTTTTGCTGCGTTGTGTATTCTTGACTCGTAAACAGTGACTACCTATGGATACAAGTTTGTAGCTGTAACACTAATGTTTGGCAAAAATCTGTAAAGTTTTCTGTAGTGACACAGGAGTTCATACTTGTTACTTCACAGTACCTACCTAAACTGTTTGTTGAACATGTATACTATATGCTTACCATGTGTCTTTGTTCTACTGTACTTTCAGTTGAAACCAGCTTCCACCACAACTGCCTCTGCCGCAGCCACCTCAGCCTCTGCTACCTGCTCATCTGCTACCACCACTGCCTCTGTCATCACCTCATCAGCCTCTGCTGCTTCTGCAACTGCCACCATGCCTTCACACCTATCCACTGACTTGGATCCTGCAGATGAGCCCGTGGAGTCAGGATCACTGGGTGAACCAAGAGTGTGCAGCACTCCTCCTCCAGTATCACCCTCTCTGGGACTAGTGGCAGGAGAGCCACAAGGAGAAGTGCCAGCACTGAGTCAGAGCTACTGGACAAGATGTGCGATGTCTGGCTCAAGTATTACTATGATTATTACTATTATAAACCAGGTTTCACTTTGACAGCTGTTCTTGTGGGTAGTTTGTTAACCTTAGCTGTTACTAATAGTATATGTAACCAGGTTTCACTTTGACAGCTGTTCTTGTGGGTAGTTTGTTAACCTTAGCTGTTACTAATAGTATATGTAACCAGTTTCACTTTGACAGCTGTTCTTGTGGGTAGTTTGTTAACCTTAGCTGTTACTAATAGTATATGTAACCAGTTTCACTTTGACAGCTGTTCTTGTGGGTAGCTTGTTAACCTTAGCTGTTACTAATAGTATATGTAACCAGTTTTACTTTGACAGCTGTTCTTGTCAGTTGTATGTTAACCTTAGCTGTGAGCTAATGGTATATGTAACCAGTTTCACTTTGACAGCTGTTCTTGTCAGTTGTATGTTAACCTTAGCTGTGAGCTAATGGTATATGTAACCAGTTTCACTTTGACAGCTGTTCTTGTCAGTTGTATGTTAACCTTAGCTGTGAGCTATAATGTGTCTGCATTTCTTTATTAAAAAGTACACTTACTATGTTATTGTGATTTGTCCTTTTTGACCTTGTTGGAATAATAAATTGTTTATGTGATTGCTTGTTTTTCTCATGTTTCAAAAACATTGTCATAATACTTGGAAGGTGTCACATCTCAACATGAAGGATCCAAAAAAAGTGGCCCAGTGGTTACCAGGACCTGTTATGACCCAATGTGAGTGGTTCACTGTGGAAGTTTCACTGCTTCGAATGAAATGCAGAAATGTAATATAAACAAATTTTAACAGGTGGCCAATGTTAAAATTTGTTTATCTTCCATTTCTGGATTTCATTATGCTCTGATTCCAAAGCAATCGGCGTTTGGTTGCAGAGTTTCCACCTTGCAGCTGGTTAGATTTCTTAACTTTCCTTCAGTTATGGCCTTGATTGATTTTTGACCTTTGTGACCTTCTGGCCCCTGTGGTGGCAAAGTTGTGAACTGGTTTGTGTGACCTGTTACATGTTTGACCTGATTTGGTTTCAGACTTGACCTCTTTGACCCTACTATACACATAATACATATATGAAGTGCAATAGGACAATAACTTTATTGCAATACAAGAACATTGCAACTTTATTTCAACAAGTATATAACGCCCAATACAAAATATAACACAGATAATGATGCAGCACTGAATCATAACAATAACTAGCACAATACAGTCACTACTAAGAAATGTCCTTGGCATATGTGAAAGTCTCAAATCATGTCTCTTTGCCACGCCGTGGCCCCTACTGGAGCATTATAATAATGCTTCAAATACAGTCTCTGTCTCTTGGCAACCTGTGTGTCCCTGTTGCCACCAGTCACATCCTCAATGTCCTGCAAACAAGCACCTTGCCTTCACTGTCCTGGGATAACTCTGGTTGTCATCCTCCTCATCACCCAGTCCCTGGTGGATACCTGGATACCTCAGTCTCATGATGTTGTGCAACGTGCAACAGGCCAGTACAATAGAGGTAACAGTCTCTGGATTCTGACACATGATGGTGAGGAGACAACCAAATCTGTTGGCCATGATGCCAAACGCATTTTCCACCACCCTTCTGGCACGAGACAGTCTGTAGTTATAGATCCTCTCCTCATCAGGAAGTCCTCTGGCACTAAACGGCTTCATCAACCAGGTCCTCAGAGAGAAGGCATTATCCCCAATGAGAAAATATGGCATATCACGGTCATCACCAGGCAATGGCTCTGCATCAGGTACATCCAAGGTGCCATCAATAATGCCTGAGCGCAAATCGCAGTCATTGAAGATCTGTGCATCAGAACTGGATCCATTGGTGCCAACATCCACCCAAAGGAACTTGTACTTGGCATCCACCAGAGCCAGAAGTATTATGGAATGGAAGCCCTTGTAGTTGAAATAGAGTGAGCCACCATTCTTAGGACACCTGATTGCCACATGCTTGCCATCTATAGCCCCCAGGGTGTGATGGAAATTCCATCTGGAAGAAAATTCTGCAGCAACCTGCTTCCATGCATCACTGGTACGGGGACACTGCATGACTTCCTCACCATATTCTGCCACGATGGCCTCACAAGTCTTTTTTTTTTTCTTATTTTATTTTTGTTAACATATAACACATACAAGACAACAATTGTTACAAATAAAAAAACACAAGAACACAGGACAATGTACACTTAGAAAAAAAAATTATTACACTATTTATAGAAACAAAATGATTGTCAAATACAAGAACAGTATCCATATATTATACAAAACTTTATAAAGCTAAGCAGTAAAAATTTGTGAAAAGTGTCCCCATATTTTAGTAAAGTTTATGGTCTTCAATTCCAATTTGGCAACATATTCCTGTTCAAAATATATTTTTTTAAAGACGTTACAAAAATTTGAATAATTTGGAATTTGATTTAACTTTGACTTTCGAAAAATATATAATTTAGCTGCAAGGTAGACAGTATTTAAAGGAATGGCATCAACCTTTGTTAAGAGGTTTCCTAGTATTATAGTTGATGGGTCTATTGCAAGGTCAATTCCAAGTATGAGCTGCATGTTGGTTTTTAATTCAGACCAAAAATTTTGTACATTTTTACACTGTACAAAAAGATGCAATATACTTTCATTGTATTCTTTGCAAAAACTGCATTTACCATCATCATGTCTATTAATTTTAAACAATAAATCATTTGTACCTAGTATTCTGTACAACACTTTGTACTGCATCCAAATTAAGTCATTGTCTTTTATTGTCTTAAAACATACTTGAAATATCCGTTTCCACATGTCTGTACAAATCGTAATACCCAAAGCTTGTTCCCAGAATGAATAGTAAGTGGTATCATGTACCATGTTTTGGTTAGCCAATATTTTGTAAAAATCTTGACTTCCTTTCTGTGATTTGCTAATGATTTTTATTTGAATTGGGAGAGTAGGTTTTTTATGTATTTTAGAAGCATCCTTTTGCTTACTTAAGTAATTTTTAACACAGGTAATGACTCTGTGATGCTCCAAAAAATTGGTTCTTATGTGATACACCGTTTTTAAATCATTCTGGGATATGAACTTTCCATTTCCAAAAACAATGTCTGCAATCGATATAATACCGTTATTATACCAATCGGGTAGAAAAAGATTTACCTTGGATACCACTGGATTATTCCAAAGAGGCCTAGAAAGAGCATCGCTTACATTATTAATTGGAATACTATCAATAAGTTTACTCCAACAGTATAGAGTTTCAGACCAGAATTTATTTGTTGTTTTTCTAGCCATGTTTAGACTATAATATGACCCAAATAAAACAGTCTTTTGGATTGATCCTAGATACATTTTTGCCAATTTAGCCCATGGTGTTTCAGAGTTATTATATAGTCTTCGTATCCAAGTCACCTTAATAGCAGATATAAAAGTACTAAGATCTATCATATTTAGTCCACCATCAAAATAATGTTTTGATAAAGTTTTTCTTTTTACCTTGTCAGGTTTTCCGCTCCAGATAAAATTATAAAACATTGTTTCTAACTGTTTCAATATATTCTTTCCCGGTGAAGGCAATGATGTGAACAAATGATTAAGCTTGGACAAGGCCAAACTTTTTATCACTGTTATTTTACCAATTGGAGTTAGGTATCTATGACTCCAAAGGTTGAAAAGTTTCTCAAGACTTTTAATAGTGGAAAGATAGTTTAACTCAATCATATTTGTTAAATCCACAGAAAAGTTAATGCCCAGAAGAGTAAAATTGCTAGCACCCCACACTAATTCTTTTCCCACATCAAATTTATCTTTTGAATTTCTTTTTTTGCCTATCCAGACTAGTTTAGTTTTATCCATATTTACCCTTAAACCCGACATATTACCATACACCTCTAACACATTAAGAGCAGCTAACAAGGTATTTTTGCTTCCATCCAAAATTAAAGTTGTATCGTCGGCAAACTGTGTGATCTTAAACTCATTGCCATTCACTGAAATTCCTTTTAAACATTTGTCATTTATGATTAAAAGATACATTATTTGGGCGCACAGGATAAACAGGAAAGCCGATATGGGATCTCCCTGTCTGCATCCCCGTTCTATACTAAAAAATTCAGATAGTGTGCCACACTGTAGAATTGCAGCAGACACATTATTATTGAGCACTTTTATCCATTTGCAAAAACTGTCTTTGAAACCAAAAGTGGATAGAATAGAGTAAAGAAATTTCCATGAAACAGAATCGAATGCTTTTTGGAAGTCAATTAGCATGAGCAACCCTGGTATTTTATTACAGTTTGCATAATGAATAATGTCATAGATTAAACGCGTATTTTCACCAATGAAGCGGTTGCTCATAAAACCTGATTGTGTCTTTGAGATGATATTAGGCAAAACAGTTCGCAACCTTGCAGCCAGAGAAGATGAAGCAATCTTGTATACTACAGACAAGAGCGAAATAGGTCTCCAATTTTTTAGAAGTTGTCTAGGTTTGTCCCCTTTAGGGAGACAAGAAATAATACATTGTCTAAGAGAGATTGACAGTTGTCCTATGTTATAACCATTATTTAGAGATCTTAATACAAAAAACTTCAACTTAGCCCAAAAAACCTTGAAAAATTCAGCAGGGAAGCCATCTATACCAGGACATTTTTGGTTTTTCATAGCTTTTAAAGCTTTACTTATTTCATTGATTGTAAGATAGCCCTCTAAGGAGTTAGCATCGTTTTCTGAAAGGTTTTTAAAGCCGGATAAAGATTGTAGATCATTGATATTACAGTCCAATAATCCAGAGTCTTTACTTTTAAATAGATTTTGATAATATTTTTTTAATTTATTCAAAATCGCTTTTTGAGATGTTATAACATTTCCATCATCATCTACAACTCTTTTAACTGTTTTTTCCATATAATAAAACTTTTCTAGTGAACAGAAATACTTTGAAGGTTTTTCACCTTCACTGAGCCACTGGGCACGAGATCTAATCATAATACCATTGAGTTTGTCTTTACGTATATTTTCTAATTCTTTTTTTTTAATTCCAAGTGTTTAAGGTTTGTGGAGTCAAAATCTTTTTCCATATTTTCAATCACTTGTATTAAAGTTTGCTCTCTCTGAATTGTTTTCCTTTTTAAAGCAGATGCATATCGTATGGTTTCACCACGAATTTGAAGTAGTAATATTTCTAAGAAATCACTATCAGGGATAGTAAATTCAATATGAGAGTCGTGTAAAGTCGTTATAATATCTGGATTATAAACTGGTATTGCATAGCGTAATTTTTCCCGGTCTATAATATTATTAATATTAATTAGATATTCTTTGTCTTTTAATAATGAACAATTAAATTTCCACAAACCTCTACCACGCTGAAATTTACAAAAAGTCATGAGCAATTCTATAAAAGAGTGATCCGACCGGTATCCTGGTTTGACATAACATTTGTCAATTAGATCTGTTAAGTTATCTGAAATTATAAAGTAATCTAGTCTTGCACGCTTTATTGGATTCTTTTTATGCCATGTGTAGCATCTTGCATCTTTATTTAAAAACCTAAAAGCATCTTTTAAATTCAGTGAGTTCATAGTATCTATTAAGCAGTTTCTAGACTGTGGATTGTTCACATGTCTATAGTTATAGCTATCTTTGCTTGGATCAATCACAAGATTAAAATCACCACATACAATACAATAGTCATTATCTGAATGCTCAATCTTTTCCTTTAAAGACATAAAGAATCCAGGAGAGTCCTTGTTTGGGGCATATATATTTATAATTTTTATGGTAAATTCATTCAAGCTTAATGATACAGATATCTGATTCCCTGTCGAGTCTCTTTCTACCGACAAGATCTTGTATTCGAATGTTTTATTAATCAAGATTGCAACTCCTCTGGAATTTGTTTGCGAACCACTTAGTAAACACTCACCTGCCCACAAAGGTTTTATTAGTTTTTGATCTTCACTTAGCCAATGAGTATCCTGCAGACAGAGTATATCAGGTCGAATTTCAGCAAAATAGTGCAAAACATCTGTACGCTTATTAATATCTCTAAGACCTTGACAGTTTGCCGAGATAATCCTCAAGTTTGAAGGAGCCATAGAGCTAAAGGCCAAATTATATACTGATGATCAGGAACATACCGCCAAATACCAGCTCCTATTAATACATTAGCAATTATAACACTTTGTTGATACATATACAAACAACGTTTAATATATACAGTCACAGAATTTTTAAGTTTAAAGTCAAATAACGAGAATATGCTTAAAGCATTCTCTGCTGATAAGAGTGTATTTTCGAGGTATCTGTAAAAAAAGGCACTTTGCCAAGGTAAAGTCAAGAAAGCAATAAGGATTTTTGTGTAATAACATTCACAAAACAATTTGTAACTCTCTAAGAGTACAACACATGGTAACACAAGGACAAAACATAAAGAACATATAGAAAATAAACAAAAAAACAAATGCACAATTATTACAAAAAAGCAGTGTTGAAAGTTAAGGTCAGGTTGCAAGAAGTGATTTAGTGAACATAATATTTAAAGAAAAATCAAACTTAGAATCTAAATTGTGAAGAGTATAACAACACATCCTACAAAGGTCTTCTTTAATCAACATAAACAAGCGTTGTAGACATAGACAAGGTGGAGAAAGTGTTGTACATTGGATGTACAACATTGGATGTAACTTTAGTAAATTTTGCGCAAATGCTACAAAGCATTTCAGTAACAAGCATTGACAACCTCACACACAACCATGTGTGCAAGCATGTATTGCCATCTAGATTGTCCACAGGGTCCCGCAATAGGTTTTAACACATTGTGAAAGCATAAAAGCAACGATAAAGGCAAAAGCTATTTCATGACCCCAGTTTGACCCACACATGGGGGCCAGGAGGCAAAACCAACCAGCCACCCAGACCGTCCGGACACGGTTTCCCAATACCTCTTAACACATTCCAAAGCTATAAAAGCAACAATGAGAGATATCGGGTAAAAAACTCCAAAAACAGCCATTTTTTTACCCCAGTTTGACCCATAAGGGGGGTCGGGCAGTAAAACTGATCGGCCACTTGGACTCTCCACATATGTTTTCCTATCGCCCCCCAACACACTCTCAATCTATAAAAGCAACACCAAAGGAGATATAAGGCAAAAACTCGAAATCAGCTGTTTCAGGACCCCAGCCTGACCCACAAGGGGGGTTAGGGGCAAAACCGACCGGCTATTTAGACTCTCCACATATGCTTTCCCAATACCTCTTAATACATTCTGAACCTCTTAATATATTCTGAAGGTATAAAAGCAACAATAAAGGAGATATAAGGCAAAACTCCAAAGCAACTATTTTATGACCCCAGTTTGATCCATAAGGGGGGGCCATGAGGCAAAACCGACCGGCCACCCAGACTCTCCACATATGCTTTCCCAATACCTCTTAATACATTCCAAAGCTATAAAAGCAACGATAAAGAAGATATAAGGCAAAAACTCCAAAGCAGCTATTTATGACCCCAGCCCAGCCCACAAGGGGGGGCCGGGGGGTAAAACTGACCGGCTATTTAGACTCTCCACATATGCTTTCCCAATACCTCTTAATACATTATGAAGCTATAAAAGCAACAATAGAGATATAAGGCAAAAAACTCAAAATCACCTATTTTACAACCCCAGTTTGACCCATAAGGGGGGGTCAGGGGGTAACACTCACCGGCTATTTAGATTAGAAGATAATTGGGGGGTTGACCCAAATCCAAGGCCCCCAGACCGGAAGGCGCGAGAAAACCACCCATAAATGAGACATTTTTCAAGGGACCGCTCCCAAAATCTAATCAGCTCGCGCCCTCGATAGTATGAACATGCGTGTCAAATTACAAGGCTGTGCAGCAAGACCTTGATAAAGGTCAAAGGTCAAATTTAAACATGCAGAAAAATTGCCCCACGCCTAAGGTATATAACTGCCAAATATGGCCTGAAACCTTCTAATAACAAGGGAGATATTCAAGGACAACCACATTACAGCGGCGGCGAAGAAATTGAGGCGAAAACAAATAAGGGCCCTTTCAGGGACGTTTAATTAACACCAAAATATCCAGTTTTGTATCCGCAGGTATCTGACACCTGATTAAACATAAATGAGTGTATTGGTGGCATGATTCTCTGCCAATACTCTGGCATAATTAAATGCATGACATAAAATTATGGTTATGTGTACATTTTCAAGTATTATCCTCTTTAACTGTGTCACATATTTTAATTGATTTATATTAGCAATTTGATAACTATGGGTGACAAACATACTTTTTAGTACAGTCACTTTTAAAAGAATAAGATGATGTCATTTGTTACCCAAATTACAAAAATTATGATGTTAGAGTTATTTAACAAAAGTGAAAAATACTTCTAAATAAACTTTTATGACAGATCCCATACAAAGTACTGTAATACTATTTACTGAGTCACAATGTCTCTTAAAAGTGTTTTTTACTTGGATTTATGATTAGGATTATCACCCAAGACACCAATAAGAAAAAGCGCAGATGACATCTGTTGTGTCTATGTTAAAACTAATTCATTATTTACCCATTAATAATAAAAATAACTTAATAGGAATACTATTTCAAATATCTTTGTTAAATAAATTTGTTCACCCATTCAATAGAATCCTAAATAGGAATGGCATTTCACCAGTATGTCAAATCTAATTTTACTTTAACTTTTTGGTTATTGCAAGGATATTGGTATCGAAGATGTTATGGCTAAGTACCAATATGATACAGAGGTGATATATTTAATCGTGAAGTGATTTAAATCATTAAAAAAAAATTTTTTTTGATTGACAATGAATTCTTTTTGGTTATTGCCAATTCATGTACATTTTTTATAAATATAACTTGCACAAATCTTGAATGATATAACATGCATATTCATAATCCTGATCACGGTACTGCACTAAACTACATTGTTTACTATGAAACTGGCTTTTGTTTAATATTAAATATGTAATTCATGGATATGCATATTATATGACTATTGTTAAATATCAAATATGTACAACATAAATATGTATATAACATTATAGTCATCATATTAAGAAATCCATCCATTATATCATAACTGAGTTTAACGCCGGTATTAATGTTCAAATGTTTTTAATATTCACAGAATATGTTAAGTCTATGTAAGGTATTAGTTGGGCAACTTACATAATCAAAATTAAAATTTGAAACCAGAGTCAATAAATTTAAAGTCAAAATACCACAATAAAAAATTTCAATTCAATATTCCCATCTTGGCCTCTAAAAAACATTGCAGCTGTAAAAGTTTCATTTACTTAAGAGTTTTGTCTTGTAGGACTTTTCTTACTTCCATTAAGGCTTTGCCAAGAAGATTTTTCCCCGGCCACTTCTGAATATCCCAAAGATCTTTGTGTTGGAGTGATAGACCAATTCCGTAAGTTGTATCGTGTTGATTTGCTTCTGCCAACAGGGTGTTACCAGTCGAAGTGAGGAAACTATGAAGGTCAATGTTCTGGCTGAATTTGGCCAAAAGGCCCTCATGTAGGACACGCTCAATTTCATTTTGCCATGCCATCCGGTCATAATTTCTGACACGACTACCCAACTTCTTGATGATAACAGGATTATCCTCATGTGCAATCTTATGGACCAGCTCCCGATCACCAAAAAAATCTGCTTTTGATGACATCAAGTACTTCTCCATGCTGGAGTAACGTTCACCTTTGACCACAAAGATACAAGGGTAATGGTTGGAGAGCTTACTAAATTTCCTGAAGAAGGCTGTTATCCCTTTATCACTAGGATTGAACAGTTTATCTAACGATACATTTTCCGGAAGGCGTCCCAGGTCCTCAGTTGTGTAGGAAGTACCATTCAGCCACAGCTTGTCAGAGATTAGTTTTACAGACTTTACAAACCCATCAGTGCATTGATGTTGCAAGGATCTTAAGGCTATATACACTGGGTATAGGTCTTTACGTTTGGCCTCAACAGCAGTGGGAAGGTCATCTGAGAGGTAGATCTTGTGGTGCTCCTTCAGTTTATTTCTAAGTTGTAAAACTAGCATTTTGTCCTTGTAATTGGCAAACCTGGCAACTACAGTCCTGGTTTTACCTTGCTTATAGGGTCCAAGACGGTGTATACGCTCCAGTGTTCTATTGTGAAATTGTAGTTGGCCATTTACTATGTAGTTATTGCAGATATTCACAAAAAGAACATCCAAGTCTTCCCCATGAGCCTCCTTTATACCGTCAATTCTTAGATTATTTTTCCTTTGATATGATTCCATTCTTTCAAGATGGCTTTGTAAACTGGCATTCTTCTCACTAAGAGATTGGTTTTCTTCCTTAAGTGCTGATATTTCACTTTCATGTGTTTCCTTCTGTTTTTCTATTGTCTTTTTAAGTGCATTAATATCATTCTTCAGTGGCTGCAAATGAGACTCAAACTTCTCTTCCAGGACTTCACCTAAGAGATCTCTTAATGACTCTTTATCTATGGACATTTTTCCTTCAGGAGAAAATTCCATCTCAGTATTTAAATGTTTTGCCAGAGGTGTTTTATCTGCCATAACAACAGGATTCAATTGAGTATCAAACACAGTGCACCAAGAATCCCTAGTTAACCAGTCACCAAGAAAGGTATTAAGTCTATTCAAGTATCACTGATCAACAAAGATTGTCACACACTATTGAAATGCACATTGTATCCTTACTATTAATTATATCCATATAATTCAATAACAAAGAACACCTTTGTAAATGTAATCACTATTTCTAGCAGACAAGTTTTTTTTTGTCTCTGATACAGACACTGATGTCCATAAACTGATTCACGCTTCTATTTTACTAGAAGTGGTTCATGTGTTTCATTTAAACTCCCAAAGACCTGTCCTCCAAAAGGGATGAAAGTGTTAATAGAAGTCCTTCAAGTGCACATTTACCACATCAATGATCTGGTGTGTTGTTCCACTTCAGTGATCGCATCATATTATACATTCATTTTTTTCAAACATTAATACATTAAATATAAGTTGTCATTATTATCCATAACTAAGTTAAATTATTCCCTGATCATTATTCTTCCATCTGTATGAAAAAAAATTTCACATATTATGCTTGAAAATGATAAAAAACCACTATTATATCACTCCTGCACATAAACCCAACTTCACATACTGCACTCAAACACTGCCTCACAAGTCTATCTTACTATGACTGAGATGGTGTTGTGTGCTACCCTGAAGCCAAACATCAGACTCCTGTACTTCTCTCCAGTGGCCAAGAAATGAAGTGTGTTTGCAAGTCTGCATCCAGGGTTGATAGACTTCCTGAACCATGTGTCATATTTCTCAATTCTGGGCCCCACCCTCTGCAAGACCTCTCTGAACATGGCCGGGTCCATCCGGACAAAATTTCTGAAAGACACCACATCCTCAGCCTCCAGCTCCCTCATCAAACGATCATAGTGTCCATAGTCCAACCTCCTGGAGAGCCAGGGCTTCACCCAATACCTCCTGGGCCTTGGTCGACGCTTTCTCTGTCTATCAACCAGTATCTGTGCAATCACAATCTGATTCTGTACATTTAAACAATGAGCCTCATACAGTTGCTGCTATAATCTGAGTCTCTGTAGATCCATAGCCTTTGATGTACACTGTCCGACGTCTGATGATAAATGAAGTGAATCCAGATGATCCAGGCTGTTTATATAGGAACTGGCATTATACACGAATTGGTCGTCACTTCTTCTCAGCACGTTCTTCCTCCTCGTCGGGGGCTCGTCACAGCTCGCTCAACCCTCCACCAGGGTCGTGGCTCGGTGCAAGAACATCTCACGGAAATCACTACACTTCGCATTAATTCGTACATACTTCTACGAAGTTCGTTTGATCTTCGTCAACGTTCTTCACAGAAACAAGATGTTCTTGACTGGGTGATGAGAACATCGTACCAAGATCTTCCACAGGATGAAGATGATGGTAGCCCATGGTAGCCGGATCGAAGTAATTCGTGGATTTTTCCAATTCCAACCACGTGACCACACTTTCCCGCCCTTTCTGTGGCGAACTACCACGATTTCTAATTCGCAGCAAATCTTCATATTCGCCAGTTAATTCGTAGTGGCCTCGTCCACAGTGTGACCTGGGCATTAAGGGCCGATTTGTCTATGATTCATTGAACACACCTGGGCAAGTTATTTATTTGCACTTCTTTTGTGCACTCTAATGTGACATTCTCTGGATAAAAATTCATTTAATGTTAATACAGCCTATACATAGATTTTATGCCAAAACTTTACAGTTAAATTACTAACAGTAATAGGTATGTGCATGTAACACAGATCCTGAGAAGATCCTTGTACCATAACCCCAGGCATAGTAGACCTGACTGTTTGTATAGGTTCCATATATTTTGTCCATCCACTTACTGATCAAAAACATTTCAACCATAGCCTTGTTTGTGATACATCTACCATATGGAACAAGTTGTCTGATTACATCTGATCTACTACATCTTTACATCCATCAGATCAAAATTAAAATCTTATCAAAGCCTATCCACCTTTGTATCAGTCTTAGCTGACACTTGTGTGGTTACTGATCCATCCATTTCCCCAAATATCTCATTTCTGGGCTCTGACTAATGGATATGTTGCGACTTGGAATTCTGGGCAGAAGTTAAGTACTAAAATGTTAGATTAGAATTAAAACTAGAATTTTTCAACTGGCTGGAAAGACTTGTTATTGGGACATTGTACCAGGACACACAAACACAGGGAAGTTTGTTTTCAGAATCATGTGAAATTTTATCATGCTCTATGTACACACACATAAGTTTTCTTTTGTATCAAGTTTGTAAAATTTCCATTCCATTCTCATGAGATGTATATCATGTGTTGCTAAACATAATCTTACTTGTCTTATCTCTTCTTTGCAAAGTAGCTGTCAGTAGCTGTTTTTTTAGAGCCTATAATGATGTTTGCAGACTTCTTCATATTACAAGGTAGCTAGAAATGTTAATTTGGCACATCTATAATGTAAAGTAATGTTGACAGTAATAGTAATAAAGATCTATTTAATACTAAAAAATAACATCGAGTTATAAACCATCTAGTGGTGAAAGTTGCATCTTACAAATGTTGTATGTTCATCATACTATGTCCTAGAGATCATGTACCAAATGTTCCATATTAATTGTAAGTGTCTTGTTGACCTCTTCTACAAGATCTTTACTAAATATGGCCTTTGGTCCAGATGTCATGAACATACCTGTAATGCTGACTTCCCCCCAATTCCACAGTCAGCATGTACATAACTCTTCAGCAGTGCTTAGGTCTCAAGTGGTCACTTATTGGTCTTACTGCAAACTACTAAAATCCTACTAAAATCCTAGTAAATCACCCACACTTTTGATAAGCGAAATTAAAACTATTGTATATGAATAATATCACCTAACAATGACTATAGTTTGCTGAAACCATTTAACATGTACTCAGCTCAAATACATATATAAATTGTATGAACTTTTAATATTTTTAGATAAGTTATCTTTTATGAATGATTTACATGTCAAAAGTCAGACAAAAGGAAATGCAAGAGGCCAGGAGGTCAGTTGGCCAGGAGTCTTAAAAATGATTATTCTTCCTCAATCTGAATTTAGTTACAAGTTGACTTGGTTGTGGCATATAAACTTTCAGAGTTTTCTTGCCATTTGGGGCTTGTTTACATTATTGCCATATTGAATATCATTGTTAAAAAGCAAACACATAAATTTTAAAAGAGAAGTTTTAGATATACTAGTTTTATTGATTGTTGTAATTTAAAGTGCCATAATGCCCTTGACATTTAAGAAGAAAATGATGGCGTCGGCTAGGACCAAAGTTAATTTATCAAAGAAAGCCAGAAAGAAGCAAGACATAAATCATAATGATGGCTCTTTCTTGGATGAGTCTATAGCCACTGGTAGTAACCAAGTCATTCTGGAGGGCACCATAAAACCACCAGTTCCTCTCTTATGTCGGAACCAAGCAGATCAACAAATACTATCACTGCTGCAAGACCTTAAAATCTCTCCCAATTGCACATTATTTCACAGAATTAAGAGATTAGAAAGGAATGTCTCAATCAGTTCAACTCCGTTAGAATCCCCACAATCAAGGAATAAGGTTAGTCACTTACCTCGAAGTGGTTATGTGGCTCATCATACAATTAAAGCTCCACCACAAGAACCTCAGTCGGGATTTAAAATACATACTAGCCATGCTACAGTTATTCCACCTATGGAGCGGATCAGGTGGGATGCAGGAATCTCTGCAGCAGTATTATAACTTCTGACCCAATACAGCCTCCAGTCTCATTCAAGAGCTGGTCGAAACAGCCCTTTGCCAAATCGTCCCTCGGCATTTCACCCCCCTAAAAACATGGGCCCTGGACATATCAGCCCCCTAAGAATTCAGCCTTGGTCAAATTCGGCACCCAGTTGAAAACTTTTGTAACTAGAAATTATTTAAAGACCTGCAAAAATCATTTGACTGGGTTCATAAAGAATTTCTTCAGGATTATTACAACAGAAGAATGAAGGAACTTTTTCAATAGACACTGCATACCTTAATTGAAATGTCATGGGATTATAATTTGGTCCATGTTAATGTTGACTGAAAGGGGGTTAAATTCTGTATAATTATGTATAATGGTGAGAACTTTGGCTAAGTGTGATTAACACACACTTTGGCTAAGTAATTAACATCAAAGATAATTGGATGCTGTTATCAATCTCTTTCAACCTATATCCTTTGGATAGTTGTTTGTGTAAGAATTATTAAAAGTTCAATTATACTGACTGCATTGTCTCTGCAGATGGGATCATAACTTTTGTGATCTTTTGAAAACAACTGGCTTTCAATATATGCTACTGTTTGATCAGTATCTTTGTTAATAATCCCTCTTTTTGGATGTTAAACTTTTTTGTAACTTTTGTGATCTTTACAGAGCACTTAGCTTTTAATGTATGCTACTGCTTACTTAGTAGCTGTGTTAATAACCCCCTCCTTAAACATTAAACTGTCATGCAACTCTTGTGATAATTTAAGGACAATTGGCTTTAATTCATTAATATTTGTGTAATATTTTGTTAAGTTTGTTTGATAAACATCTGTGTAATATTTGTATAAATATTAAGATTGTTATTCCGGAATATGTGCACAGACATGGAATATTTATAGGTATTTAACACCTATGGGCCAATTTGACCAATTTAATATTTCCAGGGGCCAACTTGACCAGGGTGTTATTTCCAACGAGGCCGATTTGACTAGCATACTTTTTTCTGGGAGCTGATTTGATGGGGGCCGATTTGGTAAAGGGCTGAATTGTCTATGATTCTCTCATTCAGAGGCTGTCCAAGGTAAGGGGGCACACAAGAAATCAGGGTGTGATAATGTCACAGACACGACCTCAGATGTTCCCAAATTGAGATGGCCTAATAAAGGTTTCATCTAACATTGTTGGGAAGAAACCATCTTATGACAACATGACTTTGCACAATGGGCGGTAGGCCTACTGAACAATATGACACAGACAGAGGATCCAGTGATACTTAGGCAGGTACTGACTCAGGTGCTGTTCCTATACCCTCACCAGATGTACCCTGACCAGATGTATGTGGAACATGGGCTCTAAGTTGAAGATGGACAGTTAAAGTGGGCAGATAGGACAGAGTTACCCACAATTGCATCAACATTTCCTTAATAGTCAGGCCATCTCATCAACTAATAATGCTTCAGTAAGAATCTGCAAGTTCTATAATGAAGGCTTGTGCACAAACGATGTTCATCATGGCCAGTATTAACATTTTTGTGTTGCTTGTTATTGTCAAGGGAAAACTCTGGATCACCTTGAGTATAAATGTACATCCAAACAGGTGGATAAAGTGCCACAGACAAAGACAACTACCATGAAATAGGCTTCTGGTAGACCAAACACACTGCAGCTTCATCTAGAGCTGCGCTTGGTTCATTACCTGAAAAGACAAAAACTGAAAAACAATTTAATAATTCTTTCACAGTTAAAGCCTGTTTTGGCTAGTATAGTAATTTACTTAATCCTGCTAGTAGTATAGACTATATTGATAATGTTGAGTAGTGGCACTATTTTCTGACTCTTATCAGAATGGCTTGACAGGTAGTCCTGTTCCAGCTGATAGAAGATGTAGTGTTGTGAATAATGGAGTTCCAGACATTCATGAGACCTAAATTAACAATGATGTTAACATAAATAATGAATATATATATATATATATATATATATACATATATATATATATTGATTACTTAGCTGCTTGTTGTACTGATAAGGGGTACAGCTTTGCTGGCAGCAGGGAGGGGACTAAGGCTGATCCACTGTTGCATGCGGTTGATATACCTCACTTGAGGTCTTATTGAGGCAGAAAACTTTTGATGTTGATAGACAGGGGACGGTTGTAAGTGGGGTAGTATCATGAACGCTGTTTATTTAACATTTATCATTAAATAAAAAAAGCAGACATCAAAATTTCTGTATCCAAGGGCATAGCAGGGGTCAAGCATCACGAAGAATGCCAGGGGAATGATGCAAGATAAGGTGGGTATGCTTTGGTGTACAGGTAGGTTTTGAGCTGCTTTCTGAAGGAGACCAGTGAGGGACAGGCACGAATTTCATCAGGGAGAGCATTCCACACAGTGGGAGCATCAAACGCAAAACTATTACCAAACTGTTTGACAGATTTGTGAACGGAGGAGCAGAACTTTGGAATGACATGGAAATTACCACCACTTTGACTGCACCTGGTATTATAAGAACTGCTGTAGGAGGAAAGATATGGAGCAAAATACCTGGTAAAGCCTGTGTGAAGATACTTATAAACAAGTGTGGCTGTCTTGAACACTGCAGACATTCTGAACATGCTTGGACAAAGAAAAGTCTGAATCAAACCACACACCCAAATTTTTTACTGAATCAGCAGGACAGAGTGAGTTGGCCAAGATATCAATAGCAAAACACGCTATCAACTTGTCCCTCTGTCTCTTCGAACCAAAGATGATAAACTTGGTCTTGTCAGGATTCAATTTGAGCTTACTAGTGGACATCCACTCCTTAATATCTTCTAGGTACCTATTTAGCTTTTCAAAGGCAGCAGATATATTCTTATGGGATAAATGTATATAAACTTGGCTATCATCTGCATAGAAGTGAAACTTTATTCCCTTATGTCTACTGATTATGAAACTGAAGGGGGTGATGTACAATGAGAACAGCAAAGGGCTCAGGATAGAACCTTGGGGAACATTTCAATAAAACATTTCAAAAATATTATATTATAAATCGTTTTTGTACCCATCATTTTTCACCTGGAAACATTTAGAGAACCATAAGATAGGGTTTAAATAGGTTTTTAAAATGTTATGTAAATGTTTAAACTATTTTAAAATGTTTCTAACATTTACTGGGATGAAGTTGTTGATTATCGCTCCATAGATGGGAAAGTAAAATTAATGGCTCAATATTTCTTCAGCTGATAAGAAAACGCCATAAAAGCAAAGATTTACACCAATATTTCCGTTGTTTTCAGAAACAGTGTTACATATCTCTGTCCACACACCCTTATATTTATTCTGTATCAGAACTCTGTCAGCTCAGAAATGAATCATCAGCTGCCATATAGTTTTGCAAAGGTCAAGCAAAAATAACGCCAACTATTCTTGATTTATCAACATAAAAACGTCAACAAATTGAGATAACTATGTTTATGAAGATAATTAGTCAATGATTAGTGAGGGCCACTTATTCTTTCATGGTTCCATGCTGAGTTGGTTCACAAAACAATGTAATGATGTAATGACATTAACTGTGTTGATGAGAACACAATATATGCCAGTAGTTTATGTCTTGGACAAATATGTCACTTTTCCATAACATTACTGTTAACATTCAATTGTATGCATAATAACATATATTTAAGAACAAGATTGTATTCATATATAATCATATACTACATTATCAGGACAGATGGGAGACAAGCTCATGACAATGGAACTTAGCTATAATGAAATCACATCTTCCTTACATCTGTGAAAAGAAGTCATTTTGTTTTCACACAAAGCTTCATAGAACACACCACATGGAGTGAAAAATATAAAACTCTCCACAGGATGTAAAAACAATGTAGGAGGAGACAAAACCAGGTTAAATTCTGAAAACCATGAAATATTTGACCTCAAATAATACCAAAAAATATTTTGAATTCTCTTTTAAAGAAGAAAATCAATCTCACAGCATTTACTTCTTCTAAGTTAATTGTGAATTAGAGCCACTGCATTCTGAGACTTTTAGGTTGAACATTGTGTGAGTTATCAGTTACATGTATGCCCAAAACTGATTGCATTAAATTACCTTTTTTTTGGTATGAACCCATACTCACCTACATTTTAATTCATAGAATGCCAAAACTGTTGAACTTTTCTATTTTTTTGGAGAAATATCACGAAAGTTTATTTAAGTACATATTTGCTTCCAAACTATATCTCAATACTATATCCCAACAAATATACTAATGTTTTCTATTTTATTCTATTCTGTACATTTACAACACTTAATCTCTTCCATGGCAGACTCTAAGGCACAACACCAAGTCTAATTCAATAATCATTATTCCATATACATTTCCCCAGTCAACACCATGGAGATACTGGGTAGTTTACGTACTAAGGTGGGAAGGCCAAAGAGATAAGATTTCAGCTTTCTCCTGAAACAGGTAAGAGTTGGAGCAGAATGAACATTATCGGGCAAATCATTCCAAAGTGTTGCAGCAAAGAAAGGAAAACTGTGACCAACGTTTTTTATGGATTTGTGTACAGATGGGTAGTATTCACGAACCTCCAAGAACCTTATATCTGGGTGGTTGTGTCATATCTTCTACAACGAATAGACAAATAAGGACTGATATAACTTGGATGACCACGGTGGAGAAACTTATAAACCAAAGTGACAGTTTTAAAAATACACCGATGTGCAACTGACAACCAATGGAATTGTTTGAGAATAGGAGTAATCAGTGAGTATCTATTGCAATTGAGACAATCCTACTAAGTGTGTTTTTGAATACACTGCAGTTTGCACATGTTGTTACTGAGCAGACTTCTGAAGAGAGAGTTCCAGTTGTCCAGACCACTCACCAGGGCATTTGCTGCCAAGACAGTGCTGTCTGACCCGCCTGAAATCACACATTTGAATGAAGCAAGTCTTACTGATATTGCGTACATGATCAGCAAAGGAAAAATTAGTGTCAAAGCAGACACCAAGGTTCATTACAACAGTTGATGGATGCAAGTTTGCCAAATATCCTATCAGGAAGGTGGAAGTCTAAGTTTTTGATCTGAACATGAGACCCAAAGATGATGAACTTTGTTTAATCAGGGTTTAATTTCAGCATGCTTGATGTCATCCATTCCTGAACATCCTAACGACAAGAATCTAATTTATCAAAAGCCAAGGTGCCATTTTTATAGGATAAAGGAACAAACAACTGAGTGTCATTGGCATAAAATGGAATTTGGTGTTGGAGTGCCTTCCAATAACCTTACTTAAAGAAGTGGTGTATAATCAATCAATCAATCAGTTGTCCAAGAACTTAATCTCCATGTTTAAAGAAAAGAGCAGAGGGCCAAGGACAGAGCCTTGTGCTACTCCAACAGCAAATCATGCAATTCTGAGAGAGCTGACCCTATTTTAATTGCCTGGAATCAGTGGCTGAGATAGGAGGAGAACTACTTTAGACTGTTCAAAAGAGCATCATGGGCAATTGTGTGGAAGGCTACCGACAGATCAAGTAAGACAAAGGCGGTATGCTCGCCATGTGACAGCAAGAGATGGATCTAAGTTTTGATATGCAGTAGGGCAGTTTCAGTTGAGTGTCCATTTTTATACGCTGATTGATGGGTACCCTTCATCCAAACACTGTCCTGGGCACCCATTGGTATACAGGTAAGGAATCATATGAGGGACATGCTTTAGTGTTACCAGATAACACATAATTGTGTGGCCAATCTACTTTCTTATTTTTAAAATGTCCTCATCTTTGTCACACCTTTGTAAAGAATAATATTTACATTTCAGTTTTGAATGACAGTAGTGACCATATTGGTGGGTTTTCCAAATGTGAACATAAGATTGGGAAAAATAAGACGACTGTTGTTAATAAAAACAGAAAAAAACGGAATTGTGATACACAAGTGTTTCTGATTGATAAGCAATATGCAGAGGACTTGTATGGTAGTGAGGTAAGTGATGAGTTGGCGCCTCTTTGGCATTCAGTTAACAGCAAATGTGAGAAAATGATGCAAGCCAAAAATGTAAACATATTTCATCACTGGTGTGTACAAAGTGAGGTAACTTTTTGGTTTTAGCCCCTTTTCCCCTCTTTTTGGGAAAAAGGCTGGGTTTAAAATGATCATGTCACCTTCCCTATTGAAGCTTTTCATTGGGTTTGAAACTAGGGTGCATACAATTTCCAAAAAGAAAAAAATACTTTCACAAATCAGTTGAATGTACCCTTTCTAGAAGAAAAATTAGAGAATTATTGGGACTGGCAGATGGCCCAGTTATATATAATTAATTATATAAATGATGTCATTGGCTATGGGTTGCCTAGCAATGTTAAAAAATCTTTTTCTGTCCATTGTGACCTTCTCCAGTAATTGGGTTTTGCTAAGCAAAAAACTTGTCCCTCCTTCAACAATAGTTACATCTCTAGGGGTCAATAGTGATATCAGCCATATCACCATATCAGTTCCCCCTGAAAAAAATGCAGAAAATTAGAAACATGTGTGGAAATTGGGAGAATACAATGGCTTGTTCAAAGAAAGAGCTTCAATGCTGCTTGACTGCCAATTTCATTTAACTAAATGGGTGAAAAATTTACGCTTTTTCCTTAACCGTGTGCTTGACAGGACCGTACATGACAAGGACTGTTCATGACAAGGAAAATATTCCCCTAGATGCAGAATATCAGAAGGATCTTAGGTGGTTCCAATTTTTCATTACAAAATTAAGTGGGGTGGTATTGTTTCATTATCAGTTGTGTTGTATGCAAGTATAATTAGATGCTTCTCATCTCTATGTTTGAATATTAAATATATGGGTTTTTAATTTCACTCATTCAGGTGCCTCATTTGCCTTCAATAGTAATGTAAATATTCAGGATAATCAGCCCCAGGGCACCTGGACGTCTGATTGTGTCTGACATTATCTATTCCAAGATTCCAGTAAAGTTCAGCTGGCCTTACGAGACGCCCTTTACACCCCTATCTCCTACCCCTAGTTTGGGTCTGGGGTCTTTGAATCTTGTACAGTTATCACTTCATCTATAATGTACATAAAAAGTATACTATTGAGCATTAATACATTGTTTGCAGGGTGACCCCTCCCTGGGTAAATTAATTATTAATTTTGGGTGACCTGAATGCATATATATAATATTTTTTATAACGAAAATTGGAATTCACCTTAAGTTGAGGTCACCCTGGTTAACCTGTAATACTAATAATGTTGGTAATATATAGCTAGAAAATGTAATTAAATTTCCCTCAGTCTATGTTTCACTGTATATGTTGAGCCTTGGTATATTTTGGTTTGGCTATGGGTTAGTGATTTACCAGCGCCTAACATTTCTATTCCATGGAGTTTTGTAGGTCAACTGTGTGAGGCTTTGTGTGAACTCTAGTCCTGTTTTGTTTTCTTTTTAAGCATGAGCATTAGCAAGGCCCGTGCATCCAGAGATCACTTTTTTCATTTTTTTTGTCTTTGAACTTTTACGAATTTTTGTGAAGCTTGATGAGTATCTGTCTCTTCACTAAAGCCATTTAGAGACATCTAGTGCACTACTTGTGTCTCTTATGGCTTTGCGGCTTGCCCTAGTAGAAACCCTTTTGGCCTTGTTAGCTCTGTGATCAATTATACCCCCACTTTAATGTACATTGCTAGCCATGGAATATCAATGGAGACAGACATAACTTAGAGTGACAACATGACTTGGTCTTGCGTTGGAAGTCACAGGACAATATGATCTCAATACATAAAGCATTACAGAAACAAAATCAGAAACATCTTAATTTTTAGTCTAAGGTGTTCCTTAAAACTTAAGGAGATAGTTTGCTCCCTCCTTTAGTATTAAAATGGGTAAAAACTAGTTATTCAACTGCAGAATGTTACACAAACATCAAACAAAATTGGTCTAAATACAGCAACCAATAACATTTTCTAACTTCAAAAATAAAAAGGGCTCAAAATGAAACCAAAATACTTCCAACATATCTTTTAAGTTTATTTATTAAAACTTTTAATGGCTAAACTTTCAACTGCAAACTTTATCTCTTCCGACATAATATACTAAAGTTATAAAATTTTCTTCCCTTGTGAAATATCTTTTGTTTACTGCCCTTGACACAGCTAGGTCACAACTAATCAGTATGTTTTTGCATGATGTGACTTTTTTGTCAAAGTGACAAATCTGATGATAAACTAGAGGCATAGTTGTAAACAGGATTTCTTGGTACAACCAATCACTTTGCTAACATTATAATCTCTATAAAGGACAGCATGACAGTGTTAGCAAAGTAATATGTTCAGGTGAGACAGTGGCTCGCCTGTGACCTCTGGTTGGCCTCCAATGGGCTGGTGTCAGACATTTTTTGCTCCATGGCTGTCATTCTGCCACCCAAACTTTTGAGCTCCGCTAAGATTTCTGCATTTACGTCCTTTTTTCTGCCTGACTAGTCAGGTCACTAACTGATGGTGACTGTTCAATTTTACTGTCTAGTTCACTGTTCATGGTATCAATAAATAGGCACTTGCGATTGAACGGTCTTTTGTGAACATCTCCACAATAACGCCAACTATTCTTGATTTATCAACATAAAAACGTCAACAAATTGAGATAACTATGTTTATGAAGATAATTAGTCAATGATTAGTGAGGGCCACTTATTCTTTCATGGTTCCATGCTGAGTTGGTTCACAAAACAATGTAATGATGTAATGACATTAACTGTGTTGATGAGAACACAATATATGCCAGTAGTTTATGTCTTGGACAAATATGTCACTTTTCCATAACATTACTGTTAACATTCAATTGTATGCATAATAACATATATTTAAGAACAAGATTGTATTCATATATAATCATATACTACATTATCAGGACAGATGGGAGACAAGCTCATGACAATGGAACTTAGCTATAATGAAATCACATCTTCCTTACATCTGTGAAAAGAAGTCATTTTGTTTTCACACAAAGCTTCATAGAACACACCACATGGAGTGAAAAATATAAAACTCTCCACAGGATGTAAAAACAATGTAGGAGGAGACAAAACCAGGTTAAATTCTGAAAACCATGAAATATTTGACCTCAAATAATACCAAAAAAATATTTTGAATTCTCTTTTAAAGAAGAAAATCAATCTCACAGCATTTACTTCTTCTAAGTTAATTGTGAATTAGAGCCACTGCATTCTGAGACTTTTAGGTTGAACATTGTGTGAGTTATCAGTCACATGTATGCCCAAAACTGATTGCATTAAATTCCCTTTTTTTGGTATGAACCCATACTCACCTACATTTTAATTCATAGAATGCCAAAACTGTTGAACTTTTCTATTTTTTTGGAGAAATATCACGAAAGTTTATTTAAGTACATATTTGCTTCCAAACTATATCTCAATACTATATCCCAACAAATATACTAATGTTTTCTATTTTATTCTATTCTGTACATTTACAACACTTAATCTCTTCCATGGCAGACTCTAAGGCACAACACCAAGTCTAATTCAATAATCATTATTCCATATACATTTCCCCAGTCAACACCATGGAGATGCTGGGTAGTTTACGTACTAAGGTGGGAAGGCCAAAGAGATAAGATTTCAGCTTTCTCCTGAAACAGGTAAGAGTTGGAGCAGAATGAACATCATCGGGCAAATCATTCCAAAGTGTGGCAGCAAAGAAAGGAAAACTGTGACCAACGTTTTTTATGGATTTGTGTACAGATGGGTAGTATTCACGAACCTCCAAGAACCTTATATCTGGGTGGTTGTGTCATATCTTCTACAACGAATAGACAAATAAGGACTGATATAACTTGGATGACCACGGTGGAGAAACTTATAAACCAAAGTGACAGTTTTAAAAATACACTGATGTGCAACTGACAACCAATGGAATTGTTTGAGAATAGGAGTAATCAGTGAGTATCTATTGCAATTGAGACAATCCTACTAAGTGTGTTTTTGAATACACTGCAGTTTGCACATGTTGTTACTGAGCAGACTTCTGAAGAGAGAGTTCCAGTTGTCCAGACCACTCACCAGGGCATTTGCTGCCAAGACAGTGCTGTCTGACCCGCCTGAAATCACACATTTGAATGAAGCAAGTCTTACTGATATTGCGTACATGATCAGCAAAGGAAAAATTAGTGTCAAAGCAGACACCAAGGTTCATTACAACAGTTGATGGATGCAAGTTTGCCAAATATCCTATCAGGAAGGTGGAAGTCTAAGTTTTTGATCTGAACATGAGACCCAAAGATGATGAACTTTGTTTAATCAGGGTTTAATTTCAGCATGCTTGATGTCATCCATTCCTGAACATCCTAACGACAAGAATCTAATTTATCAAAAGCCAAGGTGCCATTTTTATAGGATAAAGGAACAAACAACTGAGTGTCATTGGCATAAAATGGAATTTGGTGTTGGAGTGCCTTCCAATAACCTTACTTAAAGAAGTGGTGTATAATCAATCAATCAATCAGTTGTCCAAGAACTTAATCTCCATGTTTAAAGAAAAGAGCAGAGGGCCAAGGACAGAGCCTTGTGCTACTCCAACAGCAAATCATGCAATTCTGAGAGAGCTGACCCTATTTTAATTGCCTGGAATCAGTGGCTGAGATAGGAGGAGAACTACTTTAGACTGTTCAGAAGAGCATCATGGGCAATTGTGTGGAAGGCTACCGACAGATCAAGTAAGACAAAGGCGGTATGCTCGCCATGTGACAGCAAGAGATGGATCTAAGTTTTGATATGCAGTAGGGCAGTTTCAGTTGAGTGTCCATTTTTATACGCTGATTGATGGGTACCCTTCATCCAAACACTGTCCTGGGCACCCATTGGTATACAGGTAAGGAATCATATGAGGGACATGCTTTAGTGTTACCAGATAACACATAATTGTGTGGCCAATCTACTTTCTTATTTTTAAAATGTCCTCATCTTTGTCACACCTTTGTAAAGAATAATATTTACATTTCAGTTTTGAATGACAGTAGTGACCATATTGGTGGGTTTTCCAAATGTGAACATAAGATTGGGAAAAATAAGACGACTGTTGTTAATAAAAACAGAAAAAAACGGAATTGTGATACACAAGTGTTTCTGATTGATAAGCAATATGCAGAGGACTTGTATGGTAGTGAGGTAAGTGATGAGTTGGCGCCTCTTTGGCATTCAGTTAACAGCAAATGTGAGAAAATGATGCAAGCCGAAAATGTAAACATATTTCATCACTGGTGTGTACAAAGTGAGGTAACTTTTTGGTTTTAGCCCCTTTTCCCCTCTTTTTGGGAAAAAGGCTGGGTTTAAAATGATCATGTCACCTTCCCTATTGAAGCTTTTCATTGGGTTTGAAACTAGGGTGCATACAATTTCCAAAAAGAAAAAAATACTTTCACAAATCAGTTGAATGTACCCTTTCTAGAAGAAAAATTAGAGAATTATTGGGACTGGCAGATGGCCCAGTTATATATAATTAATTATATAAATGATGTCATTGGCTATGGGTTGCCTAGCAATGTTAAAAAATCTTTTTCTGTCCATTGTGACCTTCTCCAGTAATTGGGTTTTGCTAAGCAAAAAACTTGTCCCTCCTTCAACAATAGTTACATCTCTAGGGGTCAATAGTGATATCAGCCATATCACCATATCAGTTCCCCCTGAAAAAAATGCAGAAAATTAGAAACATGTGTGGAAATTGGGAGAATACAATGGCTTGTTCAAAGAAAGAGCTTCAATGCTGCTTGACTGCCAATTTCATTTAACTAAATGGGTGAAAAATTTACGCTTTTTCCTTAACCGTGTGCTTGACAGGACCGTACATGACAAGGACTGTTCATGACAAGGAAAATATTCCCCTAGATGCAGAATATCAGAAGGATCTTAGGTGGTTCCAATTTTTCATTACAAAATTAAGTGGGGTGGTATTGTTTCATTATCAGTTGTGTTGTATGCAAGTAGAATTAGATGCTTCTCATCTCTATGTTTGAATATTAAATATATGGGTTTTTAATTTCACTCATTCAGGTGCCTCATTTGCCTTCAATAGTAATGTAAATATTCAGGATAATCAGCCCCAGGGCACCTGGACGTCTGATTGTGTCTGACATTATCTATTCCAAGATTCCAGTAAAGTTCAGCTGGCCTTACGAGACGCCCTTTACACCCCTATCTCCTACCCCTAGTTTGGGTCTGGGGTCTTTGAATCTTGTACAGTTATCACTTCATCTATAATGTACATAAAAAGTATACTATTGAGCATTAATACATTGTTTGCAGGGTGACCCCTCCCTGGGTAAATTAATTATTAATTTTGGGTGACCTGAATGCATGTAAACTTCTCATATATATAATATTTTTTATAACGAAAATTGGAATTCACCTTAAGTTGAGGTCACCCTGGTTAACCTGTAATACTAATAATGTTGGTAATATATAGCTAGAAAATGTAATTAAATTTCCCTCAGTCTATGTTTCACTGTATATGTTGAGCCTTGGTATATTTTGATTTGGCTATGGGTTAGTGATTTACCAGCGCCTAACATTTCTATTCCATGGAGTTTTGTAGGTCAACTGTGTGAGGCTTTGTGTGAACTCTAGTCCTGTTTTGTTTTCTTTTTAAGCATGAGCATTAGCAAGGCCCGTGCATCCAGAGATCACTTTTTTCATTTTTTTTGTCTTTGAACTTTTACGAATTTTTGTGAAGCTTGATGAGTATCTGTCTCTTCACTAAAGCCATTTAGAGACATCTAGTGCACTACTTGTGTCTCTTATGGCTTTGCGGCTTGCCATAGTAGAAACCCTTTTGGCCTTGTTAGCTCTGTGATCAATTATACCCCCACTTTAATGTACATTGCTAGCCATGGAATATCAATGGAGACAGACATAACTTAGAGTGACAACATGACTTGGTCTTGCGTTGGAAGTCACAGGACAATATGATCTCAATACATAAAGCATTACAGAAACAAAATCAGAAACATCTTAATTTTTAGTCTAAGGTGTTCCTTAAAACTTAAGGAGATAGTTTGCTCCCTCCTTTAGTATTAAAATGGGTAAAAACTAGTTATTCAACTGCAGAATGTTACACAAACATCAACAAAATTAGTCTAAATACAGCAACCAATAACATTTTCTAACTTCAAAAATAAAAAGGGCTCAAAATGAAACCAAAATACTTCCAACATATCTTTTAAGTTTATTTATTAAAACTTTTAATGGCTAAACTTTCAACTGCAAACTTTATCTCTTCGCGACATAACATACTAAAGTTATAAAATTTTCTTCCCTTGTGAAATATCTTTTGTTACTGCCCTTGACACAGCTAGGTCACAACTAATCAGTATGTTTTTGCATGATGTGACTTTTTTGTCAAAGTGACAAATCTGATGATAAACTAGAGGCATAGTTGTAAACAGGATTTCTTGGTACAACCAATCACTTTGCTAACATTATAATCTCTATAAAGGACAGCATGACAGTGTTAGCAAAGTAATATATTCAGGTGAGACAGTGGCTCGCCTGTGACCTCTGGTTGACCTCCAATGGGCTGGTGTCAGACATTTTTTGTTCCATGGCTGTCATTCTGCCACCCAAACTTTTGAGCTCTGCTAAGATTTCTGCATTTACGTCCTTTTTTCTGCCTGACTAGTCAGGTCACTAACTGATGGTGACTGTTCAATTTTACTGTCTAGTTCACTGTTCATGGTATCACTTGCGATTGAACGGTCTTTTATGAACATCTCCACATTTTTACAAAGGAATTCTTTGGTGGGCATTGTCCAATGTTTTTGTATCAAATTTATGAATAATTTGTCAATGTTTATGATCTGAAACTCAATACAACAACACGTGCTTTGTTTAATGGGAGAACTCAAAAACGAATGAGTTTGAAATGATGAGTGCAAGATGTTTGTAATTTGAGAACGTAGCTCCTTTATTGACAGCAAATTCACTATAACCTTGCTATACTACTAATTGTATGTTATTACAATGCCTCGACAGGAGCTGTTTAAGGTTTACAATCATATAAACATAAGATAAAAAAACAAGTAGAATAAAATGTAAATTGTAAAAATTATGACAAAATAAACTGAATAAAACTCATTCCTTTCACGTGGCTTCAGCAACCCAGAGCTAGTTTCACATTAAACAAAGCACTAAATCCAAAATTCTGTGCTCAGCAATGTTTCTCCGCGTCTCCTGATGACACACAGTACGAATAAATTGAATGTCCCATCGACAACACAATACTAATAAAATAAAGCCAGGAAACACATATTCAACACTGTAGGCATAAAATTCAACTTTAAGTTCTGGCAAAATTAAAATTATATAAAGTACATCCTGCCCCTTTGACTTTGCAGTGTTGAATGAAGAAGGAATTTTAGTCAACACAGCGGTTAGCAATCCATCCATACCCAATCGAAGTTACTGATGGCAAGAAAATTCACTGGGGGTGCACTGAATAAGGTAGTGCCTAATTCTCCACACCCTAATAGTTCCTTTCTTACTGTTACATTAAAAAAAGTTTGATATGTTTGCAGATCCATTAATGCTGTCACATCTGTTCATGTATTAAATTATGAAAATACTATGGACACTAAAATATTGTTGCTTTCATTGAAGGTTTCTTGGTATGTATCATAAGGTTGGGAAGAGTGAGGGTCTATAGTTACAAGACTACCTCCTACATACCCTTGGTGATGATAGTTAATTGTGACAATGGTCTTATGTGTAACAATTTCAGAGAAGAAATAAAAAATTGCCATATCAATGAGGAGATTATATGAGATGTCAATGTTCTCAATGTTAGTAAAGTAAAAGTGTAAGCCTGGCATAAACTTTCCCAATGAACTGCCTCTAAGGTATAACTGTTTACCCATAGGAAGGTTCTGTTGTTTAGGAAGTCCATCATATTGAGAGTGCTGTTGTAACCATTCATACTAAGGAGTTGAAAATTGGAAAGGCACAATATTTCCATAGTATGTTCTGTATTGGGATGTAGGTTTGCAACTGTATCTGACATGATCTTCATGCTAATAGCACGTGACTGCAGCAACAACTTTTTTAAAATGTCTAGTGGAGAGAGCAAATCTTACAGTGACTGATCCTTGATAGGAAAGTTCAAAATCACTACTCTGAGGTTGGTCATACCTGAAAAGGTTTCATTTGTGAAATTCAATGGATAAAATTGGATATACTTTTCACTAAGTAAGTATAGGTTAAAATATACCAGTGGTTTTTGATGGTTTATTGGCCTCAAGTCAATTGAGTTTGCTTGAAATGGAAGTATACCTTTCCAAGTTTTGTCTAAATGTATTTTTTATTTTTAGGTAAGTGGTATCCTCAGGTATTTTCCTCAAGATGTCTGCAACAGTGAAATTTTTTGGTCTGGTGTAACAAACGGTAACATTGGCAATTATCTCTAATGAACCCTGCTTTATATGGTGTTCACAAAGGGAGCAAATGTCCAGATACATTTTCGGGCTCTCATTTAATCCATCTACTGCCAAAGTGGCTTAGTTATCACCATCAGTGGTAATGTATCCAAGTGAATGGTGTAAAAGACCATTAAGAAGAATCAGCATTGTAACCCAAAACATGTTGAACAGGTATCATTCCTAATTTAGCACTTATGCAATAATCATATGACCAATATTTTGTTTTTAGCACTGTACAAATTGGACAACACTACTTGGCCTTTGGGTGTTCTTTATCTTCAAAATTTAATACTTTCTTGCACCCCAGTAATGTAATTAGTATTATATTCCTTACTAGTCTATTCCCATCTCATAAACTTTTTTGAAGAAACAAAAATTAGAGTATATGCAGGTTGTCAGAAACACACAGACTATAATTCCTCCCCAAGCCACTATTTAACATTTTGTTGGTTGTCGGGTTTGCTAACTTGACCTTTAATTTGACCTTGCTGCTTGAACCTTCTTGACATGACCTTAGCTTCACTTTGATATATGTAGTTTGCCATGTGTTGGACAGTGGCTTGGACAGTGTAGGGGTCACATAACATCATTTCATAAATATCACAAATTTTACTTACTGTGTGTTCATTTTAATAATTTGGTAGTTTATATTATATTATTATTTTATAATAAATAAAAATATATAATCCCATCTGCTTCTTTGATTGTAATTTGCTGGGAACTGTATTCCTTATTTAGCACTGTACAAATTGTAGTGACAAAACTTAATGTAAAACATTTGACATATTCGTAATTGAACACTAATGCAATCGTAAATTGATCATAATTGTCTTTTAGCACTGCACAAATGATATGGTCCCATAACATTGATTTTAAAACAGATTAACGCATTCAGACTAACTGCCATATGTTGTGAGTATTTGATTTAATACATAGTAATAAATTATACCATTATTTGCTTTTAAACAATTAAAAATATGGAATGATAACAAAGTTGATTGACTGTAGACTGGTAAATGGCTCAATTTGTAAAAATGTTCAAATTAAATTATACAAACTTCTTATTTACAGACAGAATGTCAGAATAGGTAACCACCAATAACTACCACACTTCTGTAATAACAATTTCCCAAATTACTTTGTTTGCTTGGTAAGTCGACATGCACTTTGAATTGGAACAAATTGAACTGAACAGGTTCTTTTTTTAATCAGGGCATTCAGGATGGCATATGCAGTTTCAAGTTGCACTTTGTAAGCACTATGGTTAATAGTAATATGCCAATGTGGGGGTTCTGATTTCAAGTAGGAACAAGAGCACTCGGAAAGTGCTGATCTCCACCAAGGGAGCTCAATCTGGATCACTCCCAATATCTTTTTCATTGATCCAGACAGCGATCCAGATCACTCCCAAAATCTAATGACTTGTTTCTTGTCCCATTTAGGACATATCCTAAAAATATCATCCAAATCGGCACATAACTTTTTGAGTTATTTGTCTTTAAAAATTAAATTTCATGGATCCAGATAGTGATCCGGATCACTCCCAAAATTGAATCATTTTTTCCTATCACCTTTTTAGACATATGAAAATTTCATCAAAATCCGTCCATATGTTTTTGAGTTATCTCGTTCACAAATAAATGCACAAACTCACAAACCCACAAACAAACCCAGGCGAAAACATAACCTCCTTGGCGGAGGTAATTATATCACCCGTTGAAAGCACTGGTGAGATATTTATGTTGTCATAGCTTAATTGCAGCAATCGTAGACACACATCCAAATTTTCAGACATGTTTAAGCAGCCTATTGTAGTGTGCATTTCTGTCCTGAGAAGTCATGACCATTGTTGGTCATAACATAGTTGTGTTATGACTGATCTTAACGGTTTACTGTTAATCTTTTGGCTGTTACCACCTATCTTGTACATTGTTCTGTAAGAATGGAGTTACCTTGTTTTTAGGGAAGCCTGGTGCTGGGAGTGCCTTAATTACTGCATAAGATTGCCAGTGGTTAAGATATAGCTGTATTACATGTTGCATGCACAAACATGGATTTTTAATTGTAGTTACACCTAATTCAGCACACCTGGGCAAGTTATTTATTTGAATTTTTGTGCACTCTCATGTGACATTTTCTGGATAAAAATATATTTAATGTTAATACAGCCTATAACTAGATTTTACACCAAAACTTTACTGTTAAATTACTAACAGTTATAGTTATGTACATGTAACACAGATCCTGAGAAGTTTACATTAGCATCCTGTTGAATATTGCTTTATTTCTAAAACAAGTACAAAGGTATAAATACGATCACACACAATATCCTAAATAAAATATCTTGTTTCATGCGTGTCCGCCTTACCATTAACCCCAGACAGAGTAGGCCTGACTGATTGCTTTTGAGGGTTCCATATATTTTGTTCATACACTTATTGATCAAAAACATTCCAACCATAGCTTTGCTTGTGATACACCTACCATATGGAACAAGTTGTCTGATGACATCCGATCTACTACCTCCTTACATCCATCAGATCAAAATTATAATCTTACCAAAGCCTATCCACCTTAGTATCTATCTTAGCTGATGCTTGTGTGGTTACTGATCCATCCATTTCCCCAAATATCTCATTTCTGGGCTCTGACTAATGGATATGTTGCGACTAAAGAAATTAAGCACTAAAGCATTTGATAAGAATTAAACTACAATTTTCCAATCGACTGGAAAGACTAATTACTGGGGCGTTGTACCAGGACACACAAACACAGGGAAGTCTGTTTTCAGAATCATGTAAAATTTTATCATGCTCTATACACACACACATAAGTTTTCTTTTGTATCAAGTTTGTAAAATTTCTATTCCAATGTCATGAAATGTTTATAATGTACTGGTAAACATAATCTTATTGGTCTTATCTCTTCATTTGCAAAGTAGCTGTCAGTAGCTGTTAGGCTTTGGATCCTTCAAAGGTGTTTACAGACTTCTTTATATTAAAAGGTAGCTAGAAATGACTGTTAATTTGGCACATCTATAATGTGAAGTAATGTTGACAGTAATAGTAATAAACGTCTTTAATACTAAATAATAACATCGAGTTATAAACCATCTAGTGGTGAAAGTTGCGTCTTGCAAATGTTGTATGTTCATCATACTACATTTTAGAGCTCATGTGCCAAATGTTCCATATAAATTGTGTCTTATAGACCTCCTCTATAAAATCTTTCCTAATACGACCCTTGGTCCAGTTGTCATAAACATTCCTGTAATGCTGAGTTCCTCAATTCCACATTCACCATGTACATTACTCTTCAGCAGGGATTAGGGCTCAAGTGGTCACTAATTGGTTGTAGTGCATACTACCATGCTAATTAAGCAGTTTCAAAACCTAATAATAATTGAGAAAATCACCCACACTTCTGGGTGTAAGGGCAGGACATAAATCATAATGATGGCTCTTACTTGGATGAGTCTATAGCCACTAGTAGTAACCAAGTCATTATGCAGGGCACCATACAAACGTCAGCTCCTCAGTTATGTGAGAACCAGGCAGATCAACAAATACTATCACTGGTTGTAAGACCTTAGAATCTTCCAATTGCACATTATCCCACAGAATTGAGAGATTAAAAAGGAATGTCTCATTCAGTTCAACTCCTTTAGCATCCCCACAAACAAGGAATAAGGTTAGTGACTTACCTCGAAGTGTGGTCATGTGGCTACTCAAACAGTTAAAGCTACACTACAAGAACTTCAGTTGGGATTTGACATACGTACTAGCTAGGCTACAGCTATTCCACGTATGGAGCAGATCAGGTGGGATACAGGAATCTCTGCAGCAGTGCCATACCTTCTGAACCAGTACAACCTCCAGTCTCATTCAGAGGCTGTCCAAGGTAAGGCGTTGCATAAGAAATCAGGCACAACCTCAGCTGCACCCAAATTGAAATGGCCTAATGAAAGTTTCATCTTGACATTGTTGGGAAGGAAACCATCTTATGACAACATGACTTTAGCACAATGGGGGGCAGGCCAACCGAACAACATGACACAGATAGAGGATCCGGTGATACTTAGGCAGGTACTGACTTAGGTACTGATGCTATACCCTGACCAGATGTGCATGGAACATGGGCCTCATCTGTGATACAAGTTCAAGAGGGGCAGCTGAAGTGTGCAGATATGACGCAGTGACCCCAAAATGCATCAACAGTTTGTAGATTGCAATACTTAATAGTCAGACCATCTCATCAACTAATACTGCTCCAGTTAAAATCTGCAAGTTCTATAATGAAGGCTTATGCACAAATGATGACTCCCCAGCAGGCACAGGTCCAATTCTTGACATCATGTTTTGGTCATGTTAGTATATGACATCAAGTAACTATCACCTGGACATGATTTAAGGTGGTCACGTCATCTGACACAAATCTGACATCCAGTTTATGTGACATGACATGACTTTATGTCAATAACATACCTACAATATCAACTAGATGACAAAATGATAACCAGACCTAATGTGATTGTATTATCCTATTCAATGGCATAAAATTGACACCATCCCAACATGACTTTTTGTAGTCATGTCAAATGATGAAAATATGATGTTCGAATAATATGATGTGGCCTGATATTCTACTCGGGCATTGTTTCTGACATCTTAATGATATTAATATGATGTCACTTTGTTAAAACATTTCAAGTGGAGTATCGTCATATTATTTGACATCACATTAACATTAGTATTCTATAAAATTATATCATTTTTAGGAATATTACAAATGAATCGTATGGATGTCTAAATGATATTTAAGTCTGAATAATTTATCTAGTCTGTGTTAAATCAAAGTTGGATTTTCCATCCTGTACAACAACCAGGGTCATATTAGGACAGGCCCTCAGCTTTTTCACATGAGTAGGGGCAAACCCAGGCAGAGGTGACAACCTGTGATTAGATGCTGAACCTACTAACTAACTTGGCCTCTAGTCTGTGATGTTGCTTTGACAAAAATAATTAAGTTTTGGTAGACAAAACAATTATGTTTAAAACTGTAACTAAAATGCTGTGGGACAGCAAAAATTTACAAGAAATATGTTGATTTGTAAACAAATGTATACTTTAGTGTTTGCAACCAAGCCAAAGATTGAATAAATAAAGATAAAAGTTCAGAAAAAGGGCTTCTAATATTCAAACTTTTGTACCCATAATTTGTATCTTTACAAATGGTATAAATTTTTGAACTGGTTCCCACAGAATATTAATTATTTTCTCCCATGGAATAATCTTTATAGTACATGGAAATCACTTAAAGCTGTGTCAGGTAAGTGTACATAAATGGTAGTTAAAGCAATGTAATGTGATATTAACTGTGAAAACAAAATGTTATTAACCAAAATTTTTATTACTGAAAATTGGTTTCAGCACTTGTGAAATGATGTCAGTCAGATTTTTAAATCAGTACATCAGATTGATGTCAGTTTCTGATGTCATATAGACACGAAGTCAATCCAAATTGGGTGATCATATTGATGTCTTATGCTGATATCAAATTTATGTCGGCTACTAGATGTCATTTTTATGGCTTTTGGAGATGTCAAATAGACTAGGCTACTAAAGATCTATTTGACATTTAACATATGATGTCATTTCGAATTTCAAATAAGCATCAGTTTCTGATGTCTTGCCCAGTGTCTTTTTGATTTCTTTTTGATATCCTATTGCCTGCTGGCACCATGGTCAGTATAAGCATTTCTGTGTTGCTTGTTATCGTCAAGGGAAAACTCTGGGCCAGCTAACATGAAGTAGGGTTCAGGTCGACCACACACACCACACCTTCATCTAGAGATGGCCATGGTTCATTTTCTGAAAAGACAAAAACTAAAAAACAATTTATTCTAACATGACACACCTATGTCCTTAAATCTGATTGGTCAATCGCGGTTGTAAAACCATGCATAACCACACGGCCAGTTTTTCATATGTGAGCGATAATCCCACTTCACTTCTTACAAGTCAAATTACAAAGAATATATCGCAATAACACACTCATAGACACAGTTTTCTCTACAAAACTTATTATTTTTGCGTTTATTCTTCTCCATATAGCAACTCACCCCCTTGCACCCATATGCTGGATCAGCCACCTATTATCAGTCATTTAGACATGTTTATTCAAAAAAAAAACTTTGCAGAACGTAAGTAATATTAATTTTAAAATATTGTTATGTTAGAATAGAAATAGACAAGTCCGAGCTCAGGCTCCGCCCTCGTGATTCTAATATCACTCATCGTTGTAAAATTTCCTATAACCCCTCGCTCATCGTTGTCTATTTCTATAATAATTCTTTCACAGTTAAACCCTTCTTGGCTATTATGGAAATTTAGTTAATCTTACTAGTAGTATAGATTATATTGATAATGTTGAGTGGTGGCATGGGTATGTTTACACTATTTTCTGACTCTTATCAGGACGACTTGACAGGTAGTCCTGTTCCAGCTGATAGAGGATGCAGTATTACGAATAATAGTGTTACAGACATTCATGAGACATAAATTAACAATGATGTTAACAAAAAGAATGAATACATTGATTAGATACCAGATTGCTGTACTGATAAGGGGTACAGCTTTGCTGGCAGCAGGTAGAGGACTAAGGCTGATCCACTGTTGCATGCGGTTGATATACCTCACTTGAGGTCTAATTGAGGCAGAAAACTTTTGATATGTCAACAGACAGGGGAAGTTTATAAGTGGGGTAGTATCATGACTGCTCACCAGCATAGCAGCTCAAATGTTGGCAATGTGTGTCAGCAGAACCAATGTGTTAACACTTCTAGCCAGCTGCAACGGCTGCAGCTTATTCTGACCAATTGGTGTCATGGACAAGGCATATATGAATTGCCTGTGGTACACATAAAGGGTTCAAACTGTTTTCAGGATGGACCCTATGCCATTCCTAAGAATGTTGAATGTGGCTCCTCATTCATTGAGAGCCTTCGATCCTCCAGGAGCTCATGTGCTCCTCAAATGGCCTAAAACCACCCAGTAAGCATTAGAAACGTTTTAATATGGTTTAAATGTTTACAAAATGTTTTTAAAACCTATTTAAACTCTAGCTTATGGTTTTTCTAAATGTTTCAAAGTAAACGTTTACTCTGCAATGTTTAAAAATGCTTTATAAGCATTAGCTTTCAAAAGTTTTTACTGAAGACATTTATTAAACATTTGTAAAATAACTTTAAAAACTAGGTTTGACTGGACACATTTTTAAACACTTATAAAATAGCTGGAAATGAAGGTTATACTGGAAATGTTTTTCAAACATTCATCATGAAACTTTTGATAACAAGTTTAAACAACATTGCTGATCAAATATTTCATAAACATTCTATCAAAACGTTTTTAAACCCATATTTTCAGAATGCTTATTAAACCTTCAGCTTCAAACATGTCCAAACAAAGATGGTGGTGACCAATTACAGGGGAGTTTGCAGAACTTTGTCAAAAATTGTCCCACATGCAATCCCTAAAAGTAAGGATTGAATGGAGGCACAATTTCTAAGCTACTAGTTTACAATTTTAGACATAAATATATTATTTTTATTAGTGAGCCACCTTAAAAAGATATTGAGTTTGACTTAATATTATTCAGACATTATTATCTTCAACGTTTTTCTAACATTTATCATTAAATGTTTAATAAACGGTATGCATAAAACATTTTAAAAACATTATATTATAAATTGTTTTTATACCCATCATTTTTTAACCTTTAAATAGTTTTTAAAAACATTTTGTAAACGTTTAAACCATTTAAAAACATTTCTAATGTTTACTGGGATGAAGTTGTTGATTATCGCTCCATAGATGGGAAAAGTCAAATTAATGGCTCAATATTTCATTTGGATGTTTATAACTGTGGCAGCTGATAAGAAAACGCCATAAAAACAAAGATTTACACCAATATTTCCGTTGTTTTCCAGAGACAGTCTTACATATATCTCTGTCCACACGCCCTTATGTTTATTCTATATCAGAACTCTGTCAGCTCAGAAATAAATCATTAGCTATCATATAGTTCAAACAAAAATAAGGCCAACTTATCTTGATTTATCAAGATAAAAACGTCGATAAATTGAGATAACTATGTTTATCAAGATAATTAGTCAATGATTAGCATGGGCCGCTAACTCTTCCATGGTTCCATGCTGAGTTTGTTCACAAAACAATGTATATGTAATGATGTTATGACATTAACTGTGTCGAGGAGAACACAATATATACCGGTATGTCTTGGTCAAATTTGTCACTTTTCCACAACATTACTGTTAACATTCAATTGTATGCATAATAACAAATATTTATTTACCATACGTTTGGTTCTCTGCTTTAAACATAAATTAAATAATTCAATAAAACAATTATTCTGCCAGAGAAGAACAAGATTATATTCATATATAATCATATACTACATTATCAGGACAGATGGGAGACAAACTCATGAGAAGGGAACTTCACAGCTTCCTTACTCTGTGAAAAGAAGTCATTTTGTTTTCACACAAAGCTTGACAGAATGCACCACATGGAACGAAAAATGTAAAACTTTCCACAGGATGTAAAATTAGGAGGAGACAGAATCATAACAGTGCCCCTACCTGTGATTATAACATATTTCATCAGTGGTGTGTACAAAGTGAGGGCACTTTTGGTTTTAGCCATGCTTTCCCCTCTTTTTGGGAAAAGACTGGGTTTAAAATGATCATGTCACCTTTCCTATTGAAGCTATTGAATATTGGGTTTGACAGTCGGATGCATACAATTTCCAAAAAAGAAAAAAATACTTTCACAAATCAGTTGAATGTACCCTTTTTAGAAGAAAAAAAAAGAGAATTATTGGGACTGGCAGGTGGTCCAGTTTTTAAAAATTTGGATTTCACCTTGACATGAATCCTGTAACTTGTCTACACAGTGACAAGTCCAACCATCAGTCAGCCTTGGCTTATCCTGATCATGTGGATAACTAAATAAAAGAAGAGGTTAGTCGTAGGATAATTAAAGGTTCATATGAAAGTCCCTCACTCCCAGACATGTATTCCAGCCCTTTTATAATAAGGGACAAACCGGACTCAGACAGTAGAAGGGTTATTGTGGATCTGAGCTGGCCAAAGGGTCAAGTTGTTAACTCAGGTGTTGAAAATGACATAATTATGAGTACTAAATTTCTTCTCATCTACCCATCCATTGATGACTTAACAGCCAAGGTCATAGCTCTTGGTCGTGATCCATAGCTGCTTAAATAGGTATTAGCAGGGCATTTCGCCACATTATCATTGATCTTCAAGACTGACTACAACAAACTGGCTTTAAAGTGGCTCCATTATTTCTTTGATACAGGTCACCCATTCGGGTTCCAACACAGACGTACTATCTTTTAAAGGGTCAGCGATGCAATATGGTTCATCATGAGAAAAAAAGGGTCACATTCCTCATGGAAAAATAAAACCCAATAATGGGGTCAAAATTATATTTATTTTATTCCTTAACATATAGATTTAAGCAGCATATTTTCTAGCACAGATATTTTATGTTTCTTTTTGAGTTTGTGAATATGTACAAGGAAGTAAAGCTACCAGTGACTTTGGGAAAGGTCAATTACATGTGAAGGTCAAAAAGGGGCAGAAGGTCATGAGAAAGACACTGACCTTCAAAACCAATGAAGGTTAAGACACTGGTAGGAAAAAGGGGGACTACAAAAGGTCCCAAGAATTTGAGGACATGTAAGCCCTAATGGGCCAAGGCCATGGTCAAAGGTAGCCAAACGTCAATGTAGCTTCATAAGAACTACTATGAATGAAAATAGGAGAATTAGATGAAATTATTAAGCCAAAGGGAAATTTAAAAGAGAAATCTAGCACCCAAAACCCAAGCTAAAGGAAAAGGTGTTGTCTAAAAGCAGAGGAGACAAGGGATACAGCGGTATGAGATGCCTGGAGGTATGTCCAAACAGCATCAGACTTCCTGGTGCCATGAGCTTTTATGTGTTCTAAGGGAACAGCATGCTGGAAAGCCCGGGTGCTGGCTGCTTTTCTAGCAGCTTGAAATGTTAGGTGGGGATGAAGGTGCAATATTTGTGAAATTTTTTTCAGGTGCTTTCTGGTCATAGAATCTGTGAGTACTGCTAGATAGTGTTTGCTGTAAATCATGAAGAGAGGGTCATTATCAGAGCCAGGATAGGTGTGCAGAAGTTTGGTAATGGCAGCAATGGGGCAAAGTGGAGAGCTGACTAGTGCAGGAATTGAAATGGTACGTATATATTTTCTGTTTTGAATGGTCTAGGACCATTTAACAATTATGGTGGCTCCTATTTGAGAAAATATAATGTCACCTCTAGACATATGTCTTGTGTAATCATATGTTGAGGTGGAATGTGGTAATATATCGGACATCCTTAAAAAGGAGAAATATGTAAACAAATACAAGCCTCTGTAAACAATATTGTGGTCAAGAGCTTCACAAGCCTGTACAGTCTGAAGCAACAAGTCAGTGTTTAACATTGGAGACACTTTAGTTGTATTAACCATGATGCATAGGCATACCACAGAGGTAGATGGAGGAACTAACTTATCCTGACTGATAGTCAAAGCCAGGTCCTTCAATAGGTCTCTGTAAAAATTGGAAAGACTGATGTATTTCATGCAGTAAACCTATATATGTCAGGTCGTCTGTATAGAAGTGCTTGTACCCTCTGGTATTCATAAAATGGCGAATAGCGTCAGAACAGCGCTGAAACAGGACGGATCCGTGCTGGAACCCAAACAGCAGAGATCCATCAATAAAGTAGTTACGGTGTTTTAAACCTAATAAATCAATGTCCCCAGGGTCAATGGTCAGATGCCTGAAGGCCCTGCTAATATCTACCTTGTATACAAGGGCTTGTGTACTGAGTTGTTTCAAAGCACTTGTGATGTTATCTAGTGAAGGATAATGTAAAGTAAGTGCCTAAGTATTGATTTCGTTGGACCCCATCATTAACAGACAACCCTTTTGGCCAGCTAAGGTCCATGATAGTTTTTCTTTTATTGGAAGTTTGTTTGGACCTTGTCATTAAAGGAGATATGTGTAATGTTATTGGTGGCTCCTTAAATGGGCCATACATAGCATTGAATGCATATTCTTCTATGATATAATTTTCAAGTGTTGAAGCCCTGAAACATGATTGGTATCTGCGGATTGGAGTTCACGGGTTCTATCAAAATCTAAGGGAAGCCATACTGTATTAAGTCTACAAGTTGGTTATCCCAAAAAGTTTTAAGGTGAAAACACCACCTATCAGGCCTAAGCTGAGAAGGAACTGGTATGCGAGCCCCTAGAAAATTTGGGAGACCAGTTTGCTTGATAATTTGATGTATTTGAACAATATCAGGCTCGAAGTCCCAATGCCTATGGTCACCTGTATATGTTGCCAAATGACTGAGTGGTACAAAGCCAAACGCACAGCCACTTTGTTTAATACAAGCCTGAAAGTCTGCACACTTAAACCTGTTGACCCAAATGTGATCTGGTATATTCTTTTTTGTGGTCAAAAGTACTATGAAGGTATTCATTTTCTAACTGAAAACCTAATAAGGTTCTTTTGTTATCAGTATCATTCAGTTTATGGATATCTTGCTTATTGTTACAACGAATTGAATATGCATGACTTTGATTAGACCCCTAATTCGAAAGCCCAGTTTTGTTTTTATTCCCCTTGAAAGGAATTTTTCCTAAGCCATCTTTTTTATCTGTCTTACCAATAAACAAAGGTTGACACTGAGATAATGGATATTTAAATCAGAAACAATAGCAACCCTTGTTGGGCTACTAGTCACACTGACAATAGTTCTAGTAGGTACCATTTACATGTGAATTACTCAGACAGGATGATGAATCATCGTGTAAAGACCCAGAATCATCCTCCCAGGGGACCTCCATAAGTGCAGCAAACTTGTTTGAGGTCAAAATACTTTGTTTATTAACAGTATTCGTTGTGACTGGACCATTGGCCACACTTCCACACTCAGTCACTGATCTCTTGCCCTGAGATCTGTTTTTAGTATTGATATTACACAATGGATTTTGAGCCTTCTCCATTCGTTTGTGCACACTTTTACAACCCCCTTAAGATTTAATAAAAGGTTTAGCCTGTGGATTCAAACCCTTTCTGACCTTAGTACTGAAAATGGGGGTACCATGTATTGGTAAGGTGTTTTGTCCAAGGATACTGTGTGTTTTGGATTTGAACCCTTTGTCAAGACCTGTGCATAGGAAAGCTCAGGAACAATGCGTTGAAAGGCTTTGGCTTTGTGAAACCACGGAATAGCTGTACCTTTGGGTACTTTTTTGACAAAGGTACTTATGATTTCCTTGCAATTTTCTGCCATAAAAAACTCTGAAAAAAACACAATCCACGTGCACTGACTGGACATGAGTACTAAAGCGCATGCCCGAACCTTCTCGTTTTTTTTATTTTTCTTGTGCTTATTTCTACAATCATTCTCTGTATGTGGGTAAGTTTTACCTTGAGATGTAAAGCAAACAGCACAAATATGTTTGTATAAAGTACCTTTAGTCTTGTGTGATTTTTGGTGAACACAAGAACCTTGATTAAAATACTGGCAAGGCATGGATTTGGTAATTTTGTTACCATTTTTTCTAGCATTATTGAAAGATTGAGCACTGTACTGACTTTGTGGAAAATGTCTCTGGCTATTGGCTCTCCTAATGCAATCGATCTTGTCAGTTTCTTGATAACTAAGAACTTCTCCTTGCTCCATCCTACATAAGAGGACTGCATGATGGGCCTTTGCCGCATCCCAAGAAAAATCGTTAGCATCATCTAGGAGAGAAATAAAGTAATCAAGCATAAATTTTGATTTTGAAAATTTTGCTTTTCCTTTATGATACGGCAAAAGCCAGCCATGCATTGTGTGATGGATAACTGATCATACAACACTCTTTCTTTTTGAGAACCGGACAACACATATTTAAGCGGCTATTTGACTCTATTTGGAACTATGACTTCCACTGACCCACCTCTGAGTGATTTTTGTTTACAGTTACCTGTTTTAACAGAGTCAGCCAGGTCTTTCAAACATTTCTCAACTTGAGTTTGTAAGTAGATATCTTGCCTAAGTTCATGTAAATGTGGGATGGTAGTGTTCTGAACCACTGGATTTTGAGAAGCCAATGACTGACAATTATACAGGTTTGAACCCGAGTCTTGTATGCCTGAACTAACAGGCATTGTAATAGAATTTTCAACAGAAGTATTCTGTAACATCTGACTAGCAACCAGACCCGACTTTGACCCGATTTTGGGGCAATTTTTTGTGTGCCTGTGGCAGTGTGACCGAGGTTTTATGTTTTTGCTTTTTGGAAGTACTCTTGATTTTTCCAGTGTAAGTAGTCTTTTTGCATTGGGTACTCTCGATTTTTGTCAAGCGTTGGCCAGTACTCTGTAACTGTGCCAGAATCTGTGCATTAATGGTATCTTGTGACATGCTAGTACTAGTACTTTGCTTGTCAGAAAAATTAGAAGCAACATTAGAAACATTTGAATTTTTGGTGTTATTTGTTTCATCATCCGACTGAACAAGATCACAACAATTTAATTCAGAATCTGATGAATCAGAATCAGATACCTGCACTGAATTTTCCTGTTGCTTGACAAGCTGAGCCATAAACTGTGAGTCATCCGACAACTGGAGCTGGACAGGTAGGTGAATCGGATCCATCTTGGATGAACACAAGTTGTACTGTTTAGAAACTTCTGCCATTCCAGACTAACTACCAGTACAGCAAAGTACAGCAATGTACAGTGTACAGATCTGCATAAAATTTAAAAAAAACTAAAACCCTAAGACTAAAAATTCACAACTAATTTTTTTTCAATGTGATCCCTTGTGCTGCCAAAGTCGAAGTGGTAGAGGTTTCAGCCTGCAAATGCTGGGAGGCCACGAGGACCAATCACGGACCAGAAAAGTAGTATACTGAAAATACTTAACTCTTATTTTTGGTATGGCTCCTCTGGGGTCTTTGAATCTAACACAGTTATCACTTCATCTAAAATGTGTATAAAAAGTAATACTATTGAGCATTAGTACATTGTTTGCAGGGTGACCCCTCCCTGGGTAAGTTAATTATTAATTTTGGGTGACCTGAATACATGTAAACTTTTCATTTGTATATAATCTTTAATGAAAGTTGTATCTCAGGTTATGGTCACCTTAAGTTAAGGTCACCCTGCTTAACCTGTAATGCTAATGATGTTAGTAGTAAATAGCTAGAAAAATGTAATAAATTTTCCATCAGTCTATGTTTCACTGTATATGCTGAGCCTTGGTATATTTTGATTAGGCTGTGGGTTGGTGATTTACCAGCACCTAACATTTCTTTTCCATGGTGTTTTGTAGGTCAACTGTGTGAAGTTTTGTGTGAACTCTAGCCCTGTTTTGTTTTCTTTTTAAGAATGAGCATTAGTGAGGCTCGCGCATCTAGAGATCACTTTTTTTTATTTTTATTTATTTATTTTTTTTTTTTTTTTTTGCTTTCAGACTTTTATGAATTTTTGTGAAGCGTGATGAGTATCTGTCTCTTCACTAAAGCCATCTAGAGACATCTAGTGCACTACTCATGTCTCTGATGGCTTTGCGGCTTGCCCTAGTAGACTGAAACCCCTTTGGCCTTGTTAGCTCTGTGATCAATTATACCCCACTTCTTTGTCAATGAACATTGCTAGCCATGGAATATCAATAGTGACATACATAACTGAGAGTGACAACATGACTTGGTTTTGTGTTGGAAGTCACAGGACAATATGATCTCAATACAGAAAGTATTACAGAAACAAAATCAGAAACATTTTAATTTTGAAACAAAAATACTTTTGATCTAAACCAATCAATATGAGATGGAATAAATTTTTTTTTCCATTACTTGTTCTTTACAAATAATTCTTGCTCAAATGATCCAACTGAAGACGTTTTTTTCCTTTGTTTTCAACATGCCAAAATTTCTTCTAATCAAGTGAGATCCAAACTTGTACATAGCATAATGAGATTATATAAATATTCTTTTTAGTTTTCCTCTATTTTTCAAAAAAAAATATTAATAATTGCCAAGTCTTTTTGAATTGGTTGACTGAAATTACAAAGAAAGTCCTGGATGGGTCCAGTTTTATAAAACCTCCTTCGGAAAGGTTTGCCCCCAAAAAGAGAAGGCTAGTTTTTCCCTTTGAAAGGTCACCTTATAATCCAGTTTCACAAAGTTCCTTTAACTCTCCTTCCCAAAGGTGCCCCTTAAAACTTAAGGAGATAGTTTGCTCCCTCCCTCCTTTAGAACTAAAATGGGTAAAAATTAGTTATTCAACTGTAAAATGTTACACAAACATCATCAAAATTGGTCTAAATACAACAACCAATTATATTTCAAAAATAAAAATAAAAAGGGCTGAAAAAGTAACCAAAATACTTCCAACATATCTTTTACGTTTATTATTAAAACTTTTAAATGGCTGAAAAACTTTCAACTAAAAATGTATCCCTCTCTGGTCTAATTGATAACACAAAGTGGAAAGGTTTTACAGTATACATCAACACATATGCTTTATGACTTTATCCATAAATTATAGATTATTATTTATTCAACATGAATTGTCCTATCAATATTCATTATGTGAAAGCTGCAATGGATATTGATATTGTATCCTAATGTGCAGGTAAAACACTATTTTGTATCTGATCGATTTATTACAGCTGGAATTATTTCATAACAATCTCAGATGTTATGCCTCATAGAATTAGAAAAACACAGCAGAAGAAATCTGCTAAAACACTTTCACCACTTTCATATTATTAAACCGACATAAGATACTAAAGGTATAAAATATTTTCTTTCCTTGTGAAACATCTTTTGTTTACTGCCCTTGACAAAGCTAGATCACAACTAATCAGAATGTTTTGCATGTTATATTCGATGATAAACTAGAGGCATACCTGTAAACTGGACTTCTTGGTACAACCAATCACTTTGCTAACATCATAATGTCTATAAAGGGCAGCATGACAATATTAGCAAAATAATGTGTGTCATGTTCAGGTGAGACAGTGGCAAATAGAAAATTCTCTGAAGTTCCAAGCAACTTATTTTGTAATGCTGTATTGTATATAATCACAAACATTGTCATATCAATTGTCACTAATTAAAAATCATTTGTTGTGGCTTTTGTCTATCGCACCCCAAGTTCATGTTCCTTTGATTTTCTGGATGATTTCCTGTTTTTCTGTGGATTTTTGGCATCTTTCACTTCGTCCTTCATCATCTGTAGAGACTTTAATGTGCATGTGGATACAAATATTATGGACCATACAAAAATTTCTCAATCTACTAGATACCTAGATACCCAAAATGTAAATGAGCACTCAGGCTGCGGCTGAGTGGTAGCTTCAAAATCTTGCTGCAATATACTAATAACATGCTGCATTACAAGATTCCAACTGCACATCTTTTGCATTGGGTCCAAATTTGGCCAACTCAAAGTAGATATTGCTCAGCTATGGAATGAGCTACAGTTCTTGAATTTTATTATGTTACAACTGACCTAAAAGTAGGTGAACAACATATTTCAACAAAAAAGTCTAAATGCAATAGTTTTAAAGTGATTTACTCAACAGTGAGAACCTTAAAGTAGCTATTGGAATAAGCTACAGGTCTGCAATTTTACTATGTTAGACCTAACCTAAAAGTAAGTGAATAACATATTTCAACAAAATTCACTATATGCAAAAGTTTTCAAGTTACAAGTGATTTGCTCGACAGTGAAAATCTCAAATTAATCAACTATGGAACGAGCTACAGGGCTGCAATTTTATTATGTTATAGCTGATTCAAAAGTAGCTGAATAACATATTTCAACAAAATACTCTAAGTGCAATAGTTTTAAAGTTTTAAGTAATTTACTCAACAGTGACATCCTGAAAGTAACTTTTTCTTAGCTATCGAAAGAGCTACAGGTCTGCAACTTCATTATGTCATAACTTATCCCAACATAGTAAATTTTGCACATCTAGGATGTGTGTGAACGATTCAAGTAGTGTACACCCATTTTAGTGTATTTATTGTTATATATTTAGTCAGAATTTATATTAGCTGAAAGTCTTGGAAATTTGCAAAAACATATATATTTGGTTTGTCTTATAAAAACTGTATTTTTATTTCCAATTGAAGTGTTTACATTATGTGTATTTTCCTGTAAAGGGTATTACATTTACATTGGTGTTTTGCAGGTTATCAACTGCTATTCAATTGTCCACCATGTTTACATGAATGCACCAATGTACCCCATTCACACGTTTCTGATATGGCAAGATCTCCCCTGTTAAGAAAAGGGTCTTTACTGCCAGACATCATGTCAGATTTCGTTATAAAGGTTCTGATCAGCCTGTCCCTTATCAGTAATAAAAGTCCTTAGATGATATTTAAGTTATTCAAAGTTATAATTTTCATAGTGACAACACAATTTAGAATCAGAAAAATTAATTGAAATCTTCATCCCCCTTCTTGCCACATTCGGTGTGCCCTGATCAACTGAAGGTGATATACGATCAGACCTGGTCATCCAAATAGTACAAATAAAAGACAGACTGTACTATCAAAAAGTTGATTTCATATTTTTTTTAATTTGTGTGCCATTCACGTGGTGTACACTGACAAACACGGCTGCAGGATCAGCATACTGTGGTTGAAACTAACAATATTAATTTGTTTTATTCAACCATAGGCCTCAGTGAACTGCAGTAGTTACCACGTTTGGAATTTGGTATCACCGGGAAAGTCGTGGGTTTGAGTAATTGCAATAATATAGATGATGCAACATATAACCAATTAAAAGAACAAGTTTGCAATTATCTAATTTACACTAGTAAGCATATTTATTACTATTGATCTTACAAAACAGTTTTCTTAGATAAAAATTTATATTATAAAATGGAAAAAACATCATATCGCCACAGCTTTATATTGGCTTAAATTTTTAATTTTTTTATTTAGACATTTTTGAAATAATAATAGTGTTACATCACCACATCTTTACCACGCCAAAGAATGAAGACATCAAAGGGAATTTCCAACAAGCCATAGCTTAATTAATAAATCAAACTCACCATAATGTCACAGTAATATCCTCAAAAATATAGTGAACCACAAAGGTTCTACGAATGCTTTTGAAGAATAAATATTTCTGAGATGTTTTATGCATCTTAATCAAATAAATATGACCCGAATTTTAGCTTAATGTTTCTCAGATTGCTGATGGATGCATTTGTTATTTACTGTTCTTTACTGCTTTACTTGTCCAATCAATAGAAATTGAACACAATACCATATCATAAACTTTTGCAATTAAAATTTCATTTCCTTTTACAAACTCAAAATATGCACTGACACAAGCCCAAGATATAAATATACTTGAAACATAATCGTGCTTATTGACCCAATTATTTAAAACTTCATATTACAGTTTACCACATAAGTTTCTGAATGAAGGCATTTACAAAATATAGTTGAACAGTACTATTCAAAGAATAATATTTTATGCTTCATAACATGAGTTCAGTCTGCAATAAGTTTTTAGTCATCCTGAACATCATAGATCTCATCGTATGTGATCGACTTTTTACAGGATTCACAGCATATCCTATATTGTCCACCTGCATCACTGTAAAGACAACTGACAAGCTTCTTCCAAAAGAATGCTGCTGCTTTTGGATTCTTGTCATTCCAATGAAGAGCAACATGGGTCTGAAGAATGTGCCCAGCGGTTAGATTCTCATGTACCTCTTTCAACTCTCCCAGCTGAATGGCAATGAGGGTTTTGTGAAATTGATTAACTTGATGTATGGCTTGTATTAGCTCAAACTGACACCATTCACTTTTTAAAGACACATCACTGATGACCACAATGAGATACTGGCTCTGGTTCATCTTGTCAATGATTGTATCAATGATTAATTCTCCAACTGGGAAATCTCTGTAGTGAATGCACAGTTTGAAGCCATATTCTTCCTCCAGGGTTTTCATAAGGACAGAATGGACCCAGAATCTGTCCTCTGCACAGTATGATATAAAGACATCATATAACCATTTAGTTTCTTCTTCTTTTGAGTTACGACTACAGGATCTTGTGAGAGATTGTTTTAGTTTGAACATCTTAAAGCCAATAACATAGCGCTTGTTGTAACAGTAAAATGAACAAATGGTGAGCAGAATGCTAAAAATAATAGAAGGGATAACACAGAGTAACATAGAATATCGATTACAATCAAACTGCCAATCTTTGATCATCCTCTCATTAAGTCTATCGATTCTTATAATCCCATGTTTTCCTGCACAGGTTATCTTGTTTAGCTGGGAAAAGTTCACTACTTTTTGTGTGCCGATCATCCATTTAACAAACTTTAATGTCTCAGGTCTGCAGTCACAGGCAAGTTTGTTTCCTGTGAGATCAATTGTTAACATTTGCACTTGTGATTTTACTTTTTCATCAATTTGGTCACGAAATAAGTCTGGAAGATATTCTATGTTGTTCTTGCTAAGATCTAGAAATGTCAAACTGTCAGTCCCTGTCAGATTTAATTGAGCCAAATGATGTTGACTTAAGTTGTTTAAAGGAACCTTGAGATTTTTTAGATTCTTACAATTTGCGACAAACTGGTTTAAATTTGCTGTTTTTCCCAAATTATTTCCTCCTAAACTTAAATGTGTCAGCAATTTATTACTGGTACAAAAGCCATAGTTTTGATCAATCAACACAGAATTATTAACTAAATATAGTCGTTTCAGACTTGGAAAATTTCCTTTTTTAAATACAACTGAAGCATTGATTTTCAAATGATTGTCTGTGAAGATGATATTTTCCATGTGCTCTAAACCATTAACTGCTGTAAGGCAGTTTAGTGTTTCAGCAAGTTTTGACATGGGCATCCAGCCATAATTTCCAGACATATCAATTGTTGTCAAGTTGTTTGGTTCTTTTATACATAGTTTTCCAGAAAGCTTGAATCCTTTGAATGAAGTTTCTTCTAAGTGAACATACCTATATTCAATTGACTTGACATGAGGACCAATAGGGATTTTTAAGAATAGTATGCAGTCCCAATCATAATAATCCTCAAGTGGGGTCAAATAATCAATCCAGAAGTCCAAAGGTCTTCCAGCTATACATTCAAATACTTTATTTCTTGCTGTTTCATTCTGAAAGAAGATTGATATGTTTGCATTTCCACTGATGCTACTATATCCATTCATGCACTGAATTTTATAAATATCATTGGCACTAAAAATATTGTTGCTTTCATTGAAGGTTTCTTTGTATATACCATTAGGTTGGGGAACATCAACATCTGTAGTAAGATGACTACCACCTACATATCCTTGATGGTGATAGCGAATTTTTACAGTGGTCTTGTGTGTAACAATTTGAGAGAAAGAATAAATATTTGTCATATCAATGAGCAGATTATATGACAGGTCAATGTATTCAATATCTGGAAAGTAATTTTGTAATCCTGGCAATAACTTGGCCAATGAATTGCCTTTGAGGTATAACTTTTTGACACACCTAAAGGTTCTGCTGTTAAGGAAGTCCGCCATATTGAGAGTGCTGTTGTAACCATTCATACCAAGGAGTTGAAAATTAGAAAGGTGTAGTATTTCAAGTTTGTGCTCTGTACTGGGATGTAGGTTTGCAATTGTATCTGACATGTTCTTCATGCTTATACCACGTGGCTGCAAAAACAATTGCTGCAGATTGCCCAGTGGAGATAGTAAATTCTGCAGTGACTGATCTTTGATTGGAATGTCCAAGGCCACTACTCTAAGGTTGTTCATCCCTAAAAATGTTTCATTTGTGAAATTCAATGGGTACAGTTGAATATACCTATCAGTACGGTGGTACAGGTTGAAATAAACAAGTTGTTTCAAGCGGGTTATTGGGCTCAAGTCAATTGAGGCTGCTTGAAATGGAAGTAAACCTTGCCAAGTGTTGTCTAAATCTATTTTCAGGTAAGTGGTATCCTCTGGTATTCTCTTTAAGATGTCTGCCACATTAACATATTTTTCTTTTCCTGATACAGTGCGGCAAACTGTAACATTAACAATCATCTCTAATAGTCCCTGCTTTATCCGGTGTTTGCAAAGTTTGCAATTATCCAGAAATATATGGCACCTGCGTTCATCAATTGCTGAAATAGCGTGATTTTCACCATCAATTGTAATGTTTCTAAGTACACAGTGGCAAAGACCATTAAGGATAGTCAGCATTATAAGCCACATCATTTTGAACAGGTGCTATTCCCAATTAAGATTCTTCTTTCAGCACTGAACAAAACACTTCACACATACAGTTTCATTGTTTTATGTTTTGAGCATTGTCACATTGTAACTAATAATATATTTAAAGCAGATTGGTACAGAGTCAATGATAACAAAGTTGATATATCACCCGGGAAATACCCTCAATGGAGTCTGGCAAAAGACTCAATTTGGAAAACATTATAATCAATGGTATAAACTTCTCCTTTACTGACTACATGAAGAAATAACCACACCATTAGCAACTTCAGTTCTATGATAACAAATTAGTCACTTATTTAATGTTTGGCTTAGTAATTTTGGATGCACTCTAAATTGGCATGAAAATAAAGTTAATTCAAAGAGAGAAGTCAGTTGGGATGGCTGACATCAAAATTTTAATTTGCAAGGGTTATACTGAGTTTTTCACTTTTGAGATGCTAATTTCATGTAGAAAGTTGGTATCACCACTTAAGAAGCATTGGAATGATATTTTTTTTGAGAATGTACTAAGAACAAGAAAAAGCAGGACATGCTCTGGCAAAAGACTTTTCACATCAAACACTGAGTTCCTTATTGATGGGAATTGTCACAGCAAACTTCAAAGATAATAGTCGTGTTTCACTGGAACGGACCCTGCAACCAACCGTATGACTCTAGGGTCAGTTGTAAAAGTAGGGACATTGAAAAAGAGGTGCAAAAAACATAGTCGATTGAGAATCCCCTTGACAGGATGTTACAGTTACCAACAGGACGTGATGACTACACTGGTAAGACATAGGGTTGGGCATGTTTTTTGCATGATCACTCAACTAGTACTAGAACTAGCATGAGAAACCCTAAACCCTTAATAGACAAGCCTTATAGCAAACAGACAAGCAGTAAAGACAAACAGACAAGCCGGGAACAAGTCCATGACTTATCTCGACAAGACTGATTGATTTTGGGGGTTGGTATCCATAGTCAGGATCCAGAATAAGGATCCAAATCACACTATATAAACCCTCATCACCTGTCATAAGCCACACATTTCTCACTGCAAAGATGACAGCTACACATCAAGAGGAACTGTTTGACAGGTTGGGGATCCTTTGTTTTTTATTCAGTTGAATGTGTTATTTTTCAAGACACAGAAGACAACAGAACCCAACAAAGCCATCCTTGAAGAATCCTGAAGAGCATAGAAAGATTGCAGAGAAATTTAGAAACAGATGGAATGTGCTCATGCTGTAGGTGCACTAGATGGCAAACTTATAGCTATGAAAAAGCCCAAGACAGTTAGACAGTGAATATTTCAACTACAAATTCATTTCTCTTTGGTACTGTTCCCCAGTCAATGCAGAGTACAAGTTTCTGTGGGTCAATGTGGGGCAGCAGTTGCACATCTGATGCACAAATATTCAACCGCAGCAAGGTGAAAAGAAACATTGAGAACGGAACCTTGGGGCTACCACCACCTAAACCACTCGGACATTGGTGATTTAAACTTAAAGAAGTTTTGATCACAAATTAAAACAGAGCTAGATGATATCAAAAGTCAGTGTACACAAGTGGATAATAAAGATTCTTCTTTAAAAGAAACAATCAAAAAGAGCTAGAACAAGAATTATTGGATGCTGATCAGAGATCATTTACAAAGGACTTTCTTGCTGATACTGAACTCTGTATAATTGCATCAAATGTTTAAGAGAGTAAAGAAGAGCCAGTGAAAGTAGCTGAAGCTTTAGTTAGTGAACTTTTACCAGACTTTGAGGGAGTTTTGATTGCATCTAAACTTAAGATTACAGCAGCCTCGCGAGTGAATAATAGAAATAGCAACAGACCTGCCTTGTTGAAATTTGCTGTAGAAATTCTTGCTCAAAGAAACTATTTTAAACTCAAAAAGTAATCTCAGGGCTAAAAAATATCATTGATAATTATTAGAAGTAACAAATCCCACGTCAAAAGGATGTAGGAGCTTAACACAAAAACGATTGAGCCATACTGATTGGGAGAAAATTTCCAATTCACTAGCAATGGTACACTCATGCCAAAAGTACAAGCTGACCGCAACTTAGAACAGGCACAATATGAAGATCAACAGCAATATATATCTCTCCCTGAAGGAAGAGGAGGAGACTGTAGTCGGTATTCTTATGCATCTCATCTGGATTGGGAATGAGCATACCTGGTATTATACCCAACATGGAGTGGATGACTTCAACAGGGCCATGGAGTTAGAACCCTTGATGGATTCCCCTATCTGCCTTCATCCAGGACATCCACACCTGAGGGGAAAACTGGGACAAAACCTTTGATAGGCATGCATCAAAAACCACAGACAGCTGAGGCTAGACATTCTGAAGTGTATGTTGAATCACACAGCCGGAAACCAGCTGTCTCGGAGAGTTCTAGTGTCAAACCGAAATCTCAACCTGATGTATAGGATCCAAACAAGGTACTACATATTATTAAGATCTCTACATGGAATGTCAATGGTTGGACCAGTAAGAACTCCATTATTAGAGAACAAATAATTAACTTTGTTTGTCCTGATATTGTTTGCCTGTGTGAAGCACACTTGGCTGTGAATAGTAACCTGGACTTAAATGGATATTTATTTTTTTGGCAATAACAGAAAAACACTTCATTGCAAGGCTCCTAAACCCAGTGGAGGGTTTGCAATCCTTGTTAAACAAACATTATTAATAAATTTTTAGGTATCAGTCATTGATTCAACATATGATGGCATATCAGTCCTTGAAATGAAACACAAATTAATAAAGTGCAATCTAGTATTCTTAGTGTTTATTTACCACCTGAGAACTCTAGTACACATGTTAATGCTTGTATTTTCTTTGAACATTTGTTGACTATTATATATTTACATACAAATGCTGACTTAATGCTTATTTGTGGTGACCGTAATTCTAGGGTGTCCAATAAGATTGATTTTATTCCAGAAATAGATCAGTTAAAAGAGTTCATTGACACACAGACGCATAGTCAAGGGACAGCATTTATAGAATTCCTGAAGGATAGTAAATTTTGTATTATAAATGGCAAGGTTACCCTAGAGTTTGATAACTACACTAGTATAAGTTGTCATGGTAAAACAGTTGTAGATTATATTTAACTTACAATTGCATCCAATATGTTAAAGAATGTAAAGTTGAAACTGTCAATGAATTGTTATCAATGAATAATTTACAAATGCATGTTTCATCTACTTGTAACCCACCAGACCACTCAATTGTCACAACTTTAGTTAAGTTACAAACTTTATTGCCCATGAGTGATGCAGAGACTGTCAACAGGGAAGTGCATAAAAGGAAATTGTATAATTTTAATGAAAGGTCCAGTTTATTTACCAAAGGTGAATTATATAAAAATGAATTGATTAATGTGATTGGTACATTATAAAGAAACCAGCAAAATCAAGGAAACATAGATACCACCCATCACAAGTTCTTAATGTTAATTTCAAATAACTGGACAAACATCTTCAATATACATTTTCTAAAACAGCAACAAATAAAAAATTAAAAAAAAACAGTAAACCATTCTGAAATAATGAATTAATGAACTATCCTCTAGAAAGAAATGAGTACTGTAGAAAAGGTTTATTAATAATATAGAGGTCCAAGGAGGGTAAAAAATAATTTTTATGCCATATATGAGCAAAGGAGGTCACAATTTGATAAAAAAAACTTTGGTTCTTTGAAAGGAAATATAACCATGAGCAGATCAAAAGAGTTGAAACTTTTACATGTAAAATCCCAAAAGATTTTTTGGAATCGTATCAAGACATTAGGTCCCAGAAAAGCAAATAACATCTCAATGAAAGTCAGAGTTAACAATGTTTTAGAATATAACTTACAAGAGGGGCTGCAAAAATGGCACGATTATTTTAATACACTTTTAAATAAAATAAATGTAACTGCATTTGGCAGTGATTTTTATTCTGAAACTCTTGGGCATAAAACACTAATTGAACTAAATATACTGGGTGAGCACTATATCAGTAATGATTTTATTAATTCAGCAATTACCAAATATGAAGTTTATCACACTGTTAAAAATCTTAAAGGTAAAAAGACCAAAAGGTTTGACAGCATTCCTAGTGAAGTGCTGAAGGAAGATATCATAATTTTAATTCTTTGCAGATCTCTTCAATTATTACTTAGACCACATCTTGACTCCATCTATATGGAGAAAAGCAATTATTACACCTATTCCAAAGAGGGCAAGTAAGGATCCTTATGTGCCATTAAATAATAGGGGGATGAGTCTAAATTCATGTGTAGCCAAAGTTTATCTCTCATTGTTAAATAATAGAATAATATTTTAATACTCTAGATTTACTAGTGGAAGAACAAAATGGGTTCAGGAAAGGTCATTTTTGTGAAGACCATCTTTTTGTATTAAATTCAATTATTCAAAACAAAATTACAGCCAATAAATCCACCTTTTGTGCCTTCATTGATCTTAAAAAAACTTTCAATCATATTGATAGAGACTTATTACTATTTGGCCTACTACAATATAATATATTTGGTAAAATATATCATGCTATTCAAATATGTATTCAAACACCTATTAGGTTGAATCAAGAACTAACAGATTGGTTCGCGGTTACAAATGGAATATTACAGGGGGATACACTGCCATATACCCTCTTTGCCTTATATATTAATGAATTAGCAAAGGAAATTAGGCAAAAAAAATCTTAGAATCAATGTTAATGGCATAAATGTTTTGATTCTTCTTTTTGCCGATTATATTGTACTTATTTCTGACAGCGAAGCTAAATTACAAACCATGTTGAACACTATGTATAAATGGTGTAAGAAGTGGAGAATAAGCACAAATGAAGTAAAATTTAAAATTGTACTTTTTTGACCTAGGAAAGAAGTGAAAACAAGTATAACTTTAAATATGGGGATTATAATTTACTATTAGTATTAAAGTAGAAATATCTTGGTTCAATATTAGATGAACATTCAAATTTTAATGAATGTATAAATGCCTTAGCAGAAGCAGGTAGCAGGGCACTTGGGGGAATTATATCAAAGTTCAAAGATTATAAAGTTATTGGGTATAACACATTTACAAAAATCAGGGGTGTGCCCAACCATGGATTATGGTAGTGCAATATGGGGTCACACTAAAAGAAATATACCAGAAAGAAAGAGAGTTCACAGATTTGCTCCATTAGCAGCCATCACAGGGACATGGGATTGATCCCTGGTAGATATAGGAGATTTATCTCAGTGTTAGATTTTTGGAATCAAATTCTTAATATGGAAAATTCCTGGGCCTGTATTTACAAAGATTCTTAAACTTAAACTCATGTTAAATCTCACTCATAAACTCATTTTTATGAGTTTATACATAGACTTAAACTTTTCACAATATAGAAACTTCTTAAACTCAAAACTTACACAGTTTATACTTAAACTCAAAGTGAATTGTATTTACAAAAAATCTCAGAGTGAGAATTTGCTTAAATTTTCCCCAAAATTTGAGTTTGCCTTCTAGCAATCTCAAATATTGAGTTTGTTCTGAAAATAATAGTTAAAAGAGTTGGCATACTGTCCCAGTGAGCTTTCCACTGTGAAAAGACTAATCAGAGACTCTGGCAATCCTTTGCATTATTTAACTGGCAAGCATATGCTGGTAAATTTGTACTTTAAAAATGAATTTATGAGTTTAAGTTTAAGATTACTTGTAAATACCAACCCTTGGCCCAGTTTCATAAAGCTTCATTAATCTTCAAAATTTTAAGGTTTCACAGAGCCTCTCGGCTTAAATGGAACTCTTCGATTTCAAGAAAACATTCTTTAAATCTTATAAATCTTAAAAAATTCTCAAATCAACTTTAAATATATGAAAACTATCTCTGAAGTGATTTTTGTACAGTAAAACCTTCATTACTCATTACTACACTCTCCTGATTTTTAGTTCCTTATTGTTTTAGGTTAAAATTCCTCTAAATTTATAAGCCTTCCATTATTTGAAAACCCACTCCCAACCTATTCACATAATATAGGTTCAAACTGTTCTGTACTACTGAAAGCATCAATTATCACAAATTATTTTGTTGGGGTCATGCATAGGTAATGGAATGGACTAGCACACTATTTCAGTTTTGGGAAAAGTAAAATTATTAAAGTTTCGCCTATGTAATGTCTTTGAACTGGTGAAATTCCAAAATCTGGGTGAATAGTGAATTACTCATGGTGAATTATTTTAGAAACCAGACATAGCGTGACGGTAATGAAAGTCAAGGTCCTTTGCCGCCAAAAATATTTATTATAAAACAGGGGTCTGAGCCACGAGGAATCTGTTGTGGGGTTGGCGTGTGACCTGAGAGGAACTTTGCTTGCTTGCCAATAAAGGTTATATGATCTGTAGAACGTATCACGTTTGCTTGATAGTTCACAGTTGATTACCTTTGCTTGGCATAATGGGTAGAAAGAAAACTAAGAAAGACGTTGTCACTACTGACAAGAATGCAGCTTCGATGATAATAGGGGAAGAAAATGCTAGTTCCAATGATCAGGAGATGGCAATCTCGCAGAAATTAGACATTTTAATTGATATGTGGTGGCTAATATGGGTAATCAAATTAAAGAAAAAGAAATATGGCTACAGAAACAAGAAGAAAGAAGTAGTAGGTGACCTTTTACAGTACCATCAGCTCAGAGTTCTACTAAAGCTCAGAAGCTACCAACTATACAGACCCTCAAAGAAGATGCCCGCGTTCAAGCTGAAGTTGAGAGGCGTTTGCAGGAATATCAGGACATCTCTAGAACAGAATTCACAGGTAGGCTCACTTCAGGTAAATCTGCTCGTTATAGAGTAGGGGTAACAAAGGTTAAAATCCAAACGAATTGGCCACACGATTTTTGCACTGTACCAGTTGGTACTATACAGCCAGTGTACGATGACATGAGTAACGAACAGTGGGTACAGGGTATGCTACTGTGTATTTTGGAAGAAAGTGATAATACAATTAAGAATCAAATGTTAATTAACTTCTCACGCCTCATGCAAGATGCTGTAGAACTTTCATTAGGTACTGCTAGAAGAGCACATGAGGCTGTCCTGTAAGAAATAGAAAGGGGTTTAGTTTCATGGGAAGATACAGAAAATATAGCAAAATGTAGGGTTAGGTATACCCGACAGCTACTTCAGTCTGTTAAAAGTAGTCCAAATCAGAGTAGCCAAACTTGTGTATTTTTCAACAAAGGTAAATGTAAACATGAAAACGACCATGTTAGTGCAGGAATAATGTATCAACATGCATATTCGTATTGCTTCAAGGAAACGAAGAAACGTTATGACCATCCAGCAAGTCAGTGCATGTGCATGCGCAATGCTGGTACGAAAAATGATAATGTGAGTTCCAAGAGTAATAAACAGAAAGTTTAACTATGACTGGTCACAACTGCCTATAAAATCTGAATGCCAAATGATTTATTATCAGATGGAAAATGGTTACTGTGATCAATCAATGTATGATGATATATACAGCTACTGCCTTAGCAATTCAATAGTTCGACATGAACCAAAAACAAACTGGCTTTTCGAATATTATCTTTCAAATGTAAGTGTAAATAAACTGCGACAAAATAATATAATTGATCTATGTTGCTATTGGAATGAGGAAAAGATTATTGAAAATAACTCCAATTTAAAATGTGAACAAAGCCGGTGTAAATCAGTGATAAGTAATCAATATGTCCCTGCTCTTGGACGTGCAAACTATTCCAATGGCCAAAAATTGCCTTGTCATGGTGGCTGGATTGAAAATTTAACTACCATCAATGGTGCTGGGTTCAAACCTGGCCCACTATATAAAAAGATACAACTTGTGCCATATAATGAAAGTGTAGGTAAACATAGGTTATGGTCTAATGTTATAAGCAATAAAGATAGTTCTGTAAGCTGTAGTACTAATAAAATTATATGTTATAATAGACATATTGCACTAAATAGCCAGGTGAGTACTGCTATACTTGATCCACACATGGTCGATTCTTCTGGGTGCAAAATGACCATGTGTTCTGTACTAACAAAAATGAAGTCACAGATACATATTTTCAGAACTGTAAAACTATTAAATACCTGGGTTCACTGAATGAATTACTCAGTGGAAGTATTGTTGATAGTCGTAGTCATACATTCCACAATGGAAGTACGGGCACACGTCAATCTCACAACTCTACATATGTACATATAGATAAGCTAGAACAGTCTTTTAGTCAAATCTTACTTGATGACTTTATTTTATTTAATCAGAGTTTATATAACTCTTCAGTTAATCAAGATAGTATAAATAACCAACCATTATTTTCTAATACATTAATTAATTAATCAACATGGTTACAACATTCAAAATCACACCAAAGCAAATATCAATTAGTGGATTCTTTTTGTGATCATAGGGTCGTGGGTGGGGCAAGGATAGAATGCCAGTATGGCTTCATACCTAACGATATTCCAATACTCAAGCATCTTGAAATAGGGGAAGCTATCCCATTCGAACCCACTGCACAATGGCTTAATAATATAACAAATAAAGTCAGGTCATACCAACTTCCTAATTACAAGGGAGCTAGAATACCACTAGTGTTGGAATTGAAGGTACAGAATTGGAGGTACTTAATAAAAAATTACGATTACAAAGTACTGGCTGAATATATTCAGTTTGGGTTTCCGTTCGCCATAAATTATACTAAATTTTGCTATAATAGCAATGTCTCAAATCACTTCTCAGCTATGTGTCGAGAGGAAGGTGTTGATAAATATTTTAAGGTGGAAACTTCTAAAAATGCCATTCTAGGCCCATTTGATAATAAACCCTTTGATAAAATGCATTTTTCACCTCTAATGGCGCATGATAAACCTGATGGAAATGACAGATGCCTGGTTGATGGCTTGTGATAGAAATGTATGGCAATTTACTGCAATTTATAATATTAATCTAGCAGTTAAGCATATAGCAGGCCAGGAAAATATATATGCAGATATATGCAGATCGAGATGGGACAAATATGAAAATATTTCTTGTGTAGAGGTTAAATACTTGCAATCTTGTTGTTTTAAGGCATGTGCAGATATGCTATATCCTGACTTCACTATTTGATCTTTGTGCCCTTACTAATGACCTTAGTGAGCCTACCCATGACCCCAAAGGGGCGTGTAGTCATTGAACTTGTGACTGCCGTACTTACTGTCATTCCAGATAACCCTCAGTTGGATGTTCTGGCTGGTGCAGCAGAGAAGAGGATCGCGGCTGCCCTGCGCCCTCAGACAAGATGCTCATACTTGGCAGGATTTCAACTTTTCCTTGCTTTCCTCGTCTACATGAACATACTAGTGGCCAGCTCGCTGCAAACTGTGCTTGTGTATCTAGAATTCTTGGTCCAGAACAATCTTAAGGCTGTATCATTACGTAATCATTTGTCAATATTGAAATATTATGTTTCATTGTTTGGTTGGTCCACTAGTGTATTTAATGAAAAGAAGGTGCAATTGTTAAAGACTACAAGTGAAAGTTAAAGGTATTTTTACAGTACAGTTGTTGCAAAAATTGATTAAATGTGTGACAAAATTTACCAATGCTGAGGTATACAAGGCACTATTTTTGGTATCTTTCTTTGGTTTTTTTTTTTTTGGTTAGCTTCATTGGTTCCCAACTCTAGTGCTGAATTTGATGTAACTAGGTTCCCAGTGCTGGGAGATGTAACTTGGGGTGCCCCAGGGGCTCATATTGTGATGACATGTTCTAAAACTATGCAAAGAGCTGGAGCTATGCATGTAGTTCAGCTTCCACAATTACTGAATTCAGTATTATGCCCTGTGAAAGCACTTAAGGTTATGATTAAAGCTATCCCACGAGATAAGGGGGCTCCTTTATTTCTTGTTAAGACCAAGTCAGGTGTTGCTATACTTACTGCTAGTAAAGCTAGGTCCTTTCTTAGAATGGTGATACTTTCCCTAGGCTTGAACCCCAAACATTTTACTTTCCATGCCTTTAGACGCAGTGGGGCTTCCCTTGCATTCAACCATGATGTCAAACTAGAGCACATTAAGCGACATGGCCACTGGCGTAGTGAATCTGTGTGGATTGACCTTAACTCTACTCCTAAGGCAGCAGCTACCATACCCTTGAAATTTCAATCTATAATACCTACAAACTAAGCTACAACACTTTGGGTTTGAGAGTTATACTAACTGTTTTTATTTTACTGAATTTTAAATAATACTTGTAACATTCTATTAAACGAATTAAATCCATAAGCTTCAATTATATGAATAAATGACAAATTATATGCTTTAAGCAACATTTTATATATCATCATTATTCATCTTAGCCAATCTTAACTTATCAGAAGTTAACATGAACTGTGAGGTCATGTTAGTATATGTAATACGTTCTGGTCAAATATTCAGAGATTGGAGTTAGTGTATATAGGTACATAGTGTGTATGTGTTAGTAGTTGGTAGTGAGTAGTAACACCAGGAAGGGTACTTGCAAGTAGACAGAATTACTTTATTTTAGTTAGCTGTAATGCTTGAAGTTATTATATATAAAACTTATGTATTGTGTGTACTTAGACTAAATAATATCACTTCATGCTACCTTGTTGGGTCCAACCTAGTTATAGTTTAACATTGGATGTTTAACATTGATGTATTTATTTTTTAATGTTGTTTTAACAAGAATAAACCCAAAGATTGTTGATGAAAATATAGTATTTTGAATACTTTCCCCCAAAACTGTCTCCTTATACACTTTAGTGATGTATTTATCCATTTTTTTCAATAAATTCTTTTAGACCACATTGCAATGTGCATTCAGATTTTCCCTTCAGAAGAAAAAACAAAATATCAGTGCTACAGATAATATTAAGCACTAAAATATTGTTTCCCAAATCATGGGCAACAGTTTATTTTATGTTTTTTTTTCTATAGATAGCCAGTGTAAAATATATACATTGTTTTGACAAATGTTTAAGAGCCATATATAATTTTATGTTATTCCTTTTCTGCACACAAAATTGTTAGAAATATATCCATTTGCTGTATTTTAGTGACATATAATTTATTACTTTGTCACATTACAAACATAAAAAATATCCCCATTGTTTAAACAACTGTGTTTTCGAGCCACATTATATTTTTCCCTGACAAAATATTCACATTGTTTTAAAAACTATTTGAAGAAACATATAATATGCAAACTTTGCCATGCTGTCCTCTATTGGGTTTATGATTTAAGAAATCTGATTGGTTAGACCAAGGAATGTAAACATAATTGTTCCTTTGGTTTGACCCTACATGTGCCACTATGACAAAAATCAATACATGCAAAGTGCACTGAGTAGGTGTGATCTGTAGCTGTGTCAAGGACAGTAAACAAAATCATATTTTACCAGGGGGGGATATAAACATTTGTCCCTTTTGTATTTATGTCAGCAAAATGACATGAAAAATGTTTTGACCAGTTTCTTTTTCAGTAGCTTGTTTTTCTAAAATACATGTGCTAAATTTATATAAAAGAAATAATTCTAGTTCCAATAAACATTAGAAACGTTTTAAATGGTTTAAATGTTTACAAAACATTTTTAAAACCTAAGTAAACTTTATCTTTCGTTTTCTAAACGTTTCTAAGTAAATGTTTTTGCTGTAATGTAAAAAATACGTTTTATAAACATTCTCTATAAAAACGTTTTTACTGGAAACGTTTATTAAACATTTATAAAATAACTCAAGAAGCTAGGTTTGACTGGAAACGTTTGTAAAAAATTTATAAAATAACTTAAAAAATGAAGGTTTTGCTGGAAATGTTTTTTTTTTCAAATATTCATTATGAAATGTTTGATTAACAGTACACATAACATGTTTAAACAACATTGCTTGTCAAATGTTTTAAAAACATTCAATCAAAAACGTTTTTTAAACCTATATTTTTAAAACTTCAAAGATGTCCAAACAAAGATGGCGGTGAGCAATAATAGGGGATTTTAGAGGACTGTCAAAAATTGCCCCACATGCAATCCCTAAAAGTATGAATTCAATGGGGGCAGAATTTCTAAGTCACTATCTTACAATTTTAGATATGAAAATAATATTTTCAATAGTGAGCAGCCTTACAAAGATATTGAATTTGACCTCTGACCCCATTATTATTCAGACATTATTATGTTCATTTATAACGTTTTTCTAACATTTATCGTTAAATGTTTAATAAACGTTTTTCATAAAACTTGTTAAAAACATTCCATTACAAATGGTTTTCGTACCCATCATTTTTTAACCTTTGCCAAATGTTTCCTGTCAAACGTTTGCAAAACCCAAAAATGTTTACTGGGTAATAGCTCACAAATATGGTAAACAAAAGAGGTAATTTATTTGCCCATTAGAATACACAATTTATAAAAATGTACCTGTTATACCTGTTCTCCATGTATGTATATTTACAAACAATGTCAAAAAATCAAAGACTATGCTATTGAGAAACTTAATTTAAACATGACTTGAGTTTAAGTATAAACTCAGAGGTTGAGTTTTTGTCTCACGTAAGATTACTTTTGAAAATACGAATTTCAACATAATCTCATGTGAGACAAAAACTGAGATTGTGTGTCTGAGTTTAAGCATTTTCTTTGTAAATCCGGGCCCAGGTTAACAAAAATAGTTTTTCAATGGGATTATTCATCTTGTAAGAAAAAAGCTTGTGTTGTGAAGCTAAAAATATACTAGAACAGGTAAAAATTGGGAAATACTCTCTTAAGAAGGGCTAATTGTGACATAGATAAGTTAAAATTAGAGTTGTCAAAAATAACAAAAGCAGAGTGGAAACAAGAAATTCAAACTAAACCAAAGCTTAGAACAGAAAAACTGTTTAAACATGACTTTGAGACTGAACCTTATGTAAAAATTTCTCTTCCAAAATATCAAAGATCATTATTGACACAATTTCGGTCAGAAAAACTTTTTTTTCAAAATCTATGACATTTCTTTGAATGGAATACATTTTCAACCAGAATTTAACTGCAATTAGATACCAGTCTTAGCTTTATTTGCACCACCACAAAGTTGCCATTTTTTTCTTCGTATAAACTATTTATGTTACCAAATCATCGGAACTTTGCAAAATATGAACAAGACAGATGCATAACATATTCCACTGTTTTGTAACAATTGTGCTGTTCTTTTCATGAACTGCCAAATGAAATCACTGAAAAGTAATTGAATTCCAAGCCATTTTTCGACATCCACAAGGTTTTATACTTGAACCAGACTAAAAAATCAAATTGATGGCACAATATTTGGACTGGTTATTTATAACAATAATAGTCGATAAGCAAAAGATAAACCAACATATCTTGATATAAATTAATACCTGAGTTGTTGTCAGAGAGGTAGAGCTCTGTCAGTTACGAAACGTAAAAAAGAAAAGAAAAAGAAAGATAAAATGAAATATAATGCAAAATTATCATAATATATAAAGATAAAGATTCAATAAATTGATATAACTATATTTATCGAGCTAATAAATCACTGATTAGTGTGGGTCACCTACTCTTTCATAGCTAATGTTTGATTGCTAATATTACACTGCATATCACTGTATACCCCTCTTAATACCCTTGTATTAAGAGTCATTTGAATGCAAAAAAGTTAGTTCACCTTCTTACATGATGCTGATTGGTTTACACCCAGCCCATAGCATCATGTGTAATGGAACTAGACTTGAGTTTTTCAGTATCACAGGTATGATATGGCAGGCCATTCCTAAATTACCACTTTTGAGAAATGGTACATTCAACTCTGATCAGATCACCGGAACTGAGAAAGTTAACCATAGTCTGGTTTCATCAACCTCCAGGCTACAAGTTCATTAAAGAAGTCTGCTTTTGAGTATTATGTATTCTAGGCAAATCCAAGTCAGAAGTTACAAGGCATACCAGCACAGGACCCTGTCATTTGACTTCCAGATTGAATTATATTTTTACTTTTACCTCAATTGAATACAGGCCTATGCCTCTTTATTAAAATAAAGATAAAAGATGAAAGGTATTTCCATTTCAATATGAACTTAAAAGAACTCCTAGAGTGCAAACCTCCACCAAGGCGGTCGACTATCCCTGTATTGTAATTTCATTCAAATACTGTTTTTATTTATCCCTCATATAATCAGAAAGCATGACCATGAAAATACAATGAAAAGTGACGTTTTCTAAAATTCGGGTTTTTTTCATCTAGATCTTTCCCAAAAATCCCCCTTCCTTTTGGTCAGGCCCTACTTATATAAAGATTCGTTGATAACTTGTGAAGCAATGTTGAAAATAAAGGCAAAAAACATTTATTTATTTATTTATTTGGGGTTTTACGTCGCTTTCAACACTGTACAGGTCATATCACGACGGGTAGTTGGAAGGGCAGAGGAAACCAGTACACAGAGTTTGTTAGGGTTGTGTACTGTAAACTGCCGACCAACGGCAAGCAACTACCAGCTTTCCCACTTGAGGCTGTGACGGGGATCGAACCCAGGCCTCAGAGGTGGGAGGCGAGAGTGTTACCACTCTGCCACTGTGGCCTCTGCAAAAAAACATTGAAACTTCAGCAGAAATGGAACTTTTGTATATTCCATTAAATGTACAAAATATAAAAAATAAAAATCGGATAAAAAAATTGTTAGAAGTGTTAATCATTTTTGGATTTATTACAAACAGACAAACGAGCACACCCAAAAGCATAACTCTCTTGTCACAGAAAATGATATCCTGACAAGAGCTTCTGGTATGAATAACAATGAGAAACTTTTATTTTTGTAATATTCTATGATTTTTTTGTTTTGTTTTTATATCATCAAGTTGATCATATTTCAACATTCAATTGCAATAGACTATTCTCCAGTTTATTGCAAGAAGCCATTTCAATAAATGTTAATTCTAAAATAGCTCACAGGTAAAAAGATTGTCACGAAGTTCTAATTGAGGGTCAGTAAAAGGTTTCACAAAAATCAATTTATTGCATATACAAGTTCAGTTAAAGTCTTCACAAAGCAGCACCTGAAAACTGACATTACAATATCACTCAGTACATAGCAATAAACCAGCTGAAAGGAATGTAACAACACCTTAACAACATGTTCAACATAATATACAAATGCAACAAACTTTTGGTGATGAAATATTCTGATATATGTTGTCTTGTATAATGTTTATATGCAACATAAAGATATATACATTGACATAAATCTATGAAAAATTGTTTCACATGTTTATTTGTTTATTTGGGGTTTTACGTCGCTTTCAACACTGTACAGGTCATATCACGACGGGTAGTTGGAAGGGCAGAGGAAACCAGTACATAGAGTTCGCTAGGGTTGTGTACTGTAAACTTCCGACCAACGGTAAGCAACTACCAGCTTTCCCACTTGAGGCCATGCAGGGATCGAACCCCGGCCTCAGAGGTGGGAGGCGAGAGTGTTACCACTCTGCCACCGTGGCCCCTGTTTCACATGTTAACATTAATATGAATGAATAATGTAATTCATATTTTATAATGCTAGAATTAAAAGAAACAAATTACCACAGCTGCTGGTTCCACTATAATAAAACAGAGTTGATTTCAACAAATCAACCCAAGTTATAGAGTAGATCTACCACTCTGTCCTTCCTAGTCAATTCTAGAAATGATACTGAAATAAATATTTTAAACATCTACCACACATACCAAACTGATGTCCACAACTGACCATAAAAATATAATTAGTGAGGTGTGATTATCACACATGTGAAACAAATACCACAAAAAGGATTTGGCAACCAAGTGTAATCACTGAAGCAAATCAAACAATCTAGGTGTGGCAAAGTTCATGCAGAAAAATTCCACAACAAAAAACACTTCTATGTGTGTATCTGTTTACATACTCCAGTAAAAATGAGAATGTCCTAATACAATACAAGAGGCTTATATTACTTTGTGACAAAGATATGACAATCACATTAAAATCCACATGGGAAAAAAATTGTCCCTCGGGTCTTACTTTTGTGGTCCTTTGTTTGAGTTCAATTCATGCCAATGTCTGGGATTTACTGAGAGTCTTTCCTCATATAACCTGAGCTATAGAAAGTAGAGCAGTAAAATTTGAGTTATCCTAGATTGTTACCTTTCAAGACACCCAATGCATTGTCACTCAGCAGATAATTTTGTAAATATCCTCTCCTTTGACATTTGGAGTTTTTACCAGATTATTCAGATTGGGAAAATGCCAGAAAAAACATAAAATGGTAGAATATTCAAAATGATTATTTTGAGTGCCATAACACTGTTTTCTACCTGCATTAGCACTTAAAACTCAAAAACACTTAAAAGTATCAATTTTTTTTATTCAAAATGTTTTGCCACATTAAATAACATTTTAGTAATAACAGATTTCCTCCCTTGAATATGCCCATTGTAGTAGGCATTGTGGGTTTAAAATCTCAACTCTTTCCCAATGTGCAAAGTCAAAGTTAGGGTTTTACGTCCCGTTCAACAGCCAGGGTCATATTGGGACAGGTCGTCAGAATTGCCACTTGTGGGACTCGAACCCACAGAGGTGACAGCCTATGATTAGATGCCAAACTTGCTAACCACTAGTCCACTGAGGACCTCCATTTCCCAATGTGCAAAACTTGGTGGTACCAACCCATGGATGACCCACTGTTTCAGATCTGTTCAGTGAGTTATTATTATATTATGGTATTTTTACCATAAAAATAATTATATGGTTCATCATATAGTTTATTGGTGGTTCCATTTTCTCTAATTAAGCCCCAAGTCTGGTTGATTTTTAAGACTGGACGGATACCATAGCTGCCAAGAAGAAAAAAGTTAGGAAAGTCAGGAAAAATTAGGAGAATATCAAAAGTGCAGTTGCATTTTCCTTTCTTTCCTTGAAAAATTTTGGCACTTTAAACCCATTCCATAATATCTGTTCCGTCAGTCCTTAAAGCCACCTCTTTACCTGTATGTTAATTTCTGAGTTTGCTACTGTTTAATGTATATATTGTAATGAGTATATGTACACCAAAAAAGTCCAGTTGATAGTGACACAATTTTTACCTTACACGCCCTTAGTCTATCACATCAATTAAAGATACTTAATTTGAGACTGCTGTATAGATATAGCTGTCTCTCTTTCAAAATGTTACAAATACCTGTCCTACAAAGACCAATGACAAAAGTGGCTCCAAATATTTGGTTCCAAACTGTTCAACTATAATTATGGTCTGACCCCAAAACAAACCTTTTTTGGATCACAGTTCTACACCTTTGCACTTTGAGATCCTCTACTACTACAGTGTCCACATCAAAGCTGAGATGCCAGTTTCTGTTGAGGCATCAGAACTTAAAATAGTGAGAAACAGTGACACATCCACTCACTTTTTTGTCCCATTTGGTGTGCCCCATTCATGACTGAATCCTGATGAAAACCTATACCCTTTAAATCCCGTTTCCTATTGTTACAGGGGTGGATATTCTTTGTCGCAAATATGGACTTGCAAAAAAAGATCAATGAATGGGTTAATATGGGCAGGAGTGATTATATGCCATTACACCATAGATGTGAGACCAGGATATGAAAAACAGTACATTTAGAATGAATATTAAAGCTATTTTTTGTTATTTTTACCACATTTTACTCTACAGATTGCAGTGGAATTGTTTTGTCAGACACTCTGGTATACAAGAAGTTTTGCGAGACAATCTAATATTTATAAGATGTTCAGAGAGAATAAAAACTTTCTGCATACAGTGAGTGGGTGGACTAACCTAATAAGTCTCCTAATACAAGAAATCAGAACAGATGGGATGGCTAGTCAAAAAAGGAAAAAATATATTACTTAAAAGGATAAACCAAATTTCTACTCATTTGTTTTCTTTATTTTTAATAAATCTGGGGGATATAGAGATAGTTGTTAACTGCAGAGAGACTGTTTCATTAGAGAATTCAGCATCACACAATATTGCATGTTGGATTAGGCTGTTTTAAGGTTTAATTTAATAAATGTATTCTATACAATTCACGAATCTATATGGAAGGATATAGTAATCAAACAAAGCCTATTGTGCAAGTAGGACAAAACTATAATTATTTATTTATTGTTTTATTATTATTATTTTTTTTTGGGGGGGGGGGGGGGTTACGTCGCTTTCAACACTGTACAGGTCATATCACGACGGGTGGTTGGAAGGGCAGAGGAAACCAGTGCATACAGACAAAACTATAAAGATCCATTTCTTTGCTTGAGTTGAGGGTGTTGTAAGTGCATTTTCCATGCCACTAAGATTCCTTACTTGTTTGCGGGTGTTGTTATTTGCATAAACGAAAAATCACATGTACTTTAAGGAAATATTATCATCACCTGATTTTCCCTTTTCTAAGCACGTTTAACCCTTCAGAGTGCTTTTGAAGTCATGATGCAATTTTTTTCTCGGAATCAATACACAAAGTTGTTACACAACAAATTAACATATAGCATATAGCTAATCATTACTAATTATTTCCTGAGTAAAAGTTTTCAATTTTTTTGGCTATCTCAGCTGACTGTAAATGGTGGAAATCTTATTCTATCAAAAAGCCCAAATGTGCTGGAACTGAATAGGATAAGTTGACATAGTAGTTTTTGTAGGCTTAAAAGTCAAGGTTTCCCTTTTGATCCCCCGTGTAGCAATATATATGCCCCAACACACCTCTATGTGGCACATAAGATGAATTCTTATGAAAATGAGATCAGACAAGAAGCTCTGTGAACTGATGATTAAAGGACAGGGTGAATGCACTGCTAAAGCCTTGTTCACACTTTCCCAATATTGTACCTGAAGTAACTTTGTTTTCATTATCGACCACATTACTGTATTTGTCCTGAAATGGTAACACGGGTGTGTTTAAACATACAATAGGTAAAATGATGTTAAAACCAGTGGACCATGCAATCACAATACCTCCAGTGCATAAGGGTATTTATGATATTTATATAAGTACTCTTTCACAGTTAATTAGGTTATGTGATGATTTTCCACACTCTATCACTTTTAAAGCTCTTCACTGCCTAGCCTTTTGATTCAGCTAAACTTGGTACCTGCCTCTAAATCTACTTTTAAATGTTTAAGAAAACAGTTATGCAGAGGTGACACAATTATGACAACTCTCCAATTTCATTGCGATAGTATAATGGTCAAAAACCATCCAATGTATCAAAAACGGTACCTTTGTCATCATTCCCAGGCCAGTAGACCGATTGATCTGTCTCTCAGCCAATATTTAAAAGATGGATGTATTGCCATCCATCAGTTTTAAAAACGCATATTTGGGGACAGAAAACTCAGTCTACAGGCCAGGGAACAATTCACTTTGCCCTGTACAAGCTATGTTGAAACAATGAAACTTCTTTTTTTCCGTTGCATAACAATGCTCCCTTGTTTATTATTTCTGAAGGCATTTTAACTCAGAATGAAGTAAGAATCACACACCTCCAGAATATCTGGACACCCACCCACCCACCCCCTCCCCCCGGTGTTTAAGAAGAATGTTAGCATTCAAAATATTAGAAGGCATGGAACCAGGGTCCAGTCAGTAGAACTACCATGTATAATACAGTACACAACTATATGTTGTCAGACCTTCTTATGTTTGGACCAATTCGTGTCACCAATCACTAACAAAGTTAATCTATCCTATCACATATATATACGGTGTTTGGTAGGCTAATTTTAATCTATTGCATATGGGTTTTTTAGAATCTTTACATTCTCGTAGTAAAAGGTCGCACGAATGACCTTTAAGATAACATTGTTAGTCTTATGTGGTGTGTAAGGCACTCATGTAAGGTTTTACAAAGCAGTTTCAAGACATGTTAATAATTGTCGCCAACATAGAATTAAAACATAAAGTGTGGTGCATTATTACTTCCTATAAATTGAATCAAGCAACTTCATCAGAGGTTGCCAACATAATATAAATGTAAAGTAGTGTTAGAGTAGAGGTTGTTGAATGTTGTAGCAATACTAACCATTAAAAAAAATAAAATAACTTTCCACAATGGCGGACTTTTTACTCTTAACTTTCACCTTGAACTCAATTTGACCTTTGAGCCTCACAGAAACTTAGTACAGATGGCTATATGTTAGGCCCCATGGGTAATTTGCGTGACAAATTTTGACATTGACAAAAGTTAAATATTCATGACATATGAGTGTAGCTTGAGATAGGTTTAAGATAGGTTCCTGATATTTTCTGATAGCTTAATGATTGACGTGATTTATTCAAGAAGTCTTCTGATAGGTCCCTGAAAGGTTTGCAATAGTTTCTCGATCCATACCATTGGTTTACAAACCTTAAAGATCAACTTAAGATATAAACCATAGGTTTACTGTAAGATCAACAAAAGATGACTTTGCAAATGTCAAGATGGGTTAAACATTGAATCCAGACCCCAGAATCTGATAATGATCTTATAGGTCGTAAACTGTTCCTGATGGACTCCCAAGCCCCGTCATCGTAAACCCACAATGAAGTACCAGTGACGCGAGAAATAAGTTCCTTGAAATTCAAACTAAACCGAGGATAGAAATTATTCCTATATTTCATTGGTGTTAAATGATTGGGCTTCTGGGGATTCCCCTTAGCTCAGCTTGTTAAAGAACTAGACTTGTGTTTATTTTTTGTGTGTAAGCCGAAAGCAGCGAGAATGTGTCTCAGCAGAACCAATCAATAATTTCTCTTTACAGAACATGGTGTAACCTTTTTCCTTTTACAGTCGAAACACTTAACTTCAACAAATATTATTGTGGTATGTGCCCTTGCATATAGCAGTTTTTTACTGTCTTCAATTCAGTGGGAATTTATCTCAAATTCTCAAGTTCTTAACTTTTTACAATGCCCTTGTGTGACTTTACACGCCCACTGGGGAGATGTACTATGATGGAGGATATGCTAGTCTCAACAAATAGGTTTTCAGCTGGCTTCAGAAACCTGTTATTGTGTGCTGTGATCAGACTGGTTGTGGGAGTCTGTTCCATACAGTGGGGGAAGCCATTGCGAAACCTCGCCTACCAATGGCCTTTCTAGCATGAAGTGTGGAAAGAGATAGCCGATTTCCATATGAGTTAGTCTACAGGTTTGGATCAAGTTTGGTAAGTATGTTGGTTGGGAGAATTTGATGGCCTTGAAAGTAATTAGATTATATTTAAACAAGATGCGGTATGTAATGGGGAGCCAGTGTAGTTTTTGAAGAAAGGGAGTGACATGGCTTGTTCTATCAAGTCTAAAAACAATTCTGCAAAGAGCATTTTGAATCTTTTGGAGTTTAGCCACATTGTATTTACTTACTCCATAGAGTAGTAAGGAGTTACAGTAGTCAAGTCGACTGCTAATCATTGAGTTTGCAAACCATGCTGCAGTCTCCACACTAAGGAATTTGTGGATGCGTCTTAGGTCCTTAAGCTGATAGTAACAGGCACGACAAACCTTGGTTATGTGGCTGGTAAAGGTGTTGCCATAGTCAAAAGTAACACCTAGGTTCTTGACTGTATCGGTAGGGGAGATAGAATTTCCAAGAAGTTTGGTTGGAGATTTTTATCATGTTTGCATTACCTAGGCTTAGATTATTGTAACACGCCTTTTTAGGATTGGAAAAAACAGCTATGCAAACTTTAGCATGTTGGCAGTCATTCATAAAACATCTCAAACTCAAATATAACACCTGTGGTTTAGGGTTTAAACTGTAAATTTGATTTTAAACTTAAACTCAAATATAATGCTTATTCTCAATCGATATACACTTAAACTCTGGTTCAAAACCATTTGCGCTCTGTATTGCAGCATTAATTATGTTTGACCATACTCGAATATTAACTTGACTTTGAGGAGAAACTACTTTGGTAGGATTTCACTTGTGGGTGTTAAATTCGAGTTTGAACTTAGTATGACTAAAAGTGTGAACCTGAAATGTTTTATGATTACCTTCCCAAAATACAGAAACAAGATTGGTCATGAGACAAACTAATGTCACTTCAATAAAACAAAGTCTGAAGCATCTCCACTGGCTTCCAACAGAACAAAGAACCCTATACAGTCTGTCACTCAGTGTTTTCCTGTTAACTTACAGAAGCCATAACATTTTACAACCCCCAATGGTTAAAATTTGCTCCACCAACCAAAATATCAGTAAAACATTGTGCTAGAAGTAGTTTACTGGTCCAAAACTCTGGATTGAACTGCCTCTCTGTATCAGAAACAAGGCTGCAAAGTCTTTTGATATACATGCGTGAGTTGCAAAGCCATCAGAGATATGATTAGTGCACTAGAATTTATGAAACTCTAGCAAGAAAAACAAAATCCCAGTCAGATACATCCCATAGCCATGTTGCTTAATTGTCTACTGCTGGACAGGACATTTTATTCAATGTAATCATGTTTTTGAATATAAAGTGCTATAGGCTTGATTTTATGCATAGAATATTGCAATATGAATGTTATAGGTATCTCAGTTTTCATTATGACATTAGAATTTTTTCAAATTTCATCTTCTGTTTCTTCTTTTTGTCTCATTTGGTGTGCCACGTTCAAATGGATCTGAAGTAGGAATGCCTTGCTTGGAAAGGTTTAAAAGTACCTTAAGTAGCATACCCTGATAACTTAGCTTCGGACAAGCAACTCAAGCAGTTATTACAATGAATGGATTTTATTTAAGGTGGTTAAATGATGGATATCTAATATCATACAGTATTACAGTATATCATACTGCTGCTTGGTTTGTCAATATGACGTACATCTAAAAAGGCCATGAAAAAAGTACACAAATAAAACAACCCCAGCCAATCAAGATCATTTTGTGGAAAAATAATGATTAGAAAGCTGGTTTTTGATTGGTCAAGTACAGATTTGTTGCCAATATTTCAGTTGTTTTGTCACCACCAAAAAGTACTCCAAAAGCCCAATTGTCAAAATATTGAATGAATACATTACATTAATAACTTGATCTTGTTGTAATGCATGTACTAATCTAAAGAAATCCACACTGATTTCTACAGAAACGAATGTAACATGCAGTGACTGAAAAAACACAAACCCTCACTTGTATGTAGTGCTGTAGAAAAAAAAACAATGTTGAATTTTCAATCTGAATCTGGATGAGGATAATACAAGCATTTATAATAATGGGAGAATGTGTATGTAATAGCAGTCAGATTCAGTTGTAGGGGAATGGTGGTCGCTAGTTTGGAAACCAGCCTGTATGTACTAGTTTTAACCTGAAAATAGAATAATATTAAACATATTAAATGGTGGGGTGATGGGTGAGTTAATTATACAGCCAGACATTTTCCCGCGAAAATGGGGTTCAAAAGTACATAAACTCCCGCCAATTCTGCTTTATAAAGGTGTATACTGGCTGGCAGCATTAGTTGTGGGGTTGAATGCCGAGGAAAGTCACCTAATTGCTGGACATTGAACTGCCGTAGTTAATGCTAAATCTTAAGTTCTACACGTGGCAGAGTCAATTCCCAGCCATTTTGTGACGATGGCTTCAAAAAATAAGAAAAATGCTAGCAAGAAAAATGCAAGTAAAAGTGTTGAAAATGAAAATGGCAGTTTCAGTATACATGAACAAAATCAGAGTACAGATATGACAGTAAATAAAAAGTTGGATCTTCTGTTGGAAGTTGTGAAAGGACTAGATACGAAAATTCAAGAAAAAGATGTACGAATCCAAAAACAAGAAGAAAGAGTCAGCCTACGTGATGTATCAGCACTACCATCTGCGCAGAGTTCAGCGAAGCAAAGCAAGGATTTACAGCCAGACAAGCTCCCGTCATTCCACGAACTGAAGGGAGACTCGAGAATCCAAGCTGAGGTAGATAAGCGACTTCAAGCTTATCAGAACGCATCCAGAGCAGAGTTTTCGGGTAAGTCAAGTACTGTAATTAAATCAGGTCGTTTCAGAGCAGGGGTAGCAAAAATCAAAAACCCAATTAGTTGGCCACAGGATTACTGTGCAGTAAATGTAGGAAATAAACAACCAACGTATGATGAAATGAGTCTGGAGCAATGGGTTCAGGGCATGATTTTCTGTATTTTAGAACAAAATGATGAAAAAAGTAAGGAAAATATGCTCATGTACTTTGCATTACTAATGCAAGATGCTATTGAATTATCAGCAAGTACAGCTCGCAGGGCTCACGCAGCTGTACTACAGGAAATGGAAAGAGGGAAATTAACCTGGTTAGAACCAGATTTAGTGGAAAAAGTGAAAGTTAGAAATACACAAAGAATTTTTCAAAATCACAAAGTTGCTCCAGGCCCATCCTTTCAAACACAATGTTGTTTACATTTCAATAAAGGTCAGTGTAAATACGACAATGAACATATGGCAAATGGAACCCTGTATCAGCACTACTGTTCCTTCTGCATGAAGGAAACTCAGAAAAAATATGACCATCCATTGACAAAATGTTTAAGGGTGAAAAATAGTCAAAGTCAGTCAAAAAATGACAATGTGAAGGGAAGGCAAACCGAACAGCGAGTTTAAAACTATTTACCAACGGTCTAAAAATTGCTATATTAGTCTATACGGAAGTAATAGAGGATATAGTAGTATAAACGACATAGGTAAAAATATTAATAATAGTAAAATTCACATTGCAGTGATTTAATTGATATAAATGTATATAAATATAATACAGACGAGGCCCGTCTTGGCTCAATGGATATACAACCTTGTGTTACAGCAAATACTTGCTTTCCAAGTTCTATCAACAGCTTTATAATACATGAGGTTGATAGGTATGAGAATTATAGTATGAATGAAAGTATGGTGATATTAAATAATGAGAAAGATACTGGAAAATACCAGTACACGTTAGGTATTGGTAATAATCAGTCACAAGAGAAAATAAACAATCATGGGATACAGGTGGAAAAATCTACCAGTAATGGTCGATACACAGAGAAATCTGAAAGTAATTTGAGTAGTAACAGTGTGAAGTTCACATTTGGTCATACTAACACTTCCTTAAATTGTACTACTGTACACTTCGTACAAAAGTGCCAGGTGAGTACTAGAAAGAACACCATACGTGGTCTAGATCATGCATCATGGGAAACTAATATGAAATCTAATAGTGAACTCACAGATACTACAGAAAACGACAGTTCCATATTACTAAAGGTTACTAATATTACTTCATCATGCAGTGCTTGGTATACAAGGCAGGCTGATAATGAAAGTAAAACTAATAGTGACAGTAGTGAAAGTTATTGGAACTTAAATGACATGAATAACATGTTACAGGCATACTGTGACCTTGGCATTCGGCCTCACAACTATAATAATCAAGATTTTAGCATAAGTTGTACTTATATACATACTATAGATAGTAGTGATACATTTAGTCGTGGTTTTAGTCAAGTACATAGTATACAAACATGTATATCCAGTAAGCATAACATGGAGTATAACAATATTAATAATAGTAATGTAACAAGAGATAAACATTCAGCATTGGTTTCCTCTGGCTCAGAAGTTATAACCAGGGAGTATGGGTTCTTGCCTGACTGCGTTCCTAAATTCGAGATACAGCCAATAGCTGCGGAAATGACACTGAGTAATGACGTTGAGTGGTTAAACCGAATGCATGCAGCAGTGAAGAAATATAATTGTTCAAATTACAAAGGTGCAAGAATACCAGTAACCTCAGGTTTAAATATCCCTATGTGGAGATATATATTGAAGGATTATGATTTGCCTATTATAGGTGACTATTTACAATTTGGTTTTCCAATTGATATTGATTTTAAGAATTTTCAATATAACACCCACATAGTTAATCATAAATCAGCATTGCAAAGAAAATATGGTGTTTGCAAATATTTTGCCACAGAGGTTAACAAAAAAGCTATGTTAGGTCCATTTGAGGAAAAACCGTTTGAAAAAATCCATTATTCTCCATTAATGGCTAGGGACAAACCTGATGGAGGGGTCCGAGTTATTGTGGACTTATCCTGGCCTTTATTTAGTAGTGTAAATAGTGGGATACCTGATAATATGTTTGATTGTATGCCATTTAGTTTAAAATATCCCACTATAGATATGGTGATAGAAAAAATAAAAGACATTGGTCCTGATGCCCTCTTATACAAGGTGGACCTGGAACGTGCCTTTAGAAATCTAAGGATTGATCCCCTAGCATACCCTTTGTGCTGTTTACAGTGGAATGACGTCACATACGTCGACGTCAGCGTAGCTTTTGGCCTAAAGATCGGGGCGGCGGCTTGTCAAATGTGTACGGACGTAATTACGTTCAAATTACGCCAACAAGGTGCTTGGGTAATAAATTACTTGGACGATTACATTGGGGTTGGAAATAAGCATAAAGCTAACTCTCATTTTCAGTCTTTGTTGAATATCCTACAGCAAGTAGGTTTGCCAGTTAATCAACAGAAGGTAGAACCTCCTAGTTCAGTTATAGTATGTTTGGGCATTCAAATCAATGCCAAAACAGGAATAATTTCTATACCTGACAAAAAATTACAAGAAATTCAACAAATATGTAAAGTATGGGCTAGTAAAAAATTTGCTACAAAAAGACAATTGCAACAATTAGTGGGCAAGCTATTGTATATACATAGGTGTATACGCCCGGCCCGCTTATTTGTCAATCGAATTCTCACCACATTACGAAATGCACCTGCCATGGGCAACTTCAGATTACCGGGTCTAATTTATAAAGACATTTCTTGGTTTAACAAATTTTTAGAAAAATTCAATGGAGTAGTAAAAATTCATACAAAAAATACACCCCATTATAATGTGTTTGTGGATGCATCCTTACAACAGGTTGGGGGAATTTGGAACAAGAAAGTATACTCATGTGATATTCCTGATAGAATAAAAGAATTAGTGTCCATTGCCCAATTAGAAGCTGCCAATATTATGTTAGCTGGTAGGTTATGGGCTGATCAATGGAAAAACAAAAAAGTAACAATATGGTGTGATAATTTGGCAGTAGTGCATGCATTTCAAGCCCAGAAAATTAAAGATCATTGGTTAATGGCATGTTGTCGAACTATGTGGTATATTTCAGCTTCATATAATATAGAATTTAAAATTCAACATATTTATGGAGTAGACAATGTTAATGCGGACATATTATCAAGGTGGCATACCTATAAATACAGTAATAAAGTAGAAGTGCAAAATTTAAAAAAATGTAATTGGTGTGAAGTAAATAACACAATGTTGTGGCCAGACTTTGAAATTTGAAACCTGATAACAGTACTTGACAAGTAATACCTCCTTTGGAGGGTATATTACCTTCAATACCTGCCGCGTTCATTTTGTATTCGTAGATAACCAGAGGCTGAAGAAGTTACAAGAGCAAGCCAATGACAGAATGCACACAGCTATGCGACCAAGGACAGGTGCATCATACCTAGCTGCCTTCAGACAGTTCATAGCATTTTTGGTGATAATGGGTCTGGACATTCCATATCGAGAAGCAGTGATTATAGTATATTTAGAATATCTGATTCAGCAAGGGTTACGAAGTTGTACCATTCGAAACCACATTTCTGTAATTAGACATTATTTTGCTGTGTTTAATTGGCCAACAGTGGCCTTATGTGGAAGAAAGGTGGCCTTACTCATAAAATCAGTAGAAGTTAATGCAAGAATGTCAATCAGAGTTAAAGGAATTATTACAGTTAAGATACTGGAAAAGTTGATTACACAAACTTTAAAATATGAGAATGGATATGTTTTTGCTGCTTTATTTCTTACAGCCTTCTTTGGCTTTTTTAGATTGTCCACGTTATTGCCAAATAAAGTTTCAGAGTTTGACAAAACTAGATTTCCAATCCAGAATGATGTGATTTGGGGAACTCCTGGAGTGCATATAATTATCACATGTTCCAAAACTATGCAGGCGTCAAATCAGGCAAAAGTAGTCCAGTTGCCAGCCCTAATGGGCAAGCAAATTTGTCCTGTCCAAGCCCTTCATAAGTTATTGGCCCAATCCCCAACACATAAAGATTTGCCCCTGTTTCAAATACATACAAAACGAGGTTGGGTTCCATTAGTGGCTCCTAAAGCGCGTTTTTTTCTGCGATTGGTAATGATATCCCTTGGTCTTAACCCTTCTAGTTATACTTTCCACGCATTCAGACGTAGTGGTGCATCACTGGCATTTAATAGCAATGTGGAATTGTCAAAGATAAAGCAGCATGGCAACTGGAAATCAGAGGCAATTTGGACCTATCTAAACTCCACTCCTACAGCCGCTAGCATAATTCCATCCACCTTCAAACAACTTCTAACATAACTAAACATCGTTTGGGGTTTGGCAGGTAGTAAATTCAACTTCAATTTACCATATTTTAGTTGGTGACATTCAAGTAATGAAGTAAAACAAGTATATTTTATTTCATGATATTTTATTACCATTTTAATATGTTAAACGCTTTATCACAAGCTAATGCTAGTGTATATATTGTATAAAAGTTTAACAAAAGGTAGTACTAGTTCTCTTGGTCTGTAAACTACATGAGCAAACAGAAGTTACAAGTTTGTAAACCCAAAGTAAACACTGAAGTAGGATAACAGTAATGGGCTAAGTAAACTAATGGTCTAGACTGATATCTCAAGTTATGGTGCAAACTTTCTGTTAACTCTAAGATACCAAGGTAGCAGTAAACTAACAGGTTCTTAGTTGATGTCATAACAAAGCTAACTATGTTGTTATTAATATATATTAACATGTATAAAGTTAATAAACTCCAAATGATTAAAGTTTATAAAGGATGTTGTTATTCTTGTTTATTCCTCCTGCAACTGTGGGAGAATGCGTATGTAATAGCAGTCAGATTCAGTTGTAGGGGAATGGTGGTCGCTAGTTTGGAAACCAGCCTGTATGTACTAGTTTTAACCTGAAAATAGAATAATATTAAACATATTAAATGGTGGGGTGATGGGTGAGTTAATTATACAGCCAGACATTTTCCCGCGAAAATGGGGTTCAAAAGTACATAAACTCCCGCCAATTCTGCTTTATAAAGGTGTATACTGGCTGGCAGCATTAGTTGTGGGGTTGAATGCCGAGGAAAGTCACCTAATTGCTCCCTCCCACCACTCCCCTATATAATAATACATATAATCAATTATAAATGCCAGTTAGTGGCAGGTAGTAAATTCAACTTCAATTTACCATATTTTAGTTGGTGACATTCAAGTAATGAAGTAAAACAAGTATATTTTATTTCATGATATTTTATTACCATTTTAATATGTTAAACGCTTTATCACAAGCTAATGCTAGTGTATATATTGTATAAAAGTTTAACAAAAGGTAGTACTAGTTCTCTTGGTCTGTAAACTACATGAGCAAACAGAAGTTACAAGTTTGTAAACCCAAAGTAAACACTGAAGTAGGATAACAGTAATGGGCTAAGTAAACTAATGGTCTAGACTGATATCTCAAGTTATGGTGCAAACTTTCTGTTAACTCTAAGATACCAAGGTAGCAGTAAACTAACAGGTTCTTAGTTGATGTCATAACAAAGCTAACTATGTTGTTATTAATATATATTAACATGTATAAAGTTAATAAACTCCAAATGATTAAAGTTTATAAAGGATGTTGTTATTCTTGTTTATTCCTCCTGCAACTGTAGAATCATTTATATAGCGCAAAGTTGATGAACATCCTCTAATGCACTGGAATCCAAAAAGGGACAGTCGTTAACCATAGCAAAGTCATAACCCAGCAAGTGCCAGCCAGGGGAGGGTGACCATGGGGGTGGGTAAGCTAGTCGTTGGCTTCTAGAATTTGAAATGGTCAGTGATTTGACACTAAACGGGAGCCTGTTCCATTCCAATGGCGCAGCAGTGGCAAAGCCATGTCTGTCAATGGTCTTCCTGGGATGGACTGAGAACCCAGATAATCTGTTTCCACATGTGAGACTACTAGACTTGATCAGGGATGACAAATAGGGAGTTTGGAGAGGTTTATGGCTTTAAAAATGAGGAAGTTGTATGAATATGATAGGAAATGGGAAGCCAAAATGGCAATACAGTAGGTAATTGCAATAGTCTAATTGACTACTGACCATAACATTTGCCAGAAGAACTGCAGCATTAATGGTTACGAATTTAAAAATGTGTCACAAATCGCTAAGGTGATAATAGCAGGCACGGCAGACCGTACCTACATGGTGGTCAAAGGTGTTTTCTGCATCAAAAGTAACACCTAGATTTTTTTACTTCCTCTGTTGGTGTTATAGAGCTTTGAATGAATGTAACAGAATATTTTGGTATAAGTGGCTGTCTGGTAAGGTTTATTACTGATGATAATGAATTTAGTCTTGTTAGGATTAAGGAGTTTCAGTTTAACAATCCATCCACTCCTGAACAGAAACAAGAAACTCCGTCAACTCTGTGATACTGGAATCAATTCCTAGAGTCTATTGCAAAGTATATCTGGGTGTCATTGGTGTACAAATGGTGTGTGACCTTAAAACTTGAAATGGCTTGACTATGGGGAGTAGTATAAAGAGTAAACAAAGGGAACTAGAAATGAACCTTATGCCCCTGTTCCACCAAAGAACTAAGCCCCGATCCTGTCTGGGACCCTTAATCGTGGACAGTCGGTGAAAAAAAAGGTAAAATGGGCAGGAAAACTGAATCGGTATCAAAGTCTGGTATTAAGTACAGATCGGTCTCAGAAAGCCTGAGGAGGCCCCAGGTGGCCCCAGACAGTCCCCAACTGGTCTGGGACTAAGAACCGATTAAGCCAGTTTTCTGGTTGGTATGAAGCACGATCTTGTCGTACACATACCGACTGGGTCCCAGGAGGCCTGAGGCCTTCTCAGTCTTCTCCAGACCAATGTGCTCGATTCTTGTTTTGCAATGGGACTAAGGGTCGCAGGAGGCCTGGGACTAAGGGACTAAGGGTCGCAGGAGGCCTGGGACAACATAGGACTGTGTAAATTTGGTCTGAGGAGGCCTGAGGAAGCCTGAGACTGGACATTTTGTTTATGGCGGGAAAAAAGAATCGGTTTGGATCGTGAGAAATATCAAACATGTTTGATTTTTCTCACAGCCCCAACCGACAACTACCGACCCTTACAGAACGCCTGGGACTATGCAAATTTTTGAGACCTACTCCCAAAAGCCCTTAATCGGGAGCCCTAGTCGTGTGGTGGAACACCCACATTAGGGAATACCAAAAGGCAGATGGAAAGTGTCAGAAAACTTGTCCCCTAATTTAATTTTCTGTTTGCAATTGTTAAGGTAAGAATCTTTTCATGTCAACATAGTATCATCAACATCGAACCAGTCTTTTAGGCAATCATGTAAAATAGAGTGATCAATCGTGTTAAATGCTGTGGACAGATGTAACAATGTCAAAGCAACTGCCTTCCCTGAATCAACAAATGTAGATATATCATTTGGGATCTTGATGAGTGCTGTCGCAGTTGAGTGATAATACCTGTATGCTCACTGATGGACATTGGAGATCACCGCCATGCTAATGAGGTCATTTAGCTGTCCAGCCACAACTTTCTCAATTAATTTTGATATGAAGCTCACCCACTTTTACTCAGGCGATACAAAGTTATATGTTCATATTACACACAAGCATGTGGCTCATGCCTTTGACAGATTGAAAACCTGCTTGGATGATGTCAGAAGGGGTTTGTCTGCAAATATGTTGAAGCTAAACCCAGACAGAATTGAGTTCATCAATTTTGGTTCAAAGATGCACCATGTGAAAACTCTCAATAAATTAATAGTTAATACTTTTAGCAATTCTTCTCTCCATCTGAGGCAGTCAGAAACTTTGGTGTATGGATTGGTAAATTTTGAATATTTTCTTAAACCTAGACATAGTAACGTAAAAGCCAAGCTGATGGTGTGTTGTTTAAGGTCCAACACGTTGCCACTTCAGTATGTAAGTCTGCTAAGCATTTTGGCCTCAGCTTTGCCTATGATGCTCCAAAGAATTGGAATGATTTGCCTGATCATGTACATGCAGCCATTCTCTCTACTCATTCAGAAGGAAGCTATAAAACCTATCACTTTGCAACAGTGCGCCCACCCTAATTTCTGCTTTTCCTGGTCTTTCTCCGTGGCACTGACCCCTGCTATGTCTCTGGTTAAATATTATGAATTTCTGTTTTTTTCTGTAATATGTACCTAGAATCGGTCTATGATGGGGATTAGGCGATAATAAAATACTATCAGAATGTGTTTTAGGTACAAAGTACAAGAACATTTTTATTGCTGTTAAGTTTTAAGATTGAATGGAATCCATATATTAAAGCATGATGTTCCATGTCTGAGGGTGTTTTTTTTATTTTTCGTTACTAAATAGCAAGAAATTTACCCTAACACCCAAAAGTGATGCCATTTAATGCACACACATTTTCGTCTTATATGTGTTATAAATTGATATTTTAAATCTATAAATGCAGCCACAATCATTGTACAATTTTCTCGTACAGAGTGCCTGGATAATGCAGGATAGTACACATAAGTCAGCATGCTGCTATGGTAATATTACAGACATGCTTTAACCTGAACTAAATAGTTAAGCCTCTGATGACAACTTGCAAATTTAAACCTGACAAAACACACATATGCTCCACAGTGTCGAGACATGACATCAAAATCAAGCCACTGTGTCCTATAATTTAAGTATCTGTCCCGATTCCTTTTGGATCATCAAAAATAGCAATCGTATGTAAACAATGTGGATGTATTTGGTCCAGTAAATGTTACATTCATAGACCATCCTCACACATAGGGAACTATTTTCAGTTCAGTGTCAAAATTTGACTTATGTCAGTAATAACATCAATGAAGGTGAGTTTTGGAATATTGTCACCCATCTCTTACTCCTCGATCGCATCTGCCATGTTAAACTGTGTGAAAAATATATTATATTTAAAAAAACATCACCCCTCTTGTCTCATGGGATTAGCCACAGCCTTCATATCCAGCTTATGTATATTTTAACATGATGAGTTAAAAAATAGTTTACGGTGGACGCTACGACCGTCAAATTTTTGATAAAAAATAAACTTGCACTTGTGTCAAGGCAGTCTTTATTTTTATAGGGGGACTGTATTGCTCAGTCACATACTTTTTATTAGCTAGATAGCGCAGACCTCCGCCAAAGTATAGAAATGGTCTAGAAAACAATATCTCCTTTGAGTAGGTAAAAGAAACCAGGGAAATGTGAAACCGACATAAGTGTGAGTGTGTGTAGTTTGGTTGAGAAGAAACATATATTGGTTTCTGATTTTTATTGGCCTCATTATTTTGGCCCTATTTTCCACAAAACTTAGGATTTTGACATCTGAATGTCTGTGTTGGGCCAAAGGAAAGTCTAACCAGTAAGTGTGCATAAATCTATAAGAATCTATAGAAGCTATAAGAAAGCGTGGCATTATAATACCAAAGACTCGGATTTAAACTATTGGTGTACACCAAAAACTTACAAAAAGAAAAACACCTTTTCTAATATTTTTTTCCAAAATTCAATGCATCATCAAATTGGTAAACTGTCAGCACTTTAGAAAATTGTTATATGGGCTTACTACAGTATTTGCCACTTGTCACTTATATGAGTGAGACAAGATTGATGTATTTCAACAAGAGTCAAAAAGACTGTATTGCTTATTGCCATTCTTTCAAAAAAAAAGTACTGGGCTGAGTTAATGGATAGACCTTGTACCAAATGCATTCCATTACTTCAAGCTATAATATCTTTTCCAAATAAATCCTCTGTTATCGCCCTGATGCTAAAACTATATTAAGGACAACTATAGATAGTGTTCTGCTCTAAAAAGAATGTCCTTGATCTTTAAGCTGTCATTTCAGGCCAACGAGTTCACCAAAATGTGGCATTGAGCCTTTTACTGGGTACCAACATTCAAATCTCAAACCAATACGGGTAGGGTCGGTATTTACAAAAGGGAACAGCCAAAGCACAGCTAAACATCAGCTAAACAATATAGCTTTTGGTACCTTGAAATATTAAACCGAGAAGTCAAAGAACATCTTAACCATTCCTCTGTTAAATGTAATACTAATACCACTTTTCCACTGTCATAATTTTGCCACCCAGTTCTTATTATGCAGTCCCTTGAAAGTAATATCTGTTTTATTTTTGACACAAAAAAATAAAAAATAGTTTTTGCCCTCTGTCACGATGACAAACAATTGATGCTTAAGCATCTTCCAAAATGTTTGAGATATTGTCAGCAATACCAAAAAGTGTGATGTTTTTAAGTGACACTTAATATGATTAGATCAAGTGTTAAAAAAGTTTCATCACATTCCCATTGTAAAAACATGTGTGTGCCTTTGCCTAGATAGAGAGGTTGTTTATAATTACGACACATGGTTAGGGCATACGCTAAATGTCCCAGTGTGTTATAAATTATTTCTATCTCTTTTTACACATAAAATACAATATTTCCCTCTGTGTTAGACATTTTCTAAAAGATAACAGATTGTTGTTTTTATTTTTGGGTCCAACTACGCAGTCATCAACTATTTATTTTTTTCCAGTGAGTGCTTTTCATGTTACATTTTTTACAATGTCAATGAAAGAGTGTCATAACTCACAAGATCAAAGCTTTACAATTGAACAATTACACATTCACATATTCGTTTTTTGCAAATAAAGGGCTAAAGAATTTAGTTTTTCGGACACACAGTAATGGGGCTAATGGGGCTGTTACACCTTTCCAGACAAATGGATTAAATGGGAGTGATCGTGTTTCTCACCTGATCATTTCAAATTGTGATTATTTCAAAGTATCACAAAACTGTGGGCAATTCTTAACAGATGGTGCATTCAAAAACTTATCGCAAACCTATCTTAAAATTACACTAACACTTGTAGAGCAAGCTTTTGTATTTTAAATCAATCTTTGCAATTGTGTAGTGTGCTTCATCACCCATTCAGGAGCAATTTATAAGATTCTCTGGAACCAATTGGATGGATCGGGAAACAATCGAAACATTTTGGGGGGAGTAATCAGAAGTTCTTTATACCCACCGACAATGTCAATCGAAAAGCTATCAGAAAGTATCATATATTTCACCCAAGGATCATGAGTGGTTTTATATTTTCCATTCACGTTGATTATCCAATTGTTGATTTGGAACTACCCAATTAAATACTTTGTGGGCCATGAATCTAATCCATTATACATCAATGTAGGTGTTTTAAAGGTAACACATTACTTCATGGGGAGCCAGTGAAATTATACATCAGTGTAGCTGTTTTAAAGGTAACACATTACTTCATGGGGAGCCAGTGAAATTATACATCAGTGTAGCTGTTTTAAAAGTAACACATTACTTCATGTGGAGCCAGTGAAATTATTTCATGAGAGTGTGATATGTGACCATATCCTGGGGCCACCTCCTACATGTGCTAATTATATTTTGTGTGGATAGCTGACTGTCAAGATTAAAGGCATTTTCATTTGCAAATAATATCAATGCACTAGTCGACCTTGGTGTCATCAAAACAATATGTACTTTAATAGCATGTAATAACTTCTCGTTCTAAAGTCTCTGAACAGATACATGTATACAGTTTTGCCCATTTGGCTACCTCACATGATCTTTTTGTCACAGAGGAATCCCTGATTCTTGACAATCTCCAATAATCTTGGGACAAACTCTGGTCGAATTTTTTCCCAGGACAAACTTTAATAGCATTCCCTTGAACACCCACAGAAAGAAGTGGGATTTATCATGTTATTACACAAGTTACTGCTAAAATGATATCACAGTAAATTAACAATACAGTGTACACATATACACAATACTATCAATCTACAAACATGTAAGCTAGTGATTGCACTAGGAGTATAAAAGGTCATAGGTCATAATATCTATTATGTAGTCTTGCAAACATTAAGTGAATAATAATGTAAACAAATTAAAAGCTGCCATAACGTATAATTAAGACCTTTTTGAGGTCAGAGGTCATAACAATGTGGTGTTCCAGTCAGAGGTCAAAGGTCATATAGAATAACATAAACTAGCTGAGTGCATTACATCTCATGCAACCCAAAAAAGGAGAAAATAAAATTTACAAATTGAAGTCACAATAAATTGATCATATAAATCGACTTTTCGAGATCAGAGGTCATATCCCAGGTATAGGTCAAGGATCATGAAGCTGTATATTAATATATCATATTGATTGTAATTTAGAGGCAAGACATTATCTATGATACACCAATCACTTAGTACAAAGTTCAAAGTTGGGGTTTCATGTTCAGTTCAACAACCAGGGTCATATTGGGACAGGTCCTCAGCTTTATCACTTGAGGGAGTTGAACCGACACCGATGTGACAACTTGTGATTAGATATACAAGCCAGAGGTCAAAGGTCATATAGAATAACATAAACTAACTGAGTGCATGACATCTAATGCACACCAAAAAGGAGAAAATTGAATTTACAAACTAAAGTTACAATAAACTGATCATATCAATGGACCATTCGAGTTCAGAGGTCATATCCCAGGTATAGGTGAACGGTAATAAAGCTGTTTATAAATATATTATATGATTGTAATTTAGAGGTAAGATATTATCCAAGAAAGACCAATCACTTAGGCAATTCTAAGTTCAAAGTTGGAGTTTCATGTTCAGTTCAACAACCAGGGTCATATTGGGACAGGTCCTCAGGTTTGTCACTTGTGAGAGTCTAACCCACACAGAGGTGACAGTCTGTGATTAGATTTACCAAACGTGATAACCCACTAGGCCACTGAGGACCCCACTTAGGCAGTAATAATTAAGTCACTGCCTTGACTCCTTCATTTCCTGAGCAGGTATGTCTGAGCATTTTTCAAAATAGGAATTAGATTTATTATCATTTTATCCTGTATTATTGAATTGCTGTATTCAGATTGGATATTAAATCATTTCTTTAGCCACCCAGAGCAGAAAGTCTAACCTTTGATGTAAGAAAAGGACTATCAGGATTTTCGATTGGAGAGGTTTGACAAGGGTTTAAGTTTCCACAACAGCCCGGCAAACGCAGGGTTATTGATGAAAAGATGAAGATCTCAACCCTTGGCACTATCAATCATGCCTGAACTCAATTTTTTGCAGATGGGTCTTTTACCCTTGCCATTTAGAATCTCATTTTCAATCTCTTAGCATGCAAATAGCCAATAAATTTCCCAATTACAAAGAAAACTGATTTCTTTCCCCACTTGTTAAAGGCCTTCCATTGTTGCAATAGCTATTGTCGCCAGCCTGTGTTCCCTTTTTCTGCTCCAATCAAGAGATAAATTGGTAACCTATAGTGTAGAAGAAAATATACATTAGGTACAAAAGGGATATTCAGAGAAAATGGGTTATAATAAAAACAATAACTATATTTTTAATCAGAAAAGAATAAAATTAAGCCAGTGAAATGCAAATAATAAGATTGTTGACGTCAGAAATTCATTTCTTTGTTGCTGTTTCAGATTTATTACATCTAGGGTTTATCTAGGGTCCAAATACTTTATTTGCTGGTTTCTTTTATGTTGAAAAAAGCATTTTTGATTAAGGGCATGTCATAAAAGATTTGTGTCACTTTAATATGCACAATGTATATTTCAAAATTCTAAACATAAATAAATCTGAAGTATTAATGGACCAGTTATCGAGGGTATTAACTCATGTAAATGTTATTATGGTTGTTAATTTTATTTTTGATTTGTGGCAAGAAAGAAAAAGTAAATTATATTGTCAATCTTCATGTATTGGATTGTTTTCTTAATCATTGTTTCCTAGCTCAAACATGTTTGCTCTATTTGTTATTTACTATCTGTTTAAAATGACTTATAAACCCATATAGGGCTGTGTTTTTTTCTTTAATACTTTTTTGTAGAATCCTTGTCAACATAATACATGTCACTATAAAAAAATTACTTATAATAGACTTATAATGTGTTATTGCACCTTGTATATTCGATTATCAAAACATAAGCTCAATTTACAAACACCTCACACAAACACATACTGACAATAGCAATCGAAGGAAAAATATCAGGTATTTACACACACTAACACATATTTAGGCTGCAAAACCCTTTTAGCAACCAAAATTTAGTTTGTAGACTTCTCCTAAACAATCGGTGAATGTTATTGTCGTTCATGTGATGCCTTTGTGTCGTGGTTGTAAATTCTCAACTTTGGCTCGATTTTGAAGTTGAGAGCAAAATGTCAGGAATGTTATATGTCGGGAAGCAAAATCGTGAAAATTGCAAAAAAAAGTTTGGAGAATATCTGTTTTGATATTTTTGGCAAAAGTCAGCATGCCTTCACCCCATGTTATCACTAATTCAAATCATAGAGGTCAGGATGCACTCCAGTCAGATTCTATTTCCAATATGTCTAATTGTATTGCTATTACTTTTTATCATATTAAAAGTGTATAGGTTGTGCAATTTCTGTCCCAGATTTTGACTTAAATGATGAAATGAATAGACTAAAGGCCTGTCATCTCCTTACTGTTACTCTCATTGATTCATCTGATTCAGCAGATTAAACTGATCGAGAATGTCGGAATGTGTACTCATTATATCCTATCACTAATATGTCTAATCGTGTTGAGATTGTCTTGGCATTGTATCGGTCAGGGATTTAAATTATTCCTGTCTCATTTGGTAAATTTTGGCACTTTTCAACCACCGCCTACCCTCAAAGTGACCGCCTCTGTCATTCTTCTTGTCATTTCAGTCATAATAAAAAATTACATTGACAAATGATTTACCAGTATTTATGTTAAATGTTTTTACATCATGTCATATGTACATAACGTGTGATACAGAATTCATGACAGAAGTGTATTTTATTTCAGTTAGTGATGACACAGCACAACCTACATTGTAGAAGAAATATAGATATTGGTACAAAAAGGGCCTTCAGAGAAAATGGGGTTAAATTGAAATATGAAGTCAGACAGGAGCAAATGACTACATTGACGTATGTTTTATGACTGTATTCGGAGCTGTTATTATTCATCAGTGAAATACAAGAAAATGTGCCAAAATAGAGTGTAGCCTTTAAAGTATAAAGATCATCATCTTTTAGTATAATCTTTTAAGCATTTACAACCTTGCCATAACCATGCATGGGATACCTTAGATTTGTAAATTTGTGATATGTATGAAAGTTTAAGAATTAATCTTAAGGCTTTAATGCAAAACTATGGTGTTTCATGATTAAGAGGGTAAAGTTATTGCTAAAAAAATAATTTTTGCAATGGGGATATTTAAGTGAAAGTATATTCATCCCCCTTCACCCACCCCACCCACCCACCCCTAGGGCCTGATGATTATCTGTGAGGAATCTTGACTGGCTAGTATGGGCTGTGTTCCTCCATCCCTTTAACTACCCATCGTTGAAAAGCGACAATAAAATCTAAAATAATTAAGCCAACAGCTATGTGTTTTTTGCATCACGAGCCCTACATAGTCTATTGAGATAAGTTTTAATTCTAATTCTATTTATAATTCTAAAGCACTTTATCTCTATCTTAAAGGCAGATTCTCTAACTCTGAGGCTTGTTATACAGAAAACCAGACATCCATATACAATTGACCAGAGACATAGAGGGGGTGAACACCATAGCAAAAACATTGGGAGAAGCAAAAAAAGAGCAGGATGGGTACGTTTTTACAAAGAGATAAGTTTTCAACTTCTTTCTAAATAGGAAGTGGTTGAATGTCAATCTTCAGGCTGATCTTTTAAAATCTTTGGAGCACCATATGCAAAGCTGAGACCAAAGTGTTAGTTGACCTTTATACTGATGATTTATAGTTAATATCTATAATGTCACCTTCCTAAACAACAAAGTTGAAATGTTTTATTATTTATTATATCAATTGAAGAAACATAATAGCACAAATGTAGTACTTTCAATAACCATATATCTTTTTACTGTAGAAATATCAGTAACAATAACTCTAGTTATACGTGACTGCTTTGACATAACACATGTTGACTCCGGGGTCAATTCATATCCCCAGTGTCCTTTTCACCAAAATGAAATGTAACGTGTTATTCATCTCGGTACAAACCCTGCTGGCTATAACTAAGCACAAACAACCCCAAACCTTCCCCCTTTCTTGATTTATTGATGAATAAGAATCTTACAGTTTATAAATCAATCTAGCTTTTATTTTCATTTCTATCATAAATGTTGTCACTAAAAGCTTCCCTCGATAGATTCCTTAAGGTGAAGTCTCACTTCTCTGGTGCTCTAATTGGCTTTGTAGTTTGACACACTCCTCAAATTGGCCCAAAATTAAGGGGAAAAATTGAATTTAAAGCCAAGCTACTGAAACACGTTGATATAAAAATTATGATTTATAAGCTTTATTATCCACCACAAACCATATTTGGCTTTACTACTTGTTTTAGGTTTCCTTTCTGACTGTGATGTCATCACTCAAAACATGAAAAATAAACCATTTTCTCTCACTTTTCCTCAAAATATGACTGGATTCTACAACCTAGACTACTCACATTCACATCTGATGTAACAGGTAAGTGTGACCGGCCTTCAATGTTTAATTATCTTAACAGGTTATTGGACTGACTCGTATCTTAAAGCACCATAAAAATTGAGTGATTTTTCAGTCATTTGAGGTACACATATACAGACCCCTACTGGGTATTTTCTTGTCTGTTTATTTATGATCTATAAATCGAGCGCTGGTTTAATCTAAGATTTTATTGCTAAGATAGATCAAACCATATAAATATCATTGCAGGCATACAGGAACCCTGGCTGGCTCAGCATAGTAATTAATTTCCACACCCGGGTGGACTTTACTCTGAGTCCTAGACTTAACCAAGGCTTATAATTAACTGCTTTGTGAAATCAGCTTAGTCTAAAACCACAAACTTGTCTTAAGTTTAAGATAAAAGTCTCAACTTTAAGTCTGATTCTGGGCTGTCCTTTTGTGAAACTGGCTCAAAGTCCATCCCCAGTTAGCCCTTAATGGGGAAACGACAAGGAGGAAATTGCTTATCCACTGGGTACAGCCTAAGATTCAAAGGAGAGACATCCACAGCTGCCACACACACATAACTTCCAGAGTTATACATTACAGGTAGTTTCTCCCGCGGTAACCCATGTCCCTGTCCTTGGATCACCGTCTGATGTCCGTATGTGACCTTGTGAGTCAGTGGCGAACCGTCCATTACCATGTGAGTCCCACAGTTGTTTCCAAAATGTTTAAATGTCTGCCTCTGATTTCGGTACTGTGAGCATGAGAAGATGGCTTCACGCATGCACATATGAATTTCTGACAACAGTTACCAAAGTTGTGGTCCACAGAGTATGCAAGGATGTGATTCTGTCATCTTCGGTGTTATACGGCGACATAAGGTGTGGTAAGGTTAATGAAGGTTGCTTCTCAGTGACCAACGTTTGTAGTGCTGTCATCCCACTGTTATTGACGGTTAAAAAAACTGTGCCCAATCAGTGGCCATCCGCCTGTAGTGTGAACAACTCGGACAAAATGTTGCGATCTGGAGATGGTTCCGCTGCCGATAAAAACTTCCCACACGAGACTACCACCTTTAGTGTGAATGGGGCATTAAGAACTTTGGGTGATCATGCATGCAAGAATTTCCTCAGTATGTGAAAACCAGTGAACACCATCCCTGAAATATCATAAAAATATGGAAATGTTATATTTATTAGTTAAAAAACTTCAAAAATCTGCCACGTTCGAGGTTGGCTCTGAGAAAAAGTTGGCTTACAATAGTTTACAAAAAGTTTACAACATCTGCTGTGTCCATTATAGCAGATCAAAAAGGAGCTGGTGATACAGTTCATGAAAAAAATGTGACACAGTCCAAATTTTCCAAAAAGGGATTCATCTGGGTACCCTATCAGAAAAGAATGTGAATTGTGCATAAGTGATTATGTTCTGTGCAATGTATCTGTATGTATAATAATCTTCCCTCTGTCTTTCTGACTTCTGTTATATTATTTTCTTACATGAATACATTGAATTTGTGGCTGTAATTTTCATTAAGTTTTCTAAAATCTGTGCTATTGTGACAATACAGTTGTTGTTTTCTATAGAGTGCATTATGGATTGTATGTTTCTGAAGGAGTCACTATGTCCTCATGTAGGGACAACTTGTGGAATGCATTTAAAAGACAAATCCTTTTCATTCATAGTTTCAACAGGCAGTTAAAGTCATCCAGTACGTTTTCAATTAGCCTACATATACCACTTTATAACAGATTAATTAAGCTTGGTATTCAAAATGGCTTTCATCAATGAAAATATTATTTTCTTGTGTAATAATTACTTGCTCATATTACGGTTTAATAGACAGTCAGTCTGCCTGATAAACCTTCTAACAGTAAAAAGTAGTAAAATAAGAAAACCTGCTTTACTAAATTAGTCAGTTATAATATAATTGTCTTATAGTTGTGTACTCCATGAAGAAATGAGATTCTGTAGTCCAGAGCTGATCAAGTTTGGCGAGTATTCACTTGGGTTCCACTGCTGTTGCTTTGAGCTTTGAATCCAACACACAACAGCATGTCAGAAATGCTGACAGAGCCATCAAAAGAAGATAAAAACAAAAGCAAACACTCGGGGAGAGCATACCTCTAGCAAGGGAGGCATTGTTTATATCAGAATCTTATTTCTCTTTTCTAAAGAAAAACGCTTTGATTATAAATAAATTGGAAAATTTTGCTATCAGATATTATTTTTGTACCGGATCACTCTCAAAATTTAATGGGATCAAAGTTTGACCAAGATCCATCTAAACAAACAGACAATCAGACGGTTATGAATTTAATACCTCCTTGGCGGTGATAAGATCTATGACGTGCATAATCTTTCAATAATAGATAATTTTTTTTTACAAGATTGTAAGTGTATGTATCAACGTTCACAGATGTGGCATGCTGTTGTGGGTGCAGCATATGACTGTAACTGGACATTTGGGTGCCCAGGGACTCACTCCTGTAGGTCACCTTAACTGGTTTAGGTTTAATTATTGCCTGTGACATAATTACTTGAACCCTCCTTCCATTGGGCAGTGGCTTGCCGCCCTTGATTGCTCTTGTTGGTTTGTTCAGTTTCAGATGGTCCTGGTGCTGGGATGAGCCTGGTCTTCTGCCATTGGTGGTCTGCTCCTCACCTCCACTGTGCTGTGTTTGGAGTGGTGGTCTTCACTTCTGCGCTTTGTTCCTCCACCTGTATGCAATACGTGCCTGTACTTCCGTTGACGTCTGTGTTGCATGTATTACCATTCAACTGCTGAGCTCTGTTACCTGGATGTGCTTCATTCCATATACTGGACAATGGCCTGTTGCCTGCTGTAGATGGCCAAGTTATATTCCGGTGCCTTAGTTCTGTTGTCAGTCGCCGTCACTTGGTCGCATTATACCTCCTTCAACTGTATGTGCAGATGCTGGATGTGCTAACTGCCTTCTCAGCTGTGGGCAGTTTACAGAATGCTATCTAGAAGTCAGATCTTACAATGGCTACTGGATCCTACTTCATCAGTGTTGTTATGGACTTCATTGATGTGTACCTTTGCTGGTGGGAGCCATTGATTTCCACACCTGGAACTGTGTTATCACTTCCAGTATTCAGATCAACGCTATCTCTCTTGGATCTGTGCTAGTATTTCCTGGTTATGGTGCTATCACACTGTTAATGTGTGTTCTTGGCTGTTGACAGAACTATTTACCTTCAGTATATTACTATGTTTGAAGATGAAGAGTGCATGTACAAGCGTGATACCACATTTTATAGTCATATCTTCCTGGTTGCTGTTCACCTCTGTGATGTTAATCCTTTACTCGGGTCTGCTTGACATTGAGGACGGCCACAGGATAGCTGTTAATTATGGATGGTGGCTGAGAAGGGCTGCATTATGACTTGGGGTACTTTGTGATCTACAAGTGTACTCTATGATTATCTTATACATCCACAACTGCATGGAGTTTGTATTAGAAATCATTTTTCAGCGACTCTGTACTTGTGAACTCTGTCATATGCCTTGGATGTTAGGTTCCATGGTTGATATGAATATTACGAACTTTGTGACTGTTCCATGGTTGTGCTTAGGAATTCTTGATTCAACATCATCAGGAACTTTTAAGGTTGATATTCTAACATCGAATCACTGGTATTTCATGTATTCAGACTTTTATATATCTATTTGCTACCAGTCTGGTACTGTTATGCTCATACACCATGTCACGGATCCTTCTAAGAGATGCTGCATGAACTCTATGGTTTTTTATTTTCATTGTGATATTGACTCTAGGGCTCTTTATTAATTTTTATGTAACAATTATTAACTGCTTTTCTTATCTACTTTCATGCTATTTATGTGATAACTACTTAAGTATTTTTACATGTAACATTATTTCTACGCTTCATATTGATTTGTGCAGATGCCATGTAATGAATTGCTCTATACAATCGTGAATGTACTAGAGTTTTGATTTATAGTTGCATCCACTACAGGGGCTTTGTGTTTTTATTGATTTCACTTCATCATCTATCAGCTTCTTATTTGTTTAAGGCATCTCTTATCCAACAACTTCTTATGCCAATTGGAGCTGTTCTTACCCCTCTCTTTTATTAGTGCACTGTAACATCAAGTATATATCATACTCAGCCCTGTACAGTTTCTTTATACATATATATGGGGAGGGCATACATTCATATTTCAATCTGACCTCTGAACTGGTGACGTCTGACCTTTCAGGTCACGGCCTTTTACTTGGGCTTATCTCGTTGCCCCTCTAACCCTTGACTTGCTGACCTCTGACCTTTGTGATCTGCCTGTACCTTGCCCTACTTGTCCTTCCATCCTCATGTCATGTTTGGGGTGTTTTCTCCAGGGACCATTAGTCTGGTGGCTTTGGTCCGGGTTGGGATCTCATCTTGTACTGCATGGGTCTCAGTTGATTGGGAGGCCTTTTCGCCCAGCCTGGTAATTTACTTGATTGTTGTGAAGGTCACACTGTTTGCGGTTATGGATTTGACCTCTCCTTGACCTTGATGGGCTAAATGGATAACCTGGGGTTGGGTGGGGTATATTTTATTTGAAAGTTGTATAATGTTGTGTATATCATTTGGTTCATGTTGTCATGTGTACATACATATATATATATATATACATCTGAATAATTTACAAAGCATTTGGTAGTCACTTTTATTCTGTTACTATATGATAATAATTTTAATCCCATTTTGTGTTTTCTTGTTTTGGGGGACCTCTGGGGAGCGTTATACAATTGAATAACAGTGAAATTCTAGGACTGTTTCCTGGCAACTAGATTGCAGATGAGGTTTGTACATGTGTCTTGTATGAATTATTAGCATTATGTATTTTTTGCTGGATTCGTAAACTTCCTCAAGCAATGCGCTACATATGTTCTTGTTGGTATTTCATGCATCTTTTTATTAAAATTTTCATCTCATTCAACTGAAGACAATGGTGAAAGAATTTTCAAAAGTCAAAATGTTCACTTTTATTAACAGTGAAAACAATTCAATATAATTGGACATATTAGCTATATTCACTTTTATTTTAACAATGAAAACATAGCAATATAATTTGAATTCCAAAAATTGCCCCAACACAATGTTATGCAAAAAACAACAACAATCCTTGTATTTTGTTGTTCCTGATAATGTTACTGTTGTTATTGCTGTTTTAATGTAACTCTTGTAGATTATGACCACAACCTTTACTACCACCTGTACCTCTTAACCTGCATGTTTCAGTGGTTACAAGAACAATAAGTTTTACTGTTTTCCCCTTTGGCAGCATAAGTAGTTTAATTCCCAGAATAACTGTTCACATTTTGATGATCATTATATGTAAATAAAAAGGCTTTTATGCTAATTTACAACAAAAAATAAAAAGGTTTTATGCTAATTTACAACAAAACAACCCTACACTAAAATTGTCTGGTAAAGTATCATCTGGATCTAGGTCCAAGAATTAATTAAGTGACTCCTCCACATTGCTGGTTTGGTTACTTCTTGGATTTGGTTGGTTCTGTCAAACCATCCTCTGTTTGCTTAAAATTGTAAGTATATGGTAAAAGATAGTCTGTTATACTCATCATTACATTCAGCTTTTATACAAATGTATGCTGTTCTGTTTTTCTCTCGCGGATGTGCCTTTGAACAAAAGGATAACACATGATCATATAGTTTCAAAATTAACAGAGAAAGACTATATAGTTTCAAGCAAGCATTTGAAGCGCCATACTAAAATGTTTGTGAAGGGAATCCAAGGACATAACGAGTCTTTTTTCCCGCTCTGTGCTCTGTTGCACATGACTTTGGGAAATGTCTGACATCTTTGACAGCGATCCAGTGACAAATGCGGACATCTTTCCACAGATTTACTTTAGCTTTAGTTCGGCATATTCCAGTGATAAACAAATCTTCGAAATGCACTGGTGGTTGAGATATACAGGCAGGTAATAACTTCAAAGCCGTGTGGTTAGGCATCGCATAAGCTGGGCCATCAACATAACGTGGATAGGATTCCTCCGGATACATACTCTCTGGCATATACCACTTGGCAAACTTTTCTTTCCGTATAGGTTTTAGATTAGCTCTTATCTTAACATGACCCATAATGAAGTCACTTGTAACATGAGTCACATTGTTCAGTATGCCTAACAGAAGAGGTAGATTGACATGAATGTTATCATCCACTTTTATCAAGAACCTTGCATTGCTACAGTACTTGGTAAACCATTGAAAAAGCATGATAGACTTGGTAGTCAAATTATGGTAAGTGTCTGAAAAGTTGCCAAGTAAAATATCTCCATAAGTATTCATCTCCTTGCAAATCCACTTCTTTGACACTTCTGAATTTGTTTGGCCTATTGCAAAAACATGGTTCACTCTGAAATGGTCATGTAATCCTTGTGATGTATTCCAGTATGGTTTGCTGTGTGTGGTATACTGCTCACTGCTGTCTTTATAAACATGATGCCAGGACTGTCTGATCTTGTTTCGATAATGGACATTCTCTGGACTCGATATTATCGCAATCAGTAAGAAGCTGTCCTCTTGACATATATTGCTGTTCACAGTAAATGGGACATATGAATCACTATTCTTAATAATAGAAATATTTAAGTTTTGATATTTGTCAACGTATAACTCATGGGAAGCTTTTTCAGACACCACAGCAAAGTAAGAATTCTTTGAAACAGGTCCCATATATAACAAGAAACTCATGTGCCCATTTGAAACAAGTAATCCTCTGATAAACAACAATGATTTGAAAATACACACAAATACAATCAGTTTTAACCAGTATGTCTTCAGAGTACTTCTCAATTTATAATACATCTTGTATACGATTATATTCAAAAGTGACCAGATGTTTTGGACCTTCAAAGCTCTGTTTAACTTTTTGAGAATTCTAATTACTTTGTGCTGAATGCTACTGATCTGTTAGCCTGGCTGATGGCTGGGGGTCTGTTGCAGAGATATATGTTTTAATACTTTATGTTCTGTACACCCACAAGGGGGCTCGAAGGTGTACTGGGTAACATTCAACTCCCACCCTCTGAGGTTGTTAGTTCAAACCCCAAACCCGGTCCTATGTGGAATAAACTTGTTAGTTGCCTCCCTGACTGGTTGTTTAGAGTGAAGAATCTTGACCAACTAGTATATATTGATTTTTTTTTTGTCCTTAAAACTACCTGTTGTTGTTTCGATTGGGTTCTGTCCATAAACTTTGTTTGCTCAAATTATCCCATTCTAGCTGTTGTGAACATTTAGTTTTACTTGTGTAAGTTCAGAGCATCTGTCAATTGTATTATGATCATTTTCCTGATATGCTCATACTTATATCACCTTTGATCTTGATATCTAAATATATCAGTCCTAGTTTTCAGTTGTTTATTTATGAATATTTTATCATATTATTTTTAGTATTCCACAGTACTGAAAAATAGCGACAACTGTTCCATTTTTTTCACATGTTTTCTTAAATACACCAAGAATATCTTTCCCATCGAGAAAAGGTTGCGCCTGAAATAAGGCAAAAACGAAAACAAACAAAAAGCTATCTTCAATTTTTCTGGTAGGTGTCATTAGTATCTGAAGCCACCATTAAGACTGTAATTTATCAGGTTACTTCAATGGTGTTTGACAATTTGAAGTCTGGTAGAATTGTGATTAATATCTGATGAATTGATCACATAAACAATCAATAAATTGGTTCATTAATTTAGTGTCTTTAAAGAGAATGTCTGCGATTTATTTTAAATGCAATCTTAAACCTATAATATTGAAACTGGGAAGTAATAATTGATTCTTGAAACTAGGATGTATACTTTAGGTATTTGGTGTTGATCAAAGTCTTAATATATCAAATTGCAGTGTCATTTTCCCTATTCATTGGTGTTTCAATGTAAATTGTAGCACTTAATTTAATGTCATTATTATATTTTTTTATCTTATGTTTTTTATTTGGGTAGGGCCTGACAACTGTAAGAAGTGACTAAACTGGGAAAGTTTCAGATCATATTCTGAATACAATAAAGTCACAAATTTTCAGTGTCCCACTTTCAATCTAGTTTCAATGACTGTGACTTTCTGATAGACTTGCTCCAAGTCTTTGTATTTCTTATTCCACCAAATCTGACATACATGGAATCATTATGAATCCATACCACACAAAGACTTATATGAAATACAAACTTTTGTCAGCCCCACATTCTGGTAAAAAAGTCATCCAGTCCTCATATAATACCTAAGACAAAAGGACTTGGAGAAAGTCTACCTTTCTGGTTAACATTGCTCTAAAAGTAATGAGTCAATCTTAATTTTATACCTGTAAGGCCTGGCCAAGGAAAAAAAGTAAATGAAGTTTTGGAAAGATTCACATCATTTTCTGGATACCACCAAAAACATTCTAAATTTTCAAAATACTCTCTGGGGGAGGTCTGCACTCTACGAGTGCTTTCTAGTTGTGTAATGTATTACCCTTCAAAAATCTCCATACACAAGAACATATACCACTTAGTACACTCCCATATGAGATTTTATTGCAATGAACCAAGTGGTGAAAATGTTTTCAAATTCATTGCAGAATCAACAAGGCTGAAAGGGGTTTCGGTCTACTACCGCAAAGACATCAGAGACACGAGTAGTGCACTGAAATGATCACCCATCCCAGTACTAACATAGCCCATTGCCACTTAACCTCAGTGAGGCAGCAGATACTTATCACACTACGCCAAAATTCATGAAAGTCTGGAGACAAAAAAAAGTGATCTCTAGAAGTGTGAACGTTGCCAGAGCCCATGCTTAACAAAGTTATTGTCACTTTAATTTGTCTGTGGTATGTGCTGATGACACCAAGATCTGATAAAAGTTGGAGAATTCTTCAAAATCAAAACTTGGAGGGGGGACTCAGTGGTGTAGTGGCTGACACCACAGCATCCCACCTCTGTGGTCCACGGTTCAAGCTCTGGACCCCATGTACTAAAGATGGTAGATGCTTACAGTGCAGAATCTTGACCCAAACGAGAATGTGTACTGGTTTTCTCTGCCATTAAAACTAGCACACAATGATTTGCCCATGTGACTCAATAAATATATCAGACAAATGAAAACAACATCAGATATCCTGTGGTTCCATCATATAACTTCTATGTACGCGAGTCCATTCAATCCAATGGCTGTTTTGCTTATCATGATCTTTAACTTTGGCATAATTTTAACAGGTTATAATGGCTTCCACATGATCAGCCTTCAGGCGTTTACTCAATGCTTACCTTTCTCAGAGCATGTATAACTTATGATTCAGCACTATGACTCTCTGAGAACATGTCTTTCCAGAAGTATTCAAGTGAGAGTGTAAAATCTAGTCTGCTTTAAAATGTACTCTTTCATTGTTAAAAACACAAGGTTAAGACATGAAAGCAAGTGTGGAAACACTATATGTTTCTGCATCACGCCTGTCCACGGATTAACAAACCATATGGTCACTCTGTTGCTATTTACGCCTTAGAACCTGTGTTGTTATGGAACTTATTTAAAAGTAAAATCAATTTAGTAACATCCATCAGAATGAAAAGATAAATCACTAGACTTCAAAATTATACACCGCCTAGGCCCATTATAAGCTATATAAAAGTATTATGAGCTTTGTAAAATTATATTCAGCTTGAATCGACAATTGGTTGAATTGTCATGAAACATTTGGTGCAGCACACACTCAAGATGTGGTGGTATATCTCAAGATGTTTACCACAAGTTTCCCACATTAGTTTATCAAGGAACAACTTGAGTCGGTCACTCTCATGGTTTGGCACCCAAGATATCTATTCTTATTTTATTTATTAAGTGCAAAACTCGGTAGAGCTCGTGCTTTTAGGAATCACTTTTTTCTGTCTTTTTTTTTCTCCGAACTTTCATGAATTGTGGCACAGCGTGAGGAGTATTTATCTGCTCACTGAAGTTAAGCAGCAATGGGCTATGTTAATACTTCGATGGGTGATGGTCTGAGTTCTAGGCCAGCTGTGGGATGTGTATGAGTTAGAATTTCTTTGTGTCACCAGACTTTCGTAAATTCTAGTACACTGCTCGTGTCTTTAACGGCTTTGCACTCATGCTAGGGGACCAAAACACCTTTGGCCTTATTTATAAAGATTCTGACTGGCAATTTTAACCTTTTCATCAACTTGATAATATTCCTGTTTTAAAAAGAAATAAAACCAGGTCTGGTCTAAATAAAAACTGTAATCATAAATTTAATAAATTCAAAAGTCTTTTGCAATGTATCTTGCTGTACTGATATGCTGATATTATTAGTTGCATGATATTACTCGAACTGAAGAACCTTTGAAATTAATGTATAACTTCAAGGTGATAAGCCATTGATTCTACACCCTAAAATATGGACATTAGTTAAAAATTGGGGGAAATATTTGAATATCTATGATGATTTGTTTCATCTTTTTTGTTCCCTTCTTGACTGGAAGCCATCATTTAAGTTAAGCTGAATAGAGGTAAAATGAACATTAAAACAATTTTAAACCAGTATTATTACCTGTAATGTACTCCTATAACAGATCCTTAAGGACCTTATATTAAAATACATTAATTGAGGAAGCCCTAAACATATATAAGTCATAAGCCATTCATGTTGAAAAAGATGTTACATCTACAAAATACTATTCATTCTTTGTCAAATGCATCCCACCCAAATGGGAATCCTGGTGTAGCGCAAAATAATGCATCCTCCAAAAGATCAAAGGAGGGGATACACTATTTATGGGGGTGCATAATTTCATCTTACACCGGCCTATTGTGCCGAACCAATACTATTAAAACACAGAGCCCACTGAAGCAGAAACAAGCTCAGACAACCTTAATATTTAGCTTGTGAGGCCAAATTGGAACAGTTTGATCTAGGAATGAGTCTGAATCATGAAATAGTGTGATTTTTTTTCCTTTCATTTTGGTAGCATTATGCATCAAGAGGTGTTTAGGCAATTATGAATAAAACTAAAGCAGGATTGCTGTTTTAACATATTAAACACCAATATCTTGTGAACAAGAGTTATTCAAATGAATTCAAAGTAACAAGACAAGAGATTAATATAACTTTACACATTACATACAGTCGCTCAATGTTCAGTTAATGAAATTTTATATCTAAACAAGAGTTATTTTTCACAAATCAAAACAACAACTAGAAATTAACTGTAAATAATGTCTACACCAGCTATGTTGCAACAATACACAACCTCTCTATTTTAAGACATAAACTCCCTTTTATCGCCCATTTCTATGGGTTACAAGTTTGGTCACTCTCTGATCCCCTCGTTCATTTTCAACAGAAATAACAAACACTCCATCTTGACCTACTTCTACCAAGCCCAGACTGGGAACCTTAATAACTGAAGCCTCTTCCTCATCTCTTTCTTTTTCTGCACCTTTCGCCAATCTTTGTTGGGGGGAATTTTCATCGCGCCATCTTTGTTTTGGACTGTCTCTTAAATCCTCAGTGAGAGGTTTCCAGAAGCGCACGTTAACCGCCTCTTTGGGTGGATAAGCACCAATACTTTCACCAAGCGCCTTGGCTTTTGTGGAAGCACATTTCCTGTCATGCGCAGCACGTCCATATTCGTAAATATCTGCCGATTCCTTGTGTTTAAACATGTACCCTATTTCCACAGTATTTCTGTAGGCCTCTGGGAAGACATCTTTTACAAACAACAGGTGATCCGGAGTACAAACAGGTCTATATGCCAGGTTACCTTCTTTCACTTCCTGCATCCATCTGTATTTGTTCTTCTCTTGGCGATGCATATAGCAGCTCACAACATGCATGCACATGTCATCGATTTTCTCCGATCTTCTACGATGCAAGTTATTGAGAGCATGTCCCGGAAGCGGAAACACTCGCCTGGTACGTTTTATTTCTTTCACAATTCGTTTGCGTTCTTTGTCAATTTCTTCCGCCCTGCGCTTTTTCTCCTGTTCGTAAATCCTGCCGACAAACTTTGAATGTTCTTCTAAACCATAGTTTTTATTCTGCGCCTGTTTAATGGTTAAGCTCTCATGATAACGACTGGTTTTCTTCTCTTTCCGCATTTTTAAACTATTTGTTTTCAAAGTTAATATTTACAAAATATTGCCTATAATTTACCATAATATGTGATACTACTCTTATATCATAAATTTTATCCTGTATATATGTTAAAACTCAAATGTAAATATGTTAAATCTTTGTATATTCTTTTAACACGTTTTATATTGAATTCTTGTGACTGTTGTATGTTCAGTGTCAGCTCTTTCACATGTATCTGTGCAAATCCTATGGATACCTTCAAGTGACGTCATTAAATTATGACGTCATTCACATGCCGCGAGCTTCTATTGTGACGATTTTTTTTAAAAGTTACTTGTTACCGGAAATTAAAATATAATTCGGAAGCAGGTTAGCTGTTTTAGTACCATATGAAAGTGGATTTCATTTTGCAGGTTTTGTAACAGAATTTGATTATGCTGTTTTGTGATTATTTGCAGGTCAATATTTTATGCCATAACAAGCCCTTCTGACTCTACTGCCTTTTGACTCCCTTTTACATGTGACGTCACAGTGTGACTGAGAGCAAAACTCCCTGCTTGAACAAACATATCCATGTAAAATAAACGAAACAACAAATAATTATAAAATAACCAAGTAATGGATTTACCTCAAAATTACACAAATAAAAGAGATAGCACTGTTCTACTTTTTTCAAGATGATGTTAATATAAGGAGTTGTTAAGATACAGCACATTAAATTTGGCTGGCTACAAAAAAATGCGGATAAGCTATTTTTTTTTCTATTTTTCCTAATTCAAGTCATTATTTGACACCACCTAAAAATTTATTTTCCCTCCACATTGATATATTTTTTGGCAGAACGAAATTAGACAATATATTCACCGAGTAATTAGCATTTAAAACGTGCATATTTAGATATATATTTAATTGTGTTTCACTGTCATAAATAAACTTGACAAAGTTTGAAATTTATAATAAAAGACAAAACATTGCACAATTTGACAGCCGTATCATTGTTTTGGAAATCTACTTAGCATTATTTTTATATTTGTACAACATAACTAAAATATATGCATTGTAAAGTAAAATATTAAACGTTACTAAACACAAACAACAGAGAATGATTAAACTCTTGATAGTACATAGTGTGACCACTTATCAATCCTGTCATTCAGTCGAATAATAACTTGATACCAATGATACAACCGATTGTTTGTAGACACAAGAGAATTTTATGACTAATTTAAGTAATTTTATTACTATTTTTAGAAGTAGTAAGAACTACTTGTATTGTAACTAAAGTAAGTGTATCTATAATTTTAATCAGGTAGAACACCAAAAATGTCAAATTTATATATTTTCCATTTAATGAATTCATTTTTTACAATAGAATTGATTCTTCTTTTTCTTTTCAGTTTAAGGCTTTATGCAACTTCAATTTACAACAAAAAAAATAACTTTGTCTTGAATTGACTGAAAAATAAATAAAAATAATATAAAAATAAATAAATTGGATCAATACAAGTTTCTTCAGATTGTTTTGTCATAATGTCCTCCTAAACACATTCCAGTGGCTTATATGTGTACATTATACAACCGTAAGTGCGATAATTTGTTTGTTTGTTTTTTTCACAATGGAAGAGCCAAACAATTTTGCTTTTATTTGTTTGTAAATGGTCAGCTTTACCTTTAGAGTCATCATTTTATACTCCTCCTCGCCTGTAAAATTAGAACACAGTCATCAATCTTAAGGTCAGTTTACACTAAAGTGATACAGTGAAATTCAATATGATAAGCATAAATAGACATCAATATCAAGCTAAAAAAATGGGAAATATATTTTCAAATCTCTCCGCATAAAATCATCCTGTTATATTCACAGCATGTTTTATGCTAATAATGCCTTCTGATTCAGATGAAAGCTGAAGAAATCTTCGAAATAAAAGCTGTTGTGTATCAGCTGGTAGCATTGCATTGTTGATGTGTACAAACAAGTTATGTCAAAGCAGTTTCATCTATACTTTCAGAATATATAGGATTGGCTCACATATTGTTGTTGGTGCAGTGGAAATAAGATCTGAGTGCATGCAGAACCTCCACCACCACCCCACACCTGGGCTATTGCTTTACAGAGGTAATAATGCTGTGTTCAGAGAGCCCATGCACACGACCTGTGAGTTGGTACCCACCAGTGGAAAGTTTTGACCGTTCTTCACAATTTACCGCTGGTGTGTTTATGTTTGGATGTAAACAAACACAAATGACAAAGATAAAGAAATAAAAGAAATCACAATACTTCGCTATCCACCATACAAAAGATATACATTTCATTGGTTATTCGTTTTCTGAGGTTAGTACTGTATTTATCAAAATCCCGAGTACCGAAACAGTTCATTTAGCAGTTTTTTTATAACAAAAGCACATGTATTCTGCATCTTTGTTGTCACTAGAGGTGAAGGTCAAAGTTTGGAAAGTTTCTGGTGACACCCAACTCACCAGTGGTATATACCACCTGTGAGACCAATTTACAGGCTGTGAAGTCGTGTTTACGGCCGGTAAGAACGCAGCATTAATCTATAAATGGAGACACAAAGCCAAAAAGGCCAAAGAGTATTTGAAATCACTGCTTCTTGTCTCGAATGTAAAGCCAAAGTTTACATCCTAAATATAAGACAGGTCTGATGTCATGGAGGGTTGAAGAATGGTACAGTACTTTTATACTCAGCGTAACATGCCCTTGTACTACAAGTACAGTCCAGGCTCTCATGCGATTGACATTCCTGTAACTGAAAGACACAGGCTCACGGCTGTCTATTTATCAAAAGTCCCTGTTTTTTTATCCTGCCCACTGAGGATGGGACCCAATGTATAGAGGACTGCAATTTTAAGTGGTCACTGACATCAAACCCAAGCCCTCTGTATTCCAAAGGTTAGTGTTTTATCCATTACGCCACAGTGGTCATATTACTATATTTCATTGTTCCTGGCCCTTATGGAAGGGCTACAGACTTGCCTCCACGTCTTCACAATGATATCTGAATCTGTATTCCCTATCCTAATGAGTACAGAAATATTATTTTATTCTAAGAGTACAGCAAATGTAAGCTTTGCTCTAGTGGCAATGCATGTCTTAAATAGTGACAATAGATCTGGAGGTTGGCTTATGTTGGTGGCTCTGAACACAAGGATTTTACATTTTTTAAATGATACACTGTCTGATAGGCAGTAAATTATAAATAACAATGATGGAAAAATTATGTTCTGGATATATGTTTTTTTTAGACTTTGTTAAGCTTGGCCAGTTTATAAGCCACTATATAATCTTTAACCTTTATATGTCTGAGCAACTGTGTTTTAATCCTACTGACATCATGAAATGATCCCATCAGTTCTTGTGGCGTAGCAATACACTGTCAAGCACCCCCATCACTACACCAGTTCCCTCAAGGGAAGTAGCATTAGATAAACTAATCTCCTGCAATATTTTTTGCACTCTATTCAATTGTGGGTTGACCCTCTGGGTAAAGACTGTCATAAGCCAACAGTAGTGACTCAATAAAAATAGACTTTTCAGGCCCTTTAGTTTCCGATGTTCTTAGTTTTGTTTTAACATTTTCTTCCAGAATTCCAACATTTAATATAATCTGCTCAGACTTGCACAGTGCCCATTCTTTGTATAAGCAGAATATAAAGTTTATATGGCTTTACACAGCTTTCAACAGCGTGCATCAGCAAGATTCGAACCCAGCACTACAGCGGTGAAAACTAAGTACCTAAGTACCTAAACTTGTTAACAATTCAGCCCATGAGGTGTCTGGCAGATTTTTTAAACTACATATTAGTGTGCATTTCCATGTCTTCAATCTTCAATCTTGATGGAATCACAAGTCATTACAAACATAAATGTCCATCCATTCTAGAACAATTTTTTTCCCTGCTCAAAAATAGAAGAAATCACTAATCAACAGGTCCTGATACTCTGTGGTTACAGATCATTGATGGGTAATTATATGCATGGAAAGTTAGCCTTAGCAGTATGGTAGAGATTGCCAATTGAATATGTTTAATGGGCGATAATTGGTAGAATTATGGGCCTTTTCCCATCTAGCCCTTATTACTTATCATCTTGTCTTTGAATGAGATTGTGACTGGGGGAATTCTATTACTTGACCAGGGGTGAATTTATTTGGATTATGAGGACTTATTCTCTCTTTACCCCAAGGGGGTTGGTGGAAATGCATTGTTAATACACCATTCACACATTTCGGATCAGATGCCCCACTCTAGTGCACCTACCTATATTATTAAATCTGCCACTGTGGCCTAGTGGATAACACACTCGCCTAGGAACACAGAGGACATGGATTCAATCCTAGGTACAGCAGATACATAGTGGTGGTCCACTGTCATTGGGTTCTATCCCAGTGGCAGGCTAAAGAACCTCAAGGACATTGATAAATGGCCATTCAGAATACCCTTGATTGTATTGTTACAAATAATAGAAAGTATGCTCATGTTACACCCATTCTGAAGCAACTCCACTGGCTGCCCATTAAGTATCCATGCATGTTCAAAACTGCAACACTAGTTTATAAATTTTTACATAGTGGGTCTCCTTCCTATTTTCAACCATTCTTGTCACTCAGCAGTTGTTCCTATAGCACCAGGCGTAGTCACCCAGATCATCAATACCTTACAGTTCCTCCTTTCCGCTCATCGGTCTTCAAGTCAGTCAAACATTTTGATCACAGCTTTGCCTTTGATGCTCCTAAGATCTGGAATGAACTCCCTCATGATGTGCACAGTGCAACATCAGTTGCCTCCTTCAGAAAGAAGCTTAAAACTTACCTGTTTGCAAATCATATCCCCCATAGCCTCTCCTGTCACCCTGTATCTCCTTGGTATGACCTGACTATATCCTCGGATTAATGTTAACTGCCTTGCTTTATGTTAAGTTGCGCCTTAGAGTCCATCAGCGATGGAGATTAAGCGCTATAAAAGTCCACATTAGATTAGATTAGATTAGATGCATGAGAATATGTCTTTCAGTTAGGGGAATGTCAGCAACTTGAGGGCTTGGGCTGTACTTGTGTAGTCGCATGGGTCATATAACGTTTTGAGTCCATGAGATATTACACTCAATTTTCAATGAATTGAAATATCTCTTAAAATTGAACTCTTAAAATCAAAAATATTTATCTCTGTCTCTTCTATGGACATTATTACATTTACTTGGAAAGATCTGATTCGGCACTTGTCGAAATTAATACTATTCATCAAAGTCTAACTAACAGTCATGGAGAAATTCTCATATTTAATGCCACTGCAGGACAGTGATCATAATTATTTTCAAATGTCATCACCAATATGTTTAACTCTGGTGCTATGTACCTTAACGATGATATTGTACGTAGTAATTAATGTTTTAATGTTATACCTTACTCTTATATTGTTTTTTTTTTCAAGTCATGTGAGCCATCCACAAGAACTAGCTTTACATTCTGCACAGAGAACAGCTTTAAGCTAGCGATACTGTTTAATGCTGGTTTTGGGGGGGGGGGGGGGGGGGGGGTTACGCTGCTAAACTTTCCTGATTTATTCTTTCTATGTGACCTTTTCTATGCATTCCACCTTGACTTGTCAGGGCGCTCGTCAATCTCTCATCTATTATATTGGAATATTTAAAATTTAATTTATCCATGGTTTATTTGTTTCGGCTTTGACCTTACCCTTGACATCTCAAGGTCATTTTACTTCCATATTTACGAATCTTAATTTGACCTTGGTTCACCAGATCATTAGTCCATATGTCATATTATTCTATTTCTAAATTCAATTCACCCCTGGTATTTTTTTTTTTTTTTTTTTTTTTTGTTGTTTGTTTTTTGTTTTTGTCTTTTTTTTTTTTTTTTGGTTTGACCTTGTCCTTAATATCTCAAGGTCACACTCTACCATGGGTTCTAAATATGTTCCATGGTTGTTCCTTGTTTGAGAAATACTGTTTTATATTTTCAAATATTTTTCTTGGCCATGGCTGTATGTTACACTGTTGGTGGGATTTGAACCCATACCTTGGTAATTTATACAGAATTTTATGAATAAAAGTAGAGATCTATTTTGACAATGAATGTGTAAATGAATTAACATATTGTACATAATGTGCTTTGAAACTTTGAAAAGATATTTTAGAAATTAAATCATATAAACCCATTTCAGTATTATTTTTTATGGCTAGGGAGTGTTTAGTAATCCAACATCATTACTCTGTCATTATTGGACCCACTTTATCGACCTACAGTCTGACATGAACTACATTGTTTTCATTATATAATCACCGTAAAGAGATGACTGATTCATATGTGATGGGTTTTTTATTGATTTATTTTTGCCATCGATCTTTCAGCTACTTTAAACCGTGACAAAATTACAGACAATAGACATAGGGGAAATGTGAACGCAGTATCAGGGAGGGTACAATATTTGGCTCAAAGCAATTGCCTCTTCTGTTTCTCCATCTTTTAGAAAGTCAAAGTAAACTGTTGCACAAGTTGACCCTGATTAGCAGTCCACATGCCCTGAAGTAATATTGATTAAGGGTGCATAACACTATTCACTGGACAAAAGTAAAGCTAGCAGGGATGGGGTCAGGATATTGAGATTTTAAGATTTAACAGTTGGGCATATTAGCACTAAGCCTAGAGCTGGTATTTGGTGAAGCAAGTTAAAATTAAATGTTTTGCTGTTAAATATATTCAAAGAGGAAATAAAACAAGTTTTAGAAAACCCCAAAAGAAATGGGGTGATAAATGAAAGATAAACAAAATTCACCGTGAAATGCAATATGTTTCCATTGTTACACAGAGTGAGAGGCGATAAAAGAAATTTCAATTTTAAGCCATTTTCTCCAATTTTGAAACGTCAACTCAAGATAAAACTTACCTAGATATTGATGGTGATCTGTCAACCCTGGAGAAATATTATATGAAGAGTAACCAGATTCATAATAGAAACTGAAAATTAATGAAAAATTCTTCTTGGTAACATTTTTAATCTCTGTGATAATTTTTGCTCAAACTAAAATGTCCACAAGTCATGCTTTTTGAATAGAATGTAAAACTTAGTAATAATTATAGTTTGAGTTAGTATTATATCTTGCTGTTGAAAGAAAGAATGTTTTGGTAGAAATAAATTTATATAATCCCAACACCCTGGGTATTTTTCAAAGTCTTCGGGTCCCTTGAGAATGGCTTAGGCTCAAGCTAAAATGTCAAATAGAAGTAGAATACGTTCTATTGTTTTTAAAATTCACAATATAAATTCTATTCTATAGAAAGTTACACGACCATGTATTTTTACTAATTACTTCAAGCGTTCTTTTATAATATGCCCACAAATCCTTAGTAGAATCTATTTCTGTATATTTCCTCACCACCAGCCCCAGCCTCACTTGCAGTTCTGTCCCAATTCTAGGGGCGGTTGTCACAAAGTACAAAGCATGTAATGATCACTTCCCCACCCCATCCACCTAACATCCCTAGCACCCCCTACCTCAAACACCACCCCTTCAAATGGGGCGGGTGTTACCCCAGAAAATTGGTTTGCTTTAATTGAATAGGATGGGATTCCCAGGGGGTCGGGAAGGTGAAGAGAGGGTCGGGATAATGAGCCTGTCAGTGATCACTGGGCCATCTGTTGGATCTTACTGTACATTAGGACACAAACTAGTCTTTCTTAGGCCCACTACTTAGTAGAATAATAAGAAAAGTCTTTCTTAAACTTACTGTTGCTTGGAGTAACTGTAAAAACTAGTCCTTCTTAAGTCCAGTCCAACTGTAATGAGAAGAAAAATTAGTCTTTCTTAAGCCCTTTGTCAAGTGCTGTAAAAGGAAGAGCCTTTTCATTATGAGTCCCTGATAACTAGCCTTTCCTAAAACTCATTATTTTCTGATGTATTGAATGAAGAGACGACTATTTCCTTGTGAATAGAAAGTTGATAATATAACACAACTATTCAGACCCAAAATAAGTGACCATGTCAGGGGCAATAAGAGTAGTTTTCAAGTTCTCTCACCTTAATGTAGCACAATTGGAAGGTCTAATATTCATTTGTGTTTGTAGAAACAAGTTTGAAAAAAGTAAGTATTGACGCAGGCTTACCTAATAACCATAAATATATCAGGCCCGAACGTACAATCTGATTAACCCTGTTATAGTTTTTAAAGGGAGATAATGTAATTTTTGCATGGAATAAGAAACCTAATTGCAATACAATCAGTCAATGGATAACTTACAAAGCATTATTTTTTTGTATCAGTGATCCTGGTCAGTATAAATTTGATGTTATTTTTTACTTTATTTTTGTGCCAACCTTCATCTAGAAGCACTAAATAATTAAATATCATGAGCCAAGTCCAGGCTAGATTCAATGGTTTGGGCATGGTGTGTGCTTTGCATGGACAGTTTTCCGTCTGAAAAAAAACTAATATTGACATTAGAAGAGTTTGTGAAGTCACACTCAGAACAGACAGCATTTGATAGGATTAAATGTCAAGGATTGGGGAAGGACTTTTTAATTTTCTATATGGTTGATAAAATGAGATAAACTAGACATATTTTGGGGGTTTCATAGCTTGACAAGAACTACAGCTAAGTTTTTTATGGTTTGAACTGGTCAACACTAATGAAAGGTTTCTAGATGTGAATGAACTTGATAACATATGGATATATCATTTATTTTATCAAATAATCCAAGGCCTTGTTCTATATTCAGGAACTGCTTGACTGAGACCTCCACTCTATAAAAGTGGCAGGAATCAAGGCAGACAAGTGCCAAAAAGCAGGAAAAATTTGAATACAAACCGTGGAATCCAACTTGGAACCATCTGATTTGTCTCGGATCCTACACTGACCATCCCAAACTTACTTGGAGCCCCCAGGACCTTTGGCCCTTACTTATACGATTTTAACACGATTTCAATATTACCAGATAAATTGTCAATACAACAAGATGTTTTTTTTTTATACTCAACCCTCCCAATACAACAGCCATAAATCTGATAGGAGACTGCAAGTAGTAATAGCTGAGTGCACTCAGCTATTACTACTACTGCAAGCATGTAGTTGCTCCATTTTATCACTTTGATCAAAGTTAGGGGCAATAAGTTTCTACACGATTTCACTATGATTGGTCGTAGCAGCAATACAATTAATCATACCAGTGATAGGATCAGTCTGGAGTGCATCCTGAACTCTACAATTCGACTTAGCTAGAGATCCTGACTCTGGGGGTTGGGAAGTAAAGTTGCCTACTTTTTAAAAAAATATGCAACATGTTAGATATTTTCCAGACTTCTGCTGACTTTTATGAGTTTGCTTCCCGACATATACAATTGGTAAAATATTGTGTTTAACTTCAAAGTCATCAAGAATCAGGACGAAAGTTAGGAATGTGGAACCATCACTTCAGTTTCACAGTATTAGTTATGTAAAAAATGGTAAATACTACATAACCTATTTTTCTGTTACGGGATGTAGTAGTATGATGGATGACACACTCTCCTGCCAGCATTGGGTTATGGGTTTCATTCTCGACCCTACCTGATGTGGAAAAGTTGGTCGCTGCTTGCCAGTGCCCGAGAATCTGCCCTGATATAGGGTTAGCTGTTAACGACCCCTGGTCCTCTCTGTTTTAGAGGGACGACCCTTCAGATTTGAATTGGCAGTCGCATGGACAGGAAGTAAAATTTAAATGTTTTTAGTTTATTATTGTATTGCCAGCTGGTAATAGTGTTTTTAGTTGCAGGAGATATATTTGTTGTACGTCATGCTGGATATGTGATGTAATGTATTTGTGTCTGATATTAAGTCTGTGGGAGATTTTAACTTTGGTGGATGGAGCCTCATGTGGGGTTGGACCACAGCATATGTCATTTTACTGCGACGTTTTACGTGGATCTGGTGCCCTCGGAGGACTCTCTTTTGGCTACCACTCCACTGAGGTTAATATTGTTATTATAGTGTAACATAGCACTTCTCGTACATCACAAATTACTTATGTGATGTGTTCTTTCTTTTTTTTGATCTATCTTCAGTGAGCGTTCCACTGGAACAAACCCAGTAACTGACTCTACGATTCTAGGGTTGGTTGTGGAATAATTGTGGAATCGGGGACAAAAACCACATAAAAGTGCACAAAATTGATGGGTCGGTTACATCTTTCTGACAGGATGTAGACCAGCTTGTCTGGATCCAGATCCTGACCTTATTTGGGGTTGGGATCATTATGACACGACGGAAAACTACAGTGAAAAGCGTAAACCCTTAACAGACAAGTCGTAGCAACCCCCGACAAGCCGTACTGATAAACAGACTAGACTGGAGTATTTTCCAGACTCACCCCAACTGGACTGATTAAATCCTGTAGTCAGGATCCAGAGTCGGGATTGAACAAAAACTATATAAACCCCATCTGGCTCACAAAAAAAAATCATTTGTCACTGAAAAGATGCCAGCTACACATCACAGAGACTTCCTGTATCAGCTTAGGGTACTTTTGCTTTTTTATTGAGTTTATGTTATATATACAAAGAACTGAGCTCTGTACTGCTTAAACTCTGGTCATTGCTGTATCATATCAGTCAACACCTTCACAGCTCACTGACATCCAGATAAACTATAGGTCAAATGTATACCCTTTTATCCTGGGAAAGTATGTAACATATGCACTGTCTCTGAACTATTTTGTATGCAACTACATTGTGCATTTGCCTTTTATATTGAATAGATGTGTTTTAGTAAGAACTGTGTTTCAATTGTGTGTGTTCCAAGTCCAAGTTTATGACAGTTTAATATTTTGATTTGCATCTTGATGGAAAGACAGAGGAAGACATATTTGAACCCACCACCATCATCAGCCTTACTGCCACCAGCACAGCCTCAGCCCTAGCCATCCAACCCCTGGGTCATGCCCTAGATCCTTCAAAGACAAGAAAAAGGATGCTACAGCAACCTCCTGGCAGACCTCATCACACAGACATCCCAGGATACCAGAATTTCGTCAGGCTGCCACAAGCCTTTTTTGACCTCATCGAAAAATGCATTCACCACAGCATCAAGAAATCAGTCACCAATTTTAGGAAGCCACTGGAAGTTGGACTGAAACTGGCCATAACCCTGAGACACCTGGCCACTGGAAGTTGGACTGAAACTGGCCATAACCCTGAGACACCTGGCCACTGGAGAGACCTACACCTCCTTGAAGTATCACTGGTTGGTTGGCCGCACCACTATCATCCCCCAGGTCTGCTGAGCTATCCTTGCTTAATTCCAGGACGACTATTTGCACTGCCCTGATGACCCTGATGAATGGAAAAGGTTGGAGGAAAAGTTCAGAACCAGATAGAATGTAACCCATGCTGTAGGTGCCATGGACGGGAAGCATATCATTATGAAGATGCCCAAGAAAACAGGCAGTGACAACTACAAGGGCTTCTTTTCCATAGTTCTCCTGGTCCTGGTGGATGCTGAATACTGATTCCTGTGGATAGACTGTGGGTCAAGTGGCTCCTGCTCTGATGCACAGAGTTTCAACAGAAGCGATTTGAGGGAGAAGATTGAGGATGGCATCTTGCAGCTTCCACCACCAGTACCCCTGGGGGAGGGAGGGCCAGACTTCCAATACTTCTTGCTCGGTGAAATGCCTTTGCTTTAATGTCATGGATGGTGAAACCCTATAACCGAGGGCAACTGACATGAGAGGAAAGAATATCCAACTAGAGGATCTCCAGAGGCAGGAGGGTGATGGGAACGCCTTTGGAATCTTAGTGAGCTGCTTCAGGGTACTACTGGGTACCATGGAACAAAGGGCAAGGGTTGTCAGAGACATTGTGTTTACATGTGTGGTTGCACAACATGCCGAGGACCCACCAGGGCGGGCTAGACAGGGCACCAACCCCAGGAAATGATGTAGCAGCCCAACAGAATGTACAGGCTGTGTATGTGCCAAATGAGAACTACAGGAATCATTCGAGGGAGGCCAAACATCAACGAGAACTACTGAAGGACTACTTCAGTCACGTGGGGACATTGCCTGGGCAGGATAACCCAAGTTATGTCAAAATGACACAACCACCCCCCCCCCCCTCCCCACCCCTACCCCCAAATGTAAAAATTTAGATACACTTTTTAAAATTATTTTCGTACAAACTTGCCAGATATTTTCAAGTTCAAAATTTGCCAAATCTCTTAGGGGAAAGTGGAATGTTTAGTAAAGGGTCAAAGGTCACAAGGTCAAACCCAAAGGTCAAAATGCTTCCCCCACATGTCAGACCTTGTTTTAAGTCCATTTTTTAACAATTTAAATCTTTGGGGCGGGCCAAAATGACATAGCCTTTGGACCATTTTTTGTCAAAGTTTTTAAAATTCATTATCACTTTTTGGGTTTTTTAATGTTTTTTCTCCCCAAGTTGTTTTTTTTTCCAAATTTGTTTTAAGTTTTTTTGTTTATTCAAATTTCTTTAAGTTCCAAATATTTCAATATTATTTTTTTAAATTAGAAGTTTTTTTTTAAACTTGATTGAAGGCTTGGCAGATTTTTCACTGCAGCTGCTGTTTGGCGTTGGCTGACTGCAGAGGAGGCAGAGGCTGGGCTGGTGGCTGCTGATGTTCTTGCTGTGAGGCGGTGGTGGTTAGAAGAGAGGTGGCTGGTGCTGGTGTGTGTGCTGGTGAAAACGGCTGCAGTGTGTCAATCTGTTGGTAGCTCATCACAGACTGAAGATTTTCAAAGAAGCTTGAAAGTCCTGATATGTTGTTTTGGCTTTCTGCTCCTGTAGCAGAGGCAACTGATGGAGGGTTGAAGTACTTTGCCAGTGTCAATGTGAACGTAAGTGGTCTTGAAAGTCCAGCTTCTTGTTGGTCGTCAATGACTAGGAAGGAAGTCGGCTTCCCTCTGGATTGCTGCTGCTGTTCTTTGCTGGTCATTTGGCTCTGCTGAGCAGGTTGGATGACCTGGCTTGCAGGCATCTGAGTCTCTGGGATAGTCAAGATGTATTCCCTTGCGGCTGGTGATGTGACTGTTGAAATGTCTGTGGCACAAATGTTGAAGTTGGACTTGAGCTTCGTGAAAGTGTCTGTTGCTGTGGCTGCTGGGCTGTCTTGCTTTGAATGTTGCTGAGGAGCTTGACAGCCTCGTTTCTAAATGTCTGAAAGTCTTTCTCTTCTAATCCCTCCACCTCCAATGCCAGGTAGTTGCAGAAGGCTGAACGTGTTGTGGTCGCCTTCCTTTGCCCAATGAACAATGCCAGCATGCTTCTCATATGTGTGAACTGGTCCATGACCTGCTGGTCAACCAAAGAGTGCCCTGAAGTTGCAGTGGGGCTCCTGACATGTTGAGGCTGTAATGTGGTGTCTGTTGACCGCATGCTGATCTCCATACTGTCTGTGTCAGTAGAGGCTCTGGAGATGTCATGAGCTGTAGTACCTGAAGCACTGGCTCCTCGGGTCTCCAATTTGAAGGTTGATGGCTTGTTGAGCCCCTTGCATCTGATGTGCGACCTTAAGAATCCTAACTTGTCCTGTATCCAACTCTGACTTTCCGTCATCTCCTTTGGGGCCTTCCAGACTTCAATTGTGTCAGCTTCCCGTAACGCGTCCTTTGTGAGTCAAACCAGGTCTTGCACACCTTGACAGACAGCTTGTGACTCTTGGTGAACTACTCCCAGAGAAACTCCTTTCTTGTTTGTCGGTGAAATGTTCACTACTTTCATTGTGCAACTCTTCATGGTCCTTCACAAAGTCCACAATAGCCTCCTCATCAGAATCAGTGAGATAGATGTTGGTGATGTACCCCTTATTGTATCACGACTGTGATGGTCCCACCTTTCCTCCAGCAGCCTCTGTTTCAGTGTCACTTTCTTCTGTCATGGACCTTTTTTCTGCAACTCCCTCCTCTTGTGAGTGCAATTCCTTCACTCTTCCCTCCTCCCTCCTTGCCTCCTTCTCCCTTTGTTGCTGTTATTGTGCCTCAGCCCTCTCTCTCTGGACTCCCTCGCCTGCCTCCTCCCCTGGATATCTGCTGCTGTGTCCCCAGCTCAAATTTAGGAACACTGTCAGTGGGAACTTCTATCCTCCTCACTCTTCTGTCTTTCTTAGGACCCAATGTTAAATCATAAGCAGCAGTGTTTTTTGTAAAAAAAAACAAAATGATAAAATATAAAGTCAGCCAACTTCAACTCAAAACTGCCCTAGATAATTGAAAAAAAGAAACTCCTATTCATGAAACGCTGCCAGATGTAATCGGTCAGATACCAGATTCCAAATGATGCAGTGCGCAAACCAACTCGCCTTATATAGTCATAGATTGCATCAGCAGACAAGCGGTGGGTCGAAAAATGAAGCCGGTTTGTCTTACACAGTTCCTGGCTTGTCTGTTATGGAACCGCCTTGTCAGTTTGGTGTTTACGGCTTGTCTGACTGTATTCCCAGCTGAGATGTTACCGACTCACACAGCTCAAAACTGGGAGACTTCCCGTCTTGACAGGAAGTGTCCAAGTCAGGTTTGTTATGTTTACGACAGGCCAGTTTGCTTTCAAGTACAGTCCGTTAGTGTTCACAGACTGTCTGGAGGTGGAGTTCTGGTACTGAAGCAGAACAGGACAAGACAAGATGTTAACTGTGTAGGACAAGACGGGAAATGTAACCAACAAGCCATAGACATCCACGGTAGTACTGTTTCCAGGTGGGCGGAGCCACAGTCCAGATGCAAGTCGTGGAGGGTCGTCAAAATATCAAACATGTTTGATATTTTACCGATCCACAGCAACAAGCTGGGAAACTACAACGGACCCTAACCAACTCTGTAAACATTGCTCCTGACCCTCAAAAAATACCTAGTTACCGACAGGTCACCTCCAATGGAACACCCCCATTAGTATTGCCATGGTCACTTTGAACCAGGATCTCATGTTCTAACTTGTAATCACTATGATCTAAATTTGGATTATTGTGGTGTTATGATTTCATGTTTTTGTAATTTGTAAACATTATGGGGTGATTTGGGTCTTATGATGTCATGTTTTGTAACTTCGCTAAAATTATGTAATAAGTCAACTTTGGATCATTCTTACGGGATGGGGGTTACTCCTGATTGTTACTCCTTAAGGAAGACACATATATCTCTCAATTGCACGGGTACAGTACCTGCTAATACACATATATACAACATTCTTCACCAGAGATATTATTATTATTTCCATGATTAATCATTATGGACTCTTACAGTTTAAACTTTTAAATTCATTAGTCATGATGAATTCTTGCATGTTGAAAATAGACTTGCTATGAAACTCAGGTTATCATGTATTGCAAAACACTTTTAGATGATATTAGAATTAAATTACTGTAATAAATGTACAAATCCCACCTAGGTATTGTTATTCTTATAAATTTTGTTGCGTACTTGGGCTATTTGGTGTGACCTTGTTATCAATTCACTTTGGATTACTGGTTTCACTAATTCACTAAATTCACAAAATTCCTGTGTTATGGTCATTTTTTCTACTTGGTTTGTGTTAGGTTACCTTTACTTGACCCCTAGGTCATTGGATGCCAGGCATCTGTCTAGCATGACCATTGTAGTTTTCTGACCTGGTCTTTAAATATTGCTAAATTGGGATCTTATTTTCATTTTCGGCGTGGTATCAGAGTGACCTTGATTTGACCTTGGGTCACCTGGTGTTATGTCATGCCACTTTTCCAACCTCACATATTAGGATTGGGACAGAACACTCTTACAAGAAGGGCACTTGTAACCAGGACACTTTTTTCTTGCTCCAAATACTTTTTTCTTGTTTGGTTTTGTGTGGTTACTTTTTTGTCATTTTGTAATTCTATTATAAATAAAAAATCCCTTGTGGCCCAGATAACATCAACGACAGTTAAGAAAATTATATTTCTCTGATAAAGTCAACCGTATTTTGTTGGTTGTTTTTGGACGGAAAGTCGATATTTGAATTACAACTGTGATAATGTGTACTTTTAGGTTCGTACTTTTAATCCAAGTTATATACATATACTGCTTAGTCGTTAGTAATTATAGTATTTCTTGCGTAAAATCTTTCAAAAACCAAATTGAATTGAAAGCCAGTTCAAGTTTTACTGATCAAGCATAGAAAAAATGAAAAACAAAATGTACTAAGCAATAGTATTTGTCAAAAAAATATCCTTGTAAGGGTTGGCAAAAGTGGAAAAATTGCTTTGTTTTAAAAAGAAAGGAAAGTAAAATCCAAAGGTAAATTTCTGCCCATTGTATATAGTAAGGTTTTGTGTGGAAAATGGGTATTTTCAGCAGTACTTTCAGCATAGTATTTTTGGTTGGGTTGAATCATTTATTGAAATAAAACTGGTGCTGAATACTTTAACTTAATCTACATTAAAAAGCTTTCATGTGTCAAATAGATTTCTAAAATTGCATATAATTCTGGCGTTCCTGGTCTTTTTTTTCCCACAAACTACGCCTGAACAAGACTACTAGCAATCCTAATTTGTAATCTAATAGATTATATTACATAAAATTTGGCAGTTTACACTGTCAAGCCACACATATATACCTGAAACATCAGATATAATAAATACCCCTTTACCACACAAAACCTTACAATATACAATGGGATCTAGTCTTTTCAGTCAAATGTCTACTTAGTGGGTGATCACATAAAAGACCTCAAGTGATTATTTTCATATTGCCATTAATTTTATTCCAGCCACGGTTTTATAACTGAGACATAGAGAAGCCATTTTCTATAGACCTGTCAGTATACTTTCATTACTAAAACCCCTTCTTTATTTTGTTGAAGAATGCTCAGAGCACAAATCAGAAATGTCAACAACATGCAATATCTCTCTTTTTTTTGTCCCTATTTTATGTGGTCATCTGCATAATGCAAAATAGGGATAGTAACCAGAGTAAACATACAGGTCTTTATGCATTATATATATACAAAACTTATATATAATATACTTGTATTATTTATATATCTCTTTCGCCATTGAGATTGATATCTGCACTTAGGCACTGATGTTATGTATTGTCCTCCTGACTTGTAAATAATAAAAGAACAGGGAAAACTTTGTGTCAACAAAAGTTGACATGTTTAAAACAGGGACTCTAAATCCTTGCTTTGTACATAACCTTTGGGCCTGATTTTATACACTGACTGAAAAAAGGACGGATCAGATAGCTCACTCTCCCTTGTGAGTGCTCATCTGCTTTCATAACCCAAGCAGACGACATCTGAAGACAAAAAGGCGGGAATTGCATCATAATCCTATTTACTTTCACTTATTAACTGGAATTAATTACCGAAGACCGTTTCTACAATTTCAATGACCATTTATCATTAAATGGGATAAGTTTTACTCACAAAAGTTGAATAACAGTTCTCTGAATATGATATGTGGAAGTTGTAATTTCTTCACTCAAGAGGACAGGGCAGTACTCTAATTATAGGGCTTTAAGAGGAGGGTGGGTCAATTTACCTAAAAGGGGTGCTTTTATTTCTGATCACCCCTTGTAAAAAAGATTTGAAACACAATGATCATTGTACACTATTGAGCACACAAAGGGGGTTGGTTACTAATTCAACTTAGTTCCTGAGTTATGTTGGTGTAATGTTTTATTTAACAAAAGAAAGGCTTACCAGTCTTCTTCAGAATCGCCTCCCAGTCCAGATGTGCAAATTAGCTACATTTTCTGTATGGTGGACAAAATCCCATACAGTATTTTACCCAAACATGACAATCTATGAAATGGGGGAAAGCTTACATGGAAACCAAAAGGGATTCAAGACATTGGGTTTAGGAATAAACCCCTAACTGAATAAACCCCTAAGATACAAACCCCTTCAAGAATAACTCCTACTGGTATGTTGGAAAGTTCAGGTTATTCTCGAAATCTGTAAGCCATAGTATTCTGTGTATATCTGCTGAATAACGGAAATTTGGGTTTGGGGCTGTTTAAGCAATTTGTATGATTTAGTATCAGTTTAGTTTTCCTAAAGTTTGTGTGAGGAAGAATAAAATAAGCCCAAATCATGTGGCAAAACATCAATCAAAACTGCTACAATGTCACACGATAATGTTTGAGTTTTTTAGTATTATACAACAGTTCTTAAAATGAGAAACAACTCCCTTGCAAGAATGGGATACTGTATCAAAACTTCCAGAAGGACTTTCTAATAAAACTTCCCATTTAATTGTGCCATAACATTATTATAACAGAGTAATTTTGACAGTGGATTTTGTACTCTCGGGATTTTGTCCTACCTCTAATTATCGCCCACTGGCGATAGATTTCTTTGGCGTGACTTGTCAGTTATTTGATGGACACGTGAGAGTGTGTTGGGATATCCTTGTCCAATTACAGGCCATTAAATTATTAAAAAGTGATACATTTTGCATTGACATTTTCATGGGATGTCGGCACCAAATATATGGCTCAGAAGTGGAACAGTTATTGGAGACAGTAGGATATTAAGCAGTAGGATGTTAATTATATCTGACTATCTCCCCGCTACAATGCTTATTTATTTACTCTAAGATATATAATTGTGCAATTTAAGTAAAGGTAGACGGATATATAGATCATCACAAATCGGCAAAGCTGTACATTCTTTACAACTTATTTTCATTCTTACTAAAATATTACACAAGTAAATACTACAACGCTTTTACAACAGGGTAATATTTCAAACGGCACATGTTAAGTAAATTATCCGGAAATATAGCTGTGGGAGATAGCTAATGATAATGTTTGAACAGATATCCTTGGTGTAAAATGCAACCTTAGTATTCTCCTCACGTCACTTCCGTTTTGTTCAAAGAACTTCCTATTCCAACAATAACAGTAACATTTCTTTTAAAAGACGGCCCTAAAATAAGACCAGTCTTCAATTACATTCGTTCATCTTTTCATCACATAAACACTTATACAAATATTTTATAGATATATTTTTCTGCAACAAGAGCAAATTAAAGAAAATGATAGCATATAGCACAGCTGTTTCACAGCAAGACAAATAGAATCAACTTTAAAGAATAAAAACCATTGAATTTGATACTTTCCATCTGAAATATTGGAAAAGACTTAAAAAGTACAAACATCACATCATAGACAATAGTTACTGCGTTGACAAGCACTTGTTTTCTGAAGTCAGAGTAAAATAGATTAGTTCTCTGTACAAGCTTTATTCACGGTATGACCCTTTACATGGACCCCTGCCATCTCACGTCCCTAACCCCAAATTACCCCCTTAACAGTGAAGTACCAAAGCTTCCTAGAAATCCCCCACCCCTCCAGTGTCAACCCCACAAAACTGTCCCAACAATAGTAGATAATGACAAGACAGAAATATTGATTGTGCACACAGGAAAACTAGCCATACTAAGGCTCTTTAATGGTTTAGTTTCGGCCAATTAGGGGGTTTTACATTCTTTTCAACAAGAGGTTTGATTAAATTGAGCAGAAGCTGTGTGAAATCCATATTCTTATTATTAGTAGTATTATATTATTATTATTAGTAGTAGTAGTAGTAGTAGTAGTAGTAGAGCCTGGCCTTAAGGAGAATGAGTAATTACATTTTGGGTAAGAGCTATCATATTCTGGAAACAAACAAGAAATCCTGAATTTTGTGCTTTCCCATATGTTTTCATGTATTGGTTTCCAACCCAAGATAACAGCCCCTCAGTAATTTTCCATAGTTAGAGTGATGGTGTGGTTTTACATCCGGGTAAGCTGATGCAATTATAAAAGGCCATTTTTGGTTTTTGTATTGTAAAATCAAACTGAATTTCCATGAAGCTGAAAAGAGAAAATCTGCTATTCTGTACTCCATGTGGAACTATTGCCAACAATTTATGGGTTTTTTCACACTTGAGCCTCCAAGAAAGGCTATTAAGGAAGCTATAGAACTCAACAGAGTACTTGAGATGAAAAGGATTAGAAAGAGTAAGGAAAAATTGCCAACACTGCCTTTATGAAAAGACCTGGCCAAAAATCAACTGCTTGTCTTTATATTATCGCCCGCCTTTTCATCTACAAAAGAGACGGTTTGTTTTTGACAGAAAAGTACAATGATAATGTAAGAATATTTGGGTTGAGCAGAGATGGGGGGGTTGGGGTAAGGATTGAAAGGAGCCATTGTATTCCCCTATTTGTTTGTTATATTCTTATGGCTTTGATTTGTCCACTTGCTCTCAATTGTTTTATCAGGTTAAGAATAAGAACAAGTAAAATCTTGAATAAAATTCTGTTTGAAAAGACCAAATCAAGTGTTAAGATGGCATGTAACTCAATAGTTTTCACATTCAATGGCGGAGAGGTATACAAGCTTTGATAGATGAAAGATTGGGAATTATTATTACTTCATAAAAGTGAGAAACTCTCTATTTCTGATTATTTCAGAGTATAGACACTTTGAGAATTTTAAAGGCAATATTTAATAGACTTGTCTTGTAAACTGTAACTTGTTGTAGTATTAAAAATGATTATTTGATTGAACTGTAATTATAAAATGATAATAATAAACTCAGGGGGTTTATGGAATGGAGGAACATTTTGGAAATACTACACAGAGTCTGTACAACTTGACACTTTCGGGGTTGCTTCATAAAAAATCAATGTTTTTTGCAAAATGACATTTTAATGATAAGTGCTGAATTATTAAATGTATTTTAATTTTATCTTAATTTACACAGTCTTTTTATCTTCATAACAAAAATACCATTTTTCTATGTCTTATTCTATATTGGGAAACAGCTTGAAAAGTGTTCTTGAAAAGATCAACATGTAATTAGAAAATAGTTTAAATTGTATATTTACTTAAGCAAAAATTCACTTATGTACAGATGTACTTTAAATCAAATATTACGTATCATTCATTTTGGGAAGAATTAAAGCTATCCTAAATTGTACCTGCAGATATTGTTAATTGTTTCTAATGTACTCCATTTGTAAGTTAGCATCATATTCATTTTACCACTTACTCAAATGCCAGATAAACATGACAGAATAACACCATTCCTTGTTTAACTTTAGCTTAAATAGACCAAAAATATTGCATTCAGTTGATTTTATCCATTTCTCTTTGAAAATAGAAGCATTTCCCGATAATTCAATAGCAATATTTCAGTTTCAAAGTACTTGCAAAACCCTAATACATTAATAGTCGCAGAAAATCCGTTAAGCTGGGATTAACACTTCCCGTTTCCACAAATTCCTGCCTCGTGGGTTTCCGTGAGTGAAGTTGATTGGCTGATGCCTTGTCAAATGGGCGTGGTCATTAGCTTTATCGGCCAGTGGAAATCACCAGCTTTTCTTGAATATTGGCGTTCTTGTTGACAAATCATAAAGGTGAAATCTTTGAGATCAGTTAAAATTTTGTGTTATGGAGAAGTAGCATTTCTTTTTCTGATACAGGCACATAACACTTGAAAAGTGCGGAAAAAGATATTTGTGTTCAATTCACTGAAATGACTCATCTGGAATTTGAAGGGAGCATAGTTTATTGTTTGAGTGGAGATGTTTAAAACAGAAAGACAATGGAGAAGTAAATAAACTAATATTTACTGAGCTTCAGCTGTGAATTCAATTACTTTATTACTCTGGCAGAATAGAAAAAGTTGGAAAAATATTAAATGGCAGATATCACTCGTTCAGCAAAGTAGTTTAACAATGTAGCATAATTAAATCAAACAAAAACATTGATACAAAGGGAATATGATTTAAATAATACTGACGTTTGGTAAAAATATCTATCTATAATTGGCTGATGGACTATACTTGTCATCCATAATTATTTTGAGACACTATATCAATAAGTGGAATACATGGATTTACTGCTGAAATTGTAGCACAGTTTTATGTAAAGGAAAACTAGAAAATTACAAATTTATGTTCCAAACATCAGAACTTCTGTAGAATGATGTTTCGCCCACCATTACCTGGTCTACCATTAATACCGACCCCCTTACCTGCTGGTCTACCACCTCCGATGCCCTTGCTAAACTTTTCTTCATCCCAGATATCTCAGGTTTGTGAGACACTAGAAGAGAGTGGGGATATTGAAAGGCTGGGACGTTTCTTGTGGTCCCTAAGTGTTAATCCTGCATCGTCAGATGCTTTGGGCAAAAGTGAGGCTGTTTTGAGGGCAAGAGCTCTGGTTGCATTCCACACAGGGAATTACAGAGATTTATACCATATTGTGGAAGGACATAAGTTTAGTAAGACATCACACTCAAAGTTACAGGCACTGTGGCTAGAAGCACATTATCAAGAGGCAGAAAGATTACGTGGGCGACCTTTGGGTCCCGTAGACAAATACCGAGTACGTAAGAAGTACCCGCTGCCAAGAACCATTTGGGACGGTGAACAGAAGAGTCACTGTTTTAAAGAGAAGACAAGGAACTTACTGAGGGAGTGGTACTTACAGGATCCTTACCCCAACCCTCAGAGAAAGAGAGAGTTAGCAAACCTCACAGGACTGAGTCCCACTCAAGTGGGCAACTGGTTCAAGAACAGAAGACAGAGGGATAGAGCTGCAGCTTCTAAAAACAGGTCAGTTTTGTAAAGTGATATGTAGCTTAATAAAAAGTATCGATAACAGGTGAAGTTATATTATCAATTGTCATTAAACTGGCTGAAATTAGTTCAAAAACAGGAGACAGTGGGACAGAGCTGCAGCTTCTAAAAACAGGTTAGTTATAGCTTAACAGTGTCTAAAAATAAACATATTACTTTCTTAAATCCAAATACATATCATCTAAATTTCTAAATCAGGTGAATTTATGTCAGTAAACTGGTTCAGACTGGTGCAGGAATAGCAGAGACACAGCTACAGCTTCTGAAAAGAGCTGAGGTTTTATGTCACATGCAAGTGAGTTTAAGTTAAGTTAATCCATCATATCTAAATGAGGAGAGTTGGGTGGGGTATATGTCAGTAATTGGTGTCCAGAATCAGGATTTACAGAGTTTTATGTCAGTAAACTGATTCAAAAGGTTTCCAGAATAGAAGCCAGGAGCCTTTACATATAATCCTTTCAAACCATATCTTTTCACTCTACAATTATGTAAACAAATGGCATTATAACCAATACTTACATGGGTCATTTCTTTTTATATTTTGGATTTAGACCTTTCATTAAACTTGTAAAAATACCCTTATACCATAACATTAATGACAATGATTTTGTTTTTTTTTCCTTGAACTATATCCAGTCTTTATTACATTCCATTCGAGAAAAAAGAGACAAAAATGTTTAATCTCTATATAACACTCTGTTGTATATTTTATCAACTATGCAAGAAAATATTTGTAAAATGTCGTCTGCTACAACAATGAAAAGGCGAAAAAAGTGCCGGAAGGTGCAAAGAAAATTGACAAGGAACTCTGAATAGTTTATGGAAGCTTTATTTGCATTTGTATAAATATTAGAACTTAGGGCAATGCATTAATAGTATGTATTCTCTGTATAAGAATATGTAAACAGTTTATAAATATGATAGATATATCTCTACTTCAACAGAGACAGAACAAGTAAGTCTTCTGGTAAACAAATTAAATGCGAATATTTTTAAATGAGTTACTTAAGTTGCTCAAAGTAGGAAGTATTTAGGTTAAATGGGTAATATTTCCATTAATGTTTCATACTTTGTTTCTAGATTTTCTCAAAACATGAAAATATTTTAGATTTATGTTAACCTGCTTTTCAAAGAAGCTAATAATTTTACTCTTCATTTAAGCATCGGAACAACATTTCTGCCATACAAATAACTTTAAATAAATGTATTCAAATTACACAAAACTCTGTAACAATATAATTTAGACATTTTTATCATAGACATTATGTTCATACCTGGTACAATGATGTATTTAGTCAATTCAAACAACTATTTTATTTGACAGTTTAAAGGAAAATAAGTACCATTGAGGACTAGATTAGCTTAGATTCACATAATTATTTAAATCTCCCAGTTGAGAAATCCACAATATATTGAATTCAACCAAGTACTTACAAAAATTGGGTTGATGATAGTAAGATATCAAGAACCTCCATTTTATTTCCAAAACAAGGATGTCTTGTTTTAGGTCTAGGGTACAAGTACAAATGTTTACTTGAGTGTATGTCAAAAACAACAGAATACCTGGGGTGAAAACAGAAAAGACTCCTACACTATTAGTTCAATAACACTGTCCTTAATTGAAACTGCAAACCTTTGAAAGGACTAGTTATTTATATAGAGTTATTAATACATGCCATCTCCACACAAGGCAAGAGCTATCCATATTTAAAATCAAAGGTATTGTTCTAAAATACACACCAAAATTAACTTCTGGGTAACTGTTCTGTGTACATAAGATCTTTTTTTACTCTTTGCTTTCTTATACTCCATTCATACTTCTTGGAAAAGGGTGATCAAAGGTTCATGTGTTTCCCTACAGCTCTCCCATATAGTCTGACACTGTGGATTCTGTTGAGAAGTCCCCTTGCCCTATTTTCTTTCCCAGAGACATTTTAGAGAATGTGATATTTTGTGATACACCGGTATTAGAGGGTTTACTTAGCACCACATTACACAGGCCTGGTCTATGTATTTATATATTCTGTTATATTAACATTGAATTGATTTCAATTTCCATTGTTACGTTATAAATTAAGACTAGAAAAAATATAGATGTTCCTCATTTTCACCCATTTTTCTGCCTGATTTAGTTGTGTCCCTTTTTCATACTTGGGTCACATCTTTTTGCGACCGAGGTCACAAAGTACAAACGGGCTCATGTACTTTCAGTTGTATATTGTCATGGTACGATCCACTGTATGCCTTGGTAGAGTGTCTTTGGTGCGATTCTGTAGGATTCACATTTGGGTAGATTGCGTTCCACACAACACAGAATGCTGTTTGTATTTGGGACTGCATTTTGTAATCATGTGAAAAACCTCTCACGAGACTCTACATACTGGAGAGGTGAAGGGGGCATGGGTATAGTTCAGATAGTTCATTCTTCAATGTACATTAGTCAGATACGAGATCTCTTTTCGAAAGCATATAGATGAGATTGTGCAGTGGAAATTAGATGCGTACAGACACAACTGCATGAAAAGGTATGACCAAGACATAACAGAAGACATTATAATAGTGGATATGTTTGTCTGGGGATGTGTGAACGGGTTCATTCACCACAGATATATAACTGTTCTCACATACACAACAGTAAAAAATATATCCACTCTTCACTTCACTTCTACCCCCCACTTTTAATGTCAACTTGTCATCTTATTGTGCATTATTCACCACTGGGCTTTACATACTCACAACACTGTAGGATAATTAGACAGTGAATTAGGTCCCATTTTTTATATCTCATACTTCAATGACAATGGTGTTAATATAAAGTCTCCTGGGTTGCTGAGGGATCTTCATGGGGCATATACATTACACAACCATATGTGTTTGTGTACAATAGCTGAATTATTCACTGGTAGAAACAGTTATTGTGCATTAATTATTGGGTAGATACAAGTCTTGCTTCATGCTTTACTGAACTGTAAACAATGATTCCTGTTAATGATACTCTATGATTCTGAAAATCATTTAGCATGATGGTTGTTTTAAATGAAAAATTAATGAGGTTTTTTTGGTAAAGAAATGGGTTTGCTTATCCCCTGCAGAGAAAAGTAAATGAAGTGTAAACATTTGATACAACTGCAGAAAAAGGTAGTGTTCCTATTTTAAGAATGGTTATCTGTAGAAATCCATGCTAAGTATTCTATTTTAATAATGTTTATCTGTAGAAATCCATGCTAAGTATTCTATAAGGTAATATCTAATTCAGCAAGCCAATGTTTACTAAATAAATATATCTTGCAATTTACTTCATTTCATTTAATTAGAAGAGTCATTTGATTTGAAGTGAGAAGAGTCGGTTTCAATTATAAACAATACTGATAAGAATATAAATACGTGTCTAAATATTTCAGCTTTGAGCTGGTCTATCTTAAGGTGTGGCTGGTATATTTTAAAATGGACACAGCCATTTGAAATTCTAAGTTAACGCAACTGCCATCTCAAGATGTACCTGGTCATAAGATGCTACCCAAGACAATTGAGACTTGGGTTCTGTCAAATATTTACCAAACTCAATAAAATCTTGATGACATATTCAGGAGGTGATAAATGTGCTTTTATGAAGGACAGATTGATAATTAAACCTGGTCGTTAACTCATTACTGGCATATGGTTAAATAATCAATAAATCCCACTGGAAAAATAATGTTCTATTGTTTTATTACGTGCGTCTATCTTGTCATATCATTTGTCAATGAAGAAACATATGCTACTTCTAAATGTACAGTCATAAAGTTATTAAACTGTCCAAGTCAGAAAAAAAAGAATTACAAGCTTGTCTATCAACCTCATATGAAATAAAAAACAACTTAGAAATGATAATCAATTGATATGCCAGATGGGCGCCATAATAATAACATATATCATCGATCATTTCATACCTTGGTACGCATCTTACAGTTTCCCGGAGGTAAGAGAGAAGACCTATCAACCCAGATCAATTTTTACAGTTTACAAAGATCAAAATAATCAATTGAAGTTTCATGCAAGAATCTCATAATGTTCTTTCTTCAAGTAAACGTATTGCAACAATTAAAAAATCATTTGACAATTAATAGATGGCAGGTCCTTTTATTGGTTTATGAGGTTGGTTACAGGTGTAGAAATAGTGTGGAGAGTTTATTTTAAAATGCATTTTTTGTTATTTAAGTAATGCATTTGTAATTTCTTTGTTGCTTTGATGAAAAGTACGGTATCATGTTTGGACTAATTAACTCTGTCTTTCAACATCATTTCAACAGAGAATAATGATAAGCAAGCATTTGATTCAGTTTCATAGTTGATTTACTAAGTTGACTGGATGGTGTAAAGATTAAAGTGATCAAATACTGAAAGGGTTTTAGTGTCACATTAAATACAAATCCATGAATGGTTTCTTTTGAAACTTTTAGTTGCCGCAATTACAAAAATAGTGTCTGTGAATTACAAGTCAGCACATATTGTAAATGGATGAGTCAGTCTGAGGAGGTACCTGCAGATATCTCCTCATTTTCAATGTATCACTCAGATTTTAAAATGTGATATTTACCGATGAGAAATCCTTCTGTTTCCTTTACTTGTGAGATATTCTTAACATAATACTGATTTTTGTTACACTACCACAAGCTATAACTTATTACCACAATTTTCTCCTTGACTTACTGTGGCAGTAAATTGTACCACGCGTAAATACGATGGATAAGACTATACATGCCCACATAATGTTAAGAAAGCAAGATGGCCTTATATCTGAAAAAAGTCTGATTTTTGGTACCAAAAAGTTCCCTTCAAATCTTTGAAAGAGGTTCTCAGTAACCTGGTGGTTAGCAAGTTTGACATCCCATCACAGGCTGGGACCTCTGTGTGGGCTTGACCTCCACAAGTAGCAATGCTGAGGGCCTGTCTCAGTATGAACTTGACAGTTGAACAGGACATAAAACCCAAACTTTGACCTTTGGTCAAATCCTTGTAGATGTAGAGATTCCAGATAGATTTTAAACATCATTAAAGCATTTGATAACGTTGAAATATAAAATTACCTAGTAATCATGTCTTGAGGTGATGAATAAATGAAAAGTATACTCTTTACATGTTGTACTCTTTTAACCTTTAAACCTTAAAATTCAATCTGGCTTAAAAACCAGAAATAGCAGTTTTTATCTTACAACACCAGCTGGTGACACACTTCAATAATAAACAATCATTCATCAACTAATACAAGTAAGATGCTTGACACATTGACTTTTTGGTGTATTGACCATGATCACACATACTCTCTTCATCAACAAATCTTGTCATTTATAATGCTCATTGTCATGAACTAATAGATCTACATTGTGAACATCAGTGATATATGACTTCCTCATAAAAAATCCCCTGCAAGGTCTGTTACTTGCTGAAGCCACGATTCTTTCAAATAAAAAAAAATCAGTATTTTCTTTATGGTCACAGACATAAGGGTTTTCTACATCTGTCAACCTTACCCTTATGTTAAGTCTTTTGAGACTTTAAAACACTTAGCATTTATAGGGTGAAATGTTTACTATAATTCTTTGTCTGTAACTTTGAATAGTTTGTAGAGTTGTGCAATGTTTACAAAGTTTCAAATTCCCAAGGTAGGACAGAAACACTCAATTTAGGCAGTTTTTTGTGATTCAACTACAGTAATATAATTAGAGAAAAGGATTTGCGCTATTCATATCTGAAAGTCCTTACATCACCAGATTATAAAAATATAATTTACATTAAAGAAAGTAATCTTATGTTATGGTATACAGATTTGGATATTTTAAAAGTAGAGAAGGTTGGTAATGTGTCATCCTATCATTTGACGGATAGCTTCAATACTTTGACATAACTGCCAATGATTCATTCAAATGTAACTGTCGCCATAAGCTGTAAACTCTTCAACACAACACAGAGAATTTGATACATCCTGAATGATCTAGCTTCTTTTTTTTCTCTTTGAACTTCTATCTCAACATTGTGAAAAATGGGTGTTTTAGTCTAAGCAGGCAGTATATTGATAGCTAAAGAACGAATCCATCTTCTCTTAAGGTCACCTGTTCTGAAAATATGGCTTTAATATAATCTATCATTGACCAAAATAACGACTTTCTTCTAGGCAACTGCATTTTGACAATATTGTTTTGTCTGACAGCTACTTGTATGTCATGCAAATAGCTTAGAAATATCCTAAACCCCATTTTCACTAGCTCCCAGCCTTGCGTCAAGGGTAATTATTCCTATTCCGATGGAAAAGTTTACAACATATCTTTTTTTGACCTATGCACATCAGAAGTGGCCTACCACATTCAAGGTAGCACAATCAAGTTGAACATAGAAGTTTCTTATTTTTTTACCTTTCTATTTATTCAATAACTTCCCAAAAGAGTTTTGCTTGTTTCATTTCCAATATTTTGGAATATTTTGATGTAGTAACCTATTAATCTCTCATGTCTGATTGCTTTAACTATTCATGTCCTGCTTTTCCATTCTCACAGTCAAAGACAATTGGGAAGGAACTTATTGAAGCAAGTAAAGCTATGCTTCCTTGTTTTATGATATTTTATCATCAACTTATCTTTTGACAAGGATATGGTACCTGACAGACACTATACAGAATTCATTTAAAATAATAAGATAAAGCATTAATTACAGCATACATTTAAGCAAGGGGGCCACGGTGGCAGAGTGGTAACACTCTCGCCTCCCACCTCTGAGGCTGGGGTTCGGTTCCCGGCATGGCATCAAGTGGGAAAGCTGGTAGTTGGTTGCCACTGGTCGGCAGTTTACAGTACAAAACCTTGACCAACTGTATGTACTGGATCCTCTGCCCTTCCAACTACCTGTCGTGATATGACCTGTACAGTGTTGAAAGCGACGTAAAACCCCAAATAAATAAATACATTAAAGCATTAAGTTCAAACAACAGTTCACTGATAAAGCCCATTAACTAATAAAACCTACAACAACATGTATTTCTATTTTCTTTACATTGTTATATTTTCAGAATCCATCAACAACTACCAAACTCTCCTTGTGAGAAAGAACAGCATTCACCAGATGGCGCCACTAGTTGTACCCCTTTGGATCTGACTTGTCCAGTACCCAAACTTCGACTCGATGCCCTACCCTCAAGCCCACGCACCGATTGCTATCCCTACCCCATGACAAGGCATGGGGACAGGCTTACTATTTCTCCAGATCCGAGGATACGACACAGTCCTGGGCAATCAGACCATCATGGAGAATCTCCAAAATCATCATCATCACACCTTTTGAGTGTGTGTCCAAACACCAGTCATGAAGACTTTGATGATATTACACCACCGGATAGTCCAGAACTAGACCCAGTTGGGGACGATTAGCATATGATAACATAATATATTCATACATATATGTGTAAACTCTAGTTTTTGTTTTCATTATCAGTCTGTCTGTTCACACACAATCAGTATTGACTTTACGCACATGTGTATCTATGTATTGTTATTATTAATATCCGTCTTGTTGCATGTAAAGATATGATCTGGTCTATTATGGCTGATTTTTATTGCAATGAATCCATATTTTGGGCCGAAAACATTACTTCATTGGGGTCATATTTTTCTTATTTTCTATTCATATTGAAATTAACTATTTCTCTAAAACATTTCTGAATTCTGTTCAGTATTTTACCTTTATAGCATGTTTCTACTGGACAAAGCACAAAATAAGCACTGAACTTACACTTTTGACAGTTGACAAGTGCATAAACCAACATGATTACTTTAAAGTTGGGAGACGTACACTTACTGTAAGGCAAAATAAAGAACATAAATATCAATAATCATAGGTCTTATGTATTTTTGCTTACCTCTATTAGTATTAATAGCTGAGTAACTCAGCTATTACCATTTCTATTGGCCAAAGACGATATGTTTGAAAATCCCTTGTGAAAATTAGAAAAATATGATGCGGTTTTGGATCTCATCCAAATTTTTGGATCAGTATCCTAAAGTTGGTCAATGTGCATTACCCTGTTGATATGTACTGATTCATTTAATTGGATTCAGTGCAGTATGAATCAGCCATCAAAGTAATGTGTAATACAACAGTTAACTGTGAGTCTGTCACCATTGTATAGTAAGTAATAAGTAATTTAACTACAATTGATTATACAAGTGGGTCCTCAAAGAACCAGTCATTATCAAGAAAGGCATTGGTGGTGCAGTGGTAATGTTGTAAAGCGCCCACTTATTGCAACAAAACTTTCAGCTTCTGCTGTCATCTATGACTATACCACCTCAAAGACCTTTTCGAAATTAATAATTAAAATCATCCTTAGTTGGAGCAGCTGAATCTCGAGATTGTTTGAACAATATTGAGATGGGCGTGCAATCTTTTGATGACAAGATTCTGCAAGTAACATCTCGAGATGGCGCAGATCAGTACTATGTCCCCAACATTAAAACACTTGTCTCACACCTCTGAGGTTGACAGTTCAAACCTTGGACCATATATGGAAAAGTTGGTAGGTTTTTACTGATGGTCATCAGTGTAAAATACACAACCTTGACGAAAAGTATGTACTGGTTTCCTCTGCCCATAAAACTACCTGTCCTGATATGACCTATACAGTGTTGAAATCAACATTAAAACCCAAATAGATAAATGTAAGAGGCTGTAAAGTATATGACAAGTGTGGAATATAAGAATTTGGCCCTGACCTTACAGTCCTAACTCCAGCTCTTTGCAACATCTGGGATGAACTGAGGACCTGTGCTAATATGACCTTTGATGTTGAAAGGACACAACACTTAAACTTTGACATAATTGTGGTCAGATTGTTTCAGCCATTATAGTGTAAAATATTCGTCTATATGTACACTAAAATATGTAAACAATACGATTTCCAAGAAAAAAATAAGGGAATAACATTAGTATCTTTAAAGTTTGTCAATGTCCTCGAGATGGGTATATATATTTAAACAAGGTGAACTGGGTGATGTGGAAATATAGTATTCTCAGTGATATGGTATTAGTAATTGTTAAATAAAACTGTTATATCACATTTATGTTAATAAAACTGCAATTCTATATCATTTTGTTTTCTGGAGTTTTTAAGTCCCTCCTGTTGGTGAAAAAGGTAAACTTTTATACCTTGTAATGGCTATACATTATTTATATAATTTTTTATGTCATTTCAACCTTTGTTTCAAAGATCGATAAATCAGAGATGGTGTGATGGACTGAGTCGCAAGATGTAATATCTTCTTTTGCTGCTTGCGCTAACTAGAAACAAAAATTTCCATGTGTAATGTCACATCTCGTGTGGCTGTTGCACAAACTTTGAATCCTTAGATAATATACACTCCTGGGTGTTTGTCACAACTTTCTCCAAATATTTAGGGTAAAATCCAAATACAAGAGATGTTCTCCCTCACAAGTTGCTGTCCAACAATATAACATCGGCTTAACTAACTGGTTCACAGGACTTTGAAATGAATTTCACTGTCAGTGATACGGTTCAAGCTTCCATTCCATGCTTCCTACATGCTCTAAAATGTCTTTTAGAATGTTAATCCCAAAATATTGATGTTTTAATAATCGGTTCTAAACTTCTCTTTGCAATTTTCCTTCTTCCTTTAACAACCAAACAAACAATGGCATACCAGTTTACTGTCCCCTGATAATAATAATTACAACTTTACTTTTCAAAAGCGTTGGAGGCTATCATATTTATGATATCGTATTTCATCAACATTTGAAGTCCTCAGTGTCCTAGTGGTTTGCAAGTCTGGTATCTAATCACAGGCTGTCATCCCTATGCGAGTTCCACTCCCACAAGTGGCAATACAGGGTGTCCCAATTTGACCCTGGCTGCTGAACAGAACATAATACCAAGGTCACACCAACCCATGCTGGGGTTATGTGCCAGTCTTTGTACTATGTCCCTCGATGAAAAATAAACACAATGGTTCAACGTTTGGGGCAATTATTGCTACTTCCACCATATGTTAAGAGCATACACCTAAGGTGACCCTAACTTAAAGGTTGTCATTTAACCATTATCATCATCGAGCTAAGGTGACCTTAAAGTGTATCTAAACTATATTAGTACTGTTTTTACTCTTCTTAATATGTACATACATTATATACATCTTGCTATTACAAGAGTGTGGTTAGCTATGTGAAAGCTGCCAAATGTCAAAATGTGCTACAAATGTACCAGCATCCCCACCTTCAGCTGTAGTTCGGTCTCTATCGTGTTTGGTGTGATTAGGTGGGATTTACATTCTCCAGTGGGCAAGAACAGCCAAAGAAGAAGATGGTATTTATATAATTTATTTCTACTAAAAAGATTTTTACTCATCACACATACTTCTGATTCTTTACTATACAATAGTTTATGACAATTTATATATGTATGTACCTCTCAATGATTATACAACTGACCACATACCTCGAATAACCCCAAGGACACTGAAGCCTCCAAATGTACCAAAGCCTAGCAGTTAACGAACTCAGCATAGCAGACCCAATACTGGTACATATACATCACACGAGAAATGGCCAAGGTGTGGAAGAATAAGTGACATTGAGCATGAGACCCACTGAACCCTGTAACTAAGGGTTAGCTGTTCAATCTTGTGGGTCTAATGTAAGAGGTGGGATTTACATTTGAGTAGCACCTGGAATGACACAACTCATTTGAGACTACATTTTTGAAATGTTTGAAACTAATTCCATGATCTCTCACGAGCTTTATAACAATATACATACTAGAAGGGGTGAAAGGGGAACGAGATATATATACCAGGTGGTTCGAGCTCGTTCTCTCAACATACACTGGTCAGATACAAGGTCCCTGTTCAGGAGCTTAAGGAGGTCCTAAACCAGTTGGTCAATATTTGCACTATTATCAAGAAAATCATTCATTTTGAATTTTAAAAGAAAATAATTTTTAAAACTTAACTGTTCTTGTAAACTTCTAAAATGCACAACGTGTGACTCCAGCTGTTTTCAACGATACTCTGGAGAGACATGTTACAATTGACAAAGAAAATGAAAGAGTTTTAGTGCCTTGCAGATAGCTGTTATGGAAGACGTAAGGATAAGTAAGGATGTGTTACTTTCTATGTTACTATATGTTACTTTCATTAACTTCATTGAAGGACTGTAAATCATCATCTGCTACCAACAAACCATACACAACCTAACATGTCAAAATAAAATGCATGCAATAAAATATGAAGCAAAAATTCTCGATTCTCGGAATCTCACATATTTTCCTTTTCCAGAATCCTTGTTGTGTTTGAATTAAATGTGCCAATAATTTTGGTATAGACATTTAGCTTGTTGGAACATCTTTATAGAACATATTTACAGAACTAACTAGAAGATACTATAGAAAATATTATGTGTAAAGATGTATCCTGTGAGAAAATAAATCTGACAAAGAAAACAACCTTATAATAACCTCGACTGTGCTCAAGCAAACACATAACAGTAAACATACACACTTCCAACCTAAACTAAGCCCCACACATATTGTGGCAGATCAAAAACATTAGCTAATCATTTCCCCACCTGAAAATGCCAAAAGACTGTGAGATGCCAACTATGTAATGTCTTGGGTTTGGGGAGAAGGCATTGCACTGGATGCAATATTGCGTGATCTGAAACGTCCACGACCACTAATGTCATTACAGAAAGCCCCTAAACTGTCCTAAATATGATTGGATGAATGGAGGGCACACATAGACGGGTAATTACCGATTCTTCCGATTGGCTGCCTCGCAATGGGCGATAATAGGCCAGAAACGTCAACTCACGATCATCATGCAGGTTGGTGAAATTCAATTACCAGTTTCATAACTACAGTGTGTGTGATATTTTGATGATTATGAAATGAGACGAGATATCATCTCTAGAGTTTGTTAGATGTAGCATCAAAAGAGAATCTAGATGGATAGAATATTCCATTTAAATATGCCCATCGCAATTTGGTTTTTCGGCATTTATACTGTAAGATTTTAACCTTATTCCATAATGTTTTGGTATTTCTTCACATTAAGTAATAACTTTGAATATATCACCTTCAGTTTTAAGTGTAACCTAAAGCAATTGGTTTCAAAAGTGAAGTTTCTTTGTGGGTTATTTTGAGGGTTCATTGAGGACTGATGTATATCAATATCCTACACATGCTGTTTGGGTATCAATTTTAAAAAGTATCTGAACATGATACACCCAAAATATAACACTGGTGGGGAGGTACATGCTATAAGTAGTTATTACTGATATTTCCACTTGTTTGGTGCAATACTGGAGTTCTTATATGGTTATTCTATGTTATCAATACATATTAAAGAGGAGAGATATTATAATCCCCCCATTTTCAATGGGTGATAATATGAGAGTGTGAAAACGGGTGCCCCCTCTTTTACAAGGGTGTCAATGAGATGTAATGATAGGGTATGCACACTGGTAGTATTGTATACAGTTAACCATTTAGCAAGAGGGTATGTGTGTGGCTTTTTATTTGCAATCCAGCAGAACAATGGCTATCTTTTGGATAAATACGTAAGTAGGCACAGGGATGATCTTTTGTCCAATGGAGATTCTATATTCTATAGCCAATTTGGGTGTTGTTCAAGATTGCACCTACTGCACCCTTGGGGTTAGGAAGATAAAATGTGAGATAGATATGATATGAGCTCATGGAATACTATTCATGTATATTGTATATTGCAAAAAAATATTGTTGCACACAAAGCCTATTTGGCATCATGCTGTATTGCTCTAGCTCAGTCATTATAATGGTGATTTCTGAAACTAACACTGAATAGATAAGATCATGAACTTTGTGCCAACTGTAGGAAAAACCTTTTGGACTGGTTACCAGGATATACTGTGCTTAAGATGGTGGAATGAGTGTTTCATTTTCAAACAATAGACTGCCCCAGTTTGCTCCTGTTGTCCAGAATGAATTGTCTAATGGTGTTCATTCTGCCCCCCTCGTGGCCTACTTTATAAAGAAGCTGAAAATGGTATTTGTCAAACCCTTCCCTCCAGATTTTCTTACCTAGTTGGTGTATCTGTGATAATGACCCTTACTATGTCCAAAATCAAAGAACTTGGTCATGAGTTTTATACCTTAGAGTTTCCCTCTCTAAGTGCTACAGATCAGAATCTGATGGAATACCACTTGGCTTGGTATATTATGTAGCAACAGAAGAAAAATATTGAAAAATTTCAAATAGCTTTTTAAATAACAAGCCTGTTCAAATTAGGAGGATATTAATATCCTGGTTCAAAACTCAGTAATATTTATTTATATTCTCAACATTATTCATATTCTGAGAAGTTTCTCAGAAAATGAGCAGTTTCCCTTGGAAAAAGACAACAAATTGATAAACTTCTAAAAATGGTAATAACACTGTTTTGTGAGCATTTTGTCAAACATACAATACCTGTATACCAGACACCAACAATAGAGATATTTATGCTACCTTTTTAAACATATCAGTGAAGCCCAATTTTTTCCATTCCTGTCTTTAATAGTTAATATAAAAGTTCTCTAGATTTTAGATTTTGTAGTATATTTAGAATTATTCTTTAAAAACAGCAAGTTTCTGGGCAAGGTTAGTTCCATTACTTAATTTGATGCCCTGGTCAGTTTGATGTAGCCTTGGAAATTACATAAGCGCATACGCATTGGTGTGATTCAAACCTGCTCATTTAGTGACAAGTGTGACTTGTTTTTTATAATCAATAAACAACTGATAGTGACACTTGTCCTCCCTCCGTAACCACCTTACATAAAAAGTCGTCTGCTACACTTATCTGTACAAAGCTTTTTGTTCTTAATTAATGTGATTAAACTCTTAATGACCACCTAGATTTCAGCTAGCCTTCGTCCCATGACAGAACATAGCAGGATACTCACTCTTTTTTATAGAAAAAGACATAGCTGATGTCTGGTTTTATGAAGGGTATTACATATTGTATTGTATGGTTGAAAAAAGAACCCCAAAATAACTAACCTGCCACATTCATTAGAAGTGTGAGCATTCTTCTTTTGAAGATTCAAATAATACATTATTTCACATTAACTGGGTGTTTCCACACACTCGATTGATTTCTGATTCTACCAATAACTTTAAATTTATGGCGTTTATATTTTCCTTATATTCTCTTCATTTATTGAAAAAAATGTATTCAGTACTATCTCATCTTATCATAAGAATATATAAATTTGTTAAGAATCGAGGAACCAACGATTTTTGTTATGTACCGATATTATATATCTGAGAGATAAAAATACCAAGGTCTGTGATCAATGTCGACAATTGAGTGTTGTTGATCGATTTCATGGAAGTACAGACTGTGCATACCTTCATCTATACATTTGCTAGTTACCTTTGTAGTATACAAATCTATCAACATCATCACTGTGTTGAAAGATAATCTGAACTAGTATATTTTATTTATGTTGGATTTAACATAGCTTTCAACACATTGTATAGGTCATATCACGACGGGTAGTTTTATGGGCAGAGGAAACCAGTACATACAGTTGGTCAAGGTTCTGTACTGTAAACTGCCGACCAATGGTAAGCAACTACCAGCTTGAGTTTGGGCCGGGATTCGAACTCTGATCTCAGAGGTGGGAGGCGAGAGTGTTACACTCTGCCACCGTGGCCCCACTGAACTAGTTTAATACCATAACACCAGGATATGGCTTGATCTCTGATGTTCACATTGATGAAGTTAAGCAGCTTTGGGCTTAGTACTTGGAGGGATGACCAATTGTGGTCTGCACAAGAAAGTTCCCTATCCCAGGATCATTGAGTACCTTGATGGAAGTGTGTTCTTTGCTTTGGTAATAGAGCAGGTACATTGTCGAATGATTCCATACACAAATTAAAGAAGTTGGGTCACAGACCATTAGCATAAAGATCAGCTATAACCACCAGAATGAAAGCTAACCCAATAGTTCACAATGAAAAGAAAACTTTAATGTATAAATAAACAACAGTGACCATTGCTATATAAAGTGAAAATATAGAAAATCAAAGCAATAAAATCAAAATTATTACTTGAAACTTGCCAGATTGTTTTTCTCCATTTTTGTGACAACTTCAGCACCTTCTATGGTCATTAAAACTTGAAAGGTATATAAAAAGTATGACAGATGAGGGGAGTGTTTAGGGCCTGTTTAAGATTGAAAGGTTGTAAGATCAGAAAAAGGTGTGTGTTTTGAAGTGTGTTGCAGCATTAAACGTTTGGCCAAGAGATACTTCACACAGAACTAATAATGAAAGCTGTCCCCTTTCTCTTTTTGAAATACAGAAGCAGAAATATTCATAGATACAGGGGTAACTCAACAGGGGGCAGACTAAGTGGTTTTAAAGACACCTCTGCATGTTTGATTAAAAACACTAGTGCTGCCCTTGTCAAAGAAAACAAAAAATAGAGTGAACAGGGTTCAGTGATGTAAAAAGGTGACAGATATAGTGGGGTGCAAGGGAGGGCAGAGGGGGGGGGGGGGGGGGGCTCGTAGGTTAGGGCTGGTGAGTAGTTTTCTTGTCTTTTTATAGTACATGGGGTTCATAATGTACATGTGTATATCACCCTCCCAGGTCCCCCCCTGGGGTGGGTGTTTTCTAAAGTGTAACTACCATGAAAAGATGTACCATTGTTCAAGTGCTAAGCTCATCCTCAATGGAGCACACTAAAGCTGAATGGAGCACACTAAAACTCAGCAGGGTTACACAAATTTTAGCTGCAAGCTCATTATCACTTCTATTCACTCTCATGTTGAAGTAGCCTATGATTAAAATCCCTCTTTAGCTTTTAACAAGTTTCAATTAAACGCATGGTCATATATTTTACTTCAGAAGGGTCTATAAACCTTTGTGAGTATAGCTTTTGTTATTTTATAAGGTTTTAAAAATCATTAATCAAGTACTATAACTGTTCAAAGTAATCCAGCACACATTACCTATATTAAGAATATATTTTCAATATTCAAAATTTGGAATTAAAGTACATGTATTTAATATTGATATCTGTTATAACAAAGAAAGTTAAGGCTGGACTTAAATATCACATTCTCAAGGTGTGAGAATACAAAGTTCTCACACATATACATGATTATACCCTAAAAAGGCCCTTTTCATGACATTACAACATGTATTTATTTCTGCTGTAATGAGACCACTTTGGTAACGGAATCTATATGTCATATATTCATTAAGAGGTATGCTATATACCGCTGATGAATAGCTGGTCCAATTACTTTAGAAATATATTGTCATTGAATAACCCCTGCTTCAATATACTAAAAAAAACCAAGCAGAATGACCTTTATCCTGCCTTACAATCCACCTTCCATATTATGGTGCATTTACAATTCTCCGGAGAAGATCTCTGATCTTAAATTGTCACCGATTGAAAGTAACACCGACCATCATGAATGTTTCATGAAACCATAATGCAATTTCATAATTTTATGATGTACTGCATCAAGCCAAAAGGTAACTAGAAAAAGCAATCATAGACCTCCTTCCTGTGCATTTTCGGAAATTTTGGATTTTATGATATTCAAAAAATGATCCAGATCTTTCCCAAAATTATAATCACACCGTTGTTTGTTCAGGCACTACGTACCCATGTGAACAAATTTTATGACAATCCACTCTTTACTTTTGGAATAATGTCAACCAGAAAGCCAAAGTCATTGAAAATGCAATGAAAATTGGATATTTAAAAATTCCAGAATTTTTGTATCCAGAAATGAATTCGGAAACTTTTTTTAATTAAGGGCTAGATTTCTTGAGGAATGCTTTCCACAACCTCTCTAGTGTTGCATCAAATATGTACATTGAACGCAGTAGACCAAATGATTGACAGTCGTCTTTCTGAGGTACCACACATACTTTATATATGTCAATCAAGTACAGAACCCTTTTTCTATTCAACAATATTTGACCATTTGCAGTATTTAGCAATATCTCTTCTGTGATTTTGTGTTGGTTATATTTTACTTTACATCAGTGATATTTTCACTTATTTCAGGTAACACCATAGCTATCTACATTTCAAATCCATAATGCTGTCTTCTGTTAGCGATGAGACAATCCTCCTATGTTCACAACAACAGTATGTGCATGGTAGTGCAGTGGTAACAAACTCGCCTCCCACGTCTTATGTATGTGGTTCAAACCCGGACCCTATGTGGGAAAGTTGGTAGTTACTTACTGATGGTCGGCAGTTTATAGTACAGAATCTTGACCAACAGTATGTACTGGTTTCCTCTGCCCACAAAAATATCCATCATGACCAACCGAGTGTTGACAGCGATGTTAAAACCCAACTAAATAAGTAAGTCATCAAAGCAGTTTGACCTTCCCTGAACCAAAAAAAAAAGACTTAAGATGTTGTTCCAACATAGTTTTAAATTATTAAAATATCCAGGGTATCTTTTGTTAACAATTCAATCTCGCCTCCCACCTCTGAGGCCGGGGTTCGATCCCCGTGACGGCCTTAAGTGGGAAAGCTGGTAGTTGCTTGCCGTTGGTCGGCAGTTTACAGTACACAACCCTAGCGAACTCTATGTACTGGTTTCCTCTGCCCTTCCAACTACCCATCGTGATATGACCTATACAGTGTTGAAAGCGACGTAAAACCCCAAATAAATAAATTAACAATTCAAAAGCAAGCTCGTGAGATGAGTTTATGACACCACTGAAGAATTTAAAGAAAGATTTACAGTACACTACAGCATGTTACCAGATAAGTATGAATGGTGTAGTAAGACTCGTTATATTTTGTGTTGAAGTTTTATAATAAAAAATCTACATATTTATAAGAAAGAAAATATTTCCTTTCCTTTTGTTAAATTATAGCTTGAATTATCTAATTAGTCCTTTATGGATGTTACGCCAGACATTCCTTCTTGGAATAGTTGACTTGTTTACATGTTTGTAATATTTCTGGCATGCCAAAAAATGAGCAGTAGTGGTAAGCTTTGGATTCATAATCTTTAACTGCCCTTCCAGCTTATTATCTAAAAACTACGGAAGCCAAGCAACCAATCAGTGACTAGCATTGCACTATAAAAAAACTATTATAATTTTTATTAGTAATATCACGTTTGTAATGTGTGTACAGCGAGTAAGTGGTAGGTATGAGTTAAAAGCAATGTCAGAGCTGGTTTGTAGCATTAAGATGTGACTCAGTAAATGGTAAATAACAGTTTCAAGCAAGGTCACAGCAAGTTAGAACTTTGAGATATGACTTAGTAAGTGGTAAATAACAGTTACAAGCAAGGTCACAGCAAGTCAGTAACTTTCAGATATGACTTAGTAAGTGGTAAATAACAGTTACAAGCAAGGTCACGGTAAGTTAGTAACTTTGAGATATGACTTAGTAAGTGGTAAATAAGAGTTAGAAGTCAGGTGACATCAAGTTAGTATCTTTAGAATATGACTGACCCAGATGTACACAAGTCAGAAAAAGAAAAAGATGGCAGCCCAGAAAAGCAGTATAAAACCAATGAGATGCCAGTAAATTATAAATCAGTATAAAACCGATGAGATACCAATGAATTATAAATATAAATATTCATTTATTTTTGCTTAAATATAAAAACTTTTTTTTAAATTTCTTAGTCACATTTTACTGCACTTATCAAAATAATTGTCAATGTTTGTCTCACAGCCAAATATAGAGTTTATAATTTTTTTTCAGGGTAAACATGGGCACGTGATGGGATGGAATTAGAATTTATATTGGAATCTCTGTTAGTTTTACGGTTAGTTTTACTTAAAAGTGATTTAATATGTAATCAAATTTAAATCTATTTGAGTTTAATATATGACGCATCATAGTTTATTTTAGGTGTTTGGGGTTGTGCCTTTAACTCCATTTTGACCTCAGAGGTCACTTTCACACCTTATAATACCACATGTTACCAAATTTCAAAATTGTACTATTTGACTTTGGCCCCTAGTGGCCCCCTCCTGGGCTTTTTGGGCTGCCAGGAGGGGGCACTGGTGGCAATTATTGCCTTGGGCATACCTTTTTCAGTTTTGGTATACTTCATTTATTAATATTGGTGTGACCTCATGATTGCACTTAGACATTGTCAGCATATAAAAATGTCAAGCACTTTATGGTGCATTATTGTATTAGATTTATTTCTTAAATTCCACCTTCCAGTATTGGTGGTTGCATTCATGCATTCTGCTTAAAAGAATTTTAAATGACCTTGAACTTATACTCTATCATTGCATAATGTAAAGTACTTTTAAAGTTTCAAGAGTAAAAAGATTTTTTAAATTAAAAAAGTTTAATCCCATTTTTGGCTTTTATTGGGTCGGGGTCCCTCGGGGAATGAAATCTATTTGAGTTTAATATATGATGCATCATAGTTGTTTTTTAAATTGACCTCAAATTGTTCACTGGATCACAACAGAAAAATTCAGAAGTATGTGGAAAAGTGCTAAGAAAAAAAAATAAAAATATACAGATTTCAGTGTCAAGGGGAGATATACCAGAAGGTGAATTGTGTGTCTGATATCAGGTGTGAAATGATTCACGACAACGAGTATATTTATTGTTCTAAAAGACATTTGAGGCCAAAGAAATATTCGCATATTACTTTGATTGTTTATACATGTTATAGTTTAATTGTGAGTAATCAACAGCTGTTTATATGTGAGCTGTGACAAGTCATTGAGTCATTGTTAAAAGAGCAAAGAGTAACCTACTATTTGGACTAGAAAATTAGAATAAATCGACTATTCCTTCCTTGTTAAGTATCCACAAATTTCCAGAAGAATGTTTACCTAAAATGAGCCGATGTTTATAACTTTAAAGAGTAATACCACGTCTTAAAGAGTAAAATAGTGGTGAGAAAAGGTATTTCTTGCATGTATTTTGAATACATATATAAAACCATATCTTCTGCACTTTAAATGGGGGGTATCTAGTTGTGCTGACAGCTCTATAAAGCTTCATAACTTTAACAAAAATAATTTAATGAGCCTCAAGAATTTGTGAAGACCCCATAAAAGTATTAAACAATTAACTCTGATTTGCCTTAGAGCTGGTGCAGTTGAGTACGCGAGGAAACCACTTGTCAAGTTGTATTAATATCTGGTACTGACTGGTCACATCACATCACTGACACTTTGCTAGTCTGTCACAAGGCTCAGAACACTGTGACTTTTTTTATTATATTTATTACTTTATTGCACTGAGATTGCAATTATGCTGAACTCTTGTCTGCTTGTTATAAATATTCAAATGTATGGTGAACACTGAACAATATCTGATATATATATATATATATGTATAGATTGGTACATGTCACTTTACTAGTCTCTAACAAGGCTCAGAATAATAAGTAAATTGCCACATCACTGGCACTTCACTAGTCCGACACAGGGGCTCAAGAGTTTAAGTTATTTACAATTTTACAAATGTCATAAATGTATGATCAGTTCATATATTATTGCCATGAAGTATCAAAGACTGAATAAACACAAATTTAGAATACTGGATAAATTAATAAGGTTTCCAAGTTCATTACAAAACAAAACCATTTGATACCCTATTACTAAGGCTTGAAACCAAGACCATTTCATGCCCAAAATATCCACCAAAATGCGTGGTTACCCTTCAATAAAGAAATTAACCCATTGTATCAACTCTTACTGTGATGCCACTATGACATTACTCATATCTGACGTCACTGAACTTTATTTTCATATGAAGGGTGAATTGTAATTTGGTTTATGTAAAAAGAGTAGCTTCTCCTTTAAATAAAACCAGTACATTGAGTTTTTTGCAGAATGACATAATTATAATATATTGAATTAAAACATTAAATGTGTCAACAAGCTTGACTTTCTGCAATGGAAAAGTAAGTAGTTGCTTCCTGAAGCTCAGTGGTTTATTGCTGACCATCTGGTTTGCACCATTTTCCTCCACCTTTGAAAATGCCCATTTCAATATGATTGTTCAAATGAAAAAAACTGCAAACTCCACATGCACTTTCCAGAAGACAAGTTTTTTTCCTCTCAATAAAATATAATTTTCATGCTTGTATATTTTGCATTACAAATTGTTATGGCAGTATATTGGGATCACATTACAGACTAAACAGGGAACTATCAGTGTGTGTTGGGCTGTACATGTGTCTGTCACTGTACACAGGTATTAATAACACAGGCCTCCCAGTGAGTTAACTGACAGCAGCTGACAGCTACCCACCACAAGGGTTCAACGAAGACCAACCAGCAAAAACTAGCCTTTCCTTGGCTTTGAGAGTGTTGACTTAGAAATTCAGGTTTTAAGAATTCTCTCGCCAGCTTTGAAAAAGGTGACAAAATACTTCCAGGTTGGAGAACTGTAGCCTTTCATATCCACAGTGCTGAGTTATTCATAGGTATATACTAAATTTGTACAGACCAAGCTGGGCTTCTATTCTATTATTAAAATCTGGGGTTAATAGGAAAATGGATCATATGAAAACTTCCGAAATGACAACATATATGTAAATATATATCGCAAATGAAGATGACCATATTGTCAAGGTTTGCCATACAGATATTAGGTATCCCAGATATTAGATCACTTGTTTTGAACTGATCCATACCCACAATGAAAGACAAATTTTAATTCAGCAGTCAGATGAGTATGATATGAATCTATGGCAGACAAAATATTTTGATATTCATTTTCCTTTTGATAGGGGAAACTTGATGTTAAAATATTGTGTACCATGACAGATCATGTGTCTGATAAGTTCAATAACTGGTACCTCATTTAAACAACTCAATTATTTACTTTATATATCTAGACTTTCCAAACAACATTTAAGCAGACTATAGGTTCGAATTGATTGATTGATTGATTGTCGTTTCAGATAAAGGGTTTTTTTTTTAATTTTTTTTTATTATTTTTTTTTTTGCAAAACAATAAACATTCTAAAAAATGCCCATCTTTAGAGGCTTATAAAGGCTACTAAACCTTCCTGGATTTAACGTGTGACAAGTACTTGACAACCCCGTCACTAGGAAAGACATCACACCAGTAACATCCCTGTACCCGTAGTAATGCAACCCATTACCCCCTACCATTTATTGCTCAGTTGTCACTCCATGAATCCGCCCTACCTAGTCTGTCCTAAAACTCGTGCTAAAAAAGGAAGTATCCCCAAATATTGTCCACTGGAGATACCACCACCCCCACCCCCTCCTCAAATACAGATACTGAGGATTCCCGATAATGGGTATGAAGTCATTACACATGCCTGGAAATTAACAGGGTGAATTAATTGTTGGATATAACAGGTTAAATTGCATTAAATAGGTTACCACTTCCTTACAATCTTTGCAAATATTTTCACTGCCAAATTAAGAGCTAGTTGGTACTGAATTGTGAAATATTTGGAGATCCAAGTTTCACAGCCATGGTCATACCAGCAAGCCTGGTGTCCTTACCGAGTCTTGCTTGTTGTCATCAGCTGGTTTCAAGTCCATGGTAACAGATGAGAGTGTCCGGGCAAATTAAATACCAAATGTTTGAACCACTATTCAACAGAGACCTTACTGGATTGGAGAGGATGTTTTGAAAGAACATATAACTTGTACCATAATTTCTTTTTCTATTTTTGAAATACTGAATAATCATCCTTCATTTGCCAAATCATCAAAGTTTGCATTTTCTGCCTATTTCTACGTTTGATGAAGTCAAATCAGAACACACTCTGGTTGCAGCCCAAATGTTCAAATTTATCTGATTTGAACCTAAAACCACAGAGAGGAGAGTAAAGTGATTAAATGCCGAGTTTGTTATCCAGTCAGCCACTGAGGCCTTTGGTTAACTGAAAAAACAATATGTGATGATGTAAGTTTGAGTATAGATAATTAATTTAATTATATCCAAGTTATGTTGCCTTGAATATATATAAAAATTAACAACAATGTCTATCATAACAGTTACTGAATTTGGTCCGAATCACCTCTGTGTCACACAATGTAAATAATGTGACAGGAAAATATGATAAGAAGCAGATTTAATTGACGGGAGTTTTGTGGTTTGTTTGCACAATGTAGCAACTCAGACTTGATAGAACTGATAAACCCACCCTTATCATAGATCAATCTCTGGTATTATCGCCATATTATGACATGCACCCCGGGGTATACCCCGGGCGTTAGCCCGAAAAGTAAACATTCCAACTTTTAGAGACTTCCTGTAAGTGTTTAACCTACTTGATTATGCTAAGCAGATTTGATACAAATCACTGGTATTTTGTCTACTTGCCTCTTTTGACAAACCGTCTCATAGATTAAGTTAGGCTCACCATCATAAACCTACCATTGATTTATCAAAAACAAAAATAATCGGTGAAAAGTTTAACTTAATTAACTTATTATTATTCATTGTGATAATTAAATTTTAAAGTAGCAAAGTAAATAAATGTAAGAAATAATAAAACTATGTGATTGTTGAGTAGGTATCCAAAAAAAACAGAGTCAAAGTGTGATCTGCATCACACTTATGTACTTTTTAATTCTTCTGTTACTCAATCTGCATTATTTTTGCTTGATTCAGGTGTTTCTTTCCAAAATATCTTGTAGTCTCATTATTTACGCTTATGTTCTTTATATCACCCTCAGTGCCATCCCAGGGAGTCACTAATCACCATTTCTGGAGCCTGTCAGAACACCCTGCCTTTAATAGATAAATCTGGGGATTATACTCTAAGCTCTCCTTACACTTTCTCACATTATACCAATCATGGATCTAATTGCAACTCTGTGTAGAAAGGAAGTCACCAATAAGCTGCTCATATGAATGAAAATATTTATCCAGTCTCAATGAGAAACAGTATAATGTATCAGGTGGGGCGATAATTAGAGAAGCTAAAAGGTGTATTGCTCTGGGGTCCGGAAAAGGCCTTTTGTAGTGATCCAATCAAATTAATCAGCGATCATGTGGCACTTGACACCCGCTTGAATAGCACAACCAGTGACCACACCTGAGCATGAGATGAGTCTATTCATACAACCGGGGGTGTAAGCTTTATTACTCAGCTTACCATTGTGATAGTTTTTGCAGCTTTTTGCACCGCCTATAGATGTAGTTGATTAATTACACATTTATCTAGTCATGTAAAGGAATCTCGAAGATTATAAAATAAGATTACAATTTTCTAAAGCATTGTTTGAGATCTGATTATGTCTTGTACATGTTGTATCTTTAACAAATATTTGCTTCGAAAGAAGCATAATAATTACTTTGACCTTTGCCAATTGGTGATAAAATTATGCTCTTTTGGGTTACTCAATTGTACTCGGTTAAATTTATTCATTGAAAATATAACATCAGTGGAGTCAGTTATGTAATGTATTTAAAGTCATTTACATGCAATGCTACCATATACAGGGGGGGGACAGCGATTCGCGGCGGACAGCGATTCGCCAGTTTCTATTGTACCTCGTTTAAAACTAATATCTGTGTTGTTACTGAAGGAGCCTTATAGCATAGAAAAGTGTGCAACATGTCTTGATACTTTTCTAAGATTTTAGAACTGACAGCATGCAGGATTATAAAGATGAATAAAAAAGTTTATATGTCAGTGAAAATATGCCTAACAAACTGCATCTGACTGATGCAAAGAGCTGTATGTTCTCTAAACTCTGTCTGGGGTCAATATAAATACTATTTATAACTTCATTAAGTGCTAGAATACACTGAGAAGAATTGATCTTTAGCTTTAACTATTGTTTGCAAAGTGTTTAACAGTCTTTGTAACTTTTTGGGAATAGTATAAAATAATTGGTGAAATGCTGTCCACTTTCCAACAGCTCCAATCTTATTACCATGGGACAAGTTCTATGGTTGTATTTGTACTTATCACAAAATATATTTTATGATGCTACTATCATTTTACAGTTTGAGGAACCTCTTTTCATTCTGATAACTTTTATAAAACTACACTGCATATTTGTTCTCAAGAAACTTCATTTTGCTGTTTTTATGGGCCAATCGCTGTCCCCCCCTGTACATATATTCATATGAAACAGAAATTATTTACATCTACCATATGTTGGATCAGGATGTGTGTTATTTTATAAATGAGTTTCATTTTGTTGCCATTGCAAAATTTATTTAGTTCAACTAAAGTATAATAAATGTTATTCGTTACTTGATATATACTGTAATATAAAGAAGTTTAAATTGGACTTCTACGTCAACGTCATGTCGGATTAGGTTTTGTAAATTTATAGAATAAATATTAGGATGGGATTAGGTTTATTATTACTAGGTACTCTATTAGGTTTATATTCCACATTCCATATTTGTGATTATTGAAACAGGAACAGTATCTGAGAACAAAAAAAAAAGCGACCAAAAAAAACATCGTCTGCAAGTAGTGCTGAAAAAAAACCACAATACACATCACAGATCCGTCCATAGTCCAGTTGTTCGGAGTTTGAAGTCTATGATCTTGTCCTGGATACATTTTTTTGTAATTCCACAAGTATTTGTTATTTATACAATTGCATAGACAGGTTCTAGAAGTGTTCATGTTTGGGTGACAAGTTCAGGCTTTCGTAGAAATGGTTGTGTACCCTTCTCAAGTCATTAATATCTCACTTATCCACGCAAACATCTCTATATCTCCTAAAAATAGATCCAGTTCACCACAGATTCATCTTCCACCCCCTAGTTACCTATCCCCTCTAATCCTACTGACAGTCAGAGCCCTCAACCGGGATCATCCGAGTTCTAAGCTGGATTGAAGGAGGGTATTAGGAGGGGTATTAAAAGGGGTGGAGAAGGGATTAGCTTCCCCTGAGAAACCAAAACCTGGCCCCACTTCAGATTAGATGACCCCAGTCACGTGATCTGACAGGATATTTTTACTTTTAACCAAAGTTTTCATACAGTCTGAAACATTTCCTGGGAGTTTTGACAACTCTCTATGTTTCACTTGACAGTTACTTTCCGTGGTGATTTGTTTTGGTGGAAATGGTATTAATAAGGAAGTTAAAACAAGATAATGCGCAAATGTTAATAATAAATTACATAGACATAAATATATTGTAAATTAAATTAATGAGGGCTAAAAAGTGCTGACTTTGTTTTCTAGAATAGGACCAATTTGTTTTTAGATCTCTGACAAAAGATTCTCTGGATATTTTAAACTGCTGTAAAGAATGATTGCACAAATCCTTAATGTGATTTGATGTTGTTGTTAATTTTGGTAGAGCAACATTTGACTTGCCCTATACCCATGTTCTATGGGGGGCCTTTAGTGGAGATTTCTTGTACAACCGTCATAATTTTGAGTTGAGCAGGAGGTATATGGACAGGGACTCATATGGACAGTCACTAACAATGATTGCAAAATTGCAGAGATATCAAATGTGTTTGATATTTTGGCTGCTCAGCAGGTGACCCACTGGATCACTTTGACAGTCCGTCACTTCAAAAGTTAAGCTATGAAAGTATCGTCATATATTAATAGGGCCTGTCGTATAGCCCCTTATTGCAAGTCTTTTGGTCCAGGAGGCTGATCGCCAAAAATTTTGAAAGATCATGGGTGTACATATGGCAGAATATCATCATTTTTCGTTTTGTGAGAGATCATTATTTTTATGATACTGCTGTTTATAATAATATGCTGTTTTTATGTCTATCAGTGCTTGTGCATTATTTGAATTTACCTAACCAGTTTTCATGTGGTGGCTGAAGTTAAGCCGCACTGGACTTGGTCAGTACTTGCATGGGTGACCATCTGGGTTCCAGGCCAGATATGGGAATATACATGGTGACTTGGATGAACACTTAAATGGTGGTCCCGTAGCAATATAAATAGAACAAGGTACTAGGTGTGATTTTGAATCAATCAATCTTTCAGTGCATAAATACGGCAAATACTGGTAATTGCATTCGCCATTGTTATTTATTTCTTAAATCTGGGGCACTGATTTTAGGAAGAAATTACATTACGGCCACTAAAACATGACTTTAAATGTTTAAAGTACATTATAAACTATATTAATATTGAACGTCTTTTTATTTAAAAACAAACAATGCCTTGCTTACACATACAAGAGCAAATAAGCTATTTGTGTTCAGTACCAATTTATGATACCAGCAATCTTCAAAATTTTTCCACAGATGTTCCACCAATTGTGACAGATAGTCTGTCAGAATTGTAAATGATCTAGCAACCAATTGACTTTTAAAGAGAGGACAACAATTAACAATTCTACTTCTGGGTATTTAGCAGTGGTTTTGTTTTTCTGGCAATGATCCACTTGACAAGAGATGAAAGCTACAGAAACAAATACCCTCATGTTTACAGAGCATGGCTGTTCCTAAAAAAAGATTGTGTTCAGGTCACTAGTGAACCATTAAGGCCACCTCAACTACACAGCCTGACTTAAAGTAGATACACTTTCAACATCAAGACATTTTATTATTATTTGAATGGTGTTCAATGCATTATAAGATTTAAATATGAACACATCATTTTCACAAATGCCTTTGTAACTTCTGAAAGGATAAAGGCCTTATCATTTGGGCTAAATCTAAGTAAGAGAAACATTCTTTATTCATCCATGATTTCGAGTGACACTAGATTTTTTTTCTATTTTTTGTTTGTTGTGTAAACCTAGTTAATCTAATGTAACTGATACTGTAAATAATTGAGAGCGTATCCAAGATGGCCCAGTGAACTAAGATGGTTTCCAGGAGGTTAGAGCTTTTGTGCGATAAAAGGCCAGAACAACTGGGAACCAACCCAACACAAAAGGTCAACCGACCGCTTAATCTAAACAATGAATATTTGATGGCTTTTTTGTTGAATGAAATATTTCAGTGATGTTGTTGCTAGAATAGGATTAAGTGAGACAGCAACATGAAAGACTCTGTGCTTTTAAATCTAATAAGGATCTTTGTTTTACCAGCTTGTGGTCTTAAATGTATTTAGTTAAGTTGATCATATTTGGAAAATTGTAACATAGCTCTGATAACAGATATATGCTTGAATATAGTTTAACTTACCCAAGAAGTCATGTTACAAAAAAAATAAAATAAAATAAACTTTTACGATTCTTCTGATAAAATATGCTGAAATAATATTTGCAAGTTGTTGTTTATCTTCGAATTTCAAATAATTAACATCTAAAATAAAAAAGTAAACACTACAATACATAATTTTACACATTGATTTTGTCAGTCATTATCAAACAAACTTCAAAGCCAAATATAATTCAAGGTTTTAAGTAATCATGCAATGTCTTTACAAACACTTAATTAATTTTCACGCATATATTTAACCTCTTTATCACTTCAATACTGTATAAAACATCTTTGAAGAATAAACTGTTGACGTGGATTTGTAAATTGCAACCGTTTTGAACAAAAGACGCACCCTAATTCAAATAGTTACACAAAAGAATACCGCAAAAAATTAACCCGAAACTAGCTTGATTATAAACTAAAGTATTCTCAGTTTACCATTCACCCAACAAGAACAGAGAAAATGACCCCAACATTTAATATGAGCTCAATTAATAGAGTCACTTCTTTGGTTGGAAATTTTGATGAATAACTAAGGAGTGTTGAAGGGATGGATACCATTGTTCAAAAGCACAGCGGGGCGAATGTAGGTAATACTTTGCCGTGACCGCCCCCGAAAAAGTCTATTGTTTTCCGCCCTGTTCAAACGCCCCGCAAGATATCCTATTCACCCCATAGTCAATTCGTGAGAGACGGTCTTCGCACGTAAAGAAACAACAATCGTTGATCCTTTCAGTGAATTGGCAGGAGGGATATTTCATGATTACAAAGGAATATCTATCAGCTTTTCCCTTATTTAATGGTTTTAACAGCAGGGTATTAATATAGACGGAGTTTTGATCTGTATAAATACTTAATGCTATTTTCAAATCAAAGGGCTGAAAGGGGACTTGACCATTGAATATGGTTCCTGGCGCGGAAACTGATACATTTGTGAGCAAAGTGGACTGGCTTAGAACAAAAGCTTGTTTACTCAATATGTACTTCTCCCTGTATATTTGTTTAGATTTTCTATTAATTTAGGTATATAGCTAAGTGTATTGGTGAAGTAATATTGTCCATTTATTGGGCTAATGATATGGATTCTTTAATAATTCTGAAATCATCAGACAATGGGACTTTTATGCTGTAATAGGGTATGTTATAAAAGAAGCCAACCATCTTTAGCGATAATAGAGCAACACCAAACAACGTCATGGGGGAAAATGCAAATAAAAATTTATAGAAAAAAATTATGGTCACCTTAATCCACCGAGTTATATGCTATTTGCATTATAGAAGATCTAGAGTCCAAGCAACCTTCCCGACAAGGGGAATATTATATAAATTTATTTCTTTTATTGATAGGGGGCTTACTGAAGGGGAGGCTTTAGTCCTATCCAGGGAGGCTTTGGTCAGGGAGGGGGGAGGGCTTATGTCCTACCCAGGTAGACCGGGGGACCTTATTTTTCAGGGGGGCTAATGTCCTACACTGCTTCTTTACTATGTACTACCAAAATATGAGGGTCTCTTTTCAGAGCCATAAGGACAAGGTAAACCAACCAAAAATATAATACATACCGATATGACCATAAGAAAAGATGTGACTTGGCCATTACAGTTTTGGTTTTTACCTCTGCAGTTTCAAAGTTCCACCGATGTCAGTGATTCTTTCTTTCATAAAACTATGATAAAACTACTATTAATCCCTCTTTCCATTGTGACAAAATTTGAAAAATTTGGAGAATGCGATAATGAGTTTTGCAGACTTTTCCCCTGTCCCTTCTGTGCAAGAACTGAATGAGTGATGGCAGACCAAAAACCAAATTCATTAAAGGTCTCACCTCTTGTTAAGTGAATCTCAGATGATTTTTGACTCACATTCAACAGATTCTTTTGATGAAAATAGTATTTTGTCCAGCAGCATTTTTTCTTCACATTGACAATAAATCATATGAATTAAAACCAAATGTAAAATATAAACTTATTGTGCAGAACTTAAGTCAATGCCAAATGAGAAAAAATATCTTCAGTCTGTAATAAATCAAGGTTTGATTTCAGAAATAAAAAAAACACCTTGATATGATGCTAAAGCAACCCAGACAAGTGTGAACAGAGCATAAAAAAATATTGTGACTTCAAACGATATTGGACATCATTGTTAGAAACATAATCACATAATTCCTTTCATTGAAATTATGCATGACTATTGTGTATTACACATATGACATAACTGGGTTGAGAAGAGCTCTTAATGAATGCGAGTTAAAGCACAGATTGGTTGGCAGATGATTAGATCATAATACTAAGACAACAAAGAAATAAAACCATTATATAAATATACAAAATACAGATGAAGTATGAACAGTGATTGTTTTGAGGGATCTTTTGAAGTCTCTTGGCCATTTAAGTATCAGGTATCAAGAGATTTAGGAATATGCCTCTGATGTGTATGGTAGAACAAAGTAAAAGAGTATTGATTTATAATATATTATTTATAATACATTAGTATATATCCCTTTCCTGTTAATCTGGCTTATTGTATACTACTTATTGTATAGTCAATAATGATAATATTGAAAACAGTATTTTAAAAAGTAACAACGTAAAATAAAAACAGCTTTGTTGGAGCAATAACATAAAAGAACCGCAAGTTTAAAGCAAGTTATAATATCCAATACTGTTTCATTGAATTGTGTAACACATAGTAAAAACAGAAAGAAATTCTCAAACCTTCTTTATTCTGATAAAAATAGCAAACAAATAATATCAAAATGTAATCAAGGTAATTTGATCAAAGTATTTCTGCCTTTTATATACATGTATGAAGAAATTACTATTGTTGCCAGAATTTTTTTTATTTGTAAACCAATCCCTAAATACACAAAATAGATGGGTTGAAGATAAATCCCCCCTCTAAAAATTAACACATCCATCTATATTACACATAAGCCCTTTTCCTTCCCATATTTTTTGAGATAATGAAAACAGATATAAAAAAACAACAGCTCCCAGAGTTTTATTTTGGTTGAATAGGTTAGCCAGCTAAAATGTGATTCAAACCAGCCAGAATGGTTTCAATAAAATAATGTCAGATTTTCTGGCATCAACACTGAACGGCAGAAAGGTAAACAAAGACCTGTTGTCATTGCACGTGTGATTACACATGGTATTTGTGAAGAGCCAGTGGAGTTGTTGTGACAGTACACAGAAGAGCAACTCATCAAATATAGAAAGGCTAGGTGAAGATAACAGTGACCTAGTCTGGATTGGCTCTACGGTGTGAGAGTGCACAGGACAGCAACTCCTCAAATCTAGAAAGGCTAAGTGAAGGGAACAGTAACCCAGTCTGGGTCGGATTTAAGACATAATAGAGCACAGAATAGCAACTCAAATATAGAATGGGTAGAGGACGGGAACAGTACACTAGTCTGGGTTGGCTCAGAGCCACTCAAATTAAGAATGGGTAGGGAATGGGTAACCCAATATAGAGTGAGTAGGAAATGTTAGCATTAAACTAGTCTGGTTGGCTCTAAGGTGTAACAGTGCACAGAAAAATATCAAAGTTGGGGTTTTATGCCCCATTCAACAGCCTGAACAGTGCACAGTAGAACAATTCATTAAACATAGAATGGGTAAGGGAAGAGAACAGTAATTTAGTCTGGGTTGGCTTAGAGCAACTCAAATATAGAATGGGTAGGTGGATAGTAAATCAGTCTGGGTTGGCTGTAAAGTCTAACATTGCACAGAAAAGGGTCAAGCTGGGGTTTTACTCACCTTTCAACAGCCTGAACAGTGCACAGAAGAACAATTCATTGGATATAGAAAGGCTAGATGAAGGAAACGAAATCCTAGCCTGGCTTGGCTCCGCATGTGGCAGGGTGGAGATTCACTGAAGAACTTAAGAAGTTTAATGCCTGACTTGGGTCTAAGATCTCAAATCTGACGTTTTTCCTCCTCAAACTCCAGTTTGTTTTCTTAAAATCTGATACACTAGTATGACTCATGCAAACAGATCATCCGTTTCCTCAGTCTGTCCTAGAAAGGTCATTGGCAGGCTTGGCTTTGCCTCGACTGCAATAGTGGATTGGAATAGGCTCCCACTTAATGTAAGATCAAAACAGACCATTTCAGGCTTTAGAAACCAACTCAATATTCACCTCCTTAGACTAGCATACCCACCACCATAGTCATATCCTCTCCTGGTAGGCATTTATCTGGTTAGAAATTTGCTCAGAGAGATATTTCGCAAGTGATATTTTGCCAATTTTTTTCACTGGAATTAGGTCTCAAACCAGGCTAAGTAGATGATCATGGGTGATCAATGCTTCTCCCAAAACTTTGATGTAAAGATAATAGATTGACAGATACTGATACTAAAAGAACTGGAATTCATGTGCAGGAAGCTATATGGGAGGTAACTACTTGGGAGATATACATATTTCTGTATTGTGGGAACAGTGTCTTTGTGGTGAGCCAATTGAGTATATAATCACCCTGGTCTCTTTACTGTTGCCGTTGGCTTCCAAACCAGTTCATAAAAACATGTTGGAAATACTGCTGACCTTGACCCAGTATGATCTTTGCTGTTGAAACTGATGTAAAAACCAATTTTCACTTTTAACCTTCCATTTATGTATTCTGTTTTCTATCTATTGGCGTTAAAATAAGACATATAGTTCTAACAATATAAAAAATAAGGTCCAATAAGAGTTGACAATCAAAGGGTACCAAGTATTCACCAATGATGGTAAAGCATTTGGCAACTCTCGATTCAAAAGTTTGTTCTCAGACATTTGCTACACTTTTGTACCTGTCAACTTCCAACGTCAAAGTAGGACAAGTCCTCAGTGAATGCCACATGTAACATCAGCCGAATTCATTTCAAGAGGCAAATGACTAAATGACACACTGGTTAACTGATTGACCATTGTGGGTCAATATGAAAGCAGTGGTTGGAGGTGGCACAGTTTTTGCACACCTCTGAGATCAGATTTGAATCCTGGCCTGACGTCATGTGGGAATGTTGGTAGTTGCTTGCCACTGATCAGCAGTTTACAGAGCAGAACCTTGACTAACTGTATGTACTGGTTTCCTTGACTTGGTCCTGGGATATCTGTTAATGGCTGTATGGTTTGGTGCATGATCAGAGCAGCCCCAGTTGCTTAATGGTTAAATAGTGTGGCATTACAGCACTTTGGATGTTAAGTTTGTGGTTGAGGTTTTGAATTTAGCCCGTTAGAACACCCGACATGCACCACAGACCTTTCCTAATGTCTCCTTTATACATTTAAAAATCAATAAAATCCAGGATTTGACTTTAACCTTTTATGAAAGAAAAGGCACTTTGCATAAACCTCTGTCCATCAATCTGAAGTATAAGTGCTTCCTAACATTAGTCCGGAGAGGGCGGGGGGGGGGGGGGGGGGACACGCAGTGGACTCAATATTATTTAATATTTTATTGTAACAGATGAACATAACTTTATTTATATGTTCTGTAAATGTACCTCTCTCGTATATGTAATTTTTCAAAAAGCACTATATGTTATTGGGTTTTTTTAAATTGTAAATGTATTTAAATATCTTATACTTCTCATGTGGTGAAATGGTTTATCAAATATAATTTTCAGTCATATTCATACTCTAAGCCATATTATCTATCCAGTAATAGCTTATCTTTCAAAAGTAATGAACCTTCTCAAAAAGAAACAGGTGAGAATTGAACCAATGTCCTAAAAGCTGAGAGGCAAATGACTTGACACCAAAAACTAACTTCTGCAATATGGAAGAGAGGGGAAGAGGGGGAGTCCTATGTGTGGGGTATAAAGGCCTTTGTCCAGGGTAAATCTAGGTCGTGTTGACTTAAGAACTGTTAGCTTTGGATAGGGCGTGTTTCTGCCACTATTATTGCAAGCAAAATGGTGGAAAATCAGTGAAATAGAGGAAGCAAGTTAACCTCAATTAGCACATCTATTATTAATTTTACTGGGATGAGCACACACGGTGGAAATGCAGATAGTGTGACACAGTTTAAGTTTGAGCTTAAACTCAAAATTTGCAAAAGTTGGTCACTACTGTTACTTACCAGTGCTAAAAGTTGCTATTGTAATTGTACACAATTAGCAAATCAGAGGATTAATATATTATTCATTTTAATATTATTTTTATTGTTATTTTACGTTCTATCCAAAATAACTTAATTTTTTGTTGGGACTTAAAGTTTTAACTATTTTCTGCATATATCTGTCTATCATGTAGCTTTCTTTTCAAACAACTATGTATTTATATGTGTTTGTCTCACTGAATATGAAAATGCTATAGCTTTATATTTAATTATCCTTTCAGTACATTTAATTACCGGCACCGTTTGCTGATGATTGAATGTTTTTATCAAAGATACACAGATACAAAAATATCCCCTTTCTGGTTTATGAATCATTAACGAAAATATTAACTGTGTCTGAATGATAATTAATGGGTTCGTGGACTTAAAAAATAGAACTTTTAATAACAATTCTGATTCAGCCTGTAAAGTTAGAAGTACCAACGTTATTTTTCAGGGTTCCTATGAAGGCACAACCAGTTAGTTAACACAAATGTTAAACATGCAAAATACAGGCTGACATTATGGGAAAAGTACAGACGATGAATGGAGCAAGGATTACATAACATTTAAATTGTGCAGCAGATTAATTTCATATTTTAATTTATTTTGCTACAAAACAAGTCAGTCATACAACACAAGTTAAAAGTTAATACAAAAGAAACCAGGCAATAACAAGTCAGAAATACAAAACAAGTTGCCTATATGACAACTTACTTGTATCATCAACTTGTTTTGTGTTATTCCCTAAGGTCCTCAGTCGACTAGTGGTTAGCAAGTTTGGCACCCAATCACAGGCTGTCACCTCTGTGTGGGTTTGAGTCCCACAAGTGGTAATGTTGAGGACCTGTCCCAATATGACCCTGGCTGTTGAAGTGGCGTAAAACCCCAACTTTGTATCACACCTAGAAGAGGTCGAAATTTTGGGCACAATTTGTCAACTTCTGATGCTCTGCCAAGTAGTACCAAATAAGGCAATTTTTACAGTAAAACAAGCGAGTGATAGAAAATAATGCAAGCACTAAGCAAGTGTCTTGTATAATCACTGACAAAGTTTTTAAATGAAATTATTGTTATTTTCTCCCATAAATTTGGAAAGAAATTAAATATGCTAGATATATGCAGTTGATTATTTCAGTAAATTAAAATAGATATAAACACTTTATAGCATATTTTACACAATGGTTATTCAGAAAGTTAAAAAAATATATATTCCCATTTCTTTTTGTGTTTGCGCAATAAAAGCTAGGCAGTTGATCATCCATAATGGAGTTGCAGACAAAGGCCACATACTCCATAAAACGTCATTTTGCAGGAGTCTCATTCAATGATCTGTGCTGTTTTCTGCTGTATTACTTTTTTCATTTCCTCTGAGAGGACTTGTGAGGCCACTTGAGTGGGACAGGAGTGGGATTGTGTGATGGAGATGTCCATAAGTAGACTAGATTCATCACATCAAACTCCGGTCTGTATCAGTAACCTTTCTAAGCGGATGTTTCTACAGCACTATAGCAGCTGTAGCTGACTGGCTTCATCACATCGAATTCTGCTCATCAGCAGCCTTTCTTAGCGGATATTTCTACAGCACTATAGCAGCTGTAGCCGACTGGCTTCATCACATTGAATTCTGCTCATCAGCAGCCTTTCTTAGCGGATGTTTCTGCAGCACTAAAGCAGCTGTAGCTGACTAACTTCATCGCATTAAATTATGATCTGTATCAATAGCCTTTCTATGCAGATATTTCAACAGCACTAAAGCAGCTGTAAATGGCTGGCTTTGTGGTATTAAATGCTGATCTATATCCGTAGCCTTTCTAAATGGATCTTTCTACACACTACATCAGCTCTAGTTGACCAGCTTCATTGTATTAAAATCTGATCTGTATCAGTAGCATTTCCAAGTGGATGTGACACTGGGGTGACAGAAAGGCTATGGCAGATAGGCTTTTGCAAACAGATACGTTTTGAGCTTATTCCTGAAGGAGGCAATAGATGTTGCACTGTGTACATCATTATTCAGGTCATTCTAAACGTTTTGTGTATCAATATCAAAACTAAGACAAAAGTGTTTGACTGACTTGTAGAGCGAGGAGCGGAAAAGAGGAACTGTCAGATATTGATGATCAGGGTGACTATGCCTAGTACTGTAGGAGAAACTGCTAAGAGACAAGTATGATCCAAAATAGCTAGGAGAACCACTGTGGTTTATAAACCGATGTTGCAGTAGTCCAAGGGTACTATATCTAAGATCCAACTAAAGACTGAACACCAGACTTTCCACTCTGAAGTCCAACATTTTGTGAGCTAATTATTGATTCAATCATTGATTCAGTTATGCATTCAATCCCATTCACTGATTTTATAATGAAGTGTTTATCTCTAACCTTGGCTGACAAAGATATGTAAGTTTTCTTACATGTAGCTAAACAAATGGGTGAAATAATAAGTTAAATAATGAGCAAGTACCAAAATAAGATTATATGTCTAGTTTAAACTTGTAAGGGATTTCAATGGCCTGATGGATAACAAATATGGCAATTAATTACTTGGCTCTTGTCCATTACATTGCAAAGTAGCCATCTGGATTATTGTAACTTACTCTTTCATAGTTTGTCTTCCAAAAATATCACAAGCCTCCAGAATATACAAAATTGTTTGGCACACTTCATTACAGATGCTTCCAGATTTACTCATGTGACTCCAATCTTCAAGTCTCTTTGCTAACTTCCTGTTAAACAATGAATCATCCTTAAAACCGTGGTATTCAAATACAAGTACCTCACCACTGGAAAGCCAAAATATATGACACCATATCTGTTTTGTGTACATCTGCTGTTAAAACAAGATGTAGCAATCCAGAGAAAATATCCTTAAGGTTCCTAATTACATATCCTCAATTCATAGTTCATTTCAACAGTTGTTTCAAAACTATTGAATGATTTGCCACTGGAACAGTTCCTACTTTTTCATGTTCCAAAAGGTGACTTAAAACCTGTCTGTTTCAGAAGCCTTTCCCTCCCTAGTTCTTGACTACTGAACATTGATGGTTTCCCTGGTCATGACCCTTATCACATTTAAACCACTTCCGATTTAAGTCTTATGTTAAGTCTTTGATGGTGTGCCTTAGAATCCACTAGTTCCGAGATTAAGCACTTGAATACCTCATACTTGAAGCATGTGCTTTCATGGGTTCACATTCTGGTGTTGGGAACATGTGGGATGCTATGGGACTCTGTCATAATACCTTAGCAGTTGAAAGGAGATATAAAACCCAGACTTTGATTATTTTATGAGTTTCCATACTAGATCACCTCTTTGAATGCAATCTGGAAGATTATTCCATAATCCCAGAATTCCACTTAACTTTCTAACATTTCATGTACACAATTTGTGACAGGAGATCTTGAAATGGAGAAAATAATTTACATCATAAAACGTTTTTCCAAATAGCAAATAGTAATATAGTAGATGACACACTTGGCCCCCATCCTGGTTGATACCCAGTTTGGCAAGATTTGGGAAAGTTTGGTGTTGGTTGCTGCCAATATCCGATAGAATTCACTAGAGAATCTTGACCAGTTAGTAGGCATTCCTTTTCTCACAACACATTCAATTTGATGGGGCATATACCACGTGTTAAAAGCAGCAATAAGTCCAAATAAATCAGATGAACACCAACAGACAATTTTGTGACTGATACGTTTCCATTGTCTTTTTCAGAGCAGGGAGTGACAGGAAGAGACTTATTATGATTTGAGCATTGTTTGTGAAATATATATATTCAAAATTGGGTAGATTTTTGGTCCATCATCGTAACTATGACCATGGTGAAAATAATTGCATGGAGGTGGGTGAATATGTCTATTTATTTTAACTAATTTCCAGTTATGATATCTTATTGGGAAAATATGTCAACATAGTTTTACACAGAGCAGAGAGATAGCATCACTACATAATTATAATTTGAATAATGTAACAGTGATACAGCTATAGCTTACTAGAAAAATGATTGAATTTAACCATTTCGGGTTGGCTATAACAATTTACACTTTATGCTGCGCTTAAGGATTTTTGTACTACAGTAACATTCCATGGGAACAGAAGCATGGAAAAGGAGCTCAAGAAAGGCTATTATTGTCAAAATGTTGCCAACCATATAAAGACCTGAAGAGGGATTCTCAAAATCATGATCTGAAAGTCCTTCCCTTTAATCAGGAATCAGTTCATTTTCAAATGTGGACAAGAAGCTCTTCAGACATGCCCGAAATCAATTAGATTCTGGGAATTCTGAAAGCTATAATGTAGTTTGGAACAGTAAAGTATGGGGGCATAGCTAGGTTGTTTCTAAACCTGTAATATACAACTGTAACTGTTAAGTCACACATCTAGCCTTATAACTCTTCTTTATAAATATACCTACAGCAAATTAAAATCGTATAATGGTTATATATAAATAAAATAAATATTAAAATTCATGTGCAACCATATCTCAGACAAGTTTCTATTGATTGAGCTAATTTATCGTACATGTTTTCCATTCTTCGTGTTAATGATGTTGATAAACCATTTACCATGACAACTGATAGCCTATGCAATAGATGTATCTATACAACTGTATTGGTTCAAATGAACCAATCCTATCTTATTCATATGCATCTAATGGTTCCACCAATTACTGCAATACTCACTGCTAAATCCCGGAACCGCCCACTGGGATCCCTGAAATTGTTTATGCCTTACACACCAGTCACATTTCTCTGTTGCAATGTTAGAAAGTAACTCTGTTTTCGAATAAAGTATGTAAATATTATCTTCTCCCTGAATGTAGCAAAATGCATATAAACATACTGAATGGGACATTGTTTTGGAAGCCACTATGATGGTATTAAACTTGCTACAGCTACGGTTGTACAAACCCAAAACATGGTGGCTTTTATATCTGACATATTATGTTATGTACAAGTTGAGATTTTGTACAAGTTGCAACTTGTACAGATTTCTTGTATAAATTGCAACTTGTACAAACAGCTTGTACAAGTTGCAATATGTACAGATTTTGGACCTGTACAAGTTGTAACTTGTACAAACTCCTGGTTTTATCAGGTGAATTATCTATTTTTATGAATTAATACTTAAAAATTCATAAAATCATCATATTTATACTACTTTGATGAGAGACCAAACTCTTGACCTGTATTTCCTATTATTTTGTTGCAAATTCAATGCACATTTAATCTTCATAAATGCTGGAGTCACACTTCCCTAACTGAAGTCTGTATCTGACTTCAGACTTCGGTGCTGTCGGTAATCTTATAATTTGTAATAATGTTCTCGGGCAAGAATTATCACAAATTTATTTATTCAGCGACAAAGGGATAAATAAAATTGATTCTTTTATGATGACAATAAAATCTCACCACATCAGAAGATTCCTAGACCATGATTTCCTATAGGTTAGTTTCACATCTCTAAGCCCTAGGACCAATAATAAGGGAGATATAAGCACTTTTCAATTTGGCTATCTTTGTTTGACCTTGAAGGAGGCGCCCAAGGTCAAATCTGACCACATCAGAAGATTCCTAGCCCATGATTCTCTATAGGTTGGTTTCACATTGCAAACCTCTAGGACCAATAAGTGCAACTGTTTTCAAGTTACAACTGATTTACTCAACATTGAGAACCTCAAAGTAGCTATTGCTCAACTATACAATGAGCTACAGGTCTGCAATTTCATTTAGCTTATAGCTGACCAAAATGTAGGTGAATAACATAATTAAAGAAAATACTCGAAATGCAATCGTTTTTAAGTTACAACTGATCTAATCAACTGTGATTACCTCAAAGTAGCTATTTCTCAGCTATGCAATGAGGTACAGGTCTGCAATTTTACTATGTTATAGCTGACCCCACAGTAGCTGAATAACATATTTAAACAAAATTTCTCTAAATGCAATAATTTTTTAATTACAAGTCAAAAATTTTTATGCTTTTGACTCCCTAGAGCATTATTTGGACTCCTGGGCTTAAAATAGTTCTTTCTCGCTTGATTTTGACCCCAGGCCTACAAAAAAGATAGGGTGACGAGACATCATACCTACCAATTTATGCACTAAATATAAAATAAATCTGAAAGAAATTGTGCCATATAGCTTGAACGAAGTTTAAAAGAAATCCCAAAAGAAATGTGGCTTATAGCTTGAACACAAGAAATCTCTGCGGACGTGTACGCAGACACGGACGATAAACGTGCATGATATATAGTCTCTCCGCTTTTCAGGGATACAATAAAATTGTTAAGTTTACCAAGTTTCTTTATTAATCCAACTTGTACAACAGTGTTGTAAAAGTTGGATTTATTCGATGGTGAAATTCTGTCAAGTTAAAACTTATACAGACAATCTTGTTCGAGTTGCAACTTGTTCAAACTGCTTGTACAAGTTGCAACTTGTACAGGCTTTTTGTACAAGTTACAACTTGTACAAAATCTCAACTTGTACATAACATATATATTATACACACATTTCCCAAATTTCTTCTTGACTTTTTGTCTGCATTATCTAACAGTGTGGCGAGACAAGATCATCCAATCAAAAACAGATAAGTGTGAAGGAACCTTGACTGATTCACAGAGATTCTCTGCCTTAAGAGGCTCAGTGGGACAAATCATTTAGACACATTGTGTATACATCAAGAGGTCTACATATTCCGGACTGCAGAGTAAGACTTGGAACATGAGCAGCCCATTACTGAGCAGATCTAATTCAATTTGGTTTAATGTAAAACTGGATGTGCTATCAAATGTTGGGGGCTTTTTCTTTTATCTTAGGGAATATTTGCAGATCTATTTTCTATCTAGTCTAGCTTTCTTGTTTTCTTTTGATGGGATGGAATAAGTCATGGCAAAGTCGTGGTGTGGCGAGTGAGTGACGATTTCAGTCAAAAATTTTACATTGTAAGTCTTGTGGACAAAAAGACTTAAGTTGAAGATTTTGACTTACCATGCAAGAAATTGACTTTGACTTTTCATTTAATGAATAATCATAAAATCCCAAGATCACCTTCTCCTAACAAATGTCATAAGTTCTTATATTTCTGTTGCCATTTCTGGAACTTTAGTACAATCCACCAAATACCCCCGTGCCCCTCCCCTTTCCACTTCAAAACTGAAGAGTCTTTTTCATCCGTCAAGAGTGAGCCCCACAACTCTAGAGGCGGATTGATAAGTGGCGCATCATGAGCTAAAGTAGTCCCGACAAATGGCATATCTGCAATTGGCACTAAAATAAACAGGCTTCTCAGAGGCATTATCTCCAAGGCTGTGTGCACTTTTTACCTCTCACCAGAGAAATCACTTTTGGCAGTGACTTAACTACATTAAAGGCTTTTATCTCTTCTGATTGGCTTGGGAATTTTATGTTTGTGGACTACAAAGGGGGTTTTAGGGGGGACATTAGGGATCGGGGTGGTGGGTAGGGTTATGTTAAAAATCTGAGAAATATTTATTTGGTTTGTCACTGGCCTTTATAAAGATTTGACTATTAGATTATGTATTGTGTCCTAGGAAGAAAATATGTTGAAGAAATATTGTGAAAGTGGACATTTTCAGTAACCAGATTCGCTTATAAATATATATATAATGAAAAAAATAATTATTGGTAAAATTGTATATTGTTTTAGTCGATTGTTCTCCATTCACACTTTTACGATAAGAGGCCCCAAGAAACCCCTTTCAGACAATCTTTAATACTTTTATAACGTCTTTGAAAGTTTGTTAAGCTTGGGGGAGACACCAACAAGACTTCCCTGAAAAGTTCTTCTTACTAATCCAATACTTTCATTATTTGTAAATATTTAGATTTAAAATGTCTAGTATATAGACAGAAAAAAATACTGAAATATTTTATCTCACAGATATTAATTGCAAATTACTGTGATTGTATTTCCTGGTAGTGGACCTTAATAAAGTGAATCTAAATCTCTGGATCCTTGATAGACCATGTAAATATTTACAAATATTAACATTTAAAATATAAAACACAAGAAAACAAACTTATAAAATCTTCAGCAACTTTCAATTCATATACATGCATATTTTTAAAAAACGTTATGATTGAACTACTAAATACTCATATACACATGTATATTAGTGGCGTGGGTGGCACTGGAACATTTTCCCGCCAATTTGGGAAAGCGCCCCCATGCAGAGTTGCCATTCTAAGTTCCCAGCAGACGACAGTGTATCTCGTGACCAGAGTAGCCGTGGTAACACCAGGAGTCATTTTATAACACTATTAACTGAGACTGATCCCACTGTTTTGTAATTTAGAATCCTTCCTAAGGTAAAAAGACTTCTTGCATTTCCTTTGACTCGAGTTTCCGTAGCACATTACTTCTTCCCTTCCTGCAACACCATTCACACTTACTAGTATCTGGGAAAACCATATTTGTGGATTGATTAAGTTATTATATGGGTTGCATGCTTGAAAATTACATTTGAATCAACCCATACTTATATATCAAAATAGAGCATACGAAAAACATCCAAATAAAGTATCATATGCATATATTATAAACAATGTTTGGTCCTCCAATGACGGCATGAAATAGTTTTTTTTTTTACTGTTTTAATCTCTAGGGCTAGTTACTCTAAAAAGACAGAGCTCTGACCTAGACTTTATGTTAAGAATTTTGTCTTAAGTTGAAGCTACGTCTGTGGTCTTAGACTTAGAGGCTTTCACAAAGCTGCTAATTCTAAGCTTTGGATAAGCTTACCTGCGAGAGAGCTCAACTTTTGAAACAAACACTTAAACATGGCTGCCATAAATATTTCTCACTTAAAATTTCAAATGTCTGAAAATAAAAAATAAATGTATAGAACACCTCCCTAAATCAGTCTTCTGATATGTTTATGTGGTTTCAAGTTTTCCATTGATACTCAAGAAAAAATGAGCAAACCAAGAAATATATGTCATCAGTAAAGTATCTTGACCAGAAAATAGTCACATGACCTAGAAAACAGCTGTGGTTATTTAATAAGTTTAGACTTTGCTATGTCACCCTTTGTAAAATCCATTCAAGTCTAAGACTTAGCTGAGACAAATAGCTCAAATTTGAGTCCTTGATTTAGACTAAGTCAAGGTTAAGTCTAAGACCCTTTGTGAAATTGTCCTCTGGTGTAGTTTAAACATGATAGTAAATGTCACTACATATATAAAATGTGAATGATATAACAGTGACTTAGTTTATAAGGTCCTCAGTGTCCTAGTAGATGTATTTTCAATGACTTTGGCTTTCTGGTTGATAATACTCCAAAAGTAATGAGCTGGTCTTCATGAAGTTTTTATGTGGGTTGGACCTGACCACAGAAGAACTTTATTACATTTTGGGAAAGTTATTTATGTATTTGGGTTTCAACACTGTACAGGTCATGTCACAATGGGTAGTTTTGTGGGCAGAGGAAACCAGTACATACTTTCCCACATAAGGTCCGGGGTTAGAACCGCCAACCTCAGAGGTGGGAGGTGAGTGTGTTACCACTGCATCACCATGCCCCCTACAGATCCAGATAACATTCTGGATCGAAAAATTTCCGAATTTTCATAAATGCCTCCTCCCCATTCACGCTGGGGGTCTGCACTCTATAAGTACTTTTTAGTTATACATGTATCTGTAATCTTGACTGGCTAGATTTGAAATTAATTGGTCACTTTATTCTGTGTTAATTTGAGGGGTACGCCAAGTTACCCAGTCAAACAGTGCACCTCTTTGTGATATGAGGTTTCACATTGGAGACCTTTTTGGCAACATGGATGTATATATTGAGTGTCATATCGGAGAAGTATGACTGCTACATAACCCTGAACATCCTTTTTTGTACATGCAATATGGACATTTACTGCTGCGAAAGAGCAACCATGCCTCAATCCTTACAACTTGCAATTAAACCCAACTTAATGTCACATTATTACAATATGTTTGGTAGTCCAAGGGTTAATAATTAACAACACACAGTTATTTTACAGGTAAAAGAGCAAAAGAGTTAAGAATCCATATGAACCTGCTAAAATAATTGATGGTCTGAAAGAGTGTAAAGTAAGAATGTAAATTGGTTATATTTTAATCTAAATTGCACTTTAATTATCCATAAATGATATTGATAATTGTGCGAAACTAATAAGTGTATGGCACTCCAAACTTAATGTGATGATATAACTTGTCACATACTCTCTCTATGACCAGTATTTTTCATTTTAAGAGACAACTTGTTGCTGAAATAAAACGTTTATTGATAATTCTGAAATAAAGCTTTTATTGATTTATTATTATTTATTAACGCTTGACGATGGGAGAGGGTTATTGTGATCAGTTTGTTTCTGTCTGTCTGTCTGTGCACCGTTTCACCCTTATAACTCAAAAACTATAACACCAATCAAGCTCAAATTTGGTGGGCAGATATTTCATGGGGTACAGACGGATTCTTGAAAATTTGGTGTAATTTGTGTGAAAATTAAAGCCAGGAGAGAGTTTTTCTTATTTTTAATAGGGAATTCACAGTTAAACTGCTTCTCTTCATCACATACGTCAAAAATCAATATTTTACTTTCTGATGTCATCACTCAGTGATGTCACAATGCAACTGTCATTGTGAGGTCACAAACCTAGCTTGTGATACTTGCTGACTTTAAGTAAAAATATTTCTTCTCATTTTATGGCTTGAAATTGACATAAACATAATAAAGAGGGAGGTGATATATTTATTATTTTTATTAATTATTATTTCTGTTTTATTTTCTCTTTTTTCTTTCAATACCTTGACAGTCCATCACAAAAAATTACCATGCATGATTTTCACCAAGAAGTGATCTTTAAGCAATATTTTTACCTCCACCAGCAGTTTATATTTTTGTGTGCTAATTGTTTGTCTCTTTGTTTTTTGTTGTTTTTTTTTTTTTTGTGTGTGTGTGTTTACATTACTCTAGAACTAATGAACAGATCTTTATTTAAAAATTTGTGGGTAGGACCTGACTGAAGGAAGAAGTTACTAAAAGAAAGATTTGAATCTTATTTTGGATACAAAAAAATCATGATTTTTCAGAGGTCCCATTTCAATGTATTTTTAATGACTTTAGCTTTCTACTTGATATTTCTATGAAGATTAATTTACATGTTTGGTTTTATTTTATTGTCTTCTGTACAATACTTTATATCACTTGAGAGACTGGTCACTAAGAGTCGAGCGTTTTGCTCTCTCTGAGTGCATCTTGTTGATGATTGTGTTCATTATTATTCCTGATATATTTTAACGATTGTCACTTTCGACAATTTCGCCAATTATGCCAGCTTTTTTACTTAATGGCTTTACATTTTATTTTATCTTGGTCAATATGTTACTGCATCATTTGTGAATTAACATGTAACCTCATACTGGACAGGAGAAAGCAGGAATACCACATTACACCTGAAGAAGAACAGTAGCAGCAAGTAAGTAATTACTAAACTTGTTGACCATAGGTTACTGAAGTAAAGGTCAGACTTATTAAGCATAGGTCACTGGAGTAAGTAATTACACAACTGGCTAACCATAGCTAAGGCCTCTCACTAGTCATATACATGGCTAAAAATCGTGAATAAGCTATGATTGTTAAAATCACGGATTTTTGATTGATTTATGGATTCAACGTGAGCACATCTTATAACAATGAGAAGCAGTCTGGCTCAGGGTTTTTGGAACGGCAGGGATTGAATGTGTGTTTTGTGGGGAAAGTATCTGTGGAATGTTTGCTGACCTGCAGTTATGTGAAAATATTGACAGCTAGAGAGCTTTATAATTATTCCCAGAGAAATACGCATCTGGCATAAACTACACAGTATGTCCTGAAACATTAACTGAAGTGTGAAAGCTATTCCAGAAATAAGGAAATTATTGAGACACATAGAAATATTCCTCAGGGCCACCCCCAACACAAAGGAATTACTAAACTGGGATTGTATAATATTTACTCTACTGAAATCCTTTTAGAGCTGCATCAGATTTGACCCAACTAAGATGAAGCTCTACAAAAAGGTCACGTCAAGGTCATATCACAAAAAGTAGATTTTCACGGAAATCAGAAAGTAGGATTTTGATTTTTTTTTCCACATATACTTATTGACTAAATATCCATTTGAAATAGAAGTGCAGGCTCTTTTATCAAAAGCAAGTGAGTAATGGAGGAAACCTGTGCAGAGAAAAGGATCAAGGTCACTGCACCATAAATTACTCACTGGTTTATGCTAGTACAGACATTAAGCACTGTAAAATCTGATAAAATTTTATGACAATCAAACTCTCACAGCCTAGAACAAAGCGGGTGTTGAGTATCTATTTTGTTTCTTCACTTATGGGGCCGTAGGTTCAAATCTTTGTATCGGCCCTATATTCACTGACAGTTTTATTCTAAAATAGTTTTTACTCTAAGACTTTTCTTAGAAAATTCTGAATATAAGAGAAAATTTGAAGAATAATAACATTATAGAAAAATAAGATTTTTTTTTCAAAAATGCCATTAAAGTGTATTTTTTTAAAAATGTCATTTTTATTATATATTTCACTAAAATATGAAATAAAATAAATTTTAAGATAATATATTTGAAGAGGGAGTGCAAAGAGGAATTAAAATGACAAAGATTAGCTGGGAGATAAGATTATCACTAAGTAAATTATATATTATGTTGATATTCATTTGTATATGATATATTCCACTGTAACAAATATTTTGATAGACATTTGTGTATAATATATGCCACTCTAATAAACATGGTCAACAAATCTTTTAAGCGCAGAAGGAGGCACGGACAGAAAATTTTCTGAATAGAAAATTCTGCTCTGCACAGCTAGCTGCCGTGCCACACATATGTACAAGCAGTGAACTATTTTTTGTATTTCTACTTTATTTAGCCGTACTGCGCTAGTGTACAATGGGCTTAAAATGAAGAAGATTAGCTGGGGGATAGGGAGTGGCTATGCTGTCATCAGACTCTCCCACTGTGACTGGTTGTCAACTGGTCCAGATGCGTCCAGGTTTAAAACATTCCTAAGATGCCATTTGTGGGAACCAGTCCTGCTGACACTTGCATACTCTGAGTGACACAATGCAATCTCAAACACAAGTCGGTCTCATTTTATGGAATTTAAGAAATCTCTGTCTCCCATTTTTTTTCCAATGAGCCAGATTCTTGACACTTCTTCATTTATTCTGTAACCTCTTTTTTCAAATATGGTGACAGTGGAAATAATGCAGCTTGCTTGGTAATTTGACATAATATTAGAATAGAATTCATATTTCCAGTGTTCAACTGACAAATCACAGTTTTATATCGGCCATTCTGATGGGCTGGAGTTTGAATTCAGTTTTTCCTTTACATTTGTGACAATTTTAAGCAGTAGAAAAGAAATTTGTAGTCAATTGATTAAAATTTACCTTAAGCTTGTTAAAATGGTTAATGCTCTATAATCTGGGAACTGTTAGCCAGAATATAACTTGTACCTCTTATAGTTATAGTGTTATACCCAGGTCAGAGAGTGGCTAAGTATGAAGGCTAATATTTGCCACTAGAAATGCTTTGAAGTTTGTGGCAACCTCTATTTTTAATCCCTTGTTATCTCCAGCATTTCTTATTATTGCCCTCACTACAACAGCAACCTGTTGTTCAAAATTATTACCTCCTTCAAGGACATATTAAATTCATGATTGTTTGTTTATCTGTTTGTTTTTATGTGTGTTGGCAAGATTACACCAATACTACTGGTTTGATCATCATCAGGAAATGAGAAGATGAGTCTTGGCTCAACTTAAATCCTTGAGACCCATCTGGATAATTTTCTGGATAAAAAAGTATAAAAGATCCAGATTTTTACATTTGTTTATTGTTGCGTAGCTTGACCGAGGTCTGCGTTCTCCGAGTGCTCTTGTTCATATTATGATGGATGTCTGTTGCCTTTGAATTTCACCATAGCAATTCGCAAAACTGGGTAGCCCATTCTTTTATATCTCATTCTTTTGTCACAGCAGTTGCCAACATGTCACACTTGTTTCATGTTCTCAGTAAATTCTCTGTATGGTCTCCCTTATTCTCACTCCTGTCTCACCCCCATCCAAGTTTGTGGCAGAAGAGTATTCACAGCACACGTGTCATTCATACCTAACCATAGCTAATTCATTGGGCATTTTGTTATTCGTGTAAAAATCACCAGATACCTTTAAAAATTAAAATATTACGCCGTACACTTTGGATTAGAAGAAAGAGCTTTGTGGTCCCTGTTTTATTGCTAAAACAACAAAACCCAAAATATAATTTGATCAAAAACAACACAATTCCTAGATAATATTTATTCTAATTAAACAACCTCTGAAAGACCAGTTTAAATTAGTTATAGGATTTATACAATTAATTATGTGTATATTTATTTACAAATATTTACTCACCCCTTCTCCATACAAAAAGGGGCAGGATACAATATTTCTTGTAATCTAATTTCACATGCATCAGAGCCAGTTCATATTTTACCTTAATCATGCCTTATTAAATCAGAATTCCTTGATATTCTGAGAGTTGTTACACAGACTATCAGATTGCTACAATAAATGTAATGAGGAATAACAAATTAACCTTCCTTTCCATGCCCTGGGGGTATGTTGTCCTTTGGTTTAAACCTAATCAGCAGTTGCTTGCCAGCTTGTTGAAATTCCTGGTAACAGGCTACTCCAGGTTTTACCTCGGGCATCAGTCTAATATTCCACATTCTTCTTTATTCAAAAAATGAATGGCTGTTGCCCTTAGGGTACCAGCTTAATATTGCAATCTTTTTCCCTTGATTCACAAGGTCCAGTTTTCTATCACTTGTAACTAAATCCCGGACCTTTATCTATTTTCACTTGTGACAAGCAAATATTTTAGGAAACATTTAGGCAGAAGAAATAGACAATCCCCTTAGGCATATGAGACTGAATGTACAGTAACTGCCAGAAAATGTGCTGGTCTGGAAATTATACTATTCCAATGAGTATACACAACTAACTGCTGTAAAAATTAATGCCATCATTTTTCTGTTACAATCGTTGACCTATATGAGCCAAACAGGAAGAGCTACTAACAACCCAATCACTTCACCAAGGCTTTTATTTTCTTACAAACAGATACCAAAGACACAAGACCTAAACATAGGATATGCTTGAAAATACAAAATTTTAAATATCCTTTGAACAAGTTTCCTTCCTATAGCCTAATTGTCGGGCTTTTGCATAAATAGGATACTAGTAACATTTGTACAGCAGAAAAGTGATCTGTTTCAGCAGTAAATTCTTAAATCATCATATTTCCATTATATATTCAACAGGACCATACACATAAGAGGAAGACCAGATGGAAGGTTCCTGGAGGTTTCTCAGTTGCGTCCATCCTTGCATAAATCAAAGAAATAATTTAGCCATAGTTTTGCTCTTGATGCTCCTACAATTTGCAACATATTGCCTGATGCACCTGCTTCCTCTGCCACCTCTTTCAGGAAGAAACTCAAGCTACATCTATTCTCCAAGAACGTTCCACCTTAATTTCTTATTCAGATGGTGTCTCTGTGTGAACGACCATTGAGAAATATGATTGTTACCTTTTAGTTTAAGAGTTTGCATAAGTGTAGACTGTATTGAACAAAATAGAACATGCCTTAAGCTTATGCTATGTCACTTGTGTGTTATCATATGCAATACGATATGCATTTATATATGTTCACTGCCGACACATGGAACATTGGTTTATGTGTAACTGTATATTACCACTAAAGTTATCTTCAGCTATGTCATTACATAATCCATACCCTAAGCCTCCCCACCAAGTACAACATTATTAATTGAGGGGACTTGAACGAGACTGATCATCTGAGCACCAGCAAGCTTTTTCACACATTCAGGGGTGTAGGAAGCAATATTTGGTTGTGGGGGCGAGGAACTAGATTGCACCAACTCAACACCTGTATCCCCAGACAGGGCATCCCTCACACCATAGGCATTCATTGGGTATTTTGTAGCACCCATTTTGTGTGATTCACAATTATTAATTATCACAATTAACTAAAGTATTTTGTTAGGATGTTTTGTTATGATGTCCGACAATTTTGGTTAATTTTACAGAATGTATTGCATGTAGCTAATATACAAATTCAAATGGTCCAATCAAAATATTTTTTTTGTTCCTTTACCAAAGGGAATCTTTGTGGTGACAGTGTGACTGACATTAATGCTAAGATTCCCAGACCTTGTCCAGGTACAGACATACATATAGTCACCTCTGCATTTGAATGGTATTTTGAATGTCTTGACTATGTTTCCCGAACTTGTGACCTTTCCTTCAACTGCCGAGCTGATACAAGATCTATTTGGACTGGCTAGGTCCAATAAACACACAGTAAAGAAAGAAGAGTTTTCTGGGATAAATTTTATCAGCTGACAAATTGCTGTTCTAAACCGTTGCTCTGTGTGAATTTGAAACTACATGTCTAAATTCTAAATAATTAGCAACAGGGTAAATTAAATGTAGAAGATTACTATATTCACTTATGACAGGTTAACTGAAAATGTTCCTTTTACAAATCATAAAAATAAAAATTTTATCGTTCAAATGGTACTTTAAAAAATGGTACATGTGAGCAGTGAATAGGGTAAAAGTGTAATTTGACCACATATTATTGAGTTACCTGTAAACATTTACATAAACTTCAAAATTGGATATCAGATCTATTGCAAAAAGCTGGGGGGGGGGGGCTAAAAGATATCCCCACTGCCCCCCAGTTCCTAAGCCTATGCCATATTGAAATAAATGAAAATCGACTGAAGTCCAAATTATTGTTGACAGGCATATATGATGGTGTTTGACATTTACTATAGGTCAAAGATTGGCTTATATCCATCAGATTCAGTGCTCCCAACATGCTTCCATTGAACAGAGAAGTGAGGTCATAGTCATTTGACTAAATGTTCAGTTTAGTCAAATGAGGCCTCTAAATGTTCAGTTTAGTCAAATGAGCCCTCTACATTATCTTATGACTCACAGGGTATTTGATCCAGAAAGTTGACAACTTTCCTGTTTGAATTGAAGGTACAACATTGAGAATTGCAGCCTTAAACAATAGCTCGAAAAGGCATGTTCAAATATTAAGGACTCTTTTGCCATCATTGAAATAAGGTTAAAGCATGCCACCTGGAAACATGTATTTCATTACAACAGTATGTTTACCAATTTGTCATTTTTTTTTGTTCAGCAGCCTGTCACTCATTTATATTACACAGCAAATATATGGTTACTTCAAAAAAGATAAACTATGTTGTTATCTTCTTCCAACCTTAACAAATATTGTAGAAATGCCTTGTCACACTTAGTTATTGTACGCCAATCTGTATATTATCCACAATGTGCTCCAACAGTTTTGCTGATGAAATGTCCTATTGCTGGCCTGGCCATCTGATTAAAACCAGCATCCTAGTTTGCCTCAAAAGCTAAATGATGGTCTACAACTGAGAATGGGCAAAATGTACAAGTGTTACACCCTTCAAATCAAAAAGCTATAAACCAGTGGTGAATATGTAAGTAGCACACACCAGAAACCTAATCCTCTGGGAGGTGGGGGGTAGTGAGCAAGGACAAAAGTCATCTGAAAGTGATACATAAGACAACTTTGGACAAAAACAACCTCCACAACCTTTTGCACTCCTTAATGGATTAATATTTACTAATCACTGGAAAATAGAAATGTTTAAGAGACTATAGATATACTATCAGAATCTGAACAGACTGAAATTTTAGATTCCTGTCTGTTATTCATGTATTTAAATAATTGTTAAATGAGAAAGTGATCGAGCATTACAATATCTATGGTCTTTTCTCTGTTCAAATATAAGGTGTAAGTTATTGGTGTATAGACAAAGTGTTTGCTTGACAGAAACTGATCTGGTCTCAATATTATTTACATTTGTTCTTTGCTCAAGTGAACTACTCTTAGAGTTAAATGTAGATGTCATGAAATAGACATCAATTGTATTTGCCTATGTATTTATCTTGATATGAAAATGTGGATTATATGCTACCCAAAGTATATCTATGATCTTGAGAGAAACAATGTCATTATAATGACACAAGATGGGTGTTTCCAAATTAAGGCATGTCACCATCAAGAAGGTTAATATGTGTCAAGTAATGTTATAGTATGGTGTGTTAAAGGGAGGTGGATTTTGTGTATTTCAAAGCTATTTAACTTAGCAGCTGAGATTGTTATTTCGACTGACTTGAAATACTGAAATTGCAGAGCCCAAGACTGCAACACACTTCACTGTATAATGACCTGTGGCAATGAGAATGCTGCTTCTTTTGCATCTGTTATTCAGGCTTCTCCACCATGTTGGGTTTTTTGGGGGGATGGGATTTTTTTTCTTTTCTTCATAATTCAAACTTTGAAAAGAATTCCAGCATTTAGGTAAAATGATTTTTAATATAAGGACTTATGGAGAATTTTGACATTTTGAAACTGGTAGCTGTTACATTATGGCGATCCAATAGTAAACCTCTCCCCTCTATGAGAAAATAGCGGGATTGTTGTTTCTGAATGTGGGTTGGAAAGATGTAGCGATGGTACTTGAAACCATCCGATTGGTTCCAAAGATTATTACGATTGTTTCCTGACCAATCTGATTTGTTCCTGAAAACTTTCTGATCAGTTACAAATCTTCCCAAATGTGTTTTGAACCTTACAAAGGCCTAAATAATTACAATATAGAAAATATTGCATTTTGATTAAGATGGCTTTAAGACTGAATTCTAGAATGTAAAATCTGATAGTGATTATTGAAGATCATACAGGGATTACAAAAAAATGTTTAAAAGTCTGAACTTATCTGCAAGACACACGATTGGCTCCCAAAGATTGGTTCCTTAAAACTTCCAAAAGTTTATACGCTGGCTCCAAATGGCCCGAACATCAACACTCCTAAATGAAAAGACTGACCTCCGTAACACCGCCAAAAGACTAATTTTCAAGACTAAAAATCCAATCGGGGAGGACAACTGCCATAGTGGAACAGAAGCCTAAACCAGATTGGCATTGGCCATGATTGAAACTTTACATAGTCCACTTTACATAGACTTTACAGCCTGGGAGTGATAATGCTAGATTTTTGAATGAAAGAATGCGGATTCAATCTTCACCATTGTCATAATGCTAAACCAATGTATTCCTCAGCCAGAAGTATAACTGGATACCTGTATAGCCAGTTAGGGGGTAAACCTGTGACAGACTGGCTTCCTGTTCTGGACAGTGAAAAAGTGAGATGATTCATTGCAAGATATTTGGGATTAAGCACTGACTGCATGGACTACTAAGCTTCTTTGGATATCCTATTGAACAACAACCTGGTATCTGATTCAGCTCCTATCATTCAAACTAAGGTATTATTTGTTACTCAGTAACTTTATACCCTGAAATAGAATATCCAATTACCCATTCACACCGTTCTACGTGGTCTTCGGTACTTGTATTTGCTTTAGGCTTCACAACCTTGAACTTATCACTCTAAAAATGAGACCTCGTATCTTAGTGCATGTTTAAAAATGAGCTGCCCCATTACGAGATCATTTCTCTGCTGCAACTCTCTGGTGTGTGCATTTTAGTTTAGAGAGAGAGAGCTCATGATAGATTTTTTCAAAAATATTTTCAGAAAGTCCTGAAAATATTGTCCATGTTATGTCAAACGTGACCTACCCAAATACGCATCCTGACTTATTACCTTTCGCATAGCAAAACACACAATGCATCGAGCCAGAAACATATCCAGATGAGTTAAGTATTTTGCACTCGAACATAGCTTATGAGGCCAGCATGGAACAGTCTGATCTTAGTGTCAATTATAATTAATAAATAGATTTAATACCTGAGATCTGTGTTATTATTACAATGTATTATACATGGCATTCAAAACAAGGCTGAAAGGATGACATATCACTTTACGGGGGAGTCACATAAACATGCTCTAATGGACACATGCCTTTAGGTATGATGTAGACTAACATTTGACAGAAATGGTGGAGAGTGCCTGCACTTCTATAACTGTAAGCACTGTCATTTTTACTATGGAAACATCTGTCACCACATGGTTAAAGTGAGGGCAATGTTGTATTACATAGTCCTAGGGTACCAGAAAGACACAAATCTCGTTGGACCAAAGACTTGACCAATAAAGGTTTACACTACTCATCAGAGCCTTGGTTCCTGCCTCAAACCTTCAATGCACCAGTATAAAATAAAAATTTTTAATGGCAGCTTTTCCTAACTCGCCCTTGTCTTTGGAATGAACTGCCCTTCAAAAGGTCTGTACTCCCTCCTTTGGTAACATGTTTCAGGGCTTGAAATCTACGAATTCGGCAGTATTTTCCATATTAGTTTCTCCTTTGTTCCCTGGCCTATGTCCAATGATGAAGTTTAACCTCTGATTATGTTTCCCATGCCTTAGAATGTGCTAGTGTAAATAATTTGGTCAGAATTTCAAATTGCGACAATTGGACTTTCTGACATCAGAACTTTCAGTTGAAGTTTGCGATGTCAGGACTTGAGATTCTGATGGACTGGACTTTCTGGTACAACATATACATTAAACATAATAAAAGTATGACTAAATGCATTGATTGAGGTAAAATACTCTTCAACTACTCTCCATGATTGATGCTTTACCTATTCTCCTTCAAATCCCTTTCTTAAACTTGAATATCTATCTTTAAGCCAGCTATCCCACTTGATCCCATTCAGATATTCATTTCAATTATATTAACTGTGCACCATTAACCTTGGTAATAACTGTGAAATAAAAGGTGTCCTTAGTTTAACCTGACTTTAAGCCATAGTTTCAGCCTGTTTTCCTCCCACCTGTCACTGTGGTAGCCTCCTGTTTAACTCATTACATTCTAAAGATCTCATTTCTGTTCATGTAAAGCTGTTATTAGTCTAGTTTTTCCTTGTAATAAAAGTTGTCAATGTTCAATGAGCTTTAATACGGTTCTAATAGACTCTGTCTAGCCTGGCTAAAGGTTGGTGAGTATTATGAGACCTTTTCTGTACAAACCATTTTCTATACAAATTACGTGTATATTAGTCCCAGTTCTTCAATGATGTATTTTGTAATATTTAAAACTTCTATCTGTATACTTAAAATGGCTTATAAGCTTAAAAGGACTGGGCAATGATGTATATTTATTGTCTTTGTGAATCTCATGCTTCATACCACAGCGAAAAATGAATGAATAAAAAAATATCACTATTTTGTAAATAAAGAAGACTCTTCTAAACTTTATTCCATAAGTTTACGTGGGAAAATGATATATTAATATTGAATGCACTTATAATTTTAAATATACCCAGTTTTAACACTAAAAATGCAACATGTATACTGAGCCAAAGTGAAATTAGTTTAATCTTACTTTTACACTGATATGTTTAATCATTTGGATTTAATTTCTATTCTTATTTTTGCATTATTAGAAACTGATCAAGTATTCATTTTAAAGTAAAAATGTAATACCACATAAATCTCTGGTACCTCACAAATTTAGTATTGCAGAGTGTGAATATACAAAATATTACAGGGCGGCGGAGGGGGCTCTAACCATGTTCTGAATACTTAGAATTTATATCCCATTGTCAGATTCTGTTGGTATCACATTGAATGTCCTGTCTTACTTATCGCTCTTATTATTTGTCATTTGTTGAAACAGGTCTCCACCAATTTACCAGTCTTTTTATCGTCTCATAAGTGACTGACAGAAGGTGGACGACTGTTTAGTCCTTGAATATATATAAATCAATATAAGTGCCAATATAGCCTGTATGGTTAGAACAAACTTTTTACTTTTAATCACAACTATCAGCAATAGTATATTAATCAAATTAATTTTTAATAAATTAGACCAATTCAGGTTAAATTAGAAATTTACAGCCTCAGAAAGACTAAGCTGTTTCAGCAGACTTGTGCAAGCTTGAGGCAGCATCTGTGTGTGATAGGTTTATAAATCATATTAACCTGTATTGAAAATGGTTTAGATATCAGAGAAGCATTTTTAATTGTTGAAGAAACACAGAAAACATGCTACCTGATAATAACCACATCAACGACAAGTTATAATCAAATAGAATATCAAATGTTACTCAGATCTTATTTTCAATATGCAAATGTTTGTAGCCATTATTTTATAGTATTGTCATGCTATGTATTTTGTGTGTGTTTGGAGGTCAAATTCAAAGTTATCCATTATTTGTATTGACAAAGACGTCTTAAGTCTGAAAATGTGAATTAGACTTAGGTATGAGATTTCGTCGGAGCTTGGATCCAATTCTGAACTTTGTATTTAAGAAACGGGTTCTTTGCTCAGATAACGCTGAGACCCGGCTCAGGTCTGTCCAATGTAAACAAAATATAAACACCTCATAGGGCCATTTTTTTAAATATATATATAAATACGGAAATTTTTTATTTATAGATAGCCACAAACGCTATGTATTTGTTATCTATACAAAGTTTTTTTCAGGTTGAAGGACCTGAGTCAATTGGTCCTCTGTAATAAATTAAAATAATTATTTACAAATAAGTAACTTATAATGTGTACCTGTACCATCTATAAATTAAGCTTAAAATACTCTCTTTCAAAACTGAACTTAACACAAACAATAATATGTAAATACATGGTATCACAATTTTATATATTTGGTCTTTTCTTCATGTTTACTGCATCACTTTACAACACCAAAAAGAGATAAAAGCCTTTTAATTTTGCTATTTCAGATAATTACTGTAAGTATATTATTATTACTTTGTGTGGAATATATATTTAGTTTTGGCATAATATTATGATAGAAAACATCACTGTAATTAAACTGTAAGGGTCAATGAGACATTTGACCCAGATTTGCCTTTAAAAAATAAGACTCCATGTACTTTTGTATTACCTTATTTCTCTAGTCATTCGAAATGTGTATATATTTTAAAGACAAAGATTTTAATTTCTGAAAGGTGAACTGGCAAACAATAATCAAATTACGAGAAAATGAATGTGAGACAGGAAATTGGACGATAATTGGTTTTCTTTTTGATATATACTAGTTTACGAGTATAAAATATATATAACCTGTTCCATCAAGATGTTGAAGAAAATATTTAAGGTAAAAAAAACTTATATTCATTTCATGTTACATGTTGATTGTTGCAAATATCACATATCCCCCATTTGTGTCTTCCGACAGTGAAATAATAGACACTCCCTCTGTCAAAAACAGGCCGACCCCTCCTTTGACCCCCACCCCTGTCCCGCCGTGTTTACGTTTTTCTGTGCTTTTAGTTCCTGTCAACATCAGCCCTTCCACTGGCAGTAATCCCCCACCCTTTCTTTATAATAACCTGACCCCAGCACAAGTGTAGTAAACCCTTAACTATCTGCTCAAAATTGAAAAGAATCCAGAAACTTCAGTAATTTCAGGGGACGGGATAAAATAAATTTTTTATTTTATTTTATATATTACAACAATCTAATTTGTTCCCTGTTTTCTCAGGCTTGATTTGATGTAATTTCACACATTAAGGTGGAGGAAACACATGTATACTACAATGTGTTAAGATTACGTGGTTCAAAGTACTGGACATCATCAAGTATCTGACCCACAACCTCTCTCGAGGCCAAGTCAAGATTTGAACCCTGGGACTGGCTTCACTGAAGAACTCAACTTTAATACTAACGACAGGGCTATTTGGTCTAAGTCCTGGCTTAAGTCTAAGAGTTTTGTCTCAGCTAAGTTTGGACTGTAATTGAGTCTCGCAACAGAGCTATGCTATATCAAATGAGATTCTCTCATGGACAGGGTAAGGACCAACAGTTAAACTCCTGACCCAAAAGGTGAGGCCTGCTATATATTATATCAAAGTTGGTGTGATCTGTGGCTATATGTCGAACTAAATGAAGTGTTAAAGGTTTCTTAAAAACAGAGGACCTAATCCCAAGCCTGGCATATTGGCCCAAGTAGAACATAAAACGTTTTTTATTCTAATATTCATTGACAATATTGTGAGTTATACATGTAATTTTTACAATATTATACCAATTTAAGGTGCTTGCCAAATAACCACGCATAGCATTAATAATCTCGCTGACAGTTCGACAGATAGACAACAGACAAAATATCTGAGACATTCAAAACACACGGAAAGAGATTTTAAAAACTTTCAATCAGATTTCTAGGGGTGAGTATTTTCCCACAAATACAGTACATATCCTGAGTGTATAATCAACTGGCCTCCAATTTACTCCCACAAAGATGACGTGACGTGTGTGTTTTGTGGCAGGTTTCACCAAAACCAGTGACGTCACCTCTGACCCCTATTGTGACATTGAAAACGAGGCTTATAGGGGATAATGATGACAAGACGGAGACGTATATCTGAGGAAGTTTCCCCCACTTACTTCCCCTATCAATATTTTTATCCCATGTACAACATCCTGAGGTTTACCAGCTACTTGTTAAATCAAAATTTGTGGGATCTGTAACTTTATGTCAAAGTATAAAAAAGTGTTTTAATGCCATAAAACATGACAAGATATGTATTTCTGTAAAAAATTCTTCTAAAATTTCTTTAAGGAAAATAAATTTTAAAATGGGTTCTTTAAAATTAGTCTTTTTAAACTGTATTTTAACAGCTATATCTTCATAACATCTTTGAACATTTATTTACATAAAGTTTTGTATAAGATAATCATTTTAGATTTCTTGTTTCTTACTGAAAGAAAAAAAAGATGTATTTATTTTAGGATTATGTTTTACAAATAACAATAAACATTGAGTATTTTTATTATTTTCATATCTATGTACACTATACAACTGAACTTACATATAAACCATTCACACTTTTCCAATGAGATGTCCAGTGTATGCCATTCGAAAACCAGACCTTGTCAGTCCATGTCACATCAACTTCTACAGTGTATTACATGTTATTTGAGTGAGTGTAAAAAATAGTTGTGTCATAAAGTTTAAACTTGACAAAAATTTAAATGTTGACTGGTTGGATCAAGTTTCCACGTTTCTAAAAATTCCTGGTACTTAGGGAACTGTCACCACAACTGTTAGTCACAATAATTTGGCGAATTTCATTGCGACAAACTTATTGAAATATATGACGATTTTAAATTTTTAAGTGCTAGATCTAGAAATCACTTTTTTCCAATTTTTCTTTGTCTCCGAACTTTCATGTATTGTGGCGTAGTGTGATGAGTATCTATCTCTTCATGGAAGTTAAGCGGCAATGGGCTACGTTAGTACCGGGATGGGTGACCACTTCGGTGCACTGCTCGTGTCTCTGATGGCTTTGTGCTCACACTAGTAGACTGAGACCCCCTTCAGCCTTGTTTAAATAGTTGCCCTAGGATCTTGTCTGTCTCCTTAAACTCCCAGTATTCAGATACAATAGACCAGAGAAGTGTGAACCAGTCATAAGCAACCTGCTAATTCTCCATAAAACCTCATGTATAAACATGTTATGAGAAATATAAAAAATCTGATCATTAGTGGGGACCCCCTACCACCGATAACCTGTTATCTACCCTTCTATTGGTGACTGACATGTCTTCAGGTACACCAAGAGATGACAATGCCACATTGTGGTGCAGTTTCCTCTTGTAATATTATTATTATTATATGGTATTACATTACCTATTAATGCTGTGGTGTAGACATTGTTTCTGTCATGAAAAAAGGGCCAAAAAAGCTTAATAAAATATTCCCAGTAAACAAAAGAGGTGAAGCCAGTTTACTTGATGCCTATTTCCTTTCTAGTATTTTAACAACGTATCAACAATAAAATCCCCTGTAGATCACAAACCCTGGCCAAATCATATCAGGACCATTGGTTGCCATTGGCATAAAAGTTACAAGAACATTGACTTATTGTAGTATTTCCTGAATTCAGATTACCACAAATCTTTCATCAGTAAATCCCAAGAACATACAGACGTTATATTTTCCATTGGGACTATAATTTTGGTGTTTTATATAGGGCCAGACTTGTTGGACTTTTAAGTGTGGTTAGTTATTACAAAGGTTCCTTAAAAGAGGAGACACAGTAAGATCCAAGCAGACTCGCTTTGTGTTCTTCAAGAAGCAAATCATTATTAAAAAATTCAAACAACTGTGATTGAATTATTGCCTACTAATCAGGTCTATATTAGGTGCAGCAGTTATATGATTTTTGAAGTTATAAGACTTTGGAAATGGTTCAAATGCAGTACCCTAGCTAACATAACACAAAATCTTTTACAAGTCATGTTTAATCTGAAAAACACCTTGCATGAGAAATATGGAACTGAGAAATAGCTATGAAACATTATTTACTGTGTATCCCTCCACTATTCACAACCATTACTTTCCCAGTGCTTCTGAATGATTTTGTCAAATGCAAACCTTTTTATCACAACCTCCCCCAAATTCCACTCACTCCCAACAACCTAACTTGTCTTCCCAAAAAAGGTGACACCCGCTTAGGAAAAGCTTACAAATTGGTTTTCCCTGTCAGGGGAGAATACTGCAAGCTGGCTTCTGTACAAATAGTGTGAGTTAGCCTTGCTGGAGCCTCAAACTTTTGTAACGCCATGTCACTGATTTTCGCAAAGCTGTACAATGTGGGATTGTGAAAATACTTTGTCAAATAATCAGTTGGCGCTTACATCTGTGGTTTATCGAGCTGATAAGAGCAATTTCCAATCCTGGAAGTGGTTGGAAGATACACAAATAATCAAATTTTCAAAAAATGTTTAACATTTCAGTTGAAATGGCAAAGGCCCCAGCTCAAAGTTAAGATTTTTACTTCCCATGTTCAACAGCCAGCACATATTGAGAAAGGACCATGTATGGGATTTGAATCCAAACAGATGCAACAACAGTCGGTTAGATGCCAAACTGCTAACCACTAGGCTACAGAGGACCTCTGTTGACTGTGCAAGTAGCATAAAGCTAAAACAGGATTGTAAATAAGTATACTACGTCATTTCGTCATTTCTGGCATGTCATTGCATGTTTGTCAGGTTTTCAAGTCCAAAGAAGACTGCCACAAGCAACCTTACACTAGTGCAAAAAATGGCTGCAATAGTGCAAAGAACTCACTCTAGGAAACATAGTAATGCAGTTGATAGCACATGTACCCAGCATTACTGAGGTTGCTGGCACAGAACTCCAGCACCTGACAGCTAGTAGTCATTTACTGATGTCTGAAGGTTTACAATGCAGAATTGTGACCGACTAAGATGCAGCACTTTCCTCCATCTGACCCACTATATGACAGGAGATGACATTATACTCGACATTAAAAGATATGTTTGAACTAAAAAATAACCATTGTTGGCAAACAAGCGCCTGCATCCTGGCACTACATGGGCGGGGGATTTGGGAAAACATTTAATCTGGTTTAGTATGGAGATTCTAGCCGGACAAATCCAATAAGTAGTGGTGGGGAGGTTGCGTATGAAGGCTGAGTAATCCTAGGGACTCATAGTGGCCCTCCTGGATGTTTGGACCTGTTCAATTAGTCTTTGTTACTAGTGATAGCAAGATACACAGAAAAATGTCCTGATGGTTAGATGCAGAGGCTCTTTTGTTGCAACTAAGAGATTGGGTAGAAAGTAAAAATGAGTATTTATAACATTTAGGCCCCTAGTTACATTAAATGAAATACCACTTCGAAATAGAGCAATATGTATGGCATATTTTAATCTTATTTGTACATATTAATGAGTGAGTGAGTGAGTGAGTGAGTGAGTTGCATTAAGTCAGTGACAGAATCAGTCAGTTAGTGAATCAGTCAGCCAATCATTGAGTCAGTGGGAGAATCAACCAATCAGTCAGCAAATCATTTATTCAGTGAATCATTCAGCCAACCATTGTGTCTGTCTTTTGGTCTGTATGGGATGTCTGAGTTTCTGCAGACATTAATTGCTGGTTGTACAACAAATTTTTAAATTGACCAAATCATTAGCATTATATGTTGCTTGTTGGTTAGTTACTCTATGAATTTTCTTAGCTATAACTTTTAATTGTTGATTTAACATTTTGTCAGGTTTTGTCACCATCTAATTTACTAACCATTCCTCAGTATGCTGGCATTTTGCTATAAATTTCTGATTCCAAAAATTGGCAAAAATATCTACTGAGTTATAAAAACCTATTACCCACCCATAACTCCATATACTCATACTCAAGCCTTAAAATAACCAGCTAATCCAATAAAACCACAGACCACACATCAGAGTAGTTTTCAGTCTCGGTGGGGATCCTATCACTGTTTATTTTCGCCTGGTCTCCACTAATCTATCATATTATCGCCCCTGAGGCCACGTGATCACTCTGCCGCGACCAATTGCTAAAATTACTCCCACGTACGGAAATGGAATTATGACGTAACAGAGAACTTTGAAGTGCGGCTTTATGGTTTCTCTATACTTGACTGGGTAATAGAGAAGCCCAAACTATCAGGGGCTTGAGTTGGGGGAAGGGAGGGGGGTATGCATTGGAGTGGATATGGGGGGAGAGCTGTATTAGCAAAAATTAGACCAATCAGTCCCATTTCTCCTTGGCAAGCATGATGTAACGCAGACTTTATCATCACATAAGCAAGCTTTTAGTGTCACACAAATTACCAGGGTTCATATTGCTGAAGAAATTCAATCAAATTCAAATTAGAACATTTAGATGACACTTCACATTACTGTTATCTGTCCCACTTCTTTGAGGTTTTTTGGACTGTTTTCCTTTCTTTCCCTTGTTATAGTCTTCAGAATGGTTGAGGCAGGAGGAGGCAGAAGGGAAAGGCTTTTTATCTATATTATCCAATTATGACCATATTAATGTATCAGATGTCAGGGCGTTTCACCGGGAGATTCTGTTTCCAGTGATGTGGAATGCAGTCTAAGTCCACTTAGATTGGGGATATGCAGTTATTTCAAAAATAAATAATGTGAAAAATATATGCATTGTATATAATACATGATTATAGTGCAATGTGATCCATACAATAAGATCAATTAAATATTTAAATTAAATCACAAAACCTGTATATAGGATTTATATGTCTGTGTTTCGTAAAATCATGATACTGTTTAGTGAAAAAAGTCCATAACTATTTTGGGTCGTGCAATAGGAAAACTTCCTGAATGATATGTCTAAAAAATATATATCACGAATAAAGATGACAATATTATACGAGTGTGTAGCATGAGACTTACATTGTTAATTTTCACAAGTGATATATATATTATATATATCTCATGGTGGGTGTGTTTTACTTTCACTATCCAGGATTGTGTATGAATAATAAGTAAAATAATTCTATATTCGTAGAAAGAATTTTTAAAAAGGCTGTCATACACAGGGGCGCCGGTGAATGTGAAAACTTAAAATTTTAACTTGAGATTTCTCCTCCATTCCTGCATGGATTTTAATATAACAAAAACGAGCAGAGCTCTGTAAGAAATACATTTTAAATGTTATGGCACCCATTGACGAATTTGTAACGCTAATTATAGTAAGTAGGGCCAGGAATACAATAAATACATATGTCCCCATCTGTATGTTCCCCTACAGACACGACCCTTGGTGGATAATAAAATATTTATATCAAGCAACTTCTCAGAGCAGAAGCATCTTCTAATTTGTTTTTACCATATCGTAATATAAGTTTTTTTCCAATTCCAATTTTAATTCCACAATGGTATTTTGCTTAGTTAGAACATCAAAATTTCCTAAGTAAGTACTTTACAACCTGTATTGCATTTTACCATATTTGGAAAAAAACTCATGAAAAGAGCTTCAGCAGAATATACAATTGCTATACCTTCGAATTTGATGAAGATTGGTTAGGAAGACATAATAATAATAATAATAATGTGCTGGAATCCAAAAAGGGACATTCCAAAACAACGCAGAGATCTTTATCAGGTAAGTACCTGCCAGGGAGGGATATCCGACTGTGGTGGTGAGTGTGTCAATTTGAACAGGTATGTCTTGAGTTGGCTGCTCAGACTGGAGATGGCCTGTTGGGATCTAACAATTAGTGGAAGCCTATTATTTGTTACCTCAAAGAAACAAATTAAATCATCAGAGTTTACCTCAAAAATTGCTGTATACGATAAGCCTAATAATGTAGAATAAAGTGCTATGTAATCCCAGATGGGTTCTAAAGCTAAATATAAAATATACCATTAAATCATAAAACAGGGCACCGTGATGAAGTTCATATATCTTCATAAGATTTATTTATGTATTTTTAAAATGGTATCAAGATTAATTTGAATGTCTATGTAACATAAGTTATAAACTCTTTTCATTACTTGAATATAATTTCTACACAGCTTAAAACACACTGCAACCTTTTATGTGCACATTAAATATAACACTGTAACTTATTTAGAATGGTTCCGTGAGTATAGCCTCTTATCACACCCGATCACACTCACGTTAATTGTTGTAACCACCCATTGATAACACCAACCCACCGGAAAATCTGAAAATGAGGCCTTGTCATCACAAAACACATTTTTTGAATGTTACAAAAGAACTGTGGGTAAAATACTTTGCTAAATAGGCTAATTATCCCTGGTTGACAGCCCAAATAGACATGGTGGTTGGGATGTTAAAGAAAAGGCGGTGTAATGTTACTTGTATAACTAGAAACCACGGGGTTGGCTAAAATAACGTACAATTACAAAGGGGGGGGGGGATGTCAAAATGAGATACCTCCTCACGAATTACTATTTGAGGTTCAAAATATGATAAAAAGATCTATGCATTTGGTTTTGCATGTTGCCAGTAATAAAGAGAGAAACTGTGTAAATTATAAAAACAAGTTCCTAATTGTAACATCATCGGGAAATATGTCATTTTACTGGTATAATTTGGAAAGGTTTGCATATCTTGTAAACAATATAAAGAAGAATAAGAAGTACTATTTTTATTTTTTTTTTTTTTTTTGTCTTACTTTAAACACAAATTACATTACACAAAATAATGATTATGTCGCTTGCCATTTTAAACCATTGTCCATTTCGATACCTAGGTCAGGTTTTGAATTGTCTTGGTCATTTGAAAAAGACCAAATAAACCTGCTGGCCATTTCAAAATCACCTCACTTGTTTTTAACCAACGTGTGTTTTTCAAGCCAATGCATGTCTTCAATTAACCTGTATTTATGAATTCATGCTCTTCTGATGGCACAATCACAATTTTGTGTTCCATTTTATGACATAAAATTACTTCTTATAATTGCTGATAAAACAAACAAAAAATTACAGCCATTACAGTATAGCCACTCAATTACTTCTAATAGCTACACAGAGAAGATATCGCTCCCTCTCTCCCTTTCCATGCAAAGATGTAGTGCTTTCCTTTCCTAGATACTCTTCTGTAAACATTTCAATACAAGCTATACTGACGGAATTCATTCAAAATTCTAGTCCCTGTAAAAGAAATCATATCATATAGCAGTTCCAAGTTGCATTTATCACGTATTCCTATATTTTCTTAGGCCCCAATTCGCGATTAGGAACATCTTATCATTGCACAAGCTCGCAATCTGGTGATCTATACTTTGGAATCACCCTCTGCTTTGTATTGTCAAAATTCTACATACACTTGTAAACACCTCCTTTTGATGCAGGTTTACCAGTTGATTATCAACCCTTACCTTCTTTGTTATCTGAACATTTCTTTATTGCTAATTAGTAATATATAATGTACTAAAAATTTACAAAATGCTTACTACTTACTATGATTTTTCACTGTGTGTAAAGAGCATTTTGGAAAACATTATTTAATCAAATGTAATATTCAATTGCAATTTGTTCAAATTTAGCATAAATAACATTAAAGTATTCTATACACCTTCCCTTTTCTATAATTTGAAACTGCTCCATCTTTTATCGGCTGGTCCCCCCTATTTTTCCCTAAAGTACACTGTTTACTTTATACTAAATCAATTTTGCCTACATAATTGAATACTCTCCATCCCTAGCTCATTAAATTCTAAAGAGATTTTATCCCATACAAGTCACCCCATTATTACCCCCAATTATCGCCACAGGGATTTGATGTGACCCTCCTATTTCACTCTTAAAACCTTAGCCTAAATCCTAATTTAACTGTAACTTTAAACTTGTAAAGGCAACCTTATTAATTGCCTACGAATACGACATTTTATACATATAACTTAAATACTTAATCCTTGACAAAGTATGAAAATAAATAAACAGTTTCATGAATAAGGTATACATTCAAGGAAAGTTGGCAAGTATATGAAGACGAATTGAATAAGTCGTACCTCACTTTGAGACTTTAAGTTTAATTTTTTATTCAGTTTATCCAGGGCATTTCACGGGGTATCTCAAACCTATCATGTTGAAGCCTTTATCATAGTGCAGCAAGGGTCATATTCACAATACCCATGTAAACCCCTATCCCTTTTTGCCCACCCCTTGAGCACATTTTTCCTAGCCTGTCCTTCTGTACTTTTCTATCAATCAGTGCCTCTTAGTCTTGTGCAAGGCTATTATTATTATTATTATATTATTATACAGCCAATAGTAGTATTAGTAGTTAGTAGTAGTAGTAGTCACTGGCATCAGTATGATCGTGGGTTTCCTTATGATAGCATTCAAGAAGTTCTGCAACCAAATAGCAGCTTTCAAACCAATGGCTGGAACCAATATTCAAACTCGCAACCTCAGAAGTGAAAAAGAAAATAATGATATCCATGGATGCATAAATAACAGACATGCAGACATTAAAAAGCCATGGGACAAGGCTAGATATTCCTGTATTACTGTGTGTAGTCAATACCTCCTATATACACCTTCAGATACATTACCCCTTGAAAGCCAAAACCCTGGGGTGGGGAAATTTGAACGTCATCCATTGCACCACAACTGTCATTGCTTGCTGTGGTTGTCAATGCACTTTGTCAGTTTTTTCTTCATTGTCCTTTTATTCAAATTTTCGTGTGAAGCTTGGGGACAGGAGGTAAGAGTAGTATTGGGAATTCTCACTGAAATCCAACACAAAAGTGACAGAATGTCATCTGTGAAACAGGAGGCTCTGCTTGCCAAAACATTAGAGTGAGATTTGGTTTGTATAATGGAAGTTTAATGGAGGTAGTAATTTACTTTGTAAGATGGCAAGTATATTAAAGAAGAATTCATCTATGGGTTAAATGTTTATCTGGCTTTAAATTAACTATGCAAATTTATAAAATATGTGTTTGCTTTGGTATAAATATAAAATGAAAATACATTGTTTTTACAAATGCATAAAATCTGTACACACAGCAGAGGAACTACTTTAATTGTCCTCACTTGATAAAAATTCTCTCCTTTGAAGTCATCAGTTCAAATCCAGGCCCTTTCCTTTAGTGTGTAAGTTGATAGTACCTCGATACTTTTGAGAGTTTTCTTCAGTGAAGAATCTTGACTAAATAACATACACTACTTTCCTATATTCTTATCAAATACCCCTTATCATGGGGGCCCATACAGCGTGTTGTTGAAGGCAAATCAATCAATCAATCCATTGGCTGAATGCCTTTCATCTAAGTTTACTCGACTGCATAGGAGGTAACACAGTCGAATTTATGACATTTGTTATGTATGGTATTGATTCTACTCTTTGGATTTACCAGTAATTCATGGGAATATAAAAATACTCCGACAAGGACCTGATCAGTTTGATATATCATGATAAATTACTGTAAGATGTCACAAACTGTCTGATCATTTGTAACATGTTTGCAAACAAATTGCGTGTTTTAGATATAAACACATGTCACAGTGTTCTGTTCCACTACCCTGATAACTCCAGACCTCCAACCTACCCCCAATCCCAACCCTCATAACACGATAGCATGACAATGAAAACCATCAAACCTGGGACTTTTCAAAATTTGGAATTTTTCTGTATCCAAAGTATTATCTGGATCTTTCAAAGAAAATAATAAGTACTTCTTCCCTTGGTCAGGCCTTACCACACAAACAAAATCATCAAGAGATGTTTATTAGTTTTGGAGTATCCACAAACACAGACCAAAAAAAGCACAAAAAAAGCATAACCTCATTGCCTGAGGTAAATATTCCATTCATCTACTATGTTCATGTGCTGTTTATTCATTTGTGTGAACATGTGTGAAAATGCTAGTTTTGAGGTCACAACACAATTCTTATTTATTTATTTTTATTTTTTTTATTTTTTTTTTTAATTTGGGGTTTTTATGTTGCTTTGAATAATGTACAGGTCATTTAACGAAGGGTTGTTTTGTGAGCAGACGAAACCAGTACATACATATGGTCAAGGTTCTGTACTGTAAAATTTTGACCATCGGTAAGCAACTACCAACTTTCCCACATAAGGTCCGGGGTTTGAACCACCGACCTCAGAGGTGGGAGGCGAGTGTGTTATTACTGTACCACCATGGTACCTTGACAATTCTTAAGAAAATGTTAATTTGGTACAGGAAAATGGATTAATATTAGTAATTCTTTATGTTGGCACTCCACTAGAATATAGCTGGTTTCTGCCTTACCTAACTTTTTCTATCCCACTGGCTGTCAGACTAAAAGCAAATAGCAAAACCCTTTACATAATTGTTAAAAGACTTACGTCAGAATATTTTAATAGAATATTTAAATTCTGTGCCATTTTATACCATCATATAAATGACCTGTGTACATGCACATTTATGATTAAAATTGGATATCAGAAGCATATATATCATTTAAAAGTATAGCCATGTCCCAATATATGTGCAGAGGCCATATTCTCAAAACATTTTTTCACCTCACAGCACCTGCTGCAATCTGCATCTGTGAGTTAAAATCCTATTTCTACACGAACATAATCTTCAGTTTTGTAGTGGGTGTAAATATTTTATAGCCAGGGATCTAGCTCACAACACCCCTGCTAATTGAAGTGAAGAGCTAACCAGTTTTGTTAGGCTTTAACCCCCGTATCCCCAACCCCCTCCCCCCATTTTCCAAAACCCCCCAATAAGCATTTCAACAACCTCCCCCATGTATTGTATAAAACGAGCTGACTTTTGATAATCACAAAAATAATCCCAGGCACACCACTGCTATTATCATTACAAGACATAATGAAATATTGAATTTCATTAAGCAGGGAATTGTCTCTTCCTTTGTAGCTCACGAGTCAGAGAATTATTCTATTAATGAGGTTTGTTTTGGAGGTGCCGCGAGACGTCTGCATTATTGATACACACAGCATGCGTTTGTACAGGCAGGGTGTCCCGAGAGGAAAACACCTAATATGGAAAATGACACGCAAGATTAAAACAAAACCCCTTTTAAACTATTATGTGGTATTATATACATTAGTACAAAAAGCATAAAGCTGTATTGGTTTACTCTGAAGTACTTGTCACAGTATAACCGACAAGAACCTAGGCGTGGCATGAAACACTAAATAAATAAATATTGTACTGTTATCATTGACCTATATTCTTTGCTTATACTCTTTAGATGAGCAGGGCATGGCCAATACTATAACAGCTACAACTGCAGCAAATGCAGCAATTAAATAAAAGCTCTATACAAAAACATACAGGGTTCAATTACTTAATATTGTCATAAGTGATGTTTTACAAGTTCATATTTTGAAATTAAGTTTTTCCGTTCATTCATTTATTAATATAGGTAATGTATTTGAAATCTAATGAAAAGTAATCCTTCAACTGAATGGCCAACTCATTCACTCACAGTAAAAAGCCAGTTAAAAGTACCGGATGCGTGTTTTCATTTCAAAACACCACTTGTCTTTGAATGACAGACCAGAACATCAATTATCCTATAATAGAGATGCTAAATGGCTGCTGAGACCCCAGCCAGTCAGAATATACTCACAAAACCCCCACATTATGTGCCAGCCAAATCCCTTCTGGTGTGGCAAGAAATGAGGTTTTAACAAGCTTTCAGGGATATTTTTACAGAATAAAATGTTTAAAGCTAAGATACAGGCAGGTTATGTGGGTGTTCCACCACACGACTAAGGCTCCCGATTAAGGGTTTTTGAGGGTCGGTTTGAAATATTTGCTTAGTCCCAGACCTTCTGTAAGGGTCGGTTGTGGTCGGTTGGGGCCGTGTGAGAAATCAAACATGTTTGATATTTCACACGACCCCAACCGATTATTTTTTCCCGCCATAAACAAAATGTCCAGTCCCAGGCGTCCTCAGGCCTCCTCAGATCAAATTTACACAGTCCTATGTGGTCCCAGGCCGCCTGCGACCCTTAGTCGCCGACCCTTAGTCCCAGACCCTCTATTCTTAGTCCCAGGCCTCCTGCGACCCTTAGTCCCATTGCAAAACAAAAATCGGCTATCTCGGTCTGGGGACGCCTGGGGACGCCTCAGGACACCTTGTGGGGTCGGGACTTAATCCTGGGTTAGTCGGCTCTTAGTCCCAGGAGGCCTGAGGCGTCCTGGGACCCAGTCGGTTTGTCTACGACAGGATCGTGGTTCAAACCGACCACAAAAATGGCTTAGTCGGTTCTTAGTCCCAGACCAGTTAGGGACTGTCTGGGGCCTCCTGGGGCGTCCTGAGGCCGATCTGTAGTTAATCCCAGACCTTCATACCGATTCTGTCTTCCACCCCATTGGTCAATTTTTTTTCCATTTTTTCCAAGACTACCCACGATTAAGGGTCGCCGACAGGATCGGGGCTTAATCCTTTGGTGGAACAAGGGCATTATACAACAAAGATTGGCAGACTAAAGTTGTTCAATTTCTTTATTTAGACTCTTCTGCTATTAACCTCTCCTTGTACTATATTACAGTAAATCTGCATTTGAAATACTGCCTTAACTCACTGATGTGTATTAATTAATAGTTGTCAACAGGAAACAATAAATTGAGTTATTTTTGTCTTTATTATATATGATTAACATTACAAACATGTGTATTTAACAAACAATAAGTATAATTAGAAATATGTATTATTTAATTTTAAATATCAACAACAAACTATAATGTTAGAAGAGACATCTAATCTGATTGGTGCAAGGAAAAAAATCATTTCTTCCAGCAGGCATTTTTTCAGGAGACATTCATTTCTGGATTCCATCTGATCATATAGTACTTTGATAGTGCTTAAGCACTGTACGGAAACATCAAAGGCATATAAAATAAAAATGATTGTTTCAAACCATTACAGCCGCTGTGTAAACATGAATATTTAACTACACATATTTCTAACTCCACAGACTTCTATGGCAGTCAGTGGATAACAGACTCACCTCCCAACTCTCTGGTCCTGAATTCTATGATTCTTCCTTCACCTGCTTGACCTCAATTCACCTGTTCTTCTGGCAAATGATCCAGTTATTATTATTATTATTCATAATATCTCCATATATTACAGAACTCAAAGTATTATTTAACCCATCCTTAACCCATCCAGCTGCACAAGTTCAGGCCAAACTCTCTAGTAACTGTCATTCTGCTAACTGAAAGACGGACGCTCAAGGATGACCATTTATCAGCGTCCTTGAGTTTCTTTAGCTTGCCATGGGGATAGGATCCGATGACAGAGAATACCAGTAGTTTGGACTATTGAAATTCATTGATTGCGTCACTCAAATTTTGGGTTCAGAAAATTGCAGTGCTGTTGTTGGAATTGGATTACCAGATGACTGACACTGATCATCAATTGACACTGTACACTGCAAGTACACTGATTTCCTCTGTTCCATCAACTATCCGTGGTGATATGACCCGTACAATATGTTAAAAGCAATGGTAAAATTATTTCAATACAAACTATGCAAAAGCATGAAATACTAGAACTGCAAATAAACAAATGCCTCACAAAACTTTTGATACTATTCTAGCCATTACAAAAATATTCTACACTAGTGTAAAACCAAAACAAGAAAATAAGCTAAAAACAAGTGATTTTCTTCTCTTTTTACCAAGCAAGGACAAAATATTTTTGAAGGGGGGAATTGGTTATGTGAAGTGCTACATTTTTCTTTCTTCTGTAAACTCCTGAGTGGGCTTGTGGTAACAGCTAGTTCAGCAAGACATTAGCAGATATTTGTATGGTAGACAAAAGCCAGGCCATTTGTAAGATGTTCTAGTACCCAGGTCATGCCCGCTGCTCAATGGCCTGACACCAGTGGGGCTTCTAGGGTCTGTATGGGCTCATACCCCAAATTGACAAGTAAAACGGGGGCTTGATTCACTTGGTGATGCCTATAATTTACTTCTGTACTGGTCTTGCATTTCAAGTAGGGTAAGACTGTTACTGAGAAAGCTAGGGGTGTTGATGGAGGGTTATGGGGTGGGGGAGGGGGTGCTTACTGAGTGTACTGGATAATAAGTTGAAATTTTCACAAGGTAATAATTCTAGTTGTATTAGATAATGGATTTCGACAGTGGACCTTAATTACTGGTACATTTTTAAATCTGTTTTTATACATTGAACAGATACTGGGCATAAAGGATTTTTGATTCTGGCTAATACATTCAAATTGGAAAATGAATGCCTTTTTCTTCTGCTTACACTATGACATGGGTGTGTTAGGATGATCAAAAACTGTAGAGAAAAGTGAGACACTAAGATGTTGCAAGGGGGAAGTGAAAGGATGCTATTTTATAATTTAAAGACACGTCTCAGCATAATAAAGATATTGCCAGTGAAGAGGTATTTTGAAATGACAGTTATTGTAAGAGTTTTTAGCAATTGCCAAAATATCTAGGATAAAATTACATATATTTAAAATTATTTAAAGTTTGATTTCTTATTTGTTAAAACTGAATGAGATGTAAATATGTAATTACCCTAAAAGGCTGTTACAACATGTTTAAATGTTGGTGTATAATTTAACATTAACAAATTCTTTATACCCCTTTCACAGTACAGGTGGTACAGCCCACAGTAGTTGGATTTGGTCAAAATACCCCTGTCCTTCAGCTACCCTCTTAAGTCCTGATACAAACTGGTGGTACAGTGACCCTTTACCTCATTCCTTGAGTATTCTATGGAAATTTTAAAAAGCTCATTGTGACCTTCCACTGATAATTTTTTATGTGGTTACTAAAGGCGATGTCCACAGTTTAAATAGCTTGTGATTTGGTCAAGTTTCAGTATCAGATGTTTGTCCGATGGCTATCGAAGGTGAGTTGAAGTTAATGGATGTTGCCTGTCAGTGACCAACATTTCTAGTACAGTAGTCCTACTACCATTTCCAATCTGTGGCAATTATGGTGATACAATGTGATACGTTATGGGTACACCAGATCTTGGAAGATAAAAGGCGTCCTGGGAGGTGGGTTCACCACCGAGTAAAACTTCTAACCGTGGGTTATACCACTTGTAGTGTGAATGGGGCATTAGCTTATGTTAATATCAGAAATAGGTTCTCATTCACCGAAACATGTTATGGCTTCATACTAACAACTAGCACCCACCACTGCCACCCATATGGCTGAAGAAAGAGGCTTCAGGTTGTCTAATCATCAAAATCTGATATGTTCTTTAACCTCTCCACTGGAAAAGGTCCAAATAAAGAAGAACCGTCATTGATGTGTCACTTGTGCTGATGTATGTTACCAAACTACAGTCAACAAACATTCAATCACCAGCTATCACTAAAAAGTACTCATAGAGCCAAGGGTCCTTTCCAAAAATTTGGGATTTTTTATATCCAGTATATGATCTGGATTTTTAGCAAAATGAAATTACTTCTTTCTTTACCCACATACAAAATTTCATAAAAATCCGTTCATTTCTTTTGGAACAGAGGCAAACAAATAAATGTACCTAAAAACATGAAATCCTGAAGGAGGTAACAAGCTTCAACTACAGATGTTCACATATATTTACAAAGTCAAAGTTGGGGTTTTACTCACCGATCAACAGCCAGGGTCATATTGGGACAGTTTCTGAGCATGGTCACTGGTGGGAGTGGAACCCACATAAAGGAGAATAGATGCCAAATCTGTTAACCTACTAGGTCACAGGTTTGTCATTCAACTACTTAGATACCACATCTGTGGACATTTATTGTAATCATGAATTGGCTTCACATTACCATTACTATTAAAAGGGATATAAAACTTTTACTTTGCTTTCTTCCAGAGATGAATTTTACTGGAAAATGCACAAATAATCTTGCTTTTAACAAAAAAGCAAATCAGAATACAAACTGACCTGCAACATTTGCAGTCAGTAACAAAATATGAACTCACCTATCGATAGGGATGTAAAACACATGTGTCCTTTGACGGCAGACATTTTAGTCCTACTATAGAAACTGCATAGCTATGTCCCCATAACAAAACTCCTGGTAATGAGTTTATATGTATATCAAGAGGGAGATTTTATGGTTCCACAAATTCTCCTCTTAGGAAATAAGGAAGATTGCATCTCCTTTATCCTCTACTTGCCGAGGGTTTTCTCGTCGTCTTTGGCCCTGGGGCAGTTAATACTAAAGCAATCTGGGAGCATTTCACACTTATTGAATTGCCCCTCTCTCAGGCTGTATGTGTGTTTATGTGTGACGCCGTGGCTTTAGGCACTTTCCCTCCGCTTTTCCGATTGCATTAGGAACAAACCTAGGCAGATCATAGGCAACTCAACCTTGCCTTGGGCTCTTGTTTTGGTTGTAAGTCTAACTTTGGTTTTATTGTTGCAGTCTAGTAGTCTGTAGGGAACTAGTTAAAATTATTAGTCAATAATCAAGTCTGCAATGTCAGTATCACGTATTCTTTCCTACTAACGTCTGTTCTTATCATTATGATCAGTGATATTGCCTGTTCTGTTTAATGGCTTATCCAAACCCTGATTTTTTTCAAAAACTCTTATTTATTTGAACCCTGATCCTCTGACAGTCTAACTCCTGTATTCCCAGTCATTCGTGAGTGAGTGAGTATATTTACCAGATTATGCCAGGAGATCAGTGGACACATTTTCACCTTGGCAAAGGCTAGAGAAACCTTGAATCCCATCAACAGATACAAGCTCAACCACCCAGCTCTCCAAATCAACTCAGCCAAAATTAGATCAAAACTTTAAAAAAAATCACGGCAAGACACTTACTTGTACTGCGTTGATTCACTCCATAGATTATCCTGTAAAAAGATTATCAAAACATGTCTGTCTTGATCAAAACAGGGATGAGAAACTTTATCATCCTTGTCCAGTAACTGGAACTGGCACTGTCACATGTTTAATATAGCATCTCATAAATATAACTTCATTCAATATTTTTATTAAAATTGGAAGGACTAGTACTGTAAATATAACATGCATCAATATTAAAGTTTAACATAATTTTAAAACAATACAAGCAGTATTCTTTTCCATGTGATGCCTTTTTTCTAAATTTTCTAATATTGCACAGATCTTCATACATGGGGCTTTCACACATCTCCAGACACCAATGGAGCTATCAGAATATCTCTGGATGAACGGTGTCAACATAAACATAGTATAAATATGTCGTGATTTTATTATTTTAGGTTGTGACATCACAATTAAACTTGTGAATCATAATATGGTTTTAATAGGACAACCACTTGGCCCATTGGGATCATGTTTTATCATTTTTTCTGTGGAATCTTGACAATTGTACCCCTTTACAATCTCGGTCCCTTTACATCTAACAAACTTACACATATAACTTGGCACTTATGTTTATTTCAGTGGGCCAAGTTTGTAACATAGTGGGCTGAGTTTGTAACTCAGTGGGCCAAGTTTGTAACATAGTGTTCTGAGTTTGTAACTCAGTGGGCCAAGTTTGTAACATAGTAGCTTGAGTTTGTCACAAAGTGGACTGAGATACAAACAAATTGTATCTTGTAGCTTTAATTGTCCCCAACAAGTGAGCACACAGAACAACTCAAGAAGTTACCATTTGCAAGTTAGCATCCAACAAGGACATTTCTCATCACATTAGACCTATACCAGAACTACCTCCAGTTGTGACAGCTTAAAATGGCAAAAAAATAAATATATATATATATTGGAAAGAGCAATTCCTGGGAAAGCTCCAATAGGAGAGGGATAACTGGACATCAATTGTGGTTTGATATGAGGAATTCCCTTTAACATAAAGCACATAATAAAGTAATCCAGATGCCATAGCGAATAATTTTGTCACTTACATATAGCAGACCAGAAAGCTTCTATATATCTCTAAACAGTCTCCCAATTAAGGGAGGAAATAATCCCCTTCTAACGGAAGTGATCTTTACCCACACAAACCTCTGTCCCTTTTCCTTTATTACATGCTGTTTCACTCTACCATACCCAGGGGCCAAGCAACACAGCTTTTTATGTAAGAGCAACCCTCTAACCCAGGATCTCTAGTAACTCCCTCATTTATTTCATCAAGCAATCTAATTTTGTCTGTAATCAGCTCTGTCTTTTGCCTCAGGGATTATACTCTCTATTTTCTTGGATGAAAATAGGCTTCTAACTAAGCTTCAACTCTCCAACCCCTTGTACCCTCCCACACACACTGAAAAAAATACAATAGAACCTCTATCAACAGAACATTCTGACATCTATAATTTCCTACTGTTTAACACAAAACCTTTCTTATTAACCGACTAAAAGTTTATTTTGCAACATACGTTGAGATTCATAAAAACTAATCTATCCACATGAATGCCATTTTGCAGGTGGTTATAACATAAAAAGAAATATGTACATATTTGCAAATAGTAATTAGAAATGGCAATGGTCACTCATGAGTAATTTTATTTAAAGACTGAAAAGTATAATTTCGGATAATTTCCGATCATTTTCTCAATTTGCAGTAACTCGTTAGCATTTTATAAGAAGTTTGATTGGTCATCCTGTAAAACCACCCACACATTTTCATAAACATACATACTGTACATAGAAATTGCACATCCACCAAGAGACCTAATGTCAGTCACCGGGGGTTTTTTCATTTAATCTACAACCACTGCTGACTCCAATCGCCATTACAACTACCATCGGCAAATCTTGTATAATTGTACAACAAAGACATTATTTATTTTCTAATTTTTAATCAATAACTTTCTTATTTCCCAAACGATTTTAATGATTCATTTACATATGTCCTCCAAATACACCTACATAGAGTAACATTTAAGTAAAATTATTCTCCAGGCCTAGTGGTCCGTATAGTCTGTGCTTATTTCCAGTTCCTTTGGCATGAAGTGACTCAAAGTATTAATATATACTTCTCTGAACAGGATGATGCCAGCATGTCGCAGGTTTACTTCCCAAAATAGTGTCCGTACCAATTTGTACCCAGCTGAAAGGGGACACATGTGTAAAGTACCTTGTCCCAGTGTACAATTGGCATGATCCGACCAAGGATCGAACCCCAGATCTTCTGCTCTGAAATTCAGTACCCTAACTAGGTCATACAGACCATCAACAGGTGCCTGTACCTTTATTTGATATATTCGAATTGGTTACTTGCCGACCTCAACCTTCTTTTTGTTGTTTTGGAACATTCTAGGGCATTACAGATGGTTGGTATGTGAAGTGGCTGCATCCCCAAAGGTTTTTCACAACACATAATTTTGGGAAGCAATTCATTTTGGAAGGTTCAGATATGTTCATACTCCTGATTATTTAGTAATTACTGCTGAACATTCCTTACCATCTCAGATCAGAGGCATATCCCATAATCATTCTTAATGCTCCAGTCATACTACAGGCAACATTGGCAGTGTTTGTTTGTTTTTGTTTTTTTTTGCATTTTGTTTAATGCCTCTTTCCTCCATGTACTGCCAGACTTCTGTCAATAAAGTTTGCATACTGTGGTAGATCTATACCCTGCTTTTCTGTGGCCATACACAAGGAAGTTTTAAAGTGTCCAAATATTCTGACTCTAGTGGGACACTTCCCATAACTAACCATATCTGCAGAGTGTCTTATTATTTCTGCAGTGGTTCTGCTGCCATTCGTACTAATTCTGCATTATTCTGTATCTTTCTGTCTCTTAAATTATGTTCTAAGTTTGCTGTAACATTCCTCTGTGTTGGCAGTATCTTTTTCTTTGCCGTTTCTGTGTCTTATCTGTGCCAAACCGTGGTCAATGTCCTACCCAATTCCCATTACCTTCCATGGTATATCCTTGTATTACATGACATGTTCCAGTTCTCATTATGTACATGAGATTGTACTCCAAGGTCGGTCTTGTTTCGGAAGTTCAGTTAGTTTCTTTTCACTATTAGAACGTATGATGCCACGAAATTGTCAGGTTTGACATCTGATAAGTGCCATTAATATCATTAATAGTAAGCTCATTTCAAAATCCTTTAGCAGAAGATGGATTATAATGAGGGGTTGAAGTTTTAGACTCTTGAAAAAATGTTTTGAAATATACTAAAACTTAGATCGAATTCAATGCAAGTAAATCTCCTTGTAAGGCGGCGGTGAAGGTGGTGAAAAAGTGTAACATGTAGTCGTTAACATCTATTTAATACCAAATATTCCTGAATTTTCATTTACAAAAATGAAAAATAAAATCAAAGTAAAAATATACAATACACCTGATTTTAGTATATTTGCAGGAAAGAGTAAGGATAAGTTTTGTGAATGTTTTGGTTTGAGCTTGAGGAAAGTATGTATGCTGTTAATATATCAAGAAATTTGACACTGATAATGATTGGGCAAGTAGATGCTAATGATATCTATAAATATATCCCACTTTAAGGACAGTATTTACTACATTTATATACGTGTCCTGCTGGTAAGTTTGAATAGCTTATAGATATGTATTCAAAAGACTTAACACTGCTGTGCTATTAACTATCTATGGTGGAAAACAGACAAGAATAGAATTTAACGTTAAAATAAGAATATTTAAAATTGGCACGTCAGAGAGAGAGAGTAAGGATAGATATAGCTGAACTTTAACACCCCCTAGGTGTGTTGGATAGAACATTGTGTCAGTCAGTTTGTGTATAGAAGTGTTAGGGCTGTTCCACTGTGACGATCAACCTGCCTGATTGGGTTGCAATCCTGAAAATATATCATAGGGGAGGCAATTGGAACATTTAGAAACTGAAACGTTTGTAAAGCATTCTCGATCATCTTGTTCCTCGGAATTTTGAATTGCAAACCGATCGAAATACTTGAGGGTGTTCCCGATAATATTAAACAGTTTACGTTTTTCTTACCATTTATAAAATCTTATAACATCTTATAAATTTTACAGTGATCTTAAACCTATCCTAGCATTTGTAAAACAATCTTATCCATCTAAGGTTTGTAAACCATTCAGATGGGTCGGAAAACTGTCCCAAACTTTTCAGGAGCCTATTGGAAGACTCTTGAACTAATCACAAAGTCACTCGGAAAGCTATTGGGAAAATATTTGAAACCTATCCTAAAATATATCCATGGATTGTGAAGAGTTTTATTTCTTCCAATCTGGACATAGGGTTTTCAATCAGATAACCAAGATGGGACCGCCCTATTAAGGTTCATACCAAATCAATCCAATATTGTTCAATACAGTATGCTCATAAACAGGTCCTCTTTAAACTGAACAAAATGGTTAAAGAGATCTTACAATTAACACAGAAAATTGTCAACTTAAACTGAAGTTCTGTTTAATTTTAATCACACCTATACATCAGATGAAATATGAGAATTGAAAAAAAAATACTTTATTGGATTGTACAATACTAGTTTGGTTTGTACAGCCTTTAAGACCGATATACTGGAAAATTTCCAAGGAATATTCTACGTGGATCTGTGGAAAAAATATTTTTGATACAGATAAACCAACTGAGAATGTAAGATGACATTGAGAAATGCAAGCTAACATCACAATCTTGAATCCCTTATGTCAGCAACATATTTCAAGAAGCCTTTCAATATTTGCTCCAGATTTAATCATTAACAATTCTATATTCTATATGGAATTTGTAAACACTTTTTATAATCTGTTAAAATTGTTTCTCATTGCCTTGAATACAAAAAGCTTTCAAGATACCTACCTTCTTTTATTGAAGTGTCCCTTAAGAAAAACGTTGGAAATGATATTGTAAGCTCCATTATGTGGGAGATGATCAGCAAAAGAGAGAAATAGTGTTGTGGCAATGGCCTGAGAATGGGATTGGGGGAAAGCAAATTATTGCTGCTTTATTTACTCCATTTATTGAGAGATAGATTCTGTATGCTGATGACACAGACTTTTGTCACATTTTTAGATGAAAGCATTTGATAGCATTACAGGTTCTTCTTTGATAGGGGAAGTGTGGTAATGTAAGAGCTATATCAGGTGCTTTATTGAGAAGCCACTTAGCTTTCATTTCCTAAATCTGTCTTTTGGTACCAGCAGTCTGGAAACCTTGTAAAAATCCCATTTTATAGAAACCAACCCCATTAGCTCACTGTTAATGCAATGGTTTGTGCTACTAAGTCTTCCTCTAAAGCACCACCAACTCCTAACGGGTAAATACATTTTATCAAATATACAAAATATAAGAAGGTCTGATATTATTACAAATGTCAATATTAATGTATGAATGTGTAGGATGACTTTACAGAGTGTATATAACTGATTATAGTCTAAGGTAACCACATCTTAGCTTCTACAGTTAATCCAATTTGCCCTTTGAAAGAGAAAAGAAGTAAATAGAAGCCTTTATGACATCATAGTCCTCCAATTTACCCTGGATAATGGACTGATCTCAGGAAGTCAAAAGCTAAAAGTGGATCAATCCAGAAACAGTCAGTTCCAGGCCATTGATCTGTAGGCTTTTCATATTATGGGATATGGCGTCTTCTCCATGAATACATGCCTCTCTTTTCATTTTTATTATTTACTTTTTCTTTGGTGTATTTGTTGTGAATAAATCTGATCTTATATAATAGAGCTTTATATTGTCTAATCCACCTGCTAGGAATTTTTTTTTCGTGTGTGTGTATAACAATCTCATTGTGTTTCAGTTTCTGTATAGCTTATGAACAAAAAGAAACGTGTTTGCCTAGAGGCAGATGTAGGATTAACAGAAAGTTCATGCCAAGATGTTAAGTTTAGACAAGAGTTTAATATTATTTGTTTGTAGTGTAACATGACTGTCAAAAGATTTGCATAGGTTATATCAGGCGGCCTTCTTGTGAAATAAACTGGTGTAACTCAGTCTGTAAAGATGAGACCTCTATTGAAAACTAATAACATTTGGCAAGCCTAGCACCAACTTCCCAGTGTACAAGACCTGTCAGATTATGCAGTAATGTCAATGACTTGTCATTATGGTAACCTGCAGTTTTCAGAATACTTATCATAACCATATGAGGGTTTGACAATATTTGTTGACAATGTAGTATTGCATTTTTATTGTCTTGTATATTTTATACTCAATGCAATACCACATTGTAGCACAGGAATCAGACTGCTATTTATCCGTGCCGACTACAGCCCAAGCCCTCTTGTGCCTGACATTCCCCTTGTTAAAAGACCCAGGGATGACCCATTTATTAACAATCCTGAGGTTTTTAAACCTGCACTGGGGAAAGAACTCACTGACGGAGGACCACCATTTTAAGTGAACATTTGAGTCACTATGTATCAGTCCACACCTGGCCCAGAACTCAGACGGTCAGGTATCAGGTAAGCAAGTGCTTGATCTCCGAACTGGGGGATCACCTAACCCTGTACTAACTAAGCCCAGTGCTGCTTACCTTCAGTGATCAGACAGAACTGGTCAACCTCACCACATAGGTAGATATAGGGAACATGGTAGGTCACTATTTAAGTCACTCTCTCTTCATCTTCTGGGAATATGAGATCGACTCTCTGTCAATGGTTGTAGTTGTAGATGGTAGGAAAATTACACTTGATCTGTGAATCAGGGATATCTTTATTTTTTATTATTATCTTGGTCTGATTCTTTGTATTTTGGTTCAAGTATCTGGTTTTCAAGTGCGGACATCTTGGTTTAGTTGAACTGTTGTTAAATCATAGCTAGATTGTGGATATCTTGAGCTGGTTGTTGGTATCTTGGCTTAATTATGGATATCTTGGTTCAGTTGAAATGTTGTTAAATCATATTTGGATTGTGGATATCTTGAGCTGATCGTGGGAATTTAGGCTTAATTATGGATATCTCGGTGTTGAAGGTGTCTAGGTTTGATTATTTGTATACTGTTTGATAGATGATTCTTACTTTTAGTGTTAGTATCTTGATTTGATTGTGAATCTTTTGTTGTGATTTTGGGTATCTTGCTATGTGGATATATCTTGGTTTAGTTGAAGGTCTCTAGTTTTGATTATGAGTATCTGGGTTTGATTTTGAATATTCTGCCTTTATTGAGGATTATTGGGTTTCATTTTGTGTATCGTGTTTTGGGTTTAACTGATACTAGTTTGAATTATGGGTACCGTAGTAAATTGTGCACATATTGGTTTGATTACTGATATCCTATTTTGATTGATAAATCATGGTTTGATCATGGGTATCTCAGTTTGATATTATCTTGATTTAATTGCAAATACATATTGGTTTGAATCAGGTTATTATGGTTAAGGCAATGGTTAACCAAAGCTACTTCAAGTTGTCCTTTTTTGTTAGTTGTTGGTTCGTTGGTCAGTTGGTTGGATGATCTCTCTGTTCAAAATTATTTTGTTCAGAAATAACTGTAACTCGCTATGTGGTCATTCAGTTGTTCTAACTCTTCTCCAAAATACATGAATAGTGAAGAAATGTAAACTAAATTAATATTTCCAACAATAAGATATGGATATGCATTAAACCTCTTTGTTTCCGTGAACATCTCAGCTACTCTTTTTGATATTTCATGGTTTTTATAAAAAGCACAAGTGATTCATCTTTTATTAATTTTATATCTGAAATATTTCCATTATCATTAGCCCTGATGACAACATCACCCAAACATCACAAAATAAAATGACAAAGTGAATGCAGATGATGTCCAACAAAGCCCTTCCCAAGACACAACTTACAGAGATACAAACAGCAGTAGCAACAACAGTAGTAGTAGTAGTTAGTAGTAGTAGTTAGTAGTAGTCGTAGTAGTAGTAGTAGTAGTAGTAGTAACAGATAGTAGTTATAGTAGCAGCAGTATTAGCAGTTAAGAGATTAACACTCATGATCAAACAAAGATTTTGGTTTCATGTTATTTTTATACATAATTATTTGGGATGTTTAAAAACATATATTTTTGAATAGCCAAACATTAAACAATCTTCACACATTAGTTATACAAACACTTCTCTCATTTATGGTTCAAAACATGACCCTGGTAATCAGTGGGAAAAGTTGACAGTTTTCAATAGATATGGATGGTTGCTTTTGGATGCAGACATTTCTTTTTCATAATTTTGTATGTTTGGTTTGCTCAAAATAAAATTGCAACCAATTATATGTCCTAGACAATGGATTGAAAACAACATCAGACAAATCTAATAAGCTGAAATACAATTTGTTTTTGTTTCCAAGAGTGATAACCCAAGGGGACACATTACTACAGCTTTTACGTCCACTCCTTTTTATGGGAAATACATAGAAAAACAAAACAAATTTTAACAATTTTTAAAACGTTTCATTATATGTAGGAGACATTAGTGAACTACTGGTTAACAAGCTTAGCTGTTTATTACTTTACCCTAACCTCAATAGTCTTAGGTTCGAGCTCAGTCTATGATTTCACTAAAGGCAAGTCCTGACACAACCCCTGTTGTTAAAAGAGATGTAAAATCCTCATTTTGACCAATGATTTTAATGTTAATTAAAGCCTCCGGAAGGGCTAAGCTTTACAGAGTCATTTGTCAAGACGGATTAGTGTTGCCAGTCTAATTGTAATTTCTGTAATTGATGGTTTCCACCTATGTGTGCTAGACAAGAGAAGTGGGGTGCTATCGGATTAGAAAGTCAAAGTGACCAATTCAGTGACTGTATGCATTACTTAACTGGAACGATAATATGCTGGGTTGGTTTACTAAAGTAATCTACTTGGATTGGTCTTGACTAATGATATGGTCCAGGTTGTCTTCCTTTACGTCAATGATTTTTCAATACAGTAACTTGGGCATAATGTTGGAGCTATCTTATCTACATTTTTCAATCTTCAAAAACAATTTCAGTTCAAATGCATTGCTTCTTTCTCCAGTTTGAAAATAGAAATGAAACTAACTTAATTTCAAGTATTTATACATTTATACCTACAGTGTTCTGGGATGCATAGTAGAGAATGATTTAATTACTCAGATCAGCAGAAGGTCTGGTTGGTGAACAACAACATCCAGCAACAAGAGCTGTACTACAAATATACTTTTATGGCAATCTTTTTGTGGCAAACATATTTTTTCTTAAACAGAATGTAAAAGTGACTGCTTTCTTCTAGACACACGAAAACATCTACTGTACAAAGATTGGCTCACATGATCAAAGACTACCCTAAACTAATCTGAAACCCCCGTTACATCCCCATTGAAATTATTTTTAAGCCCTCAAAGACAGGGAATCAACAACAAAAATTGCATTAGAAATACAGCACTATCAATTTTGTGGCTGGTGTCTCAATATATCTGTCTTAAAAATTACTGAGCAGACGGTATATCCACGGGACACATGATATGAGTTGTAAGAACTACTTTTTATCACCCCTTCCTGTATATTCCTCCGCAGTGGCATTGGAGCGTCTTTAATGGGATTATCCCCCAGAACAAGCTGGTTGAAATCCAATCCCAAAGTGTGATGAGGCATCTTGATATCCGATCTTTGCTCAGCATGTAACTTCCAATCAATCTTTGTTCTCCAAACAGACCCCAGATGCTGGCAGGAACAGGCGGACCCCTTTACCGCCCAGCTCCTCCAGGGGAGCAGTAAATTGACTGAAAAGAGGGGCTGATCTTAACATCTGATCAACTAAACATGTAAACAGCTTTTAAAGAATGTTCTTAAGGGCGACTAGTCTACATCAAGGCTTACATTTCCTGGTTTCAGTCACAGAGTTACTACTTGACGAATTTATAGTACAGTTACAGTATCAGGAAGCTTACTTGTCTCAGTGGTTAACAAATTTTTACTCTCTTGGATCACATCTCTGTAGTTGTGGCTTTATATCCAGCTTATGCCAGAATTAAGGATACACTAAGGATCTGTGTTAATATGACCTAAACTACTAAAAGGAATGTAAATAAAAACAATTTTGACCTTTCTTTTTCAAGGTCTGGTCAAGGATGAATCTACATAGTAGACAGAATCAGTCGAAAATTTAACAAAATATTCTTATGCCTTGAACTATGCCATTACACAGACATCATCACATATGTAGTTCAAATGTTGACAGTATACACAAATGTTTTTGAATATCTTTACAACATTGTCATAATATTATATTCAAACAGATATGGTCATATTTTACAAGACGTTTTAACTGACCAGGGCCTGTATTCACAAAGATTCTTATTCTTAGAATTTTTTTTTAGAATTGTAGTTTTTCTAAGAATTAGAATTTTTCTATTCACAAAGATTCTTATTCTTAGAATTACACTTATTCTTAGAATTTTTTGTAAGAACGGTTTTTATTCTTAGAATTTTCTAAGAATTGAATTAAATCAAAGACTGGCACATAGCATGCTTAACTTAAGAAAAATAGTTGTTTTGTCTACGGGTGGAGGAACCAGTGCATACTAGTTGGTCAAGATTCTGCACTGTAAACCACCAGGCATCGGCAAGTAACTACCAACTTTCCAACATGAAGCGCCCGGCCCGAGATTCGAACCGGCGGCCTCAGAGGTTGGAGGTGAGAACTCTAACCGCTACACCACCAAGCCCCCTATGAGGACTGTTATGAAGAGATGTGACATTACAACAATGTTAGTTACAGGTGTGACAGGAATAGTACTTACATATCTGAATCTACAGGACTGTCACTAACACGTGTGACATTAAAGGAATGTTACTTGCAGGTGCAATGCTATAGGAATGTTACCAACAGGTTGTGGCATAAAAGAAAAATTACTTACGAATATTATATAGAGGTAACATTAAAAGGAATGGTACTAACAGGTGTGATGTTATAGGAATTTCACTTATTGGTGCTGTATTACAGAAATGTTAACTACATGCGTGACATTATAGGAAAGTCACTTACAGGTGTGACATAACAGCAATGTTACTTGCAGGTGTAACGTTATAAGAATGTTATAATAATGTTATATACAGATGTGACATCACTCACAGATGTAACATTACAGGAAAGTTACTTAAATATATGTCACTCATTAGTGTGTCATTATTGCTTATATTTTGGAAATTATGTCACTACAGGTGTATGATATCATATATATTAATTTAGATATTCTGTGGTATAGGTGTAACGCCTACAGATGAAAGGCATTGCACATATGGTAATAAATGTCATAAGAAACCGTTGATAACCAAGAGATAACCCTATCATCACAACAAGTGCAGACAAAGGAAATCCATTTGATTTCAATAGCCACTCAAAGGAAAATTGTTCCAGCAAATGAAGCATACTTACCCCCTTCTCACACAATGTATCAATTAGTTATGTGTTAGATTGTGCTAGGGTATTAAGGTTTTTGTCTTTGTTTATTCAAGACCCCGACTTTCTTCTTAAACTTAAAATGAAACTCCTGTAGCTAACCTGGAGTAAAATGTGTATGATTTAAATGCATTCCAAGATATGATCCATGACTTAGCAAAGGGCAAAAATTGAGATATCTAAAATATCATATTTTTATATGTTTTGTACCTTTCTAACATAACATATCCACTTTTAAAAACTGCTAAATCTTTTTCATCTATACTTTAAGTGTCACATTTTCCCACAGAAACTCTGTCTAAACTAATTCTATCTATATAGATAGTAGGGGCTTTTTGTTAAGACTGAAAATAAAATCCGGCAGTTTGCACACCTAGAGGCAAGAACTCAAGCCTGTAGTAAACTGGCGGCTTGGAAAATCTGTCAGATTTGATAGTCAGATATCATTGCCATTGCTGGCCTCCAGTTACTTACAATGCTTCCAGTTGAATGGATTTGTTCAAGCTCAAATAAAAACTTATATCCCTCCCCTTTTTGCTTCTCATCTCCCCTGTTAGCTAGCCTCTTCCGGTTTTATCAATTTCCGCTTCAGTGAACCACGTGACTAAATCAATATGGCGAGACCCCATCTCATGTACAGTTCTGTTCCTCTGTGTGGGTAATTTCAATTGAACCTCATATAGCCTTCTTTAGTGGCTCTAGTTTTAATGTTCATGTAATGTATGTTACAAAAAGTTGTTGTTATACTTGGCATGTAGTTGTTACAGTAGAGAGGTTGTGATCAGAGTCTCACCACATTGTAACACAAAAACGAAACATCAATTATAAAAAAATACAGGGGAAGTTTACATGACAAAGCCATTTTTATGTGAAAACCATAGCAGCTGACAGTATTGATAATATGAAATGATGTCACACACAGAAATTGATGATGTGTTACAAATGTTTTAAAGTTGGGATTTAACATCCTTTTCAACGGAGAGCTGATGATTTGTAACATAGCCTAAAACAGCTATGGGCTTGAAAAACACTGTCCACAACCCCTCCAGTATAATAAAAGAATTGCAGCTGAAATAAAATCAAAAATCAATATTGGTTATTTTTATATGTCTGTTTCAATAGCTAAGGTACAGTGGACAGACCCCCCAGTTTGTCATACTTGTTTCCATGTGCAGGGTTTGAACCCACACCTGACATCCTGAATCTACTGCTTGATGTGAAAATTTAATACATACCTCAGGTTTTCACAGAGAGGAAGTATAAATGAAATTCAAATTTAAGCCAGTCAGGGTAGCTGTTATAAAGATTTGGAAAGATTATTTTTGTAAGCTGTTTGTTAACTGGTCACGTGTGTACTTGCTACTGATTTCAAGATTACATGTCATTCCAACCCCTTTAAAGAACTTTGAAAGGTTAGTATGTTGACAGGTATGATATATGTATAACTTGCACTTTCGTCAGTGTATATTTTACTCAAAATGGATACACATTTGTTTACTTAAAATAAGAGCAATTTATTACTTTTGTCCCAGTTGTACTAGTTTACAATCAGTTCCACATCCAATCAAAGACCAATTTGATATAATTTATTTGGCTTTTGCATCACACTTCCTGCATTTTACATCATTGAACATTGTCAAGCCACTGTAAATAATTCCACGGGGACAAAATACATACTCACAAAGTGAAAAGTGGAAAGGGAGAGTCCTCCATCCCCCACTACCAAAACCCTCAACCAAGAACTGACAAGTGATTGTGACCCGTATGCTGAACTAGTTCGGAAGTAAGTAGTATCATATATTTGAGACTGAACAAGTCTATCATCTGTGTGATTATCAAGGCGGGAGGTTTCACGGCTGAGAAGAGGGATATGTGTGTATAAAAGCTGTGAAAACTACCCCCTGCCTTTAAGGGTTTATCTTCCAGTTGATGAAACCTTCTCAAAACAGTGGCTAAAAATAGATACCTGCACTATCTCCCAACTGGCTGTGTCTTAAGGCTTGCACACATCAAGGACAAACAGCATACAAACCAATATGGTCTGGTTATAAAATCAGATCTTATACCTTGTCCATATGTAATGACGACAACACAAGTCAATGCAGTACAATTTTTATTTTGCATTTTATTTGGCATTTATTTGTAACCTAATCATCCCTTCACCCTACATTCTAAAGCATTCCAATTTTTCAATGTCACCCCACAAATGAACTGGTGCAGAGTGGCAATTTCGAGGATTTGCTTCCTCCAGGTTTTTGCACAAGTTATGCTTCAGAGGTACTGACAGTGAGTGAGTTATTTTTCATTTAACAGAAGAATACTTTGTTTTAGTTTAGTAGATGCGACATTCATTTTAGTTCTATGACAACTAATTGTTAAGTTTAGTCTTAAAACAAAGTGACGTGTCACCTTCTTGTGTATCGGTTTCTTTCTTCCCTTGGAATGGCAGTTCGTCAGAAGTCTAAGCGGGGTTTTCAAGTCTTCATAGAATTTATAAAACAATCCTCTACAGCTTCAAAACAAATATGATGACTTGTTTTTGTGAATTTGCTTCACAGCTAGCACCTGGGCAATTAATTCACTCAAATCATGATAAATCCAGTGATTCTGGCTCATACACTGATCTTCAAGCATTGGTCCACCATGATTTGGATTCTGGCTTTGATGCTTTGATAGAACAACAGAAAAAATCACCATAAAAATAGTAATAATAATAAGGAACTATTTGTAAAGCGCCGGTTGATGTAGATATCCTCTAAGTTGGCAAAGTCCAAAAGTCCAATTACCAGCAACAGTCTGTGACCATGTTAGAATCCAATAGGGCAGAAGATTTATGGAGAAGGATCAGATAATCTGAATAGGTAGGTCTTCAACTATTGTCTGAACCCAGTGACATAATAACTGTAAAGACCCAGTGGTTCAACTGTCTGCCATTCAACTCTAAATAACCTGCAAGGTTCTTTCTCAGTTAGAAAATATAGGAACATGGTTGGTTAAGATGGGACATGCCAACTTCTCATCTTCTGTCCTCCAAAAACGAAAATAATCAAAACAAAAACTTGACAGTGCTGATATTTCGACTCTCAGCCATCCACAAGTTGGGATATAGAATATAATATCAAAGGGCTTGGTCAGTTGATGTATTTGTTCCAATGGATACAATGGAAACATAAATATGCTTTGGTTTAGGCCAAATTGGCTATAATTGTATTGTATTGAATATAAGCTCAATTTCGACTTGTAGTACAGGCCTCAAAGCGCTATTGAACCATACCAACTGCACAAGTACAGCCCAGGCATTCTAGTGACTGACATTCCCCTAACTGAAAGACAGAGGCTTCGGGATGACCAATTTTTCAACATCCCTGAGGTTCTTTTGCCTACCACTGGTGATAGGACCCAATGGCAGAGGTTAACCATTTTAAGTGATCATCTGAGTCACTATGTATCTGCCCATACCTGGTCTTGAACTCAGATGGTCAACCATCCAATACTAACTAAGCCCAGTTAAACATCACAGTATGGATGGAGGGTTCTCCCTGCATTATAAGGAAAGAAACCTCTCAAAATATCATAGACTATATATATATGGGTTAATTGCTAGCCCTCCTTGCAATTTCAAGATTCTAATGATTCTTTTGTTACAGTATGCAAAGGTTAGTCATGCTGTGCTTCTATGTCAGGTGGAAGAAGAAGAGGTTATATGTTGGACCAACAATGACAAACTTAAGGGCATTTGTCATGCAAATTTGCATCATATTTCTTTCACACATACTTCCAATAATTTATGGAATAAAACCTGAAGCCAAAATTTATCACATTATAAATCAAAATCCATACCATGTGTATAACAACAAACAAAAACATCTGTTCCTACCGCAAAAGCAAGTGGCTGAGGGAATTAGTTTCTGTTGATTAATTTTTAAGTTAACATCTGCCAGAAAATTTTGTGAGAAAATTTTTGTGATAAATATGTTGGAATACGACATTAAATTATTTCATCTACATAACTTATGAAGGCAACATTACTCTTAATGTTCATAACATAGCAAATGCTGTCAGTGACTTTCTGAAAAAGAACTGAACCGTGACAATACCCAAATGGGACAGACTTATCAATGAACTAATTTTCATGTTTGAACACAAATAAATCAATGCCCCTTGACAAAAGACACCATAATATTTATTTTGAGACTGATTGAACCTGTGCCCAGTGACTTTAACTTGTTGATATCAATTACAGAATAATTGTTTAAAGAAAAATGTGAATCTGAATATGCTTTGACACTCCAAAATTAATAAAATGACCTTATGGCCAACTACCCTTGATGAAAGTCTCATTTCAAGTGCACCAGTTCCCTGGTCATAATATGAGATATGTTCAAGAAAAATTGTATTCTTTTGGTGAAAGGGAGATACCTGGCCTCTTGCTGAAGCTCATCTGTCTGATAAGTTATGATAAGATGAGATAACTGTTTTACTTTTACAACTCACTTTTTTCATTGACACAAAGTTGTAAAATGAATGTCTTGTAGATCATTATCCTTTGTACATGTGTACCCACAGAACCAGGTGATTTTCCACACCTCTTGTTTTATAAAACTGGAAGAGAGAACAGAGCATCTAGGTACTGACAGAGTATTGTCAGTCCTTGTTGGACCAATATCAGTATTACCTGATAGCAATGTTGGCTAGATATAATTTTGTAAAATATCAAAGATATTTTGGATACAAAATAAGATTTTGAGGCAGAAACTTAATGAATAGAGACACTGGGTTTTCTTTCTGGTTTTTGAAAGATGACACACCTTCTAGTCACTGTTGCTATAACAAGATTGAACCCTGTCATCCTTAGTAAATAAGAGTGATGATTTTTAAACTTCGACTTTCTGCTGGTTTTCTGGAATTGAATCTTATGAGCTTCATGTAAGTTATGAGCTTCTTGAACAAATTTGGCAATTTTAGGAAGATTTAGAGACTTACGAGTATCAGAAAAAGTGAAGCCTCCCTTTGTACATACAAAAACTCTGTTTCATGCATTCCATTATTTTTAGGTCCTCGTTGTGGCAGCATTTTTGGACTGTGCTTTTGACAAAATCAGAGTTGATGCTTTATGTCATGTTCAACAGCCAGGGTCATTTTGGGACAGGCCAACAACATGTGCCCCTTGTGGGGGGTCGAACCCACACAGAGATGACAGCCTGTGATCAGATACCACACTTGCTAACCGCTTGACCACTGAGGACCTTGAATGTGCCTTTGATTTGCACACATATTTAGTATGCAGAAATTTTTGTGAGGATTGGTAAAACTGTAAATTGTGTCTTGATAGGATAAGAAGTTTTAGATTATATCCTGTTCAACAGCCAGAGAAATACAGTCCTTGTTGTGTCAGTATTTAGAAGTATATACATCCATCCAGAGAATTTATAAATTGCGTGTTACCGGCTATTCATTAGGCTTTCTAGTTATTGAAGATTATTTTGTGCCTGCATATACAAACATTGATTCACATAGATACACTCAAGTGATTTTTGATGTTCAAGGCTGTCTATTGGTGGCTAAGCTGTCAATACTTCACCTAAATGTTTCTGTTCTATACGATACAAAAAGATACGACTTTTTATTAGATCATTTATTCACATTCTGGTACTCAAAGCAGAACCAAATTTTGTTGTACACTCACTGACATTAATTCTGCTGTCAATAATAATACCTAAAATATTCCTCCCCCCCCCCCCCCCCCCCCCCCCTTATTATCTTTATTTTATTTAAAGATTTAAAGTCTTGTGCCACATACTTTCGGCCACAATAGACAGCTAGCCAGAAGTGATATAATTTTTTGGGCAATATGACACAGTTGTAGTAAAACAATGACCCAAAATCATTCAAGACAGAATCTAAATAGCACATATGTTGGGCATAAAGTACCAATCTTGTCATCAAAAGATTGCGCGCCAATTCACAATGATTTCTATCACAGAATCTTGATGTGATTGGCTGTATTTATTTTTGAGTTGGTCAATGATTGGCTGATTTTACAACACACTTTATCAGGACATTTGAGTGAGTATAAAATAGGTTTGTACATGAATGGATATTGAAATATTAAAACAGTAAACAAACATATTACAGAACATTAAACAAACATATTATCTAATTGAATTAGATGTGGCTTCTCCTTTTGCAATTAATTCTCTTGATGACCCCTGATTAACCCTACTTATTGTGACAAGCTAATTAAATTACATGTGGCTTCTCTATTTGCAATTGATTCATTCGATTGCCTCTTATACCCTAACTCCCCCCATTCATTGTAACAATATAATTGGATTATATGTTGACTCTCTATTTAAACACTTAATAAAACATGGATAACCACCCATAATTGGTATAACCCAATTGCATTAAATGTGGCTTCCCTGTTTGAAACCGATTAACTGATAACCATCCTTTACTTATATTATTAAAATAATAAACCTGTTACAGCTAACCTCTAGCTGTGATTATGGCAATCTAACAGATGACATGCCGCATAACAGATTACTTTTGGGCACCAAAGACAGTGCTGCAAGAGCCTCTATGTTCAAACAAACTAACCTAACCTTAGCCAGAGCATTTGATATTTGTACGATTGCAGAAATCTCACAGGATCAACTGGAGCAGATTGGTAGTAAGAAGTCAATGTCACAAAACATCACAAGCAACAATCACAAAAATAACAAGGAAGGTCTTAACAGCCATTTAGGCATAAGAAATGCAAATATTGTGGATAGAGCCATATATTTGACTAGACAAAGTGTCCTGCATTTGGGAAAATGTGTACAGCCTGTGGCAAACAAAATCCTTTTGCTACAATATGCATGCAGAAACAGTGTATAAAAAGCAGTACAGAGGGTTGACCAGGATTCTGACAATTCATCAAACAATTCAATTTTTCACACAAATCAATTTGTGGGAGCTGTCAAAACAAGAAGTAAGCAGCTTACAATACCTCTGAAGTTGTGGAAGAGCAAGAAGCTGTGTCAAAAAGGGTCAAATGTGTCAGCTGGATACAGGTGCTACCTGTAATGTTCTCAACACTGAATATTACAAGGCACTAACTAGTGAATCAGATACAAATCTGAAACAGAGCTCAGTCCATTTGAACTTTGAAGCCACTGGATATGCTACTCTTTACACAAGAATCAATGGCAAGAACTTTAAGCTTGGCTATGTCTTGGATGGGAAGGATGAATTCTGTCACATCAAATTAGACAAATAAAGTAGCATGCTAACAAACATTTTTACACCATTCGGCAGATACTGATGGCTGTGTCTACCATTTGGATTGACCTCAGCCCCTGAAGTGTTTCAGTGTAAACAGCTTGAAGTCTTAGAGCGCTTACATGGAGTTGAAGTCATCACAGATGACATCTTGGTATATGGTTGTAGTAAAACACAGGAAGAGGCTGTAACAGACCATGAGGCAAATCTGATTAAGTTGTTGAAATGAGCACAAAAGGTCAACTTGCAGCTAAACAAAAAGAAGCTGAAGATGACAGAAGTCTCTACATGGGTCATCTCACATCTACAGGACTTAAACCAGACCCAGAAAAGATAAAAGCAGCAACTGATATGAAGTAACCATCAAATGTGAAAGAAACTCAGTGTTTTCTTGGATTTGTAAACTATCACACCAAATTTGGATTTGGACTGCATCTCTCAACCATTTCACTGACAAGGAGGCTGTTCAGGTCTGGCAAACACACCAACAGGAAACTTTCTGGCAAGTGAAAAAGATTGTGACAGTACAGCCTGTTTTGCAATATTACAGCCTATCTGAGCCTGGCACACAGTAGACTGATACCAGCCAAAAAGGGTTAGGTTCCAGGTTATTACAAAATGGCCAACCCATAGCATTTGCTTCCAGATCCTTATCAACAATGTAGCAGTCATATGCTCAAATTGAGAAAGAGTGTCTCACTATGGTGTATGGGTGTGAATGCTTCATAAAGTATTTGCTGAGAAGAGATTTCTTACAAGTTTAGAGTGATCATAAATCTCAGTAAGTAATATTCAGGAAATCACTTCTTGCCAGCATCCAAGAGACTTCAAAGAATGCTCCTAAGAAGTACAGTATAACTTGCAGGTAAAGTAAAAAACGAGGCAGTGAAATGTACATTGCAGATCTGTTATCCTGTGTATCAATCTCAGCAGCTTCATCTTTAGCCAGTGATCTTGAAGTATTTTTACACACAGCTGGAACAGGCAAGTTATACCGAACATTTGAAGGTATATAACACAAGGTTTGATCAGATTTAAAGGAGAACATTGCAACAGAAATGAAAAGAAGTGGGAGATACAAGAAGACTATTGGAGATTTCCAATCTGGTTTTAATTAGACAGTTTGCAAAATAATGTAAAATAGGCCAAAATTAGCATTGTAACAACAAGTGTCAGAAACATACATAGCTACATGCTTTTGTGAAGGAAGGTAGTCTACCCTTACCTTTACCAATTTGGAATCTTTTTACTTGTTTTAGAATTATGCATAGCTAACATTTTATTCTTACTAATTAACAGTTTTTATATTCTTTTGTCAAAAAGGGAGGATGTTGTGGATGTTAAATATTTTAGAATCATTGTCTAGGCTAGTAAGGTTTCCAGATGCCTCTTGTTTTCTTAAAGTATCAGTGACCAGATATCCTGTTTGTTGTTATAATATACCTTGCAGATTAAAATGTAAAAAGATTCACACACACTTGACTGAGACTTTCGTGTAACAAAATTATAATACATATTTACATGTTAATATCTGAATTAAAGAATTAGAATTAAACTTGTGTTTAATTGCAAAACATGTACTAGATGACAAAAAACTAAACAAATTATATATAAGGTATTTTACTAGAAGCTATTATTCAGTCCACAGTCAGGCCAACAAGGATAAATTGCAATCAACTTATCACCTGTTAAGACAGTAGCAAATCAACATAAAAAGTATGACTTCTACTAACATGGAAATGGGGAAATTAGGCCTGTGATGATTTATCAATGATTTGTAAATTGGATATGATTAGACTTTACATTGCTGCACTCCCTTTAGGGGCCACAGTGGTGCAGTGGTAACACACCCATCTCACCCCTTGGAGATCAGAGTTTGGCCTACGTCATATGGAAAAGTTGGTAGTTGGTTTCCCTTGGTCAGTGGTTTACAGTTCATTGTCTCATAGGTAAAGCTTACTACATTTAATATTTATCGGCCTATGGTCAGTATTTAATGTAAAGGGATCATTCACTTAAAAAGTTGTAATTATAAAGTGTGTTATGAAAATAAGTGACCACGAATGAAACAAGGCCAAAAGGTATTTTGGTCCCCTCACGTGAGTGCAAAGCCATCAGAGACATAAGTAGTGCACTAGAATTTACGGAAATCTGGGGACACAAAAAAATTCCTACAGAGACAGATCCCACAGCTGATCTGGAACTCAGACGGTCACCCATCCATGTACTAACATAGCCCATTGCCGCTTAACTTCAGTGAGCAGACAAATACTCATCACGTTGCGCCACAACTGATGAAAGTCCGGAGACAAAAAAAATTATCTGAAGAAGTGCGAGCTCTTTTGAGGATCACACTTAATAAATACAGCCAACACATCTCAAAATTCTGTGATAGATGTCATCCTGAGTTGGAGCCACTCCATCTCAAGATTGTTTGAGCAATCATCAGATGGATGTGCAATCTTTTGCTGAAGAAATCACTCAACTGCCATCTCAAAATTGCGATGATCATAATTTTGCACTTAACATTACTTATCTGGGGGCTTACACCCATTATGTGTGGGAAATCCAGACAAACGATGGTACTAACATCTCCTTGGCTTCAAACATCCCTGCAATGCTCTTGCAATTTTGGGAGTCTGCTCCCTGTTCAACCCTCAGGCAGATGAATTCAGAAGTGAGATTCCATGAGAGAATATCCGAAAGAAGATCCGATACTCTCTGATTTTGATGCAAAAAAATGTGATCCATAATGAATAGCATAATCCATTTTCTAGGAAATTGAAACCTTCACTGATTTTAGGCTGAACAATAGGAGTGTCCCACAGATTTAACTGGGGGTTGTTTAAATAATAAAATGCATCTTTAACTACGAGGATATGGCCAAGAAAATCTAAAAAGTTTCAGAATAGCTTTGCTTTAAATTATTTTTTAAATATTTTACAAAAAATTAGACTCCAGTTGTAAACTTAAGTGATATTGTTGAATGACAGCTTTCAAGTTATGCTACTTATTTATGGTAGCATTTATCACTTTATATAAACTGGGTTGCATTGATTTCCCTTTACTTTTTAATAACTTGGAAAAACCATTGCAAAGCATTAAGATAAACTTTTATGAGAATGTGATCAATACTGTGTTATATGCTGCTCTCTGCCATAACAAGGCACTACTTGGACATAAAATCCTTATTTGTGCTTAAGTAACATGAATTTCTGTTTATTACCTGGGACCACGGTGGCACAGTACTCACCTCCCACCTCTGAGATCGGAGTTCAAATCCCAGCCTCACCTCATGTGGGAATACTGGTAGGTACTTAACATGATCAGCAGTTTACAGTACAGTGCCACTTTATGGCCGTTTGGAATTTGAGCTTACAAACTTTATGGTCATAATATTGTTGGGCGCAAAGTACCGATCCGCGCCATCTCGAGATTGTACTTGCGCGATCTCGTCATCAAAAGATCACGCGCCCATCTCGAGATTGCTCAAGCCATCTCGAGATGGAGCTGCTCCAACTCACAATGATTTGTATCACAGAATCTTGATGTGATTGGCTGTATTTATTTTTGTAGTGGTCACTGATTGGCCAATTTTATAACACACTTTATTAGGGCATCTAGCGATCTTAAGATCTCAGCCCATTTTAAGGTCTTACAGTTTCAGCTATTGTTCTGTCTAATACTGACTGATCAGATGTCAAGGATTAATTGCAATCAACTTATCACTGTTAAGACAGTAGCAAATCAACCTGGTGACACAAGGCTTTCTAGGATTAGTTAGTGATTAGTCAATTGCAATTTCTTAGGCCTACTGCTGTCCCCAGGCTATGGTTAAACTCAACCCAAGACTATATGGTGACAAAGTGTTTAGAAGTTATTCTAATTGCCATTACAGGCTGCTTCTTCCTAGCCAGGGCCATACTGATTCACTCCATAATCCACCATAGCCACCACTAGTTATAATTATAGTGGATTAGTAAATTGTACATACAACCACCTACTTATATAATAATAGTAATATAATAAGTATACCTGATACTTTCTGTAGCAAACTTTGAGCTTCTGATATCATTTATGGCTAATCCAAATCAAAGAACTTTTCGAAATCAATAATTAAAAATTATCCTTAGTTGAGCAGCTCCATCTCGAGATTGTTTGAGCAATCTCGAGATGGGCGTGCGATCTTTTGATGACGAGAGCGCGCAAGTACCATCTCGAGATGGCGCGGATCGATAGTTCGCGCCCAACAATTGTTTAATGCTGCTGTATGTCTTGCAGCCCTTGTGAGAGAATCTGCGAGGGGTGCAGTTCCCTTCAGGGACGTTTCGTCCGTACACATCAAATTTTTATTTAAATTCAACTTTCACATGCTATTTTAACTAATTCCAATCAACATAATCTTGTTTTGTCTTCTCTGTCAGCTGAATTGTAACATCTGTGAAGCTGCTAGATTTGACATAACCCCTATGGGATACGTCGTCCGCCTGCACTGGCAGGTCGCTTTACAATCATACTTTATAGCCTTGATCTTCATATTTCCTTAATCTCTACATACAGTCATTTAGCTATATAATCTGTCCACCTTTAATTTAGGTTGATCTTTATATTTCCTTAATCTCTACAAACAGTCATTTAGCTGTACAACCTGTCCTCCTTTAATTTAGGTTTCAGGTTGTACAACCCTTTGTGTGTCCATCTACATCGTTTGACATTTGACATTAATTTCATTGGTCTTTTTTTAAATAAATTCCAATCAAAATTTAACATTTTCTGCCTTCTCTGGCAGATTACTTGTAAAGTATGTGAGGCTGCCAGATTTCGCAGAAACCCCTTGCCTTGAGGTTGATTGTCTGTCCGTTTGCACTTTGCTACAAGCCATATGGCACTGGTTATCCCTTCCCTCAGCTGCTTAGTCTCATGCATTTGCATTGGTATTGGGCTTTGTAAAATTGTTTAGTAATTATTAAGCTTTGGTGAGATTCTATTACAATAGCTTGTATTCACCAGTGACCTTGGCTTGTGTAACTCCTCAAGGTCAGATTAATCACAATATTCTGTAAATTATCAGACTACTAGCATGTTAACAGTGTTATATTATGCACTTACGAGTGACCTTGGCTTGTGTAACTCAAGGTCAGATTAATGACAGTATTCTGTAAATCAAATCATGAATTAGTATTCTACATTCTGTTTTGAGATGAGTTAAAATTTGTGCCAATTTGAAAAAATATGCAAAGCAATAATGGGATCAGCAGATATTTAAAGAGCAAATTTCAATGCAAACTAATTTCAGTGCGAATAAATTTGCAATAGGATTTTACATAAGATAAACAGACAATTCTGTCCAAGTAACTTCAAGATTTTTACTGATTTTGAATTCACATCGGTTGGACTTCCCAATTGCTAAGTATTCCCAACAAAACATTCTTGAACGCTTTGTGATTGACATGTGATAAGGCCCTAGCAAACGTTTGCGCTCTCCGAGTTTTTTCACAAAACTCTGTTTATTGACACTTGTTGGTTTAAACATCCAATCATCCGATCTCAGCCCATTTTAAGGTCTTACAGTTTCAGCTATTGTTCTGTCTAATACTGACTGATCAGATGTCAAGGATTAATTGCAATCAACTTATCACTGTTAAGACAGTAGCAAATCAACCTGGTGACACAAGGCTTTCTAGGATTAGTTAGTGATTAGTCAATTGCAATTTCTTAGGCCTACTGCTGTCCCCAGGCTATGGTTAAACTCAACCCAAGACTATATGGTGACAAAGTGTTTAGAAGTTATTCTAATTGCCATTACAGGCTGCTTCTTCCTAGCCAGGGCCATACTGATTCACTCCATAATCCACCATAGCCACCACTAGTTATAATTATAGTGGATTAGTAAATTGTACATACAACCACCTACTTATATAATAATAGTAATATAATAAGTATACCTGATACTTTCTGTAGCAAACTTTGAGCTTCTGATATCATTTATGGCTAATCCAAATCAAAGAACTTTTCGAAATCAATAATTAAAAATTATCCTTAGTTGAGCAGCTCCATCTCGAGATTGTTTGAGCAATCTCGAGATGGGCGTGCGATCTTTTGATGACGAGAGCGCGCAAGTACCATCTCGAGATGGCGCGGATCGATAGTTCGCGCCCAACAATTGTTTAATGCTGCTGTATGTCTTGCAGCCCTTGTGAGAGAATCTGCGAGGGGTGCAGTTCCCTTCAGGGACGTTTCGTCCGTACACATCAAATTTTTATTTAAATTCAACTTTCACATGCTATTTTAACTAATTCCAATCAACATAATCTTGTTTTGTCTTCTCTGTCAGCTGAATTGTAACATCTGTGAAGCTGCTAGATTTGACATAACCCCTATGGGATACGTCGTCCGCCTGCACTGGCAGGTCGCTTTACAATCATACTTTATAGCCTTGATCTTCATATTTCCTTAATCTCTACATACAGTCATTTAGCTATATAATCTGTCCACCTTTAATTTAGGTTGATCTTTATATTTCCTTAATCTCTACAAACAGTCATTTAGCTGTACAACCTGTCCTCCTTTAATTTAGGTTTCAGGTTGTACAACCCTTTGTGTGTCCATCTACATCGTTTGACATTTGACATTAATTTCATTGGTCTTTTTTTAAATAAATTCCAATCAAAATTTAACATTTTCTGCCTTCTCTGGCAGATTACTTGTAAAGTATGTGAGGCTGCCAGATTTCGCAGAAACCCCTTGCCTTGAGGTTGATTGTCTGTCCGTTTGCACTTTGCTACAAGCCATATGGCACTGGTTATCCCTTCCCTCAGCTGCTTAGTCTCATGCATTTGCATTGGTATTGGGCTTTGTAAAATTGTTTAGTAATTATTAAGCTTTGGTGAGATTCTATTACAATAGCTTGTATTCACCAGTGACCTTGGCTTGTGTAACTCCTCAAGGTCAGATTAATCACAATATTCTGTAAATTATCAGACTACTAGCATGTTAACAGTGTTATATTATGCACTTACGAGTGACCTTGGCTTGTGTAACTCAAGGTCAGATTAATGACAGTATTCTGTAAATCAAATCATGAATTAGTATTCTACATTCTGTTTTGAGATGAGTTAAAATTTGTGCCAATTTGAAAAAATATGCAAAGCAATAATGGGATCAGCAGATATTTAAAGAGCAAATTTCAATGCAAACTAATTTCAGTGCGAATAAATTTGCAATAGGATTTTACATAAGATAAACAGACAATTCTGTCCAAGTAACTTCAAGATTTTTACTGATTTTGAATTCACATCGGTTGGACTTCCCAATTGCTAAGTATTCCCAACCAAACATTCTTGAACGCTTTGTGATTGACATGTGATAAGGCCCTAGAAAACGTTTGCGCTCTCCGAGTTTTTTCACAAAACTCTGTTTATTGACACTTGTTGGTTTAAACATCCAATCATCCGTCTATAGAATTTCTATATCTCTCTACTGGATAGTTCTTTTTATTTCTAATAAATAATGTTCACTTCGATTGGAAAGTGATAATAATATCTTTCTTTCAACACAAGGTAATAGCAATGTATTCAGTCATCCATAATGTCGCAACTCTTTTTGCCAAAACATTTGACAATTTTACACAGACGCTTTTGTTTTGACAATACAAATGTGTGTGACACAACTAGACACAATATGGCTGACATTATTTCACTGCACACTTACATTCTTTCACATTCCTGTGGATGTTTTAGGAATATATTAAGTCAGTCATTTGTCATTATTTTACTCACATAGATTTGATTAGTACTGTGGGAAAATACTACATTAGCCAGGGGTTGGGGAGGGGGCTAGGGGCAACATTGAGGTGTAATGTTCAACTATAGGTGGCGGACTCTATCAAGTTTCAGTTAAGCATGTTGAATTAAACAGAGAAAAGTTAGATATCTGTCTTGGAGTTTCTGGTTTCTTTCAGTGCCATTCAAGACTATTTAAATCACAGTGTTTCTTTGTTGAATCAATGTCCCAACAAGAAAATTATCTTAATTTTAAAAGTTGATATAAACTTCATCACGATTTGAAAACCGTGTTACTTAAAATGGATAGGGTATGGTTTCCAGTTTAGACAAGGTCAGATATGGTATAATGTAAATAAACTCGAAAACAAAATGTTCAATCAGAATGGCTCAAACCAGGGCAAACCTGAAAACATTACTGTTATTATATGTTGCCATACGCTTGACTCCAAGCATCAACTACAGATAGAAGGGTGGAGTAATGATTTAATAGATTTTGTGATCACAAGGCCATTGGAGCTTCAAAAAATGTTAGTAAAAAAAGTCACACCATTATTAAATCTTTAGTCTTTTTTATTATAAATACTATTGTAGTTTGTACAATTTAACAATATACACATCTTACAATATTGAGAAATATAACAGTAGTCTGTTATATAACATACAAATATAACAGTAGGATTTCCAGTGACACGTGGTGCATTTTACAACATTAAGTCAGAATTTTACAAACTTAGTACACCAAGTTGACAGAAATCATCCCCCCCCCCTTCCCATTTTAAATCAAGTTATGTGATCGCAGAAGGAAAACCATTGTCCAGTTTCTCCCTTATCTTTCAATGTAATGTAATTTTTGCATTCATTCTTACTAACTGAAGTCCAAACACTAAATATGTGCACAAAAGAATGCATTGTTACACAATTGTTTTAATTACAATAAAAAATTCAATTAATTTTTTTTAAATCATGTTTTTGAAAAATATACATATCCCTCAAGTAATTTAAATGACAGTACTTTAACTACTTCAAACAAAAGCAATTTGAAAATCTAAGGCTTTAAGACCGTGTGCACTATATACGTTCATTTATGATAAAATAACCTCTAGTAATATCAATGACCTTCAACTGATAACATCAAATTAAAATTAACAAGCCTTGTCTAACTACCCTGTGTACTGTGGTCTATATTGTTTCTACACCATCTTAAATAGATTTTTTTGTTGATTTATTATCACAAATTTCAAGATGCAACGTTTTATATCAGTACTGTTTACACGATAACTTTTACCTTTAGGAATATTCATTTAGCTTATATTTGTAGCAACTCCCGTTATATCTTTTCCCAGTTTTTTTTTAATCTATTTGGCGAATTTTAAATCCAGTTCAAACCGACTTGGTCAGATCCCCGCAGTATGAGTTTTTCCTTTAATCATCGACCACCAGACCTTAATCAGAATATTCCGCATGTGATGCTTTTGTGTAGAATAGAATAATTTAAGTTAATTTACATCAACAGTACTTCCGTTTCACACTTTCCAACGTGGGTGAATAAAATATCGGTTAATTGTCCACGGTTGGAATTTCCTCACTCCTGAATCAAAATTATACGATCGATAAATTCAGAACATTTATTAAATGTCTTACCCAAAACCCAACATTTTTGTACGTATATCGTATGTGGTGCATACTTGCAAACTGTTTCTAGTTGCTGTTCCTTGACAAAAACAAAAGATTTAATTTTAACACTTCCCTGGAGATACAGGTTCCCTATTTTGTAGGAAGGAATAACGTTATTACCACAGTTCCGTTATTATGATACTATTTTATTCAACAAGTGTCTCTTCAATAGCCACACTTTTCAGTGGGTCATTCACATTTTCCAAGTTAAATTGAAATATATAACACTGGGCTGTCTTAATATTGGTATTGTATATTACTTAGGAGTTATTAACAAATGTTTGAACATAAATAGACCTCCTGACTTCAAAAGGTATAGCACTAAAGTACTACGACAAATATAGCATGCCATTAAATGTTGTAAAGCAAACTAAAAAGAGAACTGATGTTTTACTATAAGGGATAAATGACAACATACAACTGGTCCTTGTTAAATACTTTCTATTCATTTTCTCAAAAGCCTTATCTGGCCCTCATTTTTATACACCAGTAAGCTGACATTACAAAAGTTATTTATCAAGTCTTTAATAGCAATAATTTCAATTAATTCCCTACATGAAATAAAGAGGCTTAGACATACTGTTTTGATTGAGATTTTTACTGGATTTTCCCCCGGATGAATTTAAACAGTGAAATTTTAAATCTGTGTTAGCCTCTCAAAGAAAAGCTGATCATAAGTAAAAAGTAATCCTAATAAATATATCAAATTTGAAAATAAGTGACATTCTATTCCAACTAAAAAGTCCCAAGTTATATGTAGCTAAAATACCTATTAGGTTTCTGGCTTATGTACATACATACAATCTACATGACTATGTTCTGAAATTGGATGAAAGGTCTCCTGCCTATTTATCAGTCGCCAACTGGATCCAATTCAGGACTGTCTGGCGGTGACAAATCATCTAACATGTCTTCTTCAAGGTCATCACGTGAGTAGTTGAACTCTGACCCCGATGAGAGAGGAGGACTAAAGGTAGAAGGTCCGCCACTTCCGGCGGAAGTACCCACACAATGGAGATAATCCATCCCAGGGTGGGGGGAAACAGTTTGTTTACCACTGTGGTGGTCGTCACTTGATGAACTGCTACCAACTCGGTTTGGTTTGCCATCTTCTGTATGGTGATGTATTCTGAAGATAAATAAATTAACATATGATAAGCATAAATAATACAGGTATTCATAGTGTACTTAAAGTTGTGACTGGGTGGAGTAAATGAGAGTAGTTTTACTAATAGTTTGTACAATGATTTTGTAAAAGTTTTCATTATTGAAACATGATAATACAAGTGTTTTTATTTCATCATGAATGCTCAAAGAATTAGCTGTGGCCCCTTACTTTAATAAAGTCCTTACTTTATTATAATTTATTTTATTATAAACAAGTTTTTAGATATCTTTCTCAATCAATTTTATTTAAAATAGAATAATCTAATTTTTATTTTAATTAATAATTTAGCTACTGATATTTTTAGTTTACACTCAAAATCTATATAAATATACTTTTCCTATATCACAAATATCCACATGTTCTTGAACCAGTTCAGCCAGTTTACAATTGATAATATAACTTCACCTGTTTGAGACACTTTTAATTAAGCTACATATCACTTTACAAAACTGACCTGTTTTTAGAAGCTGCAGCTCTATCCCTCTGTCTTCTGTTCTTGAACCAGTTGCCTACTTGTGTGGGACTCAGTCCTGTGAGGTTTGCTAACTCTCTCTTCCTCTGAGGGTTGGGGTAAGGATCCTGTAAGTACCACTCCCTCAGTAAGTTCCTTGTCTTCTCTTTAAAACAGTGACTCTTTTGTTCTCCATCCCAAATGGTTCTTGGCAGCGGGTACTTCTTACGCACTCGGTACTTGTCTACGGGTCCCAAAGGTCGCCCACGTAATCTTTCTGCCTCTTGATAATGCGACTCTAACCAAAGTGCTTGTAACTTCTGATGTGATGCTTTGCCGAACTTGTGATTTTCCACTATATGGTAGAGTTCTCGGAAATTTCCTGTATGATAGGCCACCAGTGCACGACCTCTAAGTACAGACTCCTCTTTCGTTAATGTTTCTTTCATTGATGGATTTACGCTAATCGACCATAAGAATCTTCCCAGTCTTTCTATGTCTCCGCTTTCTTCCAAAGTCTCGCAAACCTGCGATACTTGCCCTGGACTGAAGTTCAGCAGCGGTAATCCTGGTAACATCCCTGGTAAAGGGGCCAGAGGTAAAACTGGTGGCCCAACAACACCAGGCAAAGGGGCAGTCAGCCCCGGAAACAAGTGAAACATACTAAAGTTCACAAATCTCGCCTTCACTAACAACTGTCTTTATTTTTTTATCTCTCAAAAAATATATTTCAATTTCTCTTTGCAACTGTCATTTTTCTTCATCAGATTTTAATCTCTCTTTTTTTTCCTTTTTTCTATTATTAAATAATTATTCCCCTTCCTGACAATAAATATATTTTATTATGGTATAATTTTTATACAGAATTTTCTCAAGAAAAAGCCAATGAATAGTTAATAAATATAATCTTTTTTTGGCTTTCTATTTCATCTTTCCCTCGACAGATGGTCTAATTCCTGTGAATCCTTTTTGATGCAATCAGATATATATTCTTGTACTAAGGCAAGCCCTCACAACCCACACTAGGAGGTAGGGCTTTTTTCCCCCAACAAAGAATAAATATCCGCCTAACAAAAGTTTAAACGTCTCACAGCTGTAGCTAAATGAAGCAAAGTGACTCCTATCCCCTCTTTTCTGTCAAATATATCAGTCATTTTCTTATGTAATCAATAACTACGCTTGATGAAATACCCTTCCTTTGTGGTACTGCAAATTATGGGCGGGGTTTCATCTCGTAAAGCTCTCTTTATGCATAAATTATAATCCGTGACTACTCGATGGAATCTAGTTTGATTGACATCCGAGCGATTTGGGGCAAGAAGACTTATCATTGGTTCCGAGTTTTGACGAATCAGCCAATCATAATTCGACTATTTGCGGAAACACTTTCCTACGTTTGAAAAAGTCCATATGTCGAGGAAATACAATTAGCTGTAGTCAGAAAGAAAAAAAATGTTCTAAAAAGGTCCGCAGATGTTGTTATCGAAAATGTAATTATGTGATCAAGCGTTTGAGAATTATAGTTGAATATCATATCATCTAGTATTTCAGTATTGATATCTGGACAATGTATTTTATTGTATTCCGCATATTAAGTAAGGCTTAACACGGATGTTTTCGTGCTGTGTTGACAAAATCCAATATAAATGAGATAGTAAAATAGCGAAATGTCTTTATTGTTTGATATGTATCAATGTACTTAATGAATCTTTATCGACTGAAATCTCATCATTTCTCCTTTACAAAAAAAAATAGGGAGTAGAAAGTTTGTTTAAAACGGATTCATATTTTAAGATCTATCCAAATATTTTATGTAAAGTTGCAGTAAGTGGTTTAAGGATAAATTTTATTCTAACACTAAAATTCAATAGGAGTAGATATTTAAATATTTCTATCGTCTATATATGCCCGTCAGTGACTTATATGATTGTATATTTACATTACCATATCACATATATAACACACACAATGCATTACACCTATGATGTCCAAATAATCCTGTATAACATATCATTCAGTACACAAAGAGAAGGTTAAAACAGCCAATACATATAATGGATAAGCTAATTACAGAACATGTGAGATATCCTTTCTATAAATGGGGTTAATTAAGGCTTCACTTTTAACCTCATTCATTAAAGTGTTATGTCCATTACTCAACATTTTATCAATAGTACATAGTGACCCTAATATCCTACATATTATAGTACACATGTGTGCTAAGAAAGTAAATACCATATTGCATACATATAGGCTAGTTCTTGAAAGTGACACATACATAGTGATATGTGCATGGAGTTAAAAGGAAGTATATTTTAATTAATGCCTTAACCAACAGGTTCACGGCAATAGTATATAACTCCTAAACTGTTATAATTATATGCACACAAATCCACTGTCCTGCTGTCACCATACCTTAATAATACTTTCTTGCTAATGTTATCTTTTTTGTCCAAAGTAATAGTGGAAAGTCATGTTTACATAAAACATATTGGTCAAAGGGTTAAATTCTATTTCAACTGCTATAGGAGTACAGCAGGCCAGGTTCTCAGTCCATCTCACATTGTCATGGGGTGGACTCCAAAATAGGCCCTCTTTGGTAAGAGGCAAGTGATTCATTGCCTTTTTAAATATTTGGCCACTAAGGAAGATCAATTAGAACAAAAAATTATACACAAATATTATGTTTGAACTTCCGACTTTATGTTTAGACAAGCTTTGACCCTGCTTGAAAAGATTTATGAGCTGGTGACTTATAGGCCTGTCGGTAAAAGGTTGGTCACAGCTACTTGATTTTTAACTCCGTGGTCGTGGTTTCAAATCCAGCTCACAGTATTTGGCTAACACTGGTGGTCTCCTTCACTTCTTGTTATTCCAAGAAGCTTGGTCTTACTTCCGACCACATAAACTCACATCCTGAAGTTTCAGACTTATGTAATTTATGACCAGATGTTTGCTAAAATGAATAAAGTCAAATAATAGAGATGGTCACAGATCCAGAGTCTGGCATTGTAAGACTGTACATGAATGTGTGGTAGCCACATCACAAATTTACAATACCAAATGTAAAATATCAACAAGTAAACTGATAAAAAATGTTTGTGTCATTGTTACAATACACAACATTGAGGAATGGTGTCAGACGGGCCACTTAGTGACCTAGTTGGTTTGCAGGTTAGCAGGTCTAGTCACAGGCAGTCACTACTGTGTGGGTTCGACCCCCACAACTGACAATGCTGAGGGCCTGTACCAATATGACCCTGGCTGTTGAACGGAACGTAAACCCCCAACTTTGACTTTGACATGATGTCAGAAGTGGGAATTCCAAACACAGTAACCATTTGAAACACTGTTCCCTACATGACCGAATATATCAAAAGGAACGAAAACCCATAGCTTTGACTTCACTAAAATCAGTAAATGGTTATGTATGGAGTCAAGTAAGAACTAATATGCTTGACTGCTAATATTTGGCTTGATAAGTGGTTACATATCTGGTTGTAGGCATGGTTGTCTAGTGTCTTGGTTATGTCACACAGTGCAGTACAAATTAGTTAGCTTTACAAGAATGAGGAGGTCCTGACAGTCATCTGACTGATAAAACTGATAAGGTTTTGGGGGAATGAGTTTGGGGGGAGTTTTATCATGATAAGTGGAAGTGTGTGTGTGTGTGTGTGGGGGGGGGGGGGGGGGTGATGCGGGTTGAAGTGACTTCCATGAACCATCACTGTTTATTGACACGTAATTGACACCTCCTTATGAACACAATTTCTACATAGATTCCATACATGTATACTGTAAACTATCTTTAATTTGCTCTTCAAGTTTCTAAGACTGCATTGTTTTCAAAGTTGCTCAAATGCAAGTTATCACTGTATTGAATCGGATACAAAGCATTTCAACATAATTGTTTTATTGGTTATTAAATCTACACTGATTTGAAAAAAAAATAGAAAACTCTCTGTTCATAAACAAATTCTAAGTGGCAAAAACTGAGAGTTTTAAAATCCACATCTAAAGTTTAGCTCTACTAGGATCTCATCACACAAATGCCATAATCTGACTTATTCCTAGTGGCTGTTTTATACCAGTTTCAGTAACTATCCTGAGGCCTCACTTGCTGAGTTTAGTAGTAAGCCCCTTGTCTACCCCTGTGGATGTAGGTTCTAATCCAATGTTTGGTACCATGTGAAATTAATGGAGGACTTGCCTTGCTATAACCTTAGCTGCTGAAGGGGAAGTATAACCCCAACTTTGACTTTGTGATCTCTATGATGTAAATGATTTTTCAATTCCAAATGGTAAGTGACTCAGATAAATATATATTAAACAGAGGAGCATAATTTTACAAGTTTATAACTTATTGAATCATCGTAGAGATATACTTAAAGCTGATCCACAGATAATGTATCCCATGTTGTGTTCTTAATAGTCTATATGTATATGTGTGTATGTGTTTAAATTTCTGCTCAGTTTTACAACACGAAGATACTTGTGTGTGTGTCTGTATGTGTCTGTGGATGGTTCTATATTATCCCTTGTCCAAACCTGTCATGTTTTTGAGCTACTTAGAGGTAATTTGAAGCATTAAAATGCTGAATGTCAGATAGAATCTACCCCTCTTAAACTTCCTGGGTACCTTTCATAACTGGTATCTATATACAAATATGTATATCATACATATAATACCTCTTCAAAACCTTCCTATCATTAAATCTCTTCTCTATGTACACAACCCACATATCTCTAGTTTTCACGCATGTTTAAATTTAGAACATATTTATTCTGTCAATTATTATAATATTATCTAATCTAATATTCATTAATACTTAAATATAATCAAATTTTTAAATTACAATTACTTAAATTTATGTGGGGGTGCAAAGTATATGCCTTTAACGAACAGACTGAAACCCAAGTAAGCCCTAACTTAAAGTAAGATATTTTCTCAGCTATTTTATATATGTCATATATTTCTGAGTGACAACAGACCACAGATATGATATAAATAACACAACCTCGGGCTAATGTCTTCTTATGACTGACAATTAAAGGGATGTTTAAAATGCCACAGACAGATCACTTAGTTTACACAGGATATGAATTTTATATAATGGGGTTGGATTACTCATTACTAGCCTTTGCTAAAGGCGATAAATAACATAACCCGTTATAGTCATTTCCACTTGGTTTATTTCGTAAAACAATATTTGTATTTTATAACTAGCCATCCTAAGACTGACTACAGTTGGTTGCAAGAATAGCATGGACATGTATATTTTACAAATCAATGACAATATAGAGGAAACCAGACCAGACACACGCATGTAATGAGATTTATAATGTATGATGAGAATACCTACTAATCACATTAAAGTTTAAGAAGTCTTCAAAATATAAAATGCTGTCAGTTTAGATCATATTGTTTTGGATGTATGTGGACCAACAATGTCATACTAATTCTATTGCTATGATTGGACTGTTGAGCACCAACTCGCGATCGAGAACATCTCGAGATTGTCCTTGCACAATTGGTCATGGCCAAAACCTTCGAGCATGACAGTGTCTAAGACTGGGGGAAGGCTTTTCTAAAGAGAATGGTCCTTATATGATATCTGAAAGCAGTATACATATTATATTTTCTTTTTTTGAAAATAACATTTTACTAATTTTTATGGAATTATCACAGTTTTAAATATAAGGGTGCATTATGGGAGATCAGATTTTTAAATCAGTGAGTCATAGGACAATAAAGAAACAAATCAAAAGATACAAAATTGAATAAACTGAATTCACTGCTCCTGTAAAAGGGGTGGGAAAATTGTGATTTATATCGAGTGTGGTTCAGTTGTTTCAACTGATTTCAGTTTGATGTTATTGGGATCATACCTCTGTGAATTAACTTATGTAGCAATTGACTGTGAATTTGGTATTTGGCTAATTGTTGAAGTTTTACTGTATTTTAGTTATGTTGGTCCTAGTATATGGACATGTGAGTTGTTAATATGGGTGACCTGGCCACCCTTGGTGCACTCATGAGTGATTTTATGCAAATTAGGTGGATGTGAAGGTTGATTGAAAGTGAGTGATTTTATGTCAAAAATTCAGTTATATTTAGAATGCAGGCCTTGGTGCTGTCTGGGCTAGTGTATAAAAGTTGGTGTAGTTTTTAAAATATTGTGCCTTTCTGATATATGGGCGATGATTACGCTGGGAACCTCTCCCGTGTATCTGAGAGACTAACTGGTAACAGGGTGGATCGAGACACTGTTGTGTGGGTTCGAACAGCTGCGGTTGCTGTTCTAATGGCTTTGCACTGATACTTGGGGACAACTGACTAGTGTGGTTGTCAGATTGTGTTTCTAGATTGACAAGCGGTTTATCAATAGTGGTGATACAGTTGACACATGTAACTGTTGGTGCTCGTGGTGAGGGGACACTTATGTGTCAATGTTGAAGCAGTTGGCCAATGCGACTGTTGTGTGAATAACTTTGCTATCAGTGATACAGGCTAGCTGGGGCACTAGCTGTGTGAGTAGCCATTTGTGTCAGTGCATTGCTTTGAGTCGAGATCAGTGTTCACCTTACTAGTTGGTTGTGGTGCATAGTCACCTGTTTTTTTTAGTCGAATCTGTGATTCGAGTTATGTACTGAGTTGCGGTCGCGATTTTAAATTGGCCGTTTAAGCTCTTAAATATCAATTCTGTATAATATTTTCTTCACATATCTGTACATTAAGGTGTATAGTATACACTCTGCCATTTTAAAGATTTTAATGCTTTTATTCAGTTATATTTTATAAAGTAAAAAGCATGTCTGGCTTTCGGTAAGGTCCCGGATGTCCTAGAAACTATTGTTTGCTATTGTAATGGCCTACTCGAAGGAGTCTTTTTTAACCGTTTCGTCTGCTGGTTTGTAGACGTGAATCCCCATATTAATTTGTCTGCTGGTTTACCACGCAGTCACTGTCAATGTAAAATTGTTGTCTGCGCATCTACGCATCTCAAACAAATAAACCGCAAAGAAATTAATGAAGTGACGTCACGGTAGTACTACACATTTGTCGTTCAGCCAATCAGAATCGAGAACACCTCTGGCAGAGACAATGAAAATATTCAAACTCCGTAGTTCTTCATTCAACCACTCGAGGGCGCTTTGGGTTCCCATTTCCTAGAAGTTATCACGTGGTTTTATTTTTCTGTCAATCCGTTTCTTATTTTGGAAGAAGTTGTCTTCCAAATTGTTTTACAGTATATTTACAAAGTAAACAAGTTCGCTAATCTTATTTCCTGACAATATGTTATAAAATGGACGTTTCAACAAAGATCAAATACTTAAGCTACAGAACTCACGGCCATAGCACCCAAGTCATTAATATGCAGGAATAGTTTTCATCTTAAACCAGCCTTGTAAAATATCCCGTGTCCTCGATTCTGATTGGCTGAACGAAAAAATACTTCATCGATAAAATACAGCATAACCTCTGATCCCCGATTATCGCTCATTTATCCACGGTAAAAAAAGAAATATGCCTTCTCACTTCAAAATCAAATTTCAAACTGCGCATCTACGGTACTGTGCAGACACTTTATATTTTTAAACCTTTCACATCACGTCACTGCAAATACTCATCTCGAATGCGATTTCCAAATGTGGGCGATAATATGGCCGAGTTTACAGATTTCAACACCGAGTGCTGTCCTGACCCCTAAGATTCGACTTTGTGGTTGGCAGAAAGCCAGCCACTTACAATTGTTTATTAGTTTTTAGGCAATAGTATGAGACACTTACCTCATAGAAGAGCTAAAGACTTTGCTTTTTGCTTTAAATGTAGCCAGTCCCACGAGTTACCAGTGGGTAGACTGTGCCAAGTATTTGCATTGACGTTGAGTACCAATATGGCTGAGACAGCGTCCAATTCCTCCACCTCATCCATTCCATTGGGGCAGACTGCTGTTGAATCTCCCCCTAGGCCACAATCCCTTGCTAATGGCCCTGATGATAACCCTCCTGATAAGCTGGATGCGATCTTGCAGCATTTGAAACACTTGGATGAGGAACTTAAGAAGGTGAAGAAGTCACAGCAGCAGGGACATTCAGATGATGTTGGCCAGTCGTCTTCCCCACCCAGGCAGGGGTATGTTCCACCCCCTACGACAAGGAAGCAGGTGCAGGGTTCAAACACTGATATCTGGGCGCCCGTCACGCAGACCACAGAGGATGTCGCGGAGGATCTGGTCTTGCCTTCTACCCAATTTTTATGGACCATTACTAACTGTAGTGGTTTTCGCAGGGATATTGTTCAAATTCTGGGTAAAATCAACACAGTTATTCACCCATAAATTTCCCCACACTCAAATAAGTGTGAATCTTTTTGGGAATGGTGACTGTATTTGTTTGAACCTAACTACTACCAGCAAACGCCTTGAATCCCTCAGCATTTTAACAACTCCTGATATTATTTTGCTCCCCAGAATAACTACTCTATTTCTCACAATTTACTTCAGATGGGAAGGCATTTACTTGTCAACTGATGATGACATTGAATTATTTATGCTACATGCACATATACTAAAACTATACAAGTTCATCAAGGTTACGGCAATTCTTTCTGGGCTTTCGGAAATACAACTGATGGCTTCACATATGGATGAGTACAAAAATTTGCACTTATGGCACATTACACCCAAGAATCAGTTACAATTGTCTCCTTCACAGATTGATGACATGAGTGACACTGCACATAGCCTTTCCCCAGAGGCTCCACAGTGCCACTAAATTTACAGTCTAAACCTTTTTCCATCACAATATGGATAGTCATTAATGTTGTCTTATAATATGCTTTAGTTCTTATGTATAAAATAGATTGATCTCAATATTGATGTTTACATTAAATGTGTCTGTGCTATCTAATCTATTACATTAATAATGTATTAATGTATTTATTGATGTTTATAATTATCCTGTAATATATCTAACATATTGTCAATCAAGTGACCATATTAGAACTAGCCATTCTCACTACCCAAATAACATCTTTCACTAACCTAATAACATTTCCAGAGCCTCCCTGAAGATATCACTTCACCCACAGAAGTCAGAGTGCTCGACTGGCTCACCTCCCTGGATGAAAATCACAATGAATCAGACATCCCAACAGACACAACAACCACCCCAACAGATACAACAACCACCCCAACAGATACAACAACCACCCCAACAGACACAACAACCACCCCAACAGACACAACAACCACCCCACCAGACACAACAACCACCCCGACAGCCACAACCACACCAACAGGCACAATAACCACCCCAACAACCACCCCACCAACAACGATGACCGCTCCAACTACAACACCAGCTGCCACAATAACAGCTACATCAGCCACCACAACAACAAAAGTCACCCCAAAGGCAACAGCCACCCCAACTACAACAGCCACCTCAAATGCCACAACAGCCACCCCAACTAAAAAATCAGTAATTCCAAATGCACCAACACCCACCCAAAATACACCAGCCACAACAACCACCCCAACTGCTATAACAGCCACCACAAATACAACAACAGCCACCCCAGCAGCCACAACAGGCACCCCAACTGCAACATCAACCACCCCAACTACAACGACAAGCACTCCAACTACAACAACAGTCCCTTCAACAACCACAACAGCCAGCCCAAATACAACAACAGCAGCAACATCAGCCACCCCCACTGCAACATAAGCCGCCCCAACTTCAACAGCAGCCACAATAGCCACCCAACAACAGCTGCCACCCCAACTACAACAATAACCACCCCAAATACAACCATACCAATTTCAACTGCAACAACAGCAACCTCTTCAACTTCAAGCAGAGCAATAGCAAGCAGAGCAATAACAGCCTCTACAACTGCAAGAAATGGGACAACAGCCTCTGATGCAAACACAATAACTGATCCCAAAGCAAAAGCTCCAACAACTACCAGATGTTTCTTACCGGGGCCAAAGACAGTACCCACAATTACATCAACCATCACAGCAATCTGAGCAACTTATACAAATAATTAAGTCAAAACCACCTGAATTAATGTCACTCCTTCCCAATGCAGTTATCATAGATCTCAATGTAGCCTGCCAGCAATATCCACATTTCAAATACTGGAAGTTTTTAAACTTCCTCAATGATATTGATGTGCACGAAGAAAGAACAACAACAAAAGGCAAAAACAAAGGCTTGTTACACATACCAACTAGGGAACCTAAAGTGCCTAAAAAGCTATTAGAATATTTCTTTTTACAATGATTTAGTCTTTCCTTTCACTTATTGTTAAGTTTCACTCTCTTTATGTTTATACTTATACATGTTCACCTTGGTAATGTTTACAACATATTCCTGTTATTTTGTTACATACAGTCCTGTCAATCCACATCCAACCCCTCAGAATGGCACTGGTTAAACTGTTCAGATGTTTAAATGATTGCTCTATGGTAGTGTTCCCCTTTCTTAAAAAATGTACCATATTTAGCTGTGTCATATAACGTGTAACTTTATCTCACAGGGCTACAGTCATGTTAATTGCTCTGTGAATATGCTCAGTTACACCAGGGCCTGTAAACTGTCTTTATAAAGCCACATAAGGCACAAAAATAGAAGTTTCATATTGTTTTCAGTATGTGTGTCCTAATTATCTTTAGAGGGACACCCTCTTTTAATCCTCGTATGTGGGTCCCTGAAATTACAATGTCAGTTTGACATGTATTCCCTTCAATGGGTATAGATCTTTAAGGGACATCTCCCAATTCCTGTTTGTCTGTAATAATTACTTACTTCAGATATAAAACACACATAGAATTATGATAGAAATGTTTGTCAATTTCAGTCTACTGTGTCTTTTCTTTTATGCTTAACTCGGCCATAGTTCATGCCACATACTACTTATTTGTTTATACATGTAATTTGTATTTTACTTTTGTGGCTGTAAGACTTTTGTGTGTTCATATATAACCTACTAGTCTTACCCTATTATAACAGGGACAGAGTATTTAGCTTATGTGTATCTAATTTAAATGTTTACCTTGTTCAGTGTTGTAATTATCTGTCTGTTCCAGTATTACTAATCTGCCTTGGCAATTGTGTGCCTTATGTTGATTACATTTATTTATTTTATTTATTTATTTGGGGTTTTACATCACTTTCAACACGGTACAGGTCATATCACAACAGGTAGTTGGAAGGGCAGAGGAAACCAGTACATACAGTTGGTCAAGGTTTTGTACTGTAAACTGCTGACCAACAGCAAGCAACTACCAGCTTTTCCACTTGAGGCAGGGCCATGAACCGAACCCCGGCCTCAGAAGTGGGAGGCGAGAGTGTTACTGTTGGAGCCCAACTTAGGAGTCAGCCCATCTTAAGATGGGCTAGAACATATCAGCCCAACTTGAGATAATAACATTCAAGAATTATTTTTATGCGAAATATATTATTTACTATGACTGACCCTTGTACAGAAGTATTTTGCATTTCTTTTTTATTTTATATCAATATGTTTAACATATCTAACCTCAACAAAAAGTGTTTAAACTAAAATGAATTTTGTTTCCTGAGCCTTGAAAGCATTAAAATATTCCTTTGATGTTGATTCAAAGTAATCTCTCAATATAATGAGGCTTAATTCTATCAAACCTGTAAGGGGGAAGCCAAATATAGTGGGTGCTTTTATGGGTGAACCTGATTATATATTTTAAGTTTAACAACAAATTAATAAAACTACTTTTTTATATTATTAAATAGCATTTATAAATGCTTTATCTTTGGAGCTCAGTTACATTACTTAATTGGAAAATGTACTTAAATCCAAACAATTAAATTTGATTAATTAAGTGAAACAACACATTGATGCATAAAATTGATAAAAATGATAAAATACACACTGTATATTAAATTGGTGTTTTCTGTTAGGTTATATGGGTAAATGTCCATTTAAGACTTAACATTAAGCATTTGAAAATTATGATTAAATCAATCAGTTTGTTTACAAACATGTAAAAGATCACCCCAAATACCTTAAATGAGTCTTACAACAATGCCCAATTAATCCTGTTAGCTAGTCACTCAATCAGAGGTGAAAGAAATCAAGTACAAACAAATGCTAGAACAAAAGGCAAATCTAAAACTAATCCAGTTTCCCAAGTCAGAGGCATAGTCAAACAAATCAACTTGAAAGGAATGTTGAAACAAAAGAAACATCAGAAAAAAACCCAGTTGCCTAATCACTCCCCACAAATGAAACAAATCAAGTTGAAAGCAGAGAATCAACAATAGACACCTTATGACCTAGTGACCCTCCCATTGTCAAATTAACTGAGACAGAGTCTTGGAACAATAAGGGGATTAAGATCAATCCCATCAATGCATTATGATGTAAAGAAAAGAAGTAACTTTTAAGTAGAAAAATAAGTAAATAATATCATTTCATTTAAAACATAAAGACTATTTGTGCAAATTATAAGTTGGGCTAATAAATGTAACCAATATCTTAAGATGAGATAAGCACAACAAATCTAAAATTTAAATATAAGTATTCAAATAAACTAGCACAGTTATATTTCAATTTCATAATTAAAACTACCAATGGAGTATGACATAACAAATTAATAATAAACTAGGTGGTTAATAATAAATTTTAGCTTAAATCATTCCTAAGTTTAGTTATCCTAAGTTGGGCTAATATGTTCTAGCCCATCTTAAGATGGGCTTAGCCCATCTTAAGATAGCCCATCTTAAGATGGGCTGACTCCTTAGTTGGGCGCCAACATTACCACTATACCACTGTGGCCCTTTTTATGTTGATTACAGGTGCTAGTAGTTTTTTCATATATAACTGTAGATTAATGTATACTTAGTGTGTTCAGAAAAGTAATTCAATGTTATACTTTAGTGTTTAGTTTGTAATCTGCTGTAGCATTATTATACCCAGATATTCTCTACTGCTACCTCAAGTTAATATTATAATGTTATTTTTATAGTATTTTGTATGCAGGAAATAGTGTAACTTCAATACTTATTATTCATGTCTGTTGTAAAGCATAAACTTTTCATATATTTACTTCGTACAGTGTAATGATGTTGTGTTCTTCGTGCTATAGAAAAACATTTTTTTTTCTTTTTCCACTTCCAGGATGAAGTGAATTTTAAAGCATGAGTGTAAGCCAGAGATGAAAATACTAAATTTACAAAACAATAGAGTTTAATAATTAAGTATAATAAATGGTTTAAGTCCTGTAGATGTGAGGAGATGACCCATGTGGGACACTTCTGTTATCTTCAGCTTTAGCTTCTATTTGTTTAGCTTCAAGTTGACCTTCTGTGCACATTTTAACAGCTCAATCAGATATGCATCATGGTCATTTACAGCTTGGTCCTGTGTTTTATTACAACCATATACCAAGATGTCATCTGCTATGACTTTAACTCCATGCAGGCCCTCCAACACTTCATGCTGTTTACACTAAAACATGTCAGGGGCTGAGGTCAAGCCAAATGTAGACGCAACCATCGGTATCTCCCGAATAGATTCCAAAATGTTGTGAGCATGCTACGTTCTTCATATAATTTGATGTGACAGAATCCATCCTTGGCGTCCAGGACAGAGAATACTTTAGCATTTTTCTCAATGTTGCAGGAGTTCCTCAATACTTGGCATTTGATATTTCGGATGTTTGACCATTTTGTTCAAGTGAACTGGGTCAATACATAGTCATAGCTTCCCTGGTTTTTAAACCACAACCATGCTGTTGATCCATGGGGTTGGCTCTACAACTTTCTTGAGGATTTTTTGTGCCACCATTGAGTCAATTTTCTCTCTTAGATATGCTCTAAGGGCAACAGGAACTCTTCTTGGTTAATGCTACAGTGGTGTGATAGTCTCAACAAGCTCTATGTGATGTTCACTCGGAAACTGCCCTAATCCCTGGAACATGTCCAAAAATCTGTCAAGTATATATTTTTTAGAGAGTCATGCAGTGACTTCCTGTGACATGTGGACAACTTCATCTGAATTGATTGAAAGCAAATTCAATCTCTGACATGTGTTTCCAGACAACAAGGGTTTTTGTGTGACCCTGGTCTTTACAATCTGGAAGCCAAGCTTAAAGTTCTTGACATTGATTCTTGTGTAAAGAGTAGCATATCCCAGTGGCTTCATCCATGAGCCATCATAGAAGTTCAAACGAACTGAGCTCTCTTTCAGCTTTGTATCCACTTCACCAGTCACTGCCTTGCTATCATCAATGTTGACAACATTACAGGTGGCGCCTGTATCCAACTGACACACTAGGCTTTTCGACCTGTTGTTTAACACAGCATCCTTGCTCTTCCAGAACTTCAGAGGTATTGTAAGCTGCTTACCTCTTGTTTTGACTGCTCCCACATGCTGATTTGTGTGGAAAATCGATTCATTTGATGAATCATCGGAATCCTGGTCAATCCTGCTTTCCCTACACGCTATTTCTGCTTGCATACTGTAGCAAAATGGTTTCTTTTGCCACAGGCTTTACGCAATTTACCAAATGCAGGACACTTCAACTTGTCAAATGTATGGCTCTGTCCACAATATTTGCATTTCTTTTGCTTAGATGGCTGTTGAGACCTTCCTTGCTGTTTTGTGACTGTTGCTTGTGTTGCTTTGTAAAATTTACGTCATCTTTTAACTACAAATCTGCTGTAGTTGATGCTGTGAGATTTCTGTGATCTTGCACATGTCTATTGCTCTGGTTTGATTGGTTTCTCTGAACATGCGGGCCCTTGCAGCACTGTCTTTGGTGCCCAAGACTAATCTGTCATTCAGCATGTCATCTGTTAGATTGCCATAATCACAACTAGAGACTAGCTGTCTCAGCCTTGTCCTTGTCTTTCTGCTGGTCCCTATGTACATGTGTTAAAACATATCTGTCATAAATCACATTCTTTGTAGGCATGAAGTGTGGCTCTAAGACATCAAGTGATTTTTTCACGTCTTGCTTGTCTTCTGCTGAAATATCCAAGTGATGGTAAATCCTGAGACACTCTTTTCCTACCACAGATCTCAATGTTGCAATCCTTATAGCAGCAGATTTCTTGTTCAAGTCAGTTGTAGTCTCAAAGTCCTCCCATTGTAACCTGAAAAGAAACCAGTTTTCAGCTTGATCCCGTTTGCAGTCCATATGTGATGGAACTGGTAAGTTTGATGGGACACTCACGACTTGTGATGCTGCATCTCATTCAGACATATTGCAATATATATCCAAATATAAGCATATAAAAGTTTCTGAAAGATAAATCACTATCCACACTTTCAAAAAGGTTCTTTTGCAGGATATTCGAGGCTTTTTTTTAACTCCAATTGTATCATTCAGAAATTAGAGACTTTTTTTACTTCAATAATCCCACTTCTGACACAATGTTTTGCAATTAAACACAAGTTTAATTCTAATTCTTTAATTCAGATATTAACATGTACATAGGTATTATAATTATGAAAACACAAATTGTTGCATGAAGGTCTCAGTGAAGTGTGTGTGAATCTTTCTACATATTATAACAACCAACAGGATATCTGGTCACTGACACTTTAAGATAATGAGAGGGAAAACCCTTACTATCCTGGATAATGACTCTAAAATATTTAACATCCACAACAGGTGTAACATACTTTCTATATATTGTGACAAACCTCTAAACAGAGAGGTAAAATACTCCAATCGACTACTAACAAAGACATTTACAGCAAGGACAACCACTTTTTGAGTAAGATATTGTCTAAATCTGCGAAGATCAATCACCTGGCAGAAGCCAGATTTGCAAATCTTCTTAACATGTTCTGAGAGAATACTGACATGAAAATGAGAGGAGAGTTTCTGATGTTGAGCCTTGGAACCAAAAACAATAAATTCAGTTTTTCAGGCTTGAGCTCCAATTTACTAAGAGCCATCCTATTTTCTACTTCCTGTAGGCAGGCCTTCAGCTTGGAAAGGGCAGCAGAAGCATTCTTGTGAGATAGTTAGATATATAGTTGGGTGTCGTCTGCATAGAAGTGAAATCTGGATGAAGGCCGAAGATTTTGCTTAGTGGAGTTGTATAGGGTGAAAATAACAATGGACCCAGCTCAGATCCTTAGGACTCTATAGTTGAGCTTGCTTAGTTCAGATAATGTAGAACCTATTTTAATGATCTGACAGTGATTACTCAGTTAGGAGGCAAACCACTTTAGGACAGTTCCACCAAGACTAAACCAGGATTTGAGATAGTCAAGGAACGTATTGTGATTAATATTGTCAAAAGCAAAACGCAAAACTCCACATGTCAATAAAGAGTTCATAAACAGCGAGATTTTGGCAGCAAAGAGAAGCAAATGTAAACTCCAAAGGGAGTGGCCAAGGGGCAACTCTGCTATAAATTGCAGTAGGTATAGAGCCGAAGTGAACCACTTCAACCACCTCTTAGAATGTCCAAAAATCATCAAAAGGAGAGTCGAGGGGGCATTCAAGGTAAGTAATCAGGAGTTGTGGGGTGACCTAGAGGGAAGGAGACTAAGTTGGGAAACTGGAATTGCAGAGGTGAGTTTTGAGGTATTTCCTGAAAGATGCGACAGAGGGGCTATTTCTAATTTGGAAAGGAAAGGTGTTCCAAAGAACTGGGGCATAGTGACTGAAAGAATTCGAAAAGTGTTTGATTGATTTATAAACATTACGGTCAAAAGTGGGGATTTGAAGGAACTTGAGTTTGAGGGTACTTCCCCTTGTATTTCTGGAAGAGGTGTAGCGATGAATTAATTCTCTTAGGTAAACTGGTTGACCCTGGTTTAGAATTTTGTTTATAATGAGGCCTATTTTAAATTGTACCCTGTATTTGACTGGGAGCCAATGGAGTTTTTTCAGTCGAGGGGTAATGTGAGAGTATTTAGAGGAACGGGTGACAACCCTGCAGAGAGAGTTTTGGACTAACTGTAATCTCCTTAACTCGAAATAATTGAGTGATAAGAACAGGGAATTGCAATAGTCCAATCTGCTGCCCACCAAAGCATTTGTTAAAAGAACTGATGTTTTAAGGTCTAGAAGGTTATGAAATTCTATAGAGGTCTCTCACATGAACTCTGGTGGACTTTATGACCTGTGAAACATGGTCTGAGGATGAGAAATTGGAATTGAGGTTTCTGACACTTTGACACTTCTGACAAGTATTTTGCAGACAAAAGTGCTAAACTAAGGTCTGGATTATTGTCTACTGATGCCGATCCCTCTGTCTCAGGTTCCTACAAGAATAAGTTTGTTTCTTTCCAGACCATATCAGAGGATGAAATTCTGAAAAATATGACGTCCACACTAAATAAATCACATGACTTGGATCAAATCCCAACATCTTTGGTCCTCAATTGTATCAATGTATTCTTGATTCCTATTACAAATATTGTCAACTACTCCATCCAGGAGGGCAGTTTCCCATCCTGTTTTCAAGACTGCACATGTCACACCCTTGCTAAAAATGCTGGTCTTGACGGAAACACTCCCAAGAGTTATCGACGAGATCCAACCTCATCTACATCTCCAAACTTATAGAGAAAGTTGTGGCTAAGCAAATAAATGAGCACATTGCTCTCGAGGGTATGTCCAATATAAATCAGTTACATTCCCAGTAAGTTTTCTTGGCAATATCATGGAATCAACCTGGATTACTGTAATTCACTGCTTTATCACACAAAAAGGCATATACTGTCAGACAACAAAGATTTCAAAATGCTTTATATCGTACTGTGTGCAATCTTAATAAATTTAGTCATGTTACACCCTTCCTGCACAAACTGAACTTGCTCCCATATATTGGTTAAATACATCCTTATTACTTATAAAGCAAAAAGTTTTAGCCAACCTTCATATCTGTCCTCTCTAATTAGGCGGAGTGATCACACATGGGGCAATCGCCTATCAGTTTCCTCACCCAAACAAATAAAGGCTCCGGGTTGTGCAGCTTTACAGTAGCTGCTCCCACAGAGTGGAACAAGCTCCCTCCACCATAGCCTATCTCCCCATCGGATGCTAATATGGATACTGACCTCCTTCTGGAACTGGACTATCCCTTTTTGGACATCAGATGATGTTCAATTTCAGCCCTTTATAAATACTTATACTTATTACTATTGATAGGGGACAATAACTACTTAGCTACAACCCGCTTGACCAGCTTAGACTGGAAACAGATACCAGACAATGGAGGTAATTACTGGAAAGCCGAGCCTTCTTTATAAGAGAGAAATTTATTATTTATTTATTAAATTTAAAGAGATATTTATAGCATAGTCTGACATATTAGCAGGAAGTATATTCTTTAGTACTTCTTTATAAGAGAGGTGACAACAGCCTTTTTGGAGGTATATGGAAAAGAACCTCGTCTGAGGGAATAATTAACCAACTTGGTTATTAATGGCAAAATGATATTGAGACAATCCTTAAGGGAGAATGTGTGTCATTCCTCATGGAGAAATAAAACCCAATACTGGGATTAAAATTATATTTATTTTATTCTTTAACATGTAAATTTTTAAGCAGCACATTTCTAGCACAGACATTTTATTTTCCGTTTGAATTTGTGAAAATGTACGAGGCACCAAAGCTACCAGTGACCTTGGTAAAGGTCAATTACGTGTAAAGGTCAAAAGGGGCAAGAAGGTCATGAGAATGACGCTGACCTTGAAAACCAATGAGGGTCAAAACACTGGTAGAAAAGAGGGGACTACAAAAGGTCCCAACAATTTGAGGATATGTAAGCCCTAATGGGCCAAGGCCAAGGTCAAAGGTAGCCAAATGTCAATGTAGCTTCATAAGAACTAGTATCAAATGAAAATAGGATAAATAGATGAAATTATTGAGCAAAAAGGGGAGTTTAAAAGGAAAATGTAGCACCCAAAACCCAAACTAGAGGAAAAGATGTTGTCTAAAAGCAGAAGAAACAGGGGAAGCAGCTGTGTGAAAAGCTTGGAGGTATGTCCAAACAGCATCTGACTTCCAGGTACCATGGGCTTTTATGTGTTCTAAAGGGACACCATGCTGGAAGGCCCAGGTGCTGGCTGCTCTCCTAAAAGTATGAAATGTTAGGTGAGGATCAAGGTGCAATATTTGGGAAATTTTCTTCAGGTGCTTTCTGGCCATTGAATCTGTGAGTACTACCAGATGTTGTTTACTGTAAATCCTGAAAAGAGGATCATTATCAGAACCAGGATAGGTGTGCAGAAGCCTGGTAATGGCAGCAATGGGGCAGAGTGGAGAAGTACCTAATGCAGGAATTGAAATGGTACAGATATCCTTTCTATTTTGAATGGTTTTAGACCATTTAATGATGATGGTGGCACCTATTTGAGAAAATATAATATCACCTCTAGAAATATGTCTTGTGTAATCATAAGTTGTAGTGGAATGTGGCAATATGTTAGACATCCTTAAAAAAGAAAAGTATGTGAACAGATATAGTGCTTTGTACACAATAGGATGATCAAGGGCCTCACAAGTCTGTACAATCTGAAGCAACAAGTCAGTATTTAGTACTGGAGACACCTTAGGTGCAAAATACTTGGTTAATTTCAAGGATTTAATGAACAAAGGAATTCTTTCATCCTTGAAAGGAGATGTAGGCAATCCATGAATTACATGTAATGCTCGCAAAGCAGCAATATTGTTGCTAATATTGGATTCTGACAATTGGCAAGTTGCTAAAAATTCTAAGTAGGCTAGTAAAATAGAAGGAGTCACCTGATAGGTGAGCAGCCCAGCTGCCACCTGGAAGGCTAGGAAATCCTTCCACATTCTTGTATATTGCCTAAGGGTGGCTGGCCTGAAGCCCGAAGCCAATCTTGCTGCTGCAGAGGTGGCCAGCTGGACTGCTCCAGGTGGAATATCTAAGTAAAATATAAAAAAAAACATGCGATATAGTATACTGACATCTTTTGACACTTATATATTGTCATTGAGTAATGTTAAATCTAAATGTGTGGGAATCCAAGAAGCATGAGGACACAATGCATGCAATTTTTCCTTATCACTGGAGTGACCAGTCCATCTGGATAATAAGTCTGCTAATGAATTTTGTTTTCCAGATATATGTATAAATTGGAACTGGACATTGAACATGGCACTAATGAGCCAAATATTGCGGGCACAAGTGGCCAAAATACTATCTCTGGCCTTGCCAGTGTTAAGCACTTCGACTACAGCCATGTTGTCACAGAAAACATGAATTTGTTTATTTGCCCAGGTTTCTGCCCAGATTTTTGCTGCTACAACAATATTAAGGGCTTCAAGATGAACTATGGAATAATTCTTGTAATTCATTGGAATAGGAAGTGAATAGACCATGGAATTATAAGCGCCACCAAGTGCTGTAAGAGATGCTTCTAGATGGACCTGTATATCACTTTTGTTGTGATGATAATATGTAATGCCATTAAATTGACATAAGAAAGTATTGAACCAATTAAGATCTTGGAAGAAAGTTTGTGTTAACAGTATCTTCTTTGCATTAGTATTATCCCTGAGCAACTGAATCATACGATTCAAGAAGAATCTAGAAGATCTGACACATTTAGTTATATATAGTAAGGAGCCAAGCAATGACTGGAGGTCTCTCTTGCTACAATATGTTTTGGTAGTCCATTCTACGCATAGTTGCTTAATTTCTTGAAGTTTCGGCTCTGGTATAGAAATAGTTTTTTCTATTGTATTAACCATAATGCCTAAGCATACCACAGAGGTAGATGGAGGAACTAACTTGTCCTGACTAATGGTCAAACCCAGGTCCTTCAATAGATCCTGTAAAAATTTGAAAGACTGATGTATTTCATGTGGTAAACCTATATATATTAGGTCGTCTATATAATTGTAGAAGTGTTTGTAACCTCTGGTATTCATGACATAGCGAATAGCATCAGAACAACGCTGAAACAGGACAGATCCGTGCCTGAACCCAAAAGGCAGAGATCCATCAATAAAGTAGTTATGGTGTTTCAAACCTAATAAATCAATGTCTCCAGGGTCAATGGTCAGATGCCTGAAGGCCCTGCTGATATCTATTTTATATATAAGGGCCTGAGGACCAAGTTGTTTCAAAGCATTTGTAATATTATCTACTGAAGGATAATGTAAAGTAAAATAAGTACCTAAGTATTGATCTCGTTGAACCCCATCATTGACAGACATACCTTTTGGCCAACTAAGGTCCATGATAGTTCTTCTTTTTTCAGAATTTTGTTTAGACCTTGTCATTAAGGGAGATATGTGCAATGTTATTGGGGGTTCTTGGAATGGGCCATACATGGCATTGAAAGCACATTCTTCTGTGATATAATTTTCAATATGGTCCAAGTGTTGAAGCCCTGAAACATGATTTGTATCTGTGGATTGGAGTTCACGGGTCCTATCAAAATCCAACGGAAATCCATACTGTATTAAGTCTACTAGTTGGTTATCCCAGAAATTTTCAAGGTGAAAACGCCACCTATCAGGCCTAAGCTGGGAAGGAACTGGTATGCGAGCCCCTAAAAAATTTGGGAGACCAGTTTGCTTAATAATCTGATGCATTTGAATAATATCTGGTTTGAAGTCCCAATGGTTATGGTCACCTGTATAAGTTATCAAAGGACTGAGTGGTACAAAACCAAAGGTACAGCCATTTTGCTTGATACAAGTTTGAAAGTCTGCACACCTGAACCTGTTGACCCAAATGTGATCTGGTATATTTTTTCTGTGGTCAAATGTACTATGAAGGTATTCATTTTCTAACTGAGAATCTAATAAAGTACTTATGTTATCAGTGTCAGTTAGTTGGTGGATATTCAGTTTATTGTCACAACGAATTGAATATGCAAGACTTTGATTAGACCCCTGATTCAAAAGCCCAGTTTTGTTTTTATTCCCTTTGAAAGAAATTTTTCCTAAGTCATCAGTTTGATCTGTCTTGCCAGTAGACAAAGGCTGACCCTGAGATAATTCAACATGCATATTTGAATCAGAAACAATGGGAACCCTTTTTGTGCTACTAGTAACACTGAGAGTAGGTATGGTACCCTTTACATGCGAATTACTGAGACAGGATGGTGAATCATCATGTTCAGACACAGAATCATCCTCCCAGGGGATCTCCATAAGTGGGGCAAACTTGTTGGAGGTCAAAATGCCTTGTTTACTAACAGTATTCGTTGCGACCGGAGCATTGGCCACACTGCCACAATCGGTCACTGATCTCTTGCTTTGAGATTTATTTTCAGTATTAACATTGAAATGATATTGAACATTGTGAATTCGTTTGTGAAACCTCTTCAAACCCCCTTCAGACTTAGTGAAAGCTTTAGCCTGAGGATTCAAACCCTTTCTAACCTTATTGTCAAAAATGGGGGGTACCATGCACTGGTAAGGTTTTTTGTCCAAGGATACTGTATGCTTTGGATTTGAACCCTTAGTCAAGGCCTGAGCATAGGACAGGTCAGGAACAATGTGTTGAAAGGCTTTAGCTTTGTGAAACCACGAAATAGCTGTACTTTTAGGTACTTTTCGATAAAGGTGTCTCTGATTTCCCTGCAAATTTTTATTATAAAAAACTCTAGAAGAAACACAATTCACGTGCACTGACTGGGCATGAGTACTAAGGCACATGCCCAAACCTACTCATTTTTTGGATTTTTCTTGAGTTTATTTCTACAATCAATTTCTGGATGTGGGTAAGTTTTACCTTGAGATGCAAAGCAGGCAGCACAGATATGTTTATATAAAGTACCCTTCGTCTCGTGTGATTTTTGTTGAACACAAGAACCTTGATTGAAGTACTGACAAGGCATGGATTTGGTGATTTTGTTTGCATTTTTCCTGGCATTATTGAAAGATTGAGCATTGTACTGACTTTGTGGAGTATGTCTCTGGGCATTGGCTCTCCTAATACGATCAATTTTGTCGGTTTCTTGATAACTAACAACTTCCCCTTGCTCCATCCTACATAGGAGGACTGCATGACTGGCTTTTGCCGCATCCCAAGAAAAATCATTAGCATCATCTAGGAGAGAAATGAGATAATCAAGCATGAATTTTTGATTTTGAGAATTTTGTTCTTCCTTCATGATGCGGCAAAAGCCAGCCATCCATTGTGTAACTGATAACTAATCATATGACACTCTTTCCTTTTGAGAACCAGATAGTACATATTCATGGGGCCATTTGATTCTATTTGGAACTATGACTTCCACTGGCCCACCCCTGAGTGATTTTTGTTTACAGTTACCTGATTTAACAGAATCAGCCAGGTCTTTCAGACGTTTCTCAACTTGAGTTTGTATGTAAATATCTTGCCTAAGTTCTTGTAAATGAGGGATGGTAGTATTCTGAAGCACTGGATTTTGAGAAGCCAATGACTGACCAGTACACAGATTTGAACCCAAGTCTTGTACATTTGAATTAGCCGGCATAGTAATTGAATTTTCAACAGAAGTACTCTGTAACATTTGACTAGCAACCAGATCCGATTTTGACATATTTTGAGGGAATTTTTCATGTGCCTGTGGCAGTGTGACCGAGGTCTTATGTTTTTGCTTTTTGGAAGTACTCTTGATTTTACCAGTGTCAGTAGTCTTTTTGCACTGGGTACTCTCGATTTTTGTCAACCGTTGTAACTGTGCCAGAATCTGTGCATTTATGGTGTCTTGTGACACGCTAATACTAGTACTTTGCTTGTCAGAAAAATTGGAATCAACATTAGAAACATTTGGATTTTTAGTGTTATTTGTTTCATCATCCGACTGTACAAGATCACTACAATTTAACTCAGAATCTGATGAATCAGAATCGGATACTTGCACTGAATTTTCTTGTTGCTTGACAAGCTGAGCCATAAACTGTGAGTCATCCGACAACTGGAGCTGGACAGGTGGGTGAATCGGATCTGTCTTTGACGAACGCAAGTTGTACTGCTTAGGAACTTCTGCCATTCCAGTGAACAGACTAACTACCAGTACAGCAAAGTACAGCAATGTACAGTGTACAGATTCTACGTAAACATAAAAAATAAAACCCTAAGACTAAAAATTCAGAATTAAAATTTTTTTCAATGTGACTCCTCGTGCTGCCAAAGTCAAAGTGGCAGAGGTTTCAACCTGTAAATGCAGGGAAGCCACGAGGACCAATCAGAGACCACAGAAGTAGTACACTGAAAAATACTAAACTTTTATTTTTAGTCTGGCTCCTAGAGGAATGAACTTCCCTGCACCCGAATGCAGGCACGAAATAGCATCCAATGAGCACGATTTAGTGGTAGAGTCATTGGAATTTTGAAGCCTTGATCTGTTCGGCTGCATCTTGAGAATAAGTCATAGCTGACTTACCAACAAAAAGCTTTGGGCTTAAGCACTCAGGAACAGAAATGCCCACTTGCAAAGGCTTCTTGAACATGATTAATATTATCGACAGGCAACCACATCACGAGTAAAACCATTGGTCCTACAACTTCCACATATGCATAGTTTTATATTCAATACAATTGTAATCCTTCACCAGATTATATTTGGAAGCCACACTTGTGGCTAAATACAGCCATGTTTAGAGCTAATGTGAACTCACATATATCTTAAATTTGGGCAGCACCAACTCGAGATGTTCTGCACAATCTTGGGGCCTAACAATTCCAATTACCAATATCATAAATTACTCACTCAAAGAAGGAAGTTTCCTAAACTGCTTCAAAACTGCATACGTCACCCCTCTTCTCAAGAAATCTAGTCTAGATAGAAATCTTCTGAAAATTTACAGACTGGTGTCCTATCTAAGTTTCATATCCAAACTGATTGAAAAAGCAGTTACTAAACAGTTAAATAGTTACATAAATAGGGAGTGGTTCTCCAATGTTAACTAGTCTGCTTACAGGAGATTGCAGTCTACAGAAACAGGTAAGGCTGTTGCCCTCACATTACTTTGGTGTTGATGTGGATCAAATCCTATCTTACAAACGGTAAACAGAAGGTTGAACTGGGTAATAGCTTTCAGATGCCTTCTCACTTCTCTATGGTGTACCCCAGGGTTCTGTCCAGGGTCCCCTACTTTGACCCTTTACACTACCCCTCTCAGTAACATTTTTTCCAGTTTCAATGTCACCGACTATTTGTATGCTGATGACACCCAAATAGAATAGAATAGAATAGATTTTATTACAGTGTCCTGTTTGCATATAATACTATAGTGTACAACAAATAACAATGAAGTAAAACTGATCGTAGCAAACCCAGCCTGATGTGGGCTTATATATAAGACACTACAAATCAAAATAATTATTATATTAACAAGATGTGAAGATTTGAAACATTCAACAAGTTTATGCATTAGTAATTAAATCGTATCAAAAACACAATAATAATGAACTATATATTATAAATAAACAGGTAGCATTTTCTCAAATGCCATGCTTGTTCTACATAATTCGCCAAAGAGTATATTTTTTTCAGTTGACATGATTTTTACAAACAAGTCTTCAATTGAAAGTGATGTACTTAACATCAAATATATGTAGTACTTGAGAATAGGAACTTTGATTCCAGTATTGCTGAGCTCACTGAGTGTCTTACTGTTCAAAAATGGATGGATGGTGTAAAGCTAGAACTCAACCCAGAGAAGACAGAATTCATCACCATTCGTGATGACATGCCAGAGAGTCTCTTGTGTAAAAATTTCAAACCCAGCTTCTTGGAAATTCTATCTCCCCTACCGATGAAGAACCTAGGTGTTACTTTTGACTCTGGAAACACTTTCGCTAGTAACATAACTAAGGTTTATTATGCCTGCTACTATCACCTCAAAGACCTAAGACGCATCTGGAAATTCCTTAGTGTGGAGACTGCAGCCCTGCTAGCAAACTCAATGATTAGCAGTCTAAATGACTACTATAATTTCCCACTTTATGGCCTAAATAAATATAATATGGCCAAACTCCAAAAGATTCAAATTTCCCTTTGTAGAAGTGTATTTAGACTTGATAAAACAAGCCATGTTACTCCCTGTCTTCAAAAACTACACTGACTCCCCATTTCATACCGCATCTTGTTTAAATATAATCTCATTACATTGAAAGTCATTAAATTCTCCCAACCTACATACTTATCATCCTTAAAACCAGTTGACTCACTCATGGAAATCAATTTGTCCTAAAAGGCCATCAGTAGGCGAGGTTTTGCGATGGTTTCTCCAACTAAATGGAACAGCCTCGCCCAATCGGTCTGATCATAGCATCCTTCTATCACATGCAAGCTGAACACAGTTGTCCTACTTCATCCTTGGCCTCTTTCAGCACAATTGACCATGGTTTGGTGTGTGTGTGTAGCACTGTCTTGAAATGGATCACCTCTGATGTAAGCCATCAATTTCAGCAATTCGCCTATATGTAAACACAGACAGCACAAAACTTCATAGGCTATGCTTGAAATAAGCCATCATGATCATGGTACTGTACCTGTAAAAAATTCTGTTACCCCCTGCTAAGATCCTGGAGGGTCCAGTCCATCAGAAGGGTATCCGTACAAGTGCCCTGGATTTCACCCAAAATCAAAGCCTCATTAGATGCTATTGTTGTGTGGAGATGCGCAGTTCACAGACGGTCAATTCCGGATCATCAAGACACAGGAAAAATCTAGCCTTTAACAAGGCGTAATTTTGCGATTTTAGGTGTTCATTTTTACAGAAGGATTTATAAAGCTACTAAACTGATGCATACCCTGTAATGTGCTCGGTGTTAATATTATTATCCACAACATTTGTTTAAAAAGCGCAGTTGACATGAACCTGATATGTTAAATTAGTTCCCAGTAATAATAATGATGAATAGAAATTCGATTACAAAATACATGCATATATTAATAAAAGAGATGTTTATTTACTTTATAACTTCAAAATTGTATTTATCAAAACATCTTGTACAAGATCAAAATTGTTTACATAGATGCTGAGATATTGAGATTATAATATAAATTTAAATTGGTGACACAACCATTTCAAATGGAAACCCCCTCCATATTACAAGGCCGGGCAAACCTATCAAGCTATACTATTACTCATTCACATCAAATATTGGGAAAGGCTAGGGATCTCATACCAAGAAATGTGGTGAGAAAGGAAGAGATCTGGAGAGATAATGGATGTATTGTGTCAAAAAAAACTGCAAGGGAACACACACGAACATACATAGGGCTGTGCAGCCAACCATTCCTGATGTAAAGAAACATATTACCAGACACAGACAAGCAGATTTGGTGGAGAATTCAAACTGGTCAATTACCCACCAGTTTACATAAACATGTATAATGGAAGCAGGAAATACAGCCAGTCAGAGCTACTTGACTTTATTTTTCTTTCAAATAAGAACTTTCAATCTGTCTAGATGGGAAGACTATTGAGCCAAAGACCCACAAAAAATAGTACATGGTATTTAAGTTTCAATATTTTAGCACATGGCAGAATGTTAATTTCAGACTGACTGACTGACCGATTGAGTGAGTGAGTGAGTGTTTACACTGCTTGAATTACACTGTATAGGGCATATCACAGTTGAGTAAACATAAGAAAGGGCCAAAGTAATCATCATCATCATCATGGTCTGCCATGTCTTTACTTGATTTATATCAAATTAACCTTTTTCAAAAGATCAAGTTGTTCATATTTTTATTTTGTTCAAATTGATATGGTAAAAAATCAAGCCACTTGTATCACTCATTATTCTAGCTGATTTGTCTCATATGTCTACCTCTGCCTTGAAATATGAACTTGTATGAACTGACCTTGAACCCATCACCACAGAGGTGCGAGCTTATTAATTACCATAAATAATGCAAAGTGTTATCTGCTTACAAGTTTGATGAGCAATCAATAGTTGGTGATCAACTTAGTAAAAATGTATTGTTCCACGTTAAATTTTCCAGAATGTAGGACCTTATGGTAATTTGGATATCTCTAGCATGTTTTATATTAAAAAGCGGTTTATGTTCCAACACAGTGTGACATCAGAATATCAATAGTCAGAAATAATAAAATGTTTAAAAATTCTTAGCCTTCTAAAGTCTTATCAAACCATACAAAATCTATGAAACAAAAATAAAATCTACATTATAAATCGACTATACCTTTTCTTATTGGAATTATACTTTTTTCACTTTGAGCACAGACTTTGTCCGAGATATGTGGTCAGGCAAAATTTGTTTTATTATTTTTATATACCTTTTTATTTCTTTTGTTTTAAAGCTACATTCAAAATATTATATATCACGTGGGGTTTTACAGGTAGAGGAAAGTAGTGTACACTAGTACAGTATTCCCCTTTGTTGCTGAAGTACTTGCCCAGAACCTTACTCTGCTCTTTGGCCTCTCTGATAGGGTTTACCCTGAACACTGCATGGTCATATTCATGTAGTTGCGGCTCTCTTATATAATAACGATCAATTGCCAGGTGACCATATTTGGTCCTCAAACTGCTATACAGGACACAGCATGTTATAGTGATGGTGGACACTAGCTCTGGTTCTTGCTGGATGGTTGACAGAAGCACTGGTTGTTGAGGATCCAGAACATATTCTCACCCCCCTCCTCCTTATTCTGTAGTTGTAAGTCATTTGTTCTGAAGACGGCCTCTTCATGAGAAGGCTTTATCAACCAGGACTTTAATGGAAATGCATCATCTGCCAAGATGAAGAAGAGCGGCCTTATTCAGACTCATTCATTGCAGTAGTGGGAAACCAATCAACCAGTCTTCTATTTTGTTCTTCAGTTCTCACTGATTAAAGATCTGTGAGTCCAACCAGGAACCACTGCTTGTCAACAGCCACCCAGAGAAAGTGGTAGTTGGCATCTACAGGGTTCAGCAATACTGTAGTGTGAAAGCCTCTGTCATTGGAATACTGGCCTCCAACCCTTTAGCTAACCCTGCTAGCCATTAACTGTACCCAAGGCATAAGACACATTCTACCTGACGCAGAAGACACTGTCTATCTCTTTTCAGTCATCTGCTGTGATGAGACACACAAACCACTCCTCTTGGTATTCATCTACAATTGCCTAGAGGACTTCATAAATCAACTTGTTAACACTGGATCACCCCACCCTGAAGTCAAAGGCCAAGCTGTTTATTGTATCACCCATAGCCAAACCTCAATACCACAGCCAGCTTTACTCCAGCTTATAAGGGGGTACGGTACTATGTCCTGATCCTCTGCAACCTACCCTGCAAAGTCTCAATCCTCTTAGCAACAACTCTGAGTTGAGTTCATGTGTTTATATTTTCAGAAAACCCCTGTAGATCATTGTTGACCAGGTCAAGCAGTAAAGTTTTACAGTGACCATATATCTTTCTTGAACCCATGTTACCTCCAATACCACTGGAGTCCTACATCTGCAAATACTTGTGTCAGTCCTAACTCTGGCCCTGTCCTTAGCATGACCCTTGTCCATTGCCTCTGCTTCCCTTCAGCATTCTGTGGCAACTAGTGTTGTTACTGAAGTTCTAAATTCTTTATTAAATATATTTTCTCTATAAAAAGAAATATCTCAACTGCCTAGATCCATCGAAAAAGTGCCCTTGTAGACTGTTATTGTCACAAAGACAGAAAACGAGAGGATTAGTCTGATAAACAGGACAATTTGATGCCCTCATCCCAGCTATGAGCCATCATCCCAGGTGACTTTCACTTCAATACAGGTGACCTTTGGCCATTACAGGTGACCTTTAACCAGCCACAGTTAATTGTGACAGAATTCAGTGTAGCCTGGGTAATGGAACGACAATGGCAAAGGGAAATCTCAGGGAATTCGGGTTGCTGTCCACGGACAACAACTGTAAGTCTGGGACACACCCAGGACCTATGGGAGCATTTCTAAATAAAACCTGGCATTTCCTCCCCTCTCTGCTGATCCGTGGATCACAGCAGAATCACAGCAGGTGTTCATCTGGACAAAGTAGGATATCTCTACATTAACAAAATCATCCCATTCTTGCAAAGCTGGAGTCAAATTTCCTCTCTGTAAAGTATTCCAGATAACCTCAGAACACAAAAGAAAACAGTCCCCACCCCAAGACAGTAAAACACAGGTTGAGGGCTCTTTATTTTAATATATATAATTAATCATGTAAAGTCATATGTATATATATGGTTACTACTAAAATTTTATAAACAAGTCAGATAGTATACACAGTAAATAAAATATATAAATAAACCATCAGAATTTACTTGTTACACTCATGATCAAATCATCTAAAGCCATTGTCCATACAGATCATGAGGAAAATTGTGATGTAAAATGACACATTACAAATGACTCCATTACAGAGCAAGATTAACCTAAAGGTCTACAAAATCCCCAGCAGAAGGGTTGACCTTCGAAGGTCACAGTCCAAACTGACCTGTCAAAGGTCAAACTTTGACATGACAAATGACCTCTATAAACGAGGCTGGATTTGAAGATGAGTAATTTTGGGATTAATTTAAGGTCAGCCTAACAGCTGGAGGGATGAGACCTAAAGGTGTACAATAAAAGTGTATTAAGTAGTGACATATGAAGGCCCTAAGGGCAAACTTAATAATACATAAAATGGGTGGGAGGGAGGGAAATCAAAAAGTTTTTAGCACATGTCCTTCCCTCAAAGTCAAATCATGAAGTGATTGAATTGTTAGGATACAGTTGAAGGGCAGGGGAACCCACAGGGGATATTTACTGTAAATCAGGGGGGCCCCCAATCAGAGGTAGTTGCTTACTGAGTTGCCTAGTAATAAGGGGTCACCCCCCAAGGTGATGTTACATAAACTAGACTGGTACCCCATAGGTGACCAGGACTGGTACCCCAAATTGATTGTACACACAACACCACTGTCTTGGGGCAGGACTGACATCTGTGGTGCCCAAACACCCCAAGAGACAGTCCCCACCCCAAGACAGTAAAACACAGGTTGAGGGCTCTTTATTTTAATATATATAATTAATCATGTAAAGTCATATGTATATATATGGTTACTACTAAAATTTTATAAACAAGTCAGATAGTATACACAGTAAATAAAATATATAAATAAACCATCAGAATTTACTTGTTACACTCATGATCAAATCATCTAAAGTCATTGTCCATACAGATCATGAGGAAAATTGTGATGTAAAATGACACATTACAAATGACTCCATTACAGAGCAAGATTAACCTAAAGGTCTACAAAATCCCCAGCAGAAGGGTTGACCTTCGAAGGTCACAGTCCAAACTGACCTGTCAAAGGTCAAACTTTGACATGACAAATGACCTCTATAAACGAGGCTGGATTTGAAGATGAGTAATTTTGGGATTAATTTAAGGTCAGCCTAACAGCTGGAGGGATGAGACCTAAAGGTGTACAATAAAAGTGTATTAAGTAGTGACATATGAAGGCCCTCAACCCCAACAGTAGGGATATTATGCATTTATAGCAGCAGCCAGTGTGGTAGCTAATTCTTCACCTGCAGAGTGATCAGCTTGAATGTAGCGCCAAACACAGTCAGAAGACCAGGTGCCATGACGCTTAATCTGTTGTAAGGGGACGTGGGAATTATAGGCAAAAGTGGCACCAGATCTTCTGAAGGAATGAAAGGTGAAAAAATGTGGATTCAAACCCAGGGCTACATTTACTGTCTTTAGGCCTTTTCTGACCTTTGTATCAGTCAGGAGTTGCCAACCTGTGTTGCCATACACTTGAAACACAGAGGTTACTGCTGACGAGGGGTATAATTTGGAAAGGGCCTTAAGGGTCCTAAATGGACAGATTACAGGATTTTTTAACTTTGGAAGACAAATGAGTTGTACAGTGTCCCTGTTTTGAATTGTCTTGGTCCACTTGAGCAAGATTTTTACCCATTTTTTACTAAAGAATAGGTCCTGACCAGTGAGGTGACGTGAAGGGTCAAACGTGGTTAAAGAGTGAGGAGCGAGGTTGGACAACCTCAGGAATCCAAAGAAGCCAGTTAGAAAAGCAGCTCTAAAGACTTGTGGACATTCCAAGTCATCACAGGCCAGAGATATTTTTGATAACATGTCAAGATCAATGAGGTTGTGAGATACCAAGGTCAGAGGTCTATTGATCCTGACAGATTTCAAGAACAGTTTTACTCTTGGGTGATCTAAGAGGTCATGTGGAAGGTCATATAAGACAAAGGAGGCCTTTATGGCCGACACATAATTACATAACATACTATAAGTACTATTATTGCTAACAAGACATTCCAAGAAAGACAAGACTAATTTTACATCAACACTTTCAATAGGCACAGAGACATAGATGCAAAAGGCCAGGAACACTTGAAACATTCTTTCATATGCTTGTCTGGTCTTGGGTCTGTAGGCCAAATGGGCCCTAGAGGCTGCTTTTTCTGACAACACTTGCAAGGCCACATTTCCTACAACAAAGTATAGCATACTGTTAATTATCATGTATCATTTCTCAGACCCCTGCGTGGGTATGAGACACTAATCCACCCCTGCAAGGATAACACAGGCCCCTTAACAAGGATAACACATTATAGCTACTACAACTCTGGATCAATGTCCAGAAGACTGATATTTGCAGGGATCCATACTGGATCCTGAACATACATTTTTAATTCTAGGCAATCATTGCCACTACCAGTCCAACGCGACAACAGGTCAGCCACCCTGTTGTCCAACCCCCTGACATGTACATAGTGTGCATCAATATCAGCCAGTGCACAGATATACCAAATATTCCGAGCGCAGGCCCCCAGATAAGGATCTTTGGTCCTACCAGACCTGAGCACTGAGACCACTGCCTCATTGTCACATTTTATCAACACTTTTTTATTGGCCCAATGAGCATGGAACAGCTTCACTGCTAACAAAATGTTGACCATTTCTAGCTGTACTATAGACCAATTCATGAACCCCAGGGGTATGGGGAGATGGTAAACAAAATCACACCAGCGCCCCCCAAGGCCTGTGAGACAGGCGTCAAGCTCCAGTGTATGGTCAACAGGTCTGTGGTCATATAAGGATACGCCATTGTACAGTGGCAAAAATTTTGCAAACCATCTAAGGTCACGCCTAAACTCAGGGGTCAAGTGAATTTGTTGACTAGCATGACCAGCCCTAAGAAGGGCCAACATTCGGTTCAAAAATGCCCTAGCTGGTTTAACACACTTGTGCACATATAGCAGTAATCCCAAAAGTGATTGCAGTTGCCTTTTTGTACAGGTATCTTTGGTCATCCAGTGACGCACTGTGTCGTTTACTTGACGCAACTTGTCAGGAGGGATGGAAACAGTGCCTTTTTCTGTATCTATCAGGACCCCTAGGCATACCACTTTAGTACTGGGGGGAACTAATTTGCTATCACTGATAGTGAGACCTAATTCCTTCATGAGACTGAAAAGTGATGCAAATGACGCACGCGTGACGCCCGGGACGCCCATTCCGACGTAATCATCAATATAATCGATGACGCAAAAGCCCCTCTGATGCATGATATGACGCACAGCGTCGCTTAAGCGCTGAAAAATTTGGCTCCCGTGACGCGTCCCGAACGGCAGACAGGTGTCGACGTACGCGTCACGCCAGTGAAGTCCTAGGAGGTCATAATCGCCAGGGTCTATGCGCACATGGCGAAATGCCCTACTGACATCTATCTTATACAGGTGAGCCCCCCTACCCAGACGCTTCAACTCAGTAGTGATGACGTCAACAGTGGGGAATGTTAAAGCAAAGGGGGTACCCAAGTAGGTATCTTTGTCGATGCCAGCATTGACTGAGGCCCCCAGGGGCCAGCTCAGATCTATTATGACCCTGCGTCTGTCAGAATTGGGCTTATTTCTGGTCATGAAGGGGGAAGTGTGTGAGCTTTCAATGGGATTTTCTTTAAATGGACCCAAAATGGCACCATAGTTGGTTTCCTCCTGTATATAAGCCTCTACATCCTTTGGGTACTGTATAGCAGAGGAATGGTTACCCCCCTCACAATGTAACTGGCTATTTCTGTTAAAATCTAGAGGGAAGCCAAAGCGAAGCAGCTGCAACAGCTGCTGATCCCAATAGTCTTTCAGTAATTCTTGCCAAACTTCAACATTCAGTTGTGATGTCACAGGGATACGTGCTTGCATGAAATTTGGTTTTTGGGTATTTTTGACAATTTCATGAATTTCAATTAGGTTATTTGTGTGGTCAACATTAATATCAAGATTGGTAGGCATTTGCTGCTCTCCTAATGGTATAAACCCAAAATCAAAATCTGATTGTTCACGCCATTTTTGAAATATCTGGGATTGACAATCACCAATATTGATCTGGTCACCAAATTGTTTGAAATGCATAATGGTATTGACGAATTTCTCTTCAACCCCCACATTATTGACATCATATAATGGGATGCATTGATCTGTGAATGGTTTGTCATTTGTATTTGCTGCGTGCACACTACCCCGACATTCCGGATCCGACTCAGAGGTGATCTGATGATAACTCACGTGTTTATCCGGATTCAAACCAAGACCTGAATTATCATAGTGTCCATTCTTGTGAGGGACAACAGGATTCAAACTTGGACCCGAATCAACATTTTTGTCTGCCTCAGCATACACTTGCTCCACCCCCGAGATCTCAACATCTCTCACATTATGAATGTCATTCACGTCCGACGCCTTGGGATGGGCAACAGGGAGGCTGAAATTGTGCTGAACACCCTTTCTAACAACACTAGACGCCTTTGCGGCATTATGACTCTGTATTTGACGCATTTGAGAGTTGACGCCTATTACATGACATTTACTAGCAGTTTTCTTGACATAGGTCACACAATCAATACTTTTTCTGGCCAAAGAGGCCTCAATGGCCTTTGGTCTGACACTAGAATTATAGAACAACCTAGTTCTGTATTGTTTGGCTACATTACACTGAACACTAGGTTTACAGCTATAATTTTTTACTCTGTACTGAGCCTCACCAATGCAGCTGTCCCTTCCTAGTGATGGGCAGCTGCTTGGTCATTTTTTGGGTTTTGCTTCTTGAAAAGACAGTCTTTTTCAGCGTGATTCAGCTGTTTTCCCCCATTAGGCAAAAGGCACAGATATGTTTCTGGACTTTTCCATTGAACTCATGATCCTTACTATGTGTACAACTGCCAGATTGAAAATTTTTACAGAACCATGGCTTCCTACCCGGATCTGATGGCTTAGCCCAACCCCCCCTAGCTGGAGCATGCTTTTGAGCGTGAGCCCTACGGATCCTATCTATTCGATCCTGGTCTTCCCATTGGAGGGTACCCCGCTCCATTTCGCACAGTAAGACAGCATGTGCTGCCTTAGCCCCCTGCCAAGTAAAATCTGTGGCATCTTCCATCAGATCACTAAGGTAGGAAACCATGGTATTTTTTCTCTTACTAGATTTTTCCTCTAAGATGTTTTTGCAAAAGCCTTGCACCCACTGGGTGAGAGACAGTTGGTCATAAGTGACCCTCTGTCTGTTACTTCCACCCAAAATTGCCTCATGTGGCCACAGTACTTTATTTTTCACTGAAACCTCAACATTCCCCCCTTTTTGACTTGTATTTCCCTGAGCACTCAGTACCTGACAAGTGTGAATCACCCTTTAACTCCCTGATTCGTTTATCCACTTTTTTCTGCATCGACTGTGATCTCAGAAAGGACAAAGAGGGACTATCACTATCATCAGACGATGATTCACTGGAATCTGATGGGGGTACAGACTGTTTACTTTTCTTACTTTTACTTGGGGTACTTTTACTTATTTCAAAAAAGTCACTACTTCTACTTAACTTTCCTGTTCCTGCAGCTGAGGTCGAAGGCTTGCCCTGGTCTTGGTCTGTGGATGAGATCCTCTGCTCCACTGTTTCCAGTCTGTCAGACATCTTCTGTAGCTGAAGCAGTATCTTCTCCTGGATCCGCTGTCCGCCCGGATCCGCCTGATCCGTGGCAAGTGACATACTTGCAGCGGCAGCATCTCTTAGTCCATTAGGCACTTCCTCAGCATCAGAATTCACACTGTCCACATACTTGCACTTCTTTCCAGTTGGTGGCAAATGTCTGTTCTTGCAATTCTTGCATTTTTGTTTATTATCTGGCATTTTTATAACTCAAACTTTTCCTTTTTAATAGTCAAAGTTACTGCAAAACATACACAAAAGAGACTTAGACTCTCTCTTGGCAACCTCAGGCTTATGAAAGTGGGACCAATGTCAAAAATACGACCAATTTGGCATAATCAATGCACAAGAATGAAATATAGGTTAGACCGTCCCTTTGTGCCAGTGGCACTCAAAGCCTGTTGCTGTCAAGATGACCAAATCTCTCCAAGCGTCATAAAGTTGACGTGTCACAAACAACTCAGCATCAAATGTCACAATATCACAACATCCAGTGCAGTGTTCCAGTGTACAACACAATTCATAAGTGTAACATAAAATCTGTTACTGATAAAAGACCGTCCTATTAATGTACACTATCATACACTTTTAAAAATAAAAACATTCAAAGTTAAAAACTAAAACCCTAAAATTAAACAGTTCCATAAAATCAAAAAGTTTTTCAAATCAAAAAGTTTTTAGCACATGTCCTTCCCTCAAAGTCAAATCATGAAGTGATTGAATTGTTAGGATACAGTTGAAGGGCAGGGGAACCCACAGGGGATATTTACTGTAAATCAGGGGGGGCCCCCAATCAGAGGTAGTTGCTTACTGAGTTGCCTAGTAATAAGGGGTCACCCCCCAAGGTGATGTTACATAAACTAGACTGGTACCCCATAGGTGACCAGGACTGGTACCCCAAATTGATTGTACACACAACACCACTGTCTTGGGGCAGGACTGACATCTGTGGTGCCCAAACACCCCAAGAGAATGTCCCTGACCAAGTCAAGAACTGTGCACAAACAACCCTGAACCCTATTTTATTATTAACCAGGAGTTTATGCTGTGGGTTGCCCTTGCTTGCCTGTCAGTCTGTGTTCATCAAAACTCCAGAAGTAATGAACAGACCTTTTTGTTTGTATGTAGGTAGGGCCTCACAAAAGAAAGAAAAGATTAAATTTTGGAAAAGATCCTGGATATATAAAAATGCTATATTTTCAAAGGTCTCATTTTAATGTATTTTCAATCATTTTCGATTTCTCACTGACATTACTCTCAAAGTTCTTTGATCTTCATACATTTTTATGTGGGTAAGGCCTGGGCAAAGGAAGAATTGATCACATCCTAAATATTTGGAAATGAACTCCAGTTGAGGTCTGCACTATACAAGTGCTTTCTAGCTCATTCCTGAGTCATCCAGAAATTTCACTGGTGATAGTCAGAGTGGCAGCTTTCGAAATGGATACAAATCAAATACAGAGGGGTGTGAATGGGACTTAATACCTAGGTCTCACCTTTATGTGTTCTTTATAGTTTCAATGTGTAACTTGTGTCTGGCTAGTGTCTGGCTTGCATAACTAGCCACCACATATCCATCCCAACCACGCACCCCACCCCTTCACATTTTAGTTTAGCTTGAGAGTAATTGAGTACCCAGCGTACCCAAATGCGAATTCCACCAAATCGCCAAATGAATATGGCCTACCAAGAAGCCTGTTCCACAGGAATCCATAAGTACACAAGTCTGTTTGTAGCTTGTGATCACATCACGGGGAGGTGTGACCTGGGTTTAAGCAAAAATATTTTTTAATCCATACTTTTGTATGACTGACAAGGAAGGATATCAGTACTGATTGGCAGGGACTAAAACTGTGGCTGAGTGTGCCTATCACACGGAGTTACACTACTCAGCGGGAAGCCATAAATATTTACTGCACATGCGCAGTAGTGTACAGTAATCAGATAGCTCTTGCCAATAGCCTCACAGATAAACTTGCACAAACATTGTGATAGGTGAAGTGTTATACCAGGATGTAGCTATGGTGGTCCACGGGGGCTATATCATAGAACACTTTCATTTTTCATAGAACAGGATGTATTTATGTATTTTATTATCCACCATGAGCCAAAATAGGTTTCACTGCTTTTTTTTTGCATTATTTTGGTAAATATGGGCTATCCACTACACGGGTGGTCACAATTGTGTCCGGTTCATAATAATGTCCGGACATAATTGTGACCACCCATGTAGTATTATATTGTCATCTTTATCCATGATGCATTTTTGTGTATTTCCCATTAGGGAGGTTTTCTTATTATCCCCAACACAACTTGTACACTTCAGTACTTGGATAATTCTCACAGTACTGCTTGGTTTGGTAAATTGGTACATTCCTAAAAAATGGCACAGAAGCAAAGAAAATTCAACTTGTTGCCAATCAGGATTGTTGATACAAAATTATAAATGTGAAAGCTGCACGTGGATTGGTTGTGTGCAAAGTAAGGGTGGTGATTTTATAAAGAAATTATATTATAATCCCTATTATAAGCCCTGCAAAAGATTAATCAGTTGGCTGGTTTTTTGTGCAAATTATAGGTTTTACTTTTGCTTGTGTCAATTCATACTATAATTAAAAGAAATCCACACCCAAACTGGACATCATAAACTTATGTCTTGTGTTACAGCTGTGTCAATTTGTCAAGCAAGTAGTATATACAGTGTATCAATGCTTTCCACAACAGTGTAATTTTCCTGTATTGCACATCTAAATGGTGGTTCTATTATTTGTACCTTAGCGTCTGTTATTGAGAGATTCAATTCAATAAAAAGTTGCATTAGATTGGATAAACTGCACAACACTACACGTTAACTGTGCTTGGATGTACGTAGTCTGACTGTTAATGTCAGAGTTTACAGAGGACTTCACTTTCTTTAATACTAATAATAATGAAGTATTTTTAAAGTTTCAAATTGATATGGACATCCTCTAATACCCTTTTCATACTACAGGTGTCATGACTCGCAGTAGTAGATGATGGTCAAAATGAACCAGTCCTTCAACTACTGTCTGGCGTCCATATGCGAACTTGTGACACAGTGGTGAACATACTCTATTATTTTGCAAGTTGGTAGTGATGTCTGCAACAGGCCACCATAGGGATTAGTGGTTATTTAGATTGTTACAAGGAGAGCATGTAATTACAATAACAAGATAATAGACGTGTTAACAGTACAGATAGTCAGGTATGTCTACCTCAGGTTTATTATTACAGTTTTACTAATTGCTTGGCAGAGATTAGGATGAAACTACAATGTTGTAGAAATATTCCGGGGGAAATCTGAACTGACCCAAGTAGGGGGTCTACCAACACTTTGTTTACATATTATGAAAGGAACTCTCATTGTTTTTACTGGAAGAAATGAAGTCATACTTTGGAGCATTGTTTGTTTATGCATGTTCAAGTCTTGTGTAAGGCTTACACGTTGAATTTGCAGCATAATTATCAATGATATATATAATATTTATAGATCTCTTTTAGATCAGCATTTCATCAATTAGGAAAACAATTTAGGAGGTAACTTTTCAAAGACTTATAAACTACAATAGATATATTTCGGTGATAACAACCATGTCAATAGATTGTGTACATGCTCATTTTGACAAACTAAACACACCAATTATCTTTACAGACTTGTTTATCATCAAATTTGTTGACAAGACATTTATCATGCATCAAATTTGTTGACAAGACATTATTTTCAATTCACTTTTTCCTATGCCAGTCCCAGAATGCCAAAAATTTGAAAACTTTCAAGAGAAGCACCATGGCTATTGCTACTTCAAGTTAGGGTACCTGAACACTACTGCTCAGCCAGTGAAGTTCGTCACCTGCATTTTATGGCAGTATTAAAGCGTTTTTTCTATGAACTTTCGGCATGCAGGTATACCCTGTTGCTGAAAGCAGCTATTTCATTTATTTAAATATGAATATTGCTTGAGCATTTTTACGCCAGGTGACGAACTTCACTGGGGTGACGAACTTCACTGGCTGAGCAGTACCATCCACAGCTTGACAAACCATTCACCTCTACCAAACCAGTGCAGCTTGTACTTTACCATTAAAGAACTTTCCAAGTAGCTTAATTAATGGCAATATTTGACAACCCTGAAAAGGACCTTAAAAGGATTGGTTTCAGTAGTGTTAAAACGACGTGTTACAGGCTCAGGTTGTGTTGTGCCTTTCATTCGCTCATCCTGTAATGGTATGAAGTAATTCATCTGATAATTCCATTGTTTGGCTCGTCAATTAATTACCACGAGCTGTTACTCAGGCATCATGTATGGTCTTCTGGATTTTGTTGTTCTAATCTTGGATTCCAAAGCTGATTTCTCAGAATTTTATGCAACATATCGAGACAATAACTGTGACCACCAGTGGACACTGCTGGAATGTAGTAGGGAAAAATTCTGAAGTGATTGGCAAGGATTCTCTACAACCCTTCTTGCCCCTAGATATTTGGTAGTTACAAATCTTTTCACTTATTGTGAGGGTCCTTCTTGAAAATGACTTAATTAGCCATGGCTTGAAGTAGAAGGCATCATCCCCGAGGAGGAAGAAGTAGGTCATGTCTGGCCATTCTTCAATAAGGGGTTCCCATTCGGTCAGCCTCCAACTTGCAGTGTATGTGTGAGTTTGTTTAGATTGAGCTAACTTTAGCCTTTCCTTCATCACCGTTGCCGTTCTCCTGGTGCAGGCATGTTCAGGCTCCTGCTGCCGGGCATCTTTGGGTTCCCGGTGCCGGCCATCTACGGGCTCCCAGTGTTGGTCATCGTAGGGTTCCCGATGACAGGCCTCTTTCAGGTTCCCGAAGCTAATGTAGAATACCAATGTGTAGTAGTGTATACTTAGTGTATATTTACTGCTTATAAGGGACCTGTATAAAGAAAGCAATTTAGTTGATGAATTATAACTTTGTGGGTTTTTTTTTCTTTTGGTGTTTCGTACTGAAATTCTGCCTGAAATTAAATTGGCCACACCAGAAAAAGAGAAAGTAACAAAAACCCAACAATATTCACTCCCTGCATGGAACTGGTTCTTGGTGGTCATATGGTTGCCATCTATGAAGTCCATCAGTGTGGTTCGATGTTCTATCTATTTCTGTACACCGTGTTAATTCCTTCTTTCAGTCGTCTCTGGTTTGGGGACAGCTTGGGTTTTCCACCTGATATTCACTTGGGCTTGCCTAACACACCACTGGTGGAATCATTGTGATGGTTGACTTCCAAACTCTAAATAAACAGAGAGCTGAAATCTCCCCCTAGTGTTCAAGTGCCTCAAAGATGTCTCAAGTTTCATACCAACATCCAGATGCATTTGGAACCATGATAGATTTTTCTTGAGTGATTCTACCCTACTTTTAATGAGTCATCTAGGAAAGAATTCTGCATGCTGGTTCATCCTAAGACCTCAACTTTGGAACCAGTATTGTGTAGCATCCGTGGGTGTATCCCTTTTGAATCCAAGGCTGTGCCCAGTAGATGGGCAATTTTGTCTTGGCCATTTCCATCTTAGGGTTACCTTGGGATGAGCCTTGGATTTTGGCGGGTGATCTGGGGTTTTCTCTATGGTTCATTGTCTCTAATGAGAATGTTGGTTAAGCTATTGTCTTTCTTATAGAAAAAATAAGAATAGGAATATGGCTAAACAATGTGATTAAATTATACACATTTCAAGCCACCCTTCCCCAAGACAATGAAATGCAAATATGGGATATATAATTTTATTATTAATAGATAAAATTTATTACTGTATAAAAGATATTTGATAGGCAGTACTGGTTCTCTAAAACTCTGCCACCATACATGCAGAGTAAACATGTATGAATATGAGTATGTTAATTACTTATTATCAAATCCCCCCAAAGTATAAATGGTGACCCAAGCTAGCCAGACAACCGAAATTTTTAAAATTTTTCAAGTAGTACACCCAACCAAAAGGGGTTAAGAACTGTTGACCTGACAACAAAGCATGTCCAGTATGTACGAGGACATGATGACTATATACGTATATGATGTGTAATTTTCATAACCCTGTCACTCCAAAAACAAACAAACATTATGTAAACATAATCCATCCCAATTTGTGAAAAAGGTTACAACCCAGATTTCCTATCCAATATATCAATGACTATATCTAGTTCATTTCTTGCATTCCAGTGTTTTATATAAAAGAAGCAGAATACCCAGAAACAACAAACTTACTTAGAAGATCATGAACGAGAGTGCAAAGACAGAAAATACTAACATTCAGAATTTAAGATGATCAGACACTAGGCATTTTAATGGCACTTCTGTAAAAATGACATAAAGGGAGCAGTTGCAACAAGTAAGTTTTACTGTACCTTTCTTGCATTTTTAAACAAAGGAAGATTAAATACATGTGATACATTTAATAAACAAATCAATTAACCAAATAGATAATTCAAGGAATAGAGAACAGAAATAGAAAAAAAAGCAAACAACATAAGCAACAATCCTCCTCTTGGCAAAATAATAATTTATTTGGAGAACAAATATTACCAGCTTTTATGAAATCTAAACAATTTAAAATACAGGGGAATCTTTATAATTGGAAAATGACAATAATATCTTTCTAATACATGAAAACATTCAGTTAATATCTGCTTTACAATTACAAAACTCTCACTCATTGCAGGATACTGTTATGGCCATTTTATTCATAAATCATTTCATTTTCAAAGTTATTGCCTCACACAACACAAAAGATCACCTCAGCTGAGAAACACAACCCTAACCTATTAGCTGCAATATCCTCACTTTGTCAACAGTTAAATACAATCAAGTTACCTTTTTATTAGCTTACTGAGATTTTTTCACAAAGCCACTCCAATATTAATCTGGATATTGATCAAGGTGATAAGCTCATTTGAAATGTTTTAATTTCTAATTGGCTGCACTAAGTAAATTTTAAACATTGATAATCCAATAGTCATTGACACTCGTTTGAAGCTTATTAACTCTCAGAAAAAATATATCAGAGGATCATCAGTCAGTTTTTAAGTTGCCACGTGCACACCATCTGTATGATTGCTACAATTGTTAATTTGTGGTTGAAACGTGTTCCAGAATTCAGAATCTGAAAGTTCAGAATTCTAAAACGTCATATCAATGATTTTAAAAGATGTGTTTTTAAATTCCAATCAACATCTTACGTTATAAATCCATCTAGTGATTCAAAAGTAAACAAGATTGAATACAGCTGTCGAAAGTATTGGGACCAAGTTGATTCCTGAAATAAGGGATGCTTGCCCAAATTGTATTACAAGACTTGATACTAGAAAGCACTAGTAGAGTGCACACCTTCACCAGGGGGATGTTTCAGAATATTCTGGATTTTTTTATCCAGAATATGATCTGGATGTTGTCCCTTGACCAGGCCCTCACTGCACCAAACAAAATTTTATAAAGATACGCTAATTACCTTTGGACTGATGTCAACTGAAAAGCCAAAGTGACTGGAAAACTGAACCTATGAAAATTAAGGATCTTTTTGTATCCAGAATATGATCAGGAGCATTCAAGGATCATTTCTTTCTTTGATCAGAAAGATCTGTTCATTGCTCGTAGAGTTACCATGGCAACAGAAAAACAAAACAGACTAACAGACAAATGAACACCTCAACCATAACCTCCTCGGAAAGGTAACAACACCAGATGTAGTGTTCATGATAAGGCTTCCATAACTATTTCAGGCATTTGACCATCCGTTCATAAATCCAAACCATATTTGAACAACATCTAGTCCTATGATGTCCCTCGTCCCTGAAATGCACTGTTAATTGATACACTTAGTGTATGTTCAGTAGCCAGTTTCAGAAAAAGGCTTCTACATGGTATTTTCACCTTAACGTAGGTGTCCATGGGTACAGATTGGAGATGGGTGTGTGGTTCGATTCAGAATTTTCCTTGTCCAGGCATGTTCAGAATGTTCTGCAAAAGTTGTTTTGTGAAACTCCATGATTTGAGACATGTCAGGCAGTTTTTTACTCATGATGCTTCTGTACTTGTGGCTAATGTTCTTGTTAGTAGTCAGTTAGATTACTGCAACTCACTATTTAGGAGCCTCTCCAAGTTCAGTTTACATAAATTACAGTGCATCCAAAATAGTGCAGCCATAATTGTATCAAACACTAGTAGATACACCAGTATAACTCCTGTGCTTAAGAAAATGCATTGGCTTCCTGTTGAACAGGGCACAGTGTTTACGACAGCCACACTTGTTTACAAGTTTCTTCACACAGGTTTTCCTAGGTATTTTGCTCCATATCTTTCTTCCTACAGCAGTTCTTATAGTACCAGACGTAGTCAAAGTGGTGGTAATTTCCTTGTCATTCCAAAGTTCTACACTTCTGTTCATAAATCTGTCAAACAGTTTGGTAATAGTTTTGATGGCCCTACTGTTTGGAATGCTCTTCCATATGAGATTTGTGCCTCTCCCTCCCTAGCCTCTTTCAGAAAGCAGCTTAAAACCTGCCTGTACACCAAAGCATACCCACCTTAGCCTGGATCATCCCTTGGCATTCTCTGTGGTGCTTGACCCCTCTTGTGTCTCTGGATACTGAAATTGGTCGACTGCTATTTTTTGTGTGTGTGTGTCTTAGAGTCCTCTTGGGGAGATTAAGCGCTATAAAAGTCAAATTAGAATTAGATTCAGTTTTGGGATGCCGCTTGTGTATATACTTGTTTTACTTCGGTGCAACCAGGAGCATAGTTTATGTGTAAGCCAGCACCTCCCGGCATACAATTTTCTTAGTAGAATCCTTAATGAGATATACAATACCCCATAGCCTAACAAATATTGCATATAACCACAACTTTGGGAAAAAAAACAGGGTGTACCAAATCAAAATCCCTTTCTTCTCCCATGGTCGCATAAATTAACGTATATAATAAGTTTTTTTAAAGACTGTAACTTTCTTATTTGTGATCGGATTTTGATCATTATCTTTAGTTAAATGAGACACAAATTTTGATACAAACCTCAAGTGTCTGCAGAATATGTGTATATGTCTTAGCTTGCCTGCACTAGCTTGCAGCTTGCAGCAAAATTCGATCCCTGCTCAAAAATTATTGTCATCTGCCCGCACACTGACATTCACAAACCCTGTATATTCATACAGTCCTTCTTTAACTATATGCTGTGTGGATTTTGACTTCAAGCCACACCCGCAATCCAGTTGCATGGAAGCGTACACTAAGTTTTTCTTGGTTCCCTGGTATTTCAGGTTAATGACCCAAGCATTTTCAATGGCTAAATGAATTTTAAATTATGATTCTGTTTATGCACTTGAGAACCTCATAGTACAGAGAACACGCACTATAAAAACATTATAAAAATTAGATTATTGCATACTCGTACATCCTATTAGTATTGCAAACAATATATTCAAGAATAGTGTTTTAAAAGGGTAAATGAACAATGAACTCTGTGAAATTGATGAATCCATTGAAGAAAGAAAATGTTATAACTGATATGAGCAGCTGTATCTTGTATTTTCCACAATGAATGTTCCTTTTTTGAAAATGTCGGACAAAGTATGACATATTATTATCTTTTCAGTTATAATGGCAATTCAGATTTAATGCTAGGCAAGATTTTGTGTGACTTTGGCCCACTTAGAAGTTCCTCAGCCCCTTCAAATCGTTAGCTATATACACAATTATATACCTCAATCTATATTCACTAACATTCTTAATCTAAAAATAAAATTTATTTAAAGCGTTTTTAAATGCTTTTCTAAAAATTTTAGAATTATATATAAATAGATGTACAAAAGATGCAGCAGTTATGCCTTTGTTGTTGACCAGAATTAAGGGATCTTGGTGGCAAAAGTCCCACTTCATGTTTGAGTTTTCATAAGAATGACCACCCACCCTACCCTTGTTCTTGATGTGAGCAGAATCGGCATTGATAGAGCCCAAGATTTAAAACTGTTTTTAATTATCTTATGTGTTACTATTACATGTTTTTACTAACTTTATAAGCTAGGTATATTATGTATTTATTTGGATTTGTTTATATAATCACTAACCATAGATGCATGTTATCACAAAATATTCACTTCAAGGTAACCTTAACTAAAGTAATCACTAGAATGTAACCTTAATTGACCTTTGTATTGTTCATTGTGACCCTTAAAGGCCACCTTAACTGGTTTTTAAGTACGATACTCTATTTAAGGTCACTACAGTACTTAAGTCTGATTTGTAGTGTGCGTTATTTCTGGTCTGTTACTATATACATGCATAAATTTTATGACAACAGCTGTATTTGTACTATGTAATGGAAATGCACTGTATATAATGTTGTGGTAGTCATATATAACAAGTTTACTCATTGTTACATGCAACCTTGACTGTATATAATGGTGTGGTAGTCATATATAACAAGTTTACTTACTGTTACATGCAACCTTGACTGTATATAATGGTGTGGTAGTCATATATAACAAGTTTATTTATTGTTACATGTAACCTTGACTGTATATAATGGTGTGGTAGTCATATTTATCAAGTTTACTCATTGTTACATGTAACCTTGACTGTATATAATGTTGTGGTAGTCATATATAACAGGTTTACTTATTGTTACATGCAACCTTCACTGTATATAATGGTGTGGTAGTCATATTTATCAAGCTTACTCATTGTTACATGTAACCTTGACTGTATATAATGGTGTGGTAGTCATATTTATCAAGTTTACTCATTGTTACATGCAACCTTGACTGTATATAATGGTGTGGTAGTCATATATAACAAGTTTACTTATTGTTACATGCAACCTTGACTGTACATAATGGTGTGGTAGTCATATTTATCACGTTTACTCATTGCTACATGTAAACTTGACTGTATTTAATGTTGTGGTAGTCATATATATCAAGTTTATTCAATGACAAAGGCTTAGCCTGCATCATGCTTATTAGTTTGTCGATTTACATTTGAATCTTAACTTTTGATTACTAATAAGAAAACAGTCATTAAGTGTCCACATTACCAGTAGTTTTCACTTATGGATTCAAGAGAAATTCCGATTCAGGATTTAACGAACATGCTTAAATTTACCATGTCTCCCTTCTTTCTGTGAATTGGAGACCGTTTTTTTTTTCTCAAAATTTACTAAAAACAATTCTACACATTCACATGAGAAGTCATGTTTTACCAGCAGAGTAAGAAGAGGCAGGGGGAACACACCACCGGAAGTCAGTTCATTTTTCATCGTGAAGTAGAATTTGTAAGGGGGTCAATACTAAATTCACCAAAGCATGTATTGTTCATTCTTCACGGCTCTTTGACTGTTTCCAACAACCTCGGGGGTTAGAATTTAATTAAATCTTATTAATAAACTGGCCAAAAGGTACTACACTTCAATAAAATCAAACACACATGCACTGTTATATAAAGAGAGAGGGGTGTCGTTTTGTGTGATTTAATTTAATGCTCGTGGGTGTGTGAGTGTGTGTGTGTGACAATGATATCTTGCGGGGAAAAAGGGGACAAAGAATGATCTCCATGGAACCAATCATCCACTTTACACACCAGCTAAAGTTGACATGGTTAAAATGACAACACCAGGTAAAGGTGAAGCTTGTAAAGGCAAAAATCCATGTCTTGCTGAGTTTGCTGAACTTAATGCCATGTAGGTCAAATTTACTTTCTTCCTTTTGTTCAAAAATTTATAACAGATCTAGATCCATGAAAGGTGTTTGAATTTTAAAAGCATGATATCAGATTTGGAGATTATTACAAAAGTTTATTTTTGGATCATCAGTATCACAACATTTCAGTTTTAGTTTCTCTGGGGGGAGGGATTTTCCATAGCTGTACATGACGGTGGGATAACTGTGCGTGCTTTTGGTGTATTATTGTGAAAATATTGACATGGTGTGAGAAGTAATAAAGGATATGAAATCTGAAAATGAACGGGCTTGTTATTGAGAAATCTAATACTGAACACATATGTTTAAGAACTTCAAAAGTATCTGTGCGTCCGTGCAATGTAAATAGCACTGTTGTGTGAATTGAATGGGCTTCATGTTAAAAGTTATTAATTAAGACTCCACTGCGCAAAGGATGTTTGCAGTTTCTTTTTACAAGATTTCATCTGGCTTTAGAACAATAAATGCCACCTTTTAGTTATGTTTTAAATTTTGCCTTTTCCTAATTAATTTCATTTGGATTGAAATGATTTAACGGAAAAGTTGCATTGAACATAATTTGGTCTACATAAAATTCAAGCTTCATCTACAAAATTTTACTTAAAAACATAATTATAAGTGTTAGCTTATAGTTTATTGAATTGGATACCGATATCTTTAGCAAATTAACTTTGTATGTTTGTCCTCTTATGTTAAAGTTTTTGAAATCCATAATAAAATTATTCCAATCAGAAAATTTATTTCTGAATCAATGTTACACCGTTGAAGTATAAATGAGTAAAAGTAATAATAACATTCAATATCAAAGACAAACTATTTTGCTGTTATGTTATCTAGGTAAAAGCGGGAGGCAATCCAGATTCCACAATATCTGGACGGACTACCAGTGACTAGATTAGATTGGCAACTAAGATCATAACATCAGCTTTGTCAGAATGCTCTGAGAATTGGTTAGGGAGACCGAAGTAGAATTGTACCTTACCTTCAATGCCAAAGGAACGGGTCAGAATGACTAGCTACTTGCATCCAGAAAAGAAAGCAATTTGTACAGCTTCAGAAAGCAGAAGAAGCATCATACAGAATACCATACTGTTGCCCAAATACTACTTCCATCATATGGTACCCCCCCCCCCCCCCCCCCCCCCCCCCCCCCCCCCATTTACCGGAGGTATGGCATACAATGGAAGCACTATTGAGACATATATTGAGAATACCAAATCTCCTTAAATTTCTTGATGGGAAGCATATCACATGTCCAACAAATTGTGATACCCATTACATTTGCTGCAAGGGTTGCCATTCCATCATCCTTGAGGAAATGAAAATGTTGATTACAAATTTTTTTGCATCAATGTGGGGACTACAGATGGTTCCAACTCAGATGCTACTATCTCCAACAAGTCAAAACCTGGTTTTTGATGCCTTACTTCTTCTTCGGTGATGATGCATTGGCTCTCAGAGCAAAGAAGAAAAAGTCATAAAAATAATGCAAAGTCCAAAACCACCTGTCCCACTCCTGATACCAATACAATTTATTTCCTGAACTGCTAAACTACATCCGACATTCCTGCATGCCCCCTCTAAATGTACAGCCTGAACCCATTGTAAATAAAAATCCAAGACCACTACTCCATAACCTTTTATCCCAGACTTAAGCTGTTGCACCAAAGACATTCCTATATCAGCCAAAAACCATCACAGCATTATGAAAATAAGAAGTGTGTATACCTTAAGTGATATAATAGCCTTTACCAAAGGAATTGGGGTTATGATTTTGAATCGACGTGTCATGTGGAGAACACTTGAATATCACCTTTGCTACTTCACTTATACTTCGATTGGTTCTGTGGAGAATGGTTTAGGTATGCCACAGCTTCTGTCTCCTGTAAATGTGTCCCCAAAGCCCATGTAGCATATTGAATCTGAGTTGACTGCTTTCTGCTTTATTTGATACTATTACTCAGCTGGTTGATTTGTGTGTATGTGACCCTTGTGACTGTATGGCAGTTGTCATGGTGCAGACATCTGCTGTGAAATGTGGCTGTAGTGATGTATATATGTAGATGAACATCTAGGATGGTTCTAGCTATTGTACCATAGGCTGCATCATGCTATATTTGTTGTGGCAAATCCTTTGATAATCTGACACGGATCCAATCAAAGGTGCTTGTTTGAAATTGTCCAATATGCTATCTGATTTATTTATGGTAAGGGTAGATTTCCCTGACCTCTGTATGAGGTGTTAAAGGGTCTTTGATGCACTCGAGTGATATACTGAGTTCTCCCAAACCTGGATCATTATTTTGATCTGTTGGTGAGGCACTAAAGGCTGCTGACACTCTGGACGTTTGTGACACTTGTGAAACTGTGTATGGGGCTGACACGTTATGAGATTCGGTTGCTTGATATGAGTTGAAATTGTTCTCGATCTCAAACCAAATCTATTTTTCAGTAAGTTCAGCCTAATCATAACCAGCTGTCAATTTGACTAAATTTTTCAAATACTGTCTTCTACAACTACAATCATGTTTGATGGCTTCTATGTCAATCCACATACCAAGCGTTTGTTTGAACGTATTTGACGCCGAAATAAATCTAGCTTCAATAGATCCCAACACATGCAGAAAGTCCACCAGTACAATAAAATCTGCATGCAGGCCAAATCTGATTTAATGGTTACTATGGAAAGTGAACTGGAACTCGGCTGGTTCAAATCATACCTGTTGGGAAGGACACACTCAGTCAAGGTAGGCAGCACACTTTCTCATCCTGTTGCCCTCCAGTATGGGGTCCCCCAGGGTTCTGTCCCTGGTCCAATTCTTTTTTCTCTCTACACTAATCCAATCAGCTCAATCATTCACTCTCACAGTAGTATTAATTACCATTTCTACGCCGATGACACCCAGTTATATATTGCACTCTCTCCAGCAAATTTCTCTCACTGTATACAAAAACTAAAGAATTGCCTGAGCGACATTCAAAATTTCATGTTCACAAATAAATTAAAACTCAACCCTGACAAAACCGATTTCATTTTGATAGGTTTGAAACACAACCGTAAACAACTCCTTCCTCACTTTCCAATCAATATTCTTGGCAATCAGGTCTCACCAGCACAAAGTGTCAAGAACCTCGGAGTGGTGTTTGATTCCAATTACACCTTCCTGACCATATGTCACAGGTCATAAAGTCCACTAGAATTCATGCGAGAGAACTCTACAGAATTTGCCCCCTTCTAGACCTTAAAACATCAGTTCTTCTAGCAAATGCTTTGGTGAGCAGCAGATTGAACAACTGCAATTCCCCGTTCTTATCACTCACTGATTTTGAGTTAAGGAGATTGTAGCTAGTGCAAAACTCACTCTGCAGGGATGTCACCCATTCCTCAAAATTTTCTCACATCACCCCTCAACTGAAAAAAACTCCATTGGTTTCCAGTCAGGTACAGGGTACAATTCAAAAAAGGCCTCACTACGTACAAAATCCTCAACCAAGGTCAACCTGTTCACCTAAGAGAATTAAGTCACTCCTACACTTCTTCCAGAAACACTAGGTGTAGTAGCCCTAAACTCAAGTTCCTTCATACCCCCACTTTTGACCATAGAGTAATATAAATCAATTAAACACTTCTCTAATTCTTTTAGTCACTATGTCCCAGTTCTTTGGAACTCTCTCCCCTTCCAAATAAGAAACAGTCCCTCTGTCGCATCTTTCAGGAAACACCTCAAAACCCACCTTTTCAATTCTAGTTTCCCAACTTAGTCTCCTTCCCTCTCAGTCTCACCCACAACTCTACTGACCTTGAACGCCCCTCGACTCTCCTTATTAAAAATTAATTTTGTTAACTAGCACACTGAGTTCCCCTTAGTCGGGAAGATATTACGCCTGCAAAGCAGTAGATTAGATTAGATATGTCGAGTTAAGTGTATCTGGGCTTGTTTTATCTTGGTAGTCTATTGTTGTGTATCTTGTTATACACCATACTGATTCCTTCATCCAGTCCACATCCAGTTGCTCCTGCCCAGATATCCCAGATGCCTTCTTATACCTCTTCATGTTACCATTGATGTCTCCTCATATCTTTCATGGTCCTAAAACTATTGTTTCCCCCGTGCCTCCTGGGTTTGAAACTATGTCTACTATCAGTGACAGACTGGCCTCCCTACATAGTGGGGTGGGTATAGCTTCACTGTGTCAAACACCACCTCCCTCTCATGAATTTCCCTTGTAACCAATTTATTTTTCTAAAAATAATTCTCATCCCATGCCTGTAGTGCTTGTCAGCCTTTCTTTTCCTGTTTGATTGTAAAATCTTATATTTGTATATTAAAAAATAGGTTTGCTCACTGTTTTTGTCAAAGTTTAAACGAAACATTTCTGTGTGGATCATCCTCCTGTTGTGGATGTTAAATATTTTGCAGTCATTATCTAGGCTAGTAAGGTTTTCCAGATCCCTCTCATTATCTTAAAGTGTCAGTGACCAGATATCCTGCATTTTGTTATAATATACCTTGCAGATTAAAATAAAAAAAGATTCCCACACACTTCACTGAGACCTTCATGCAACAACTTGTGTTTTAATAAAATATAATACCTATGTACATGTTAATATCTGAATTAAAGAATTAGAATTAAACTTGTGTTTAATTGCAAAACATGGTGTCCGAAGTGGAATTATTAGAGTGAAAAAAGCCTTTAATTTTGGACTGGGATTATTAGAGTAAAGAAAAGCCTTTAATTTCTGACTGGGTTTATTGGAGTAAAAAATAAAGCCTCTAGTTTCTGACAGAGACAATTGAAGTAAAAAAAAACCTCTAATATCCTGCAATGAACCTATTGAAAGTGTGGATAGTGATTTATCTTGCAGAAACTTTTATTTGCTTATACCTGGATATATAGTGCAATATGTCTGAACCAGTAGCTGCATCGCAAGTTGTGAGTGTCCCACCAACCTTCCCTGTTCCATCACCAATGGACTGCAAAGGGGATCAGGCTGAAAACTGGAAATTTTTCAGGTTACAATGGGAGGACTTTGAGACTACAACTGAGTTGAACAAAAAATCTGCTGCTATAAGGATTACAACATTGAGATATGTGATGGGGAAAGAGTGTCTTAGGATTTACCATCACTTGGATATTTCAGCAGAAGACAAGCAAGATGTGAAGAAATCACTTGATGCCTTAGAATCACACTTCAAGCCTACAAAGATTTATGACAGATATGTTTTTAACACATGTACACAGGGACCAGCAGAAGGGGTAGATCAGTACATGACAAGGCTAGACAGCTAGCCTCTGCTTGTGATTATGGAAATCTTACAGATGACATGATGCATGACAGATTAATATTGGCCACCAAAGACAGTGCTGCAAGGGCCCGCATGTTCAGAGAAAGTGATCTAACCTTAGCCAGAGCAATAGATATGTGTAGCATTGCAGAAATCTCACAGCATCAACTACAGCAGATTGATAGTAAGCAAGAAGAAGTCAATTTCACTAAGCAACACAAGCAACAGTCCCATAAAACAGCAAAGACGGTCTCAACAGCCATCTCAGCACAAGAGATGCAAATATTGTGGGCAGAGCCATACATTTGACAAGTTGAAGTGTCCTGCATTTGGGAAATTGTGTAAAGCCTGTGGCAAAAGAAATCATTTTGCTACAGTATGCAAGCAGAAATCAGATCAGTCTTTAGGAGCAGTCAAAACAAGAGGTAAGCAACTTACAATACCTCTGAAGTTTGGGAAGAGCAAGGACTCTGTGTCAAATAACAGGTCAAAAAGCCTAGTGTGTCAGCTGGATACAGGCACCACCTGTAATATTCTGAACATTGAAGATTACAAGGCAGTAACTGGTGAATCAGATACAAAGCTGAAAGAGCGTTCGGTCTGTTTGAACTTCCATGATGGCTCATGGATGAAGCCACTGGGATATGCTACTCTTTACACAAGAAACAATGGCACGAACTATAAGCTTGGCTTCCAGATTGTAAACACCAGGATTGCACAAAAACCCTTGTTATCAGCAAACACATGCCAGTGATTGAATTAGCTTTCAATCAATTCAGATGAAGTTGTCCACATATCACAGGAAGTCAATACAGGACTGTCTAAAGACACATACTTGGCAGATTTTTGGATGTGTTCCAGGGATTAGGGCAGTTTCCAGGTGAACATCACACAGAGCTTGATGAGACCATTACGCCAGTGCAGCATCAACCAAGAAGAGTTTCTGTTGCCCTTAGAGCATCACTTAGAGAGAAAATTGACTCAATGGTTGCACAAAGAATCCTGAAGAAAGTGGTAGAGCCAACCCCGTGGATCAACAGCATGGTTGTAGTTAAACAGCCAGGGAAGCTACGACTCTGTCGACGCTTGACCCAGTCGACCTGAACAAAGCAGTCAAATGACCAAAATATCAGATGCTGACTATTGAGGAAATCCTGCCAAATCTAGAAAATGCTAAAGTGTTCTCTGTCCTAGATGCGAAGGATGGATCTGTCACATCAAATTAGATGATGAAAGTAGCATGCTCACGTTTTGGACTCAATTCAGGAGATACCGATGGTTGTGTCTACCATTTGGCTTGACCTCAGCCCCTGAAGTGTTTCAGTGTAAACAGCATGAAATCTTAGAGGGCCTGCACGGAGTTGAAGTCATAGCAGATGACATCTTGGTATATGGTTGTGCTAAAACACAGGAAGAAGCTGTAAGAGACCATGACGCAAATCTGATTGAGCTGTTGAAACGTGCACAGATGGTCAACTTGAAGCTAAATAAAAAAGAGGCTTTAGCTGAAGATGACAGTAGTGTCCTACATGTGGACTTAAACCAGACCCAGAAAAGATAAAAGCAGTGACTGAGATGAAGCGACCATCAAATGTGAAAGAAACTCAGTGTTTTCTTGGATTTGTAAACTACCTTGCCAAATTTGCACTGCATCTCTCAGATGTGTCTGAACCACTCCCTCGTCTCACAGACAAGGATGCTGTTTTGGTCTGGCAAACACAGCAAGAGGAAGCTTTTCGGCGATTGAAACAGATTGTGACAGTACAGCCTGTTTTGAAATATTACAGCTATCTGAGCCTGTCACACTGCAGAGTGATGCCAGCCATAAAGGGTTAGGTGCCACATTATTGCAAAATGGCCAACCCATCGCATTAGCCCCCAGATCCTTGTCAAAAACAGCGTAGTCATACACTCAAATTGAGAAAGAGTGTCTCGTTATAGTGTCTGGGTGCGAACGCTTCAAACAGTACTTGCTGGGAAGAGATTCCATACAAGTTGAGAGTGATCATAAACCTCTAAAAGTAATATTCAAGAAATCACTTCTATCAGCATCCAAGAGACTCCAAAGAATGCTTCTGAGGTTGCAGAAGTACAACTTGCAGGTGAAGTACAAACGAGGCAGTGAAATGTACATTGCAGATCTGCTATCTCGTGCATCAATCTCAGCAGCTTTGCCTTCAACCAGTGATTTTGAAGTATTTTGCACAGAACTGGAACATATAAGTTACACAGAACATTTGAAAGTATCTGAAATATCAACATTGCAAGACAGTACACTACAATCTCTTAAAAGCACAATCCTGGCTGGATGGCCAAATGACAAGAATGAAATACCTGCATGTCTGAGAGAGCATTGGCCATATAGGGAAGAACTTGGTGTTCAAAATGGAAACCAGATTTTGATTCCAAAGGTAATGACCCCAGAAATGCTTTCCAGGATTCGTTCTAACCAGGAAGGAAGGCCAAAGATGTCTTGTATTAGCCACACATGGCAACTGACATAAAAGAGCTGATTTCAAAGTGTAAAACATGCATAGAAGTGAAAGAGAACAGAAGAAAAGAACCTCTTATGACACATGAAATACCAGATAGAGCTTGGAGTAAGCTTGCACTGGTCCTGATCTCTCTGCAGGACAAAAATTATCTTGTTACTGTAGACTACTATTCCAATTATTGGGAGGTAGATCCTCTCCATTCTACTGCAACTGTCATCAAGAAGCTGAAGAAACATTTTGCAAGATGGGGAATGAAGTTGTCACTGATAATGGGCCCCAGTTTGTTAGTGTCGAGTTTGCAAGGTTTGCCAAGGAATGGAATTTTCGCCACATCACCAGCTCGCCCTATCACAGCCAATCCAATGGAAAAGCTGAATCAGCAGTAAAGATAGTAAAGAACTTAATAAAGAAAATTCAAAGAGCTGGAGATGATTTCTTTAAAGCACAACTAGATTGGCACAACACACCTACCAGTGAAATGCAGAGTAGCCCTTTTCACCACTTAATATCACGTAGGACTAGAACATTCCTACCTACATCAGAAAATCTGGTACGACCCCAGGTTGTGGAAAATGTTCAAGAAAAGATCAAACTGAAATGCCAAAAAGCCAAACTGTTCCGTGACAAACATGCTTGATAACTACCAGAACTAGAAATTGGGCAACCAGTCTATGTTAAGCCATTACGAAACTCAACTGGCCCATGGAAGAAAGGAGTGTGCCCTGACAAACTCTCACCTAGATCTTATGCTGTGACGGTTGATGATAAATCTTACAGAAGAAATAGATTCCACCTACGAGAGAGAGAAAAGGAGGTGAAAGAAGTTGCCCATCCTCAGACTACTGACAAACAAAGTGCTGTTACAACAGAAGACACACAGTATGACAGCAGATCAGAGATAGCAAGTGTACCAACAAGCTCACCCAGTAAAACAACAGAAATAAGAAAAAGTGGGAGAAACATGAAGACACTGAACATTACCAAGCTGGTTTTAATTAGACAATTGGCCAAATAAAATAAACAAAATAAGTCAAAATTAGCATTGTAACTACAAGTGTCAGAATAATACACAGTTACATGTTTTTGTAAGGGAAGGTAGTCTACCCTTACCTTTACCAATTTGGAAGTTTTTAAAATTGTTTAAAAATTATGTATAGCTAACATTTTATTCTTACTGATTCACAGTTTTTACATTCTTTTGTAAAAAAGGGAGGATGTTGTGGATGTTAAATATTTTAGAGTCATTATCTAGGCTAGTAAGGTTTTCCAGATCCCTCTCATTATCTTAATCAGTGACCAGATATCCTGTATTTTGTTATAATATACCTTGCAGATTAAAACATAAAAAGATTCCCACACACTTCACTGAGACCTTCATGCAACAACTTGTGTTTTAATAAATTATAATACCTATGTACATGTTAATATCTGAATTAAAGAATTAGAATTAAACTTGTGTTTAATTGCAAAATTATATAAAGTTCTGAGCAATGGACACACAGGCTTATACCCCTGGTCCACCACAAGATTAATCCCAGATTGGTCCTGGGAATCTTAATTCTGGAGAGTCTGTAAAAAAATCTGAAAAATGGGCGGGAAAATGGAATCTTGATCATGGTGTGAGATCAAGCTCAGATCATCCTCAGGAAGCCTTGAAAGCCTCAGACATCCTCGGACAAGTCACAATTGTTCCCCGACTATGAGGCAATTAAGTCACGTTTGTGATCGGTTTCAACCCCAATCCTGTCGGGGATATACCAACTGTGTCTCAGACTGGCCTGAGGAAGCCTCCTAATAACAGACTGAGGAAGCCTCCTGGCACTAATAACAGATTACCTAAGACAACAATGGGCAATTTTTGTTGAGGTCTGGGACTAAGTCCAGGTTTCCTGGGACTAAGAGTCCTGGTCTTAAGAGTCGCAGGATGCCTCAGACAACATAGGATTGTGTAAATTTGGGTCTGAGGAGGCCTCAGGAAGCCTTAGACTGGGGAATTTGTTGTGTAGGTATTATGTTTGATATATATACAGACCACAACAGATCCAAACAGACTCAAACAGACTGTTCAGGACTCTGAATCCGATCCCGAAAAAATCCTTAATCGAGAATCTTGTGGTGGAACAGGGGCATTAGTAATATCCCCCAATACACATAATTGTCAGGACCATAAGTTCCCAACCCCTCAAATTTTCCATTTGTAACCTCATTCAGGAATACAATTCACCACAGAGAACAGCCATATTACCAGTATACTGTTTGTGTCAGGCTAAACTACCAACTCATATAACAGATTACAGCCCATAGCAATATTAAGAAAATAACATCAGAGATGTCCTTACCTCATAGTCCTGGGAAATAGCATTGAACATCATTGAAATACGGAAGAGATGAAACAGTATAAAGGTCAGGAGACTTTCAGAATAGACAGTGTAATTTATATAAAGGTGCAGGAGACAGTAACACATGAGGGAGCAAAATGTATGTAAAAACTATGTAAAAACAAGGCAGTTGAATAGCAACATGACAGCATCACTATATAGTTTTATGGGATTCAGTTTTATAGTTATTGCTATATGCTGCAAACCTCATCGGAGTAATTTATGTTTAATTGCACCATTTCAGCCTTTGGTGTCCCATCAGCCATATCAATATCAGTTGCTCAGGTGTGTAAAGAAAATTCTCACAGAATGAAAAACAACACATTTTAAAAGCTTGAATTGAAATTAAGTGGAGCTTATTTTTACCCGATATTCAATTTCTTGCCATGGTATAAATGGCTAAAACTGGGCCCTGTGTTCTTGTGTAACGAGGCCCCAGGGCTGACAGACAAAAAGTAAAAAGGCTTGGAATCAGGTATCTTTGCTTAGCTCTGTATTCAGTTATTTGCTGAGTAAACAGACGGGGAGAAGTCAGCTTGGAGAGAAATATATCCTCACTGTCCCATTGTATGTGTCCCTGTGTAGATGTGTGTGTGGATAAAAAGGCAAAGTCAAATCATCGCTACTACAACAAATATTAGAATTGGCTCGGGTAGAATTTCACACGGGGACAGAATGACATCAATGATATTTGCGGGGGAGATTTGTCTTTTGGGTTTTTATATATATACACTAAAGGTGAGGGGGGCGCTATCTCTTAATAACAGTTTTATCAATAGCCTCACGATAGGCTCATAACACACTAAGGTGTTATGTGACTGTAAAGTTATCCTTAGTTTTCCAGTGTAAATCCAATGGTGGAGAAAAAGACTGCATAATAATTCTGTGTCTGATGCCTACAGAGACAAAGCGTTATAAAAGTCTAATTAGATAAGACTGGCTAAATATCTTATTTTCAACTAAGTTTCATACACAATGTTATTATTGTGTTTTTGACAGACAGTCCCCCCCACCCCCACCCCTGGGAACTCAGAAAAAAGGCATGCTTGCGAGATATTCTTTAATATGTATATATGCGTAAATTTACTAGCACTTTTGATCTACTTTATGTACAGTCCTTTTATTGTTATACACAGGTTAAGGGCAATTTTACTATGCACAACATCGACACTGATAGTGACCCAAAGATCATATACTGATAAAGAGGATGGTTACAGTGACCCCAATGACCTTGATGTCAAAGTTCATAATAGTTACACTTTCATGACCTCGAGGTCACCTAAGGAGAAGGCTGTGGTGAAAGTATTAGGACTCCTACCCTGACCCCGGCTCACACAACCGTTTTTGGTTTAACTTGTTAAATTTATAAGAAATTCCCTGTGTACCAAAATAAAGTTCTTAAAATTTCAGGATGATGATGATGGAGGCAAAATTCACTCAAAATTAGCATGTTATCCAGGGTTGTTTTAACAAATGAAGATGACATTTAAATGTAAAGTCAGATAAACACTTGCATAATATAATATAAAAAGTGCTCATATATTATAGCCCTTGAATGGAGCTATGACAATAGCTCTTAATAAAGTAGAAAGTTATATGCATTATCAGGTATAAATCAAAGCTATCAAGAAGGCTATATGTGAGATTATCCAAAGAGGGAAGTGTATACGAGGGGGGAGTATGAGAGAGTACCAATACATGAAATATATCTCTCCCATACATATATAATGTACACAATGAGAAATCTAACGTCTGTGGCCTGGGGGTGGCTGGGGTGGTATTTTGTGGTGTATTATCCAGATTGTCAGAGCATTTCAAGTGTGTATTATTCTTGTTGCCCTGATGCTAAGATAGGGATCATTTGCCTGTAAACACCATTGTTGACACTGTTTTTACTTTTATTGCTCTAGGCCCTGGGGGAAGTAGGTGTAAGGTATACTAGGCCTAGCATTTTGTTGCCTGTTCAAAAGAAAGGTGTCCCTTCAAAATCCACCTGTTTAAATAGATAGCTAACATTGGCCTAATCGACCAGAAAGAAACTCTCAATAATGTCCCATTATCTCTATTCATTAAATGTAATATTTTTGTAACTATTTCTATGAAGATATATAACAAGGCTTTGTTGCGAGATCCGTTTTGTCTAAAACTTCTTTTCCGAGGTATAATATGAAGCGATAAGGATATTACACAAAGGGGTTATTTAAAATGCCAGAAGAGATATATTCTTTGTAATTTAATATAAGTAAAGTAATTTATATTTTTACATTTATCCATGTTGTAAGACTTTGTATGTAAACTATCATAAATGGTTGTCAAGAAGTTTGGCTCTCATCTCTATGCTCTTAGGTTCAGACCAAAATCATGACAGTTGGACAAGCTAATTCCCTTTTCATAGAGTCTGAATAATCTCTTTGCCAAAATGTGACCCTTCTTTTGTAGCCATATAATAGAAAAAAATATTACTTTTATTTTCTCTTTGATATGGTGAGTACGTGGTAGCACCAGGGCTCAGTCCAGTAATAAGTAAGGCAATTATGTACTACTTTAAAGAAGTAAACCAGACCACAGCCTCACTTTGGATGTGGCAGCCATCTTCAGTTTGAAATTTGAAGTCAAAGTGTAAACAGGTGTTTTAGAATTTGAGTTACAATGTTTTATCATTGTTGAACAGGAATTTGGCTACAAATGTATATAATATCCGCGGGAAAGTTGCTTGTGTGACATGTAAGCAAAGGTACAGACCTCCAGTGGGTATTCTTGTACATGGTTGAAAGCAATTGAGCCATCAACTCAAAAGAAAAGTTCACATACCACTGGGACAAGTAATTTGGGGATGTTGTCGATTTGGTGGTCGTGGATGCAGCTAAGAGCACTCTGGCTTCAGAGAATAACACTGGGAACACATCCAATACGGGTCATAGAGCACAAAACCAGAAACTCACAAAAAATAAGTGTCCTGTGACAGCTGAAGTTATGGACTAGCTCAACACGGTCATGGACCGATTTGGCGACATTGAAAGAAGGTTAGAACAACAGGATCAAAGGCGCTGTACTACTTTGTGTGTTTTTCTCGCATCCACCTGCACACAGCTCTCCTAAACAGAGGTCAACGCAGGAAGGCAGCTCATACCAATGTGCACAAGCCCCTTCCCTCTTTGGATTACTTTAGGGGTGAAAGCGACATACAAGCCAAAGTAGATAGGTGTTTAAGACACTATGAGGACTTCAACGGGGAAGAAATACAAGGTACGTTGGGTAAGCTTAAATCAGGAGAATATCACCTGGGGACCAGAGAGTGAAGTAGTTGGTGCATTAGCCACACAAGTACTGCTCGGTGGGAGATAATCTTAAGATGCCGACATACGAGGACATTAATATTTTCCAGCGGGTTCAGGGGTTCTTGCATTGTATAATGGAAGAACCAGACTCACAAGTCAGATTGCACTTCAGTATCAGAGCAATCTGATGCAGGACACTCTAGAATTGAACTGGATGATGGCCAATTGCGGTTCAGAAATTGAGAGGGGACACACGTGATGGTCAGACCAACAAGGAGTGGATTGCATTAGGCAACACTTCACACAATGGGCAGTGAAGAACAATGCTATTAGGAGTTCAGAAGACCAAATCAGGATATGTAAACATTTTAATGAAGAGAACTGTAACTATGCAAAGGATCATACAGAGGGCAAAGTGACTTACAAACACACATGCTGTACTTGTTACAGGACAGTTAAAGGGCATTACCCGCACCCTGAGGCCAATTGGGCAGTATTTTATGGTCCACTGCAGACAGCCATCTTCAGTTTGAAATTTGAAGTCAAAGTGTAAACAGGTGTTTTAGAATTTGAGTTACAATGTTTTATCATTGTTGAACAGGAATTTGGCTACAAATGTATATAATATCCGCGGGAAAGTTGCTTGTGTGACATGTAAGCAAAGGTACAGACCTCCAGTGGGTATTCTTGTACATGGTTGAAAGCAATTGAGCCATCAACTCAAAAGAAAAGTTCACATACCACTGGGACAAGTAATTTGGGGATGTTGTCGATTTGGTGGTCGTGGATGCAGCTAAGAGCACTCTGGCTTCAGAGAATAACACTGGGAACACATCCAATACGGGTCATAGAGCACAAAACCAGAAACTCACAAAAAATAAGTGTCCTGTGACAGCTGAAGTTATGGACTAGCTCAACACGGTCATGGACCGATTTGGCGACATTGAAAGAAGGTTAGAACAACAGGATCAAAGGCGCTGTACTACTTTGTGTGTTTTTCTCGCATCCACCTGCACACAGCTCTCCTAAACAGAGGTCAACGCAGGAAGGCAGCTCATACCAATGTGCACAAGCCCCTTCCCTCTTTGGATTACTTTAGGGGTGAAAGCGACATACAAGCCAAAGTAGATAGGTGTTTAAGACACTATGAGGACTTCAACGGGGAAGAAATACAAGGTACGTTGGGTAAGCTTAAATCAGGAGAATATCACCTGGGGACCAGAGAGTGAAGTAGTTGGTGCATTAGCCACACAAGTACTGCTCGGTGGGAGATAATCTTAAGATGCCGACATACGAGGACATTAATATTTTCCAGCGGGTTCAGGGGTTCTTGCATTGTATAATGGAAGAACCAGACTCACAAGTCAGATTGCACTTCAGTATCAGAGCAATCTGATGCAGGACACTCTAGAATTGAACTGGATGATGGCCAATTGCGGTTCAGAAATTGAGAGGGGACACACGTGATGGTCAGACCAACAAGGAGTGGATTGCATTAGGCAACACTTCACACAATGGGCAGTGAAGAACAATGCTATTAGGAGTTCAGAAGACCAAATCAGGATATGTAAACATTTTAATGAAGAGAACTGTAACTATGCAAAGGATCATACAGAGGGCAAAGTGACTTACAAACACACATGCTGTACTTGTTACAGGACAGTTAAAGGGCATTACCCGCACCCTGAGGCCAATTGGGCAGTATTTTATGGTCCACTGCAGACAGCCATCTTCAGTTTGAAATTTGAAGTCAAAGTGTAAACAGGTGTTTTAGAATTTGAGTTACAATGTTTTATCATTGTTGAACAGGAATTTGGCTACAAATGTATATAATATCCGCGGGAAAGTTGCTTGTGTGACATGTAAGCAAAGGTACAGACCTCCAGTGGGTATTCTTGTACATGGTTGAAAGCAATTGAGCCATCAACTCAAAAGAAAAGTTCACATACCACTGGGACAAGTAATTTGGGGATGTTGTCGATTTGGTGGTCGTGGATGCAGCTAAGAGCACTCTGGCTTCAGAGAATAACACTGGGAACACATCCAATACGGGTCTTAGAGCACAAAACCAGAAACACGTGATGGTCAGACCAACAAGGAGTGGATTGCATTAGGCAACACTTCACACAACGGGCAGTGAAGAACAATGCTATTAGGAGTTCAGAAGACCAAATCAGGATATGTAAACATTTTAATGAAGAGAACTGTAACTATGCAAAGGATCATACAGAGGGCAAAGTGACTTACAAACACACATGCTGTACTTGTTACAGGACAGTTAAAGGGCATTACCCGCACCCTGAGGCCAATTGGGCAGTATTTTATGGTCCACTGCAGGCAGCCATCTTCAGTTTGAAATTTGAAGTCAAAGTGTAAACAGGTGTTTTAGAATTTGAGTTACAATGTTTTATCATTGTTGAACAGGAATTTGGCTACAAATGTATATAATATCCGCGGGAAAGTTGCTTGTGTGACATGTAAGCAAAGGTACAGACCTCCAGTGGGTATTCTTGTACATGGTTGAAAGCAATTCAGCCATCAACTCAAAAGAAAAGTTCACAACAACTGTTCCGATACCAATTGACATCTCAGGCAGTTTGCTTTGTTTATCCATTAATTCGGGAATAAACAACAACAGCAATTATAGCCACATTATAACTGGGGGCAACCTCACCAGAAGAAGATAGGCCACAGCAAGACCAAAACAATGCTTCATTAAGGGCGTCACCAAACAGGCCTCTAATTAAGAAGGGCTTTTCAACACCAGTGCCTATGAAGACATTTACCGCCTCCCACTGCCATTTGATCATTCAAACATGAACAATTGGGTCTGCGAATACATCGAGTTCAGGTTTCCTGACACTGGACCATGAAAACTTCATGTTTAACACATCTACCACAAACCATGCCTCGGCTTTGCAGTTCCCTAGGTCGATAGAAGACTATATTCAAACTGAGAAACAATTCAATACACTTGTAGGCCCTTTTGATGACCCCCTCAAGAAACTTCACCCATCCCTGATGATAAAATGACGTAAACCAGATGGCTCCTCAAGACTGATAGTAGACCTTTCATGGCCACATGGAGCCAACGAGAACAGCATGATACCAGATAACATCTTTGATGACACGGCATGCACACTTACTTACCCAACAGTGGCAGTCATAACTAGAATAGCAAGCATTGGCCAAGACACCCCCTTTTCATAATTGATCTCAAAATAGCTTATCATAACATGAGAAAAGCTCCCTGTGATTTAGCCGTGTTGGGTCTTCAATGGGCACACAGAAATACGTCAATGTCAGTATTCCGTTTGGCCTAAAAATGAACGCGAGCGCATGTCAAATGGTTACCAACTGTGTCACTCATGTTATGGAGTCAGCTGGATTCTGGACGTGCTCCTACCTGGACGATATCATCAGAGTTGCTTCCCCCAGCACTGCTACAAGTGCTTTTTTATCCCTGATCAACCTCATCACGACTCTGGTTTTGCCTGTCAATGCAGACAAAGTGGTGGCCCCCACATAGAAGTTGATCTACTTGGCCACAGAAAGAGTGCAACAAGTAAAACGATTATGCAGGCAAAGGATGTCACGGGTGTATGCGACTCACAAATCACTGCAGAAACTAGTGAGTCACCTCATATACTTACACAAATGTGTATGGCCTGCATGTCTATTTGTGATAGGATTCTATATGTGCTACTAGGACTCCAACTCATGGACGCATCTCACTGGATGCTGTTTCTACAACAACGTTAATTGGCTCTGTAAATTCACAGAAGCCTTTATTGTAGTAACCAAGCTACATACCAAGGACACACCTTATGTGCACCTCTGTCTTAACTCGTCACTCCATTGGATAGGAGCCTACACACAGGGACAAGTATATACAGCAGACTTTCTTCACAGTTACAATCTTTCGCTCAGCATCGTCCACTTGGAAATAATGAACGTCATGATGGTTTTCAGAGTGTGGGCTGCTCAGTGGGTAAACAGGAGAATTAAAGTCTTCTGTGATAACGCATCCGTCGTGGACATACTGAACAATAGACGTACCAGGGACCCCTTCCTCAGTGCCTGTGCACGCTCTCAATGACTCCTCCAAGCAAGATATAACATAGAACTGTTGGTAGTGCATATTGCTGGGTGCAACAATGTGTATGCTGATACGTTGTTTCATTTAAAAATTGTGACAGTACTGTTATTAGTTATCTCAAAGCTTGTAAATGTGATCACATACAAGATACTTCTTTACAGCCCGATTTTTCTGTATAATTGTAGGTAACAGACTTGTGCAGCAACTTACAGACGACTTCAACAGACGCCTTACAAAAGGTTTCAGACCACACACTTATGCCATGTACCAGAAGAAATTCAGGATTTATGTCACCTTTTTGGTGCACTTAGACCTTTGCATTATGGACTCCGTGCACTCAGTGTCCCTCTTGATAGAGTACTTGGTGCAGCAGGATTAAGAAAACAGAATTTGACAAATTGTGTTAAGTGTGTCAAGTGTGTTGAAACACCTCTTCGCTGTGTATGGACTACAGTTGGATTGCTTGACCACAGACTGATTAAACTTGCAATTAGGGCAGTATCATATAACGCCCCTCTTTCCTTCAAGATCACAGGCGTGCTGTCCATCTCACAGCTCAAACAACTTATACAGTCAACTGGTCGATTACCTGATGCAGCCATATAAAACTGTCTTTTTTACTGGGCTTTTTCAGGTTTTTACCGTCTGTCTACGTTGGTTTCCCCCATTCTATGTCAGCATTCACACCTTCCAGATTCCCCACACAAGGGACGTCATCTGGGGCTCTCCAGGAGCTCACATCATTACAAAATGTACCAAGAACATGCAGGTTTCTGGGCAGGTGCAAGTGCTCCAGCTGCCCTTTTTATCAAATGGGGACCTGTGCCCAGTGAGAGCTCTCAAGACTATTGTCTCTACAAATGCCATACATGCAGATAAGATATGGCATATTAGCAGAGCTACAGTGCTAACGGCTAGCAGAGTCAGAAGAGTGCTCAATCAGGTGCTTACGTCACTGGGTCTTCCTCTCTCTCTCGCTCTCTCTCTCTCTCTCTCTCTGAGTATGGTTACTACACATTTAGACACTCAGGTGCGTCCTTGGCTTTCGACAATAACATCAGGCTCGACCAGACCAAAGTCCATGGTGGCTGGAGGTTCAACGCCATTTGGAGACACCTCATAAAGACTCCCACTGCAGCGGGTACAGTAGCTACAGCTAGAGCACTCCAAAAGACATTGATTTAAACATAGAACTTTACTACCATATTTTATTTAATTACCCCGTCCTTTGGCGTTTGGGCTTTTGCACATAATGCATTACCATAACCTTGTAAATAGTAGTGTAGTCATAGACGTAGTTTTAGGTAGTAGTTTTAACCAACTAACAAAGGTACAACTTGAGTTAACCTTAACTTGCAAATCGAAAACAGTACATCAGTAGGTTAAGGTGAACTTAAGGTGTACTTATACCCATGCCAAGCCAAAAAAAAACACATTCACATACACATACAAAAACTATTTGGTACACACATTGATACAGTTTGGGTTTATTATCCTTTTCAACAGATTATATAGGACAACGAGCACAACGAGTTACTGAGACGGATGGAGAAATGCTGGGAATACTAGCTGGCCTGGACTTTGAACTAAATACTAGTTGGCCTGGACTTTGAACTAAGAACCATTTGGCATCAGCAAACAACTTTTCCATTTTAGTTTTCGTCAGGAATTAAACCCAGGACTTGATTGATTGAAGCATAAAAGTTTGCTACCGAGCTTCATCACAGTGAAATTATTGTTATATGTGTACTATAACACCTTCATCACATGCAATAAAACTGTTTTATATTGTGTTCCACAATGTAATTGTTTCAGTTATTAGGTCTATATTGTCACTTGTGAAGGCTGGAGGCATAATCGCGGTGATCACAGACCTCCACCCCAGTCTTAAAGCTATTTTTAAATTCTTTGTGAGTGTGCCAACTTTTCCAAGTACTTGTACTCGCATATGATATTTTCAGTCAGAACTGCCTTACAACCTATATTTTTGGCAGTTAGGGGCAGGTTGTAAGACTTATCCTTTCGGTTGCAATGCAATTAGAGTTTAATTGGTATCTCATAATTTTCCCATGAATACAAAGGCAAAAAATTGGAGAAAATATAGCAACTGTTATCTACCTACATCAGAATACACAAGCACCGACATGCATACAAATTAAAAAATATAAGCACTGTTCTGTGAACATGCATTACACACAAATAGGAAAATGCAGTCAGAAAATACCACTTCTGGTTCACAACAGTATAAAACTACAAACACTGTTCTTGTCTCAAAACTCAAAATAATTGGAATCTAGTTGTATTTTTATGCTTTATATAAATGCAAAAGAGTACAACTATTATGTATTTTCGGTCATAAATATAAATATTCTTAAAACATTATATAAAAGGGCTCATAGATATATGGCATATATTTCTGGCACTTTCTACAATATCAATGGTGAGCTTGTTTTCCCAACTACACCCCAATCCAACCCACCTTCCGTATAAGCTACACAATCTACAAGTCCCCCCTCAAATCCCCTATTATCACCCACATCCTAACTACACATAAATGAACTCAATCCTGACCATTAGGGATTAACTAGAATTTAACAAGAGTTAGGTTACAATCTCTCCAAACTAAATTCCCCCTGATTATAGAAATTGCCTTGCCTCCAGCAAGTCCCAGTGAGCTAGTTGATTTAAGTCAACACAATCAGTGTCCACAGAAATCCAATGCCTCTACTAGGACTTTACTGCTCAATGAGCCACGATGATTATTGTAGTAAATAGAGAGTCACCAATCTCTCTCAATATTCCCTGTAATAATGGACTTCCCCCAGCAAGACCACTGTGTACTATTCAACAGAAATTATGCTCTGGAAATTTTTGTGTTTTGTCCTCATATTCAAAGTTGAGGTTTTATGTCCCAACCAAGGGCTAAGGTCATATGAAAACAGACCCTCAGTGGTGTAAACCATGTTCTACAACATGGGTAACTTTGCCAGGGTGTATGTTTGGGGTTATCCATGCAATTTCTCTGTTTATCTCTCTATCTATAATTTTCAAGAAGGTCTGTTGAAATGTATTCCCGCACTGTTGTACCCGAATGGTCGACATGAATTGAACATTATTACCATGCTTTCATCATAGAGACAAATTAGATTACTAAATGATATACTCTTTTAAAATACCCCGGGAGAACATTGTCCAGTCTATATAAAAACTCTGTGTATGACTGTCAATGAATGAATCCACTCTCATGTATGTTATGACATTTTTGTTTACTTTGTGATTCATCCTCTTTTGGCTTGTCATAAGACAACAAACAGAAAATTTAAATATACATTTGTGTGGGCCTTCTCATACTGCATATGACGAATAGGTAAAATGTGTGTAAATCATAACATGATAACAGTGTAAATGAGTTAATATTTTGTAACTCTAATTAAGGTAGTATGTTGAAATTTCTGCACCAAGTTTAAAGGTCATTGCTGAAGTACCACAGAACATTCTCAATCAACCATTTCTCTGTCAAATGTAGGGTTTAGGTAAAAATCCTTGTTTATTTTATTTTTATTTGGGAGTTTACGTCTCTTTCAACACTGTACAGGTCATATCACGATGGGTAGTTTTGTGGCACAGAGGAAACCAGTACATACAGTTGGTCAAGATTCTGTACTGTAAACTGCCGACTAACGGCAAGCAACTACCATCTTTCCCACATAAGGTCCAGGGTTTGACCCATCGACCTCAGAGGTGGGAGGTTTGTGTGTTACCACTGTGCCACCGTGTCTCACGTAAAAATCCTTGTAGATCCATGCATGGGGAGTGTCTGACAATTAATATACATATAAAAACTTTTAAAACTTATCTAACTATAAAAGAATATAAAGGAATCCACTAGCACACAAATGATATTCAGTACCTCAACAGCCAGATACTTGTATTATGTGTAATTTTATAGGTAATTTCTGTATTTTTTTTTTTTTTTTTTTTTTTTTTTGTAAAAACGCGAAATTTAATAGAAATATTTTGTGACAGTGAAAGCTTCCACCATTTTAGGCACATACACGTATGAATACTCACTGGACAATTCAAAGTGAAGGCAAAATTGCATTTGTTTACAGTAGCAGTTTAAGTGTGAAACACAGTAAGACACACCACACCCAGTTATTTAGTTGTATTTCCAGATCATTTGCTTTATTCACTGAGTTTGGAAAGCCATAGATAATTGGTAGCCCTAGAATATCCACTGTGTTGATGGAATATCCTTGCTGCAATGAGCAAATCATCTAATTTATTTTTGTTTGTTATTTTGCAGCCAAGCATTAGTGATATTTGATATCATCTGAGATATTGAAACATCTGCAAATATATTGGGAAGTGACAATTTTATGCCCCAGTTATTATTGTTACTACACACAGTTACCTAAAGTCTTTGATGTATTAGATTGTAAAATGTTGATTTAAATTACTATTGAAGACATTTTATTGAAACCCAAAATAGAATATAGAAATATCAGTTACATAATGTACACTTGCAAGATTCCTCCGTGAGCACCTCAGATCTTTGAATCTTTCTTGTAAAATCATTTATTTACTTACTTAGTTCAATACATAACCTTGTTATTACAAAACTTTTGACAATTTCATTTATAATATAGGTAACCATATAGGATGTAACAACACTTTTAAATAATATTCATTAATAAAACCTATAATAATTTTCTTATAATAATTTAATTAATCACTCTAAAAATTGAATAGAAGTGTACAGCTAAAATTGTTAATCAGAAAACTTCAGTGTATAATCAGCAAAGGTCTTTTGACAGGAGTCTTTGTATCAGTTATAACTGGCCTTTTTAATATTGTGAAATGTGTCTTTTAACTTTATAGTCAGCTAGATCAATTTCTGTACAATTTAAGATTCTTTTAGACATATACATTTTTGTTTGTTCAATAATTATGACTTTATCTTGTCCATACAGCTTATAGCTTAGATATAAATCTGTATTGTACACATTTATATAATTGTCTCAAATTTAGACCACTGTGGCCTAGTGGGTAACACACTCACTTAGAAGCACAGATGACCTGGGTTCAAACCTAGGTATAGGCAGACACATAGTGGCTCGGATGACCACTTAAAATGGTGGTCCTCTGTCATTGGGTCCTATCCCCAGTGGCAGGTCAAAGAACCTCAAGGACATTGATAAATGGTCATCCTTGAGCCTCTATCTTTCAGTTGGGGAAATGTCGGTAATTTGAGAGTTGGACTGTAATTGTACAGTCGATTGGATCATATAGAGCTTTGAGTCCTGTAGTACACGGAGATATTGAGATGAACATTAATACAAATAAATACAATGCAATAATGTATTCCCAAAATCTTATAAGATGTATGGATTATGTTTTCCCTCATGGATGCCTGAAGCATAACCAAGGCTGGTCCCAGTTTTCCAACCTGTTTGAAAACATATGCCGGTGAACATTTTTGTGTCTGGTAACAGCAATTTTTTCAGTTTTAAGGTAGTAACTAATAATATTTTGGGCCAAACCAAAGTGGACTTACTTATTTTCATGTTGCTATGATTTATTTATGACTTCAAATATCTGTCTTGTTACTTCTATAAAACTCTAGACGAGTGGTCTTTTCACGAGAGGAGATAAGTCGTAGAAGGCCCCTGGCTTCTGCACAAGACTGGTCTGGGGTTTATTGTTACAAGTTATCATTTCAGTCAGGTCCAGGTTGTAAGGCCCATCTATTTCAGCTGTATGACTTTAGCAAGTATGACTCTAAAAGTTTCCCTGTTCATTTTAAACATGGTTGTTTGTAGTAGCAAAATGAAACAGCAGTATTTTTACAAATTTTACAAGAGCAATCGGGGAGCGCAGACCTCCACCAAGGCATATAAGAAAAAAGTAAATGGGAAAATCCGGATTACTCTTTGTATCCCCAGGCAGTAATCCAGATCACTCTCAAAATTTAATGTGACCTAAGTTTCACCAAGACCCAACTTCTGATGTTTTTATGAAGTTCCAATCAATAATGTTTGCGTAATCCTGTTAACAAACAAAAAAGACAAATAAATGGTCATGAAAACAATACCTTATTGGCAGAAGAAAAAAGCCCAAGCCCTAAACCACATTTTGTAGTTTAAAAATTGGGATTTATTTCTCTACAAATGTAGCTGAAGTAAATGTACTGCAGCCTTTAAAAAGTCCTAAGGCGTAAGCTTTTCTATCAGTTCAAGCATTTGGATTTTTATCGGTACTGTATCATTTTAGAAACAAATAGAAGTAAAGTTAGAAGTTGTCTCCAGCACTGAGAGCGATCGGGTTCCATACAGATCCGGGATTCCAGTCACTACAAATCCTTGTCAAACAGGAATTGATTTGAGGCTCTTCATTGAAAATTGATCTGTGTTAACTCCCCCAGTAGTTGTAGCTAATCCTTATAATGTCTCCAGGCAGTGCAATGCTCATCGTCCTGGAATAGGGCTGGATATGTGAGTCTTGCATAAGGTGCAGATAAAAGCTTATGAATGTAGATATACAATTCAATCCAACAAACTGAATGTGCAAGTTAGGAATTACAGTCACTGTATGCTTCTTGGGAGAAATTTTACTAGCTATCATATTATCAACAATTAAGTATACTTTTCATATGCCATGTTTTGAACAATGAAGCATAATTTTCCACTTTGTTTGGAATGTGCTTTGTAGAAGTGGAATTAAAATATAAGACATATTGAACACAATTTCTTTTTTCTCAATAATTTTTGCAAAAACTGCATTTTGTTTGACATCTAGTTTTTAAAAGAGTAAATTGTGTCTCACAAGAAGTTCTTATTGGTTTTTAAGAGAGACTTTTCTATAATTAATTATAAAATGTTAGGCTTCTCCAAAAATCACGAACAGTATATATTGTAAGATGTGGAAGAAATGGCAATTTTGAGGCACAGGACAATCATGACCATTGCTTCAGTATAACTGGCCCATTTTTCCATTGTTATCAGTAACATTGGCCCATAGGACTATTACTCTTAGAATTTTGTTGCTCTCATCTCAGTATTATTGTCCCATGGGACTATTGCTTTCAGAACCATTGACCCATATGACTTTTGCTTTCAGTACCATTGCCCTATAGAAACAGTGTGTGTTTTTTGCTGCCATTGTACATGATTTCAGTATAGTGACCCTACATGTCACATGGAGCTAAAGTGGTTTCAGTATTATTGGTCAGTAAGATCTTTGCCTTCAGCACTATTGTACCATGTGGCTATTTCTTTCAATATAATTGCCCAAAGGTCCAGTTTCTCTTTGTACCGTTGGTCCTGTCACCATTCCTTTTAATATAATTGCCGAAAAGGACCATTGCTTTTATTATCATTGCCCTAAAGGACCACAGCTTTCAGTAGAATTAAGATATAAGGCTAAAACTTTCAGTATCATTGTCCTACAGTACAATTGTCTTTATTATCTTTGCCCCATATGCTTTTAGTATCATGGATCCACAGGACCATTGTTTTGATAACATTGTCACATAGGACTATTTATTGGGGAGGGAACCAGCTTAATTTATTGAATTTTGAAATTATTGTTACTTGTACAATTAATCATACTGCTTCAGTTTTGTTGATAATTAAAAAGGCTCAAAAGAACAAGTGAATTATATAAATCAAGATGCGCAACAAAAAGCAGTTAAATATCAGTATGTGTTTATATGTAAGAACTGGTGTTGTAGCATACAAGTCTGAATACTCTGATCAGTGTGTGTGTTATTTTTATGAGATTTTTGTGCATTGCTGTCCTTCAAACATATCTCAAGTTTTCAATGTGAGTTTTAGTACAACATTCCAGTAAAGTGACATGATCATTAAAATATATAGTGTTTATTTTAATACAATGCAGACCATGGTTCACAGGAAATAGGTTCCATAGATTTTAGGTCACATGACATAGCTTATTATGAAATGAAGTGGGGAAGCACAAGTAAATTTTCTAAATTTGTCCAGGACATAGGTCATGTGACCACAATTCCTCTCACATTCCAGAGGTGGTAATGACTGTGAGTCATCTTTGGCATTCCAATCCTTAATATAAAAGTAGCAGCACATTCAGACAAAATTCAGTAAGTAGAAACAACTAGTAACAACATGCAAAAGTAAAAAACAAGAAGATGCAGTAACAACTAGAAGAAACAACTAGTAACAAGCAGAGGTAGCAGAAGAGATGAAAGATCAGAGAAGAAACATCATGTAGTAGATACAGACAGGACAGCCTTGTGCCAAAATGCCGTTAAAAGAGTATTTTAACATCTAGCTCCAGCATGTTGCAACATCTTTGTTATACTTTTGTTGTTGATATTTTAAAATAAAAGAGAACCCAGAAGATACTGCATTTTAATACAACATTGTCAAACTCTCCACCCGACATATTGCTTTCAATACCATAGCCCAAATGGATCATTTGCTTTCATTACAACTTACTTACAAGTGACCCAGAAAGCATTTTAGTACCATTGTTCCATAGAACCAAAAGTACATTATCAATATCCTAAAGTGGCATTGTTTTTCGTAACATTGTATTATCGTATCATTTACTTTCAATACCATATAGGGTTTGTTCACTTAAATTTGATTGTTCTTAAAAAAAATTGGGGCTATTTTGTGTCTATTTGCTGTTTTTCAGTATTGATAAAATGTGCATAGTAAAAAAACATCACGTTATTTTGCCCTTTACCACATGCTGTAATAAATTATGCTGCACAGACCTTCCAATAGTAAAAGTATAACACACAGCACGTCTTCATTATAAGAAGTCACCTGAAGACTTAAACATTTGATCAGACAAATATGACTTTCTTCAATATTTTCCTAAGGTCATTCAAGAGTTCAACAGCATAAAAGTGTTCCTTGTAATTTGTAAAAATAGATCTGTTGACAATAAAGCTTCTCCCTTAAACTAGATCATAAGCACCCCACACAAAGCAGGCTTCCTTAAACCTATGTCACATTTCTCGGTTTTGCCCAAAGTTAGCGCGAAGGCATGAAGGGCAAATTTGTATAAATCAATATTATTTTCATTTAGTCATATCAAGCATGGGTTTCTTCAACCTTTTAGTTTTTTCCCCAAGATGACATCTGTTAAAAGGACTTAAGTACACTCTAACCTTGACTTTGTAATTGCTTGTTAAATCCCAGTTGAAGTTAAGCATTTTTTTCTCTTGTACAGGTACAGTGAGGTATATCTAACTGAACTGCAAAAATTATAAAAAAATAATACACTGACAAATTCATTATAAATTCAGAATTTCTTCACAGACAACAAAGAGACAAGCCACAAAATGGTGTGACATAAGCACAGTGACCTTAGACAAGGCAACCGCCTTTCAGTTTACTCTACTAAACCCAGAAAATGCATGGGGGATGTGCAGTTTAGCAGTAGCTGGTCCTACTGAATGGAACAAGCTCCCGCAAGTCATCACAACCTATTATAGTTTAACTGGATTTAGACAACATTGAAGACTTACCCATTCAGGTTAGTCTATAGTCACACATAATCTTCTCCCCTATCTGACATTAACATGGACTTTTTCAGTTTATTGCTATCCCGTCTTGGACACCCCTAGACTTGCTCCAAGTCTTTGTATTTGTGTATCCATCAGTAACCAGAACAGTTAAATTTAAATTGGAAACTTACAGGAGTTCATTATACCACAAGCAATCTGGAGTATGGGGGATAGTCTCTGAAAAAACATACAGGGATGGTTGTTTCTCCAAAAGTCGTACAGTACCCATATATTACACAAAAGAGAAAAGGACTTGGTGAAAGTCTAGGACACCCCAGAAATATCTTACATCAGTTTGGTTCTTATTAAGTGCTTCAGATATCACTGATTTCACTGATAAGTTTGTAATTTTTGAGTTTGAGTATATTGCACCCTTCATCACTTATGTTTTGTTATCTCTTCATGTAGAATGCCAAAATATAAACTAATGGCAAAATACTGACAGTGAAATGATTACAGATTACAGGTTATAACAAAATCACATTGGACAGGGGAGTAACTAGGAAAGGTATAAGACTTTTTTTGAAAACATAGGTCTTAAAATGATTTCTGAAACCAGATACTGTGTCATGTTAACATGTCAATGTGGAGACCATACAAATTGTATAAATATCCTATTTTATACGATTTCTGCGGTGGAGACCCTTACTCAATTCAACTGGCTTGACGAAAAAAAGGCAGTTTCTGCCAATTTGTGTTGATCGGGTTGCTGGAACCAGAATCCAATTTGCTCTTGTAACACTTGAATATCAAATGGAGCTTGACCCATTTTTTTAACTAGGATATTCCATTTGAAAAAAGACACGCTATTTAATAGGTAGCTGTTGAAGTTTATTTAAAGGTTTGATAGAACTCCAAATGATAACCTTATAAAAGTATTTTGTAATTTAATTCCTTTATAATATGTTGAGACAAGATTTTTAATTATAGCTTCGTCTTATAATTGTGATTTAAGCTGTTGCACAATATGATATTAATTTATGGTCATATTTTCAGATTACGTTTTTTATTAATTGTCCAGTTTGATGGTTTGTTCCTGAAAGACTTTTTTTCAGATTCTGATTCAAACATGCAACTATGAATCTACCATATACAAGAGACCTTGTTACATAGACACTGACATTACAAACGGTTCAGTGTATTTTTACTTTATGTTAATCCTTGTTTGCCCCCAAATATTTCTATTTTCATGCCTTCTTAATCCTTCTTCCAATTTCAAGAGGATTTCGGGCCACTACATAGATTTGACAGCACACATTGCCCCGGGGCAAGCTATCAGTGATTTTAATCAACACACCGTCTTATCAAAACATACCCATTTAATATATTTCATTGATATTTTAATTCTCTTTCATTGATATCCATATCCCTCTGACAGATTCATTTGTGAATTGACTGTTAATGACTTGAAAAGCTTTTAGTGTTAGCTCCCCTACAGTGAATGGATCACTTTCTTGATCAAATAAGAATTGTTCCAGTTTAAGACCACTTCAGCTTAAAATTGTAACATCTCTGTGTAGATGACATAATTACAGTTACACATCTTAGGTACCCAGTAACATCCAATAAATCTATTTACAAAACTGTTCATCAAACTGTGTTTTGTAAAACAAAAGTTCAACAATGTCAGGTAATTACAATGCTATTTAGTATCTTGTATTTAAGGCCAGTTTATAATGTTCAATTCATAACCAAACTACTTACTGAATACCCTGAAGGGTGTTGGCTCAGACCTTTGACTATTGATACAACATATGTCGACAATGCTATTTTTCTACCAGTTGATTTACTTTTTAGGGTTAAATAAAGATTCTTGTTTCAGTTGATCTAACGATATATTTACCTTAGGACGGTGTTGTATTAGGCGGTGATAAAAGAAAGCTATCTCATTCAATTGGGTTGATAACAGGAAAATATTTGAGTAACTCTATCAAGTGTGCGCTATATCCATTAGCCAGGGAAGGCAATGACATTAATTGAATTCTGTATCCACCATGTTAACATAATTTATAAATCCTTTTTTGTGAATTTACCGCCTGTGAGATGACTTTTGCTAAAAGGTTCACAATAACTTTTCTTGCCCGAAAACAACAATAATCTAAAAGAAAGTTTCCTGTTTTAAAGACAACATATCATTCTGAAAATAAAATTAATCCAGAAGACTTAATATTAAAAAAAATATGATAACCATAGCCAACAGTTTGCATTTGACGTCCCTTGCAACAGTTAAACATTTCATTCAATAGCATATGGTCTATAAAACATCAAATTTCTAAGGGTTTTCAGTGATCTTAGTAGACACTCTAAGTTCATTATGATTCAGGACACTTTCTAAGTTATTATTACAACACCAAACACTCCGGGCATACCAGTTGCCCTTATTTTTTCTGTGTTTAATAATTTGGATCCCCCATGCTTTGCACTTTCAAAAGACAACAATTCCCATTGCCAATCTGTTATGCTGTCATCAGGTTCTCAGTTGCCACCCATTCTGGGTTAAACTACTTCTACATCTTTCGATTTGGTTTCCTGGAGCTCTGATGCTTGAGGAAAACAGTGGGGTGTCATAGCAATTACTTAGCTATCATTTAATTTATAGCCTTGTTCATGACCTCTGATAGGAATTGGTCGTGGTTTACTGGTTTATTATTGCTTAAATTTAACACTTTCCCCACCCTGGTCACATCTTCGGATGTTAGATAATTAAATTGGTTTTAATTTCTTTACTATTGGTTTGTTTCACCATTAAGTTTTATCCTTTTTGCAGTTCTCTCACTGCAAGTGAAACAAATCAACCTAAAGAGAGTTAGGGAACAATAGGCGAAAATCCGGTGAAGAAATTATCAAAAACAAATGGCAAACAAATCAACATTAAAATACAATTTTCGTAAATTTTTATACATATTCAAAGGGCCTAAGTCTCAATTATTGATCCTGTTCAATTCGGTTTGGAAACCGTCAGATAAATAATAGTCTATTTTAAAAAAAGCTAAATTTGATAAGGGACTGGGACTTGCATGTGGACTTTGTGAGATGCTTGGTTCATTAATCATAACGCGCTCATGTATGTATAGGTTCAGTTTGCGTTTTTAACCATTTTGAACAGATACACTCGGCTAAGTTGAATCTTAAATTTAAAAAAAAGAAGAATAGAAAGTTACTTCTACTTAGCAAAGATTTCTAGACAACAGAGAAAATAGTAAAGAAAAAAATGCACTTCTGAGGTCTAGCTTTTATCCTTTTCCCCCAAAGGGGAGGGGTAAAGGTGTTGTAATCTGGTTTGTTTCTTTTTCTGTCTGTCTGTACACAAAGTCAAAACCATACATTGCATCTGGGCCATATTTCCATACCACTGTGGGGTCTGCCAGTGGCTTGGTCCTCCTCGTAGTTGATCCAGATTGATGATCCCTGTCCAGCTACAAAAATTTTCACCTACTGCCTTTCGAGTCATACTTCACAAAAAAAAATTCTCAATATGAGTCAACTGGATATTTATAATTAAAAGCAAAGAAAATTCCCTCAGAGATTCAATAAACATAATGCACTACTACATGACACCTCAAAGAACATCATTTAAGAAATATAATGTACATATATCGATAACTTTCAACAATATATTGGATATTATATTAAATAAAGTGTTTTCGGTTTATAATATAACCATTTCTGCGCATGCGCGATGGCGTGGAAACGAGTAAAAAGGCAGGAAGAAAGATTTCACGGGACAACGGCTCCATTTCATCTCAGAAACAGCGTACATTATCATACTGGGCCCAGTTTCACAAAGGCATACAAAATGTAGGAGATAGTATGCTACTAAATCAATATCTTAGTAGGATCTTAGTAAGAGCTACCAAATTGTCCCAAAAAGTTCATTTTAAGGACCCATTTAACTTTTGATAGAGTGGGGCTTCTAGTGAGGAATACCTACTTATTACCACAGTGAATATAATCTCGGTGAAACAGATATCAGGAATTGGTTTTTTTTTAAACTTCCATTACTGTATCATTTCCTTTTGGTATCTACATCAGTATATCATCGAACGCTATATGATATCTTAACTGTACAAATCTTATTTTAGGTATGTATCTTTTAATGTTATGAGGAATATATAAATGTGCATTAACTAGACCATTGACATTTCTCAAGGCCAAATTTAACTTTTTGTCCCTTTTATCATATGGTCACTTTATAAGCTGGCTATACATGTATTTGTATACAAAAGTTAAACATAAGACTTGGCTAAGATCTTTGGAAAATACAGTCCCGGGTTTCAAAACTTTTCAGCATTAGTGCTAATGCAAATACTGATTTACTTAAATCAATACTTCATCTATATTTTATCAGAAAAACAGCTTTTTTCTTTTCATATTTACTTCAACATTTATAGCTATATGCACAGTACTTTTTACACAGATGAGGGACAAATTTGTCATGTACATGAACTTGACCGGTGGCCAATATCAATGTAACATGACTGATACATAGATCTTTTCTTTTTTTCTTATTTATATACTAATGTGTATGCTACTTATATAATATCTAGACACTCGTGATACTTGTATTTTACACATATATTCACCTCTTCATGGCAAAAAGCATACACAGTCCTCAGCTCAATTTCGATGTCACTTTTGACGCCAAAAGTAAGAGGGCTATTCCACTATTGCAATTATTTATTGGTATTTTACCATTTTTTCTGAGTGGACTTTAAAAATTAATTTCAAAATGCCACCAAAAAAGAAGCAAAAGAGAATGTCTGCTGCAACAGACAGACAGACAAGATCAAAAGTCCAGTGTGAGAATGGAAGTTTGGCACAGACTCAGGAGGCTACATGGAGTGCGGTTGAGTCTAAACAGGAAGCTACACAAGAAATGACTGAGGAAGTTTGTGGTGACAAAGAGGCCAAAGAGGGCAAGAGACCAAGTGCTGTTGTTTTTAAAGAAGAACAGATGAAACTCTTAAGGACAATGAACTAATATATTAAAAGAGACTCATGGACTATAAAAACCAAAGATGTGTGAGGCCCTATTGAACAAGTTCTGTGCAGAGAATGACATGAACAAGGCTGCCGGCTGGAGATGGTTTAAAGTCAACAGACAATCTACAGCAAGATCATGTATATGAAACCTAGCCAGTATCCAACTCATCTGACAGAAGTGGCCTGAAACTGAACTTTGGCTTCCTGAACACCCACTTGGTGTGGCATTTTTCTTCCAAGATTGCTTTCAAACCAGCCCATGAGGTCATAGTTTCCAGGCCACCTGATGCTGGTCCATCTAAGCAGTCCCGAGCAACAGAGCCCAGTTCAATGGAGACGGTTCCAGTTGGTGGTAGGTATGGATCAAGAGAGAAACCACTAAGATTGTCAGGCATCTCCACCACCACTTCCGACCCCTCCCCCCTCCCCCAGTAGCTATAACTATATGCCACCCCCAACCTTGAGTTCTAGCTAGAAGCCAAGGAAAGGCACAAGAAGCACTGGAAGACAAATAAGAATGCATGATCTTCCAAAAGTCACAGAATGACCCGAAAGTATCCTATTGTGTGTGGCTGTACTCCAAACTGAAGAACCTTTCCACAGAGTCCTTTGAGATTTGCAAGTAGATACATTTGCTCTTATACATAACCTCAAATGCTAGGACAAACAGCATCAAGAGTCAGAGAGTTTACTCAGCAAGCCATCTGCATCCCATTTTTGCCCAATGCCACTTTCACACAGTCAATACTTGCACAAATGCCAAATGCCAGTCTATCAGCAGTGCCGACCACAGCACACACTGCAGTACCAGCCTATGCAACATACAAAGCCCGTCCAACAGCCATTGACAATGCTGTCAAATCTTCCCAGAGCAATCATTCATTTGACTTGTTAAAATAAATAAAATCTAAAAATCCCCCAAAGTCACAAACAAGCATACAAAAAACTCCAACACACACTTTACTTTAATCAAGCCATAGCCCAGATAAAAAAAAAAAAGAAATGTCCTGAAACAAAACACCATCCCCTCCAAAAAATTATGAAAGTATCGAGGGTTTAAGTCTCTGTTCTCCCATGGCTCCCATAAGCATTATCACTTGTTTACAGGTAGCTATGGCAAATGTTATCACATCCAAAACATGTACAACAAAAAATACAAACAAAACACATTGATACCAAAGTATATATACAAGGAACATATTTGACAATAGTATGCAATTAAATATAAAACGTACAAAAAAAATGCTATATATTTTACAAATTGTAACAAAAACACTGACATAGTGCATGTTTCAATTTCTCCACATTATATATCCAGCCCACTGACCAGGGCACGGCTCCTTCATTTCTGAGGTAATCAGCCAATCATTTCTCTGTGCCATGGCAGCTTCAGTGGAGTTTCCCCTGATAAGGCAGATAGTTCCCCTGCAACACATTGTCCAGGTTCAAACCCATGTTCTCTGGTATAAAATTGCCCCCTATCCGATCTCTGTCTCAGTAAATTATGAAGGTCGACACAGGCTGCATGTGATGGTGTGCACACTAGGATAATGCTGCATGGTGGATTGCAGGACCCAAAACTTACTGGCCAAAATACCTAAGGCCTAAGGTGTTCTCTGCAACTGTTCTCCCATGGCTGATCCGGTAATTATAGACCATCTTGTTCATCTCCAAAGTTCTGTGGGAGAAGGATGTCACCAGCCACGTTCTGAAGGGGTGAGGCAATGTCCCTGAAATACTCCACTTAGGGCTCTTTATCCATAAGTGACTCAGTCAGAGGGAAGCCAATGGTGTTATCCTCTATCCTTCGCCGTAGATCACTATACTGGAAAATCTGTCAAAACTAGATTCAGCTGTGGAAATTTCATACCATATGAATTTATAGTTGGCATCCACCAGGGCTAGGAGCACAAGGGAGTAAAAAATCCCTTGTAGTTGAAATACTCTCTCCCTCCTCATCTAGGACATCTGGTTGAGGTGTGCTTCTCATTAAGGGCACCAATGGCATAGGTACGTTCCATCTCTCCCTGAATCCCCTCTGTATCTCCTAGTCCTCAGGGCAGGTAGGAAAGTGTGCAACCTTGTCAAGGTAGTGCTTGATGATGGCATCACAGACTTACCCACCTGAAAGTTCACTCCAGGGATAAGTAGCTCCTTTCTGTGGCAAGATGTTTCCTTGTGATAGCCAATTTCAGGCATAGGCTGAGAGGTCGTCTGAAAATGTTGCCTGACTCTGAAAGGCTGATGTCAATCAGTGCTCAATCTCAGTGGAGATCTCTGGAGACATCCACATTAAATTTTTGAAAGCGGGCTGGTCTTCTTTGTAAAGTTCAGGAATCAAGTTGTGGTTTTGACTTCTGTCCTCCCATCTCCTGAGTCACTTCCTAACTCTGAATTTGAATTTGACTTCTTCAGTGACCCCTATTTATAGGGATCCAGGTTGGATAGGAGGAAATCATGAAGATCACCAGATAGCATCAGCAAGATGTTATTCAGTGACCTTTTTATCTTTTGGGATCATATACCATTCTTTTTCATCGCATACCCAATCAGGCTTATCACTAAGATCACATGTAATTTGTATACTTTTTCTAGGAAATCAGGATCCCATCCCAAACCTTATCCTATCATAGGGGTTGTAAACCCTAAAATCTGATCAGGAAGTGGATCACAAACCTTTTCTGCTGCCACCCACTGTAAACTGAGTGGCAGAAGAAACAGTCATCCAAGGAAATGTGAATCAGGAGATATGTTTACGATTACATTGCAGTTTTGGAACAGCCCTGTAAAACACAAACCTTTAGGAGTGATAAGTGTATACAATCAATTTCATTTTTCTCATGAGCATAAAGAATACCATATCACATTATAAGTATAGGCGTCATATGCTATTTTTTGGGCAACATTTAAAATAGATTGCTTCTCTTAATCGAAACATTTTAAGCATAAAGAGATCCACAAACTTTGTCGAAATGCATGGTTGGTTTGGGGTGAAGCAACACACAAATATTCACCAATACAAGTATTATCTCACTTTGAATAAATGAGAGTGAAGTCCTAGTGTTACCCTAAATATCAGTCCTTGTGCTCAGGGATAATTTTAACATAAAATGGTTTATCGATAGATGTCCATGATCTTTGGGAAGTTTTGTGAATGTTTTTGCATCCTACATAGTGCAGATACAGAAAATATTTGATCTGATACAGTTTTAATTATTTACCACAAGATTAATTCCCATTTATTGGATGTATGCGTAATTTATACAAAGGAATAAAGAATAGTTGAAACATAAAATATTTTCGCTATAAATCCCTCACGGAAATATAAATAACCTCAACAAATCCAAATAAATTACATTTTGTTGTTGCCTATCTGATTGTTTAAGCCACACCAGTTGTTTTCATTCAAAATATTATTAAATTCAAAGTTTAGATTGCTAATACATTGTTTTAACAATATATAGTTTAATTCGATGTGCTATTAGACAAACAAAAGAATAAAAATAAAATATTATTTAAATGGTATATATATAGCCCCACTGTGACAATTTAAAACTTTGCATAATGTCATTTACAAATATACTGCCGAAATCAGTGCTCCTATCAGTTTGTGATTCAGTAAAGGCCAATTCAATGTAAATTGGGAACCAGTCCGTTTACTGTACTGTGAGCGACGGGAACCAAGTTACTTTTAGCCAGCTGTGAGACCCTGGGGATACAATCTATTTTGAATATTTTCTGCAAAAAATTAAATATGACATCCTCAAATTCCACTTTAATTTCGTCAGAAGAATACCCACCATTTGAATTGGGTCGTTCACGTTTTAACCAGGTAGTTTAATTTATCAATTATTAGGATACAGTACTGTACTGAATAGCCTTACGTCTTGGTGATTCGCGAGTTTTAACGTTTTAGTTATGAGCTTATTTCATGTCTAAATATTTTATTTTGCAGTAATTTGGATGTGTCTTATAAAACTATAACCACCAAAGCATTATTTTATGTTATAAAAAGTGAAAATTGATGCTCTTATATTAATGAAAAACGTCATACTCGAGTCAACAACACCCTCGAATCAAGGATACTTGACTATACTGTACAGTACAGTACCCCCCCCCCCCCCCCCCCCCCCCCCCCCCCCCGAAGTACTGTATTGGACACACTGGTGGACATAGACATGGTTACCTCGACTCAACTTTACTTGCGTGTAGAGCCGTGGCACAACCCCACATAGAACTGGAGATTTGCATAAAACACAAATATCATACAAACGTGAACAACTATTCCCACAACCATTTTGTTTCATTTTCTTCAACAGTCATCATGCAAACATGTTTGACAAAAAATAAATGACATTTCCTGATTTTCCAGGGTTTTTGGACCATTTCTCCAAAAACTTGAAAATGTTCTTTTATTATAAAAGCTGTGTAAAATGGTATATATTTTGTACTGCCTCCGGCCGTCACTTGGATACAAAAACCTTATTTTTTGCTTGTTTTAAGTGTAGTTTCGTAGATTTCTTTTTATTAAAATATGAATTGACACAAGTACAAGTTATTAAATTATTTGATTAACATCAAATCAAAACAATGTTCCTGTTAGAATTGTTTTTAAGGGGCGATAATATAATTTCTACATGAAATCAGCGCCTCAAATTGGCATAATTTGCATACGGAAATTGCTAAGGCTGAAACACGAATACCAGATAATCGTTATCCTTAGCATGGCCATAGAATAAGAATAGTAAAATGACAATTCAATAAATTGATAAAAACTACCAAAAGAAAGAAACCATCATTGATTGGCATTATTATGCCTAAATATTTTCTATTTTGATCATTTTTGTCACTGTAAAAGATCTTTGATATCTATATTGTGCCCAATTTATCCCTTATTTGACAAAAGGGTCAATAAAAATGACAAGATATTATTTATTTGTACATATTGGATGCTGTATTAGTTTGATTTCGGGCATTGCAGGTGAGTAAACACTATAAGTGATTAATCGGAAAATCGTAGATTTTACAGAACAATTAATTGGATAGTTAAAATTCAAATCGCTTTCAGCCTTAGAAATTGCTGAAGATATTTAAATTATTTTTATCGTCACTTCCACTTCCTTATTTGTTAGCAGAAATTTGCGAGTGTGGGCGATAAAGAACCATTGTTATTAAATATTTTTACTTCCGTTTTGTGCCAATTTGAGGCGTGTGCCATTATATATGGTGCCAGGCAGAACACATATTGTATTTGTTGTGTTCTTGGATTAATATCAACTGTTTCTAATTATATTAAACTATTTTCCATCATTTTATCAAGTTTTATTCAACAGAAAAAGATTTTTTGCAAATCTCCAGTTCTATGTGGGGTCGTGTCATGGCTCTACTCACAAGTAAAATGGAGCCGAGGTAACCACGTGTATGGTGGACACAAAGAAAAATGGCAAGTGGTACACTTTATACAACAAAATGACACAAACTAAACAAAATACACTTTAACAAAACTTACTATGAGGTTTGTTATTTAGTTCGTGTGGTTTTGTTGTTTAAAAGTAAAACATTTAGAAATGAAACATTCTGAAGACTAGCTGTTTATATCTTGATTTTCATGTCCATTTATTGTCCATCTATCTCCATTTATCCACCCATGTACACTACAGCTGCAACCTTAACTTTGCACGAATAGGGCATTACTTATGTGGATTCTTTTGTTAAAAGATGAATTGACACAAAGCACAAATATAAAAATATATTTTACCAACATAAAATCAATACAATATTTAAGCTTTTTACAATCTTTCTAATGGACACTAATATAATTTATACTAGAAGTCTCCCATAACTTTGTACATTTTCTAAATTAACAAAGATATTCACTTTGATATGCTAATTTGGTATGCGAAAGTGCAGGAGTATTAGCAATATCAAACAAATATTACTAATGGATATTCCAGCTTCCATTTTGTGCAAAGTTGAGGTTTGTGCAATGATACAATGCCAAGCAGTAAATTTCCAGTTTTATGTCTTGCCCAACTTACACTGGTGATCACTGAGCTAAAGAATCATGGAGAAAAACGGTTTTCAGAAATTATCGAATGTAAAGGTCTGAACAACAATATAACCTAAACCAAATGTCACAGTAACTTTGTTTATGTGTATTATGTGTTATTTAGTTTGTGTGATTTAATTTACTTTCAGTACTACTGTATCTAGTTTTGAAAATTCAGGAATGGCACATTTACTTAGATATCAAAAAGCCCTCATAGTGAAGAGTTTCAGAACTATGCCTAACTGTGCACTCAAGTAAAGTACTTTACAACCAATTAGAACCTATTAGAGCCAATATTCAAAGTTGAGTTTACTTTTAGACTAGTTTCTTTCCTTATGTATTCTATTCAATTTAGTTTTTTGTTACCCCACAGCCCATAAGGGCTGTCGTGTATTGTTTTCACTCATGGTGTCCAGATGGGCGGGCGGCGGGAAAAAGTTTGTCCGGGCTGTATCTCAGAAACCGTAAGGTGTAGGAAGTTGATACTTGGTAGGGACATTGGTTAGGAGGTGTAGGTGTGCAGCATCATGGTTAAGGGTGATGCGGTAGTACCGGTATCGTCTGTATGGTAACTAAATTATAGCAAACCGCCATAAAGTTCAGCTACCAGTTTTCCACTTACACTTCAGTGTAAAGTAACTTTACTAACCATACATACAAGATGAATAATTATTATAAATTTTATCGTAAAACGTTTATTGTTATGACAGCCATGATTAGCGATAATATGGAGCTGTAAGGTAATGCTGTATTTTAACCCTGAAGTATCTTGTCGTTTAGCCAATCAAATTCACGGACACACCTGTACTATGGTAGAATTCCTGTTTTACAGTTTGTAAAACTATTTGGTTCTCATATTTTGTTAAATAAAAGACGGTTAACCAGTAACCGACCGTTAAGTACAAGACATGAAACCGGAAGGAAAAAATCACTATTGTAACACCCTTAGTCATGGTCTGACCTTGATTTGATTTGATTGATCTTGATTTGATTTGACCTTTGACCTTGCCATTAGTAACCTTGACCTAGTGAGTAGTGAGTTTGAAAATCTTGTCTGGGCTATATCTCAGAAACCGTAAGGTGTAGGAAGTTGATACTTGGTAGGGACATTGGTTAGGGAGTGTAGGTTTGCAACGTCATGGTCCGACCTTGATTTGACCTTTGACCTTGCTGTAGTGACCTTGACCTATAAAATCTTGTCTGGGTTATATCTCAGAAACTGTAAGGTGTAGGAAGTTGATACTCGGTAGGGACATTGGTTAGGAGGTGTAGGTGTCCCTCGTCATGGTGTGACCTTGATTTGACCTTTGACCTTGCCATAGTGACCTTGACCTATAAAATCTTGTCCTGGCGATATCTTAGAAACTGTAAGGTGCAGAAAGTTGATTCTTGACAGGGACATTAGTAGGGGATTGTAGGTGTGCAACGTCATGGTGTGACCTTGATTTGACCTTGCCGTAGTGACCTTGACCTATAAAATCTTGTCTGGGCTATTTCTTGGATTCCATAAGGTGTAGAAGATTGACACTTGTATGTGTGCATCATGGTGTCACCTTTTTCCTCTTCCAAAGTGTGTTCAGTTGCCATATTTGAGACATCTTTCTCTTATGACAAGGATATATGGATTGCTGCAACTGATCCTTATATGCACTTTTACATAATTATGCTATTTCCATTGACAGCTATTCTCCAATTATTAAATTTTACAGCTTCATATTTTGAGTTTACTGGTTAATACTGTCATCTCGTAAAAATCACACAGGAAAAGTGATACACCACATAATTTGCTGCCAATGAAAAATAAGCCATACAACTGAAAAAAGGTCTGCTGTGCAACCTGCTGCTAACTCTTTCAATTCAAGATTACACAAGTACTCTCCCATGACTCTGGTGTACTGATAAAGGACTCTCCCAACCAATCACCTCCAGGGACAAAATCACATAGCTCCATTTTTATAGAAACTGGTAAAAATAGCCTTTACCAAAAAATATTAAGTCATAGCACCCTAACGATTAGTCATAGTCCATAATGATTTTTCATACCTGCATGTCTTATGACACACAATAAAAATTGGAAAATCTCAGGACAGAGGAGCTCACTTTGCAAAGGTGTGTAAATTTGTCTAGTATTTTTGATGAGGGTCTAAAGTTGCTACAAACTATGTTTCTAACCTTCAGGATTGAATAATAAGTTGTACAACCAGAAAGAGTACACTTGATTTGTGACTGCAGTTTGTGGCAATCTGAAGATAAACTTATGACAGTAGAACAGGGATAGTAAATTGACCTCACATGAAAAGGTTAAGTGATATGAATATTGTAATAATATATAAATGCCATTTCAGTTAGAGTTTGAAAGTCTGTAATGATGAATATGTATAAATTTTAAAAATTTTGCTTGTAGGGAACATTTTATGGCAGATGGAGGCACTTTGTTGATGTAATAGATCCTCGCACTTTGTTCACATCTCAGGTATTTATAGAAGTGGAAAAGTAAAAGTATTCTGTGATATGCAAGTTGGATGCACAATATGGTCAGCAATATCAGAACCCATTTCATTTAAACTTAGGACTCATTCTTACAGTGCAGAGCTCCATCTCCAATTGGAAGCTGGCTGTAACTAAGTGTAAATTATGTGGATATTTTAGGTTTTAGTGTCAGCTTTCTTTTTCTTATTGTAATAATTGATGATCCACTGGATTCAAATATAATCGCATGTATTGTTACTGTCTTAGTCAGGGTTGAATTAAAGTGAAGCAGTTATCAGATGTATAGATATTTTTTCTTAAATTTTCCCCTTTTGTTGTTGATATGTTTGCTGTATTTATGTTCACTATTTCATGAAACTTGCAGACTGAACTTAAAAGATGTGTTGAGTTACTTGATGCATTCAAGTCTGGAACAGTGCCAGCTGGAATTACAAGTAAAGACCTCTGGGAGGCTCAAAAGGTTAAACAGGTATGTACTCTTTTCTAATAAAGTAACTAATTCATCAGACATGGATTAATGATGCTAGATATTACTTATCCAACACAAATAATACACACATATTTTTTTTCCACAAAGCTGATTTAAGTCTCATATCAAGAGTTATTGTGTTTGTTCATTGGTAAATTGTTTAAATTCATTGTCAAAAAAATATCTAATACAGGTGAAAAATAAGCAAGTGTTATGTTACTAAAAGGTAACTCACAGATTAATTAGATGTTAAAATGGTACGGATTCCCATTTTTCAAACTATTTGACATTTTAATATCACCTATCTCAATACTCATTAAGTGTTTTTTTGTAGAAGACCCAAAATTTTCAATTTTTTTTTTTTTTTTTTTTTTGCAAACAACCTACTTTTATCCAAAAAGCCTAGAAACTCGTTTTAGATATCAGTATTGTATGTCAAGAATTTATATATAGAGGTACTGTAGACTTTCAGACAATATTTAAGTTTGAACATCTGATTCCTTATCTGAAAATTTTAGTTTTACAGCAGCAAGACACACTGTTGGTCCACGTTTACTTATGTATTGACTTCTCCATTGGATAAGCTAATCAGTTGTAAATTTTGAAATAGAAAGATGCCCCTGTTATTTAATGGTAGAGTATATTATGCTTAAAGTTACCTTAAATTTTTCTCTAAAAATTTGAACATTCTGGTTTTTCAATATATTGAATATGTTTACACAACTCAACATCCATTGTTTAACATAAAGTAATAAACGCTGCACTGCATTGCCAGTTTATTGCTGTGGATATTTTATCCTGTAAAGAGAAAGTGTAGTAGTTCAAACAAGATGGGCCAGCTTGCTAATTTTTGCTCCTAGTAGGGGTACTGGGTTAATTCCTTGTTAATGAGGGTTCTTTGTGTTTCTGGGGTACATAAATATACATGGGTTCTCTGATGGTCTAGTGTAGTTTGTCTTGAAATATTTTATAGGCTATACTGCATCCAGACACAGGAGAGAAGGTGTTCATGCCTTTCCGAATGTCAGGCTTTGTTCCCTTTGGGTCTCCTATAGTAAGTACTTGGACCCTTATTGGAAAAGCTTGTAACAATGTAAATGCAAATTGAATGAAGAGACAGTGATATGATGTGAAATTATTGGTTTGTTTTCCGACACCCCTCCAAAATTGGCCTTTTTATCTATTTACAGCAGTGGTGATCATTTTAAAGCTCGAAATATTAAGAAATATGTTTGAGGACTTGTCAAACATATTAATATTCAAAAAAAAAAAACTTTGAAAATAAAGCACCATTAAGGATGTGCTATTCTGTTACTTGAAATAACTTTTTAACTGAAAATGTAAATTGTACTGTAACTTTCCAGTATTTTCTCAGCTTTCAGTGTTTTTCTGAACATTTGTATCATCTCGTTTAAGGTTGTGGGCTTGCTGCTACCAAATCAAACTTTCACACAGATGATATTTTGGCAATGGCTGAATCAGACCCACAATGCCTGTGTAAATTATGCAAACAGAAATGCTTCCAAGGTAAGCTGGCCATATAGACAGAAAACATATTAATTTGAATTAAGCCCTGTCAAGTCAAAAATGTAACTTAGTCAAGTCTTTAGTTTGTTCTGTTTGTTTAACGTATTGTTATGGATTATAAATTTACTGTAAATTCGTTAATAAACTGTCAGGAAGATGCTTTCTTTCAAAAGGAGCATTTGTAGCAACAGAAAACATGGGTATAATATCTCCGACGTAAGTAAAACAACTGCCTAAAATTGTTTGATTTTGTTTTCTGTCTGTAGTATTTTTGGACTAGTATCTTATAACAAGGTTAAAAAACATGGCTGACAGATTTGATATTGCAAGGTATTATACTGCAAGCTCTTTATTGTGTAAAACTACTGTAAAAAAACCTAAGTGGTTTTATTTGTTATTGTTTTTATCAAGATTTGGCTCCATTTGTACAGTATATTTGATACTTAGTGTCCAGACACAGTCAGATTTACTGATATCTAGACTTGCTCCAAGTCTTTGTATCCATTAGTAGCCTGAACAGTTAAATTTCAATTGTAAACTTACAGGAGATCATTATACCACAAGCATTCTGGAGTAAGGGGGATAGTCTCTGAAAAAAAAAAATGAATAAATTATGTCGGGGCTGGCTGTCCTCCCAAGTCATGATACAGTACCCATATATTACACAAAAGATAAAAGGACTTAGTGAAAGTGTAACTGATATGGATTTGTCACTACTAACTATTGATTGCTTACTTTCTGACCTTTTGTCACAGAAAATTGTTATTAACAGTTTTTTGGGTCATAATGTGACAGAGATGGCATTTATTATATGGAAATCACAGTTTGTATGTGCAGTCTTTTGTACTTTACAGGAAGTACTTACATGATCACTAATTACTGATTTTTGCAGCCCACTCCTATGTCACGGTTTGTCCTTGGTTACATTGGTGCTGTCTCTAGTGCAGTCACTATAGCTGTAAGTATTTGTGATATAACTGTGTACACACTAAAAATCCATCCGTACTGCTGAAGGATTGTAGCAATGGTACTATGCAGTGAAAGTGATTGAAATACAATTAAATATCGATATCAGACTCGTATTTGGCTTTTAATATCGATTAATTTTGAAGCATTGTTTCACGCTGTAAATTGTGTGATAAATTGTTGTTAACTCAGAATTCTCTGAAAAACTTTACTGGTGTATAGAAACATTTAAAATTTCTTTTGAAAATATACTCACACCAACTCAGTATGACACTTTATCTGGAAAAAAAAATTAAGTGTTTATTGTACTGCGTACTAAGTATTTTCAGTTAACAAGTTGGGCATTTAGTCACTGACATTTGGTCCTGGGTTCAAATGCCGGACATTCCCTGATATGACTAGCTATTGATAGGGACGCAAATTCCTATCATTTGACCTTTCTCTTTTATCCATTCACCCTAGGAGTACTATTGTGTTTTTGTAACTAATGACTCAGAGGACTCAGAACAGAAGACAGAAGACTTGTATTGTAGAAGAGATACATGCACTTTAATATAAAATACTAATAATTTATTTTAATATTGATATTTTAATATAAAATACTAATAAAATGATAATTTAGGATAGTACAAATCAGTTCATAAAACTAAATAATTGGATAGTAGACAGTCAGATAATAGAGTTTTTGATTTATTACTTGTACATCATTTATTTTAGGTTGGACTGAGTGTTCTCATTAGACGAGCCAATAACCTCAGTGCTGCCAAGAAACTGCTCATACAGAAGTTTGTTCCTTTTCCGGCTGTTGGTAAGTGTGATGCAAAGTTTCAAATTTGTCAACTTTCAAGCTACAAGAATAATAATTCATTACAATCCAGTAACAGATTTTATAAACGATCTCTAATGTTACTTTATTGGTATGTTATCCTAGTATTATGGTGTTATTATATTGTGTACTATGTGTATTGCTGTCATTTTATGAGTAGAGTAAATATTACCCACACTAAATATTATAGGAATAAAACACATATTCGAGTGCTTTATGATGGTTTTAAACTATTGATCGGCTGAACATTAAAGCCACGAAGCCCTAAGGGCAGATCGATAGTTTAAAACCATCATAAAGCACGAGAATTTGTCTTTTATTCCTATTCTATAATGGTTACATTGATATTTTGTTCAAAATAAGGGGTAAATCTTTTGCAAAAACCAAAGCAAATCCAATGCTATGTTGGCTGTTCCATTAACTAAACATGCATAGTGATGGATATGCAAACAGCCTTTTGGTTAAAATATTGTCAGGAAATCCCCAACAGAATTCCGTGATCTTATAAATATTAATGAGTAGTCGATCTTTAAATGAAATATTGATAAAAATCCCTCTGAATTATTTGACTTCATATTTGCTGCATATAAGTTACGTTTTATTTTACCGCTAGTTGTTTAAATTTGTACGCAAAGGGATGATGCACGCAGAATTCAACAGCGTTGTTTTATTTACCGTTCTATATTCGTGATTGCAGCATTGCACAAAAGACTTGTCCAAGGTCACTGCGCAGCATACCATTTTAGAATAATAATTTCAGCATTGTAGTTTATGGCCACTAAAAGGCATTTCAGAACTAAAAGAAGTAGCAAATGAATATATACTGTAAAGACCAGTGCCTGGAAAATACGACTAGTTGTAATGTTATCGGTGTTGTGTAGTTAGTTCCCTTGGACAAATTTGGGGCTTTTCACAAATTCTGTAAATCATTTCAGCATTTTGTGAAATGTTTAAAATTTGAAGGCCTGTCTCAAAGTGACCAATATTTGGTGAGCTTTTAGTACACAACGTGCCATCTCTGTTTTAGGTGAAGTGTGTTATAAGTTAATAACACTGATTCAATCTCATCTCATTAAATTGGCCAGTGTACTTACTGTTGAATATTACTAAGGACTGTTATTTGACGAATAGTTAATATGTAATGGTTTTATGTACAGAGTTATCTATTTTGTACAAATACCTGTTCTATGATTATAGCTACAGCCAGTACTTGTAATGTGGTGCTAATGAGAAACAGTGAACTTTCCACTGGTGTTGAAGTGACAGACAAACAGGGTAATGTCATTGGTAAGTAATTTTTCTTTATTGGTTTTGGCAAATATAAAGCAATCACAGTAGGAGTGTGTTAAATTTAACGGGCATTAATTTAATTTTATGGGTCTTGTGTTATCATGGCTAAGCTTTACAAATTGATATTTTAATGTGAAAAAGTCATGTTTGGACCAGTTTAAGTTGAAACAGAAATTTAATATTTGTCAAAGGAGTATTCTCAAACATAATTCTAGTTCCACATAAACCTGGCTATTTATAAGTGGTGATCTGCAGATAGTTGACATTTGGGACAAAGTACAATATATCCCCAAACAGTATATCTGAGGGACAAGAAAGTTTTAGTTAGTCTTATCCTTAAAAACAGACTTTTGTTTTACAGAATACAACTTTATGTTACATCTCAGTAAGGAAAGAGGAAAGACAATTTACAATTATTACTTAAAAACAAATGCCTGCATCAAAAAGAATAGGAGAACAGTTGCTAATTATATACCTCATCAAAAATGAGGATATTAATACAGTTAAACTCTGAAAAATTAGCAAACACCAGAAAATATGGGAGAGTGAGCCCCCTCAGGGTTGAGATTTTCAATATTTTGTGGTATTGGCTATTTTTGAGGAGTTAAGCTGTTCTGAACTCCACTATATACCCTATTGATGAATGACACCAAGATATATGATACTTTGTCCCCAAATTCTGTGATTTCTCTTTTTACAGGAATAAATTAATTCCCACAAAAATGCTCATGCAGAGAAAGTGTCCAGTGCTGATCAGTATTGGACAAATCAGTCAATAGTGAAAACCCAAGAGTGGGGTTCACACTGGTTTCACCCCCATCGCACTGCTACTGTACATTTTGACTTGTGTGCGCAATTTCATTCAAATTTGGTAAACGCATGCATTGGGCCAGGAGAGAAACTCTGTTTTATGGTGACCTTAAATACAAATATTGTAATCACAGAATTTTATAATATTTTGTCTCTCCAACAACAGGAAAGCTTACAAAACAGAATAAAAACTATTTTGGTCTAAATCTTTTAGAATGTCCACTCAGATATTTAAATACTTTGAAAAAAAGGATAAAAATTTATCATTGCAAATCAAAAAATGCAAAATGTTTCATAATAATTTTGGTGTACAGAAAATGGGTCCCTCTAAAAATACCCAATCAATGCCGGTTGTACACCACAGAAAATGGGTCCCTCTAAAAATACCCAATCAATGCCGGTTATATGAGAGATGGCATGTCAAAAATGTCATATGGCATAAAGTGAGAGGATGATGGACTTGATGGGATACTTTGAATTGCAAAGGAGATGTGAAATTCAACAGAACATGTGAACTTTGACAGTTGTAAATTTTACATTTGGTGGCAACCTTTATATATTTCATATGTTGTTTTGGTCCTAGCTGTGATCTTTACATCATGTGAAAAGTTTCTCACATATGCTGCTCTATGTTTGACACAGGTACCTCAAAGATAGCAGCCCGCAAAGCTTTACAAGAGACAGCAGTCACCAGGATGTTCCTGCCCGCTCCACTCCTTCTCATACCTCCCACTGTTATGGCCATGTTAGAAAGGTTAGTGCCTGATGGTTATTTTATTATGTGATTTTAATATTATTTGTATGAAAATTTATGTTAACAACTAGCACTGCAACAATGTTTGAAATTTGAACTTTGGATCCTATTTTCGCACATCTATAAAACTGCGTTTTAATGAAAATAAGGTGAAATTTATGTAAAATATCCATGGATTTTATCTTTTTAGCATATTTTCAGCATAGTGACAAGATTTTATGTTAGATTTCTCTTCTTTTACTGGTTTTGAAAATGTTTCGCTTATCGAACTAGATCAAAGTTCACTGACTTGTACAGATACCAAACATCGAAGTCGACATTCTAAGTGATCTCACAGCACTATTGACAATGAAAGTTGGTGTATTCTGCATTACTTATATGTCATATGTATTCAACCAAAAAAGCTCTTATGTAATGTCATTAAAACTAAAATGTTGGCATTTCATCCATTTTTAGCGCAAATGTGACCATTTTCCAACTACACATGTACTAAATGCCTTCAAATAACACTGCACCACCATACTAGTACTAGTGGAGCACCTTAAGTAGGAACTTGTTGAGTAGAATTCTCTATTATGTGGAAAATAGAAATGAATATCAGAAACCTGGAGAACTCTTGCCATTAAATTTTACCCTGTTATCTCAGAGTCCTGGGTCTGTAGTCACTATCATTCTCTTTCTTAGAACAACTCTCATCTTAAAATAATCATTTTAAACAAAAAAAAAAAACTATCAAGACTAAGAATTTTAAAAAAAAGTAAAAGTCTAAAAATGTCAATGACAAGGTCAGTGTGTTGGGATTTACAGGCCAAGTGGTGGTCAGATCCATTAGCCCTAACCACTGTTGTCATGGGTTTGAATCCTCAGGCGGGAAATATTGATGGCTTTGTCCAGCAATATAACTGTTGAAAAGTAAGTTAAAAAAACTTTTGACTGTGACTATAGTTCGTGACGATGTGTGTGTGTTGTTTTTTTTGGAAGGACCAAGCTGTTGCAGAGAAGACCGAGTTTACACTTGCCTTTCAATGCTGTTGTCACCACCTTATCCTTTGCATTTGCCTTGCCCATTGCCATCGCCTTATTCCCACAAGTGTCTTCGGTGAGTTATCATAATTAACTCTAGAAATCTGACAATCAAAATCCCCTTTTTCTATTGAAGTACATGTATATGTCAGGCCACATGTTCACAAAGATTTTGTAATTCTTTGCTGTAAAAAAAGGAAAATTTCTTACTCTCGGTGAAGAATAATAAGTTGTGTTTTTAGAAGCCACATTTCCACAAAGTTGCAAAAGATTGTTAATAGAAAATTTGCACATCTGGCTATTGGTTGATTTGTCATAAAATCCAGTAGCAGGTTATAAACTTTCAAAACCAATTACTGTCCAAGTACACATTTCTTGTCGAGATTTCTTTCAAGATTTCAATGAAATATTGTTTTAAAGTTTTATCAAAAGCTAAAAGCTACATATTTGGTGAAATTCCATACTTTTGTAACCTTTGCTAAGTTTTAATCACTATTATTTCATGGATTCATCAATTGTAAGAAGCCAAATGCTACATCAATAATTTTAAAAACATTTTAATATAAACTTGTAATCTGTTATCACTGGATGCTGATTGTTCTATTAGAAACTGATAATCTCTCATGCAAAATTAAACCACCTGCAATTCCAAGTGTAAGTATTTTTCAGATAACCAGAGATTTGTCATTACAAGTGTCAACTGTAGCAGAATATATATTACCAAATATATCATAATGAATGCCACAACTGGTGTTTCTTGAGTGTATTTCCCTTCAGTTTTATGCTAATTATCCCTTCCATTTTGCCAACCTACAGTTGTCCGGATCAATGCCTAGTTTCCCCAACATGATTAGATGATTGAGGATGTATTACAATGGAATTGTTAGCTCTGCCAAGGAAGTATTATTTTCATGACCATTTGTTTATTTGTGTAGAAGTATGCAAATTCTATTGGCTGGGAACTTCATGGAAAAATCAGATGGGTCTTGGTTGGACTTAGATCCCATTAACTTTTGAGACTGATCTGGATCACCGTCTGGATACAAAAAAAATCCAGATTTTCCCATTTACTTATTCTTACGCACCTTGATGGAGGTCTGCACTCTCTGAGTGCTCTTGTTGTGAATTTGCTTTCATATGTTTGGATGCATAGTGTAGTGCCTCTTACCTTTCACATCCTAAGGTTTAATTCACAGCCTGGCCTGAAGTTTGAACGTTGGTAGTTGCTTGTTGGTGCCTGATGGGTTTCAGTGCAGAGTCTTGACCTACTAGTATTCTCTACTTTCCTCCATTCTCAGAACTACTAATCAGTATAAGACTAATGTGTTGAAAGCAGGTCAAACCTAAATCATCCCAGCAGTTGTATGTGTTTGTGTGTTTTCAGATATACAAGTCCAAACTTGAAGCAGATATCCAGGAAAAGACGAGTCTGGATGTACTGTATTACAATAAAGGCCTTTAATGTTTGAAATTATGAAATTTGAAAAAACAAAGGCGAAATTTGCTGCGATAGGTCCAATGAATAAGACTGAAATGATTTGCAAATTCTGCTTGCCGGGTAGTAGCTTGCACTAACCATTAACTAACTGATTAACTCTTTCCGAGGTTTAGCATGTTCGAGAAAATACTGAAAACGTCATTTAGACATGTGTTCTTGTGTAAACAATAATATGGTGTATCACCATAGATACCAGCAAAGTAAAAACTTCACCAGATTGTTGTGTGATTAGCTAATAATATAATATTTTGATATTTTAAGTATAAAATACAGATAAAATCCTATAATTTAATACCTTTTAAAAATGTTAACTTGAACTATTCATAGTTTTAAAGATCGCAAGATCACATAAAATCCCACATTGGGTGATATACGTAACAGTTAACCGGTTAAGCAATATTGACTTCGACTAGTGCTTTGATAACCTAATATTCGATTGTTTCAGCCTTATAAATTAACTGCTTGGCCCCCTGTTCTAATCTAATCTGATCATGCTTTTATTAAAATGTGTAAATGTGAATGTGGTGGTTTATAGTCTAGTATCAGTATATATACTCTCACTCGACTTTACATTTACACCCTGGCCTGGGTTTCAGAACTTTATTGACACATGTTATCTGTCTCAGTTCCCTCTGGGAACATACTAGGGAGCTGCCACAATACAGCGCTCACACTACGAACCCACTAGCAGCCAGGTACCCATTACTCCTGGGTGGAGAGAGGCACAGTCCAGGTTAACATCTTGCCCAGGGATGTTATCCCAAATGAAACAGTCGGCATCACCGGGGATCGAACCCACGACCCTTGGATTGTGCTTGATCTCCATACTGGCAGACCATATGATGCAGAAAAATAATTACAATTCAGATTCTATTAAGCCATTAGAAAGATAAATCCCAGGGAAGCAAAGAAAATTAAGTGTGGAAAAGTCTTTCATAGAAGTAGGTTTTGAGCCCTTTCCTTTCCCATTATGAGGTATACAGGGCAAAAATGGCAAGTTCATTGCAATTCAGCAACTGATTAGATGTGTGATAAAAAGATGCCTAAATTTAAAAAATCACAAATTTGAAAAAAAAAAATTTCAATAAAAATTAAATAAGAGGCTTTCTTTAGTGGAGATTTCAGGAGGCAGTTATACAGTGGGTAACACACTTGCCTCTCTCCTTTTACATGCCTGGGTTTGATCTCATCGCCGGACCTGTAATGGGAAAGCAGTTACATTTTGGTGGCTAATGGTTTTCAGTGCAGAATTACTTTCCTCCGTTTCTTCAACTATATGGTGCAATATGAGATACACAATGCATCAAAAGCACCCTTAAATCCAAATCAGTAATACTATGGCAAATTCTGCACACTCTGGAAAATTTACATCACAAACTTTGTGTTTGTGTAAGGTACAAAGGAATATTGGAATGTCACAGATTTGTTTTAACTTAGGGGCAAATATTTTCCTTTTTGCCAAGACCTAACATCAAAATTTTGTTTGTCTCCATGTTGTTCATGTTTTATGGGAACAATCTGGTAAAGCAGATTGCATCCAAAGAAACTCTTATGGTGGATATGGAAAAAGGTATGTTGCTGGTCACAAAGGCATTGAATGTGTTATTCAAATTGTTTTGTAAGTATATATTTTGAATCGCTAGGCTTTAATGTAACATTGTTTTGAGAAAATCTAAAGAACGGGGAGCCATTTTATACCAGAAATAATTTTAAGATATATACAGTAGAACCTCTATTATACGACCCTCTTGGGAGAGTAACAATTAGGTTGGATAATAGAAAGGTCGGATAATAGAAAGCCTAAAATAACAGGTTTAAATGGAGTTGGGAGAGTGAATTGGAGGTTGGATAATTGAAAATTCGGATAATAGATAGTTGGATAATAGAGTATCTACTGCATCTGCATGTACAGGATCGAAAAGAATATTATTTACAGTATCTTTTGTTACAGTCGAGTATACTGGGAATTGCTTGGATTCTCTTGTTTGTGTTGTGTTATTATGGGAGAGTTACACAAGGGGTTAAAATGGTGGTCTTTCCCTAAACTAGTCATAGATTGTTCACTAACCTTTGTGCTTTTTAATCTTCTAGAAACACCTACTGCAGGTAGACTTGGGAGCAGATGCAGCTGTATCTTAATACATTTTAAACATTTTCTAGAAGTATTTGCTTTACTTATTTCCTTTTATTACTATTTCCTGTGTAAGTTTAGTTAGTTTATCTTTTCTTCAACTCAGTTATATTCTTCAACTCAGTTATATTAACGTCCAAACAACCTATTGTTTTGCCAGTACAAAAGCCAATCGATATTTTTCATTCTGGACTTGGTTTCTAAACATTATGTCCATTAACAATTTATTGGTGACCATGCATTCAGAAAAATTAAGACATCAGAAAAGATTCAGCCTATCATAAAACAGCATTTTTCTGGTGTGAATGTCCTTGTTGAAAAGAGAAAACACTGTATTAAGTGGGGCACTTTTATACAGGGCTCAGTGGCTTAACTAAAACTACTACTTATCTCCTGTTTTTTACCCCTGTCTAGTTAACAAGGAAGTATCTGTAAAGCCCTGAATTGGTGTACAATATCTCCAAGGTCCCTAAGTCCAGAGAGAGATAGTCTAATTTCCAGAAAGAATTCACATGACTCTGTCTCCTGTAAATGCCTTAGATTATTATCCCTCTCCCTTAGACATCCAGTTGTTAGTGTGTTTGCCATTTAAGACATAAATATTTATGTAAAGTACTTAAAAGTGTTTAAAATACATTTCAAAGTATTTGCATTTGAAGAAAATTAAATTATTATCATTTGCATATGAAAAGTGTAATAGTGTTTCCATTTAAATACTTTTGAAAGCATTTAACCCCATGTCTACTGCAAAAGGTAGTCCTGTCATTGTGTTTTTGTGTTAGGTATTTGTACAGTTTTAAATTAGCCTTTTTAATTCTATTCATAACATACCAGTGTAACAACAGTAAACTATGTCACTAGAAACTCCAGTATCATCAGGATTTAGTTCTAATTACAATTTACAACCATCTTTCACTAATACCTATAACATTATGGCCTCTTCTGATACTGGAACATCAAAACTGGAATCTGTTGTTCCTAATTTGGACTTAAACCAGTTTCACTCGAACAGAGTTGATTGGGCATTTATACTTTTGTTATATCTGTGGAGCCTTTAAAATGTGTTAAATGAGTGTCAGTTTTAAATTTTTGTGCATGTTTTGAATTATGAACCGATTTTGGGGGGTTTTGTTGTTACAATATTTATTAGACAAATCAGGTCCAAGAGGGTCTAACAAGTAGAATCAAGTCTTGTATACTTGAGAGGTCTCAGCGATCAAGTGGTTCATAGTTTTGGCATTTGATCTGTTTTGACAAAGATCTATTGATTGATTGATTTGGATCACGTGACTCTTATCTCTATGGTGATTGGTTTGAATCTGCTCATGGCTACATGTCAGATGCAGGAGGGCCCAACATTAACCTATACCCCTGTTCCACTTTCCCGAATGCCAGAACAACAAGGGCACAGTGGTTACCATGCCAGAGTACTGGTCCAGATCAGCAACACTCATATTCCTTGAAGAAGACATTCAGCTGTTTAGTCACTCCAAACAATTGCTGGTTGCATGAAATTATTTGGAGCAGTTCCCGAAAACTGTAACTGAAGTTGTTTTCCTTTAGGGTTCTTGTGTCCGGAAGGTTTGCAACACAAACATAGCATGTGGATCAGCCCATCTGTGTTTACCTTGGTTATTGAAAGGCACTTTTTTGTGTCTTTAGCAATTTTGTATGGCTTCAATCTCTAAACTGAAAACTGAACTGCTCACGAATGTTTGGAATGACTCCTAAACATTACAGGATCACTTTGAGAGCAGTTCCTGTGTCACTCCTTATCATCACACATCAATCAGGGATACATTCCTTAACTTCATAAAAATCTTTTCTTTAGCAATCAGTAGTAGTTTGATGACAGTGCTATTTGGACTCCAGCTGTACAAGAATCTCACAATTGCCCTCCAGAATGGCCAGGAACTGTAAAATATGGTCACTTGGATAGGTTCCTCAGCCATTGGGCAAAGTGGAATGGCCCAATTGGGTAAAAGAGATGTAAAAGTTGAGTTTTGCTATTTGTACACTTAAATCAGGCTTGTGAATTATTTAGAAGTGATATTGAGGCAATGGTTTATTTTCATAAAGTTTTACCCCACAGCCCTTAAGGGCTGTCGGGGTATTTTTTTCACCCATGGTGTCCGAATGGGGTACAGATGGGCAGGCGGGCGGGTGATTGGCAGGAAAAAGTTTGTCCTGGCTGTATCTCAGAAACCTCAAGGTGATGGAAGTTGATCCTTTTAGGGACATTGTTTAGGGAGTGTAGGTGTGCAACGTCATAGTCTGATCTTGATTTGACCTTGCTGTGGTGACCTTGATGTATAATATCTTGTCCGGGCTATATCTTGGAAACCGTAAGGTGTAGGAAGTTGATACTTGGTAGGGAAATCGGGTTGGGGTTGTAGGTGTGCAACATCATGGTGGGACCTTGATTTGACCTTTGACCTTGCCGTAGTAGCCTTGACCTATAAAATCTTGTCTGGGGAGTAACTCGAAAACCCTAAGATGTATTAAGTTTATACTTGGTAGGGACATTTGGTTTGGGGTTGTAGGTGTGCAGTGTCACAGTGTAACCTTGAAATGACTTTTAACCTTGCCATAGTGATCTTGACCTTTTAAATCTTGTCTGGGCTATATCCCGGAAACCGTAAGGTGTAGAAAGTTGATACTTGGTTGGGACATTGGTTGTGGGAGTTGTAGGTGTGCAGCGTCATGGTGTGATCTCGATTTGATCTTTGACCTTGTCATAGTGATCATGAGTTTTAAAATCTTGTCCAGGCTATTTTTTGGATTCTGTAAGGTGTAGAATGTCAACACTTGGTAAGGATATTGGATAGTGGGTGTAGGTGTGCATCATGATGTGACATTTTACTTTGGCTCTGCCAAAGTGTACTCACCTGCCATATTTGAGACATGTTTCTCTTATGACAAAGATATATGGATTGCTGCAACTGATTATCATGTACTTTTACATAATTGTGCTATTTCCATTGACAGCTATTCTCCAATTAATAAATTTTACGGCTTCATAATTTTTTTTATTTTACTGATAAATGTTGTCATCTTGCTATTGAATTGTCTTGTTTTAATACCTTATCTTTGCATAAACTTTCTTTCTCTTAGATGTTATTTTATCTACTTAAACATTACATGCATTTGGACCTTTATATAATTGACACTGCTTTGAAAGTATCCCAATCTTTGTACTCTTTTACTGTTTCTTTATCTTGTGGTGTTGAAAGCTATTTCCTCAGGCTGTGGGGTACGGGCATCTCGTGCTCTTTTTTTTGTTGTTAAATATTTTACTTATGCATGATTGTTAATCCTTTGAGATAAATGTTGATAATATGGTGTCTATAAATAAATTAATCTTCAGGTATTGATTCAGTAGTTTATTATATACAGGATTATTTTACTATCATACTATATACTTTTGTATATGTAGTTGTTAATGTGGTGCTGTATTTGTTGTGATGCATAACAAAATAAACATTATATGCAATATTATCAGTATTGTTTTATTGTCTGAACTTTCATTATTAATTCTTGTCTGAATATCAAATTACAATCTTGGACAGTTTATATGGAGGGAAAAGTTTTTTAAAAATTTGACAAAATCTCAAGATGGAACTGTTCAGGAATGTGAACTGTTTGTAATAAAAAGCTAGCCTTTTACCAGCTAGACTGCAAACCGAACTGATCGCAATGTAGAGTAGATTCTGCATAACCATAACTTCCTTTATCTCCAGGATTTGTTTGTAGTTATGGCTAGCTTCAAATTGTATCTAGGTTATAATATTGCATTTTCTGATGATAAAAACTTTTAAATTGGTCGCAGTTATAATAAATTGATCTTACACTGGTTCTACTTGCACAGAATAGAATGTACCCCAAGCTTTGCATATGAATTTGTAAGTTAGAAAATGATAAATTTTATTTTGCTCTGTAAAGAATATAACAGGATTTTATTTCTCCAATATTACAATGACTCCATGTGCTGTAAAAAATTAACTACTATCCAGAGGGAATAAGATGCTGCCCTATGTACAATATGTGATCATTCCTACATGATGCTAACCTGATTCTATCGACTGAACAAGTCCATCGTTTCTTCCCGTAGGATTTAAAAACAAGTGATCACTCTGAAAGCATCAGTCACATCTCTCAAGTTGGTATGGACCTTGATATTTAGTACTTGTGACCAGCAGTATGCCAAAAGTTAGTTAATTAGTTTATATAATGTAAAACCATTTGATTATATGACTGTGTTGTTTGGATAATTTACACAAGAAAATTGCAAGAATTTTTATAAAAATATTCAACAATTTACACTTAAAGAAAGACCTCCTTAGGATTTGGTGGCTGGTACAGCACTGGTGTCAAAATCTGTTATCTCATATTATGATGCCTAAGGTTGAGAATAAGATTAGTGAACTAATTTATGTAAAACCATCTGGATTATACAACTGTGTTATTTCAATATTTTACACAAGGAAGGTGTAAGAATTTTTATGAAAATATTCAACAATTTACAGTAGGAATTCAAGTAATTCCATAGGGTTTTGTCATCCATTTGAGAGGTATGTTGGGCAGTAGTGACCAGAAACATGACGTGAAAGGTTTACAAAAAATCAGATGGTTGCCGTACTTAGAAATGAAACTTAAAACTTAAAAGTGCTGGGTAATGAAACGTATAGTAGTCTTTCTATTTTTATTTGAAAAAAAAAAACAGCGGAGCAAAAAATATGGAATTTGCCATAGAGTAAGAAATGTAAAATTCGCCACATATCCGAAATTCGCCACATGTGAAAATACTAATAAAATAAATGAATTGTGGTGAGATTTGTTGAATGTATAGTAAATTAAAGCTTTTTGAACTGAAAAATACCAATTTTGAGACAAAAACATCATTTTCTTCATAAAATTAACTAAGGTTTTACAGGTGGCGAATTTTAGATTCCTGGCGAATTTTAGATTTCTTACTCTACATGAAAATTACCACTGAGGAAATCCAATCATTTGTCTTACGGGAAATATTTGTGACTATCTTGGGCTGTTTACAAGTGGAAATTTTCATTTGCCATTAATTTCATTAATTTGAAAATTAATTTCTACTGAAATCTTTATTTTTCCTTTTTTTTTTTTTTAGAGAAACTTAGCATAAGTAAAAATCAATTCTGGTGAATTTCTAAAAATTCAGGAAAAAGTGACATTTTCTTCCTGCTACAAATATCCACTTGCACAGTATATTATAGCACGCAGAATTTCCTTTGTACTGTCTCCAGTGGTGAAATTCATATTTTTTTACTCTAATTTCCCTATGAAATAAAAACTTCTGAAGAAGCTGCCATCAGTGAACAAAAATTCCCTCACATATAAGTATGGAAGCACTTGTATCAACATATATATATAGATGAACTTCTATTGTTTGAACATTTTATACAGTAACTGGACACATTAGGAAAATAAAAGTACAGGTAGATTGCATCCTCTATAATCAGACAGCAGGAAAATCAAGATTTTGTTTGGTAAAATTCAAGAGGTTTTTACTGTAAAAAAGCAGGGATCTGCAAATTTTTGGAGAGTATATCAGTATATCAGTAAAAGTTGGAGAGTAGAGTTTATACTGTATTATCAAATGGAGAAAATGCGTCCCTGCATATTTTATGGGAGTACACTATGAAGAAGCACCATTCTATGAAGAAGATTTTGCAAAATGATCTTGAAAATAAATTATAAAACAAAATCAGTAAACACTGAATAAAACATTAATAATCATTTTGTAAATAGGCATAAACTACTTTTGCTTGAACTTTATCAGTATTTTATTTACAATCACAACAACATCCTCTAAATAAATGTCTCAAACCTCTGGCCTTCATTTATTTATTTAAAGCTAATTTTAAGATTAAATAGCAGATAAACGTGCATAATTAATTTCTACAATATAGGTTTAACTGTACAATTTTTATTCTGGCCAGCCAGAAGAAACAACATACTATTTTATCAATAAGCGAAAATATTCTGCAAAAGAAAGTTTGACTTTCATTCTAATTTTGGGAGTTTGAATTTAATTTAGGATAATTTTTTTAAATGAAAAAAAAAATTGAATTCTAGTGAGAAATTCCACTTATAGAATATTGCAAGGTATGTACCTAAAATATAAATAACAATGAATAACAAACCATACCTTCCTTTACACAACACTTAATTAGACCATAATCCCCAGAAGCTTCAATACTGAAGAAAACCATTCCACCTTGTAAATATGAATAAATATTATCATTTATCTACATTAATTGTACACTTACTATAGTCAAAATCATGGTGATAGCAAAACAACAAGTTGCAAAAAGGTGTGACATGTAGTGTTAGATACAGATGTCAAGATTTCTGCAATTTACTCTGCTTCTATCAGAATAGAAACTCAAAACTTATAAAGTAGTGTTGATATGTCAGTAGTTTTTCTCCTAGGAACAACCACCCGCATATACAATAGTCTGCATCATTTCCTGTATATCGGGCACTGGTAACATAACAAGAACTGTATCAAGTCTGACAATGAGACAAAGGTGAATGTCCCTTTCCTCAATTCAACTCAAGATCTGTGACTTCTAGTAAAATCAAATTATGCAATGAACACTTCATTCAGGTATCATAACTTTACACAACAATCCCACTGGGGCTGTTAAATAGTATTGGTGTACTCGTTAGGTACTAGGTGCAATATTAAATCCATCAGTTAATCGAGCACCTGTTAAAAAGTAGAGTACCGGATTACTTCTGTTACAAAATTGAGAAAAGTGATTTTTTTCTCCATTTGAACATCAGCAATTTTCTATAAATTCACATTAAATCATCGCAAACTGGAAAATATGTCTGTTACACCTCAGAGGAAAAAAAAGAAGAAAAAGAAGTTTACTTGTTGAAGAGTAGGGTAAATGGTATAAGAGTAGTGAAGTACACAATGTACTACCTATGGTAGCCCTGAATTCTACATCTGGAATGATCAGATATTTTATCCAGAAGTGGTTGATATAACCTGGAGTAATACTGTTTAAAAATACTCCCTTGCTATATTATCAGTGTAAAAGAAATTTGGAAATTTTAATTACTTAAATGTAGCTTTTATAAGCTACAAGCTTACCATGTGGGACTTAATGCTGTTCTCGGGTTGCCGCACCCGGGGCCAACGTCTTAGAAAAAAAGATCGTTCTTGTTAGCCACCGGATATACTGGTAGTTGTCGTCACGTGATAACTTCTGACCAATCGCCCTACTTTCTCGTTGAAATTTTATTAAACGTATCCCTCAGCTGTAAACAGCGGGGAGGCAGGGTGGGACTCTTCTAAGTCCCACATGGTAAGCTTGTAGCTTATAAAAGCTACATTTAAGTAATTAAAATTTCCAATTTTATTACGCTACAATAGCTTACCATGTGGGACTTAATGCTGAATTCAACCGCCCGGTGGCGGGATTACAGCTGAGACTGGAAGATATGTAATTTTTTTCTAAGATTTGAATTAATATATATTCAGAATAGTGCCAGAAATGCCAGTCTGAGTCCCTTTTACAGAGCCCCGATCCCGAAGATCGGGCCTGTAACGAGCCAAAAACCTGAGTAAAAAGGGACAGTGCTAAAACTGTCCAGATGTTTGGTAGTATGGACGGAAGTGCAGCAGTGCTCACTTCGAGGTCTAAGGGTCCCTATTAGACCTTCACGTGTGACTGACCAACCCCGTGGTCGGGCATCTCATGAAATTTTTAACCTGAAATATGAGATTAACGACAACTGACTAAGTCCTTAATAGAAATTACCTGATAATTGAAAAAATAAAATGACCTTACCCATAACATCTTGAAGGTAAAGGAATACCTAGATCCTGGGAGAGACCCCTGAAGACTTGGTTGTAGCGGATGTGCCCCCCCCCCCCCTTTTTTCTTTCCGAGGACAACTGGTCTGAGGGGAAGGATCTAGGACTTGTTGTGCCGCCACTACGGGTCCCAGATACATATTGTTGTCGGTGTCCGACCAAGTAAGGTCTTTTAGGTAAAAATTTGTGAATGTGTTGTGAGCTTTCCAGTGACAGGCTTGCATGATTTGGTCCACCGATACGCCACCGTAAAAGGCCTTAGAGGCCGCAAAGGCCCAGATGTCATGCGCTTTGACTTGGACCAAGTCCAAGGCTTGTTGATCTGCTTGTTTATAACAAAGTAGAATGGTTTGTTTCAACCATGAGGAGAGTGTAGCGGGTCTGATGTCTGAGGTATGTCCTTTCTTAAAGGAGATGAAAAGGAGAGAATGAGACCCTCTCAGGTCTTTAGTTCGGTCCAAATAGAACCTCAGGGCCCGCACGGGACACAGGCTCCTGTCTTCCTTAAACTGTCTATCTACAATGGTAGTCAAAGCAGGAATAGTCACTGGTGACACACTTTGAGAACCTTCTCTTGCTAGTTGGTTTTTGGCTATGAAATCAGAAGAAGGGAACAAGGCTACCTTTTCCCATTGGCCTAAATTAGCTACTTTGTTAGCGACCCAGGCATGGATTTCGCTGCGGCGCTTGCCGGAGGCCAAGGCTAGCAAGAAAGCAGTTTTGAGAGTAAGATGTTTGAGGTCTGAGTCTTTCATGGGCTCAAATGGTGCTTTGGTGAGCTCGTTAAGAACAACAGAAAGGTTCCACTTGGGTAAATTTCTGGAACTTTTAGGACGATCCCTGTGAAAACTGGAGAGTAACCTATGAAGGTCTGCATTGTGCGCAATGTGTTGGGCCGTTGGGCCCAAAGTGTCAACAATAGCAGTCCTGTAACCATCAATGGTCGAGGGGCGCCTGTTTAGGTCTTGGTACAGGTACATGAAAAAATCTGAGATTTGTTTCACAGATGGAGTGGAGAAATCCACCGAATTTTCTCTGCACCATTTTTCAAATAGGGCCCACATCGGTAGATGGTCCTTGTTGATGACCGCTGAGGGGCAGCAATTCTCTCTGCCACCTCCACAGAGAAGCCTTGTTCTTGGAGTTGTCCGCTCCTAGACACCAGGCGTGGAGGTTCAGCTGTTGTGGATTGTTGTGGAACACATAGTTGTGGGACTGTTTGAGTAGGGTCGTTGACACTGGGAGTTGTAGTGGGATCTCTGTTGAGAGCTGCACTAGGTCCCAAAACCAGGGCATCCCTGGCCAGCCTGGGGCTATCACGATGATCAGGCAATGGCATTGCTTGATCTTTTGGATCACCTTGTGAAGGAGAGCCGTAGGAGGGTAGGCGTAAGCCGTGAGGTTGGTCCAGTTTATGTTCAGAGCATCTATGTTCCAGGCCCTTGGGTCTGGGATAGGAGACACATATAGAGGGAGTTTGTGATTCAGGTGAGTAGCGAATAAGTCTACATGAGGGGTGAACCACTTTCGGCAGATTTGCTTGAAGACCTGAGGGTGCAGGGACCATTCTGTTGACTGCACTTGGTTGGACCTGGATAGGAGGTCGGCCATCACATTCAGACACCCTGGAATGTGCCTGGCTTTCAGTGTTATATGGTAGTGATGGCACCAGGTCATGATTTTCCACAGGAGAGCGCACATCTCTGCTGAGTGAGTTCCCCCTTGCTTGTTGATGTAGGCTGCCACTGTTGAGTTGTCCGTCGCAACTAACACTGTTTGATTCTGGCACTGGTCCTTGAAGTCTCGAAGGGCCAGGGAGACCGCCTTCAATTCCAGGACATTTATGTGTAGCCTTTTTTCCCGCTCTGACCACAGCCCTTTTGTAGAATTTTGATCTAAGTGAGCGCCCCAACCTTCGTTTGAGGCGTCGGTAAAGAGTTGGATACTGTGGTCCTTGGGATGAAGGTCTGCGCCTTTCATCACATTTGAGGGATTTTGCCACCCATCTAGGTGGGCTACAATGGCTTCTGTCCAAGGAAGGAGGTTGTCCAGCGACTGAGGATATCTCCAGTGCTCCTTGAGATGAAACTGAAAGGGCCTCATGTGAAGGCGTCCCTCCGGGACCATTTTCTCCGTTGAGGCTAGCAACCCAATTAGAGACATCAAACATCTTGCAGTCAAAACACGTTTTGACTTGAGTCGTAGGATCAAATCCTGAAGTTTGAGCCATCTCTCGTGAGTGGGTCTTACAAGGGCTGAATCTAGGTGGTATTCATAGCCCACGAACGAAAACACCTGAGTAGGTTTCAGTTCTGATTTTTCCTGGTTGATTATCCAACCCAAGGATTGGGTTAGGTCTACCACTGCCTGTGTGTCCCTTTGAGATTCCTCCTGGGACTGGGACCTGATCAGCCAGTCGTCCAGGTATTGGTGAATTCTGAGTCCTCTTGAGAGGGCCATTAGTTTCACTTCCTTTACGATCATCGTAAAGACCTGGGGGGCTGTGGCCAGTCCGAAAGGTAGGGAGGTGAACTGGAACACCTGGGCCTTGTAGCAAAACCTTAGGTACTTCCTTGAGTTTGGATGGATGGGGATGTGAAGGTATGCGTCCGACAGATCTATCGACGATACCCACTCCCCTGGGACCAGGGAAGTCCGGATGGACTCCAGGGTTTCCATTTTGAACTTTTCTACATGGAGAAAAGTGTTGAGCCTGCTTAAGTCTATGACTGGCCTCCACCTTTGGTGAGGCTTGGGTACTAGGAACAGGCGACTGTAAAACCCGAGAGATTTTACGTTTTCCACCCTTTCGATGGCGTTCTTTGACAAGAGAGACTGGATACAAGTGGCCAAGGCTTGGTCTTTTTGTTGGGCCTTGTACTCTGATAGAATCAGAGGGAATCTGATCAAGTTTGGCTTTGAACGGAATGGCAGAACGTAGCCATTGGTGATAATGTTTAACACGTTTTGAGAACATTTGTTTGTTTGCCAGTCTCTCTTGAAAGAACGGAGGCGACTTCCTACTGGTGGACTGAATGAGGATTTGGAGGAGTCATTGCGAAGGGGGGTTTCCACGCCCCCTTCCTCTATTGTGGGGTCGAAAACGACCCCTGGAGCCTCTGAAGTTGGATTTTCCTCTTCCCGAGGGAAAGGATTGGTTACTGCTTTGAGAGGTATTGCCCCCGTAGGGGCGTTTCCTGTAGGAGCCTCTTTTCTTGTGGGGGCCACGAAAGGGCTTATTCTGGTAGGGTGAAAACCCCTGAGAATCCTTTGAGGTGCCTTTTTTGAGAAGGAAGTCCTCACCTTCCTTTACAAGTTGAGACTCGAACAAGGAGGAGTCCCAGAAGGACGAGTTCCTAAGTTCTTGGCGTCTCGTTTCCCCTAGCTGGGGATGCAATATTGCAAATTTAATAAGTAAATTAAATTTTTATAAGTTAATACCCTATCCAATGGACAATTGCTTTACCGGTCGGCGCGACCGGTCCCGCCAAACGCCAGAAAAAGACATCCTGTATATAATACCGGCAGGACCGGTCAGTAGTGTGCATTCGCTAGGTGGCGCATCATACTTGCTTCCTGTCCAGACAGAGTGACGTCAGTTCATCTTTTTCGTTGTCTAAACAGATTTAGACCCCTAGTAAGCTGGTAGCGGGGTCGGTTGGGAGGGCCTTGCCTGTCCATTGGATAGGGTATTAACTTATAAAAATTTAATTTATTTATTAAATTTGCAATTTTATTGCGTTAATACATCCTATCCAATGGACAATTGCTGAATAACTACCGCTTGGTTGGCGGGTAAGCAGCTAGGGACTTCTGTGAACTCATAACAAAACAAAATAGTACAGGCCCATTTGACCTAGGGTCAGAGAACCCAGACAGGTCAAGGTCGGCCACCAACTCACCGGTTAACCGGGAGTCTACCGACGTTGCCCCCCCCTTTTTTCTTTCCTTCCAGAGTCGGTTTGAGAAGGGAAAGATAGAGAGAGAGGGGCTGAGTTCAGTCCCAGAAGAAATAAAGCTTCCCAAGGGAAGCAAGTCACAGTTTTTTTTTTTTTTTTTTTTTTTACAATATGTACATATTTACATATATACAACATCCCCTCACTTCTGGGCCTGGTGGTGCACCTGCTGGGCAGCCACTACAGGTCCCAGGTGGAAAAGCTCTGAGTCAGCCCAGGCAACATCCTTCAAATAGAATTGGGTGAAGGTGTTGTGAGATTTCCAGTGGCAGGCTGACAAGATCTGATCTAAGGAAATCCCTGATTGGAAAGCCTTAGAGGCAGCAAAGGCCCTAACATCATGGCTTTAACCTGATGTAAGGTGAGGGCCTCCTGGTCAGAGAGCTCATAGCACAGAACCACAGTCTGTTTGATCCATGAGGAGATGGTGGCAGGTGAGATGTCTTTATCAAAACCCTTCTTGAAGGAGACAAAGACTAACTCCTTATTCTGCCTGAGGTCTGCAGTCCTGTCCAAGTAGTAGCGCAGGGCTCTAACTGGACATAGGGACCTGTCACCCTTGAGTGACCTATCCAGAGATGGTGCCAGGGCTGGGATGACCACTGGTGCCACACTATCTGGACCTTCCTTAGCCAGCTGGTTCTTGGATAGGAAGCTGGGTGAGGGGTACAAAGACACCTGAGACCAGTCCGACTGGTGTCTGATGTTCTTATGTAACCAAGCATGGATCTCACTCCTGCGTTTACCTGAACCCAAAGCCAGCAAGAAAACAGTCTTGAAAGTTAGATGTTTCAAGGAGGCCTCTTTCAGGGAATCAAAGGGAGCCTTTGTGAGCTGATGTAAAACCAGTGAAAGGTTCCAGGAGGGGATGCCCCTCCTGCCCTTAGGTCTGTCTCTATGGAAACTATCCAGGAGACGAGTGAGATTCTCATCTTTGCTGACATTAATGGTGGAATTGTCCAGTTTGTCAGCAATGGCGGATCTGTAGCCATCAATAGTGCTTGGTTGTAACTTCTTCTCCTAAAACAAGTGCAGGAGGAAGTCAGCAATGGCTTTCAGAGGTGGTGCCCTGAAGTCCACCTGATTACTGAGGCACCACTGGTAAAAAAGGTCCACTTTGCCTCATAGACAGATCTGGTTGATCTTCTTTGAGGAGCCTCAATTCGTGCTGCCACTGCCTCAGAGAAGCCTTGCTCCTTGATTGCTGAGGCTCTAGGAGCCAGGCATGTAGGTTCAGATTCGACAGGTTCCTGTGAAGGACCTGGTTGAATGACTGAGACACTAGGTTGGGTATGCTGGGCAGACACAGTGGGATCTGGCTTGACATTGCTACCAGGTCCCAAAACCAGGGCATGTTGGGCCACCCTGGAGCAATCAGAATTATTCTGTTGCAGGGGTAGTCCTGGAGCTTCTCCACCACTTTGCCCAAGATGGCTGCCGGTGGGAAGGCGTATGGGTCCAGGTCCTCCCAGGAGAGGCTGAGTGCATCCATTGCCCAAGCCTGGGGGTCTGGTACCGGTGATACAAACTGTGGTAGTTTGTTGTTGAACCTGGTGGCAAACAGGTCCACTTGTGGCTGATGCCACCTTGAACATACACCTTGGAACACTTCTGGATGAAGTGACCACTCTGTTTGAATGGTCTGGCCAAGCCTGGATAGCTTGTCTGGTATCACGTTCAGCCGGCCGGGGATGTGACGTGCCCTGAGGGTTACTTGCTGCCTGGTACACCAGGACAGAATTCTCCACAGTAGGGCACACAGAGAGTCCGATTTCATCCCCCCTTCTTTGTTGATATAAGCAACCACTGTTGTGTTGTCTGTAGCTACCAACACTGTCTTGTTGAAGACTAGGGTTTGAAACTCTTTTAGAGCTAGAAATACTGCTTTCAGCTCCAAGTGGTTATATGTGTAACTTGCTCTCTGGTAGGGACCACTGTCCCCTTGCAGTATGTTCGTCTAAGTGATCGCCCCACCCTTCTTTTGATGCGTCTGTAAAGATTTGCACAGCATGTTTTAGAGGGTGTAATGGTTGACCCAGAAGCACATTGCTTTCCTCCAGCCACCACCTTAGATGGGGGTGGAGGGATTTGGGGACCGGGATCACCTTTTCCAGTGACTCTGGGACCCTCCAGTTGTTTTTCAAGTGCCACTGTATGGGTCTCATGTGTAGTCGCCCTAAGTGGACTTGCTTTTCTGTTGCTGTGAGTAGACCTATGAGGGACATGAATTGTCGGACCGGGCAAAGCGGATCCGACAATATTGATCTGATCTTGTGTGTCAAGGCCTGCCAACGTTCTTCTGTTGGTCTGACCTTGCCCTCTTTCAGGTCGAACTGGTAACCTACGAAGTTGAAGACCTGTTTGGGAACCAGCTCTGACTTTTCCTTGCTCACCAGCCACCCTAATTCCTGACAAAGTGTGACTAGGGTTTGAGTATGCTGGAGACAGGTGTGGTGGGTAGAAGCTCTCACCAGCCAGTCGTCTAGGTACTGGTGGATCCTTATACCCTTCTGAAAAGCCACGAGTTTGACCTCTTTGGCCACCACTGTGAACTCCATGGGAGCTGTGGACAGGCCAAAGGGAAGGGCTTTGAACTGGTAGGACCGACCCTAGAGGTGAAAGCGCATGTACTTCCTGGACTGACTGTGAATTGGTATGTGGAAGTATGCTTCTTGAAATCTATGGATGTGACCCACTCCACTGCTTGGAGGGAGGTTCTTATTGTCTCTGGGGTTTCCATCTTGAACGTCCCTGTGTTTAAAAAGGTGTTCAAGGTGCTCAGGTCTAGGATCGGTCTCCACCGGTTGTTGGGTTTGGGTACCAAAAAGCCGGTTGTAAAACCCCAGTGAGTTTGATTTTCCACCGGTTCGACTGCATTCTTGTTTATCAGCTGATACAGTGCCTCTAAAAGGAAGGACTGTTTGGTTGGATTGTGGTAGTTGCTTATTACAGTCGGTGACCTCGTCAAGTGGGGTCTGAACCGGAAGGGGAGAGTGTAACCCTCCCGCAATCTCTAGCCACTGTCTGACCAGCTGGGACCCGAAAGGGTAGGCTGGCTGACTGGTCAGGTAGCTTGACAGGCATTTCACCGGGGCCAGTGACTGGTCAAAGAATTCCTCTGTAACCAGTTCCTTAGGCTGCCACTGGTTGGCCTAAACAGCTGTTTTTGCCTTTAAGGAACTTCTGCCGGTCTGTCAGTCAGTCCTGGAGACCTGCCCAGTACCAGGCCTTAAACGGTTATACGTGAGGCAATGCTCTGTAACCGGTTCCTGGTGGCTCCACAGTTCTGCATAAACTCACCGGAGTTGGTAGAACTGGGTGAACTGAACTACTTCTTAGCAGGGATAGGCTCATATTAAGCTGCCTTCTTCCTGTCCAGAGTGGTGGTTCAGCAGCTTTTCTCTGCAACCAACAAGCTCTGTAACCGGTCAAATCGATAGGCTGGTGTCTCTCTGTAACCAAAAATTTTGGGACCGCACAGATCCAGCACAGTACCTGAGTACTTCACCAGTATCTCTAGATCTCGTGAAGCAACTGTCCCTGAAGGTTGTGTAAACCAGCACTCGGATGGTAGGCTCTGTAACCGGTTGGTTAAAGGAATTTACTGAAGAAACTTCCTGTCCAACTAACTTGTCACCCTCAATTCTCTGTAACCGGGAAACCTTGTAACCGAACCTGTTGTCAGCACTGGATTTGCAGCTGGTGCCTTGCCAGTAATGATGGGAACAGCAGATTTCTCTGTAACCAGCAGCCTGTAACCGGCATCACTCCGGTTCCGGAACCGGCATCATTCCGGTTCCGGAACCGGCAATTCTCCGTAACCAGTAGCCCTGCTGTATTTCACCACCAGCAACTCTGTGAAACCGGTAGTCCTAGCTGGATTTTTGTGACCACAACCGGCAGTCTGAGCAGAACTGGTGCCGGTATCCCTCAGCACAGGCTGGCTAGTGACCCTACCGGTAGCCTGAACAGGACTGGTACCGGTCCAAAAATCTGCACTGGGGAGATAAGGGTCTCAATGGTCACCGCGACTTCTGGTAGGTGAACCCTCTGAGCAGCCGCACCGGTGGTCTGAACAAGACTGGAACCGGTACCCCCAACAGTCACACCAGTGGAAAGGCCTCTGGTGGAGGTTCCAGTATCAACACAGGGCTGATCAATGGAAACCACTGAAGGGGGGTTCCTTGACAACTTCACAGGAACATGACTGGAACCGGTACCCCAACAGTCCCACCAGTGGAAAGGCCTCTGGTGGAGGTTCCAGAATCAAAAAGGGGTGATCACTGGCAACCACTGAAGGGGTTTCTTCACAGGAACAGCACCCACCGGTAGTCTGTACAGACCGGAACCGGTACCCCCAACAGTCCCACCAGTGGAAAGGCCTCTGGTGGAGGTTCCAGTATCAAAACAGGGCTGATCACCGGAACCACTGAAGGGGGGGTTTCTTGACAGCTTCACAGGAACATGACTGGAACAGGTACCCCAACAGTTCCACCAGTGGAAAGGCCTCTGGTGGAGGTTCCAGGATCAACAGGACTGATCACTGGTAACCACTGAAGGGGTTTCTTCACAGGAACATGAACCACCGGTAGTCTGTACAGACTGGAACCGGTAAAACCCATCACTAGTGCTCCCCACCGGTAGTCTGACCAGAACTGGTACCGGAAAAACTCATCACTTCTTGTCAGCTGAACCAGTCACGCTTGGGGATTTGCTTGCCGGTAGTTGTGTTGAGATCTGTGAAGTCACATGACCGGCACCGGCAAAATTTGCAGAATTCAAAGACTATTTGACATCTAACTTCTTCAGGTCAACAGACGAGTTGCTGGAATTCTTCTTGCCAGTAAAAAAGTGTTTGTAGAGTGATAAATACTCGTCTTTTCTTCTAAAACTTCTGTTGAAAACACGATTCCTCCATTGTTAAATGCGTATCATGTGACCTCCATTGTTGAATGCGTATCACGAGACCAGGTCCGTGTCACGTGACAAGCATAAGCTGGAAGTGATGACGTCAGACGATGCATTCTTCTTTCCTTCAAATATCGTCTCGTCGACATACACTCAGTGTTACTCGACCAGGTAGAAATAAAAGGAGGGTGAATCGTGGAAACTACACGCTTCTAAACAGCAGAAGGAATGCTGCAGGGACGACACACGACCTCTCACCCACGACTTCGTCTCGACGACAAGTACACAGAAATTCTTCAAAACTGGTTATAAAGTGCTGGATAATGCCTCGTTTTAGTCCTGGAGAGGCAGTGATATGTATGAACACAATAAATATATATAAATTCGTAGAATAAGCCGCGTTTCCTTCAAAACTTGGAGATAATTTCAAAACGCGTCTGCACACTACGCGCCAAACGAAAAAGATGAACTGACGTCACTCTGTCTGGACAGGAAGCAAGTATGATGCGCCACCTAGCGAATGCACACTACTGACCGGTCCTGCCGGTATTATATACAGGACGTCTTTTTCTGGCGTTTGGCGGGACCGGTCGCGCCGACCGGTAAAGCAATTGTCCATTGGATAGGATGTATTAACGCAATAAAAAAGTCATTTCGGCTTCGCGCCTAAGCAAGCCGGTATTAGCAATGGAATATAATTCGCTCTGGAGAATATGGGCTAGCGATTTGCTGAGACAGGTAAGAGCTCTATGTTGAACAAGAACCGTCTTGTTCCAAAAATCCAAGTACTCAGCAACTTCCTCATATCCGCGCTTTGCTGCTTTCTCAGGATTGGCACCTTTCTGGATCTGAGATTTAATCTTCTTGACAGTTGACTTGATGCTATGTTGACACTTCTCCAAGGAAGCATTGCAAGAAGAAGAGGTTTTGGCAAAGGCAGCGGTGAAATTGAGGGTTGAGATATTTTGTCTAGCCTGATGTTCCAGCTCCTTAAGGACTGGCATAGGGACTTTGGCTACTGGTGCCCCAGGAGGTCTAGGAGTAATACAGATCTTGGCAAAGTCTGTATTCAACTCCTGGATTTTGTCTTGAAAAGTGGGCTGTCCAACCTTGTACCACTTAGAAGTGGAAGGAGGAGGCTTGACATATTTTCCCTCAGATAAATTGGCAGCTTTGAAATCATGAGCTTTGAAATTTATCAAAGGCGTCCTTGATAACTGAGCTAAGTGGTAGGATAGAGGAAGGACCTCTAGGTCTGAGCTCTTGACGGCCTTTTTCGTCATCCAGACCCAACACTGAAGTTGAAGACCTAGGCATAGAGTCCCCGGGGTCAGGGAGAGAAAGAATGCGCCTGAAGGTGTCTACCTCTTCAGAGTATTGGGAGGGAATGTCAGACAGGGCTACTTCCCTATAATAAGGGGGGTCTGGATCATGTTGTGGGTAGTGGTCCTACGATTAGACGGAAAATCGATTAATCGTCTATTTAAAACTTTCAATGTAGAAAATCGATTCTCATTTTAAGAATCGATTGTGAATCGAAAGTAAGACTTATAAACCACCTAATTTTCCCTTTTTCTACAGATGTTTAACATTTTATTTTCGTAACATTTGTTTACATTATCTGCCATGTTTCTTTCACTGGTATCTACTTCCTGTTGATTACAACTAAAACTCAAAATTTCTGTAGGTATTTAGAACATCTTTTAATACAATAAACTAAGTTCAACCTAAATTAAATTTAACTTTCACTGCTTCACACACAACATGTATACTCCCTATAAATGGGGAATAATAACCTTGGCCATAAATCAAGTGGAGAGAGATCACACTCCTGTAATACTTCAGCAGTCTGCCATGAATATTTTTGACAAATTTTGTTGAACAAGAAAACTAAAATGTTTACTACATTGCCATACTTAGAATTTTACAGTATCTAAGAAATTATAACTATATGAAATGAATAGGTCATAAAGATCTGCTTAAAAAACGAAATTCATGGAATATTGTTTTCAGGATAAGAGTCAGATTTTCCAGACCCCATCCAATACACATAAACTTGAGTGACAATGCTGAAATACATGTTCACTTGTGCCAAACTGTTTCATATAACCTAGTATATATTACAAAACATCAATATTGACCAGAAACAATAAAAGTCACTCTTCCATTTGATTAATGAAAGTAGCATGTCTTTGAAAAGTGTCCTGAGTTAAAAATGGAAGGAAATTTCCATGAACACATGTCTATGTATTGTTTAGTTCCCAAAGAAGCATTTTATTCAGGATAATTTTCAGAAGCTGCTTGGCAGTCACTGTTCTTGACATATGATAATGATAAGCAGATATTCTATTCTTCTTTGTTGCATATATACAAAGTGTCCTGAGTTCACAACACAGGTGTACCACATGGTGATGTTGAACAAAAGGGGTTGAAATAGACTTGCACCAAGTCTTTGTATTTCTCATCCCACTAAATCTGACATAGATGAAAACATTATACATCCACTTAAGGAGGGAAAAATCCTTCTCTATGCTGAAACAGTACTGTTGTCAGCCCCACATTCTAGTATAAAGTCATACAGTCCTCATATAATACCTTAGAAAAAAGGACTTGAAGAAAGTCTAGGGTTGAAATATTGTTTATTTTAAGCATGATTGGTTGCTAATCTGCTGATGTTACATTCAAACACTGTAAATGATTTAGCTGATGAAAAGGGAGAATGAAAATAAATATTATTTTGTAACTGTTAAGGCCATCTTAATAGATTATTATATTATTGCTGATACACATACTTGTTGACTCTTCAACCTACTGGTTTCCTAACATCCCCCCTTCCCTACCCCAAAATGTAAACAAATAACCTAGATTTTTTTCACCACTGACCTATCGGAAGACTACTGTTATTATATTTGGTAAAAAAGAATATTCTGTCTTTCTTACAAAGCAAGCAGAAAAACGATTATAATCGATAATCGATTGCTCAGAGTTACCGATTAATCGATTCTGATTTTTTAGACCGATTCCTAACACTAGTTGTGGGAGGTCTTGATCAGAAGCTGCGCCTGAGGGTTGAGCCCTAGAGGGCTTAGAAGACCTGTGTCTAGCCACAGGGGAGTGGTCTTCCTCTGAAGATGACACATATCTGGACCTAGATTTATGCTTGCTCTTGTCAGAGTGTTTCTTAGGTCTAGGATGGATCCGAGATTCGTCGGAATCCTCATCCAGATGATCCGAGGCAGAGCTCGGTGTTACTGTTTGTCTGTGGCTTTGTTTTTTATGTGAGTACGAGGAATCCTTCGGTATTGCTTCAGAAGGGGCAACGTACTGATCCGAGGAAGTTTGATTTAGTACTAGACGAGGAGGGAGTGCTGGACCAACGTCCACATCCATTGCCTCGGACTGTGCATTAGTACTTGACCTCGGAGGGGGTAGGTCCAGATGAGCAGCAGAGTTGCTGGATGGACCAGCTTTTGAAGCATGAGGCGAGGGATCAACCTCGGCAGATTTTTTAACTGCTAACTCCTCTCGGAGTGATTGAAATGCTTCTAACATGGATGCCTGGAAGGAACCCATTTGCTGCTGGATATGTATATTTAAGGAATCACCCAGGGATTTCTCTAGATTTCTTTGAATTTTGTTTTGTAAAACAGTACCTGGGGTGGGAGGAACAGCCTTGGCTGGGGTCTTTAGTGATAAAGAACTGAAGGCGAGAGGTTGAGGACGGGGGGTTGAGGTAAAGAGGTTATCGGCAGCACTCTCAAGGTCTGCATTAGAACCATTAAAAGAGTCCCCATCGCCTTCACCCAAGAGATCTAGTTCATCTTTGGAACTAGTTTCCGCTTTTTGCTTTTTTAAGTACCGCTTCCTGTTTTGAATCTTTTGTAATTGTTCATCAGAGAGAGACGTACAAATATGGCAGGGTGCTTCAAAAGTGACACAGGGGCCATCTCCCTTGCCAGCCTCCCTACAGGTAGGGCAGTAATTATGAGTATCAAAACTGAAGCAAAAATGGCGGCATTTCTGAGCTCTCGGTTTGTCTTTGGTTGCTTGATGAAGGGACATTTTAACGCAATAAAAAGACGTACAATTGAAATTGCCTGAACCGAGAAAACTCAAAACACGCGGATTGTAAGGAAAATACTTAAGTTGTGAAATTAAAAATTTTACAGGATAATCTATGACATATATTTAAAGAAATATCCAAATATTAGCCTCCAACAATACGTGAATACTGAGAAATAAATGAAAATGTCTGTATATTTACAAACTGCTACCAGTCATCGTGGCCAACGAGAAAGTAGGGCGATTGGTCAGAAGTTATCACGTGACGACAACTACCAGTATATCCGGTGGCTAACAAGAACGATCTTTTTTTCTAAGACGTTGGCCCCGGGTGTGGCAACCCGAGAACAGCATTAAGTCCCACATGGTAAGCTATTGTAGCGTAATAAAATAATACTTTACACAAACTGTCAAACATGAATTAGTTCTGAGGGGGAAGGCCCATTTGAGTACCTTGAACTTTCATAAATGAAAAGCTGTTTGTAACCTTCACAAGATTTAAGAAGTGGTACAAAGTTGTAGCCAATGTTTTTTTTTTCACAAAAAATATGATCCTTTGGCTCCTTTGCACAAACTGTGCAATAATAACATACAATAGGCACTTTGTGAAAATATATACACGTACATTTTTCTCTTGGGAAAAAATCCAAAGATGAGTGAGAAATAGGCAGTTTAAAAGAAAATCTTCAAACACAAGAAATAATCACAAATGCCAAATTAAGCAGTGGCATGGTGACATATTAGCCAGTATTAACTGAAAAGGTCAGCCAAATTAGGCTGATAATTGAAAGCCAATATTTTAATTGAAAACACAAGCTTTTTTCAACAATTTGGTCTATAACAGCAGGGCCTATATTCACTAAACCTCCTGTATTACAAGAAACCCTTTCAAGTTAATGATTTACCTTATTTGTTGTCCCTTTGTAAGTTTGTAAGTTCAATAAAATTACCTACACAAAGAAGCCTCATCTTCTTTCTTTAAATTTAAAAGAGACCTTAAAACTTAAGAGAATCTTTAATTTTTAAGGAAATTGTTAATTTTACTAACTTGTTTACTAAAATGCTTACTAATTTTCCTTCGGTCAGGAATCCTTCCATTTTATCCTTAGCTTTTTAGATTAGTATGTACCTACCTTATATATCTATTTATATACATACATGGGTTTTAGGGGGATTAATTGTTTCATTAAAATTTGATGTAACTGATAAAATATTGTGGTTTGTGCTACAAAATGGCAGTGAAATTCCCATGGTATGCATTTTATATGTCAAGATGAACTCCATCTGTCAGATCCATTGAAAATATATAAGATTTGTTTGTCATAGTATCTAAATGTTAAGACATGGTATGCAAAAGAAAAATTTGTTTGAAGCTGAATATTCGTTCTTTGTTAAATATAATTTACCATTTTTTATGTGACTATTGATCATATATCATATAACTAGTCAACACAACAAAGGAAAAACAATAATTTTCAAGAAAGGAAACCCTGAAGGAGTGGTACTGTATAATATTCTTAATTTCACTGTACGAATGATGATTGGTTACCTTCCCTTAGTAAAGGACCTTAAAAATAAAGGAGGTATAGTGAATATAGTCCCAGGGCTATTTATGCAATACATCAACATTTTCTGTTAACTTTACAATTTTTTGAGTTGGCAAAAGAACCTCTGAGATAAAAATTACTGGAACACTGCTTTTTGTCTTTCCTTTTTGTCGCAGTATTTTTATCTGTACTATTCTACCTAGACAAGTAAATATCACACCAGGGGCCCTATTCTACAACAGTACTTAGATAAGGCGACATTAAATCTAAGTGAGGGAAATTTTTTCGCTCAAGTTTTTCTTTCACTTTTTATTCATGAAAGAAAAGTTAGGAATGTTCAGTTTCATCATTTCTTACTTGAAATCTAAGTTAGAAATCTAAAAGTTACTTGGGGATCTATGTATTGTTGTAGAATACGGCCCCAGACATTGAAGACCCCATAAGGCCTTCTTAGCTGTTCCTGCTTTCGAACCATAACTTCATAAATCCCAAAACAGATAAACAACAGCCTTTCCTATGACACTCCTTGCCTCTAAAATGAACTTCACCTTCAGATCTGTAGTGCTTCCTCTATTAACATGCTCAGGAATAGAGTTATAACTATTCTTTTCCGCCTTAATGTTTCCTTGATTCCTGGCATTTTATGACTCACTCATGTCCATTGGCTACATAACATTTGAGGAATGATTCTCTATCTGCACCTCAGAATTTGTTAGTTCAGAGAATAAGTGCTATAAAAAAATTATTAGATTAGAATCTTATACGAATTGTTTTTTTACTGCTCAACATGGTTAACAACCTCATATCACTCATCTGTGCATTTAAACGTAAAGAACTTTAAAATCCTCCTCCCAGTTAATAAATACTACACACTTTGGCAGTTGAACAAGCCTTGTGACTGATAATACTGACTTAGAATTACATCATTTCCTGCACAATGACTTGAGAGTACATTTATAGTTAAAATATTTTGAATTTTTGACATCAATTCATGCCATAGATGAAAAAGCCCTGAGACTGCAAACATTTCATCAATTCAAAATCTGTTTTCTGGGAAGATGAAGTTGAACTACCAGTAAAACATACTACTGGCTTACTTCTTGTAACATAATTTTCATACATTTGAGAGAGTTTTGCAATTCTCAACAAAATTAAAAATTGCTTGATCACTTCTTTTGAACACCCCTAAGACAGACAATATACTAGGTTATTAATCCCTGTTTCCCAGTATTATGCATGTAGATTTGAAACAGTTCAACCAATTCTCACCCCAGTGTACAACACATCATTTCTTCTGATAATTAAACCACCCTTGTGTGAGACACTGCTGAGCCTGTGCCTTCTCTTTAGGAGAGAACTGCAATATGGTTGCGATGGCGTTCAACATCTTCTGGCGGCCGCTGCTCTCTGCACATACCATGTAATGGTAGACCACATTCTTCAAGTACTCCAGGTTCGCATTCTCACGTGACCGGTTCCTCTCTTGCTTGCGGAGCTCTTCCTTGAGTAACTCAATCTGAATGAAAACCCAAAGTACACGCAAGATTAGACATCATTTTACCAAGCAAAAAAGCATCCCTGTAACTCAAGGTATAATAACAATTATAAGGTATAATAACAATTCACAGTTCACAACTATCAAAGTGGATGAATAATCCTGCAAAAAAATTCAAACTCTAAAGAATAGAGAATCTTTCATGAATCTAAGTTCAATGTTCCTTTACTGAATAGTTTCATGAAAATGGTGAATTTGAAAATCATTTTCTCAAGGTGTTTAAATATTAAACTATACATTCTAAAATAGCCAGTAATCCATACACTTTTGCCTCTTATCTATGCCTTCAACAGGCTAAAAGAGAGAAGAGATATTATATAAAATGTGACTAACCGATATTTGTAGAAAGCTAGAGTATTTTATTACAAAAGACAGGATTTGTTCATAAGTACAAACTGATCTATTTTTAATGATGGAGTATTTTACACAAAAGAAAAGTACATTTGTGTTCTCCAAATGTTACTACTAATAATTTTTAATCGTTTCTTCCTGGAAAAGATCTATCTGAACACAAAGAGAGAAAGAAAATTTTAAATGTACACTTTTGTGATCTAAAATATACCTTTCCTGTAAGTGAGGGACAACTTTAAGCATTAAAAGTGGAATTTATTACTGCAGAAAACATAACCCCTTTCTTCTCAACCTATGAGTTTTCGATTTCTATCTTTTATACTGTTCCCTTAAAAGAAAGAAATGTGTTTTGGTGAGCACCTGTGGAATATAAAAAAAGGGGGATATCAATATGACAAATGTACACATAAATTTTGGTAGTGACATCTGCAAGCATTATTCTTTAAATAAGTAAAAAAATTGTTTTGGTGAAAACAACTGTGGAGACCATCTTTTAAACTTGAGACTAAATTTAATCACAGCATGCTTTAACAACATGAATCTGTTGTGAAACTTTGATGAAGATATATCAAACAGTTTTTCAGTGAGGGCATAAATCGAAAATAGCCAGCCTCAGCAGGTTAAGAACCCCAGCCTGCAGGAACAACTAAATGGGCCACAACATTGAGTTTGGGAAAATCTAAGGAACAATTTCAGTTATAAGAAATATACAGAACATAAGAGATGGTGTCAGACATACAAAATTTCATGTAGTTGAAGAAGGTTGAAAACTTACATATTTTATTCATTCATGGTGTGAGTTCCTAGCCCAAGGACCAATATGTAAGAGATATATGGCCATTTTAGAATATAATTACCCCACACGACCTTGAAGCAGGGGTCAGATATCAAATTCGACACTTGCACACTTTTGCTTTGGCAGAAAGACTTCAGCATTGGCAGGAGCTGTTGTACACAGGCAAGAACAGTTTTCCATTGGCAGGAACAATTCTTATTGGAAGAAACAGTTAAAGCAACAGCAGGACACCAACAGCATTAACTATAACAACCTCACCTGTTCAGTTAACTGTTCCTCTTTCATAGAACTGGCATGCTGTAAGTCTCTTAGTGCTGCCTCTGCAGTGTGTTTCTGTCGCCTCACTGCCTGTATCTCCACATCCCTCCGAGCCTGTTCCTGAGCAAAGTGAAGCAGTGATGTCTCGCCAGGAGTGGCACTGAGTACTGAGGTGCGTGATAACAGCTCAGACACAACATTCACCTGCTCTTGTTCTGAACTTGCACCTGCTTCACGTAATTCCTGGCAAATAATCAAAGAAATTGGCCTGAAGCAGGTATTGTTTTCACTGAGGCAACTGTTTGTAATTAACACAACAGTACCTGAATTAACTAGAGATTGCGTCTCGACGCAGTGTATCCCCGGACGGGACATAGTTAAGGCGTGAATATGTCGGTCTTGAGCCTGTTTCCTGGAGCACCAGGTCAGGATTCTCCATAGTACCAGATTACTCCCAAAAGCTAATCACTAGTTCTTTCACTTATATCTGTCTTTAAAAATTACATTTCATGGATCCAAAAGATCTATATAGTGATCCGGATCACTTCCAAAATTCAATCATTTCATCCTTTTACCTTTTCAGACATATTCTAAAAATTTCATGAAAATCCGTCCATAAGTTTTTTAGTTATCTTGTACACAAACACATCTGGCAGCCTGGATCCACATGATCCAGACAGTGGTCCAGATTACTCCCAAAAACTAATCACTTGTTCTTTGTCCCATTTAAGACATTTCCTGAAAATTTCATAAAAATCCATCCATGACTTTTTGAGCTATTTGTCTTTAAAAATTACATTTCTTGGATCCAGAAGATCCAGATAGTGGTCCAGATCACTCGCAAAATTGAATCATTTCTTCCTTTTACCACTTCTTCCTTTTACCATTTCTAACATATCCTAAAAATATCAAAGTCCATCCCAAGATTATGTGGCAGCCTGGATCCAGATGATCCAGACAGTGATCCAGATCACTCCAAAAATTTAATCTATTGTTCCTTGTACCATTTAGGCCATTTGCTGAAACAATCCATCCATAACTTTTTGCGGTATCTGTCTTTAAAAATTACATTTCATGGATCCAGAAGATCCATATAGTGATCCGGATCACTTCCAAAATTCAATCATTTCATCCTTATACCTTTTCAGACATATCCTGAAAATTTCATCAAAATCCATCCATAAGTTTTTGATTCATCTTGTACATAAACACATCTGGCAGCCTGGATCCAGATGATCCAGATCACTCCCAAAATCTAATCACTTGTTCCTTGTCCCATTTAGGACATTTCCTGAAAATTTCATCAAAATCCACCCATGACTTTTTGAGCTATTTGTCTTTAAAATTATATTTCATGGATCCAGAAGATCCAGATAGTGGTCCAGATCACTCGCAAAATTGAATCATTTCTTCCTTTTACCACTTCTTCCTTTTACCATTTCTAACATATCCTAAAAATATCATCAAAATTCATCCTAAAATTCTGTTGCAGCCTGGATCCAGATGATCCAGATCACTCCAAAAATGTAATCACTTGTTCCTTGTACCATTTAGGTCATTTGTTGAAAATGTCATCACAATCCATCCATAACTTTTTGAGGTATCTGTCTTTAAAAATTACATTTCATGGATCCAGAAGATCCATATAGTGATCCGGATCACTTCCAAAATTCAGGCATTTCATCCTTTTACCTTTTCAGACATATCCCGAAAATTTCATCAAAATCCGTCCATAACTTTTTCAGCTACATTGTACACAAACACATCTGGCAGCCTGGATCCAGATGATCCAGACAGTGATCCAGATCACTCACAAAATCTAATCAATTGTTCCTCGCACCATTTAGGTCATTTGCTGAAAATGTCATCACAATCCATCCATAACTTTTTGAGGTATCTGTCTTTAAAAATTACATTTCATGGATCCAGAAGATCCATATAGTGATCCGGATCACTTTCAAAATTCAATCATTTCATCCTTTTACCTTTTCAGACATATCCTGAAAATTTCATCAAAATCCGTCCATAAGTTTTTGATTTATCTTGTACACAAACACATCTGGCAGCCTGGATCCAGATGATCCAGATCACTCCCAAAATCTAATCCTTGTCCCATATAGGACATTTCCTGAAAATTTCATCAAAATCCACCCATGACTTTTTGAGCTATTTGTCTTTAAAAATTATATTTCATGGATCCAGAAGATCCAGATAGTGGTCCAGATCACTCGCAAAATTGAACCATTTCTTCCTTTTACCACTTCTTCCTTTTACCATTTGTAACATATCCTAAAAATATCATCCAAATTCATCCTAAAATTATGTTGCAGCCTGGATCCAGATGATCCAGACAGTGATCCAGATCACTCCAAAAATGTAATCACTTGTTCCTTGTACCATTTAGGTCATTTGCTGAAAATGTCATCACAATCCATCCATAACTTTTTGAGGTATCTGTCTTTAAAAATTACATTTTATGGATCCAGAAGATCCATATAGTGATCCGGATCACTTCCAAAATCGAACCATTTCATCCTTTTACCTTTTCAGACATATCCTGAAAACTTCATCAAAATCCATCCATAAGTTTTTGAGCTATATTGTACACAAACACATCTGGCAGCCTGGATCCGGATGATTCAGACAGTGATCCAGATCTCTCCCAAAATCTAATCACTTGTTCCTCGTCCCATTAAGGATATTTCCTGAAAATTTCATCAAAATGCACCTATAAGTTTTTGAGTTATGTGTCTTTAAAAATTAAATTTCATGGATCCAGAAGATCCAGACAGTGATCCGGATCACTCCCAAAATTTAATCATATCTTCCTTTTACCATTTTGGACATATCCTGAAAATTTTAGCAAAATCCATCTGTCAGTTTTTGAGTTATCTTGTTCACAAACAAACAAACAAATAGAGGACCAAAAATGACCCTCGGTCAGGTACTATGACGGTCAGTGGATGACCTTAAATGAAGATCTGTAACCGGTAAGCCTGGATGCTGGTACTCCATCATGTACTCAACCTCCAAAGCCATTTTCAATAGTTTCCATGAAATGTAGTCAGCATTAAGTGTGAAAATATCTCCAAATTTGCCAAAAATGACCCTTGGTCAGGTACTTAGGCGGTCAGTAGATGACCTTAAATGAAGATCTGTAACCAGTAAGCCTGGATGGTAGAAGTCCATCATGTACTCAACCTCCAAAGCCATTTTCAATAGTTTCCATGCAATATAGTCAGCATTAAGTGTGAAAATATCTCCAAAAAGGCCAAAAATGACCCTCGGTCAGGTACTTTGGCGGTCAGTGGATGACCTTCAATGAAGAGCTTCAAGGTCAAATTTCTGCATGCTTACAGAGGACATATATATGTATTATATATACCAGCCATAGGATGATCTGACATTCTGTATAGGAGAACTGGGCCAAAAAGTGAAAAATGGCCAAAATCTGACCTTTAAGAGGCCACCAGTGACCTTGAGATTGAAGGTCAAGGTCACAAAACAATAGCGTTCGTGGCATTGCCCATATATACCCACATACCACATAACCAAAGTTATCGCGTCCAAAAGGAAATCTCTGCTGCGGCGGCGGCGGCATGACCGTACTGAATCCTAAGTATCCCCGACTTTCGTCCGGGGATACAATTACTCCTCTAACTTGAGCTTCTACTTAAAGTTAAAGGTAAACTAGAAATAGGATGCCCTGTTGATAGTAGCTGTGACATATGAATAGAAACAGGATAGCACAGAAGAACACACATTATCATGTGTAATGTCCACCCCATGAACCTTTTGCCAAAATTGTACAGTAGTCTTACAAGACCCCGTTTCATATGTAAAATATATGAAGGATGCTTAAATATTTATTAGCATACATGTAAATTATTTCAGCTTCATGCCTTTTTGCATTGGTTGGGTCGAAAATTTCGACGAGATCGCTCTATCTCGCACGGTTAAGGAGATAGAAGCAAATTTGTGTTTTTCCATTTTAGGCAAAAATTCGAAAATTCCAAATGGCCACCACTTTTGGGAGGAGTAAATTTTTTGTGCATTGCTTAGATATCTGTGGGTCGAAAATTTCAACAAAATCACTCTATCTCGCATGGCTGAGGAGATAGAAGCAAATTTGTGTTTTTCCATTTTTTGGCAAAAATTCGAAAATTCAAAATGGCCGCCATTTTTGGGAGGGGAAAATTTTTTGAAAATTGCCAAGAGTACATTGCTCAGATACCCTGTTGCTTGATAATTTCGATGAAATCGCTCTATCTCGCATGGCTAAGGAGATAGAAGCAAATTTGTGTTTTCCCATTTTTGGCAAAAATGCGAAAATTTAAAATGGCCGACCATTTTTGGGAGGGGAAAATTTTTTGAAAATTGCCAAGAGTACATTGCTCAGATACCCTGTGGGTCGAAAATTTTGATGAAATCGCTCTATCTCACACAGTTAATGAGATAGAAGCAAATTTGTGTTTTGCCATTTTTGGCAAAAATTCGAAAATTCAAAATGGCCGCCATTTTTGGGAGGGGAAAATTTTTTGAAAATTGCAAAGAGTACATTGCTGAGATACCCTATGGGTCGAAAATTTCGACGAAATCGCTCTATCTCGCACGGTTAAGGAGATAGAAGGGAATTTGTGTTTTGCCATTTTTTTGCCAAAAATCGAAAATTCAAAATGGCCGCCATTTTTGGGGAGGGGAAAATTTTTTGAAAATTGCCAAGAGTACATTTGTCAGATATCCTGTGGGTCAAAAATTTCGACGAAATCGCTCTATCTCGCATGGTTAAGGAAATAGAAGCAACTTTGTCTTTTGCCATTTTTGGCAAAAATTCGAAAATTCAAAATGGCCGCCATATTTGGGGAGGGGAAAATTTTTTGAAAATTGCCAAGAGTACAATTCTGAGATATCCTGTGGGTCGAAAATTTCGACGAAATCGCTCTATCTTGCACGGTTAAGGAGATAGATTTGTTTATTTGGGGTTTTACGTCGCTTTCCACACTGTACAGGTCATATCACAACGGGTAGTTGGAAGGGCAGAGGAAACCAGTACATAGAGTTCGCTAGGGTTGTGTACTGTAAACTGCCGACCAACGGCAAGCAACTACCAGCTTTCCCACTTGAGCCCGTGCGGGGATCGAACCCCGGCCTCAGAGGTGGGAGGAGACAGTGTTACCACTCTGCCACCGTGGCCCCCGTTAAGGAGATAGAAGCAAATTCAATTTGGTGTTTTGCCATTTTTGGCAAAAAATTGAAAATTCAAAATGGCCGCCATTTTTGGGGAGGGGAAAATTTTTTGAAAATTGCAAAGAGTACATTGCTCAGATACCCTGTGGATCGAAAATTTCGATGAAATCGCTCTATCACGGTTAAGGAGATAGATTTCGACGAAATCGCTCTATCTCGCACGGTTAAGGAGATAGAAGCAAATTTGTGTTTTGCCATTTTTGGCAAAAAATCGAAAGTCAAAATGGCCGCCATTTTTGGGGAGGGGAAATTTTTCTGAAAATTGCAAAGAGTAGATTCCTCGGATACCCTGTGGGTCGAAAATTTCGACGAAATCGTTCTATCTCGCACGGTTAAGGAGATAGAGGCAAATTTGTGTTTTGTCATTTTTGGCAAAGTAGCTAAGTGGCTATTACTCAGTCAGTTATATAGCTATTATCACTAAAAGCAATCCCAAGCAAGCTATCGACCTAACTATTGCTCAGACCAAATTTGGTAAAGATATGTCAAATATTTTTCCTTAAAATGCCCGGAAACAGAAAAAGTACACAAAAGTAGCTAAGTAGCTATTACTCAGTGAGCTATAGAGCTATCTTCACCAAAAGCAATCCCATGCAAGCTAATAACCCAATAAACACCCATACCAAATTTGGTAAAGATGGGCTTAATAGCATTCCTTAAAATGTCTTCAAACCAAACAGATACTCAAAAGTAGCAAAGTAGCTATTACTCAGTTAGCTATAGAGCTATCATCACCAAAAGCAATCCCATACAAGCTAAAACCTGCATGCCAAATTTGGTAAAGATAGGATACGAACTGGTGCCTAAAATGTCTCGAAACCAAGTGGGACGCCAAAGTAGCACAGTAGCTATTACTCAGTTAGCTATAGAGTTATCATCACCAAAAGCAATCCCATACAAGCTATTAACCCAATAAACCTGAATGCCAAATTTGGTAAAGATAGGATAAGAACTGGTGCCTAAAATGTCTGGAAACCAAGTGGGACGCCGGACGGCGGAAAAAGCAAAAATAATATGTCCACCCCCAGACGCCGGACGGTGGAAAAAGCAAAAATAATATGTCCCCCCCCCCCCCCCCCCCAGTGGGGTGGACATAATTACTCATACTGAACATTTATGCTTTGTTTACTTGAAAAAAATGTTGCAAATGCTAACAGATTTTCCTCAAGTGGGATCTGTATTTGCTAACAATAAACAAGTGTAGCACTGAACAGGGACATACAAAATTACAGCTCTCACACTACATTTACCTCTCCTTGTTGTGAACCCACACCTGCCATGCTAGTGACTGATAACAGTTCATACATCTTAAATGTGGTCAATTTAAAACATCTACTTGACCAGAACACGATTACAACATAGAGACTTTGGGACCAAATCTTTGTACTTTTTCACATACTTTTAAAATATTGTTGTAATATTGTTGTCTTCACATAGTAACAATGATTTTTCCACAGAGGTATATGAGTTTTGATAGGAAAAATAATGATCCATATTAAAATAGTTGCACATACTGACCAAGTAAAATTTATTTCTTTGGACTATAATGGATTAAACTTTTCTTTCAGCACAATGTATGCATTATTTTCAAATATTCTGCAAGCCTCGATGACACAAACCTGATCTGAGGTGGGATGCGGGGAAGCCTGACGTAATGGTGATATGGAACCACGACCTCTCAACATATCAAGTTCCCTGTCCTGAAACATAAAAAATTGATTTAATACACTGTTTTGATTGCTTAGTATTAAAAGCTAAAATTGGGTGCAAATCTGTCACAGTGCACACGTGCATCCATGATAAGTTCACTGGCTTCACTGATTACCAAAGAAAACATCCGGCTAGCCATCAAAGCAAAAATGTGAAATGTATTTGAATTGTTCACAAAACATCAATGCATTGTGTAAAACTACAGCTGTACAGTTCAATAGTAACTTCATGTGGAAACAGCGAGATTCATAATGAAGAAGGCTTTTGGACTTGCTTCAAGGACTAAAAAACTACAGGAATCCTGAATCCAATACAATACAAATTCATATGGCCAGTAAATATGCAAGGAGCCAGTCCCGGAAAAAATACCCTGGTAAACTTTTTCATGACGTTATTTATATTGAAGCAATCAGGCCTTGTAATCTAGATACTAATAAACTATGTCTGGTAGTATGCAAACTTTTGTAACCTGTTATGTAATGTTTAAACACTGTAAAGAAGCTGGATTCAGAAATCTATAAAGTAAAATGGCAGTTTCCACTCACTTTTTCTGACAGTAGTGCAATGGTTCTGTCTCGATGTCGTTTCATTTCTGCATCCAACTCCACCATCTTGAGTTTGTGTTCTGCCTCCTGATTGGTTAGTTCCTGTTTATGTTTTTCCTGGACACTCACCAGCGTTTTACTCATGCTCTCCTGTACATAAAAATGATCAGGAAACTTGAAAATAAAATTGAATTTGTAAAATTAAAGTTATGTATATTTTTGACGCACATACCAAATTGTGTACATATTTTTACCCATATACCATTTTGTACCATTTTTTGTTAGTGGTTTTCACCTATATACAAGATTCTATGTATATTTTTTACCCATATACCAGTTTCTGTTTGTGGTTTTCACCTACATACAAGATTCTATGTATATTTTTTACCCATATACCAGTTTCTGCTTTTGGTTTTCACCTACACACAAGATTCTGTGCATATTTTTTACCCATATACCAGTTTCTGTTTGTGGTTTTCACCTACATACAAGATTCTATGTATATTTTTACCCATATACCATTTTATACCATTTTCTGTTAGTGGTTTTCACCTATATACAAGATTCTATGCATATTTTTAGGCCATATACCAGTTTCTGCTTTTGGTTTTCACCTACATACAAGATTCTGTGGATATTTTTCACCCATATACCAGTTTCTGTTAGTGGTAATGGCAAACTCACCAGTTTCTGTGCATGCTGTAGCTCCATCTCATCCCGGTCTGCACGGAGTTGCCACAGTCTTTCCTTGTACTCTGACAGCTGTGACTTCAGCCCATCCAACTCCTTGTTCACTGGCTCCTAGCAAGTTGATATGAAGATAAAACACACTAAACTGGACATTCTTTCATATTCATTCATTTCATTCATTCCTGATGGGGTTTTTTATGGTCAACTAAACCGCAACAAACTCGGCCCTCAGCCATATAAAAAGTTATAAGAATCATATTAATCAATCTTTGCACTCAACAGTGTGCAAAATTTCATAATTAAAATAACATGCCATATAAAAAAACATCACATGAAAGGATTTGTTAAAAAAGATTTATAAACAGCTGTGAATAAATAAACCTATACAATATGAAGGAACAACTAATATCTTAATTTTAATAAAAATTGATATTTCTGTTTATGAAGAAAACAGAGGCCAGGTAATGAAATGTTATGCTGGGAACAGCACAAGCAGAAGATAACTGCTTCTGAGCACTCAGTATGGAGTATGAAAATAACACCAGCTTTGGGGACTGGGTTAAAGTATAAATGGTAAAAACTACAATAAATATACTTCCTGCTTATAGACAGACTAGGCTCAATAAAATGTTGTTGCCTAAAGTCTTAAAGGATGGACAACTAACCTAGTTTCACGTCATTCCAAGAACGATGGACACAACCGCAGATACATGTAGTTCTCTGTGCTAGAGTAGTGTACACCATAATTTGAGGCATCCAATACAGCCAGGCACATGTGAACTGAGTTGGACTGGACACCCAAATTACACACTCTGGCCCCAATTGGCATCAACCAATTTGTGTGATTCTTTATGGATATTATTGGACTATCAAGCACTCATTAGTCCCCCCCTTCCCTTTCTTAACGTATAAATGGCAGACCACTTAATGAAGATTACTGCAGGATATAAAATTGCAAATTTAATAGGTAAATTAAATTTTTATAAGTTAATACCCTATCCAATGGACAAATGCTTATCCGGTCGGCGCGGACCGGCCCGCCAAACGTCAGAAAAAGACGTCCTGTGTCTCCACCGGCCAAGCCGGTCCAGTACTGTGCACTCGCCAGGTGGCGTGTAGTACTTCCTTCCTGTCTAGACAGAGTGACGTCATAGCATCTTTTTCGTGTCTAAACCTAGTAGACCCCTAGTAGACTGATAGCGGGGTCGGTGGGAGGGTCTTGTGTGTCCATTGGATAGGGTATTAACTTATAAAAATTTAATTTACCTATTAAATTTGCAATTTTATTGCGTTAATACATCCTATCCAATGGACAAATGCTGAATAACTACCGCTTGGTCGGCGGGTAAGTTACTAGGGACTAGGTTCGAACTCATAGCAAAAATAATGATCAGTCTCCTTTAAAGCCTGGGAAGACCTGAGGTCGATAACCCTTAAGGCTAAGGTCGAATATCATCATCCGGTTACCAGGTATTGAACCGTCAGTCGACCTTGCCCCCCCCTCCCCCTTTTTTAACAGACCTGCTCTGAGGTAGGGGAAGAGAGGGATGAGTGCAGTCCCATAGAGAAAATCTCCCGAAGGAAGTACATCCAGATTTTTTTTTTTTTTTTTTTTTTAATAACTATATGTGCAACATATACAAAAATGTACAACTAATTACAAATGTACAGGTCTCCTCTAGGTACTAGTCCCTTGGTGGATCTGCTGAGCAGCCACAACCGGACCGAGATGGTAGAGCTCTGAATCAGCCCAGGCCACATCCTTCAGATAGAATTGAGTGAAGGTATTATGAGATTTCCAGTGGCAGGCTGCTAGGATCTGCTCCAAGGAAACTCCCGACTGGAAGGCCTTAGAAGCAGCAAAGGACCTTACATCATGAGCCTTGACTTGATGTAGGGTGTGGGCCTGTTGGTCGGAGAGCTCATAGCATAGGATCACAGTCTGTTTGATCCATGAGGAGATAGTGGCAGGTGAGATGTCCTTGTCGAAACCTTTCTTGAAGGAGACAAAAACTAACTCCTTGCCCTGCCTAAAGTCTGAAGTCCTGTCCAAATAGTAGCGCAAGGCTCGAACCGGACAAAGAGTTCTGTCAGACTTGAGGGATCTATCCAGAGTAGGAGCCAGGGCTGGTATGACCACTGGGGCTACACTCTCCGGGCCCTCTTTGGCCAGCTGGTTCTTGGAAAGAAAGCTGGGGGACGGAAACAGGGACACCTTAGACCAGTCCGACTGGTGTCTGATGTTCTTATGCTGCCATGCATGTATCTCACTTCTTCTCTTGCCAGAACCCAGGGTCAAAAGGAAGACAGTTTTGAAGGTCAGATGTTTCATTGAAGCTTCCTTAAGAGGTTCAAAGGGAGCCTTTGTTAACTGGTGTAAGACCAGAGAAAGGTTCCAGGAGGGTATACCCCTCCGCCCTTTGGGTCTGTCTCTGTGAAAACTATCTAAGAGACGGGTGAGATTATCATCTTTGCTGATATTGACTGTGGTGTTACCCAGTTTATCAGCAATGGCCGACCTGTATCCATCAATGGTGCTGGGCTGAAGTTTCTTGACCTCAAAGAGGTATAGAAGGAAGTCAGCCACTGACTTTATAGGTGGTGACCCGAAGTCCACCTGATTAGTGATGCACCACTTTGTAAAAATGGTCCACTTTGCCTCATAGACTGATCTGGTTGATTTTCTTTGAGGAGCCTCAATTCTTGCTGCCACTGCCTTAGAGAAACCCTGTTCCTTGATTGCTGTGGCTCTAGGAGCCATGCATGGAGATTCAGGTTTGTCAGATTCCTGTGAGGGATCTGGTTGAACGGCTGTGTCAAGAGATTGGGCAGGTTTGGTAGGCTGAGGGGAATTTGACTGGACATGGCCACCAAGTCCCAGAACCAGGGCATGTTGGGCCACCCGGGAGCAATCAGAATAACTCTCTGGTACCGGGAGTCCAGTAGCTTCTCCACTACTTTGCCCAAGATGGAGGTCGGTGGAAAGGCATATGCATCCAGGTCCTCCCATGGCAGAGTGAGAGCATCCACTGCTACAGCCAGGGGGTCCAGGACTGGAGAGACAAACTGAGGAAGTTTGTGGTTGAATCTTGTGGCAAACAGATCTACTTGAGGCTGGTGCCACTTCTTGCATATGCTTAAAAATACCTCCAGGAGGAGGGACCACTCTGTCTGTATGGTCTGACCTAGTCTGGATAGCTTGTCTGCTATCACATTCAGATGGCCCGGAATGTGACGGGCTTTTAACGTCACTTGTTTCTGGGAACACCAGGTCAGGATCCTCCACAGTAGGGCACATAGAGGGCCCGACCTCATACCTCCTTCTTTGTTTATATAAGCCACTACCGTAGTGTTGTCGGATGCCACTAGAACTATCTTGCCTGTACATAGTTCTTGGAACTCTTTGAGAGCTAGAAAGACTGCTTTTAACTCTAGATAGTTTATGTGCAGTTTGCTTTCCGGAACCGACCAAGAGCCCCTTGCAGTGAGCTCGTTTAAGTGAGCGCCCCACCCTTCTTTTGATGCGTCTGTAAAGATCTGTAGAGCATGTTCTACTGGGTGTAATGGTTGGCCTTGTAGCACATTGCTTTCGTCTAACCACCATTGCAGATGAGGGTGCAGGGACCTGGGTAGAGGGATGATCTTTTCTAAAGATTCTGGGACCCTCCAGTTGTTTTTGAGATGCCACTGTATGGGTCTCATGTGTAGTCGGCCGAGGTGAACCTGTTTTTCTGTGGCTGTTAGTAAACCTATCAGTGACATAAACTGACGGACCGGACAGGCCGGCAGCAGCAATAGTGCCTGTATTTTGACCTGAAGGTTTTGCCACCGGTCCATGGTCGGTCTGACCCGGCCGGTTCGGAGGTCGAACTGGTAACCTACGAAATCGAAAATCTGTTTGGGTTCCAGTTCTGATTTCTCCATATTTACCAGCCAGCCGAGTTCGTGGCACATTTTGACTAGAGTCTGGGTGTGGTGGAGACAAACTTGTTGGGATCCGGCTCTCACCAACCAGTCGTCTAGGTACTGGTGGATCCTTATACCCTGGTGCATAGCCATCAGTTTCACTTCCTTTGCTAACACAGTGAACTCCATGGGCGCTGTGGACAGACCAAAAGGCAGAGCTTTGAATTGGTAAGTCCGGCCCTGAATATGAAAACGGAGGTACTTCCTGGATTGTTCCTGTATTGGTATGTGGAAGTAGGCGTCCTTGAAGTCCACCGAGGTGACCCACTCCCGTTTTTGGAGGGATGTTCTGATGGTTTCTGGTGTCTCCATTTTGAATTTTCCCACCTTGAGGAAAATATTTAGTTTGCTCAGATCCAGTATTGGCCTCCATTTGTTGTTGGGTTTTGGGACTAGGAAGAGTCGGTTGAAAAACCCCAGGGATGTTTGGTTGCGGACCAGTTCTATTGCATGTTTGGCCATAAGCTGATGTAATGCCTCCAACAGGTAGCTGTTCCTGTGGGGATTGACATAACAGCTTACGACTGTAGGGAACCTTGTGAGATTTGGTCGGGTCCGGAAGGGGAGGGTGTAACCCTCCCTCAAGATTTGAACCACTGCCGGACTGGCCCCTAGACCTAGCCAAGTTTGCCAAAAGTTTTGGAGTCGGGCCCCTACAGGTGGATTTTGCACAACATTTGGGACATTTGGTACAGACTGAACACAAGAGAATGAAATGACACAAGAGGCACTGTTCACATACTTTAATTTGTGACTCTTTGATTTTTGACAGGCTGCCAACCCGGGGCTTACTTCTTTCTTTTGTGAAGGCCCGGGCGCAGAATGTACAACTTTTACAACACCATAATTTACAGAGTCTGTTAACAGTTCCTGTGACACAGTCTTGCTCCCGGCCAGCAGTCCTTCCTGTAAGCCCTTTACACAATGATTGTCATTTATAGGACTGCTGGCCCTTGGCTGGTCGCGATGAGTAGTAGGAGGCTTTGGCCTTACCCCTCTTGTGCTGTCCCCTGTTCCCAATATTCTTCCAAGCAGGGCGGTCTGGCTTTCTGAAATCTGAACGCTTGTCCTGACGCTCATAAGGGTGAAAGCGACCTTTCTTCCCAGACTGGGGTTGTCCCTTGCTTTCGAAGTTGGCGATATCTTGTTCTGCCTGCTTAAGTGCTGAATCTGGGAACAGTGTAGGAATATGAAGTGGTCCTGTACGCAGGGCAGCAAAGGTGTCCGGTTTGATTCCCAACTTGAGGTGAGACAGATAAGAATCTCGTCTGGCCAGGGTGGTATTAGCAACAGTAACAAAAACAAAGTCCGTAAGGTGCTCTAACGTCTTGGCCATAGACTGGGTAATGCTAGAGTTGAAGTTCATCAGGAACTGTAACTCATCAGCAGCCTGTGAAACTTTTGAGGACGACTTTCCTTTACTAAAGTCTGTTTTAATCACTTTCAGTTGAGCTTGCATAGAGTCTTGAACTTTGTAAAGACACCGGTTGAAGGCTGCCGCTTGGTTGCAAATGGTAGAGGCTTCGCGGGCAGACTTCTCCCACCTGCGTAGGTTATCTTGAGAGATTTGACGTGAGGCTGGTGGAGTAGATGCAATGCCAGCTGCCTTGGCTATGCGGCTGTAGGTACTGTTTATCTTGGAAGCGTCAGTAGACCAAGTGGAAACAGTCTTGCCGGTATCCTGTCCGGGCTTCTCTTGATTTGGTGTAAAGCTATACCACTTAGCTTGTGATCTGGGCGGACGCACAAATTGGTCCTTGAGAAGACCCCCAGCCTCTGAACTTCGCGACGGGTAACCCTCCGTAAGAGTCAGATTAAGTTTACCCATCTTACTACAGAGCCACTCGTCGGTTGGCATTGAAACGGAGACCTTCCCTGAAGGCTGTGATTTGGGACCTGCAAAGGGGTTGTCATCCGCGGTTGACGCTGCCGTATCCACTTCAGGAATGTGGGTCCACCCCATGAAAGACCTAATACCACTCATGGTCTCCCTGTATGTTTGCTCTTCGGAGAGGGTTTGGTCGGGGTCGGCAGAAGCGGCTTCAAGTTCCTGATCTGATAGTTCTCCCTCTTCGACAAAAATGTCCACAGGGGGGCGATCAGAAAGGTCGGTGTCGGTGTCAGTATCCATAGAGGAAGTGCTGAGTCTTCTGGCCGGAACCGATGACGACCTGCTAGGTACTTGCTGAGGAGTTGGGGATGCAGTACCAGCCTGATCTGCTAGTCGGTCGGTAGAAGATCTACTCTTTTGCGACTTGCTAGTCGACTTGGAAACAGTCTGTAAGGAACCAGTCAAATCTGAAGTGTGTTGAAGTGTGTCCGGTCTGACAGACTGGTCGGTAACCTGACTCTGAGAAGCGAGGTCGGTACCTGAAGCATCTGTCCCTGAAGCAGAACCAGAAGGTCTAATGAAGGGTTTATCTGATAAGGCTGAGCTAGCCGGAGGCGAGTGTGTAGGAGCGACCTTGACAGAGGTAAAAGCTGGGTCTGGTTTATCCAGAGTCTTGGCTAAAAGCAGAGCTTCTAATCTATTAAATCTGTCGGCCCACTTTTGGTCCAGGTCGTCGATCTTGGAATCAACTGAAGACTTGTGAGACTTAGAAGTCAATTTAGAAGGCTTTTCTGCTTTAGGTTTTAAATCCTTTGGTTTTGATGAGGAATCAGTTTTCTGTGCTTTTCCTGAACTCGAACCAGGGGACTGTAAGATCCCTTGGGCGTCCACAGCTCCCACTACCGTAACAGAGTACGGGTCTATGAGAGAGGAACTGGATGAGTCCTGTTTGGGTGTATCAGATTTCTTAAGATCCCTCTTTTCCTTTTTGAGCCTATACGAAGGCGTAGACAACTGTAAACGTTGTTCTTCCGTGAGCAAATTGCAAGAGTTACAGTCATTTTTATTAATACACGGATCTGTGCCCTTACCCTTCTCCCTGCAACGTGCGCAGAAATTATGGCTATCAAAGCTAGCCATTATGTGTCCACAACTTCCATGCTTCTGACTGGGCGAAGACATGATGATCCGAATTGAAATTTACACCAAAATGATCTATAATACCTCTTGCACAAAATTACAAAGTTATAAAAACACACTCTGAATAATATTGATGAACAAAATATAAATAAGTTCACTGAAAAAATTCGTGTACACAGCACATGCGCCAAACGAAAAAGATGCTATGACGTCACTCTGTCTAGACAGGAAGGAAGTACTACACGCCACCTGGCGAGTGCACAGTACTGGACCGGCTTGGCCGGTGGAGACACAGGACGTCTTTTTCTGACGTTTGGCGGGCCGGTCCGCGCCGACCGGATAAGCATTTGTCCATTGGATAGGATGTATTAACGCAATAAAATATGAAATTTATAATACCTGCTTTAATTTGTAACCCTTACAATTTGCTGCTCCTTACAAATCACCAGTTCAACTTCATTTGCAGTAGACCATACAAGTAGCCAACATTTGTCACAAAAATATGATACAAATGTTAAAGGAGAATTAAGAAGATGAAAGTGTCGACTGGTGACAGGTCATGACATATTTAACACTAAAAATGGGCCTCATATCTCTATAACTAATAGTGCTGCAATGACATCTGTAGTAGTTTGACAGTTCGCTCGTCTACTACCCCAAAATTGAAGTTTGGTTCAAATGTCTGAAATTTAGACTCCACAAAACATTTAGAAATCACCAATGCCACACCACATCCTAAAGGATCCTATTTTCCCCATCTATAAAACTTGCTTGATTTTGGGAATATGGTGAAATTTATCCAAAATATCTATGGATTTTATATTTTCACCATATTTTCAACTAAGTGACAAGATTATATGTATGTTTCCTCATTTTTTACTGGTTTTGAAAATATTGGTTCAATGATCAAACTAGATCAAATTTTGCTTGCTGGCGGAAGTACCAAATATCGGACCCAAAATTCTATACAATTTCACAGCACTAGTATCTGCCTGTGAAATATCATGTATATATCTCTGCATGTTTCTTTCCATCTCCTATAAATTTACTTCCCTTGCTTTGTTTTATGGATCAATTCACAATTTTCCTATGAATGCTTGCTTTTAATCACTGATTTAAAATGGAAAATATAATTTTGCATTTTTATTAACTGTTTCTTAAAGACAGCTTTTATGGTAGACACTGTCCCTCTCTTAAGGATTTCTACATTGTTACATTTTACTGTGAATGCATTTTAAACCACTGATTTGAATATTGTGTTGACAAACCATTGCTATGTTGATGTAATGTTTACCTTTCAGTAGAGACTGAGTACCAAGTTTTAGAGGGTTCAAATGGTTCCCTTTTGTTTACTTTTCCAAATCTAATTGCACACAAAACCTCCTTCTTTGTTTAGTTTTGTATATTTAACTTAATACCTTTCCTTTCAAGCCGACTTGTAAGTTCATACCTTGGTATGTTTACTCTTTAGCACAGACTGGGCCCGCAGTTTGTAGCGTTCAAACTCCTCCCTGACTTCCTCCAACTCCTGGCGACATCTGGTGTGCAAGTCCTCTGTCTGAAGGCAGAGACCCAGCTCTGCCAAGGTGTCTATAAAGCAGGAGATTATATCAGTTACAAGAAATGTATGATCAAAATAGAAGTCAAAGTGTGTACACATAGTATGCTCATCCTCTGTCAGTGCACACAGGCCAACTTCAGCTAATCTGAAAATATTGTCACCAAGAACAGGATAACTACTTACAACTGAAATATAAGCCATCAATGTGTAAGCCCTGTGTCTGAATACAAGGACCCAACTCAGACATGGTACCTTTAAAATAACATAACCAGTCAGAAGGGAGTAATAACTTGTCATGAGTGAAGTACACCCCACAATGTATAAACAAAGTTTTCTGAACACAACTATCTTAAGATATCCTATGACCTAATACAAATGAAAATAAAATAGCATCAGAGATGCCCGTACCCCACAGCCTGGGGAAATATTTTCAACACCATGAGATATAGAAGTACTGTACCAGTACAAACTTCAGGATACTTTCAGAGCACTGTCAGTTATATAAAGGTCCAAACAATGTTTAAATGGAGAAATAATGTTTAAAAGAAAGATAATGCGTATAAAGATGAAGTATTAAAACAAGATAATTCAATGACAAGATGACAGCATTAATCAGTAAACTAAAATTCAACACTCTTTATATACATCTGCATTTCCGAATTATGGTTTAGATGGTTTGAATATTACCATGCATACAGAAGTGGTAATACATTTAATGAATGCTTATGTGTGGTGTTGGAGTAAAATCTGCGGCTCACTTGATGAAATTCTATCTCTTACAATGGGAAGTTATGAAAGTAAAATTCTTAATAAACTCTAATATGACTTTTGCTTAATCTGCATCAAAAGACAGACCCAAAGGTGCAACAAGATTTTAAAGGTCAAGGTCACTACGGCAAGGCAAAAGGTCAAATTAAGGTCACACCATGATAATACACACCTATAGCCAATAACCAATGTCCCTACCAAGTATCAACTTCCTACACCTTACGGTTTCCGAGATACAGCCCTGACGATTTTATAGGTCAAGGTCACTATGGCAAGGTCAAAGGTCAAATCAAGGTCACACCATGATGCTGCACACCTACACCCCCTAGCCAATGTCTCTACCAAATATCAACTTCCTGCACCTAACAGTTTCCGAGATAAAGCCCGGACAATATTTTATAGGTCAAGGTCACTACAGCAAGGTTAAAGGTCAAATCAAGGTCAGACCATGACGTTGCACACCTACACCCCCTAACCAATATCCCTACCAAGTATCAACTTCCTACACCTTATGGCTTCTGAGATATAGCCCAGACAACATTTTATAGGTCAAGGTCACTATGGCAAATTCAAAGGTCAAATCAAGGTCAGACCATGACGCTGCACACCTACACCCCCTAAGCAATATCCCTACCAAGTATCAACTTCCTACACCTTACGGTTTCTGAGATATAGCCCGGACAACATTTTATAGGTCAAGGCCACTACGGCAAGGTCAAAGGTCAAATCAAGGTCACACCATGACGTTGCACACCTACACTCCCTAACCAATGTCCCTACCAAATATCAACTTCCCAAGCCTTAAAGTTTCCGAGATATAGCCCGGAGAACATTTTATAGGTCAAGGTCACTACGGCAAGGTCAAAGGTCAAATCAAGGTCACACCATGACGTTGCACACCTACACCCCCTAACCAATATCCTTACCAAGTATCAACTTCCTACACCTTACGGTTTCCGAGATATAGCCCGGACAAGATTTTATAGGTCAAGGTCACTACGGCAAGGTCAAAGGTCAAATCAAGGTCAGACTATGACGTTGCACAACTACACCCCCTAACCAATGTCCCTACCAAGTATCAACTTCCTACACCTTACAGTTTCCGAGATAAAGCCCGGACAAGATTTTCAAACTCAAGGTCACTACGGCAAGGTCAAAGGTCAAATCAAGGTCAGACCATGACGTTGCACAGCTACACCCCCTAACCAATGTCCCTACCAAGTATCAACTTCCTACACCTTACGGTTTCTGAGATACAGCCCGGACAAACTATTTCCCGCCGCCCGCCCGCCCGCCCAGATGCCCGCCCGCCCGACCATCCGGACACCATGGGTGAAAACAATACCCCAACAGCCATTAAGGGCTGTGGGGTAAAAAGATGCTTGTATATATACATATTTTTTTTAGTTTTTGAGGAAACACAAATGTTACACTATATTGATTTTGGTTCAAAATGACAGCATTATGACAAGGGGGCTGTATTTAAAAGGACATGCTATTTAGTTTTTAGCTGCAGTTTTGTACAAGTGCTGCCAAACATGGCTGAATCTATCAAATCCAAGAGGTTAACACCAATGAAATTACAAGCAATACAGTCATACAAACCTGCTACAGACTTCTCAGAACTGAAACAGATGTCTTTGAGTCTGAACAACATGTGAGTCATTTCTTCCATCACTGCAGGAAGGTCAAGGTCACCAGTAGCTATAAAGAAATCAAACCTCTCAAAACCTGCACAACATTTTGCACCAATATCAACAATTGCAAACAGCTTTAAATAAAGGTGTACTTCCTCTCTGTGTTGATTTACCTGGATACACAATATCATATACTATTTTCCTTATCTGGTATTCATATTTACTCTTTTGCTCATTACTCTTATTTTCCACCAGCCTTACAAACTGATTGTCACGACAATGTGCATTTCTGCTTGAAAACTCATGGTACCCCTGGTAAAGAGCCCTTCCCACCTGGCACCACAGGCTGTGTGGCTGTGGCCAGTGCAGTGTTCTCAATGTCCAGTTGGTTGATCTTCTCCCTCAGTTTGGTGATGGTTTGCTGGTCCTGTACACGCAGCCGCTCATAGTCCCCAACCTGAGTGAAAACAAACAAACGAAAGAATACATTGTGATGCACACTCCCCAAAATGAGAGAAATAAGTAAATGGAAGAATACATAACAATTCATACTCCCAGATCAAAATTAAAACATAATAAAGTAAATCCACAGTACTCCACACTCTGTAAGTCAATTGAAAACATGAACATCACATTCACTTATACTCTGCACTTTCAAAATCCTAATAAGACAATCAATGACTTTCAATATGACATCATTTAGCTGAGACATTTTATTTATGTTGATGTCTCAATCAATCAGTTTACATCAATCAACTTAATAAAGGAAATACTTAGAAAACTCGGTCTTGTAGCTTAAATATACCATCAAACAGAATCAATCAATCTATGACTTTATGAATCAACAAGTACACTAGTCAAACAATCGCTTTATATATGTGATGAGATGTTTCATCTAGTACCTACAACAACCTATCCACACTGCCTGTTATTAACCCACCAATCACTCACTCTTCAAGTCATTAATCAATTAATTAATCAATCTGTCAATAAATTTACCACATCACTGAAGTAATCCTTAAAACTAAACAAATTCATCTGCACTGCTACCTCACTCAACCAATCAATTAAAAGATCAGTATATCAATTACCTTACCCTCCTGCCAGGTTCAATCAATCAGTTAGTTAATCTATCAACCAGCCAACCACCTACAAGAGTGACTTGTGACTCGTTATCCTCTAGCCGGGATATTGTGACCTCGCTTTTGCCTGACACAATCATTGAGTCATTAGATTAATCAATTTATAAATCAACCTACCACAGCAGTTACTAGACAGAAATTGTTCTCTAGTTAAGACATCCTACTCTCATTGTGGCCTGACAGAATTAATTAATCAAATAATTAGTCCATCAATCAATCTGTGAATCCACCTACCACAGTAGTGACTTGAGACACACTTTCCTCCAGTAAAGATATCCTGTTCTGTCCTAATGTCTGACCTTATCAATCCAAGCAATCAATTTACGGACAAACATACCACAGCAGTGACTTCAGACACCTTGTCCTCCAGTTGAGATATCCTGTCCTCACTATTGCCGGAGTACGCATGTAGCTGTTGCTCTGCACGTTCTGCTCGCTGCTGTTCGGTTGACAGACGCTCAACCTGGTCTGCCTACATAAAATAGAGACTTATACTGCATCGCAAATATATAGAGGTTTCACAAAAACTGTGTAATAATGTATTTCATTAGTTATTCTAACACCAGATCTATTACAGACTGCCGCAGTCACAAGCAGCTTTCCACAAAGCATACTCAACCAATATTCACAAATACACACACACAGAGTAACTTACATAGCCATGCACCGATCAATCCACGAACCCATACACAATCAGCTACCCAGGTATACACCCATACACCTGCGTATACACTAGTACTGGGAGATCACCATGGTATTACCTGATGTTTGAATCGGAAAAATATAAATACCTACACCCCCTAACCAATGTCCCTATCAAGTATCAACTTCCTACACCTTACGGTTTCTGAGATAAAGTCCAGACAAGATTTTATAGGTCAAGGTCACTACGGCAAGATCAAACGTCAAATCAAAGTCAGACCATAATGTTGCATACCTACACCCCTAACCAATGCCCCTACTAAGTATCAACTTCCTACACCTTACAGTTTCTGAGATACAGCCCGGACCAACTTTTCCCGCCGCCCACCCGCCCATCCGGACACCATGGGTGAAAACAATATGGGGTAAAAACTAGCTGAGAATGCAAAAAAATATATAAAGGAAACAAAAAACACCTTGGGGTTTTCCCACTGTTGTCAGGGTGATCATTAAATCAGCCAATCATAGGTGTGGCCAGATAAAGCGTCATATGTAGTGAGGGGGACATTTGCATTAAATGTTTACAGCTTATAATTTTGGTTCTATTGTGTAGATTTGTGACTGCTATTCCTTATTTTAATTAAATATTTGATTGGAATCTTCTTCTTGTGAGATTGTCAATGAGTTTAGAAACTATAGGATGTACTGAAATTTTACTGAGCATCTTTCAGCAGTGACCCAGTAAACGATAATAGCAAAGTTTGCAAAACATTGTCCCAGCAGTAATATACATACACCCAGCTTCTCACCTTTAGTTTGGCTATCTCTCCTCTCAGTGCCTCTATTTCCTCTGTATTCTGTTTCTCCTGTTGCATCACGCTGGCCTGTTTCAGTTGTGCCTTCAGTTGACTCACTTGTTTTGTTAACTCTTTCAGGTGTGCTTCCTTGTCCTGACTGGCTTGCTGTGCTCGTCTCTGATCTGTCACATCAAACTTCAACTCTTCCACCTTGAACAAACCATAGGCTCAAAGTAATGCTATGAAGACATACTAATTGACTTACTATTTGACTTTAGGATTAAACCCTCTCACTCAATCGAAATTCTAAACTGTCTGCAAACTAAAACATTATTTTCCCCAGGTTTGTACACTAAAACTAGGAACCTTATGAATAAAAAAAATATTTTCTGGTCTTACACGACAATGCATAACAAAAATATAAAGAGCAGGGGCATTTATTTACACTATTTTATGACGAGTCAATTTGTCCAAAGAGAAAGAATCCTATGCCAGTCACTCATACCTGCTTTTCCACTGGCAATGGCTCTTTCCCCATTAATGTTCTTTTGACTGTTCCTTCTACCTCTCTAATGCCCATTGCTTTGACTGTTCCTTCTACCTCCCTAAATATGCTGCGTTAAGCTGTTCCAACTACTATTCTCACTTTTGTTACTTAGCACTTTTATTTCTCTATCACCCACATCTCTTACTTTGACCATTCAAGTTATCACCTCATGTCACTTTGGTTTTCCATTGACCTATCAAATACCAAATACCCGTTGCTCAGGCCCTTCCATCTCTCTATGAAATACCTGTTGCTCTAGCTGTTCCTTCTGCATTCTTTCCTCTGCCAGTAACTTTTGCATCTCTTTTAACATCATCACATGATCAGTTTGCTCCCGTTCACGTTCATGCTGCTGACTCCGTAGCCGAGACTTTAACTAGAACAGAAACAAGTATATTTTCTGACAGGTGTAACTGGAAGAGTTAGCACTGTAACATTAAAGAGAGCTCAAGACACAAGAATGAAAAACACCAGTTCCTGTTCAGGTTTGACACCAACTCATCTGTAATACATATATATGTAACATTATAACCATAGGAAAATACCATGTTAGTAACATTTGGGGTAGTATTTTTCTTCCATTTAAATATACTCTACAGCTAAAATGAGCAATTCATATCAGCATTAAAATGTTATTTTGAATGTTAAATACTTCATGAAAAAATATTACAGTATTACCTGTGTGAGTTGACCATTCATTTCCTCAATCTGTTCCTCTAGCTTCACTTTAGCATGTTCTAACTCATCTAGCTTGTTTTCATACTCGGCCTACAATTGAAATGTCAATAAACAAATCATCAGTTAGCTTGTCTTTGTCATTAACTGATAATCAAACGAAAAGTATCTACAGTGTCAATCGTGTATTGTTTCCCCATGTGTCACATCACTGTAATTTGTTCATACTGTGTTGTATATTGCATATTTTATAAGCATTATATTATTTTGCTGGAATCACAAGTTAACTGTATAAAACTTGTAATTTGTGACCTTCTTACCACCGTCACCTCCATTACCTTGATCTGTTTTTTCTCTGCCTGGTAGTTGGTCTCCATCTTGGCTTTTTCTTGCATCACTGTTGCTAGGGAACTCGTTAGAGTGCTCACTTTGTCCACTGGCTCACTTTCTCCCTGACAAGTGTAAAGAAAACTTAAAACACAGCTCTAACTAGACCATCTGCTCTTGTATGCATCAATTTATAAGGTGTTTAAATTTAAAAAATTAGGAGAGAGATATCCGCACCCCACAGCCTGGGGAAATAGTTTTCAACACCATGAGATACAGAAGTAGTGAAACAGTACAAAGATCGGGATACTTTCAGAGCAGTGTCAGTTATATAAAGGTCCAAATAATGTTTAAGCAGAGAAAATAACATCTAAGAGAAAGAAAATGTATGCACAGATAAAGTATTAAAACAAGACAATTCAATAGCAAGATGACAGCATTAATCAATACACTAAAAATTACGAAGCTGTAAAACTTATTAATTGGAGAATAGCTGTCAATGGAAAAAGCACAATTGTGTAAAAGTATATATGATAATCAGCTGCAGCAATCCATATATCTTTGTCATAAGAGAAAGCCATAACCAATGTCCCTACCAAGTATCAACTTCTTATACCCTTACAGTTTACAGTGTCCAAGATATAGCCCGGACATTGCACACCTACAACCCAAAACCATTGTCCCTACCAAGTATCAACTTCTAACACCTTACGGTTTCCGAGATATAGCCTGGACAAGATATTATAGGTCAAGGTCACTATGGCAAGATCAAAGGTCAAATCAATGTCACACCATGACACTGCACACTTACATCCCCCAACCAATGTCCCTACCAAGTATCAACTTAATACACATTTCCGATTTATAGCCCGGAAAATATTTTATAGGTCGAGGTCACTACGGCAAGGTCAAATCAAGGTCACACCATGATGTTGCACACCTACTACCCCCAGCCAATGTCCCCACCAAGTGTCAACTTCTTACACCTTACGGCTTCCAAGATATAGCCCAGGCAAGATATTATAGGTCAAGGTCACTACAGCAAGATCAAAGGTCAAATCAAGGTCACACCATGACGTTGCACACCTACAACCTTCAACCAATGTCCCTACAAGCATCAACTACCAACACCTAAAGGTTTCTAAGATATAGCCCAGACAAGATTTTATAGGTCAAGGTCACTATGACAAGGTCAAATCAAGGTCACACAATGACACTGCACACCTACACCCTTAATCAATGTCCCTACCAAGTGTCAGTGTCAGAGATTTAGCCTGGACAAGATTTTACAGATCACTGTCACTATGGCAAGGTCAAAGGTCAGATCAAGGTCACACCATAACGCTGCACACCTACACCCCCTAACTAATGTCCTTACCAAGTATCAACTTCCTACACCTTACGGTTTCCGGGACAAGATTTTTAAACTCAAGGTCACTACGGCAAGGTCAAATCAAGGCCACAGCATGGCACTGCACACCTACACCCCCAAATAATGTCCTACACCTTACGGTTTCTGAGATACAGCCTGGACAAACTTTTCCGGCCGCCCAACCTTCACCAACCCATCCGGACACCATGGGTGAAAATAATACCCTGACAGACCATAAGGGCTGTGGGGTAAAAATGGCAGATGTTATAGCTAAAGGTTATATAGTAAGAGAACTTGTATGGATATTCCATGGGCGTTTTACATGTAACTCTGAAAATCTCATTTGTTTGAATTAGTATATGATGTCCAGAAATAAAATGTAGTGGTACATCCATGATACATAATAACAACAAGAAATGGTTGTATTTATAATAATATAGTCATTTCAGCATTAAATACATAACAGTAAAAGCATGAGGTTTAATATTCCTGCATAATAATTAAATGTATTTCTGGTTTACTATAAAATATTTTGAAACCTTATTGTAAAGTACTGGTCCTGGTTTTACTGCAGGCATTTATTTTATAGTGTTTGACACTAACCTCCATTCCTTCATGTTTCCCCTCTTCATTGTCACTAGTGATTGAGCTCGAGGTTTTGTTGTTACCCAAAGCTTGTAAGGAGCTTTCTAAAGCTTCCTTCTCCTTCTGTATCCCTTTGTATGCAGAAATTAAGTCTGCAAGGCAAGACATTAATGTTCACTTTGCCAAAAATAAAGCATACAATATGCCAATATTCAAGTAGTAACATACATAATGCACAAAAATAACATAGTATACTGCTGAAACACGGTTCCTGCTGAACTTTTTCTGAGATAACATTCTTTTCCAGACTTACAGTTATTCAGTTAAAGTTATTCCCCCAATGACTGATTTACTACTAGTGTACTAACTACTGTAGATAATTAGATATCAGACAAATCCCTTTATTACTAATACATTAAATAATTAAAATGTGTTGAAATGTGTTGAAACTTTCAGATTACCTTGAAATAAAAAACAAAAGATTAAGGATCATATTAACTGAGTTGTATTGTACTCTCATGGAAATCTATTAAGACATCATTATTTCTTGTATGATTGAGAGGAAACTTGCTGGTGTGTAATTTTCATAAGCTGCCATAAATAATCATATACCAGCAACTACAGAAAAAAAAATATTCCACGGACCACCTGACATAATAAAGAGGTTCACTTATTAATACACACCTTTCAATTTTGTCTGGTACTTTGCTATCTTTTCTTGTTGTTCTTCAATTGTTTTAACAAGTTCACTTTTTGGACGCTCCATCTTAAAAAAAATAAAGTATACACATTTACTGTACTGTTATGTACCACACTATTCTGTGTCCTCAGATGTTAATTTGTTGTATAGTGCAAAACATTTTTTCTCAATAATCACTAGCAGGCGAAGTACACTGAATCAAGTACAAGTACAAAATACAAGTACCTTACCCAGTTACTAGTACAAGTACTGGTATCAAGACTCAAGTGCAAGTACTTTGAAAAATTCAAGTACTTATATAGTGCACTACCCAAAAATATAATAACTAGATCATAAAAACTTTACATTTAAAATTAATTATTATATTGAAAAATACAATTTAAAACATTCAATGATCAAATGATCAAAATCCACCTCCAAATCTGCTCCATTTTTCTTAAAGCACTTGATAAATATAATTCTTTCAAAGTGTTTGTCTCTGAGTGAAAATCTTTAAGCATTGGAACCTTGTTTTGCACTACCAAAAAGTCTGACTTAGAAAGATAATCTTATACTTTAGGATGCTTACATTTAAAGATAATGAATTTGTTGCTTGGGGCAGATAACAAGTCTTTAAAAAGGCTTGTCCCACTCCTTTATGTAAAATATATATTAAACATGTTTGTGATTGGGATACTTTCACAGCAAACAGTGTCAGTTAGGTATAGGTCCAAATAATATTTAAGTAGAGAAAATAACATTTAAGAGAGAGAAAATATGTGTAAAGATTAAGTAATAAAACAAGCCAATTCAATAGTAAGATGATAACAAAAAATTATTCAGTAAACCCAAAAATTATGAAGCTGTAAAATCTATTAGGTATATCTGTCAATGGAAATAGCAATCTCAAGTGAAATTGCATATCATAATCAGTTACAGCAATTCATATATCTTTGCTGTATGAGAAATAGGTCTCAACTATTGCAGGTGAACATACTTTTAACCAAGGTTAAAGGTCACACCATGATGTGGCATACATATACGCCCCAACCAAAAAGCCACCCAAGAGTTGACTTCCTACACCTTACACTTTCTGAGATATGGCCCAAACAAGATTTTCGAAGCTGAGGTCACTACACCAAGATTAAAGATGATGTTGCACAGCTACACATTCTAACCAATGTCCCTACCAAGTATCAACTGCGTACACCTTACATTTTCTGATATACAATCCAGACACGATTTTAAAGGTTAAGGTCACTATGGCAAGGTCAAAGGTCAAACTAAGGTCACACCATGATGCTGGACACCCACACCCCCAACCAATGTTCATACCAAATATCAACCTTCTACTCCCGACAGATTCTGAGACATAGTCCAGACAAGATTTTCAAACTCAAGGTCACCAGAGGTCAAAGGCCAAATCAAGGTCACACCATGACTTTGCACACCTTCACCTTCAAGTATCAACTTCCTACACCTTACAGTTTCCAAGATATGACCCGGACAAGATCTTCAAATTCAAGGTCACTACAGCAAGGTCAAATCAAGATCACACTATGACCTTGCACACCTACACCCCCTAAGCAATGTCCCAACGAAGTATCAACTTCCTACACCTTACGGTTTCTGAGATACAGCTCGGACAAACTATTTCCTGCTGCCCAGCTGCCCATCTGGACTCCATGTGTGAAAACAATACCCACAAAGCCCTTAAAGTCTGTGGGGTAAGAAGCCAAAGCAGACATACTAAGAATTGATACTATGCAATGAGCTACAGGTCTGAAATTTTACTGTGTTATAGCTGACCTAAAGGTAGCTGAATAACATTTTAATGCTCATATATATACAAAATTCTCTAAATGCAATAGTTTTCAAGTTACATGTGATTTTACTCCTTATGGAAGTTACTGAAAAGTCAAAAAGTAGCTATTACTCACTTAGCTATTGGGATAGACTCCCAAGTTACTAACCAAGTTGTAGCTACAGAAAAAGTAGCTGAATAAGATATTTTAACAATATGCTCTAAATGCAATACTTTTCAAGTTATAAGTGATTTAGTGCATGATTTCATGAATTTTAATGCAGTAAAATTAATAAAAAAATTAAGAAAGATCCAGGCCTGATACTCACACAAGGGAATCTACTTGAGGCCTGGTACATATGTGCAAGATATGAGAGAAATCCATGTAATAGTCAATGAGAAAATTGTGAAAAAGTGTTGAAATTTTCACACTTAGGTTGGGGAGTACCTCACTTGTAATGGCTCTAGCAACAGACGAACTAACAGATCTGCATGCCTTGAACAATTTTTCATCCTTGATAGATAAGGTATCTTTAAAAAAAACAGCATGTCTCTGGGCCTGGTAGTTTTGGAGGAGAAGTTGCTAACGGGTACGCTTATTGGTATGACCACGCCACAGAGTGACGACATAATGTCAGTCAGCTGACATAAAAACCATGTTTTTCTCTTTTTTAATGTGTATAAATTTTCATTTAAATGCATTTTAAATACTTTTCGAAAGTATCTGCATTTGCATTTGAGATTTTCAGATGGAAAGTATTGGCATTTGCATTTGAAAAAAGATTCAAATACTTTTCAAATACATTTTGCAAATACAATTTATTCTGCAAGTGAGTCAATTTGCTATTTTTTCTTTCTTTTTGCAAAGTATATAATTGAAGTTATTCTTTTATTACTATTAATGTTATGTATTGGTGAGCTCAATTTAATTTAGGCTTTTAATAAGTATTTTTTAAAAAGTAATAGGTTAAAAATATTTGAGCTTTGCAACTAAATGCTGAATCACTATAAAGCACCCAAAAATGAAAAATGTCCTTTGTATTTTTACTGCATAAAAACCTAATTTTAACACTAAAAGATTGAAAGCAAATGGAGCATTTGTAGTGATATGGCAAGTGTTTTTGCACACAAGTCTTTGCCAAAGTAACATCTCAGTATTGGTGAATCACATCAAACCTTCATTTAAACATGTTGTTTTAAAGTAAGCCTGTAATTTTCAATTTTTGCAAATCTTGCAATAGAAACATAGATTCATACATTCCATGCCAGAAATATGTTTATATTATGGTTCACAGGAAGTGACTGAAAGCTTACCGGTAATTTAGGTACCAGTAAATATCTAATCTAATCTAATCTAATGTGGACTTTTATAGCGCTTAATCTCCATCTCAGATGGACTCTAAGGCGCAACAGAACATAAAGCAAGGGCAATTAACATTAATCCGGGGATATAGCAAGTGTGTTGAATATTTTGACTTTAAACTTTATTTGCAGACTTAGATCATATTTTTATTGAACCAACCTACACAATGGGTAAAGATAGAAGTCAGGAACTCATAAATATTCATGTATGCATAGAAAATATGAGGTCATAGTATTCCGGAAAGTGGGGAAAGTGCCATGCCATTCATTACAATAGGTTACAATTTGCAAACTTGTACAACTGATCAACATTCATGTATGCATAGAAATATGAGGACACAGATTTCCCAGGGTTTCCTAACAATATTGCAAGAGCTTAAACATCAGGAACCTGATGTCTAATTGTTTACTTGTGTGTCAGGTCCCAGACATTGAATGAGGATGTAATGCATCAGTCAAGCAATTTGATTGGGCAAAAATTGATAATCAGTAAAGGTAAGGGAACATCATACACGAATGTTCACAAGCAAATAAAATCCGAAGCAGCACAGGCTATGCATACACAAATTTGAAGTATTTGATCCCCAGGATGTCTTCCCATTCATAAAATGTTGTTAGAAAACCCCACAGAAATCTGTTTCTTCATATTTCCTCATTTATATTAATGAGTTGTATGCTATGCATAGTGAAGTCTACATATTTGAAGTATTTGATCTTTAAAATATTGTTGAAAATCCCAGGAAATTCTATGACCTCATATTTCCCTATTAATATTTATGAGTTACAAGCTATGTGTACACAAGTCCATGAAGTATTTGAACTTCAAGCAGTATTCCTATTTAAAAAATACTCTTAGAAAACCCCACAGAAATCTGCAACCACAGGAGATTGTTAAGATTTTCTGTATATTTTCATGAGCTGACACATAATAAAGCAAATATACATCAAGGACATGATGTGCAATACCAACCATCTGTGTCTGGTATCCCAATGCCTAATCACTTCGAACAATATTTCATTAATATAAATGCTGCTATGGAAAATTGACTCACAAAAATGAGACATACAGCTCTTATAAATACTATAATATTGCCATAAATCCATTAAATAACAAGAGGGTCAAAGATGCCCCAAAAGGTGGGTTGCACAGGCAGCAATAAGGTTAGCGACTGCTGTAATTACATTTAGAAACAAGGAAAGAAATGTTAGGTCACCCAGTTAAGGAACCTAGCTATGATGGTGATCTATCTCCCTGTCAAGTTTGAATTCAATTTGACAAACCGTTTTCGAGTTAGCGTCCGGAAATGAAAATATGGATGGACAGACAAACAGACAAAAAATGGACAAACGAACAGACGGAATTACACCAATTTCGAAAGGAACCTAGCTATGATGGGGATCTATGTCCCTGTCAAGTTTGAATTCGATTGGAAAAACTGTTTTCGAGTTAGAGTCCGGAAACCAAAATGTGGACGGACAGATGGATAGACAAATGGAAAAAAACGGACAAACGAACGGACGGAATTACACCAATTTCGAAAGGAACCTAGCTATGATGGTGATCTATCTCCCTTTCAAGTTTGAATTTGATTGGTCAAACCGTTTTCGAGTTAGAGTCCGGAAACAAAAAATGTGGACGGAGAGACGGACGTCGGACACATCAATCTAATAGGCGGGTTGGTTACATGCAACCCGCCTAAAAATGAATTACATATGCAACCATTCATTTCCTCTTCATTAATATGTCTTATCTGACAAAAATTTGCTGAAACTTGGGTAGGCGGCAAACTTGGTTTTTGAATATGTAGTACAGCTAAATAGTATAAACAGAACATTTGTCATAAAATGATAGAGAAATACAGCTTTAGGACTTAGTGTGTATGAAGACAAACATGGACAATAATATGAATATGGTAAGGTCTTTTCAGCGAAATGCAGTCAGAATGCCACCAAACCATAACGCCACAATAGAACCGACCACATGTTGTTATATGTATTTAAACTGACCTTGCTCTACAATGGCAGAGGTTTCTATAGGTCAGCAGGCGATAAATAAGAGTGTAAATAAAACATGATTTACACTTAACTAAAAACGGTTCTCCCCCTATATATAAAGCTATGGTTCACACCAAAGCTGATGAAATGACACCTGCATGTACACATGAAGAAAACATGTTGGAACAAGGCCACACATTATAATCCCTTCAACTGAACCAATGGGTATTTTATTTTACTTATTTTCATTCTTTAACAAGCATCTGAAACAATAATATAATGAATAATAATTATGGATCGGGTATTTTGAGTACACAAATGTTGGTCAGTGGTGCCATTTTGGAGGTATGTGGCATTTTGAAGATTGCATTATGGCTTGGTGGGGTTTTAACTGGTTTCCTGTTCAGCAACACGAAATGGGGTTTATAATGTGTCACTAATCTATTTAAAAGTTTGCCGATGAAATAATGTCTGCCAGTTGTTTTGTCAGCAACTTGCTCATATATCAAATCAAATGAAATATGCATCAAAACCTTGGCGTTCATTGACTGCTTGTCACCAGGTATAGGTAGTTGTGGTATTTTCATGTCATTGGAGTTTTCGTGGTATAGTGATTACTTCTTTATTTAAACTATGATTTAACACTGACACTACCGGAATGTTATATGTTTTATAAATTGTAAAAATTTTATTGTAATTTAACTTTTTATAAGTTAAATACTTACCTTATCCTCACTAGTGCTTACGTGTTGGCGAGAGCAAACATGGACGACCAAACTAGAATATTTTTAAAATAAATATTCTTGTCGGTACCAGTATGTATACGCATGACCGCGCATGCGCGTGCACTGGAAGAACCCCGTTAAGCCTCACTTTAATTTTGGGAGCCAATATAATATATTGTAAACCCAAAAATTTAGAAAATGTGGGGTTGGCAGGGCGGGAATCCGAATCTAGTGAGGATAAGGTAAGTATTTAACTTATAAAAAGTTAAATTACAATAAAATTTTTACATTTTATTGCGTAAAATACCCTTACCTTATAAAGCTGAAACGGTTAATCATACTAACCGATTAATAGGTTACCAAAGCACTAGTCGACGCCAATATTGTTGAACCAGTTAACTGTTTTCCAATGTACTTCACCCCATATGGGATTTTACGCAATCGTTAGATTTCTTAACATTTGTAGTCAGCATTGAAAATGGTAGTAATTCAAAGCATTTTATCTATTACGTTAAATATATAAAATATGCCGCTTATTTGCAAATTACACAACAATTTGAATGAATTTTATTTCCTTGCAGCTCGATATTCACCATATTGTTTACAATATTTACATCTGGGGCGCATGCGCAGAAGACATTTTTCGGTATTTCCTCTCTTTCCACAGGTACTAAATACCGCAAACAATTAACCGGTTAGTTGACGCTTAATGCAAGCGACTACCTGGCTAACAAATATTGCTAATCGTTTCAGCCTTATTACCTTATCCTCACTAGTGCTTGATTACAACCATACTGGTGGTGGGATTTTTAATATTTTGTCACCAAAAGCAGGTATAATCAAATGAAAAGTCAAAGTACAAATCTCAACCAATCTTGTGAGGATACAGTACTAGACTATGTTATGTAATAAAAGTAACTTAACAAAATAACATTTAGTAGTTATATATATATAAGCACTAACTTTGCAACCTTCCCAAAGGTGCCTTGGCCCTGTATGCATTTTAGTTTCAATGTACTAAATTCAAACACACTTGTGATGATAAGTACAAGACTATGACAAGCATACTCAGAAACATAACAAAATAACATATGGAGTTATATTATGTTATAAGGTAAACTGGAACTGTCCAGAACATTCATTGAAAAAATTCCCACACTTTTGGAATTTTATAAGACTAAATACCAATGTGTTACCCAACCAATGACTGACGCATTGATAAATAACAGGAGATTGTGCTTCTCTATGTGGAGAATACAACCTATTAACACATTCCTTAGGTCTTTCCACCAGATCAGATGCTTTTCAAGATCTCTGAACAGGGGAAATGAATGTCCCTTGATTGGGGTATTTCAAATGGGTTTTCAGGTATCACTAAAATGTGTGTTCTGGCCATTGGAACTGTACATATACATACACAAACTATGAAGGAACCACATGGCGATACTATAGTTCCAAAGAATAGTCTGACCTTCATTTGACTTCCAAGTCACAAGTTAAGTATAAAACTGTGGAGTGTGACTTCCAGCAATATAAGGAGCATTTTGAGCCTTGGACATGTTAACATTCTAAATTCCAAGGTCAGATATTTGATCAGCTATCAGAACTGTCTGCCTGTTGACATGGTAGCTCCTTGTATATCTCCTGAAAAGTCATCTTGAAAGAGATTAATAGCACATATTTCCCCTATCTAAGATCTCAAATATGTCAAGATAGAATCTTAGAGCTGAAAAAGGGCAAAGGGTCATATCTTCAGTCAAAGAATGATCTAAAAATTGCCTAAAAGCAAGAATGAAACCCAGCTTGAATAATATCGGGCCCATCTGAGGCTATTTGTTCTCTGCTAGGAGTATTGATGAGAAACTGTGAACTCCTTCCAGTTCTGTATTTCAATGAATTGAAAGTCCAAAAAACCTCACCTCTCTATCTATCAGAGGCCAAGGTCATGAGAAAACTGATTTGAATGTCAGAATGTTCAAATTCTGATTCAGATGGTTCAAAAGAGACTTTGTCAAGACTAAGAATAATCAAAACAAGTCCAAAGAGTATAAAAGGTATAGCACCATCCTTCATTGGTCTATCCTATGTAAAAACCTCTATCAATCCATTTAGTCCACAACTATGAATGATTTCAATAGTGAACTCAAATGAAACCCATCTATCAGTCTATTGAGTTCATAACTATGAATGATTTCAACAGTGAACCCAACTGAAAAACCATCTATCAATCTATAGAGTTCATACTTATGAATTACTTCAATAGTGAACCCAAATGAAAAAACCATGTATCAGTCTATTGAGTTCATAACTATGAATGATTTCAATAGTGAACCCAAATGATTTGCAATAGCATTCCTGTATCCTGCAAGCATGGTAGAAACCAGATTTTACCAGTGAATCAAGTGAATCTGCTATTGAGAAGAGAGAAGGCTGTTGGAAATCCAACTGAATCTCCTTGCATCAAATTCAAAAAGAACTACCTTGCTCTGTAGACTTTTTAAAACAGTTTCTGAAGTGCCTCAGCTTCTGAGATTTTTTTTTCTCCCATGGAGTTGAGATATGGCAGGCTTTGGTGGATCTCTAGTTGAATAGCTGTTTAAAGAGATTCCTCCATGATGTAGGGCAATAGTGGTTTTGAGAATAAGTCGATCAGAACCCAAAACTAATGCATCCCTAGTCACCCTGGGTTCCTGCTATCATTTAACAAGCATAACTCTCATTTTTTGTACCATTTTTGAAATGAGAAATATTCAGCAGTAGGCATAACCAAATGGTGCCTCACACAGGATATTCAGTACATGTACTGCCATTGCATTGCATTGTATTCAGGTATTAAACTGGTGAAAAAGAATAGATAGTTTGTTCTTCATCTCTGTTACAAACCTATCTAGCATTGCAGTGTGCCAAATTTGGCAAGTCATGTGAAAACTATGGGATGAATGACATTCTGTTTGAATGACTTATCCCTGCATGAAAAGGTATCTGATATCCCATTTTGACAACCCTAAATGTGGTGAGCCGTCAGAAAATTGTTGTGGGCTTACAAAGAACCATTAGATGCAAGACCATCAGACACATAACTAATGAATGGGTCTGCCAAATGTGTTCCTTACCCTTCACAGACACATCTTCTGTATGGAGGGATATCCTGGTAAGACCTCTGTGATTTTACACCAAAACAGATATATTTTCAAAAATGTGAACAACATATCTGAATGTGTAAAGATTATGAATATTTTATAGGTTCTAAAATACTACAAATGACATTAGAATTCTGGAATGGTTGACAAACTTGCATGTACACCATCGCTTCTCAAATAACCCACTTTTCTTCTAAGGGGACACTTCACCCTTGTCATGGTTGAATTTGTAACCAAAGAAGTGGAAGTGTTTTGTTGGGATGAGTTCTGACTTCAAAAGCTTATCACCCGATGTAGTTTCTGTACACAGGCCACTAATTGCTTCGATTTTTAAAGCAAATATGTGATGTAGGCGGCAGTATATAAGCAGTGGTCTCACTACTGATGAATGGAGGAGCTACGCGGACAAATTCGATTGGAGCCGTTGCAATACCGAAGGGTAGGTCTGTGAACTAAAAAGAACAACCTATGACAAGGGGCATTCTTTCACAAGCAAGCTTCCAATGAAAACTAATGTTTAGTTGTGTCTGGGAATGAGGAAGAACGCATCCATTCACTTTCGTAAATGGAATACTGATTACCTAGCGGTTTGCCTCCTCAAAGCTGGAACCGTGTGATATTTTGATTAATACACTACCCTCACAGGTCACCAATATGCTGTAAAACTGTAGGCTTGTACACATTTTACTGGACTTATAAACGTGTAGAAGCATTTAAAACACACTTATTCAAAGAATTTGTGGTTTCTTCTCTCAAAATATATCCGCTATGAATTGTGGGAATTCTCGACAATTTGATAAGGTAGCTTCAGTGTTAAACCGAATTGCAGAATGTGCACAACTTCGAGATGAAATTCGTTTTTAAATTAGAAGTTGCAACAAACCAGGAGACATAACACAACCTGCAGCCATTATTTCTTTTATACCTTGGTTGTCACTTCCAACAGCAACACTACACCTCTGATGGCTTGTGATGCGTTCTGTTAATTCTTGTCTGTTTTACTACAAAAGAACTTTTCCCATACAAGTGTAGCTGTGGTCATAATTTCTATAACTGAAGATTCCTGCCAATCTCTGTCATGTTAGATAGATGCAGGAAAAACATGGAAAAAGCATGGTATCATGACTAACCAGTTCATGTTGCAAATACTTATCATTGATGCCTCTTCTATAATTTCTAAAACTTCCCAATAAATGAGAAGAAAGAAATTGGGTTTGAATGTTGATGACCAGTACTTCAATGTCTTAAAGAAGTTTGGGCCACTGGATCCAAAACACTGCATTATTTCTTCCAAGTTGAGGGCTACTAGCCGATAATTATGACCAGAAGATGGACTACCCCAGCATTTGAATATGCTGTGTTTTAAACTGCATGGAAGACAAGGTAGATAAAACAAATGCTTCTGAAGAATTCTTGGGACTTGTGTGCTGTTGTTGAGAAATCTATTGATGTATTTTACAATGAGAAACCCCAACAGACCTCGCATAAGGTAGAAAATTAAACCCTTTCCATACACGAACCTCTTCCTCCCCAGTCACGGAGATCTTGTCCTGGGAGAGAGAAGACAAAGAATGCTGGCTTTACAGAGACGTTCTAGCCTCTAAAAAACTATAACACTACCTAATAATTCCCTCTAGAAGAAAACCTTCATTTACATGGACATCTTCTCTGTTGTTGTAAATAACTGATCAGTGAAATTTAATTATTTCTATTATGATCAGTAATATTGGAATGAAAATCTGGTTGAGAAGGTCTGACTCCAGCAAGTTCTACTTGACCAAGTGCAGTATCTGACGAGTTTACCTCACCATAGGAAGAACTGCCATTTGTTTTCACATGAACTTCTGCAATTTGTAGCTCTGAAACTATCTGATGAGAAACCTTGTGTTCATAGTGGATTCTTCTTTTACAGGGGTTGCCTCTGCCATATTTACCTCACTAGAGGAGACAGAGGTACTACCCTTTTGTGAGATTAGATCTTGAAGAATGCAGTTTCTGCCGTCTTTACATCTGTATTTAATAACAATGAAGCAGAAGACTATCTATGAGGTACTTCTGTTCATTAATAAGACCGTTAATGGACCTTACACAGCTTCTAGACGTGCTAGTATAAGCTGCAGAGGGTCAGAAAATGAATGAATGTGGTGGAGTGACAGGAAGATAAATTCTTTTCTAAAAATGTCAAGAAAATCTTCTTGTTAATTGGCGAATAGGACCCTGCCACTAACTATGTAACAGGTCTGTAAGCGCCGTAGATCCACTCAAAATGCAGACTTCCTGTCGAAGATGGCTGGCAAACATCAAAAGAAAGAATAAAACCTTCCAATTCTTATAAGAGTAAATTCTTTACAAAAAACTTCTTCCTTGCCAGCCATGTTGAAAATTTTCGCAAACGAAGATTGTGTCAAACAATGTTTACTCCCTCGCAGTCATGCGTATAAATACTGGTACCGACAAAAATATTTATTTTAAAAATATTCTAGTTTGGTCGTCCATGTTTGCTCCCGCCAACACGTAAGCACTAGTGGTGGTGGACCAGTTCACGCCCGGGTACCAATTCACGCCCACCCTCAATTTTCTTGACGATTTATGATTTTTCATAAAGAAGATGTTTACCACATTATAGATAATCATCAAATTGATCATATACATTTGTAATTTATTGTTTAACTGTGATTGTTTTGGATAAATTTAGGGGTGGGCATGAATTGGTACCCGGGCGTGAACTGGTCCACCACCACTAGTGAGGATAAGGTAAGGGTATTTTACGCAATAAAAAATATGCTTTTAATGTAATTTTAATTCATATTTGAGTGTAAATTAAAGTAAAATTGATCTACAAAGTTGTCAGAAATTACAAGTATATAAAATGTTTAATACTACGAAAATCCCATGGATCACCATACCTACTGTAAGGTGGTCCCCCAATGCAGCTAAATTAACTGTCATGATTATTGAATAAATTATTAATTTACTGGAAGATAAATTAACATTAGATACCTTTTAACAAGAGGTCAAGTAAACAAATAAATATTAGGGCCTGATTCACTCAATATGAAACGTTGTGTTTATTTTACGTGGAAATCATAAAGATTTGTTATGATTTACGATAGCTGAAAGATATAAATTGCAGCCACAGAAATAAATTTAGGGTGATTTTTAGATGCAAAATTAATAACGTCTTTATACAGCATTTTATTTGTTTCCAAAATCTTAGGACCAAAACATGGTGAAAAAGAGATGTTAAAGCTACAGCATATCATAAAAATCCCTCTTTCTTAAATAACATGCAAACCTATGTATATTTTGCAGAATTGTTTTTAGACTCGATAGAACTAGTCATGTCACTCCCTTTCTTCAAAAACTACACTGGCTCCCTATTACATACCGCATCTTGTTTAAATACAATCTAATTACTTTCAAGGCCATCAAATTCTCTCAACCCACATACTTATCATCCTTGATCAAAACCAGTAGCCTAACTCATGGAAATAGGCTATCTCTTTCCTCAGTTTGTCCTAGAAAGGCCATTGGCAGGCGAGGTTTTGCGGTTTTGCATAGTTTCCCCCCACTGAATGGAACAGACTCCCACAATCAGTCTGATCACAATATGTGAACTACTTCATGGAATCCTTCACAAGTACAATTTGGCCTCTCCCACGGATTTGATTTAATCTGAGACTGGTAAAGAGAAATTGAAGTTGTAGTTTGTTTTAATATTTAACAATATTTTGATGTGATTTCAGGAAAACATTATTGACATAACCTATACTAATATTACAAGGATTCACATAGCAATAATTCTCTGATGTTTTATCTGAATCTGCATGGCTGTCCATTGTTAATTCCAACTGACTGTAGCGTGAATTGATATCTATTTTATGTGGACTTAAGATGGAATGGAGGAAAATCTTTAACATGCATGTGCACACAGTATTTGTTTGTATAGATTAAAGATAGGGATAACATATATGTTTTCTCTTTGTAAAGTTCTAAACATTTCTTTTGTCTTGAACTGCATTTTGAACTTGCTTTTCATTGCTGACATGTTCAAATCATTTAAAATGTTTCGGATAAAGACTTCTTTGAGGGTAAAGAAAACGTTACCATATGACATTTGCCATATGTAGTATGTTTGTTAGTCATGTAAATGTTACTGTCTGCAAATGATAAGTGCAGATGGAGACGGATAATACCAGGGAGCTTAGATTTTAAACTTATCTCCATGGAAAATATAAAAAATGCCACTAGTACTTGTGATATAGTTACACAATTTCTTGAAAGTGACTTTAAACCCATATCAATAAGAAAAACCAAATTATCTCACTAATCAGAGATCAAGCTTGACAGATTCACAGATTTATATTTGTTTCTGTAAAATATGCCAAAAACATAATATATATTTTGGAAGGAAAGTTATTTGTTCCAAATCTTAAAGTGATATTTAAATCAAGTGTACAAATAAATACAACTACCAAACATATTCATGCATGCAGATATTTTATAAAATCAATGCAAAGAGTAACTTATTACTGTTCAAAGGAACACAAAATATTATCTTCATTGTTGTTTCAGAGAGGTGAGAATTTTTCTGGGAATGTATCCTCTTGAAATATGGCTGTGACAGATCAAGGCCTTTTTCAAGTTTTTAATAATACCTAAACTTTGTATGGTATGCCGAAGGAGAAATGCATTGAATAGTCTATTGAGGAAGCCTATATCATGAGACTTTCAGTTATCAAAACACTTGAAGGTATCTTTATTTAAACTGAATTTTTATTGGACTTAAATCTCTATCATAAAGGCAAACTCTAAGATGCAAAATTAAAAAGACATAAAAGAACGACAGAAATCAAATATCCAGGGAAGAAAGCAAAACCTTCTGTGAGAGGACAATTTATGAACACTTCTTCACAGGAAATGTTGGAGCCGAGTTCAGCAAACAGGATTTTGTCGACAATTTATTAATAACCCTACAGATTACATCTTCAGAAATCTGATTGAAATCTTAAAACACAGGTGGATCAGTAAGAGAAAAGAAAGGCTCAAAAGGATCAGTGTTCGGGAAAAAAAATCATGAATCTTGGATACTTTGTCAGAGAATCAATGGTACATAGCAGTCAACAAGGGCTTTTTGTGATTTATCAATGGAATTCTTATTCTAATTGGACATTTATAGTTCTTAATCTCCAGTGTAGGGTAGGCTTTGCAATTTCTTGGGACAAAAGTTATACTAGTTACTTACTAGTGTATGATACAATTCTAACACTATTTTGGAAAAAAATTGCCATTTTCATCGATTGAACTCAGGAAGGCTCCAGAAAAGTTAATTACAGGAATATAACTTACTACTAATTAGGAAAGTTGCCAAAAATATACATGCATCATGCGTGCGAATCCACCTGGCCCATCTGAAGTTCCTGAGTTATTAAAAAGAATTTTGCACATGTGCACACTCTAAACATCTTTGTACAAGGAATATCAGAGTCAGGCCACATAACTACTCACATATCCAGGTTCTTGATTGACTCGACTGGGCAGAGAGGACTATAGCAAGATGATAACTGGGAGACAAGCTTTCAACCTACCCTTCTGTTTTTTTTAAATTGCACAAGGATAAGAAGAACCAATTCAGGAACACTGTGCAGTGCCAATCTTAAAACCTGTATAGATTTTTAGAGTCATATATATGTTTTCATTTTCACAGACAAAATTTCTATAGTAATTGTCTTTGTCCTTGTTGACTAGTAAGTTGCAACACCCATTTTTTATGCACTCAGGACCTATCTTGTGAGGGCTTATTCTTGTATCAGATGCATTCAAACTGACGCCTAATAGTCTTAGCTTTTGATAGGAATCAAAAGCCATTTAGTACATTCCTTATTAAAAGTGCATGTTAAATAGGTCACATGTTTGTCCAACAAGTCGCTAATGGCGAGGTTGGATCGAGCTCCAAGGTGTCCTAGAACAACTATTTCACACAAGCACAGTTTAACCACAATCCAAACATCTATAGGAACACTTTCTGAGATATTTACATTCATTTGCATAGATTGTGATGTCATAAAATATCAAAATATGCGGCTATAATGTTGAAACAGTAACATAAATATGTGGAATACTTCGATTCTGACATAAAAATAGATGTTTCACATAAAATTCTTGAAATAGTTATAATTCAGTATATCTGACAGACATTTAAAGATTTTCCATTGTTTTTTTTTCATGCCGCCATCTTAGATATCTTTATGATCCCACTAGAAGGGTGGATTACTTGGCATGGATAAATCGAGTGTCCAAGTAGCACTTATCCTCAGCGTTTGGATGAAAATCCACAGTCCGAGGACACCTCGGAGTGCGATCCAAACTTGCATTAAGATCCTTTATGTACTGTTCACTGAGGAATACATAGCATTACTGGGTGACCAGAGAGATGAACAATTACTGAGTTTAATACTGAGACTAGCTATTTTCATTTTCATTTATTTTATGATACCTCCGAACAGTAACCCTATTTGATACAGGGGTGAAAGGCTATAATGATTGAGCCTACAGCAGGTATGTCCAATCCTAATTTGTAACTGTAATTATCACACAGATGTTGGATATAAAACGCTTTAGTCGTATGAAAAATTACGTCAAATACTTTGTGCATGTTATCTATGAACTTAGAAAAAATATATATTAAATGATGAATAGAATGATGGAATCTGGACGTCTTGGCCCAGTTCAAAGTTGACCTGTTTCAAAGGCAGTCCCTTTAATCTTGGTCACTATAAACTAGGGCCCTTTTTAATATTATATAACATCCTAAAGGTGCTTGTGTTATATACAGAAGTATTTTGTGCCACTGAGTTTTCAAGAAGCATTTCTGTTGTTGGGAAAACCCAATGTTTTCAAGTTTGAAGCGGGCCGAGATCATAGAAATCGTATGAAAAAAGCTTATTCTATGTTCGAGATGTCCATGAAACTTGTGATATACGTTTGTGCTTTAGCACGCACGGCCAAAACATCCGGTTGGAATTTTCACATGTTTTCGAGTACTAGTTACCCGTAGCATTCACGAACCGTAATTTGCTCCATCTCCGACTTCCTCTTCCTCCGATCTCGTTCATTATGCACCCATTCAAACCAATGAAACGATGTAAACAACACTACAGTAGGTGTTGTTGAATTCATATGAATATTATAATTTATGTGTACAGTACCTGGGTAGCCTTCAGAAATTCTGACTTGAAAGCAGTTAAAGGTTTTGAACAACAAACCAAATGTTAGGGTGAGCATATGTTTCAGTTTATGTTTTGTTCAGTTTTAGATGTGGTTACCTCGGCTCTACTTTTGTACTTACAGTACACATTGTACTGTGTCTACCAGGCTTTACAGTACAGCACGAGCAATACACACTATACACAGAGCATTTAAGGGACACAGAAATGAATAAAAATTAATTTTAAAAGTATATGTTTAATCTATTGGAGCACCACTGTATATATTAATGGTGTCATTTAAAAGAGCTAGGTAGGTTGAGGTTGGAGAAGGAGCAATATTTACATGGAGCAAAGTTTGGTCCATGGGTTAAAATTTGCTCCATCACAGCTCTGCTCCTCCTCTGACTTCAATCTCTCTGACCTCATCCAGACTGTACTATTTAACTTCTTTTTCATAAATGTAGGTGAGATTATTGTATTCTACACCAAACTTTATTTCAGGAACCAATAAATAAAAAAAAAATACAAAACTACATGTTACATCTTTATTGGAGCACCACTGTATACATTAATGTTTTCACTTAACAGAGCTAGGTAGGTTGAGGTTGGAGAAGGAGCAATATTTGCATGGAGCAAAGTTTGGTCCATGGGTTAAAATTTGCTCCATCACAGCACTGCTCCTCCTCTGACTTCAATCCCTCTGACCTCATCCAGACTGCAATATTCAACTTCTTTTTCATAAATGTTGGTGAGATTATTATCTTATTATGAGATCATAATTTGCACCATGCGTTTGTGTGTACATGTGTGTGTGCGTGCGTACGTGCGTGCGCGCGTGTGCATGAGTATGTCACACACTTTTCTCTGAAACTACTATAGTTACACATTTTTGGTAAATTGCTTGTCCTGATTGAATTTTTATGCTCTTCAGTATTTTTTGGTTTTGGTGAACTTTGGCCTACTTTTGAGTGACTAATAGCATTTTTACCTAATATAATTATATGACTTAGAACTCTCAAACTATTGCCTTTAGAGTATTTTCTTGTAATATGTTGTTCAGGTACAGTATTTTGGAAGTGTATCTCCATAGCTAAGTGAGTAATAGCTACTTTGTCAATTTTTAATGGTAACCATAATGAGTAAATGGCTTATATCGTCAAAAGTAATGCAGCTACACAATTCCTCTCAAATATTTTGTTTATGTACTTTCTTGTAAACTGTGACACATTTAAGTTTCACACTTGTTACTCAAAGTACAAGTGAATAATGGCTACTTTATTCCTCGTTTTAGTGAAAATGTGAAAAAAATTACAAATATCTTGAAAACTGTAAGAGATAGAGCGATTTCGAGCTAATTTTTGACCCATAGGGTAGTACAGGAGTATCATGTCAGTAGAGGAAAAATTTCAATTTTTGACACTTTTGGCGGCCATCTTGGATTTTAGCGGAAAATAAAAAAAATGTGAATATATCACAAATCGTAAGAGATAGAGCGATTTTGAGCGCATTTTTGACCCACAGGTTTGTACTGGAGTATCCTATGTAAACGGGAAAAATTTCAATTTTCGCTACTTTTGTCGGCCATCTTGGATTTAAGCACAAATTGAGACATTGAAAATATCTTGGAAACGGTAAGAGATAGAGGGATTTTGAGCGAATTTTTGACCCACAGGGTAGTACAAGAGTATTCTATGCCTCGGGCAAAATTTCAGATTTCATCACTTTTTCCTCAGCCATCTTGGATTTTAGTGGAAAATAAAACATTGAAAATATATCTGAAATGGTAAGAGATAGAGTGATTTTGAGCAATTTTTTGACCTGCAGGATACTACAGGGGTATCCTGTGCCTAGGAGAAAAATTTCAATTTTCGCCAGTTTTGGCGGCCATCTTGGATTTTTGTGGAAAATGAAAAATTATGAATATCTCGGAAAAGGCATTTCTCCCCCTTTAATGCTCAGCGGGAGATACATGCCGTGCCAGTGGTCTGGTTGTACAGTACACCAAACTTTATTTCAGGAACCAATAAATAAAAAAAAAATACAAAACTACGTTACATCTTTATTGGAGCACCACTGTATACATTAATGTTTTCACTTAACAGAGCTAGGTAGGTTGAGGTTGGAGAAGGAGCAATATTTACATGGAGCAAAGTTTGGTCCATGGGTTAAAATTTGCTCCATCACAGCACTGCTCCTCCTCTGACTTCACAGCCTCTGACCTCATCCAGACTGCAATATTCAACTTCTTTTTCATAAATGTTGGTGAGATTATTATCTTATTATGAGATCATAATTTGCACCATGCGTTTGTGTGTACATGTGTGTGTGCGTGCGTACGTGCGTGCGCGCGTGTGCATGAGTATGTCACACACTTTTCTCTGAAACTACTATAGTTACACATTTTTGGTAAATTGCTTGTCCTGATTGAATTTTTATGCTCTTCAGTATTTTTTGGTTTTGGTGAACTTTGGCCTACTTTTGAGTGACTAATAGCATTTTTACCTAATATAATTATATGACTTAGAACTCTCAAACTATTGCCTTTAGAGTATTTTCTTGTAATATGTTGTTCAGGTACAGTATTTTGGAAGTGTATCTCCATAGCTAAGTGAGTAATAGCTACTTTGTCAATTTTTAATGGTAACCATAATGAGTAAATGGCTTATATCTTCAAAAGTAATGCAGCTACACAATTCCTCTCAAATATTTTGTTTATGTACTTTCTTGTAAACTGTGACACATTTAAGTTTCACACTTGTTACTCAAAGTACAAGTGAGTAATGGCTACTTTATTCCTCGTTTTAGTGAAAATGTGAAAAAATCACACATATCTTGAAAACTGTAAGAGATAGAGCGATTTCGAGCTAATTTTTGACCCACAGGGTAGTACAGGAGTATCATGTCAGTAGAGGAAAAATTTCAATTTTTGACACTTTTGGCGGCCATCTTGGATTTTAGCGGAAAATAAAAAAAATGTGAATATATCACAAATCGTAAGAGATAGAGCGATTTTGAGCGCATTTTTGACCCACAGGTTTGTACTGGAGTATCCTATGTAAACAGGAAAAATTTCAATTTTCGCTACTTTTGTCGGCCATCTTGGATTTAAGCACAAATTGAGACATTGAAAATATCTTGGAAACGGTAAGAGATAGAGGGATTTTGAGCGAATTTTTGACCCACAGGGTAGTACAAGAGTATTCTATGCCTCGGGCAAAATTTCAGATTTCATCACTTTTTCCTCAGCCATCTTGGATTTTAGTGGAAAATAAAACATTGAAAATATTCCTGAAATGGTAAGAGATAGAGTGATTTTGAGCAATTTTTTGACCTGCAGGATACTACAGGGGTATCCTGTGCCTAGGAGAAAAATTTCAATTTTCGCCAGTTTTGGCGGCCATCTTGGATTTTTGTGGAAAATGAAAAATTATGAATATCTCGGAAAAGGCATTTCTCCCCCTTTAATGCTCAGCGGGAGATACATGCCGTGCCAGTGGTCTGGTTGTACAGTACACCAAACTTTATTTCAGGAACCAATAAATAAAAAAAAAATACAAAACTACGTTACATCTTTATTGGAGCACCACTGTATACATTAATGTTTTCACTTAACAGAGCTAGGTAGGTTGAGGTTGGAGAAGGAGCAATATTTACATGGAGCAAAGTTTGGTCCATGGGTTAAAATTTGCTCCATCACAGCACTGCTCCTCCTCTGACTTCACAGCCTCTGACCTCATCCAGACTGCAATATTCAACTTCTTTTTCATAAATGTTGGTGAGATTATTATCTTATTATGAGATCATAATTTGCACCATGCGTTTGTGTGTACATGTGTGTGTGCGTGCGTACGTGCGTGCGCGCGTGTGCATGAGTATGTCACACACTTTTCTCTGAAACTACTATAGTTACACATTTTTGGTAAATTGCTTGTCCTGATTGAATTTTTATGCTCTTCAGTATTTTTTGGTTTTGGTGAACTTTGGCCTACTTTTGAGTGACTAATAGCATTTTTACCTAATATAATTATATGACTTAGAACTCTCAAACTATTGCCTTTAGAGTATTTTCTTGTAATATGTTGTTCAGGTACAGTATTTTGGAAGTGTATCTCCATAGCTAAGTGAGTAATAGCTACTTTGTCAATTTTTAATGGTAACCATAATGAGTAAATGGCTTATATCTTCAAAAGTAATGCAGCTACACAATTCCTCTCAAATATTTTGTTTATGTACTTTCTTGTAAACTGTGACACATTTAAGTTTCACACTTGTTACTCAAAGTACAAGTGAGTAATGGCTACTTTATTCCTCGTTTTAGTGAAAATGTGAAAAAATCACACATATCTTGAAAACTGTAAGAGATAGAGCGATTTCGAGCTAATTTTTGACCCACAGGGTAGTACAGGAGTATCATGTCAGTAGAGGAAAAATTTCAATTTTTGACACTTTTGGCGGCCATCTTGGATTTTAGCGGAAAATAAAAAAAATGTGAATATATCACAAATCGTAAGAGATAGAGCGATTTTGAGCGCATTTTTGACCCACAGGTTTGTACTGGAGTATCCTATGTAAACAGGAAAAATTTCAATTTTCGCTACTTTTGTCGGCCATCTTGGATTTAAGCACAAATTGAGACATTGAAAATATCTTGGAAACGGTAAGAGATAGAGGGATTTTGAGCGAATTTTTGACCCACAGGGTAGTACAAGAGTATTCTATGCCTCGGGCAAAATTTCAGATTTCATCACTTTTTCCTCAGCCATCTTGGATTTTAGTGGAAAATAAAACATTGAAAATATTCCTGAAATGGTAAGAGATTGAGTGATTTTGAGCAATTTTTTGACCTGCAGGATACTACAGGGGTATCCTGTGCCTAGGAGAAAAATTTCAATTTTCGCCAGTTTTGGCGGCCATCTTGGATTTTTGTGGAAAATGAAAAATTGTGAATATCTCGGAAAAGGCATTTCTCCCCCTTTAATGCTCAGCAGGAGATACATGCCGTGCCAGTGGTCTGGTTGTACAGTACACCAAACTTTATTTCAGGAACCAATAAATAAAAAAAATATACAAAACTACATGTTACATCTTTATTGGAGCACCACTGTATACATTAATGTTTTCACTTAACAGAGCTAGGTAGGTTTAGGTTGGAGAAGGAGCAATATTTACATGGAGCAAAGTTTGGTCCATGGGTTAAAATTTGCTCCATCACAGCACTGCTTCTCCTCTGACTTCACAGCCTCTGACCTCATCCAGACTGCAATATTCAACTTCTTTTTCGTAAATGTAGGTGAGATTATTGTATTCTACACCAAACTTTATTTCAGGAACCAATAAATAAAAAAAAATACAAAACTACATGTTACATCTTTATTGGAGCACCACTGTATACATTAATGTTTTCACTTAACAGAGCTAGGTAGGTTGAGGTTGGAGAAGGAGCAATATTTGCATGGAGCAAAGTTTGGTCCATGGGTTAAAATTTGCTCCATCACAGCACTGCTCCTCCTCTGACTTCAATCCCTCTGACCTCATCCAGACTGTACTATTCAACTTCTTTTTCATAAATGTTGGTGAGATTATTATCTTATTATGAGATCATAATTTGCACCATGCGTTTGTGTGTACATGTGTGTGTGCGTGCGTACGTGCGTGCGCGCGTGTGCATGAGTATGTCACACACTTTTCTCTGAAACTACTATAGTTACACATTTTTGGTAAATTGCTTGTCCTGATTGAATTTTTATGCTCTTCAGTATTTTTTGGTTTTGGTGAACTTTGGCCTACTTTTGAGTGACTAATAGCATTTTTACCTAATATAATTATATGACTTAGAACTCTCAAACTATTGCCTTTAGAGTATTTTTTTGTAATATTTTGTTTAGGTACAGTATTTTGGAAGTGTATCTCCATAGCTAAGTGAGTAATAGCTACTTTGTCAATTTTTAATGGTAACCATAATGAGAAAATGGATTGTATCTTCAAAAGTATTGCAGCTACACAATTCCTCTCAAATATTTTGTTTATGTACTTTCTTGTGAACTGTGGCACATTTAACTTTCACACTTTTTGCTCAAAGTACAAGTGAGTATGGCTACTTTATTGCTCATTTTAGTGAAAATGTGAAAAAATCACAAATATCTCGAAAACTGTAAGAGATAGAGCGATTTCGAGCGAATTTTTGACCCACAGGATAGTACAGGAGTATCCTGTCAGTAGAGGAAAAATTTCAATTTTTGACACTTTTGGCGGCCATCTTGGATTTTAGCGGAAAATTAAAAAAATGTGAATATATTACAAATCGTAAGAGATAGAGCGATTTTGAGCACATTTTTGACCCACAGGTTTTTACTGGAGTATCCTATGTAAATGGGAAAAATTTCAATTTTCGCTACTTTTGTTGGCCATCTTGGATTTAAGCGCAAATTGAGACATTGAAAATATCTTGGAAACGGTAAGAGATAGAGGGATTTTGAGCGAATTTTTGACCCACAGGGTAGTACAAGAGTATTCTATGCCTCGGGCAAAATTTCAGATTTCATCACTTTTTCCTCAGCCATCTTGGATTTTAGCGGAAAATAAAACATTGAAAATATATCTGAAATGGTAAGAGATAGAGTGATTTTGAGCAATTTTTTGACCCGCAGGATAGTACAGGGGTATCCTGTGCCTAGGAGAAAAATTTCAATTTTCGCCTGTTTTGGCGGCCATCTTGGATTTTCGTGGAAAATGAAAAATTGTGAATATCTCGGAAAAGGCATTTCTTCCCTTTAATGCTCAGCAGGAGATACATACCGCGCCACTGGTCTGGTTGTACAGTACACCAAACTTTATTTCAGGAACCAATAAATGAAAAAAAAATAACTTCAAAACTACATGTTACATCTTTATTGGAGCACCACTGTATACATTAATGTTTTCACTTAACAGAGCTAGGTAGGTTGAGGTTGGAGAAGGAGCAATATTTACATGGAGCAAAGTTTGGTCCATGGGTTAAAATTTGCTCCATCACAGCACTGCTCCTCCTCTGACTTCAATCCCTCTGACCTCATCCAGACTGCGATATTCAACTTGTTTGTCATGTATTTAGGTGAGGTTATTGTACACTTCACGAAATTTTAATTCAAGGACCAATTAATTAATTACCTCTGAGGACGCCGGTTTGAATCTCGGGGTGGGTGCTTGCTGATGCCCAGTGGTTTACACTGCAATATGCACTGGTTTCCTCCACCTGTAAACAACCCGTCGCAATATCACCCTGGCTGTTGAATGTGACTTAAAACAACAAATAAAATGTAAATTTAATTTAGCTTGGTAGGTTGAGGTTGGAGATGGAGCAATATTTACATGGAGCAAAGTTTGGTCCATGGGTTAAAATTTGCTCCATCACAGCACTGCTCCTCCTCTGACTTCAATCCCTCTGACCTCATCCAGACTGCAATATTCAACTTGTTTGTCATGTATTTAGGTGAGGTTATTGTACACTTCACGAAATTTTAATTCAGGGACCAATTAATGAAAAAAAAAAAAATTCCAAAGTACATGTTCCATCTTTATTGGGCGCCACTGTATACATTCATGGTGTTATTTAAAAGAGCTCAGGGGCTCAGTGGTATAGCGGCTAGAGTTCTCACCCCCAACCTCTGAGGATGCCGGTTTGAATCTCGGGGTGGGTGCTTGCTGATGCCCAGTGGTTTACACTGCAGTATGCACTGGTTTCCTCCACCTGTAAAAAACCCGTCGCAATATCACCCTGGCTGTTGAATGTGACTTAAAACAACAAATAAAATCTAAATTTAATTTAGCTTGGTAGGTTGAGGTTGGAGAAGGAGCAATATTTACATGGAGCCAAGTTTTGTCCATGGGTTAAAATTTGCTCCATCACAGCACTGCTCCTCCTCTGACTTCAATCCCTCTGACCTCATCCAGACTGTACTATTCTACTTCTTTTTCATAAATGTAGGTGAGATTATTGTATTCTACACCAAACTTTATTTTAGAGACCAGTAAATGAAAAAAAACTACCAAAATACATGTTACATCTTTATTGGAGCACCACTGTATACATTGGTGTTACTTAAAAGAGTTAGGTAGGTTGAGGTTGGTGAAGGAGTAATATTCACATGGAGCAAAGTGTGCTCCATGGGTTAAAATTTGCTTCATCACACCTCCGCTCCTCTGAGTTCATAGCCTCTGACCTGTTATATTTTCCTTTATAATAGTATTTTTCCCCATGTCTTGACCAGACTTGTGAACAACAATACACTTTTGAAAACTGTTGCTTTACCACACAGTTACATTTTCATGACATATCATGAGATCGAAGGTATTATAACCTCGACTGTTATGGTTTTTTGTGTATTATAAAGCATCAGGTAATAATTCTTGAGGCCAAAATTTTGCATAGTTTCTGTAATAGTCGGCCTGTTTGAGGTAACAGTGAATACAGATAGAGGAGCAGATGACACTTAGCTATGGCCAGTTAAATATACTAAGTACATGCAAAATCTGAATGAAATCTGTTAAGTCATTTTCAGTATACTTTACAGAAAAATAAAAGCTGTAATCTCAACATAATTATTTTATACATGGGAGTTTAAGGTCACCTTAATATAGGACACATTTTCAAAACTAGTTACAACCACAGGCCAAACTTGAGTCTGGGACCCTATTTTCAGATATGGTGCGGAAAAGAAAAACTAAAGTTAAGATAAATATGTGACTACTGGGAATTTAAGGTCACCAAACTATACACCCTGAGGATCAGTTACATCCACATGCCAAATTTGAACTTAATATGGCAAACCAATTTGGAGATACTGTCTGGAATACAAAGTGTGACAACAGACGACGACATTGATGCAGACACCACAAAATGTGATGACAAAGCAATCCCTATATATATATGCCATGCAGCATTAGTGCTGGTGACACAAAAACTTAAGTTATACGGATAGGTAGTAGAAAAGATTGCAATGATAAATTAAATGTTTCAGATCATTTAAAATGCGGTAGCACAGATGTTACAGCACTAGGTCAAAAATTTTCAACAAATTTGAATGCCATCTCTTCCTTGAACTATAACAAAAATTATTATAACAAATTGTAAGGTCTTGATCAGAACTCTGACACCATCAGGGAAAGTGACATGAATAAAAACAAACATTTTATTCAAAGGTAGTCATGTATTAACATTGTTGGAAAGATCAGACATTCTTAAAAAGATTTAAACATATTATGTAGATTTTCATGGGATAGCAAACCAGACAAAATTCTAAGAACTGTAATCCTAAGAGATTTCCTTGAGGTGGGATCAAAATAGTAAATATTTTGCATTTGAAAAGGCACTTAAAATTCATTGTATTAAAATGTTTCCACAGCAACCTCATTCACAATGGTACATAATATTTCAATTAAAATTTTGAAATACTAATGAACTTTTTACATTTGTAAATGATTGTGGTTTATTCCTGTCTAAAAACTTGAGTATCCAATTTTGGAAAAATATTTTCAAGAAAGTTATAGCCTATTCAAAAAGCAAATACCAGGAACCAAAACTGAAATATTGCAATTTCCAACATATGTAACAGTCAAAATTTCTGGTACAATAAAGAAGTTAATGTAATACCTGATGTACTTGATTCTAGTGAGAAATAAAAAAAAAGAAAAAAAAAAGAAAATTTAAAAACACCTTTAAGTTCAACGTTAACATTCATAACTATCACTGTTAAAGAAATGCTTATGTCATTCGTTAAAATTATAAATCAGCACTAATTTTTTTGAGAGGCCAATTATTCGACTACATCTACAGTCCTTTTTCTAAATGCATCAGGGATGCAAAAGTTCCATGAAACCTCTGTTAACCAAAACAAAACAGGAATCATTATGTGGAAAATATGGGTGCCTACTTTAAAAACCAAACTTCAAGAGTATACTTTGAACCTTTCCTTAAACCCAGACATAGTGTGTACAGAACGCGTAGAAGTCAATCTGATGGGGTGCTGCTTGAGGTCCCCCATTTTGCTTCAATATATAAGTCAAAAAAGCATGTGATGCTCCGAGGATTTGGAATGATCTCCCTGATGATGTACGCTCAGCTAAATCTCTCTCCTCATTCAAGAATAAGTTCAAAATTTACCTCTTTGAAAAAGCTTACCCACCCTAGATTATCCCTAGTCTTCATTTTGTCTTCTCCGTGGTGTCGACCCCTGCATTGTCCATGATTTAACGATTACAATCTCTGATTTTGGCTTTCTGTGTCTTAGAGTCTATCACTAAATAGAGATTAAGCGCTATAAAAGTACTATTAGAATTACTAAAGGTTACTACTTGTCTCTTCTGAGTTATGTGTTGAGGCTAGCTGATATGCGTGCTTGTTAATCATTTTAAAGGATCTATGAAGTCACATGACTGGCGCAGTGTAATAAACACAATATGCAAACCTTGGATGAAAATAAGGTTCAAATCTGAGATTCCCAACTTTTCTTCAAAATTCCAGATCACTTAAAGAACAGGTCTGCACACTACACTGGCCAAATGAAAAAAAATGCCGTGTCATGCTGTCTGGAGAAGAAGGATGTATGATGCACCACCTTGAGAATGCACACTACATGACCAGTCCTGCGATGGATAACACTGGATGGCATTTTCTGACATTTGGCCCGGCCGGTAGCATTGACCATATCCTTCATTGATAATAGCTATGTTGACTGCTTTGGGAGAGGGTTTCCGATATCAATGTAGAAATATATTTTGATATCCCCAATTGATATATTACTTAAACTAGACCAAGGACACTTCAGTAGCAAACACTAAACCAAAGTATCCACCGGATGCCTCCAATGGATACACCTAGTTACAATTAACACACCATGGACATGAAAATGGACCACAATAATCTTCATCCAACTGAGCACAGTATTTATGCATCCATCTACCACACATTGGTGAGTCACATGTGATCCAATTTACAACCGCTTCTTTCTTCTCCTGAATTTTGCAGTGTATGTCACAAACTGATCTGCTCTCGGAGGACTTTCTCTTTCCCATTTTCAGCAATTTGTATGCTATGTACCACCTGAAGTAGGGCACATAGTGTTGCTTTGGAGTTATGGTTCCATTGAGAATTTGCTCTGCGAACTGCAAATAACAAAGCATGTGCTACAATGTAACTAAGCTGGTGTCTACCAAAACTACCAAACTATAAAATTAAATCATTGTAACTCTGCTGTGAAAAAGTACAGCACTCTTAATTGGTCAGAATTATCTAATAGTATTAAATATTTATGAATAGTTTTGATTTTTAAATTACAGCTCACACGAAATAGATTTATTAATCATATGTAATAAAGAAAATGAGAACAATGCATTACTGGTAAGGATAAAGAATAATTTTGTCTTGACTTGTCCTGCATTCGTGTATTTCTGGCATTAGGTCTTCAGTGTAATACCAAAACATTTTACGGCACACTTTGTATTTCTCCCTTTACAAATAATTAACTGCAGGTATTTTTGTAGTACTTTTAAAACAATTTTGAATCTCTTTGAAGGATTGAAATACCACAATTCATTAATCGCTACTCACCATTAAGACCCAGACACCACAACTTGCTGTGTCTGTCTGTTTTTCATGATTCACTGTCACAGTCCTGTAGTTCTTAAAGTTTATGTCATCTGGTTTGTGCTGTAGACGATTAACACTGAAAGACCTAAACCAAAATGTGTCAGATGTCAATTTTATAGCCATCATTTCAATGATCAAAAAATTACATCAGAGATGCCCGTACCCCACAGCCTTGGGAAACTGTTTTCAACACCATATTATCATACAAGAGGTAAAGCTGTACAAAGATCGGGACACTTTCAAAGCAGTGTCATTGATCTAAAGATCCAAATAATGTTTGAGTATAGAAAATATTGTCTTTTAGAAAGAAAATGCACATCAAGATAAAGTATTAAATCAAGACAATTCAATCACAAGATAACAGCAATAATCAGTAAACTAAAAATAAGGACGCTGTCAAATTTATTAATTGTATCCCCGGCATGAAGCGGGATACTATGGATTCATCATCGTCGTCCGCATCCGCAGAGATTTCTTGTTAGCGACCTACAGTCCACATTTGGGGGTGAGAACTCTAGCCGCTATACCAGAGCCCCTGAGCTCTTTTCAATAACACCATGAATGTATACAGTGGCGCCCAATAAAGATGCAACATGTACTTTGGAAGTTTTTTTGTTTTTTTCATTAATTGGTCCCTGAATTAAAATTTCGTGAAGTGTACAATAACCTCACCTAAATACATGACAAACAAGTTGAATATCGCAGTCTGGATGAGGTCAGAGGGATTGAAGTCAGAGGAGGAGCAGTGCTGTGATGGAGCAAATTTTAACCCATGGACCAAACTTTGCTCCATGTAAATATTGCTCCTTCTCCAACCTCAACCTACCTAGCTCTGTTAAGTGAAAACATTAATGTATACAGTGGTGCTCCAATAAAGATGTAACATGTAGTTTTGAAGTTATTTTTTTTTCATTTATTGGTCCCTGAAATAAAGTTTGGTGTACTGTACAACCAGACCACTGGCACGGCATGTATCTCCCGCTGAGCATTAAAGGGGGAGAAATGCCTTTTCCGAGATATTCACAATTTTTCATTTTCCACGAAAATCCAAGATGGCCGCCAAAACTGGCGAAAATTGAAATTTTTCTCCTAGGCACAGGACACACCCCTGTACTATCCTGCGGGTCAAAAAATTGCTCAAAATCACTCTATCTCTTACCATTTCAGATATATTTTCAATGTTTTATTTTCCGCTAAAATCCAAGATGGCTGAGAAAAAAGTGATGAAATCTGAAATTTTCCCCGAGGCATAGAATACTCTTGTACTACCCTGTGGGTCAAAAATTCGCTCAAAATCGCTCTATCTCTTACCGTTTCCAAGATATTTTCAATGTCTCAATTTGCGCTTAAATCCAAGATGGCCAACAAAAGTAGCGAAAATTGAAATTTTTCCCATTTACATAGGATACTCCAGTAAAAACCTGTGGGTCAAAAATGTGCTCAAAATCACTCTATCTCTTACGATTTGTAATATATTCACATTTTTTTCATTTTCCGCTAAAATCCAAGATGGCCGCCAAAAGTGTCAAAAATTGAAATTTTTCCTCTACTGACATGATACTCCTGTACTATCCTGTGGGTCAAAAATTCGTTCGAAATCGCTCTATCTCTTACAGTTTTCGAGATATTTGTGATTTTTTCACATTTTCACTAAAATGAGCAATAAAGTAGCCATACTCACTTGTACTTTGAGCAAAAAGTGTGAAACTTAAATGTGCCACAGTTCACAAGAAAGTACATAAACAAGATATTTGAGAGGAATTGTGTAGCTGCAATACTTTTGAAGATACAATCCATTTTCTCATTATGGTTACCATTAAAAATTGACAAAGTAGCTATTACTCACTTAGCTATGGAGATACACTTCCAAAATACTGTACCTGAACAAAATATTACAAAAAAATACTCTAAAGGCAATAGGCCTAGCGGGTAACACACTTGTCTAGGAACTCAGAGGACGTGGGTTCAATCCCAGGTACAGGCAGATACATAGTGGCTCGGATGACCACTTAAAATGGCGGTCCTCTGTCATTGGGTCCTATCCCCAGTGGCAGGTTAAAGAACCTCAAGGACGTTGATAAATGGTCATCCTTGAGCCTCTATCTTCCAGTTAGGGGAATGTCAGTTACTTGTGAGTTGAGGCTGTACCTGTACAGTCGGATTGGTTAAATAGCGCTTTGAGTCCTGTAGTATATGGAGATATTGCGCTGAGTATAAATACATAATAATAATAATAGTTTGAGAGTTCTAAGTCATATAATTATATTAGGTAAAAGTGCTATTAGTCACTCAAAAGTAGGCCAAAGTTCACCAAACCCAAACAATACTGAAGAGCATAAAAATTCAATCAGGACAAGTAATTAACCAAAAATTGGTAACTATAGTAGTTTCAGAGAAAAGTGTGTGACGCACTCATGCATGCGTGCGCATGCACGTACGCACGTACACACACATGTACACACAAATGCATGGTGCAACTTATGATCTCATAATAAGATAATAATCTCACCAAAATTTATGAAAAAGAAGTTGAATATTGCAGTCTGGATGAGGTCAGAGGGATTGAAGTCAGAGGAGGAGCAGAGCTGTGATGGAGCAAATTTTAACCCATGGACCAAACTTTGCTCCATGTAAATATTGCTCCTTCTCCAACCTCAACCCACCTAACTCTGTTAAGTGAAAACATTAATGTATACAGTGGTGCTCCAATAAAGATGTAACATGTAGTTTTGTATTTTTTTTTATTTATTGGTTCCTGAAATAAAGTTTGGTGTAGAATACAATAATCTCACCTAGATTTATGAAAAAGAAGTTGAATAGTACAGTCTGGATGAGGTCAGAGGGATTGAAGTCAGAGGAGGAGCAGTGCTGTGATGGAGCAAATTTTAACCCATGGACCAAACTTTGCTCCATGTAAATATTGCTCCTTCTCCAACCTCAACCTACCTAGCTCTGTTAAGTGAAAACATTAATGTATACAGTGGTGCTCCAATAAAGATGTAACATGTAGTTTTGTATTTTTTTTTTTTTATTGGTTCCTGAAATAAAGTTTGGTGTAGAATACAATAATCTCACCTACATTTATGAAAAAGAAGTTGAATAGTACAGTCTGGATGAGGTTAGAGGCTGTGAAGTCAGAGGAGCAGTGCTGTGATGGAGCAAATTTTAACCCATGGACAAAACTTGGCTCCATGTAAATATTGCTCCTTCTCCAACCTCAACCTACCAAGCTAAATTAAATTTAGATTTTATTTGTTGTTTTAAGTCACATTCAACAGCCAGGGTGATATTGCGACGGGTTGTTTACAGGTGGAGGAAACCAGTGCATACTGCAGTGTAAACCACTGAGCATCAGCAAGCACCCACCCCGAGATTCAAACCGGCGTCCTCAGAGGTTGGGGGTGAGAACTCTAGCCGCTATACCACTGAGCCCCTGAGCTCTTTAATAACACCATGACAAACAAGTTGAATATCGCAGTCTGGATGAGGTCAGAGGGATTGAAGTCAGAGGAGGAGCAGTGCTGTGATGGAGCAAATTTTAACCCATGGACCATGCTTTGCTCCATGTAAGTATTGCTCCATCTCCAACCTCAACCTACCAAGCTAAATTAAATTTAGATTTTATTTGTTGTTTTAAGTCACATTCAACAGCCAGGGTGATATTGCAACAGGTTGTTTACAGGTGGAGGACGAAACCAGTGCATACTGCAGTGTAAACCACTGGGCATCAGCAAGCACCCACCCCGAGATTCAAACCGGCGTCCTCAGAGGTAATTAATTAATTGGTCCCTGAATTAAAATTTCGTGAAGTGTACAATAACCTCACCTAAATACATGACTAACAAGTTGAATATCGCAGTCTGGATGAGGACAGAGGGATTGAAGTCAGAGGAGGAGCAGAGCTGTGATGGAGCAAATTTTAACCCATGGACCAAACTTTGCTCCATGTAAATATTGCTCCTTCTCCAACCTCAACCCACCTAACTCTGTTAAGTGAAAACATTAATGTATACAGTGGTGCTCCAATAAAGATGTAACGTAGTTTTTTTTTTATTTTTTTATTTATTGGTTCCTGAAATAAAGTTTGGTGTAGAATACAATAATCTCACCAACATTTATGAAAAAGAAGTTGAATATTGCAGTCTTGATGAGGTCAGAGGGATTGAAGTCAGAGGAGGAGCAGTGCTGTGATGGAGCAAATTTTAACCCATGGACCAAACTTTGCTCCATGTAAATATTGCTCCTTCTCCAACCTCAACTACCAAGCTAAATTAAATTTAGATTTTATTTGTTGTTTTAAGTGACATTCAACAGCCAGGGTGATATTGCGACGGGTTGTTTACAGGTGGAGGAAACCAGTGCATACTGCAGTGTAAACCACTGGGCATCAGCAAGCACCCACCCCGAGATTCAAACCGGCGTCCTCAGAGGTTGGGGGTGAGAACTCTAGCCGCTATACCACTCAGCCCCTGAGCTCTTTTAAATAACACCATGACAAACAAGTTGAATATCGCAGTCTGGATGAGGTCAGAGGGATTGAAGTCAGAGGAGGAGCAGTGCTGTGATGGAGCAAATTTTAACCCATGGACCATGCTTTGCTCCATGTAAGTATTGCTCCATCTCCAACCTCAACCTACCAAGCTAAATTAAATTTAAAATTTATTTGTTGTTTTAAGTCACATTCAACAGCCAGGGTGATATTGCGACAGGTTGTTTACAGGTGGAGGAAACCAGTGCATACTGCAGTGTAAACCACTGGGCATCAGCAAGCACCCACCCCGAGATTCAAACCGGCGTCCTCAGAGGTAATTAATTAATTGGTCCCTGAATTAAAATTTCGTGAAGTGTACAATAACCTCACCTAAATACATGACAAACAAGTTGAATATCGCAGTCTGGATGAGGACAGAGGGATTGAAGTCAGAGGAGGAGCAGAGCTGTGATGGAGCCAATTTTAACCCATGGACCAAACTTTGCTCCATGTAAATATTGCTCCTTCTCCAACCTCAACCCACCTAACTCTGTTAAGTGAAAACATTAATGTATACAGTGGTGCTCCAATAAAGATGTAACGTAGTTTTTTTTTTATTTTTTTATTTATTGGTTCCTGAAATAAAGTTTGGTGTAGAATACAATAATCTCACCAACATTTATGAAAAAGAAGTTGAATATTGCAGTCTTGATGAGGTCAGAGGGATTGAAGTCAGAGGAGGAGCAGTGCTGTGATGGAGCAAATTTTAACCCATGGACCAAACTTTGCTCCATGTAAATATTGCTCCTTCTCCAACCTCAACTACCAAGCTAAATTAAATTTAGATTTTATTTGTTGTTTTAAGTGACATTCAACAGCCAGGGTGATATTGCGACGGGTTGTTTACAGGTGGAGGAAACCAGTGCATACTGCAGTGTAAACCACTGGGCATCAGCAAGCACCCACCCCGAGATTCAAACCGGCGTCCTCAGAGGTTGGGGGTGAGAACTCTAGCCGCTATACCACTGAGCCCCTGAGCTCTTTAATAACACCATGACAAACAAGTTGAATATCGCAGTCTGGATGAGGTCAGAGGGATTGAAGTCAGAGGAGGAGCAGTGCTGTGATGGAGCAAATTTTAACCCATGGACCATGCTTTGCTCCATGTAAATATTGCTCCATCTCCAACCTCAACCTACCAAGCTAAATTAAATTTAGATTTTATTTGTTGTTTTAAGTCACATTCAACAGCCATGGTGATATTGCGACGGGTTGTTTACAGGTGGAGGAAACCAGTGCATACTGCAGTGTAAACCACTGGGCATCAGCAAGCACCCACCCCAAGATTCAAACCGGCGTCCTCAGAGGTAATTAATTAATTGGTCCCTGAATTAAAATTTCGTGAAGTGTACAATAACCTCACCTAAATACATGACAAAAAAGTTGAATCGCAGTCTGGATGAGGTCAGGGGGATTGAAGTCAGAGGAGGAGCAGTGCTGTGATGGAGCAAATTCTAACATATGGCCCAAACTTTGCTCCATGTAAATATTACTCCATCTCCAACCTCAACCTACCTAGCTCTTTTAAATAACACCAGACTGTATACAGTGGCAGCGCATAAAGATGCCCCATATACTTTTGGAGTTAGTTTTTTTGTCATTAATTGGTCCCTGAAATAAAGCTGCAACATGTACTTTAAAACTTACGTAGTATCTTTTAATTTATTGGTCCTTAAAATAAAGTTTGGTGTGGTGTACAATAATCTCACCTAGATTCATCACAAAGAAGTAGAATGGTGCAGTATTATATACTCCGTATACTTGTATACTCCGTCAGAGTACTGTACCTGTTGAAATAAACACGTCTATACTGGTAAATAGCCACGTCTATACTGGTTTGAATGGGTGCATAATGAACGAGATCGGAGGAAGAGGAAGTCGGAGATGGAGCAAATTACGGTTCGTGAATGCTACGGGTAACTAGTACTGATGTTTTCGCGAGGAGGGCTATTATGATAATGATGTTAACCCCCAAGTGACACATTTATCGTAATGTTGTATGTGTGTTAGGTAATATGAAATGTTAATAAATGGAACCTTTACAGGGGAAGCCATATTTGAAGAGGAGACATTCCCCGGAAGAGCATCACTCGCTTAATGCAAAAAGGCAACAGTTGCAAGACATTGAAATTAGAGAGTTTAAGTGCAACAACTCCAAGAAAACGCGGAAGCGACCACATGTAAATGGTGTAGCTTTATCAGCAGCTGCAAAATCAAGCGATCTCAATCTAGGTTGTTTGCCTCCAAAAATTTCAAAGAGCAAAAATTGTCTACATATTGCACAACACACAAGGCAGAACATTGCTGACCAGATGGAACCTAATACTTGGGTAAGAACATGGGGATATGTGCATATCGCACCCACTTAAAATTGCTACTGCTAACTCGCACCCACAAACCGCACCCGTTTTAAAAATCATATTTTATCATAGAATTTTTGTCTAAACTCATGGCATTGCAATATTAATAAGTATCTGGCTTGACAGTTCAGTTAATTTATTAGCGGTAGATGTGCTTAACAATTGCATAGAATATATATATTAGGTCACGGAAATCTGTGGGGTTTTCCAATAAATGTATGTGTAGAAAATAGAGAGGTTTAGATGAAATTTTAAAAAAAACGGGTGCGATTTGCGGGTGCCAGTTAGTGGTAGCGATTTGAAGTGGGTGCAATATGCATGTAAATCAGAACATGTGCTACTCAAATGAAGCTTGAGGTGGATAGGTGATGTAGTGGTTAGAGTGCTTGTCTTCAACCTCTGAGGTCATTGGTTCGAATCTCTTCCCGGGCACTTCATGTTGGAAAGTTAGTAGTTATTTTCTGATGTTCGGTCGGTGGTTTACAGTGATTGACTCCAAATCATAATTAAAGTGAAACAAATCCACATCAAAGTAAGCTCTTACTATGATCAAACAAGTTAACACACTGATATGCACATAAAAAGTGGACTTTTCTATTCGGTTATATGTATATGTCAAGGAACTTCGCATTTAAACACTTGAAGATTCCAATTCAGTTAATCATTTTGTTTATAAACAGGTAAAGTATCACCCCCAAAACACCTTAAAAGAATTTTACAACAATGGCTGATTACTAGCCAGTCACTCTGCCAGAGTTGAAACAAATCAAGTTCAAAAGAATGCTAGGTCAAAAGGCAAATGGCAAATCTAAGAATAATCCAGTTAACAAGTCACCCATAGTCGAACAAATCAACTTAAAGGAGTGTATTGAAACAATAGTAAATCACAACATAATCCAGTTGCCTAATCACTCCTCAGAAGTGAAACAAATCAAGTTGAAAGCAGTGGTTGAACAATAGACACATAATGACTCTCCAACTCTCAAATTAACTGAGATAGATTCTTAGAACAATAAAGGAATTAAGGCTAACTCTATCAATGCATAATTGAAGTAAAGAAAAGAGATAAAAATACAAGTAAAATAATAAGTAAATAATATTTCAATTTCAAAAGTAAAAGCTACCTGTGCAAATTATATGTTTGGCTAGTAACTGTTAGCAAATCTTTCTTCTTTGGACACTCTAAGCACAAAAAGTCTTAAATAATATTTCACAAATATGTAGTGTATAGTTGAAATTTCAGTATTTAAATAAACTATCAGGGTAATATTAATTTTATGATTAAAATGACCCATCAAGTGTTATATAACAAGTTGATATTAAACTAACTGGTCAGTATTAAAATTTAGCTTTAAAATCATTCTTGAATTTAATTATCCTAAGTTGGGCTAATATGTTCTAACCCATCTTAAGATAGGCTAACACCTAAGTTGGGCTCCAACATTGCAACCAGGATTTAGACTATATTTTTTTCATATTATTCCCTTAAAGAGTAATTTTATTTCATGTAAAATTTAAAAATTGAACCACATACACACACCAAAATTGAGTACCTTCAAGTTTGGTAAAAATTGAAGGACGTAATTATGACCCGGACATAATTGTTACCACCTGTGTACCAGTTTTTACCCTAAATAAACTCTATTTTGTCAGAAACAAATTTTACTGCTGCTGATTATACAAAGTAGTCGGGTGATCTTTTCTGTCGGTAGGGTGAATGAAAATGACTGGTCTGTATCTGAAATACTAATCAAGTGATCCTAACCAGTACTCGGCCAACACCAACACGGACCTGTATTTTATTTGCAGAAAATATCTTCAGAAGACAGTCAGTACAACTGTGCAAACTTTTGGAAGTCACCAGTTGAAGAAGTTAGCATGGATGATTTAATGGCAATGTTTGAAACTGAAAGTAAAATGGAAGAGGAAGTGATACCAAAAGCTGTTGCAGATAGTGAAACGGATCCCAGTTATAACTGTTTCAATTTTTGGAAAGTTCCAGTGATCAGTTCAGACCATTTAAACCTCCATAATTTATAGGATGACTACAAATTGACAATCAATGGGACTACTTTCAAGAGGGTTGCATCTGTTTCAGAAATTCCAGAATTTAGCCTAAAAATATAACATTGTTGTAAATTACGTATTCCTGCCAAAGTTACTAAAGTGATGTTCTTTACTCACATTGTCATTTATTCACTAAACTAGCACAACAAAACCACTAATTTTAACATTTAGAGTTTATTGTCGCTTTTCCATATGCATAGTATATGATGTGGCATCTATGTTTTTATGAAATTTGCTTTTTGTATTGCACTTCATTTAATTTTCATTTCTTGCACTATGTCATTTTCCATAAACATATAAAAATGCACAATTGTATAAGTTATATAAACTGAGTTTGACAAGTTTGGTATTGAATTTCATGACACAGAGTAGTAATTTTGTGAATAAAAATAACTCACCAGGTAATCTTCCTTTTTGCATGCTTTACTCCATTTTGTTTCATACATTTACACTAACAGACAAAAGTGACATTTTGCGGGTCCATGACATTAGCTGCAACATTTCCTTTGTTACCACTTGTGGCAAGTATCACATAATTCTACCTGCTTTTGCTTTACTGTCATCAACTTAGCTTGTCAATCACAAAAAAGCTATAAATCCTATATATGTTGCTGACAACAGGTCATAACTGATTGCTTCTTACAGGATATCCCATAACATTTTAAGCCGTTTATTCAGGATTCAAATTCCAGTTAAAAAGTGTGATTGTGAAACATTAATAGAACTATTCCACTTACTTAAGTGTTGTATAATATTCTGTAAGCATCATGAGTCATATGCACTCTTCCAGTAGGAATTTCTGCTCCACATTTGAATTTTTGTGAAGACAATAAAACTTATAACAATTCAGTGACACACAACGGGTGTTATAAAATTGATCAGTACTGGAAAAAATATTGGTACATTCCCAGTCTGAAGCATCTATATGTAGTAGCTAGAATGATTGGCCCGGTAATAAGCAAAGTAATTTTATATTTGTGATATGTTTTTTTGTTTTTTTTTGTAATCGCCATACTGCGCATTTATCTTGTTAAGTATTATTTATTGTCCTAATCAATGACTGACTGTTAGAGATAATTGATATATCACAGTATTCACAGTATATCACCTAAAAGTCTTGTATTGCTACTGTGCCTGTCAATGCTTTATATACACCAGAATAAATACTTGAATAAATTTGTCACTATTTTACTGCCGTCTACTAAATGCAATATTTAAGCTTAAATAATTAAGCTAATCAAGTGTCTCTTGAAAAGGGGGCTTTTTGTTTTCATATGGCGTTTCCCCATCGCCGCCACTTTATCTTCTCCCTTGAATATCACGCATGTTAGTGTACAGATTCTAGGAATTTTTACCCCACAGCCCTGTCAGGGTACTGTTTTCACCCATGGTGTCAGGATGAGCAGGCATGCGGGGGGCGGGAAAAAGTTATCCGGTGTGTATCTCGAAACTGTAAGTTGTAGGAAGTTGATACTTGGTAGGGACATTGGTTAGGGGGTATAGGTTTGCAGCATCATGGTGTGACCTTTGACCTTGCTGTAGTAAACTTGACATTTAAAATCTTGCCCGAGCTATATCTCGGAAACCGTAAGGTGTAGGAACTTGATGCTTAGTAGGGACATTGGTTAGGGGTTGTAAATATGCAACATCATTGTGTGACCTTGATTTGACCTTGCTGTAGTGACCTTGACCTATAAAATATTGTCTGGGCTATGTCTTGGAAACCATAAGGTGGAGGAAGTTGGTACTTTGTAGGGACATAGACTGTAGGTTGTAGGTATGCAATGTCATGGTGTGACCTTGATTTGACCTTTGACCTTGCTGTAGTGACCTTGACCTATAAAAGCTTGTCCGGGCTATATCTTGGAAACCGTAAGGTGGAGGAAGTTGATACTTAGTAGGGACATTGGATGTAGGTAGTAGATCTGAAACGTCATGGTGTGACCTTGATTTGACCTTTGACCTTGCTGTATTGAACTGAACTTATAAGATCTTGCCTGTGTAATTTCCCAGAAACCGTATGGTTTAGGGGGTTGATACTTGGTAAGGATATTGGTTGGGGGGTGTAGATGTGTATAGTCATGGTGTGACATTGATTTATTTGACCTTTGACTTTGCTGTAGTGACCTCCACCTATAAAATCTTGTCTGGACTATATCTCGGAAACCATATGGTGTCGGAAATTGATACTTTGTACGGACATTGGTTGGACATTGTAGGTGTGCAACATCATTGTGTGATCTTGATTTGACCTGTTTGAATTTCCATTGACATCTATTCTCCAGTTAATAAATTTTACAGCGTAATAATTTTTAATTTACTGATTAATGCTGTCATCTTGCTATTGAATTGTCTTGCTTTAATACTTAATCTTTACAAACATTTTCTTTCTCTTAGTCAATGTTTACTCTACTGAAACATTATTTGAACCTTTATATAACTGACACTGCTCTGAAAGTATCCCGATATTTGTATTTTTTCACTACTTCTATATCTCATGGTGTTTCCCCAGGTGGTGGGGTACGGGCATTTCTGATGCTATTTTTAGGTACTTATATACCTTAGGCATGGGAAAATTTTTCCACATTCTTTTTTTTTTTTTGACTCTTGACATGTAGCAAGGTCACTTTGCCAAAACTATGAACTATAGGAGGTTGTTATGTAACATATATGACAGTACTATCAAAATCTGGAGCTAATTCGCTTTTGGGAGCAATTGCACCGAAATTGGAAAATTTAAGAATTAAATTAAATTTTTATAAGATAATATCTTACCTAGTGGACCGGTGCAATAGTCCGGCGCCTAGCCGGTCCCGCCAAACATTAGAAAAAAATGTCCTGAGCTGGGCTCTGGCCTGGACCGGTAGTGTAGTATTCACTCGTCAGGTGTCACCGGACACCCAGCTCCCCTACTGCGCGTGTGCGCGCATGCGCACTTCCTCTTTTTGTTGCCTACCAAGTAAAGTCCCCTTGATTTAAGCGGGGAAGGTAGGGTGGGACTCTCCTTGTCCACTAGGTAAGATATTATCTTATAAAAATTTAATTTAATTCTTAAATTTTCCATTTTATTGCGTTAATATATCTTACCTAGTGGACCGGTGCAGAATAACTACCCATTGGATGGCGGGTAGATCAATCCAAAATTCAGGGGACTCACTATGGGGGATAACCCCCAAAACTCATATAGACCGAGGAAACAAACCTAGACCGGTTCCTAAACCTCTGGTTATATTACATTACCCCCCCCCCCCCCCCTTTTTCAGAAATCTGACACTCATGAAGAGGGGAGGAGAGAAGAGTCCCAATGAGTCCTGAGGAAGCAATAGGGGAAATTCCATTTGGTCCCTCATCTATCCTGGTAAGGTAGACTGCAGAGACATTTTTTTTTTTTTTTTTTTTTTTTTTTTATGTACATATCTACAAAGACTCCAACTTAATCTCTAATCTGTTGAGCTGCTACCACCGGACCCAGGTGGTATAGCTCAGAGTCTGCCCAGGCTACATCCTTTAGGTAGAACTGGGTGAAAGTGTTATGAGACTTCCAATGGCAGGCTGATAGAATTTGATCCAAGGGTACGCCCCCTTGAAAAGCTTTGGAAGCCGCGAAAGCCCGGACATCATGAGCCCGAACTTGATGCAAATTTTGAGACTGTTCATCCGAGAGTTGGTAACATAAACCAATCGTTTGTTTGATCCAGGAAGAGACAGTGGCTGGCACAATGTCCTTCGTGAAGCTCTTCCTAAAAGAGATGAAAACCAACTCCTTGTCTGACTGAAGGTCCTTGGTTTTGTCTAGATAGTAACGCAAGGATCTCACCGGACACAAGGTCCTGTCCTCCTTAAGAGACTTGTCCAAGGTCGGAGCAAGAGCCGGGATTATAACCAGAGCCACACAACCTGGACCCTCCTTAGCCAGGTGGTTCTTGGAGATGAAGCTTGGGGAAGGGTACAGGGAGACATTCGACCAATCCTGATGCCTAATGTTCCTATGTACCCAGGCATGAATCTCACTTCTTCTTTTGCCCGAACCTAAGTCAAGAAGGAAGACCGTCTTAAAGGTAAGGTGTTTAAGGGAAGCCTTCCTAAGAGGTTCAAATGGAGGTTTCGTGAGCTGATGAAGAACCAAGGAAAGGTTCCAGGAAGGAACACCCCTCCTACCCTTAGGCTTGTCCCTATGGAAACTGTCCAACAGTCTGGTAAGATTCTCATCCTTGCCAATGTTTACCCGGCCATTTCCTATCTTGTCAGATATAGCGGTCCTATAGCCATCTATGGTGCTAGGCTGCAGATGTTTCTCCTGAAATAGGTAGAGCAGGAAGTCAGAGATCTGCTTTATAGAAGGAGACCTGAAGTCCACCTTATGTTCCTCACACCATCTGACAAAAACGGACCACTTTGATTCGTAGATGGCTCTGGTTGAACGCCTCTGAGGAGCTTCAATTCGTGTTGCCACTTCTTCAGAGAAGCCTGCCTGTTGGATGGCAAAGGCTCTAGGAGCCATGCATGCAGGTTCAGACTTTGAAGGTCCCTGTGAGGACACTGATTGAAGGGTTGAGTCAACAGGTTCCCTACTCTCGGAAGACTTAGGGGAATCTGTACTGACATGCTGACCAGATCCCAAAACCATGACATGTTGGGCCACCCTGGTGCAATGAGAATGACTCTGTGGAATCCTTGATCCATCAACTTGGAGACCACCTTCCCCAGGAGGGCCACCGGGGGAAAAACATAGGCATCCAGACCTCGCCAGGGAACGCTGAGGGCATCCACTTTCCGGAACCGGGGACACAAACCTGGGAAGTTTGTGATTGAACTTGGTCGCAAATAGGTCCACCTCCGGCTTGTGCCATCTTCTGCAAATCTGGTCGAAGACTTCTTGCAGGAGGGACCATTCCGTTTGTATCACCTGACCGTGCCGGGACAACTTGTCCGCAATGACATTGAGGTGACCCGGAATATGTCTTGCCCTTAATACGATTTGCCTCTGGTTGCACCACATCAGCAGCCTCCAGAGGAGAGCACAGAGAGAGCCGGATTTCATACCGCCCTCCTTGTTTATGTACGAGACCACTGTTGTGTTGTCGGAACACACCAGAATGGTCTGGTTCCAACACAATCGCTCGAACTGTTTTAGAGCTAGTAAGACAGCCTTGAGTTCCAGCAAGTTTATATGAAAGGCGCTTTCTTGTATGGACCAAAGGCCTCTTGCTGTGAAGTCGCCTAAGTGAGCACCCCAACCTTCGTTTGAGGCGTCGGTAAACAGCTGAAGAGCGTGCTGAAGTGGGTGTAAAGGCTGACCTTTTAGGACATTTTTGGGGCTCAACCACCACCTCAGGTGTGTATGAAGGGCCTGAGGCAGAGGGATAATCTTTTCCAATGACTCCGGGACATGCCAATGTCTCTTCAGATGCCACTGGATGGGTCGCATGTGAAGCCGCCCCACTACTACCTGTTTCTCTGTGGCTGTTAGCAGTCCTATCAGGGACATGAACTGTCGGACCGAACACACCTGTCGATTGAGAAGGTCGTTGATCTTTTGGGACAGAGCCACCCACCTCTCCTGGGTCGGTTTGACCAGCCCCTGAGAGAGGTCGAAACGGTAACCTACAAAGTTGAAGACTTGCTGAGGCACCAACTCCGACTTGGTCATATTGACTACCCACCCTAACCTGTGACATAGGTCCAAGAGGGTCCGGGTATGAAGTAGGCACGTTTCCGGGCACGGGGCTCTCAGCAACCAGTCGTCGAGGTACTGGTGGATCCTGATACCCCGAGCCTGTGCCATTAACTTGACTTCCTTGGCCACCTTGGTGAACTCCAATGGAGCCGTTGAGAGGCCAAAGGGGAGGGCTGTGAACTGATAAGCTTGACCGTGGAGGAAGAACCTGAGGAATTTCCGCGACCTTTGTCCTATTGGGATATGGAAATAAGCGTCGCTGAAATCCAGAGAAGTCACCCACTCCCCTTTTTGAAGGGAGAGTCGGATGGTCTCTGGTGTCTCCATCTTGAAAGATGAAGTTGCTAGGTAACAGTTCAGACGGCTTAAATCTAGGATGGGCCTCCATTTCCTGTTGGGTTTTGGAACAAGAAACAAGCGGTTGTAAAAGGCCAGGGAGGATGGAGTTGTCACCTTTTCTACCGCCTGTTTCTGAATGAGTGCTTGTAAAGAGTCCTTTATGTGTCTGCTTTTGACCGGATTTGCGTATCCACTGATAATGACCGGTGACCTTGTCAGAGGAGGTTTCTCCTTGAAGGGTAGGTTGTACCCTTCCTGAAGAATTGAAACTACTCTTGGATTTGCACCCAGGGAGTGCCAGACCTGCCAAAACCTTTGCAGACGGGCCCCCACAGGTGGATTTTCTACAACAGGAGATACATTTTGAACAGTTGGGGCACAAAGACAAGGATTTACACAGCAAACAGGTTTCACACACTTTATTTTCATTGGAACCTGAGAGGGACTTAAGTCTTTGTTTTCTGACTGCCCTGTTACATAAGGTACATGACCGACAACAGGCAAGTTTACAGTCTTGTTTACATTTTTGTTTAAGTTCTGGCAAAACGGATCCTCCACACTTAAGTCTACCTGAGGATCTACTAAGCAATAATTGTCATTTATAGGATTGTTGACGGGACGATTTGGAGAAATAACTGGTATTGTTGCCTCCACGTCCGCGACCGCGGCCCCTCCCTCTATGAGAGAACTGACGCCAAGCCTGGCTAGACTGGGAGGAGGAATGGCCTGAGTGTCTGTTATCTTTCTTGTCGTACGGCTTGTACCGGTACGATTGGTGTTTTCGACCAGAGTGCTGCCCTGTGCCCGGACCGGGACCATGAGCACCTGATGTAGATTCAAATTTTGCTATATCCTGTTCTGCTGTGGCAAGGATGTCATCTGGAAAAAGTGAGGAACTAAACAATGGTGCATTGCGCAACCTGTTCCAAGTGTCCGGCTTCAGTCCGGGTTTAGCAAAGTCAAGATATGAATCCCTGCGTAGCAATATAAAGTTGGCAAGCTGAATGAACAAACTGTCGGCTAGGTGTTGGAGTGAAGTTCCTAGAGCCACTGATACGCTTGCATGGAAGGAGGATAAATCTTTGAGATCCCTGATAGCCTCTACAACCTCCTTGGGAGCCTTTCCCTTGACAATAACGTCATTAAGCAGACCAATGTGAGCGTTCATCTTGTCCTGGATTTCACTGGTGCACCTGTTAAAGGCTGCTGCATGATTTGTAATGTATGTTCCTTCACGGGCACATTTCTCCCACCGGCGTAGGGTGTCCTGAGGTATCGGTCGGGAAGGGGGACCAGATTGAGGGTAGGATGAAACTTTAGCTACCCTAGAGTACTGAGCGTTGAGGCGGGCCTCAGAGTCGGACCAGCTGAAAATGGTTCTGCCTGGTCTACTGGTTGAATCCTGCCTAATTCTATGTTGCTTGTACCATTTAGCTTGACTCTTAGGAGTGCGAATATACTGGTCTACTTTCAACCCAGCCGATTCCTGGGAACGAGAAGGGTAACCTTCAGCGACCCGACAGTTCAGTTTCTCCATCTTGTGGCAAAGCCAGTCATCCGGGGGTAACTCTACTGACACTTTGCCGGTTTTTCTTGGGTGTTTTCCCTTCCACGGGTTGTCTGACCTATCCCCGTCTGATACAGAGAGCTCAAAGTCTGGGATATGAGTCCATCCAAGAAAGGCCCTAACTGACCTGCACGTTTCCCGGTAGTTCATTTCTTCATTTTGTTCTGTTGTCTCTGAGTCCGAGATCTCACCCTCGTCAGATGCCTTATCAGACCGGTCAAGATTAGAGTCCACATCAGACACGTCCTGTTCAGCAGAAAAGGATTGACCGGTACCGGAAACACCGGTAGTAGTGTGAGGCACTGAACTGAAAAATGAAGTTTCTGGCTTGGATGTAGATTTCGCACCGGGTAAAAGAGACGGGGCAGGGCCCGGAACGGGAGCATCCATCTTAACCAGTTCTTCATGTCTTTGAGCAGGAAGAGATTCACTAACAGTCTGGTCCTTCACCGGAGCCGGTGCCTCGGACACAACTGTAGCAGTAGGGGCCACTTTAGTCTTTCTAACTTTCTTGCCCGTGCCCTTATTTTTCTTTTCTTTAACCTGCGGATTCTGCCCATCTGTAGCCGGAGGCCTCACCGGACCGGTGGCTCCAGGCTCAGAGGGATTGAAGAAGGGCTGTTCAGAAGTAGTAATAGAAACAGCGGAAACTGGGGCTTTTGGTGTAGAAAAAATGTTAGTCCTGCTGAGTAGAGCCTCAAAACGGGCGAATTTCTCCTCTAGTTGATTACTGAGTGTGTCAAAATCTCGCTTAGAGACGAAGTCCTCAGGAGTATGATGGGAGATAGCAAATTGTGGCTCACCGGAACCGGAAGCAAGGACCGGAACACTATCCAACTCTTCATCATCCTGTTCTCCACCCAAGTCCTCTTGATTAGCAACACCAACGACGGTGACTTTTGAGGGAGAGACTAAAAGTCCGGATTTCTTATCCTTGCGGATTTTATACTGAGGGGTGGAGAGCATAGAACGCTGCTGATCCGAAAATGCATTACAAATGGAGCAAACTAAGTCCTTCACACACGGATCATCTCCTAACTTCTTTTCCCTACACCTAGCACATTTTTTATGTCCATCGAATCCTGCCATGATGTGCCCGCAGTTTCCTCTACGTTGGCCTGGTGATGCCATGATATATATGTGAACTAATAATCCAAGTTTAATCAACAACCAAACAATATGTCACTTGTAAAATAATAAAAAGTTTCTCTTATAACTTTCACGATTTCAAACACAATGGCGCCAAACAAAAAGAGGAAGTGTGCATGCGCGCACACGCGCAGTAGGGGAGCTGGGTGTCCGGTGACACCTGGCGAGTGAATACTACACTACCGGTCCAGGCCAGAGCCCAGCTCAGGACATTTTTTTCTAATGTTTGGCGGGACTGGCTAGGCGCCGGACTATTGCACCGGTCCACTAGGTAAGATATATTAACGCAATAAAATGAGTGATTTATGAGCGTTTTAATACCAGGTAGTAATTAGAAAGCTTTACATTATCAGAACCCTCTATTATCTCCTTATCTGTTGCTTTTACAGTCTTAAAATGTTTTTGGATATAATAGGAAACCAAATGCAGAGTCTAAACAAGCAATCAGTGCCTGTGAACGGGCTATGTTATAGCTGACCCAAAAGTAGGTGAACCACGTATTTAAAGAAAATACTTTAAATGCAGCAGCTTTCAAGTTACAAATGATTTACTCAACAGTGAGAACCTGAAAGTAGCAATTGCTCAGCTATGCCATGACGTACAGGTCTGCAAATTCACTATGTTATAGCTGACCCCAAAGTAGGTGAACAACATATTCAAACAAAATTCTCTAAATGCAATAGTTTTCAAGTGACAACAGATTTACTCAACAGAGAAAACCTCAAAGTAGCTATTGCTCAGCTATGCAATGAGTTACTGGTCTGCAACTTTACTCTGTTATAGCTAATCCAAAAGTAGGTGAATAACACATTTAAAGAAAATACTCTAAATGCAATAGTTTTCAAGTTACAACTGATTTACTCAACAGTGAGAACCTAAAGGTAGCTATTACTCAGCTATGTCATGACATACAGGTCTGCAATTTCACTATGTTATAGCTGACCCAAAAGTAGGTGAACAAAATATTGAAACAAAATACTCCAAATGCAATAGTTTGCAAGTTACAACTGATTTACTCAACAGTGGGAACCTGAAAGTAGCTGTTACTCAGCTATGGCATGACATACAGGTCTGAAATTCCACTATGTTATAGCTGACCAAAAATTACCTGAATAACATATTCAAACAAACTACTCCAAATGCAATAGTTTTCAAGTTACAACTGATTTACTCAACAGTGATAACCTCAAAGTAGCTATTTAACTCGGCTATGCAATGAGCTACAGGTCTGAAATTTTACTATGTTATAGCTGACCCAAAAATAGATGAACAACATATTTAAGCAAAATAATGTAAATGGAATAGTTTTCAAGTTACAACTGATTTACTCAATAGTGAGAAACTGAAAATAGCTATTGCTCAGCTATGCCATGAGCTATAGGTCTGTAATTTCACTATGTTATAGCTGACCCAAAAGTAGGTAAACATATTTTAACAAAATACTCAAAATGCAATATTTTTCAAGTTACAACTGATTTACTCAACAGTGAGAACCTCAAAGCAGCTATTGCTCATCTATGCCATGAGCAAAATAATGTAAATGGAATAGTTTTCGAGTTACAACTGATTTGCTCAACAGTAAGAACCTGAAAATAGCTATTGCTCAGCTATGTAATGAGCTACAGGTCTGCAATTTCACTATGTTATAGCTGACCAAAAATTAGTTGAATAACATATTTAAACAAATACTCTAAATGCATTAGTTTTCCAGTTACAACTGATGTACTCAACAGTGGGAACCTCAAAGTAGCTATTACTCCGCTATGCACTGAGCTACAGGTCTGAAATTTTACTATGTTGTAGCTGACCCAAAAGTAGCTGAATAACATATTTACACAAAATTCTGTATATGCAATAGTTTTCAAGTTATAGGTGATTTTACTCATTACGGGAGGTACTAAAAAAATCAGAAAGTAGCTATTACTCACTTAGCTATTGGGATAGATACTCAAGTTACTCACCATGTTGTAGCTATGGAAAAAGTTGTTGAGTAACATATTATAACAAAATGCTCTAAATGCAATACTTTTCAAGTTATAGGTGATTTAGTGCATGACTTTATGAATTTTATTGCATTAGAAATTATTTTAAAAATTAATTTAAAAAAAATTAAGACAGATCCAGGTCCAATTCTCACACAAGGTAATCTACTAGTGGCCTTAAAGTACATATATGCAAGATACGAGAAAAATCCCTGCAATAGTGAATGAGAAAATTGTGATAAAGGGTTGAAATTTTCACACTTTGGGCAGGGGTACCTGACTTGTAATGACTCTGTGGAACAGACGAACAAACAGATCTGCATGGCCTGAACAATTTTTCATCCTCGATAGTTAAGGTATCTTTTAAAAAAAACAGCATGTCTCTGGGTTTTGTAGTTTAGGAGGAGTTGTTCACGCGGACGCCAACTCCGCAGAGTGACGACATAATGTCAGCTGACTGACTAATCAGCTGACATAAAAACTGCTCAGAAACACCCCATCCCCCCTCCCCTTGAGGGTCAAAACCGGGTCATATAAAATCACAGATTTTAAGTTTGTGGATAATATCACCTTTATTATTGCTTTTAGATGGATTGAATGTATTAGAAAGTAGTAGGAAACCATATGCAGAAATCTAGAAAGTCAGTCAGATTTACCCTCTTAGAGTCATGGTATGTATGGGGGCATAATCAGTAATATTGGTAATCTCAAGAAATATTTCTACTGAACTTGATATGTAATTTTGATTATGATGCATATTTATGCAATGACAAATTATTATTATTCATAGAAAAAAATTCCTGATGAAATTTTATTCAGTGTTTGTATTTTGAGATACTAATAAATATAAAGGAACCTTCACCATTTCTTCATGTCAGTTCAGCATATTTGCTTTTAATTATTTCTTGGATGTAGTTAATATTAAGAGCTTAAGACAGGCTTGAGCCAAAAGACAGCCCATGATCCTTTATCCTGTGATGAATTCTCAAGGGATTACTGGGAGTTACTTCTTGTTATCGTTTGTTTCATTATAGAGTTAATGCAGATTTATTGTCTTTCACAATATGTTGTTTTAAGTTACATGATAGGTGGATAGATCTCTTGCTTGAGTATATACTATGCTCGGGATGCTTGTTTTGTACACAGGAGAAAATTCACCTGCCGCTCTGATGGCTCCCGCATTTTCTATTGCTTCTAGCTAAGCAACCACTGCATGGATTCTTTTCAAATTTGGCACATGTATGCAGTAGCCCTGGGAAAATTTTCTGCATATGGTGTCATGAAATTTCAACCAATCAGAGAAGTCATGACCAAAAACATGTTTTTAATAGGGGTGTTCTTGTCCCGATGATAACTTGAAAAGCAGCTCACCTATTCACATGCAATTTGGCAAGTAGGTTTGCTGTATAGACATCTGGAAACCATCAACTTTTGGAAGTGATCCGATACAAAATGGCCAACAAATTAATGATGAACTAAACGCCACAATTTCTCTTAACTGTGAAAATGAAAAATATGTAATATCTCAAAAACAGTGTGAGATAAAGTGATTTTGACAAAAAAAATTTGCCCAAAGGGTTTGTGCAGATACATATGGCATGTTTTGAGAAAAATCTTTTTTTCCGCTTTGGCAGCCCTCTTGAATTTCTGTGTAAAACGCAAAAAAAACACATTTATTTCAGAAAGGGTGTGAGATAGAGTGATTTTGACGAAAATTTTTACCTCCAGGATATACGCAGTCATCTGCCACTTTCTGCCAAAAATCGTTTTTCTGCCATTTTGGGTGGCCATCTTGAGTTTCTGCTTAACATGCAAAAACACATTTATTTAAGATGTGGTGCAAGATAGAGTGATTTCAACAAAATTTTTGACCCCCAGGGTATATGTAGAGTTATCGGCCACTTTTGGCAAAAAATTATTTTCCCCGCCATATTTGGTGGTCATCTTGAAATTCTGCATCAAACGCAAAAACCCCTTTATCTTAAAAATGGTATAAGATAGAGTGATTTCGATAAACTTTGGTCCACAGGGTATATGCAGAGTCATCTGGCACTTTTGCCAAAATTTGTTTTCCTGCCGTATTTAGCACATTTATCTCAGAAATGGTGCATGATAGATTGATTTCAATGTAATTTTTGAGCCCCCAGACTCATCTGGCACTTTTTGCCAAAAGTTGTTTTCCCACCATTTTGGGCAGCCATCTTGAAATTCTGTGTAAATTGCAAAAAACAGTTATCTTGGGAATGTTGTGAAATAGAGTGATTTCAACAAAATTTTAGCTCGCAGATTTTTCTGGCACTTTTGGCCAAAAATAGTTTACCTTGCAGTTTTGGTGGCCATCTTCTGTATTCTGTGTAAAATGCAAAAAATACATTTATCTCTGAAACATTGCAAGATAGAACAATTTCGACAAAATTTTTGGCTGCAGGGCATACACAGTCATCTGGCACCCTTTGAAGAAAGCATTTGCTGCCAGTTTTTGCAGGCAGGTTGAATTTTTGCATAAATGGAAAACACATATTCGAAGAGCAGCATAGTCATTTCGGCAAAATCATTAATGCTCATTGGGACACTTTGTATCTGCTGTGCAAAAACAATTTCTTTCTCTCTTGCGAAGCAATTCTCTTGTTATATTTTTGTATTGAAAATGGGTTACATGTTATAAATAGAAAATGTAAATGCATCTTATTGTTACTATTTATATTTAGATGAACAAGATTCTGTTTTTCTGATAATATAATATTTTCTGATGATATAATATTTTGTGTTTTAATTAAAGCACTTAAATTTGTAATGAGAAAAACAGCATACCCATTTATGTCATATACTGCACAAATTTGCAAATTTAATAAGTAAATTAAATTTTTATAAGTTAATACCCTATCCAATGGACAATTGCTTTACCGGTCGGCGCGACCGGTCCCGCCAAACGCCAGAAAAAGACGTCCTGTATATAATACCGGCAGGACCGGTCAGTAGTGTGCATTCGCTAGGTGGCGCATCATACTTGCTTCCTGTCCAGACAGAGTGACGTCAATTCATCTTTTTCGTTGTCTAAACAGATTTAGACCCCTAGTAAGCTGGTAGCGGGGTCGGTTGGGTGGGCCTTGCCTGTCCATTGGATAGGGTATTAACTTATAAAAATTTAATTTACTTATTAAATTTGCAATTTTATTGTGTTAATACATCCTATCCAATGGACAATTGCTGAATAACTACCGCTTGGTAGGCGGGTAAGCAGCTAGGGACTTCTGTGAACTCACAACAAAACAAAATAGTACAGGCCCATTTGACCTAGGGTCAGAGAACCCTGAGAGGTCAAGGTCGGCCACCAACTCACCGGTTAACCGGGAGTCTACCGACGTTGCCCCCCCTCTTTTTTCTTTCCTTCCAGAGTGGGTTTGAGAAGGGAAAGATAGAGAGAGAGGGGCTGAGTTCAGTCCCAGAAGAAATAAACTTCCCAAGGGAAGCAAGTCACAGTTTTTTTTTTTTTTTTTTTTTTTTTTTTTTTTTTTTTTTACAATATGTACATATTTACACATATACAACATCCCCTCACTTCTGGGCCTGGTGGTGCACCTGCTGGGCAGCCACTACAGGTCCCAGGTGGAAAAGCTCCGAGTCAGCCCAGGCAACATCCTTCAAATAGAATTGGGTGAAGGTGTTGTGAGATTTCCAGTGGCAGGCTGACAAGATCTGATCTAAGGAAATCCCTGATTGGAAAGCCTTAGAGGCAGCAAAGGCCCTAACATCATGGGCTTTAACCTGATGTAAGGTGAGGGCCTCCTGGTCAGAGAGCACATAGCACAGAACCACAATCTGTTTGATCCATGAGGAGATGGCAGGTGAGATGTCTTTATCAAAACCCTTCTTGAAGGAGACAAAGACTAACTCCTTATTCTGCCTGAGGTCTGCAGTCCTGTCCAAGTAGTAGCGCAGGACTCTAACTGGACATAGGGACCTGTCACCCTTGAGTGACCTATCCAGAGATGGTGCCAGGGCTGGGATGACCACTGGTGCCACACTATCTGGACCTTCCTTAGCCAGCTGGTTCTTGGATAGGAAGCTGGGTGAGGGGTACAAAGACACCTTAGACCAGTCTGACTGGTGTCTGATGTTCTTATTTAACCAAGCATGGATCTCACTCCTGCGTTTACCTGAACCCAAAGCCAGCAAGAAAACAGTCTTGAAAGTTAGATGTTTCAAGGAGGCCTCTTTCAGGGGTTCAAAGGGAGCCTTTGTGAGCTGATGTAAAACCAGTGAAAGGTTCCAGGAGGGGATGCCCCTCCTGCCCTTAGGTCTGTCTCTATGGAAACTATCCAGGAGACGAGTGAGATTCTCATCTTTGCTGACATTAATGGTGGAATTGCCCAGTTTGTCAGCAATGGCGGATCTGTAGCCATCAATAGTGCTTGGTTGTAACTTCTTCTCCTGAAACAAGTGCAGGAGGAAGTCAGCAATGGCTTTCAGAGGTGGTGCCCTGAAGTCCACCTGATTACTGAGGCACCACTTTGTAAAAATGGTCCACTTTGCCTCATAGACAGATCTGGTTGATCTTCTTTGAGGAGCCTCAATTCGTGCTGCCACTGTCTCAGAGAAGCCTTGCTCCTTGATTGCTGAGGCTCTAGGAGCCAGGCATGTAGGTTCAGATTTGACAGGTTCCTGTGAAGGACCTGGTTGAATGGCTGAGACACTAGGTTGGGTATGCTGGGCAGACACAGTGGGATCTGGCTTGACATTGCTACCAGGTCCCAAAACCAGGGCATGTTGGGCCACCCTGGAGCAATCAGAATTATTCTGTTGCAGGGGTAGTCCTGGAGCTTCTCCACCACTTTGCCCAAGATGGCTGCCGGTGGGAAGGCATATGGGTCCAGGTCCTCCCAGGAGAGGCTGAGTGCATCCACTGCCCAAGCCTGGGGGTCTGGTACCGGTGATACAAACTGTGGTAGTTTGTTGTTGAACCTGGTGGCAAACAGGTCCACTTGTGGCTGATGCCACCTTGAACATACAGCTTGGAACACTTCTGGATGAAGTGACCACTCTGTTTGAATGGTCTGGCCAAGCCTGGATAGCTTGTCTGCCATCACGTTCAGCCGGCCGGGGATGTGACGTGCCCTGAGGGTTACTTGCTGCCTGGTGCACCAGGACAGAATTCTCCACAGTAGGGCACACAGAGAGCCCGATTTCATCCCCCCTTTGTTGATATAGGCAACCACTGTTGTGTTGTCTGTAGCTACCAACACTGTCTTGTTGAAGACTAGGGTTTGAAACTCTTTAAGAGCTAGAAATACTGCTTTCAGCTCCAAGTGGTTTATGTGTAACTTGCTCTCTGGTAGGGACCACTGTCCCCTTGCAGTGTGCTCGTCTAAGTGAGCGCCCCACCCTTCTTTTGATGCGTCTGTAAAGATTTGCAGAGCATGTTTTAGAGGGTGTAATGGTTGACCTAGAAGCACATTGCTTTCCTCCAGCCACCACCTTAGATGGGGGTGGAGGGATTTGGGGACTGGGATCACCTTTTCCAGTGACTCTGGGACCCTCCAGTTGTTTTTCAAGTGCCACTGTATGGGTCTCATGTGTAGTCGCCCTAAGTGGACTTGCTTTCTGTTGCTGTGAGTAGACCTATGAGGGACATGAATTGTCGGACCGGGCAAAGCGGATCCGACAGTATTGATCTGATCTTGTGTGTCAAGGCCTGCCAACGTTCTTCTGTTGGTCTGACCTTGCCCTCTTTCAGGACGAACTGGTAACCTACAAAGTTGAAGACCTGTTTGGGAACCAGCTCTGACTTTTCCTTGTTCACCAGCCACCCTAATTCCTGACAAAGTGTGACTAGGGTTTGAGTATGCTGGAGACAGGTGTGGTGGGTAGAGGCTCTCACCAACCAGTCGTCTAGGTACTGGTGGATCCTTATACCCTTCTGAAAAGCCACGAGTTTGACCTCTTTGGCCACCACTGTGAACTCCATGGGAGTTGTGGACAGGCCAAAGGGAAGGGCTTTGAACTGGTAGGACCGACCCTGGAGGTGAAAGCACATGTACTTCCTGGACTGACTGTGAAATGGTATGTGGAAGTATGCGTCTTTGAAATCTATGGATGTGACCCACTCCCCTGCTTGGAGGGAGGTTCTTATTGTCTCTGGGGTTTCCATCTTGAACGTCCCTGTGTTTAAAAAGGTGTTCAAGGTGCTCAGGTCTAGGATCGGTCTCCACCGGTTGTTGGGTTTGGGTACCAAAAATAGCTGGTTGTAAAAACCCCAGTGATTTTTGATCTTCCACCGGTTCGACTGCATTCCTGTTTATCAGCTGATACAGTGCCTCTAAAAGGAAGGACTGTTTGGTTGGATTGTGGTAGTTGCTTATTACAGTCGGTGACCTCAAGTGGGGTCTGAACCGGAAGGGGAGAGTGTAACCCTCCCTCAATCTCTAGCCACTGTCTGACCAGCTGGGACCCGAAAGGGTAGGCTGGCTGACTGGTCAGGTAGGCATTTCACCGGGACCAGTGACTGGTCAAAGAATTCCTCTGTAACCAGTTCCTTAGGCTGCCACTGGTTGGCCTAAACAGCTGTTTGGGCCTTTAAGGAACTTCTGCCGGTCTGTCAGTCAGTCCTGGAGACCTGCCCAGTACCAGGCCTTAAACGGTTATACGCGAGGCAATGCTCTGTAACCGGTTCCTGGTGGCTCCACAGTTCTGCATAAACTCACCGGAGTTGGCAGAACTGGGTGAACTACTTCTTAGCAAGGATAGGCTCATATGAAGTTGCCTTCTTCCTGTCCACAGTGGTGGTTCAGCAGCTTTTCTCTGCAATCAAACAAGCTCTGTAACCGGTCAAACCGGTAGGCTCTGAGAGAAGGCTAACTGTTGAACCGGTTGTCAGCACTGAATTTGAAGCTGGTTCCTTGCCAGTAAGGATGGGTACAGATTCCTCTGTAACCGGCAACACTCCGGAACCGGCAACACTCCGGAACCGGCAACACTCAGGAGCCGGTAATTCTCTGAACCAGTAGCCCTGCTGTATGTCACCAGCAACTCTGTGTAACCGGTAATCCTGTTTAACCGGTAGCCCTTGCTGGGTTTCTGTGACCACAACCGGCAGTCTGAACAGAACTGGTGCCGGTATCCTTCATCACTGGCTGGCTAGTGACCCTACCGGTAGCCTGAACAGGACTGGTACCGGTCCAAAATTCTGCACTGGGGAGATAAGGGTCAATGGTCACTGCGACTTCTGGTAGGTGAACCCTCTGAGCAGCCGCACCGGTGGTCTGAACAAGACTGGAACCGGTACCCCTACAATCACACCAGTGGAAAGGCCTCTGGTGGAGGTTCCAGTATCAAACAGGGCTGATCACTGGAAACCACTGATGGGGGGGGGGGGGGGGGGGGTCCTTGACAGCTTCACAGCTTCACAGGAACATGACTGGAACCAGTACCCCCAACAGTCCCATCAGTGGAAAGGCCTCTGGTGGAGGTTCCAGGATCAAGCAGGACTGATCACTGACAACCACTGAAGGGGTTTCTTCACAGGAACAGCACCCACCGGTAGTCTGTACAGACCGGAACCGGTACCCCCAACAGTCACACCAGTGGAAAGGCCTCTGGTGGAGGTTCCAGGATCAAGCAGGACTGATCACTGGCAACCACTGAAGGGGTTTCTTCACAGGAACAGCACCCACCGGTAGTCTGTACAGACCGGAACCGGTACTCCCAACAGTCACACCAGTGGAAAGGCCTCTGGTGGAGGTTCCAGGATCAAGCAGGACTGATCACTGGCAACCACTGAAGGGGTTTCTTCACAGGAACATCACCCACCGGTAGTCTGTACAGACTGGAACCGGTAAAACTCATCACTAGTGCTCCCCACCGGTAGTCTGACCAGAACTGGTACCGGTAAAACTCATCACTTCTTGTCAGCTGAACCAGTCACGCCTGGGGATTTGCTTGCCGGTAGTTGTGTTGAGATCTGTGAAGTCACATGACTGGCACCGGCAAAAATTTGCAGAGTTCAATGGCCAATTGTCATTTAATTCTTCAGGCCAACAGATGAGTGGCTGGATATCTTCTTGCCAGTTAAAAAGTGGTTGTAGAGTAATAAATACTCGTCTTTTCTTCTAAAACTTCTGTTGAAAATACGATTCCTCCATTGTTGATGCGTATCACGTGATCAGGTTCCTGTCACGTGACAAGCATAAGCTGGAAGTGATGACGTCAGACGATGCATTCTTCTTTCCTTCTAAATTCTTCTCGTCGACATACACTCAGTGTTGCTCAACAACGAAGAAATAAATGGAGGTTAAGTCGTGGAGATACAACCTTCTGTGTAGAAGAAGGAATGCTGCAGGGACGACACACGAGCTCTCACCCACGACTTTGTCTCGACAACAAGTACACAGAAACTCTTCAAAACTGGTTATAAAGTGCTGGATAATGCCTCGTTTTAGTCTTGGAGAGGCACTGATATGAAGGTAACACAATAAATATATTTAATTCGTAGAATAAGCTGCGTTTTCTTTAAAACTTGGAGATCACTTCAAAACACGTCTGCACACTACGCGCCAAACGAAAAAGATGAACTGACGTCACTCTGTCTGGACAGGAAGCAAGTATGATGCGCCACCTAGCGAATGCACACTACTGACCGGTCCTGCCGGTATTATATACAGGACGTCTTTTTCTGGCGTTTGGCGGGACCGGTCGCGCCGACCGGTAAAGCAATTGTCCATTGGATAGGATGTATTAACGCAATAAAATGTAAAAATTTTAACTACAAGAAAATTTCATAAGTTCTTCATATTTAAGAAATTCGCTGGAATTAGTTTTCAAAGATGGCTAATTTAACAAACTCACACTGTGTGAGAGAGGGGCAGAAAAAGAGAGGAGAGGGGGAGACAACGTCAGAGGGGTACATAGACAAAGCGTCATTGCACAGTGTTGTAAAGACATATGTGTTATCCTTTGGTTGCATTTCTACTTATGTATTATATGATATAAATGGTGTATAAATAGATATGATGTTTTTTATGTCCATCACTCTGTGCCATCCACGTCTGCGTTGGAGTCCATATGAACAACTTCCCCTTCAAAAGTACAAGGCCCAGAGACATGCTGTTTGTTTTAAAATATACCTTATTTATCGAGGATAAAAAATTGTTCAAGGCATGCAGATCTTTTGTTCCTCTGTAGAGACCTCTACAGAATTCGTCCCCTTCTAGACCTTAAAACATCCGTTTTCTTACCAAATGCTTTGGTAAGCAGCAGATTGGACTATTGCAATTCTCTGTTTGTATCTCTCACTGATTTTGAGTTAAGAACATTGCAGTGGGTCCAAAACTGAATCTGCAGGGTTGTCACCCATTCCTCTAAATTCTCACACATTAACCCTCAACTGAAAAAACTCCAGTGGCTCCCAGTCAGATACAGGGTACAATTTAAAATAGGCCTCCTTACATACAACATTCTCAACCAAGGTCAACCAGCTTACCTAAGATAATTAATTCACCCCTATACCTCTTCCAGAAATACAAGGCGAAGCACCACCAAACTTAAGTTCCTCCATACCCCCACTTTTGACCGTAGAGTTCGTAAATCAATGAAACACTTTTCTAATTCTTTCAGTCACAATGTCCCAGCTCTTTGGAACTGTTTCCCCTTCCAAACAAGAAATAGCCCCTCTGTTGCATCATTCAGGAAACACCTAAAATCGCACCTCTTCAACTCCAGTTTCCCAACTTAGCCTCCTTCCCTCTTGGTTACACCCATAACTCAAGATCACTGACCTTAACCACCCCTTGACCCTCCTCACGACAAACATTTCTGTTAACCAGCACACTGAGTTCCCCTTTGTGGGCAAGATACTGTGCCTGCAAAACAGTAGATTAGGTTAGATTAGATTAGGTGTGTTCCTCAGAGTCGTAAGGTGCCCTCACCCAAAGTGTGAAAATTTCAACACTTTATCAAAATTTTTTCATTGACTATTGGAGGGATATGGCTCTTATTTTGCATATATATACTGGGCCACAAGTACATTCCCTTATATGAATATCAGGTCTGAATCTTTCATAATTTTTTTCAACAATTTTTTTTTCAATAATTTTTATGCATTAAAATTCACGAAATGATGCACTAAGTCATTTATAACTCAGAAAGTATTTCATTTAGAGCATTTTCTAAAATAAGTTTTTCACCTACTTTTGGGTCAGCTATAACAGTAAAACTTCAGCTAATTAATATAGCTATACAAACTCGACATACTGCAGAAAACAATCAGTATACATGCTGATCTGCACAGAGAGAATCCTCCCCACTCTCCTTCACTCCACACAAAATTGCAGCAGAGAAAAGAATTGTCTCTGTGTGTGGGGGTGGGGTGGGTGGGGGTGTATATGTGTGTGTCATTCCATATGATCTTCCAATTGAAGTGGAGAGGGGGGGGGGGGGGTTGTATTACATGTGTATCCCTTCTGTCTTGCATATGTGTTAGGTAATAAATACAGTAGAACCTCGATTATCCTGCCTTCTATTATCCGAATCTCTGGATTAACCAAACAGAAACCTTGTCTCCCTACATATATTGCATGGTCTAGTGTGAGCAATAATACAGGATATTACAGATTCTTGGAAACCATTATGGTTGTAAAGAGCTTCCCGCATGCAAATGCGCTCAAAAACAGGTTTGTTTTACTGGTAATTACTTTAAATCTTACCTATTCTTACATACAGGTATTGAAAGACTTTATTACAATAGAGAGAAGTTAGACATTGTTAGTTACTGACCTTTTTCCCAATGTGATGGCATCCTGTAAAAAAAGCTAGATGAACACAGAGATATGACTGAAAAATAATTATGAATCGTTTATTCACACAGAATATGCATAAGTTGAGTAAATAATTAACTGCAAAGCTAAAATAACATTACTGAAATGAGTACACTTAGCATTTCACATAGGAGTATGTATAGGCAGATTCTCAAGTAAAACATTCTTTACACAAATACAAGATTTTAAAATTGTCATTCATACACAATTTAACTTTTGAGGTAAAACTTTTTAATATATATATTACACACACAAAACAAAAGTTTATGAAAGGATTGTACTTGACATACTGAAAATTTTCTAAATTAAAACTGGACACATATTTTTGTGTCAAAGTTTCCCACACCAAATAAATGGATTAATATGTTGATATAAATGAATAAATTGTATATCAACATAAGGATGTATATGTTACAGTAAATATGTGAAATCAGTAAATACCCGTATTTACTGAAATTTTCAGTAAATACGCATATTTACTGATTTGGTCAGTAAATACGCACATTCAATGAAAATTTCAGTAAATACTCGTATTTACTGATTTCACATATTTACTGTAACATATTCATGTAAAAATATACAGTGGTATAACCATGTGTATAGCACTTTCTACAATAAAAACCATACACCTTACAGAATATGTATAAACTTGCAAATTTAATAAGTAAATTAAATTTTTATTGCATTAATACCCTATACAATGGACAATTGCTAATCCGGTCGGCGTAGACCGGCATGCCAAACGACAGAAAAAGTCATCCTGTATGCATGCATACTGGCCGGCCGGCCCTGGTGTGCACTCGACAGATGGCGCATCGTACTTGCTTCCTGTCTAGACAGCATGACGTCATAGCATCTTTTTCGTTGTCTAAGCCTAATAGAGCCCTAGTAAGCTGATAGCGTGGCTGGCTGGGAGGGCCTTGTGTGTCCATTGGATAGGGTATTAATTTTAACTTTAATTAACTTTAAAATTTAATTTACTTATTAAATTTGCAATTTTATTGCATTAATACATCCTATCCAATGGACAATTGCTGAATAACTACCGCCTGGCTGGCGGGTAAGTTACTAGGGACTAAGAACTCATGGTGCAAACTAGCGAAATTCTAGGTCTGGGTCAAAGTAAGGTTAGAGGACCCATGAGACCTGAGTCGGTTATCAGAAGCCGGTCCTCCGGGAGATACCGACCTGTCCCCCCCCCCCTTTTACACAGACAGACTTGCTCTGCGGTAAGGGAAGAGAGGGATGAGTTCAGTCCCAATAGAGAATAAATTACTACTGGGCTCAAGCGATAGAGCTCTGATTCAGCCCATGCCACATCCTTCAGGTAGAATTGAGTGAAGGTATTATGTGACTTCCAGTGGCAGGCTGATAAGATCTGTTCTAAAGACACCCCTGATTGGAAGGCTTTGGATGCTACGAAAGACCTAACATCATGGGCCTTGACCTGATGTAGGGAATGGGTGTCTTGATCTGAGAGCTCACAGCATAGGATCACAGTCTGCTTGATCCAAGAGGAGACGGTGGTAGGAGAGAAGTCCTTGTCGAAATCTTTCTTGAAGGAGACAAAGACCAACTCTTTATTCTGCGTGAGGTCTGAGGCCTTGTCCAGATAATAGCGCAGTGCTCTGACCGGACATAGGGACCTGTCAGACTTGAGGGACCTATCCAGAGTGGGGGCCAGGGCTGGTACAACCACTGGGGCCACACTGTGGACCCTCTTTTGCCAGCTGATTCTTGGAGAGAAAGCTGGGAGATGGGTACAGGGAAACCTTCGACCAATCAGATTGGTGTCTAATGTTTCTGTTTTGCCAAGCATAAATCTTACTTCTACGTTTGTCCGACCCAAGGGCTAAGAGGAAAACCATTTTGAAGGTCAAATGCTTCAGGGAGGTCTCTTTGAGGGGGTCAAATGGAGCCTTTGTCAGCTGGTGCAATACCAGGGAGAGGTTCCAGGAAGGTATACCCCTCCTGCCTTTGGGTCTATCTCTATGGAAACTATCCAGGAGACGGGTGAGATTTTCATCCTTGCCGATATGAAAGGGTGAGTTTCCCAGTTTATCAGCAATGGCTGACCTGTAACCATCAATGGTGCTGGGCTGTAACTTCCTGTCCTCAAAAAGGTACATAAGGAAGTCAGCAACTGATTTTACAGGGGGTGCCCTGAAGTCCACCTGATTAGTGACACACCACTTTGCCTCATAGACTGACCTGGTGGATCCTCTTTGAGGAGCCTCAATTCTTGTTGCCACTGCCTCAGAGAAGCCCTGCTCCTTGATTGCTGAGGCTCTAGGAGCCATGCGTGGAGATTTAGATTTGTCAGATTTCTGTGAGGGATCTGATTGAAGGGTTGTGTTAACAGGTTGGGCAGGCTCAGTGGGATTTGACTTGACATTGTCACCAGGTCCCAGAACCAGGGCATGTTGGGCCACCCAGAGCAATCAGAATGATTCTCCTGCAGGCGTTGTCTTGCAACTTTTCCACCACTTTGCCCAAGATGGCCGTTGGTGGGAAGGCATAAGCATCCAGATCCTCCCATGCCAGACTGAGTGCATCCACTGCTGTGGCCAGAGAGTCCGGTACTGGTGACACAAACAGAGGCAACTTGTTGTTGAACCTCGTGGCAAATAGATCTATTTGAGGCCAGATCTATTGTGCCACCTGCTGCATATAGTCTGAAAGACCTCTGGAAGGAGAGACCACTCTGTTTGGATGGTCTGACCTAGCCTGGATAGCTTGTCCGCTACCACGTTCAGGCGACCTGGGATATGTCGGGCTTTGAGAGTCACTTGATTCCTGGTACACCAGGTCAAGATTCTCCACAAAAGGGCGCAAAGCGGACCCGACCTCATGCCTCCTTTCTTGTTTATATACGATACCACCGTGGTATTGTCTGTTGCTACAAGAACTATCTTTTCTGCGCAAAGGTCTTGGAACTCTTTTAAGGCTAAGTACACTGCCTTGAGTTCTAGATGATTGATATGCAGCTTGCTTTCCGGAAGGGACCAGTTTCTACTTACAGTATGCTCGTATAAGTGAGCGTGACACCCTTCTTTTGATGCGTGTGTAAAGACTTGTAGAACATGTTTTACTGGGTGTAAAGGTTGGCCTGTTAGGACATTACCTTCTTCTAGCCACCACTGTAAATGGGGGTGCAGGGACCTGGGAATTGGAATCACCTTTTCCAATGAGTCTGGTACCCTCCAGTTGTTTTTGAGATAACACTGTACGTGTCTCATATGTAGTCGGCCTAGGTGAACTTGCTTCTCTGTGGCTGTTAATAACCCTATCAGAGACATGAACTGCCGGACTGGACAAGTAGGCAGAGAAAGTATTTCTAGTATCTTGTCCTGTAGGTTCTACCAACAGTCCAGTGTCAGTCTGACCCGACCAGCTCTTAGATCGAACTGGTAGCCTACAAAACTGAAGACCTGTTTGGGCTCCAGCCCCGATTTCTCAACGTTCACCAGCCAACCTAGTTTTTGGCATATTCTTACTAGATCCTGAGTGTGCTGGAGAAAAATTTGGTGGGATGAAGACCTCACCAACCAGTCATCTAGGTATTGGTGGATCCTTGCGCATGGCCATCAGTTTCACCTCCTTTGCTATCACAGTGAACTCTAAGGGTGCTGTGGACAGACCAAAGGGCAGAGCCCTGAACTGATATGTCTGACCCTCTACATGAAATCTTAGATATTTCCTGGATTGTTCCTGTATTGGTATGTGGAAGTAAGCATCCTTAAAATCTATGGAAGTGACCCATTCTCCCTGTTGGAGAGAAGTTGTGATGGTTTCTGGTGTCTCCAGTTTGAATTTTTGCACCTTGAGGAAAAGATTTAGTTTGCTCAGGTCTAGGATGGGTCTCCACTTGTTGGGTTTGGGCACCAAGAAAAGTCGGTTGAAAAAACCCAGAGATTTTTTATTTACTACCAACTCTACTGCGTTTTTGTCTATAAGCTGATGTAATGCCTCTAACAGGGAGAGGTTCCTGTGAGGATTGCCATAGCAGCTTATGACTATTGGAGACCTCGTGAGATTGGGCCGGATCCGAAAGGGGAGGGTGTAGCCCTCTCTCAGGTTTTGAACCACTTACGGACCGGCACCCAGATCCAGCCAAGTTTGCCAAAAGTTTTGAAGTCTGGCCCCTACAGGCAGATTTGAGGCAACATTTTTGACATTTGTTACAGGTTTTACACAAGACAATTGAGTGACACAAGAAACACCTTTCACAAATTTTAATTTGCAATTTGTTTGAACATGACAAACTGGCGACCCGGGACTTAATTCTCTCTTTTGGGAATGCCCTGGCGCAGTAGGGACAGCAGTTACAACATGAAAGTTTACATCACTGTTTATATAGTGTTCTTGTGTTGATGTCTGGCACCCAGCCAGCAGTCCTCCTGGTAACCTGTCTGCACAGTAAATGTCATTTATAGGACTGCTGGCCCTTGGCTGGTCGCGAGTAGTGTGCTGCTTTCCCGCGACTCCTCTTGTGTTGAGCTTTGCCAATACTCTTCCAAGCTGGCTTGTCATTGTTGTAAGAGGATTTCCTGTCTGCTTTCTTGTCCGGCCTTTCATATGGGTGGTACCGACCTGTAGCCTCTCTTGCCGATTTCTGCCATCGTCGGAGTGTTTCTTGGGAAATACGCCTTGAAGTAGGATGGGTTGAGGTAAGACCAGACTGCCGGGCTATCCTGCTGTAGGAACTGTTCAGTTTGCACGCATCCGTACACCAGGTCGAGACTGCGGCAGGGTCAGCTTTGTGGTTGGATGACAGCCCGTACCACTTGGACTGTGACTTTGCAGGTCTCAAGAACTGGTCTATCATCAAACCACTGGCTTCCGAACTTCAGGAGGGATAACCCTCAACCAGAGTAATGTTCAATTTGCTGAGCTTTCTACAAAGCCATTCTTCCGTAGGCATCTGGACAGAGACTTTGCCTGGAGTAGAAGACTTCGGAAAAAAGAGAAAAGGTTCATCATAAGACCCAGTTGTTGTGTTATCCATTTCAGGAATGCTCGACCAGCCCATAAATGATCTGATGCCACTCATCGTCTCTCTATAATTCTGTTCCTCACTAATGGCTTGGTCAGGTTCGGTAGATGTCAAATCCTGGTCCTCTGATAATTCTCCTTCCTCTGCGTTTAAGTCTACAGGTGGTCGGTCTGAATAATCACTAGCAGAGGCAGAGCTACTACTAGAAGAACTGTCTCGTCTCTGTCTATGCAAAGCCGGTGTCGGTGGCCAGAGAAGACTTAGGTCGGTTGGACTGAACCTTGCTAGTAGAAGAATGTCTGGGGGCAGAAGGGTCGGTACCAGAACGTTCAGTAGGTCGGTTCTGGTCAGAACGAGGCTGGCTGACTGCTGTACAGAAACAGAAGAGTCCTTGCCAGTGCGCCTAGGTGAGGAAGATCTTGGCCGGTGTCGGTCTGGTTTAAGCAGGCTGGCTGACTGATGCTTGGCAGAGGAGTTGATGCCAGTGCGCTTAGGAGAGGAAGCAGATCTTACAGTCTGTCGGTCGGATACCAGCTGGCTGGATGACAGATGCTGGGAAGTAGAGATGTCTTTTCCAGTGCGCTGAGAAGATGGTGAAACATCCGACCCGGGCTGGCTGGCTGACTGATGTACAAGTACAGAGGAGTCGGTGCCAGTGCGCCCTGTAGAAAGAGGTTGGAAGAACAGCTCAGAGTCTTTAGAGATAGCTGTTGGTGGAGAGTGAGATGGGGGAACTCTAACTGAAGCAGAGAAGGTCGGTTGATCAGATGGTTGAAGAGTCTTAGCCATAAACAGCGCTTCTAGCCTGTTAAAACGGTCAGTCCATTTTTTGTCAAGTTCTTCATACTTGTGATCCACGACCGATTTTTCAGCAGGTTTATTACACTTTGATGAAGATGGCTTATCTTTCTTGACCTTCTTTTCAGGGACCACAGGGGGCAGTGATAAAGTTGTAGCAGAAGCAGAAAGAGGTCCAATGACGGCAACTGAGGAAGGATCGATAAGTGTACTGTCCTTAGTAGGAGTTGCCTCTAATTTCTTAGCCTCTCTTTTTTTCCTTTTTTAGTCTATAAGACGGTGTGGAAAGCTGAGCTACCTGTTCCGGTGTAAGAACAATGCAAAACTTACACATGCTGTCTGGTGATTTAACACAAGGATCTTCCCCTTTCTTTTTGTCCCTGCAGCGGGCGCAAAAGGCATGCCGTCAAATGAAGCCATTGCATGGCCACAATTCCCCCCTTTTTTTGCCCAGGAGATGACATGATGGTCTATGAACTCTCTACAACTTATAACAGCAAAAAAATAAGATGAAATTCAAATATCCTGGCAATATTCTACAAAAAACTGAGAGCAGAAATATTCCGTGTGCACATCCACGCGCCAAACGAAAAAAGATGCTATGACGTCACGCTGTGTAGACAGGAAGCAAGTATGATGCGCCACCTGGCGAGTGCACACCAGGGCCGGCCGGCCAGTATGCAAGCATACAGGATGACTTTTTCTGTAGTTTGGTGGTCTGGTCTGCGCCGACCGGATTAGCAATTGTCCATTGGGTAGGATGTATTAACGCAATAAAAACAAATTTTTACTGATTATGTGTATATTCTATAGATAAATGGCAATGCAATACATGTTCATTGAATAACTATACATATTCAATTCAAGAGACACATAAAAACACAACAATAAAACACAGTCATATTACACTTTTAAAGGCCAAGCTAAAACAATGGACTTGACACTAATGACAAAAATATCTCCTGCTCAATTGGTCAATTTAATGCTGGCATATTTAAGTCATCTTTTGAACTCTAATAGTCTTTCACCATTATTCAAATATTCAATGAGGACGTTTTCTTTTCTATTTTTTGACGATACAGCCACAAGATATGCCATTTTCAATTAGAAATCAACAGATCTTGATCAATTATATTTTATTTGTTTATTTACATAAATATTTTGAAAATTGACATTCTTCACACATGAATGAGTACACTTTTCTTAATTGTGTACTCTTAAAAAAATGCATTTTTCTGCTTTCTTATGAGTATTTGAGTACACGTTAACAGCCTTGCTGTATGATCGAACTTGTAAATACTGGGCCAGTAGATAGCAACTTGCTGTTCTTTTGCCTTTTGGTAAACAATGTGAATAAAGAGTTTGATTTTATTTTTCAAAGTATGCATTAGCCAAACTTTGCATGAATTGAATTTTGTGATTTATTTGTCTTTTTAAAATTTTTTTTACAGTTAAACCACTTTAATTAAATCTCTGACAGAATAACTTTCTTAATAGTAGTGAAAATACGTGAAAGGTAAATCACAAATTCTAAAGGAATTCACCCTAGTATCTGGAAATCTTAGTTCAGTAGAAGTTTTGGGATTTATTCGCCTTATGATTTATCTTAACAAGAGCAAAAATGCATAATAAGACGCCCCACATCAGGTGTGTATTTGTGTATCAAAAAGAATAAACAACGAAGTAACTTTAGTATTTGCTGAATATATTTTCTTGAGTACAAATTGCTTTGCAACAAAAATATTGCAGGGAGACCACACAAATCAACTAAAACCCCATTAGTCACATTTAATATTTTCTAAACGTTTCTTTGATTTGCACTTGCTACTGAGTATTAATGATTTACTTAAATCAATACACAAAGTACTACAGTAATGCAAAATATTCAAGTGAAATTATTATAACATTTACAGAAAGCCCAATATTGTAAAACTCGAGTAATATCTCAATGCAGACCAGTGTTTAAAATGCAAATATTCAAGTGCAATAATAACATTTACAGAAAACACAACAACATGAAACACCAGTAATAACTCAATGTAGATCAGTGTGTAAAACCCAACAAAAATGCACCTTGTCTCATACTTATGAAAACGTAACGCATCTAACAAAAATCAACAACAAAATACTGACATGAAAGCTATGCGCACTTTTTAACATTGGGCAAGTCAGGACAGTTTCATTTATGATACTCTGTTTGGTTTAAGTTAAAATTGTTACAAAGTTAAAAAATAAGACCTCCTCTTTACATGAGAAACTGAAAAATTGGCCTTCTTGGAGGAAAAAGTGTCCAGACATAAGTGGTATCTCATTAAGATCAGGTAGCTATAATGTAATTTTGTTCCTAACATCAATTTTAAGTAGTAATCAATTTTAAGTAGTATTCCAGATAACTCTGTATCAGCAGAACACTACATGACTGAGATTTTCAATATTTTCAGTTCTTTCAACAAACTCTGTATTGACTGTTACCGAGATATCTGCAAGTTGAAATGAAGTAAGTTTTCTGCAGTAGAAATTAGAAATTTCCCAGTGTGTGAAACCCTCCTTACCTTGGTTTTTGGTTTATTCTCAAATTTGTTACCTTTGTGTAATTTGACATCATATAACATCTTCTCTGATGCAGAATTTCAGTGCATTTGCATCATTTCATCTTCAGCTTTTCAGGAGCTTATTTTTATTAGAACAAGTTCTAAGGTGCTAAGACAAAGTAATCATACTCTTAAGTAATAAATTTACAGTGGAGAGGGAGGGGTCATCTCCTATAGGTCCATAGCAGATGAGAACCACCATGGATATACATCTGGCTGAAAAGGTGAGTTTTCAACCTGTGACAAGAGTACACAGACAGACCAGCAGTAACATATTCAGGAAGGCCATTTCACACACTTGGAGCATCATGCACAAAATTTCTATTCTAATGAACTTTTGACCTATGAATGTCAGACTTGAACACAGGAGGAACCTTAATGAATATATTTTGCACTTAAATTTTATTCCTTCAACAGTAATCTATCTTCAATAGATTAGGGATTCAAATAAAATTTCAATATTATTATCAAAGTCTAGTTTTTGGGATTCCTTGAGTCAATATTGAAATACTGCTACACAACATAAAAAGCATCATGGGATGGCTAATGATTCAAGTTCTACCAAACTAATCCTATCTTTTTGCATAAATTTCAAGAAGCATACTTAAATTAAGACCAATTTGGCCCAAGACACAAAAGAAGTGAATAAATTTTGTAAAAAATCTCCAAATAAATCTAACATATTGATGTTTTAACATGAAGGAGTTATAAATTAACATTAAAATGTTGCATTGCATGTTATTGGAAAGTGGAAACAATATTGAATATGACATATTTTTAGCTTTGATGTTGAAATCTAAAATGCTGTGTCAAATGATATTGAAATATCGATGTAAGATCCCTTCTCTATCCTCAAGTGTGTTTACATCTTGCCCAATATCATGTAGTACTGACAAACTGATCTGAACCATAACTGCACCAAATGTACACCAAGTCTTCAGTCTACATCCTCTGCAGCTGGCTGAGGGTCCACTAAGGCTATAGCATAATGCAAGGTGGTGGAAGTGGGGTACACTAATGGCAGGTTAATGATGAGTGAAGCCAGCTTTACACACTTGGGTGAGCAACACATACACAGTCTGTAAAGGCTGTACAGCCGTATTTGACCTTCGAATACTAGTGGATGACCCATGGTGAATATAGGACTGCGACACATCTGGCATAGAGACACAGGCTGTCTCAGCATCTGCAGAACATCCCTTGGAAGGTCATCTGGGCAAATGGCTAAAACAGAGACCAAGCAAAAAAATCTTCAGGTTAATTTACATGCCTGGAAAATTACTGGCTCTATTTATTTCTGCTGACCATTAGTTTTTAATTGGCACACAAAAGAATTATACATTTCCAGAATTATACAATCATTCTGGAAATGTATATGAGCTCAACTGTAAAAAATTACTAGATTCTTTTGTATACACAGAACATTTCTAGTCTAAGGCTCAAAAAAGAAACAAAACAGAGTTGAATAAATAAAGTAACCATTATATAGAATGACAAAATGATGAAACAATACCATTAAGCTTATTGCAGAGGATCACTGAATTTACTGTTACTGCTGTGAACAGAATATTTTATTTTGTTTGTTAAACACAGAAAGAATTCGGATGACAAACATGTACACACCAACTACTTTTAGCTAAGGTTCTTTAGCATTCCTTACTTAACTCATTGGAAGAATAAAGTTGGAAAATTTAATAGTAATTTAAATTTTTATTAGAAATACTTACCATTTCCTATCAGTAGCTATTTGTTGGAGCCATCCAACCCAATGGCCCAGGCAGAGATGCGAATTTAAGGTTATCTAACAACCTTAACCAAACCATTGGGTTACAGTAGTCCATTCTCCTGCCAAATAGGTCATATGACCACATTGTTTACATCATTATTTTTGTTGCAAGTAAAAGAATGACTTGCGGGGAGGCGGGAGGGAAATCCATATGTTAGGAAATGGTAAGTATTTCTAAGAAAAATTTAAATTACCATGAAATTTTCCAATCTTATAGTGAAATACCCTTACCATTTCCTAACAGTAGCTGAATCCAGCCTTGTAGGACGGAGGGAAATTCTTTATTAAAAACTTACACCTCTCCTACATCAACAACAACTATGTGAGAGAACTGAACAAACATAACAAATGTGAAATTTACATGCAAACTACTAACATATAAACTTCAACATCCAACATCCAACACCACAACATACAACATACCTTTTTAACAGAAGACAGTATGCACTTGAAGACCCTCACAATGATCTGTCTCAAATAAATGCAGTTGTAGATCAGTAACATGCACTGTACAAACATCAAACAACATCTACAGGTCGAACCCCACTTGGTACCACTATCAGCTGACGCATCATAAATACCAAGTACGGGCCCAAGCTAGGCAGCTGTACACTGTACAAATTATCGCCGTCTATCCTATAAAATACAACCAGATTGCAATGTATTCCCCACAACATCCCAAGAAAAAAATTGTGTTTTTGCTCTCATTAACCAGTCATCTATATACTGGTGAATCCTGATGCCCTCTGCAAGAGCCATCAGCTTCAACTCTTTTGCTACCATAGAGAACTCGAGTGGAGCCGTAGTGATTCCGAAGGGTAAGGCAGTGAACTGGCAAGATCTGTCGCCTACATTGAAGCGAAGATAATTCTGAAACCGTGGGTATATTGGTATGTGAAAGTATGCATCTGTTAGGTCAAGTGAGGTGACCCACTCGCCTTGTTGAAGGGAATCTCAAATATTTTCTGCAGTTTCCATTTTTAAAGTTGGTACATGTAAATATTTATTTACCACACTCAGATCTATTACTGGTCGCCATTTCATTCCTGGTATGGGGACAAGAAACAACCAACTGTAAAATCCCAGGGATGTGACCTTTTCAGTTTTGAACTGGAGTTATTGCTTTTTTGTTGATCATTTGATAAACCGCCTTTATCAAAAACCGTTGTTTCTCCCGGTTCAAATACTTGCTCCTTATTACAGGATAATTTGTCAATGGAGGTTGAAATCTGAAATTCAGACAATAACCCTCCTTCAAAATGGTCACCACCCTTGGATGTGCATTCTTTGCTTCCCATACCTGCCAAAATGTGGACAAATGTCCTCCTGGCACTAAGCAGTCACTTCCTCCTACCACCCCTGCCTCTAAAGGGCCTGGAGGAGAAACAACCTTTAGCTCTGTTGTTAGTTGAGGAGCTAGTTGCAGAGGAACTGGTGGCTGAGCTCTTATGGTAGGGACAAAAAGACCTGCTCTGAGATTTGTTGTCCCTCCTGTCTTCATGTCTGGCAGAGTGCTCATTCCTGGGTTTGTAGGAGTCCCTGTTCACACGAGCCCACTGATTGAAATTTCTCTGATAAAGTTTCCACTGAAAATACTTCATTTGGAGTGAATGAAGCATTCCTCAACCTGGAAATGTCATCCTCAGTAACATCTTTAGAGCAGTGCTTGAGGTAATTTTCCCTTCTATTAAGCAACAAATTGGAAGACATGGTCATTGAACTTGTCAATAAAGACTCCAAAGATTTGCCCAGTGATTGATTAATTGTGGACTGGAGCTGCAAGCATTCCTGAACATAGTCCATAGCATTGTTGAAATCACCCTCAGATTCAGCTGACTTTATAATGTTGAACTATTTCTCCATCTCCTCAGTTGCCTTTATATTCACAGAATTGAACAAGAAAATATGATTCAATACATTAATGTTTTCTCTGTTCACTGATTCTCAAAAGGTATATTGCTTTAAAGGAGTGGATATTGATGAAGGGGTCTGAAACTGTTCAGATGTAATGTTCCTGAAAGCATCCTGCAGCTTAGGAGCCACCAAAGCATGTGGTTGTGGAGTCATATTGTACCGCTTCATGTTAGGCCTGTCAAAATTCTGAAGGGTAAGGCAGTGAACTGGTAAGATCTGTCGCCTACATTGAAGCGAAGATATTTCAGAAACCGTGGGTGTATTGGTATGTGAAAGTATGCATCTATAAGATCGAGTGAGGTGAAAAGCAAAAAAGTCCCTGAAACTTCACCACTTCCAAAACACGTCCTTACTGTTGATGGCCAACAAAAATAATGATGTAAACAATGTGGTCATGTGACCTATTTGGCAGGAGAATGGACTACTGTAACCCAATAGCTTGGTTAAGGTTGTTAGATAACATTAAAAATCGCATCTCTGCGTTGGCCATTTGGGTGGATGGCTCCAACAAATAGCTACTGACAGGAAATGGTAAGGGTATTTCGCTATAACAAGCTACTTTTAGGAAACGGTAAGGGTATTTCGCTATAAAATAGACCTATACATTGGAGAACCGATACAAATTTGTATCCACCGGAAAGACAACTCACCAAAGCCAGTGAACCATCCTTTGACCTTCAAGGAGGGGCCCAAGGTCAAATCTGACAACATCAGAAGACTCCCAGCCCATGATATCCTATAGGTTGGTTTCACATTGCAAACTTCTATGACCAATAATAAGTGAGTTATAAGCACTTTTAAGTTTGGCTGTCCTCGTTTGACCTTGAAGGAGAGGCTCAAGGTCAAATCTGACCACATCAGAAGATTCCTAGCCCATGATTTTCAATAGGTTGGTTTCACATTGCAAGCCTCTAAGATCTAAGTTTTGCTATCCTTGTTTGACCTTGAATGAGGGGCCATAGGTCAAATCTGAACACATCAGAAGATTCCAAGCCCATGATTTCCTACAGGTTGGTTTCACATTACAAACCTCCAAGACCAATAATAAGTGAGTTATAAGCACTTTTAAGTTTTGCTATCCTCGTTTGACCTTGAAGGAGGGGTCCAAGGTCAAATCTGAACACATCAAAATATTCCCAGCCCATGATTTCCTATAAGATGGTTTCACATTGCAAACCTCTGGGACCAATAATAAGCAAGTTATAACCACTTTAAGTTTGGCTATCCTCGTTTGACCTTGAATGAGGGGCCATAGGTCAAATCCAACCACATCAGAAGATTCCAAGCCCATGATTTCCTACAGGTTGGTTTCACATTACAAACCTCCAAGACCAATAATAAGTGAGTTATAAGCACTTTTAAGTTTTGCTATCCTCGTTTGACCTTGAAGGAGGGGTCCAAGGTCAAATCTGAACACATCAAAATATTCCCAGCCCATGATTTCCTATAAGATGGTTTCACATTGCAAACCTCTGGGACCAATAATAAGCAAGTTATAACCACTTTAAGTTTGGCTATCCTCGTTTGACCTTGAATGAGGGGCCATAGGTCAAATCCAACCACACCAGAAGATTCCCAGCCCATGATTTCCTATAGGTTGGTTTACCATCCCAAACCTCTAGGACCAATAATAAGCGAGTTATAAGCACTTTTAAGTCTGGCTATCCTCGTTTGACCTTGAAGGAGGGGTTCAAGGTCAAATCTGACCACACCAGAAGATTCCCAGCCCATGATTTCCTATAGGTTGGTTTACCATCCCAAACCTCTAGGACTAATAATAAGCGAGTTATAAGCACTTTTAACTTTGGCTATCCTCGTTTTACCTTGAAGGAGGGGACCAAGGTCAAATATGAACACATCAAAAGATTCCCCAGCCCATGATTTCCTGGTTGGTTTACCATCCCAAACTTCTAGGACCAATAATAACCGAGTTATAAGCACTTTTAAGTTTGGCTATTCTCATTTGACCTTGAAGGAGGGGTCCAAGGTCAAATCTGACAACATCAGAAGATTCACAGCACATGATTTCCTATAGGTTGGTTTCACATTGCAAACCTCCAGGACCAATAATAAGGGAGATATAGGCACTTTTAAAGCCTGCTATGTTGGTTACTTTGGCACTCCTTGGATGACCTTGAATTAAGAGCTTCAAGGTCAAATGTCTGCAAGGTTATAGAGGACATGTTATACATATCACCTATGAAGAGATTCAACCTTCTACCTATGAGAAACAGCCAGTAGAAAAGGTAGATAATTTTCAAAGAAATGCCCGCGGCGGCCATCTTGTTCTTCAGAATGAGGCCAATTTCAGTCCCAGAGAAGCTTACCTCCCAATGAAGATATCCTGCAAATTTGGTGAACCTAGCTGGTGTAGTTTTCTTCTGAAAATCTCTCTACGTGCGGAGGCGGTGTAGCGAACGCTAAACCAAAGTATCCACCGGATGCCTATGGTGGATACATTTATTTATTTGGGGTTTTACGTCGCTTTCAACACTGTACAGGTCACATCACGATGGGTAGTTGGAAGCACAGAGGAAACCAGTACATATAGTTCGTCAGGGTTCTGTATTGTAAACTGCCGACCAACGGCAAGCAACTACCAGCTTTCCCACTTGAGGCCGCACTCCTACTGTTTTCAATGACTGTTTAAATTTGAAAGTACATGAGCTTTAATTAAGTACGCAAATATGTACCCATACCCAATGTTGTAAAAGTGTTTTGGGATCAATATATAGAGTCAGTAATTGTTAAATTTGTTAGTTTAAATTTATTTGCTTTCAAGTTGATTCTTACAGATCATGGAAATCAACTAAGTTTCCTAAGTTTGTCCTAGAACTGCCGTAGGCAGGCATGGATTTACCTTAGCTACACTAGTGGAATGGTACAGCTTGCTACCTAATGTCAGATCTTAACAAACCATTTTGAGTTTTAAGAGCCAACATAAGACTAGCATACCCACTAGGCCACTACCATTGTCATCCCCCGCTGGTGGGTGCTTTCTGGGTTATAACTTTTATTTGGTTTTTCGACTGTCGCTTTTGTACTCCAGTACATTAGAGGATCCTCATCAATTTTGTGCTACATAAACTTTTCTATTATTATTGCTATAGTATTGGTGATGTTCCTTTCCTTGAATTACTCACCTCGTTTGAAGAACAAGTAAGTGGCCCGGAGTGAAAGTTCAAACAGACTGAGTACTGGTCCCTCCTCATTGTCACACATGACCTGGATTTCCCTGGGCAAGTAGATGGTCTTCTCCTGCGTCTCACTGTGTTTGATTACCACTTTCAGCAGCCGGTTGTTTGGGGTGTTGATGTCAGGCACATAGTTGTCACTACCGCAGCTATAAACAGACACTTGCACTGGTTAAAATAAACAAGTATGCCCCTGTCTGAGACCATATATTTACAAAGTAGATCAATAAATGCATGATAAACCAAAACTCAGCTTAAAGGGGAAAGTTTTCAACCCAGGATGAAAATCTCCTCAAATTACAAAGATCATACATTTGAAGTCTTTATATACAAGTATCAAGAAACACCACAGCTTACTCAGTCACTGGGAAATCACCTTTGACAGCACTGATAAACTCTTCCTTCCAGACTAAAAGGGCATAAGTTCTCAAGGAATTTTGTTATTTCATGCAGTTGTTTTACTGTTTTACAGTACACAAACTTTATTTAAATTTTCAACAGCAGATTCCTACACAAGTCCTTCTGTACACGGCAGTTGTTAATTATCTGAGATAGGAGTATATTACAATGCACTTGCCATGCAACATTAGTTTGTTTATTTTAGCATCACAATTGACAGAGGAATGAAGGTTCTTAAATGCTCTTTGACCGCTCGACTTTGGGCTTTAAGTTTGGAATTAAAAGCTGTTAAATTCAGCTGTATAATCTAGTCGATTTTTTTGCTGTTTCACTTTGCCTATAATAAATTTATGGCATCTTTTGATTTTTATTGGATTTGATATTATAAGTTACATCATAATTACCCCCAATACAACACAAATTTTATTGTAATAGTATCAAAGAAAACTATGTTTAATTGTCTTGAGTGAAAAAAGTGAGTTTAAGTACATAATCTTTACTAATTATGTCTTGGGGGTCATAGTCTTATGTTTGTGGCTAACATATTAATCTACTAAAACCCCAAATTATGAACTGGAATTAACAGTAAGAAAGGCTATATTCATATATATTACAGTATTCTGATGCTAAAATATGGATGGCCAGTATATGGATTGTTTGTCAAAAATATAAAGTTAAAATAAATGTTTCTGGACAAAAATCACGGATTTAGGTGATCGTACTTCTTTTTCACATTTAAAGCTAAAAATTAAACAGAATATTCCACAATTTATGAACACAAGCTTTGTGGCCTATGCTAATCATTCTTCATTTGACTGCTTTTGTAAACTCAAGTTCTTTCAACAATATCCAGCTATTTAACTGTGAAAATCACCTGCTGAATCCCAATTCCTGATTATCTAGTCCAACTGGTACCGCGTGTAAGTAAGGATTATTGTCCACATACACGCTCTTCAGACTCTTCATTTCACCCATTTCTACAAATATGTATGACATCAATGATGTGTGGCATCAACATTTTTAAAATGTGGCAACATGACCTTGTAAATATGCTAACATATGCACAGTTTAGAAAAAGTAGAAAATGAAAATATTTATGTTTTTATTACCAAGACTGAAATACCGCAGCACCTTATAATTTACCAAATTTGACCGTAATATAATAAACTAGAATATCACCACGAACACTTAGTTGTCTATAATTTTTGTAAAATATCTGAAGAACAAGATTTTTTTCTTTATTGCTTTCACTTTCATGTCGTATATAAAGAACCTTAAAAGAAAACATCAAAACAGGTTGAAAGCTTTAAATACAACAGAAGCAAAATGTATCATTAATCATGACCAATAACAGATAATTTTACTTTGTACAACTATTACTTCTTCCAAAGAAATTACAAAATGGACTAACTCCTAAAATTATGATAAGTATTTTAATTAATATGATTCATATTTTTTTTGTTCCTTCAATTTCTATTTACCTTTTTTCTCATAATGTGCAGAAGTCTGGGAGGGCGAAGGCAGAAACCCTCCATCAGACTTTTTACCAGGGCTGATATACGTATGCATTATACAAAATATACAATATGAGAAATATTTTCTTGATTAATACAACGACCTAGTTATTAAATTCAGAATTATTTTTGTTCAGTTTTCTTTCTTTTACAAAATTGATTTTACTTCATCCATTGAAAATCGGCTCCCACCTATTCCATATTTTATTAAAAGCTAATTCAGTGCCATTGATGCAGTTTAATGTTTGCTGTTCAATATAAACTTCTCGCAAATGAGACAGTACTGTTTTTATGTTGAGATTTCTTTCTTTTATAGCAGCATCAAATATGCATTTTTTGGTTACTAGTAAGATTGTATTAATAGGGTTTTGATTATGATCAATTAAAGTATGACCAAATGTAATATTGAATATAGAGAAAGAAACAGTTAATCCTATTCTGTTCTTTATATATTTTTCAATGGTAACCCATAGTTCCTTGACTATAGAACATGTGGCAAACATATGAAGTATTGTTTCAGTTTCACTTTTATATCTTGCTCAAGTTGCTACTTCAATTTTATGTATCTTAGCCAGGTATGACCATTTCCCTAATGTTCTGTATATTATTTGCATTTGGAACCATATGTACTCATTGTTCTCTAAGAATTTATGGCACACCTGAAATATTTGTTTCCACATTTCTTTGTCAATCATTATGTTGAGATTTTTTTCCATTTAGCTTTTGCTGAATGATGATTAAGTGCTAGACTGTAAAAGCCTCAAGGACCTTTAAAGTTTAGTAGTCAAAGACTATTCGGCATATAAGGTCCCAATGTTTTTTCATAATTACCAATTTTATAATTTTTATAAACACTTTCACCACCCTACTTAACCTTAAATAATCCAGAAAATTAGCTGAATCCAATTTATAATGATCTTTTAGTTTATTTCTTTCTAGGATATTTCCCTCTGTGTCTAGTACATCAGATATCATTACCATTCCCTTTTTATACCATAGAGGAGGGTAAAGATATTCGTCAGCAAGTTTTTTATTGTACGAGATTGGACTAGAAGAAATTTGGACATTTGATGAAACTGCTATTTTGTCATTTAATGTTTCCCATGAACCAAAGGTATCTAACCAAAATGAGTTGCATGTTTTTCTCTTTAGTACGCTACCATATTCTGGTCCAAAATTTGCCATTCGCTGAAGATCTCTCAGTATTGTATGTCTAAAGAGTTTTATCCAAGGAATACTTTTATGAAATAGTCTCTTTATCCAAGATATTTTTGATGACATTACTGTATATTCAAGTTTTATCATTTTAAGCCCACCTTTATGATAATCCAATAATGCACCATCTCTTTTTATTTTATCAGGTTTGTTGGACTATATGAACAAAACAAAAGTTAGCTTGCATATATAAATATTTGGAAGTACAGCTATTTTTTAATAAAGTGATTTTCATTGAATGAGAAAATTACTACTACTTGACCAGACACTAATGACATACATGTATGCTTTGGTGGACCTTGTATTGCCTTTGATTGAACTGGCATCATTATGAGGACCAATGAAATAAGGACAGTCAGGAAAAGTAGTTCAAAGGAGAAAATAAGGATGAAATAGTTCCTACAAAATCACACAAATATGTTTCCATAACAACAAATGTTTATAACTGAAATAAAATTCTCAAGATTGCACTTAGCTGGCAAACTAAGGAAGGTCATTTTTATAATATTTATCCAAAAACAATTTCATAAAAAATCTGCTACGTACCAAGAGGTAGATACAGTAATTGGTTGCCCGAAGCAGAGATTTCCTGTAGGTGTGGCATCTCCACCAGTTTGTTTGGGAGCCAGCTCAATTGGTTTCTGTCTACAAGAAGCCTCTCCAGTTGTGAGCAACCCGTCACCTCCTGTGGAAGACAGCGGATCTTATTGTTCATCACATCTAGTACCTGTAAATTCTGCAGCTCACCTATTTCTGTTAACAAAGCAGTGAAAGTAAATATTAAAGAATCTACATGTACAAAATATGAATTTATGAAGCTGGCTGATTCCTGTGTTAAAAACATAGCAAAACAACTTTGTACTAAAGACTCTAGTGCTGGTGTTCTCAAAGGATATCACCAAAAAATCAGCTCAAGTACATGGTTTTGGCTGAAGTTTAACCGGTTTTTTTTATTATTTTTTATCCCTTTTATGAAAATGACCCCAGATGTTAATAATAATAATAGAAACATTTGTACTTCGCAAAATAGATGAAGATCCTCTAATGTGCTGGAATGGGAAAAGGGACGGTCATTAAACCAGACAAAGACATAACCAAGTAAGAATAAAATGCTGAGGAAGAACCTGTAAAACTTAGTTTTAAAGACTCCAGATGTTACAGTTCACAAAAAGCAGTAAGACTGAATATTACTAATTACAGATGGTCTTTTTCATTACATATTACACCTTACATTTAATTTATTTTTCCCACTCATCCAATTATACACTTTGTAACTTAATATGCATGTTTAATTTCATCTTTGGCATTGAATGAAAACAAGAGATAATCCAAGATTTTGGCTTAGGGAATGAACAAACACAATAAAAAGGGGGACAATCATATGTGGTTTGTCTTTTTAATTATATACTTTACCATGTACTTTACTGGACATCTGTTATTCTAATGGAAAAGTTCATCATTGAAGTATATAGCCTAATTGCTTATTTGTCTATAAATTGAACTGGATATGTTCAAGAGAATTTTCCAAATCCTTCAAACCTATTAAAATTAATCAAGTGTTCTGGATTTACAAACCTGGGGGGAGGGTTTTTAGTTTGTTGTGTTGGATTTGTAGTCTCTCTAAGGATTTGAGCTTTCCAACACTGGATGGCAAAGTTGTCAATTGATTAAAACTAACATCCAAACTTTGTAAATTTTCAAGTTCTCCCACTTCTGAAAAAATAGAAAAACAGTTTTGGTTGCTCATAAACACAAATATACAGTACTGTTGTTGATAATTACCTCCGGCAGCGGAGGTTATGTAATCATTGGAGTTTGTCCATCTGTCTGTCTGTTTGTTAGTGAACAGTGTAACTCAAAAAGTTATCAATGGATTTTCTTCAAATTTTCAGCGACTGTCTATATATGCTTCAGTAAGAAGTGATTAAATTTTGGAGGTGTCAATGCCAACATGACCAGTGTTAGCATTAAAGTCGAAAAATGATGTCTTTATCCCATAACTCGCCTGTAGCTCATTTTGGTCTATCATACCTGGTGTATATGCCACAGCATCAGAAACATATGCAATCTGACTTATGGTGACCTTAAATGTTCCAGTTCTATCAAGTTATGAACATGTTAAAGTCACAAAATTTCTGTTCTTCATAATTTCTCTGGCAAACTTGGCATATGTGTATGCAAGTCAGCCTAGGGGAACGTTGTCTATTATCTTTGGACATTTAATTTTCAACATTTAACATGTTAAGGTGACCTTAAATTCACAAAAATGGGGTATTCCTCAGAAACTTATCGATGAATTTTGTTGAAATTTTCAGATAATACTAACATTTGTGTAAGTAATAAGTGATTAAATTTTGGAGGTGCCAAAGCCCTGTCACTGATATTAAGGCTACTTAAAGCAAAAAAGTTAGGTTTTTATGCCATTGACCCTCTGGCCGTTTTTGTTTCAGGATTTACCCCAATTAAATGTAAGTCCTAAGACTTTTTCTTACACATAGAACCAAAAGCTCAGATAGAATGGGAGACAGCTCAACACAACCAAAACAAACTGTACTTGTAACAGGTAGTATTGACCAGTTGCACGATTGTAATTTTATTTAATTTTGACAAACTTGATGGACAATTTAAGCCAGTAACTAGCAATAACAACAGTCATATACATATATACTTTTTTGTGTCACCAGCATTTATGCTGCATGGCATATAGGGATTGCTTCGTCATCTCATTTTGTAGCATCGGCGGCGCCATCGGCGTCTGTCATTGTCACACTTTGTATTCCGGCCAGTATCTCAAAAATAGCTTGTCAGGTGGAGGTCTTCGCTCTTTCAGTGCTTTTTCCAGTTATAAAAATAGCACCAGAGATGCCCGTACCCCACAGCCTGGGGAAATAGTTTTCAACACCATGAGATATAGAAGTAGTGAAACAGTACAAAGATTAGGATATTTTCAGAGCAGTGTCAATCATATGAAGATCCAAATAATGTTTAAGTAGAGAAAATAACGTCGTAGAGAAAGAAAATGTATGTAAAGATAAAATTTTAAAACAAGATAATTCATAGGCAAGATGACAGTATTAATCAGAAAACTAACAAGAGGGTCACAGATGCCCCAAAAGGCGGGTTGCACAGGCAGCAATAAGATTAGCAACTGCTGTAATTAAATTTAGAAACAAGGAAAGAAATGTTAGGTCACCAGTTAAGGTAAATGTGTTAGACGTGTTAAGAAATGTAAAACTTGTAATCTAGGTTACATAATTGTATCTATGCTATAAACTGATAAACGAACAGAGAGAATTACACCAATTTCGAAAGCAACTTATCTATGATGGTGATCTATCTCCCTGTCAAGTGTGAATTCGATTGGACAAAGCATTTTCGAGTTAGAGTCCGAAAATGGAAATGTCGACGGACATGAAACGGACAAACAAACAGATGGAATTACACCAATTTCGAAAGGAACCTAGCTATAATGGTGATCTATCTCCCTGTCAAGTTTGAATTTGATTGGACAAAGCGTTTTTGAGTTAGAGTCCGGAAAGGAAAATGTTACGGACGGACATATCAATCTAATATGCGGGTTGGTTACACGCAACCCGCCTGAAAATTATGAAGTTGTAAAATTTATTAATTGGAGTATAGCTGTTAATGGAAATAGCACACTTTTTCTAAAGTACATATAATAATCAGTTGAGGCAATCCATATATCTTTGTCATAAGAGAAACATGTGTCAAACATGGCAGGCGAACACATTTGGGCAGAGCCAAAGTTAAAGGTCACACCATGATGATGCACACTTACAAACTCTAACTAATGTCCCTACCAAGTGTCCTTTTACACCTTACAGAATCCAAGAAATGGCCCGGACAAGAGATCAAACTCATGGTCACTGTGACAAGGTCAAAGGTCAAATCAAGATCACACCATGATGTTGCACATCTACAACTCCTAAGCAATGTCCCTACCAAGTGTCAACTTTCTACACTTTATGGTTTCTGAGATATTGCCCAGATAAGATTTTAAAAGTCAAAGTCACTAAGGCAAAGTCAAAGGTCAATTCAAGGTCACACCATAACCTTGCACACCTACAACCCCCAACCAATATCCCTACCAAGTATCAAATTTCTACACCTTACAGTTTTCGAGACATTGCCCGGAAAAGATTTTATAGGTCAAGGTCAATACAGCAAGGTCAAAGGTCAAATCAAGGTCACACCATGACACTGCACACCTATATCTCCAACCAATGTCCCTACCAAGTATCACTTTCCTACTCCTTGCCATTTCCGAGATAGCCCAGACACAATTTTATTGGTCAAGGTCACTGCAGAAAGGTCAAAGGTCAAACCAAGGTCACACCATGCTGTTGCACACCTAAAACTCGCAACCAATGTCTCTACCAAGTATCAACTTCCTACACCTTACAATTTCTGAGATATAGCCCGGACAAGATTTTATAGGTCAAGGTCACTACAGCAAGGTTAAAGGTCAAATCAAGGTCACATCATGATGTTGCACACCTGCACCCCCTAACCAATGTCCCTACCTAGTATCAACTTCCTACACCTTAAGGTTTTCCAGATATAGCCTGTACAAGATTTTATAGGTCAAGGTCACCATAGCAAGGTCAAAGGTCCAATCAAGGTCACATCATGACAGACAAGATTTTTAAACTCAAGGTCACTATGGCAAGGTCAAAGGTCAAATCAAGGCCACAGCATGATGTTGCACACCTACACCCTCCAACCAGTGTCCCTACCAAGTAACAACTTCCTGCACATTACAGTTTCTGCAAAACAAGTTAGACAAACTTTTCCCGCCGCCCGCCCGCCCATCCGGACACCATGGGGGAAAAAATACCCTGACAGCCCTAAGGGGATGTAGGATGAAAAGTCATGAATATCTGAAACAACAGCAACAGTCTTTGCAGTTAGAAACATGTGTTTGGCCTTGTGTGTAAGATGTAAAAGGCACTTTGTCTTGACTAAAAGTAGATGCAAATGAAGTAACTGTATTTTTGGCAAGTTTTTTAATAAATTAATATTTATTCTTACAGTGCATACGACTACAGTTTAGAAAAATCATTCTTACTTCTTCTGAGTTAGACATTATTGACAAGTCATATTTTTTTTCAAAGCTAAAACTAGTTTTCATTGAAAATACTTCTAACAAACTTTTAACGAAACAAAACTCACCATTAGGTAGCTCCTCTAGGACATTAGAATGTAAATACCTGAAACAAATATCATCTGTATTTTTTCACGGAATATACATTAACTAGTTCCAAACAGAACTAGAGGATCGCTCGCAAAAAAAAAAGATAATGTTTTTGCATAGCAAAAACAAAGCGTCCCGAAAAGGATATCAAGGTGAGTGCTAAAGTATTAAGAAAATGCTTCGTTTCTAGCCTTATACTGTTGTGGCAACCAAAGTCAGCACAGTCTGCTCTATCTAGCACGGTTTTCAAGATATAAGCATTTTTGTGTTGTGCAAATTTCAAAAATTCAAAATGTCCGCTATATTTGGTGAGACAAAAATATTTTGAAAATTGGCATGGCTACTCTGCAGAGATACCCAGCAGGTCAAAAATTTTGTTGAGTTCGCTCCATCTAGTACGGTTTTCGAGATATAAGCATTTTTGTGTTTTGCAAAAACTTTGAAAATTCAAAATGGCCACCATTTTTGGGGAGACAAAAATTCTGAACAACATATTCAGAATTTCAAAGTAGCTATTACTCAGCTATCCACGGTGCAACAGGTCTGAAACTTTAGTATGTGATAGCTTACCAAAAAGAAGATGGACAACATATTTGAAAAGATTTCCCTAACTTCAATACTTTTGAAGATATTTGACATTTACTTCTTCTGTTATTTAGCTACAAATGAGAAAATAGCTATTACTCACTTATGGCATGCAATGGGACCCCAAACTATGTACCATCTTATAGCTAAGGACAAAGTAGCTGAACAACATATTTGCAGAAAAAGTTGTTACTGCAATAGTTTTTGAGTTATGAGCCCTTTACCCAAAGTAGCTAAGATTGCTATTACTCACTTATCTTTAGGCCTAAGTCAATAAAACCAAAAAAATTTTCAAGGGCATGAAAATTCATTGGGACAATTAATTTACAAAAAATCTGTAGCTGTAGTAGTTTTGGAGAAATCTGCGTGACTAACTAACGCACGCACACACGCACACACAGACATCATTTCATAATCTCCCTCCCGGGCTAAAGCCCGGCGGGAGATAATAATTTGCATTTACTCATTTTGAGTAGGTGAGTAATTAGCTATGGGTCTGAAAGTTCACCATGTGAAAGCTCTCCCACAAGTAGATGAATGAGTTATTTGATAAAAATTGGGTATCCGCAATACTTTTACAGATAATTAGCATTTACTCATTTTGAGTAGGTGAGTAATTAGCTATGGGTCTGAAACTTCACCGAGTGAAAGCTCTCCCAAAAGTAGGTGAATGAGTTATTTGAGAAAAATTGGCTATCTGCAATACTTTTAGAGGTAATTTGCATTTACTCATTTTGAGTAGGTGAGTAATTAGCTGTGGGTCTGAAACTTCACCCTGTGAAAGCTGTTCCCAAAGTAGATGAATGAGTTATTTGAGAAAAATTGGCTATCTGCAATACTTTTAAGAGATAATTCGCATTTACTCATTTTGAGTAGGTGAGTAATTATCTACGGGTCTGAAACTTCACCATGTGAAAGCTCTCCCAAAAGTACATGAATGAGTTATTTGATAAAAATTGGGTATCCACAATAGTTTCAGAGATAATTAGCATTTACTCATTTTGAGTAGGTGAATAATTAGCTACAGGTCTGAAACTTCACTGAGTGAAAGCTGTTTGGGATAGCTGCTCTGCAGAGATACCCTGAAGATCAAAAATTTCGTCGAAATCGCTCTATGTAGCACGGTTTTCGAGATATTAGCATTTTTGTGTTTTGCAATTTTTGCGCAAAAATTCGAAAATTAAAAATGGCCGCCATTTTTGGCAAGATAAAATTTTTTTGAAAATTGGTATGGTTACTCCTCAGAGATACCCTGTGGGTCAAAAATTTCGTCGAAATCGCTCTATATAGCACGGTTTTCGAGATATAAGCATTTTTATGGTTTGCAATTTTGCGAAAAATTTGAAAATTCAAAATGGCCACCATTTTTTGCGAGAAAATTTTTTTTTGAAAATGGGCATGGCTACTCTGCAGAGATACCCTGCGGGTCAAAAATTTCGTCGAAATCGCTCTACCTAGCAGGGTTTTCGAGATATAAGCATTTTTATGTTTTGCAATTTTTGCGAAAAATTCGAAAATTCAAAATGGCCGCCATTTTTGGCGAGACAAAATTTTTTTGAAAATGGGCATGGGTACTGTTCAGAGATACCCTGTGGGTCAAAAATTTCGTCGAAATCGCTCTATCTAGCACGGTTTTTGAGATATAAGCATATTTATGTTTTGCCATTTTGGCGAAAAATTCGAAAATTCAAAATGGCCACCATTTTTTGCGAGACAAAATTTTTTTGAAAATTGGCATGGCTACTCTGCAGAGATACCCTGAGGGTCAAAAATTTCGTCGAAATCGCTCTATCTAGCAGGGTTTTCGAGATATGAGCATTTTTATGTTTGGCAATTTTTGCGAAAAATTCGGAAATTCAAAATGGCCGCCATTTTTGGCGAGACAAAAATTTTTGGAAAATTGGGATAACTACTCTGCAGAGATACCCTGTGGGTCAAAAATTTCGTCGAAATCGCTCTATCTAGCACGGTTTTCGAGATATAAGCATTTTTGTGTTTTCCTTATTTGGAAAAATCATAATGATTAATTAATCATTAATTACTCGGCCATTTCTTAACCAATCAATGCCAAAATCTAATGATTTCCAGATTTTAATAGAATGAATGTATTCGCTAAGTTTCAGGTGAATTGATAAAAGTCCTTTCAAGTTATCATCCGGACAAGCTTCCCCATCGAAAAAAGACATTTTTGGTCATGTGTTACATATATTGGACACTATATTAGTACATTGTATATTACATATATTAGGCACTATATTAGTGCATTGTTTAATTTAAGCTTTATGTTTATACATTGTCATAAAAGATAATTGTGTTGTTGGTTCTTTTTGTGTGTTGACATTTAAAGTAAGGGAGTTATTGACTTTTGTGTTTTAGTGTTTATTGATCTGTTCACAGACTGGGGGAAATCCCCCCCTCAGTGGTTATGTTAGATTTGGGGAAACCCAATTGCCAGTAGTTTCTAGAACTTCCTCATTTGGCCTAGATGGCTCAAGCCTCTTTTGAGTTGGTTCTGTACAATTCCAGAGGAATCTGTGAATGTATATAAGGAATGTACATCTGACCACAAGTGAACTTTGTATTCGCTTGCTATAAGGAGAGCTATTGTGTTTTGGAGTATAATATATGCTTATATCACTGTGAACTTTTACTGGAGTGAACTGGATACATCATCTGGACAGATTTATTGTACTTTGGATATTTTGGATATTGTACATTCATATAACAGAGAGTGAATTTACTGCATTTTGGACATTGTCCACATCTTGGAGCAGACAGTACAGTTGTGTTAACTCTCTAAAAGTCTCCAGACAGACATTCTGTGTGACTGGATATATAAAGAATAGCAGGACAAGAACCTTTTGTGTTGTTGAGTGTGAGACAGGTCACAAGATATAGATATCCGTGTGTGAGTGAACATTGGACAGATCACAGGACAGACCACAGGACATTGGATAGACCACAGAATATACTACAGGACGGATTACGGAACAGATTGCTGGATACGGCGGATAAACTTAACTCATAATCTCTGTGGTCAGGTCAGCTAGATCTTATTATTGTATTAGTGTGTTTGGTTAAGAGCATACCAGTTGACTGTAATCATTATTGTTGACTATTAAATAAATTTGTTAAGTTTAACTTTTTGCTTTTTCTGTTACAACTTAAAGACAACCGGTAATTGCTACCGCGCTTGCCCATGACCGTAACACATGTGACCTCTCTGATTGGTTGAAATGTCACTGCAGCATATTCAAAAAAATTCCCCAAGGCTACTGCCTAAACCTGCCAAATTTGAAAAGAATCCGCCTAACAGTTACAGAGTTATAAGGAAAACAAAATGCGGAGCCGGCAGAGCCGGCCGAGCCGGCAGAGCCTGAAGGTCTCCCATACACAAACAAGCGTTCCTTGCGGGACGCTTAATGACATTATCGAAAGACTATTCAAGCAATAAAACTATCATATAGGGTAGAATATACTCATAACACAGGGTAAAACCCTTCTGCGCTGGTCCCCAAATATGTTACGGTTTGAAGTATTTATACTGGCAGAGCTCTGACAACGATTAACAGTTACAGTGAATAACATTGATTAGTACTAAATGCTATTCAGTACTTACTATAATTTAAACAAATACAATAAATACAGAATTACACAAGAATAAAATATAGAACACTGATATGACCAAATTACTGTGACTATTATTAAATAGTATTTCATGTTATTCAATATAAAATGTACATAGATATATGTAAAATTTTCCATAATGTGAAATACACACTCTCATTTAACCATACTCAAGTATTCATTGTTGGGAAAGCTATACTCACAGCTCAACTAAATTTTTCAACTTTGCAATATCTGGTGGCTAAAATAAATAAACACAATACATGTACTATCATAATGCAAAATATATTAAGCATATATTCTATGATCTTAAAAAAAATGTTTCTTTTTTTTAAAATTTGAATTACAATAAATTTCATGAGCTTTTTTGGCTGCATATTTACTTCTTGCATATACACAACTTTTAATATATATATATATGGTTGCAGATTAACACTTTGATAATTCTAGAATTGCTGGAAATCCTCGTCAAAATATTTAGTGTGTGCTTACTAGTGACTGAACTAGATTCTGTTTCATGTATATCCTTTTCACATGACTGTAATCATCATCATCATACACTTCTTTTGGTAGTCCTTTCAGTTGTTGATAGTTCAAATGCAAGACATAATCAGATCCTCCACGGACATTTTCAAGAACCTCCTTCACTTCTTCACTGTATATTAACTTTTCATCATCTTCCATAATGTAGATGTGGCTATTTAAGCCAATGATCCAGTACACTACTTTTACCACTTGCTTAATTCTATAACCACAAATCTGAAAAGAATTACAGGACATTTATTCAAAATAACATGAATTTAATTTTATCTTATTTTGTTACACAGTTAGGAACTAGCATTCACTGATGACCCTAGCAGGAGATTTGAACTATACTGTAAGAGTTATAATGTAGAAACCAAACATAACACATATGATACCAAAATACCTGGAAGTTGTACAAATATCTGACAAAATTAAATTTACTACACTGGTATCTGATATTGGAAAATATTCAACATCATGAGTATCAAGGAGGATTGAAGAACAGATTAGGTGCATCAAATATTATTGATGAACTAGATTGGGCAAACTCGGCGCCAACATATCCTCACACAGGTCATCACTCACGCAACATCTTTTGACTGGGTATTTTCCATGGGACCCATCTTCTGTGTGACATAATTTTAAGGAAAACATAATGAACCACTTATATAAGAACTGGAGTAATTCAATCTACAACATTTTTATTTTGCAAAGTAAAATTGTATCCCCAGATGAGATATGCTAATCCAGGAACTTTGCCCAATGCAAACTCTATCCACAGGACCTTTGCCCACCAGGAACGTTGCCCAGAACAATCTTTACAGGGTAGGATGTCCACCCACAATACAAATTTTTCTTACTACATAGACACTTTCATTTTTTATCAAACATCGAACTGCATGGGTAGTCTTCCAACTTTTCCACCACTTTGCCCAAGATGGATACTGGTGGGAAGGCATAAGGGTCCAGATCCTCCCAGGGGAGGCTGAGTTCATCCACTGCCCACGCAAGGGGTCTGGAACTGGTGAAAGTTCGCAAACATCATCCTGCCGGTGGAAACACAGGGATGGCTTTTTCTGTAGTTGGACAGGACCGGTCGCACCAACTGTCCGTTGGGTAGGATGTATTAACGCAATAAAATTGGTAATTTTATATAAAATAATAAAACCAATGAAAATTTATAAAAATGAAGTTATGAATAAAAATGGCAATGTCAATAAGGTACATTAGGTTGACAATGTCATCAAAGTCAACAATATTTAGTAGGTCAACAAATTTGAAAAACAAGCAATCAGTGCCCGTGAACAGGCTGTGTCAGCTGACTGTGTGTTTTCAGTTTCAGAGTAGAAGTGACAGAAGAGAAGGACACAAAAGTTGTGCCCTGCAAATGGTATTCAGAAGGAGAGTAACTAGGTAACTGTTTAGGTGTAAAAAGTAGGTTAAAAACATATTTAAAGAAACTACATGTACTGCAAATGCAATAGTTTTTGAGTTACAACTGATTTACTCAACAGTGAGAATCTCAAACTAGCTTTTGCTCAGCTATTCAATCAGTTAAAGGGCTGCAATTTTAGTATGGTATAGCTCACACAAAAGTAGATGAATAACATATTTAAAGAAATACTGTAAATCAAATAGTTTTCAAGTTACAACTGATTTACTCCACAGTGAGAACCTGAAAGTAGCTATTACTCAGCTATGCAAGGAACTACAGGTCTGCAATTTTACAATATTATAGTTGACCCAAAAGTAGGTTAATAACTTATTTAAACAAAATACTGTACATGCAATAGCTTTCAAGTTACAACCGATTAACTGAACAGTGAAAATGTAAAAGTAGGTATTGCTCAGCTATACCATGAGCTACAGGTCTGCAATTTTACTATGTTATAGCTGACCCAAAAGTAGATGAACAACATATTTACAGAAAATACTTTAAATGCAATAGTTTTCAAGGTTACAACTGATTTACCCAACAGTGAGAACCTGAGAATAGCTATTATATAGCTATGCCATGAGCTACATGTCTGCAATTTTACAATGTTATAGCTAATTCAAGAGTAGATTAATAAGATATTTAAACAAAATTCTCTGAATGCAATGGTTTTCAAGTAACAATTGATTTACTCAACAGAGAAAACCACAAAGTAGCTATTGCCTTGCTATGCAATGAGCTACAGGTCTGCAACTTTACTATGTTATAGCTGACCCAAAAGTATGTGAATGCCATATTTAAAGAAAATACTCTAAATGCAATATTTTTCATGTTACAAATGATTTACTCAACAGCGAGAACCTGAAAGTAGCTATTGCTCAGCTATGCCATGAGCTACAGGTCTGCAATTTCACTATGTTATAGCTAACCCAAAAGTAGGTGAATGCCATATTTACACAAAATACTCTAAATGCAATAGTTTTCAAGTTAAAACTGAATTACTCAACAGTAAGAACCTGAAAATAGCTATTGCTCAGCTATGTAATGAGCTACAGGTCTGCTATTTCACTATGTTATAGCTGACCCAAAATTAGGTGAATAACATATTTAAACAAATACTCTAAATGCAATAGTTTTCTAGTTACAACTGATTTACTCAACAGTGATAACCTCAAAGTAGCTATTACTCAGCTATGCACCAAGCTACAGGTCTGAAATTTTACAATGTTGTAGCTGATCCAAAAGTAGCTGAATAACATATTTATACAAAATTCTGTATATGCAATAGTTTTCAAGTTATAGGTGATTTTACTCATTACGGGAGGTACTAAAAAATCAGAAAGTAGCTTTTACTCACTTAGCCATTGGGATAGACACTCAATTTACTCACCATGTTGTAGCTATGGAAAAAGTAGCTGAACAACATATTTTGACAAAATGCTCTAAATGTGATACTTTTCAAGTTATAAGTGATTTAGTGCATGATTTCATGAATTTTAATGCACTAAAAATTATTTTAAAAATTCATAAAAAAATAATTAAGAAAGATCCAGGCCTGATACTCGCACAATGTTATCTACTAGTGGACTAGTACATAACTACATATGTGCAATTTAAGAAAAAAATCCCTGCAATGGTCAATGAGAAAATAAGTGATTTAGTGCATAATTTCATGAATTTTAATGCATTAAAAATTATTTAAAAAATTAATAAAAAAAAATTAAGACAGATCCAGGTCTAATACTCACACAAGGTAATCTACTAGTGGCCTAGTACATATATGCAAGATATGAGAAAAATCCCTGCAGTAGTGAATGAGAAAATTATGATAAAGTGTTGAAATTTTCACACTTTGGGTGGGGGTACCTGACTTGTAATGGCTCTGGGGAAGAGACAAACAAACAGATCTGCATGCCTTGAACAATTTTTCATCCTCGATAGTTAAGGTATCTTTTAAAAAAAAACAGCATGTCTCTGGGTGTTTTAGTTTAGGAGGAGAAGTTGTTCACGTGGATGCGTACGCGTACGCCCACGCCACAGAGTGACGACATAATGTCAGCTGACTGACGAATCAGCTGACATAAAAAAACACCATGTCTCTAGGCCTTGTAGTTTTGGAGGAGAAGTTGTTCACGTGGATGCATATGCGTACGTGTACGCTGCAGAGTGACAACACAAGTCAGCTGACATAAAAATTCGGGTTGACAGGATCGACAAAATAGATTATACCGACAAAGTTGACAAAGTCAACAACTTAAACTGAGACTGAGTAGACAATGGATTGCAGAATTCCCCTCTAGGAAGTAGATAGATGTATAAATGTATATTTAATGATTTTTTTCAGTAATATAGTTCCTAATTAAAGAGGAGGTAGACTCTTAGTAAATACACATGTTTTATATTTCATGAATTTTATATTTAAAATCTGATTGATCATACTTGGGTGTTTCCCAGAGGCCAAGATTTAGTTGGTTTAAATGTGTAGAGAAATTGCTCACAGGGATAAAATTTAGCAGGAGTCTTTCCCAGAAGTCGAATTTTCATGGTCACATGAGATATTGTCAAGCACATATCCCTATGTATATTGTAATTTAAAATTTTTTTTAAATCATCACATGATGAAATTAGATCAAGGATAGTCCCAAAATCCATTACATGATTTAAACTGCAGCACTTTTTATCCCTTTTCAAATTTGTTCAAGACTTCAAGTTCCTTAATATTTACAGTATTCTGTTAACTTTGTTGACCATATTTCTGCCGGTATATTGGTTATTAAATATTTCTTCTGCTTTGTCAACTTTGTTGATCTTGTTGACCCGAACACAATGCGTTTGTCAATTGCTTCGCCATTTTGTCAACCTTTGGTGGTCAATCTTTGGTGATAAAAGATTTCTTGTAATTTTTAGCAACTTGTCAACTATACTATTCTCTCTGATTACATATATTATTTTGTCTACTTGTCGCCCTTGTCTACCTTTGTACACCTTCCACTGAAATATATCCATCTCCTCATTAGCATTTCAATGTTTATTAAATTTATTACTAATTTCAAAATTAGCATATTTCTACTTTCATTGAGGATTCTTCAGTCATGCCCACAGCTTTAGGTATGGAAAGGTGTTATTGGTTAACCCCCTGGAATGACACCAGGATAAGCTACAATATCACATTTATTGCTTGCTTTAAACCCTTTTGTCACAAATCTTTCAAGACAAGCAATTGGTTTGTATTTCAGTTGTAGTTTGTCAAAAAAAAAAAAGAAACTGAAAAAAAAAAAAAAAAAGCCTTTATGGAATCGAGACGCTTTGCTCAAAGTACCAAGTCACCCCTTGTTGAGTTTAGCATCAAAATTATTACTACTGTTTTAATTCTGTTTTGTGATCTGAGAGAATTCCGGGCGAGTTGGTACTTGGGGTGAGATGTCCTGTAAGAATCATCAACAACTCGGACCTTCACCAACTCAGCCCCCACCAATTCGGACCAATTTTGATGCAAACTCAGCCTCTTCTTAAACTCATCCCGACTAAGTTGACCCTTTTTCCATATTTATTTTTTTATGTATGCATCACATTAGTTAATAATGTATTATGTGATTTCATCGAAGTCCGAGGAAATGAAGTCAGAGGAGGAGCAGATGTGTCATGGAGCAACCTTAGCCTGTGGATCACACAACTCCTCCATGTTATATTGCTCCTAGCTTCTCCAACATCCGTCTGCCTTATTTAGTCAACTATAAACAATATCTATGTAAATATAGCTCCTTCTCCAACCTCCCACTGATGTTTTTGTCTGACACACTTCCCTCTGTTATATTCTTTAATTCTGCATACAAATCTGCAAAAAAAACTTATAAATAACTAAATAAATAGCTAGATAAAAAGTTCACTTTTTAAATATAAATATTGAAATACAAGTGTAAAATAAATACACATTAACATATCCTATTCAAACATATCATTGACTATGATCCAGAAACTTTGATATGCTTACATGTTAAAGCCTCTTCTTGTTTGCAGTTATTGAAGGGGACATTATGATTGTTTTGAAGTCGGGGCAAATAATGAGGGCAGAGTCGGAGCATGGAGCACGGAGTTTCATAGGCGACTGCCACTACACGGGTGGTCACAAAGATAAACGGTCACAGAGATAAATGGTCTTCAAATCTTTCATATTTAAACAGTGTAAAAAACAAAATTGCAAAAACTAAATAACAAAATAAACTTAAACAATGCTTATCATGACATTTGGTTGTTTTAGATTATTGTTAAACCCTTTTTACCATTTTTAATGTGATCATTTCTGAAGACCGTTTATCTCTATGACCGTTTATCTTTGTGACCACCCGTGTACTAATTTCGATTTCTAAAAGAATGGGGCTGCTTCTAGGCATAAGTTGGCCGTGGTCATAAGTTGGCCGCCACAAATTTAATTGGGCCAAACAGACAAATAAGCCTTTTTACAGTGTTTAAAACGAATAAATAGCGTAAATCTAATAATAATAGACCATTTACGATTGCAATCAGCTTTTAAATTTGTAGCAATTTCAAGATTTGGTGATGGCGGCCAACTTATGACCGCGGCCAACTTATGCCTAGAGGCAGTACGTAGATGGGTCAGAGTTGGCGGCGGCATAGTTGACAGAGGGCCGACTTGACCAGTTTACCTTTGAAAACAATAATCTGTTTATGCTGTACTAGTAGTACGTAATATAAATGTTGCAGCTGCTGTATGGCGAGATTACCATATATTTTCAGAGATCTAGATTTGACAGCTCTTCCAAGTTTGTTTTTGTTTACGTTGAGAAGGAATCGCCGTGACGTCACGCCTCGTTCTCGAAGTAGGGAGTACTAGTTACACGAACCGTAATTTGCTCCATCTCCGACTTCCTCTTCCTCCGATCTCGTTCATTATGCACACATTCAAACCAGTATAGACGTGGCTATTTACCAGTATAGACGTGTTTATTTCAACAGGTACAGTACTCTGACGGAGTATACTGTGCAGTAGTAATACTGCACTATTCTACTTCTTTGTGATGAATCTAGGTGAGATTATTGTACACCACACCAAACTTTATTTTAAGGACCAATAAATTAAAAGATACTAACTTTTAAAGTATAGGTACATGTTGCAACTTTATTTCAGGGACCAATTAATGACAAAAAAACTAACTTCAAAAGTATATGGGGCATCTTTATGGGGCACCACTGTATACAGTCTGGTGTTATTTAAAAGAGCTAGGTAGGTTGAGGTTGGAGATGGAGTAATATTTACATGGAGCAAAGTTTGGTCCATGGGTTAAAATTTGCTCCATTACAGCACTGCTCCTCCTCTGACTTCAATCCCTCTGACCTCATCCAGACTGCGATATTCAACTTGTTTGTCATGTATTTAGGTGAGGTTATTGTACACTTCACGAAATTTTAATTCAGGGACCAATTAATGAAAAAAAAAACTTCCAAAGTACATGTTGCATCTTTATTGGGCACCACTGTATACATTCATGGTGTTATTTAAAAGAGCTCAGGGGCTCAGTGGTATAGCGGCTAGAGTTCTCACCCCCAACCTCTGAGGACGCCGGTTTGAATCTCGGGGTGGGTGCTTGCTGATGCCCAGTGGTTTACACTGCAGTATGCACTGCTTTCCTCCACCTGTAAACAACCCGTCGCAATATCACCCTGGCTGTTGAATGTGACTTAAAACAACAAATAAAATCTAAATTTAATTTAGCTTGGTAGGTTGAGGTTGGAGATGGAGCAATATTTACATGGAGCAAAGCATGGTCCATGGGTTAAAATTTGCTCCATCACAGCACTGCTCCTCCTCTGACTTCAATCCCTCTGACCTCATCCAGACTGCGATATTCAACTTGTTTGTCATGTATTTAGGTGAGGTAATTGTACACTTCACGAAATTTTAATTCAGGGACCAATTAATGAAAAAAAAAAAACTTCCAAAGTACATGTTGCATCTTTATTGGGCGCCACGGTATACATTCATGGTGTTATTTAAAAGAGCTCAGAGGCTCAGTGGTATAGCGGCTAGAGTTCTCACCCCCAACCTCTGAGGACGCCGGTTTGAATCTCGGGGTGGGTGCTTGCTGATGCCCAGTGGTTTACACTGCAGTATGCACTGCTTTCCTCCACCTGTAAACAACCCGTCGCAATATCACCCTGTCTGTTGAATGTGACTTAAAACAACAAATAAAATCTAAATTTAATTTATCTTGGTAGGTTGAGGTTGGAGATGGAGCAATATTTACATGGAGCAAAGCATGGTCCATGGGTTAAAATTTGCTCCATCACAGCACTGCTCCTCCTCTGACCTCATCCAGACTGCGATATTCAACTTGTTTGTCATGTATTTAGGCGAGGTTATTGTACACTTCACAAAATTTTAATTCAGGGACCAATTAATGAAAAAAAAACTTCCAAAGTACATGTTGCATCTTTATATTGGGCGCCACAATATACATTCATGGTGTTATTTAAAAGAGCTCAGGGGCTCAGTGGTATAGCGGCTAGAGTTCTCACCCCCAACCTCTGAGGACGCCGGTTTGAATCTCGGGGTGGGTGCTTGCTGATGCCCAGTGGTTTACACTGCAGTATGCACTGCTTTCCTGCACCTGTAAACAACCCATCGCAATATCACCCTGGCTGTTGAATGTGACTTAAAACAACAAATAAAATCTAAATTTAATTTAGCTTGGTAGGTTGAGGTTGGAGATGGAGCAATATTTACATGGAGCAAAGTTTGGTCCATGGGTTAAAATTTGCTCCATTACAGCACTGCTCCTCCTCTGACTTCAATCCCTCTGACCTCATCTAGACTGCAATATTCTAATTCTTTTTTATAAATGTAGGTGAGATTATTGTACACTTCACCAAACTTTATTTCAGGAACCAATAAATAAAAAAACACTACAAAAGTATATGTTGCATCTTTATTGGGTGCCACTGTATACATTCATGGTGTTATTTAAAAGAGCTCAGGGGCTCAGTGGTATAGCGGCTAGAGTTCTCACCCCCAACCTCTGAGGACGCCGGTTTGAATCTCGGGGTGGGTGCTTGCTGATGCCCAGTGGTTTACACTGCAGTATGCACTGCTTTCCTCCACCTGTAAACAACCCGTCGCAATATCACCCTGGCTGTTGAATGTGACTTAAAACAACAAATAAAATCTAAATTTAATTTATCTTGGTAGGTTGAGGTTGGAGATGGAGCAATATTTACATGGAGCAAAGCATGGTCCATGGGTTAAAATTTGCTCCATCACAGCACTGCTCCTCCTCTGACTTCAATCCCTCTGACCTCATCCAGACTGCACTATTCAACTTCTTTTTTATAAATCTAGGTGAGATTACTGTTTACTTCACCAAACTTTATTTCAGGGACTAATAAATTAAGAAATACTAACTTTAAAAGTATATATTGCATCTTTATGGGGCACCACTGTATACAGTCTGGTGTTATTTCAAAGAGCTATGTAGGTTGAGGTTGGAGATGGAGCAATATTTACATGGAGCAAAGTTTGGTCCATGGGTTAAAATTTGCTCCATCACAGCACTGCTCCTCCTCTGACTTCAATCCCTCTGACCTCATCCAGACTGCGATATTCAACTTGTTTGTCATGTATTTAGGTGAGGTTATTGTACACTTCACGAAATTTTAATTCAGGGACCAATTAATGAAAAAAAAAAAAACTTCCAAAGTACATGTTGCATCTTTATTGGGCGCCACTGTATACATTCATGGTGTTATTTAAAAGAGCTCAGGGGCTCAGTGGTATAGCGGCTAGAGTTCTCACCCCCAACCTCTGAGGACGCCGGTTTGAATCTCGGGGTGGGTGCTTGCTGATGCCCAGTGGTTTACACTGCAGTATGCACTGCTTTCCTCCACCTGTAAACAACCCGTCGCAATATCACCCTGGCTGTTGAATGTGACTTAAAACAACAAATAAAATCTAAATTTAATTTATCTTGGTAGGTTGAGGTTGGAGATGGAGCAATATTTACATGGAGCAAAGCATGGTCCATGGGTTAAAATTTGCTCCATCACAGCACTGCTCCTCCTCTGACTTCAATCCCTCTGACCTCATCCAGACTGCGATATTCAACTTGTTTGTCATGTATTTAGGTGAGGTAATTGTACACTTCACGAAATTTTAATTCAGGGACCAATTAATGAAAAAAAAAACTTCCAAAGTACATGTTGCATCTTTATTGGGCGCCACTGTATACATTCATGGTGTTATTTAAAAGAGCTCAGGGGCTCAGTGGTATAGCGGCTAGAGTTCTCACCCCCAACCTCTGAGGACGCCGGTTTGAATCTCGGGGTGGGTGCTTGCTGATGCCCAGTGGTTTACACTGCAGTATGCACTGCTTTCCTCCACCTGTAAACAACCCGTCGCAATATCACCCTGGCTGTTGAATGTGACTTAAAACAACAAATAAAATCTAAATTTAATTTATCTTGGTAGGTTGAGGTTGGAGATGGAGCAATATTTACATGGAGCAAAGCATGGTCCATGGGTTAAAATTTGCTCCATCACAGCACTGCTCCTCCTCTGACTTCAATCCCTCTGACCTCATCTAGACTGCAATATTCAACGTCTTTTTTATAAATGTAGGTGAGATTACTGTTTACTTCACCAAACTTTATTTCAGGGACTAATAAATTAAGAAATACTAACTTTAAAAGTATATGTTGCATCTTTATGGGGCACCACTGTATACAGTCTGGTGTTATTTCAAAGAGCTATGTAGGTTGAGGTTGGAGATGGAGCAATATTTACATGGAGCAAAGCATGGTCCATGGGTTAAAATTTGCTCCATCACAGCACTGCTCCTCCTCTGACTTCAATCCCTCTGACCTCATCCAGACTGTGATATTCAACTTGTTTGTCATGTATTTAGGTGAGGTTATTGTACACTTCACCAAACTTTATTTCAGGAACCAATAAATAAAAAAACACTACAAAGGTATATGTTGCATCTTTATTGGGTGCCACTGTATACATTCAGGTGGTTATTAAAAAGAGCTAGGTAGCTTGAGGTTGGAGATGGAGCAATATTTACATGGAGCAAAGCATGGTCCATGGGTTAAAATTTGCTCCATCACAGCACTGCTCCTCCTCTGACTTGAATCCCTCTGACCTCATCCAGACTGCACTATTCAACGTCTTTTTTATAAATCTAGGTGAGATTACTGTTTACTTCACCAAACTTTATTTCAGGGACTAATAAATTAAGAAATACTAACTTTAAAAGTATATGTTGCATCTTTATGGGGCACCACTGTATACAGTCTGGTGTTATTTCAAAGAGCTATGTAGGTTGAGGTTGGAGATGGAGCAATATTTACATGGAGCAAAGTTTGGTCCATGGGTTAAAATTTGCTCCATCACAGCACTGCTCCTCCTCTGACTTCAATCCCTCTGACCTCATCTAGACTGCAATATTCTACTTCTTTTTTATAAATGTAGGTGAGATTATTGTACACTTCACCAAACTTTATTTCAGGAACCAATAAATAAAAAAACACTACAAAAGTATATGTTGCATCTTTATCGGGTGCCACTGTATACATTCAGGTGGTTATTAAAAAGAGCTAGGTAGCTTGAGGTTGGAGATGGAGCAATATTTACATGGAGCAAAGCATGCTCCATGGGTTAAAATTTGCTCCATCACAGCACTGCTCCTCCTCTGACTTGAATCCCTCTGACCTCATCCAGACTGCACTATTCAACTTCTTTTTTATAAATGTAGGTGAGATTACTGTTTACTTTACCAAACATTATTTCAGGGACCAATAAATTAAGAAATACTAACTTTAAAAGTATATGTTGCATCTTTATGGGGCACCACTGTATACAGTCTGGTGTTATTTCAAAGAGCTAGGTAGGTTGAGGTTGGAGATGGAGCAATATTTACATGGAGCAAAGTTTGGTCCATGGGTTAAAATTTGCTCCATCACAGCACTGCTCCTCCTCTGACTTCAATCCCTCTGACCTCATCTAGACTGCGATATTGTACTTCTTTTTTATAAATGTAGGTGCGATGATTGTACACTTCACCAAACTTTATTTTAGGGACCCATAAATGAAAAAAAAAAACTAAATTCAAAAGTATATCTTGCATCTTTATGGGACGCCACTCTATACATTCATGGTGTTATTTAAAAGACCTCATCCTGACTGCAATATTCTAGTTTTCTTATTAGCTTACTGGCCAAAGGCCGTAAGCTGTTGGCATGTAGACTCTACTGGTGAATTTTCCAAAAAATTGTTTTCCCGCCAGTTTTGTCAGCCATCTTGAATTTCTGCGTAAAACGCAAACATTCCTTTATTTTAGAAACAGTGAGATAGAGCGATTTTGACAGAATTTTTTACTCCCAGGCTATCTGTAGAGAATACTGGTGACATTTTACAAAAAGACATTTTCACTCCGCTTTTGGTGGCCATCTTGAATTTCTGGGTTAAGTGCAGAAATTTGTTTATCTCGGAAATAGTGCAATATACAGCAATTTTGCCGAAATTTCTGACTCACATGGTATATGCAGACCCTACTGGCGGACTTTCCCCAAAAATAATTTTCCCGCCACTTTTGGTGGCCATCTTGAATTTCGACGTAAAACGTAAAAACGTGTTTATCTCGGAAACGGATTGAAATAGAGCAATTTCGACCAAGACTTTTTGACCCACAGGGTGTCTGCAGAGTCTACGGGACAATTTTCGCCAAAAGACATTTTCCTGCCACTTTTGGCGGCCATCTTGAATTTCTGTGTTTAAATGCAAAACCGCCTTCATTTTGGAAATGGAGCAAGATAGAGCGATTTTGACAAAATTTTTGTCCCACAGGGTATATGCAGAGTGTACTGGTGACTTTTCACACAAAAAAACATTTTGTCACCCTTTTTGGGGGCTATCTTGACCATTATATTCTTCGTCTTCATGAGTGATATATATATTTTTTCTGTGTGTGTCTAATGAGGGATGTTTCACTTATTTTATCTACCATTTTGTACGATTTACGGGTTAAATTGTATGAATATTTAATCGGAGGATGTGAAAAAGCATGTCAAAAAGCATGGCCACCAGTGAATATAAAAACTGCAATCTTTAACCTGAAATACAAAGACCTTTAAAAGTTAGATATTTATTTCTTAAAATATGAAATATCATCGTAAACTGCAATAGAAAACACATCACACATTAATCTTAAATAAATAATAAACATGGAAAGAAGAAAATACAAAAGTAGGGGAAAGATAAATGCGCCTTTATGAACAAACTTTTTTTACCAATCAGATGACTGAATACACTCCTTCAATAAAGGATCCTTTATTTAAGGTCTCCTTTGGTAAGGAATCCATAAAGCTGGTTTATTGAATAGCAGTTTAAAGGTCACCTTACCAATGGAGATTTTCCACCTTCCTTTAATAAAGGAACCTTAAAAATTAATCATCTTCCTAAACCTTGCGGTTTTTCCACATATGCCCCAGACAAGATTTTAAAGGTCAAGTTCACTACAGAAAGGTCAAATCTAGGTTCACAAATTAGGTCTTTGTGGCCAGTTTACAGACCTTTAGGTGACCTTAAAATACAAGTCCCCAGTACAACAAGAAACTAGTCAGAGACCCCAACAGGTGGTTTGCACAATAGATATTAGTGTTAGGGTCCCAGATGTATGCAACATGACAATTGTGCTTGAAATTTGTATTTGAGATATTTGTAATTTTAAAATTTTCACTAAAAGTAGCAATAAAGTAGCCCTTACTTATTTGTACATTGAAGAACAGGTGCAAAACTTAAACCTGTCACAGTTCACAAAAAAGTAGGTGAACAAAATATTTGAGAGAGATTGTGTAGCTGCAATAGTTCTGAAGATATAGGCATTTACTCATTAAGGTCACCATTAAAAATTGACAAAGTAACTATTACTCAGTTAGCCATGGAGATACACTTCAAAAATACTTTGAATAGTTTGAGAGTTATAAGTCATATAACTTATTAGGTAAAAATGCTATTTCTCACTCAAAAGTAGGCCAAAGTTCACCAAACCCCAAAAAATATTGAGGAGCGTAAAAATTCATTAGGACAAGTAATTTACCGAAAAATGTAGTAGTTTCAGAGAAAACTGCATGATGCAGGCATCGAGGCATGCACGGACGCACACACATGGTGCAGCTACAATCTCCTGCCAATGAGCTGGGCGTGAGATAAAAAGCATGCATGGGTTTAGGCTGTGGAACCCGCACAAGGCTGCTACCTGTGATGATGCCTAACGACACAGGGTCACCATAACCGCAGCTTCCATGGCCTGGGGTAAATAAAATGTTTTAAGCTTGAGTAACTATACTTTCATATTTTTCAACTTATATCCGTTCATCACTTGTATCATGAATCACACTAGAGAGTAATGCCATTTGCACACTTGAGTGTATTTATCTTCAAAGTTGCAACTGTATCCTGATTCTGGTAATATTAATTTCAAGGATACTTTGTTTTGGGGATTGGAAAATGTTTTAACTTCATAACAAGAGGAGAGTGCCTGTGAACGGGCACTGTGTAAGCTGACTGAGTGTTTTCGATTTGTGAAGTCTGGCTATCCTCAATTGACCTTGAAGGAGGGGTCCAAGGTCAAATCGGACCACATCAAAAGCTGACATAAAAAGTAACCAAATAAAAAACAAGATGCACTCAGAGAGAGCAAAACGCTCGACTCCATGTGACCAGTCTCTCAAGTGACATAAAGTATTGTAAGGAAGACAATAAAATAAAACCAAACATGTAAATTAATCTTCAAAGATATATCAAGTAGAAAGCTGAAGTCATTAAAAATACATTGAAATGGGACCTCTGAATGGGAATCATAATTTTTTTATGTCCAAAATAAGATCCAGATCTTTCTTTTAGTAACTTCTTCCTTCAGTCAGGTCCTACCCACAAATTTGTAAATAAAGATCTGTTCATTAGTTCTGGAGTAATCTAAATGCACACACACACACATACCCCCACACACACAAAAAATACATAAACTAAACTGCTGGTGGAGGTAAAAATATTGCTTAAAGGTCACTTCTTGGTGAAAATCATGCATGGTACTTTTTTTGTGATGGACTGTGAAGGAATTGAAAGAAAAAAGAGAAAAAACAGAAATAATATTAATAAAACTGATGAATATACCACCTCCCTCTTTATTATGTTTATGTCAATTTCAAAACATAAAATAAGAAGAAATATTTTTACTTAAAGACAGCAAGTATCACAAGCTAGGTTTGTGACCTCACAATGACAGCTGCATTGTGACATCACTGAATAATGACATCGTAAGAAAGCAAAATATTGATTTTTACGTATGTCATGAGGAGAAGCAGTTTCCCAATTAAAAATTAAAAAAAAATCTCTCCTGGCTTTAATTTTCAAACAAATTACACCAAATTTGGAAGAATCTTACAAATTTAATAAGTAAATTAAATTTTTATAAGTTAATACCCTATCCAATGGACAATTGCTTTACCGGTCGGCGCGACCGGTCCGCCAAACGTCAGAAAAAGACGTCCTGTGTCTAACACTAGCACAGCCGGTCAGGAGAGCGCATTCGCCACGTGGCGCATCGTACTTCCTTGCTGTCGAGACAACGTGACGTCAAAGCATCTTTTTCGTGTCTAGTCCTAGTAAGACCCCTAGTAAGCTGATAGCGGGGCCGGTTGGGTGGGCCTTGCCTGTCCATTGGATAGGGTATTAACTTATAAAAATTTTATTTACTTATTAAATTTGCAATTTTATTGCGTTAATACATCCTATCCAATGGACAATTGCTGAATAACCACCGCTTGGTAGGCGGGTAAGCAGCCAGGGACTTGCATGAACTCAAAAAACTGAGATGGCCCATTTGACCTAGGGTCAGAGAACCCTGCAGGGTCAAGGTCGGCTGTCAACTAACCGGTTAACCGGGAGTCTACCAACACTGCCCCCCCTTTTTTCTTTCCCTCCCAGTGAAGGTCTGGCAGGGAGAGAGAGAGAGAGAGGGGCTGAGTTCAGTCCCAGAAGATATATACATATATACAATATCTACATATATATATATACATATATACAACATCTCCTCACTTCTGGGCCTGGTGGTGCACCTGTTGGGCAGAAACCACAGGTCCCAGGTGGAATAGCTCTGAGTCGGCCCAGGCAACATCCTTCAAGTAAAACTGAGTGAAGGTGTGGGATTTCCAGTGGCAGGCTGACAAGATCTGATCTAAGGAGATCCCTGATTGGAAAGCCTTAGATGCAGCAAAGGCCCTCACATCATGGGCTTTTACCTGATGTAAAGAGAGGGCCTCCTGGTCAGAGAGTTCATAGCACAGAATCACAGTCTGTTTGATCCATGAGGAGATGGTGGCAGGTGAGATGTCTTTGTCAAACCCTTTCTTAAAGGAGACAAAGACTAACTCCTTATTCTGCCTGAGGTCTGAAGTCCTGTCCAAGTAGTAGCGCAGGGCTCTGACTGGACATAGTGACCTGTCACCCTTGAGTGACCTATCCAGAGATGGAGCCAGGGCTGGGATGACCACTGGAGCCACACTATCTGGGCCCTCTTTAGCCAGCTGGTTCTTGGATAAGAAGCTGGGTGAGGGGTACAAAGACACCTTGGACCAGTCTGACTGGTGTCTGATGTTCTTATGTAACCAAGCATGGATCTCACTCCTGCGTTTACCTGAACCCAAGGCCAGTAAGAAAACAGTCTTGAATGTTAGATGTTTCAAAAGGAGCCTTTGTGAGCTGGTGTAGCACCAGGGACAGGTTCCAGGAGGGTATGCCCCTCCTGCCCTTGGGTCTGTCTCTATGGAAACTATCCAGGAGACGAGTGAGATTTTCATCTTTGCTGACATTAATGGTTGAATTGCCCAGTTTGTCAGCAATGGCTGATCTGTAGCCATCAATAGTGCCTGGTTGTAACTGCTTGTCCTGAAACAAGTGCAGGAGGAAGTCAGCGATGGCTTTCAGAGGTGGTGCCCTGAAGTCCACCTGATTACTGAGGCACCACTTTGTAAAAATGGTCCACTTTGCCTCATAGACAGATCTGGTTGATCTTTTTTGAGGAGCCTCAATTCGTGCTGCCACTGCCTCAGAGAAGCCTTGCTCCTTGATTGCTGAGGCTCTAGGAGCCAGGCATGTAGGTTCAGATTCGCCAGGTTCCTGTGAAGGACCTGGTTGAATGGCTGAGACACTAGGTTGGGCATGCTGGGCAGACACAGTGGGATCTGGCTTGACATTGCTATCAGGTCCCAAAACCAGGGCATGTTGGGCCACGCTGGTGCAATCAAAATTATTCTGTTGCAGGGGTGGTCCTGGAGCTTTTCCACCACTTTGCCCAAGATGGCTGCTGGTGGGAAGGCGTATGGGTCCAGGTCCTCCCAGGACAGGCTGAGTGCATCCACTGCCCAAGCCTGTGGGTCTGGGACCAGTGAGACAAACTGTGGAAGTTTGTTGTTGAATCTGGTGGCAAACAGGTCCACTTGAGGCTGGTGCCACCGGTTGCATATAGCTTTGAACACTTCTGGATGAAGCGACCACTCCGTTTGAATGGTCTGGCCAAGCCTGGATAGCTTGTCTGCTATCACGTTCAGCCGGCCGGGGATGTGATGTGCCCTGAGGGTTACTTGCTGCCTGGTACACCAGGACAGTATTCTCCACAGTAGGGCACACAGAGAGCCTGACTTCATCCCCCCTCTTTGTTGATATAAGCAACCACTGTTGTGTTGTCTGTAGCTATCAACACTGTCTTGTTGCAGACTAGGGTTCGAAACTCTTTTAGAGCTAGAAATACAGCTTTTAGCTCTAAGTGGTTTATGTGTAGCTTGCTCTCTGGAAGGGACCAGGTTCCCCTTGCAGTGTGCTTGTCTAAGTGAGCGCCCCACCCTTCTTTTGATGCGTCTGTAAAGATTTGCAGAGCATGTTTTAGAGGGTGTAATGGTTGACCTAGCAGCACATTGCCTTCCTCCAGCCACCACTTTAGGTGGGGGTGGAGAGACTTGGGGACCGGTATCACCTTTTCCAGTGACTCTGGGACCCTCCAATTGTTCTTCAAGTGCCACTGTATGGGTCTCATGTGAAGACACCCTTAGTGGACTTGTTTTTCTGTTGCTCTGAGCAGGCCTATGAGGGACATGAATTGTCGGACCGGGCAAACCGGATCCGACATTATGGATCTGATCTTGTCTGTCAAGGTCTGCCAACGGTCTTCGTTTGGTCTGACCCTGCCCTCTTTCAGGTCGAACTGGTAACCTACGAAGTTGAAGACCTGTTTGGGAACCAGCTCTGATTTTTCCTTGTTCACCAGCCACCCTAGTTCTTGGCACAGTGAGACTAGGGTTTGAGTATGCTGGAGACAGGTGTGTTGGGTAGAGGCTCTCACCAGCCAGTCGTCTAGGTACTGGTGGATCCTTATACCCTTCTGAAGAGCCATGAGTCTGACCTCTTTGGCCACCACTGTGAACTCCATGGGGGCTGTGGATAGGCCAAAGGGTAGGGCCTTGAACTGGTAGGACCAACCCTGGAGGTGAAAACGCATGTACTTCCTTGACTGACTGTGAATAGGCATGTGGAAGTAAGCGTCTTTGAAATCTATGGATGTGAGGCACTCCCCTGCCTGTAGGGAGGTTCTTATTGTCTCTGGGGTCTCCATCTTGAACGACCCTGTGTTTAAAAAGGTGTTCAAGGTGCTCAGGTCCAGGACCGGTCTCCACCGGTTGTTGGGTTTGGGTACCAAAAATAGCCGGTTGTAAAAACCCAGTGAGTTCTGATTTTGAACCGGTTTGACTGCATTCTTGTTTATCAGCTGATACAGTGCCTCTAAAAGGAAGGACTGCTTGGCTGAGTTGTGGTAGTTGCTTATTACAGTCGGTGACCTTGTTAGGTGGGGTCTGAACCGGAACGGGAGAGTGTACCCCTCCCTCAATGTGTTGACTACTTTTGGACTTGAACCCAAGGCCTCCCATGTCTCCCAACACTGCTTTAATCTCGCCCCTACAGGAGGATCTATAACAGCATGTTGGGCATTGGTTACAAGATTTACAGAAGACAAGTGACCTACACAGGAAACATTTTTCACATATTTTATTTCTGTGTACATTTGACAAGGATTGGGATTTACGCCTTTCCTTTGTGGCAACCCTGAAACAGTATGAGCATTTGCAACATCTGAGTTTACAGTCAAATTTAGTGTCACTTTGCTGGTCTCTGCAATCACTGGTGCTGGGTCCAAGTCTTCCTGACCGGTTACAACTACAGAGTTTGTCTGACCGGTTGCATAATTTACACAGTAATTGTCATTTAGACAACTTGGACCCCTTGGCCGGCTTTTGGGAGAAGTTGGAGGCTTTGCCTCGACCCCTCCTGTTTTGTTGGTTGTCTCTGATCTGCTTCCAAGCAGGGACGTTCTTGTTGTCGGTGTGACGACTAGCAGATTTGTCACTTGCTGAGTATGGGTGGAAGCGACCTTGTTGTCGGTGAGAAGTGCCGGACGAATGCCTCTCCTCACTCTTGTTAATTTCCTGTATGGAGTACCCGCCCTGATATTCGAACCAGCGTCCTCAAAGGTTGGCGGTGAGACCTCTAACCGCTACACCACCGAGCCCCTGAGCTCTTTTAAATAACACCATGAATGTATACAGGGCACCCAATAAAAATGCAACATATACTTTTGAAGTTAGTTTTTTTTTTCATTTATTGGTCCCTGAAATAAAGTTTGGTGAAGTGTACAATCATCTCACCTACATTTACAAAAAAGAAGTTGAATAGTGCAGTCTGGATGAGGTCAGAGGGATTGAAGTCAGAGGAGGAGCAGTGCTGTGATGGAGCAAATTTTAACCCATGGAGCATACTTTGCTCCATGTATATATTGCTCCATCTCCAACCTCAACATCAACCTACCTAGAGGCTCTCTTAAATTTAGATTTTATTTTTTGTTTTACGCCACGTTCAACAGCCAGGGTCATATTGTGATGGGTCATTTACAGGTGGAGGATACCAGTGCATATGGCAATGTAAACCACGCAGCATCGGCAAGTAACTAACGAATTTCCAACATGGAGCACCCGCCCTGATATTCGAACCGGTGTCCTCAAAGGTTGGCGGTGAGACCTCTAACCGCTACACCACCGAGCCCCTGAGCTCTTTTAAATAACTCCATGAATGTATACAGGGCACCCAATAAAAATGCAACATATACTTTTGAAGTTAGTTTTTTTTTTCATTTATTGGTCCCTGAAATAAAGTTTGGTGAAGTGTACAATCATCTCACCTACATTTACAAAAAAGAAGTTGAATAGTGCAGTCTGGATGAGGTCAGAGGGATTGAAGTCAGAGGAGGAGCAGTGCTGTGATGGAGCAAATTTTAACCCATGGAGCATACTTTGCTCCATGTATATGTTGCTCCATCTCCAACCTCAACATCAACCTACCTAGAGGCTCTTTTAAATTTAGATTTTATTTTTTGTTTTACGCCACGTTCAACAGCCAGGGTCATATTGCGATGGGTCATTTACAGGTGGAGGATACCAGTGCATATGGCAATGTAAACCACGCAGCATCGGCAAGTAACTGACGAATTTGAAACATGGAGTACCCGCCCTGATATTCGAACCAGCATCCTCAAAGGTTGGAGGTGAGACCTCTAACCGCTACACCACCGAGCCCCTGAGCTCTTTTAAATAACACCATGAATGTATATAGTTGGCGCCCCATAAAGATGCAAGATATAATTTCAAAGTTAGTATTTATTAATTTATTGGTCCCTGAAATAAAGTTTGGTGAAGTGTACAATCATCTCCCCTACATTTATGAAAAAGAAGTTGAATATTGCAGTCTGGATGAGGTCAGAGGGATTGAAGTCAGAGGAGGAGCAGTGCTGTGATGGAGCAAATTTTAACCCATGGACCATGCTTTGCTCCATGTAAATATTGCTCCATCTTCAACCTCAACCTACATAGCTCTTTGAAATAACACCAGACTGTATACAGTGGTGCCCCATAAAGATGCAACATATACTTTTAAAGTTAGTATTTCTTAATTTATTGGTCCCTGAAATAATGTTTGGTAAAGTATACAGTAATCTCACCTACATTTATAAAAAAGAAGTTGAATAGTGCAGTATGGATGAGGTCAGAGGGATTGAAGTCAGAGGAGGAGCAGTGCTGTGATGGAGCAAATTTTAAGCCATGGAGCATGCTTTGCTCCATGTAAATATTGCTCCATCTCCAACCTCAACATCAACCTACCTAGAGGGTCTTTTAAATTTAGATTTTATTTCTTGTTTTACGTCACGTTCAACAGCCAGGGTCATATTGCGATGGGTCGTTTACAGGTGGAGGAAACCAGTGCATACGGCAATGTAAACCACGCGGCATCGGCAAGTAACTACCGAATTTCCAACATGGAGCACCCGCCCTGATATTTGAACCGGCGTCCTCAAAGGTTGGAGGTGAGACCTCTAACCGCTACACCACCGAGCCCCTGAGCTCTTTTAAATAACACCATGAATGTATACAGGGCACCCAATAAAAATGCAACATATACTTTTGAAGTTAGTTTTTTTTCTCATTTATTGGTCCCTGAAATAAAGTTTGGTGAAGTGTACAATCATCTCACCTACATTTACAAAAAAGAAGTTGAATAGTGCAGTCTGGATGAGGTCAGAGGGATTGAAGTCAGAGGAGCAGTGCTGTGATGGAGCAAATTTTAACCCATGGAGCATACTTTGCTCCATGTATATATTGCTCCATCTCCAACCTCAACATCAACCTACCTAGAGGCTCTTTTAAATTTAGATTCTATTTTTTGTTCTACGCCACATTCAACAGCCAGGGTCATATTGCGATGGGTCATTTACAGGTGGAGGATACCAGTGCATATGGCAATGTAAACCACGCAGCATCGGCAAGTAACTAACGAATTTCCAACATGGAGTACCCGCCCTGATATTCGAACCAGCGTCCTCAAAGGTTGGAGGTGAGACCTCTAAGCGCTACACCACCGAGCCCCTGAGCTCTTTTAAATAACTCCATGAATGTATATAGTTGGCGCCCCATAAAGATGCAAGATATAATTTCAAAGTTAGTATTTATTAATTTATTGGTCCCTGAAATAAAGTTTGGTGAAGTGTACAATCATCTCACCTACATTTATGAAAAAGAAGTTGAATATTGCAGTCTGGATGAGGTCAGAGGGATTGAAGTCAGAGGAGGAGCAGTGCTGTGATGGAGCAAATTTTAACCCATGGAGCATGCTTTGCTCCATGTAAATATTGCTCCATCTCCAACCTCAACCTACATAGCTCTTTGAAATAACACCAGACTGTATACAGTGGTGCCCCATAAAGATGCAACATATACTTTTAAAGTTAGTATTTCTTAATTTATTGGTCCCTGAAATAATGTTTGGTAAAGTATACAGTAATCTCACCTACATTTATAAAAAAGAAGTTGAATAGTGCAGTCTGGATGAGGTCAGAGGGATTGAAGTCAGAGGAGGAGCAGTGCTGTGATGGAGCAAATTTTAAGCCATGGAGCATGCTTTGCTCCATGTAAATATTGCTCCATCTCCAACCTCAACATCAACCTACCTAGAGGCTCTTTTAAATTTAGATTTAGATTTTATTTCTTGTTTTACGTCACGTTCAACAGCCAGGGTCATATTGCGATGGGTCGTTTACAGGTGGAGGAAACCAGTGCATACGGCAATGTAAACCATGCGGCATCGGCAAGTAACTACCGAATTTCCAACATGGAGCACCCGCCCTGATATTCGAACCGGCGTCCTCAAAGGTTGGAGGTGAGACCTCTAACCGCTACACCACCGAGCCCCTGAGCTCTTTTAAATAACACCATGAATGTATACAGGGCACCCAATAAAAATGCAACATATACTTTTGAAGTTAGTTTTTTTTTTCATTTATTGGTCCCTGAAATAAAGTTTGGTGAAGTGTACAATCATCTCACCTACATTTACAAAAAAGAAGTTGAATAGTGCAGTCTGGATGAGGTCAGAGGGATTGAAGTCAGAGGAGCAGTGCTGTGATGGAGCAAATTTTAACCCATGGAGCATACTTTGCTCCATGTATATATTGCTCCATCTCCAACCTCAACATCAACCTACCTAGAGGCTCTTTTAAATTTAGATTTTATTTCTTGTTTTACGTCACGTTCAACAGCCAGGGTCATATTGCGATGGGTCGTTTACAGGTGGAGGAAACCAGTGCATATGGCAATGTAAACCACGCAGCATCGGCAAGTAACTAACGAATTTCCAATATGGAGTGCCCGCCCTGATATTCGAACCGGCGTCCTCAAAGGTTGGAGGGGAGACCCCTAACCGCTACACCACAGAGCCCCTGAGCTCTTTTAAATAACACCATGAATGTATATAGTTGGCGCCCCATAAAGATGCAAGATATAATTTCAAAGTTAGTATTTATTAATTTATTGGTCCCTGAAATAAAGTTTGGTGAAGTGACCAATCATCTAACCTACATTTACAAAAAAGAAGTTGAATAGTGCAGTCAGGATGAGGTCAGAGGGATTGAAGTCAGAGGAGCAGTGCTGTGATGGAGCAAATTTTAAAACATGGAGCATGCTTTTCCGCCATTTAAATATTGCTCCATCTCCAAAATAAAGCCACCTAGCTCTTTGAAATAACAGCAGACTGTATACAGTGGTGCCCCATAAAGATGTAATTGTTTGGGGTCATAATTTCTGAAGGCCGTTTATCTGCTTAAGTGACCACCCCTGTACTGTAAATTATGATATTCATATGAATCAAACATTACCTTGTATTGTTTACATCGATTCACTGGTTTGAATGTGTACATAATGAACGAGATCGGAGGAAGAGGAAGTCGGAGATGGAGCAAATTACGGTTCGTGAATGCTACGGGTAACTAATACTCGAAGTAGGTCGGAGGGCAAGAAAGGGACCTTCACCTCCATGTTTTTCAACAGGAGTTAATGGCGGCGTAAACAACAACCAATTTTATTTGCAAAAGCAGTGATATATGAGGATTGATATTAAGGTAAGAAGATTGCAGTTGACATAAAGAGTATTTGTAGATCATATCTGGTTATAATAAAAGTGTTGTTAACTGTTAATGTAGAACTGACACAGTATTTAAGATTGCACAAATTTATCAGTAGATCATGTTTCACTGGTTCACAGGGCTATTTTTTTTTCTATATTTTTTAAATCTCTCAAAATATTGTGTCAAACCTATTTACATGTACATGGTTCTGATGGAGGCATATGTTGTTTGTTTTTGTTGGTTTTTTTTTTTTAATAATTTTTTTTTTTTGTGTGTGTGTACTGTATTGTACAAAAATATCTGTGCCAAACATTCATGAAGTGGGTCAATTTTTCAGTCAAAAATACCTTTCCAAAAATTCATATTTTGACCAAATCAATGTGTTATTGGATTTATAATAGTTAAAAGTTCACCAAAAATAATAAATAAAATAAAAATAAAAAATAAATTTATTTTTAATAATTTAAATTATTAAATTTAACAGACATCAAAACATCACAATTTATCTGATCTTTTATAATTTAGTATATATGTACTGTAAAACTTTTCCAAAAATTTCATGATACAGGAATACAGCAAAATTTTATTTTGGTAGAATTTCTTGAAAAATTGACCCACTTCATGCTAACCCATGTACTGCTTCCCTGCATAAGTTGGCCGCGGGTCGTAAGTTGGCCGCCATCATCATATTTTGAAATTTCTATAAATCTAAAGGCCTGTATCATTCTTGAATGGTCTATTATAATAAGATTTCTTATAACTACCACTTTTAAAACCTGTGCAACCACACATTTGTCTGTTTGATACATTTAAATGAGTGGTGGCCAACTTACGACCCGTGGCCAACTTATGCAGGGAAGCAGTAGTGTTTATAATAGCTGCGACTGGTGTACAGTGTCCCAATAGACAAAAATAACTCTTCTTTTAAAATCAATTTTACTATTTTATACAAATATTTTACTTCAAAAAAAAATAAGTGCAACCTCAGACTGAGAGGCCTGGGTTTGATTCCCAGTGATGTGTAAATCAAGACATCATAGCTCAATGATAGAGCACTTAGTCTGGGTGTTTGCAATTGCAAGCAAATTAAATATTAGTTAAATCTAGAATGTGCGTCCGTGCGTGCGTCAGTGGGTCACGCAGTGTTCTCTGAAACTACTACAGTTACACATTTTTGGTAAATTACAAGTCCTAATGAATTTTTATGCTCTTCAATATTTTTTAGGTTTGGTGATCTTTGGCCTACTCTTGAGTGAGTAATAGCTATTTTAGCTAATATAATTATATGGCTTATAACTCTGAAACTATTGCATTTAGAGTATTTTGTTCCATATGTTGTTCAGCTACTTTCTCCACAGCTACAACATGGTCAGTAGTTTGGAAGTGTATCTCCATAGCTAAGTGAGTAATAGCTACTTTTTCAAATTTTAATGATAACCATAATGAGTAAATGGCTTATATCTTCAAAAGTATTGCAGCTACACAATTTCTGTCAAATATGTTGTTCATGTACTTTTTTGTGAACTGTAACATATTTAAGTTTCACAACTGTTGCTCATTGACAAGTGAGTAATGGCTACTTCATTGCTACTTGTAGTGAAAATGTGAAAAATCACAAATATCTTGCAAACCGTAAGAGATAGAGCAATTTAGAGTGAATTTTTGATCCTCAGGATAGTACAAGAGTGTCCTGTGCAAAGGGCTAAAATTTGGATTTTCACCACTTTTGGTGGCCATCTTAGATTTTTGCGGAAAATGAAAAGGTGTGAATAACTCGGAAAAGATATTTCTTCCCCTGTAATGCGCGGCGGGAGATAAATACCGCGGCAGTGGTCTTGTTTATTATAAATTGACAATACAAAAGTTGTCACCTATTAGTTAAGGAGTGCAGTTGTACAACATCTTGGTATGACTTTGACTTGACCTTTGACCATGCTGCAGTGACCTTGACCTTTAAAATCTTTTCTGAGCCACATATGTAGTTTTACTTAACTGTGCTATTTCTATTATCGTATTTTTCAATGTAACACTTTATACATACAAGATAAATGACACAAACACAAGATACAATAAACTTACTTTGATATGAACTGTTTGGGATCTAGACAACTAGTGCTGACAGGCGCAGGAATCTGAAGACACAAGTCACAGCAGCCGATTGAATCACTGTCTGCTTAAGGCGTAGGTCCACTTCCTCGAACCTAAAGGTGCGGTCACAATTGTGCGATCGGCAACAGTCACGATACCATTGACACATTTGAATACATTGTACATTTGACAACAGTCACGATACCATTGACACATTTGAATACATTGTACAGCTTCTTGTATTGTCTTGTATTTATGTTGTGTACATAATCATGATGTAAAAAGCAAAAAAATACAGCTGTACAATTAATATGGCAAGGTCTAAAGTCAATGTAGATTTAACTTAGTGTTTATTTTGCTTCCATTTGCATACACCCAGACTGAGTGCTCTATCACTAAGCTATGATGTCTTGATTTACACATCACTGGGAATCGAACCCAGGCCTCTCAGTCTGAGGTAACACTTAATTATCTCCCGCCTGCGGCTGAAGGCCGAGGTTGGGAGATTATAAAACGCCTTCCGTACGTCTGTCCGTCCGTCCGTCTGTCCGTTCGTCACGTTTTTGCATAAACCTTAATATCTCATTCATTTATAAAGATATCTCCACCAAATTTGCAGGGAATGTTTATGGCTATGAAAACCTGTCTCTGCAACATTTTAGCCTCATTTTGAAAAGCAAAATGGCCGCCATAGCCAATTGTTTGAAAATCATAAAGGTGCTCTAAATCTTGAAATATTCCAGCTAGCTTCATCAAATTTGCACAAAAGCTATATGGCTAAAAAAGCTAGCCTGATAGTACTCGAGTCAGTGAAGAGTAGGTCAAGACTTTAAATCACAGGACTCAGTGGTATTGATTTGGTGTGTGTAAATTCTGGATGATTATTCATACTTATTCTTATTCTTCACTGACTCAAGTACTTATTGTTTTATCTTCATTGGGTTATCATGAATGTCAGTGAAAGTGCCCTGGTAGCCAGTACCAGCCACCTATAGTGGATAATGACACAGCTTTTAATACTCCAACTACTGGAACCCCTATTCCAGCTAGTAGGATGATCGAGCAGTGAGACTTTGGTGAATCCTACAAACAGCTTCAAATAAGTTGACAAGGGACCCACCAAAGGCACCAAAAGAAAGAGAACCGCCTCTCCATCATCTGAGAGACAGTCTACTAGCAGGGACAGATACCCACCTGAGAATGTGGCCTCCAATATATAGGAGACCAAAAAACCAATTAGACAGAGAATGTATGAACACTACAGAAGTGTTCAGAAATTCAATGCTCTAAATTCAACCTCTGTCTCAAGACACTTCACTCAACCAAAGCTTAGTGTAAAAAATATGGAGTTCAGCATTGTGCAATGGATGGGGGGGGGACAACAACCCAGATTCCTCCACTAAACGTAAAAGACAGGAACTATTTTATATCTGGGCCTTCCCCACCCTTCACCCAATGGGTATCAACATATTTGTGTGAGTTTATGCCCTCTTACTGCACCCCTAACCCAGGTGCCTACCTGTTATGTTTCATATTTCACCGACTCTCCTTGACAGGCCAGGGAACTTACAACTGACCATGCATGTAAACACAAATACTACTGGTTGAATCTATATGAAAGAAAAAAAATCCATAAAATTTTGAGACTTATCCGGATCACCACCTGCATACAAAAACATTTAAAAAACTAGGGTGAAGTGGTTGGCATTCTGCCAGCCACAGAGTCGAATCTTAGGACAGCAGTGGGTGTTGAAATCTATAAACTTGCTATTATCGCCCGCAAGACAGAGTGAGGTGCGGTGACAGTAAAATATTGCTGGATTATATATTTGTAAAATGTTGTTAGAAACCCCATTGTAGCCTCACGTTTTCATCACTCTGTGGGTGTACAACTACCAGCATTTGATATTTTGTTTTATATATTGCGAGAAGACAGAGTGAGGTGCGGTGACAGTAAAACATTGCTGGATTATATATTTGTAAAATATTGTTAGAAACACCATTGTAGCCTCACGTTTTCATCACTCTGTGGATGTACAACTACCAGCATTTGATATTTTATTTGTTTTAAATATTGCGAGAAGACGGAGTGAGGTGCAGTGACAGTAAAATATTGCTGGATTATATATTTGTAAAATGTTAGAAACCCCATTGTGGCCTCACGTTTTCATCACTCTGTGGGTGTACAACTACCAGCATTTGATATTTTATTTGTTTTAAATATTGCGAGAACACGGAGTGAGGTGCGGTGACAGTAAAATATTGCTGGATTATATATTTGTAAAATATTGTTAGAAACACCATTGTGGCCTCACGTTTTCATCACTCTGTGGGTGTACAACTACCAGCATTTGATATTTTATTTGTTTTAAATATTGCGAGAACACGGAGTGAGCTGCGGTGACAGTAAAATATTGCTGGATTATATATTTGTAAAATGTTGTTAGAAACCCCATTGTAGCCTCACGTTTTCATCACTCTGTGGATGTACAACTACCAGCATTTGATATTTTATTTGTTTTAAATATTGCGAGAAGACAGAGTGAGGTGCAGTGACAGTAAAATATTGCTGGATTATATATTTGTAAAATGTTGTTAGAAACCCCATTGTAGCCTCACGTTTTCATCACTCTGTGGATGTACAACTACCAGCATTTGATGTTTTATTTGTTTTAAATATTGCGAGAACACGGAGTGAGCTGCGGTGACAGTAAAAGATTGCTGGATTACTGGTATATATTTGTAAAATATTATTAGAAACCCCATTGTAGCCTCACGTTTTCATCACTCACTTCTAGTACATGCAAAAGTGCCTTCGAGTGGTTGAATGTAGAACTACAGAGTTTGAATATTTTCATTGTCTCTGCCAGAGGTGTTCTCGAATCTGATTGGCTGAACAATAAATGTGTAGTACTACCGTGACGTCACTTCATTCATTAATTTCTTTGCGGTTTATTTGTTTCACAAATTAGTAATAGGCTGTAGATGCGCAGACAACAATTTTACATTAACAGTGACTGCGTGATAAACCAGCAGACCAATAAATTAATTGGGGTTTCCACGTCTAGAAACCAGCAGACGAAACCGTTAAAAAAGACTCGTTCGAGTAGGCCATTACAATAGCAAACACAATAGTTTCTAGGACATCCGGGACCTTACAGAAAGCCAGACGTAGTACTAGACAAGCTTTTTACTTTATAAAATATAACTGAATAAAAGCATTAAAATCTTCAAAATGGCAGAGTGTATAATATGCACCTTAATGTACCGATATGTGAACAAATATTATGCAGAATTTGATATTTAAGGCTTTAAACGGCCAATTTAAAATCGTGGCCACAACTCAGTACATAACTCGAATCTACGATTCGACTAAAAAAGTAAAACTCTATCTTGGATAAAATAAGCCCCTTCATGAAATAGGCCTCATGCAGCAGTGTCTTAAATTTATAAAGTGAGATTCAGGTACATACAAAGGATATTTCATTTTTGACCAATGTCTTGTTTTGAAGTAATCACAATTAAAAAGGCTTTAAATCACAAATCTTTACTTTATTTGGCGTTATCAACCTGGTTGCAATACAGGACTGGTCTTTCTTTTGTTCACAGTCTCTGAATTCATTATATTAATATAATGCATTGTATCCATTTGATGACTTTGAATACAACTATAGCTCTAAAATGTACCAGTATAGACTAGGTACACTTGAGGACATTATGAAACCATGTTACTGGAAAAAAAATCACTTCCTGGTTATCTTTCTTGTCCACTTCAAAACTTTAACTTGTGATTACGTAGCTATTTCTGCATGAATTTTAATGCAACAAATACAAGCATATTCTGTGTAAAAGTAGCTTTCCATTGATGTATAGTACATACCTGTAGGTTACATATTTACGGCAATATCAGTATTTAAAAATCCGCAATTGTTTACATTAATTTAAATTTCGCGCTAAATATAGACCACCAATCAAAACAGGAAGTCTTTTTGCCCTCCGGTTTCCACGTTTATTATTTTTCCTCGACTTTGTTTACAAACACCGTTTCGTTCTAAGATAAGACTAAGAGAGACTCACAGTGGCACCCATCACCCGAATCTAACATTAAGAAATAATGCATATGCAAAGAATTTTAACTTTTTTTAAATTTTTAACAAATAAAATATGTAAAGTGTATGGTTTTGTGTATATGTTGTATTGATTGTAGATAATATTGAATGGATCAAACATGAATGTGTATATTCAATGGGCAAATCAATGGTAAAGCTGTGGAAAGTATAGATTGAATGGCTTTCATCATTGAATGTATACATTTAATGCCTCAAGGCATTGAGTGTATAAAATTAAGTATGAACTCTTGGTTTAAAGTATAAAGACTTTTTAAATGCTGTTATAAATTTCATTGGTAAATAATTTGAGTTTATAACATACATTGACTGTTTTATTTTCTGAAATAATACCAAGCAATCAAATTTCAAATGGTGAATTTGATGAATTACGTAATATAGGAAAAATTACTGATTCAACATGAAATTAAACTTATGTTTTGTATGTTTTGACAATTAGCACATAAGATAATAATTGATGGAGCTATACTCTCAAAAACACAAGAATTTATAGTTATTAAATAAATTGTATACAAATATTAAAATATATGATCAAAGAATGAATCAAAACAAGAGGCCTTAGTTCTCTAATCGTAACTCATATTCCAAAATATTCAAAACTTATTACAGAAATATGTTTATGCATTCAATGACTGTTTGTTAATGCATACACTTACAAATTGATGGGAATTTTGCACAATTGTTGTATAAATCATTGATTGTTAAGTGTCCATTTGATGCATTTTGTGAATAAAATTTTATGAATTTTTGTAAAGTTGAAAGGTGAACATGGGTTAGTTTAATTTAAATAGCATTTGGTAATTTTTAAATTTTTTATCACCTGTAGTTTTCCAATAATCTATTAATTGTAATGTTGAGGCGTCCACAAGAAATTTTGCATTAAAATTACCTATTTTTCTTTTTTGTCATTTCACTTACTTACCTAGAAATTATAGGAAATATGTTGATTGCTTCATTATTTACTCTTTTTGTCTAGAAGTTAGCATGCAAATAGAAACCAACATGTTCTGCTAACTTCTGTTAAGAACTGTTGCCGTATTCTTCAACAATACTTAGATTGTTCCTAACTTGGATTCCAAGTTTTTCTCAAGCTTTTACTAACTTAGAATAAAATGGTATTCATCCACATTCCTAACTCTAAGGTCACCTTAGATCTCTACTTAGATTTCAGGTTATCTGCAGAGGTACCTTAGAGGATAGAATGTTTTTAAAATATGCAATTATATTGCAGGAAATCTTGTGTGTTACAGATATTAAACTGTGACACAATATTAAAAACAGCATTTACCCTCAAGAAAATGAGCTTTTTCACCATTTTTGACAAAGCAGATAATGTAGTAAAAAACAATGTACACCTTATGTAAGAATTGTTTTGGAATAAGACTCTTCCTAACTTAGATATACTGGTTTCCAAGTTTACAGTTACAGTACAAAGTATGTGAAGTTTTCCTAACTTAGAATCTAAGTAATACACTTAACAAAGTAGAGTTTGATGAATACGAAATCTAAGTAATACTTTGGTAAGTGGAAAACCATTCCTAACTTGGATATAAGGTGACCTTAGCAAAGTATTGTTGAAAAATACGGCCCCTGGGGTAGTATTCTTCAAAAATACTTAGCTAAGGTTACCTTAGATCTAAGTTATAAATGGCTGTCTACTTACCAAAGCATTTCTTAGGTTTTGTATTCATTAACCCATACGTTGTTAAGTATTACTTAGATTCTAAGTTAGGAAAAGCTAAGTTAGATCAAATGCAGCGTTCTTACCGGCCGTAAACACGACTTCACAGCCTGTAAATTGGTCAAGAACGGTCTCACAGGTGGTATATACCACTCGTGAGTTGGGTACCTCCAGAGACTTTCCAAACTTTGACCTTCACCTTTGATGACAACAAAGATGCAGAATACACGTGCTTTCGTTATAAAAACATGTTAAATAAAGTGTTTCGGTACTCAGGATTTTGATAAATAATATTGGAAAAGGTTTAACAAATGAAATATGCATCATTTGCATGGCAGATAGCGAAATATTGTGATTTCTTTTATTTCTTTGTCTTTGTGATTTGTGTCTGTTTACATACACACATAAACACACAGGCGGTGAATTGTTAAGAACAGTCAAAACTGTCCGCTGTACTCACAGGTGGTGCGCACCGCTCATGAATTTCCGTCTGAATGCAGCAGTAGGCGTATTTCACAACCTCAATCCGTCGAATCTAGATTCGTCAGATCAACAGATTCGCTTGTGATGTGACTTGAATCTGAATCTGGATTATGAATCCGTTGATCTACCTCTCGAGGTAGATCAAGGGATTCATTGACCTTGGATTACCCATAATTCTTTGTAAAACAATGGCTGCAACATGTGGCAGGACATTTTAACATTTGGGGAATTTTTATTATTTTGTGAAATTATAATATTATATTATGGCATATTAATTTGTAATAATATATTATATATATGTTGGTTTATGTAATGTTTTAAATTTGGATTCGGATCTACAGAAAATTGCATTTCACGAATCTAACTAATCCACGAATCCAAATCTGAATCTAGATTCGACGGATTATGGTTGTGAAATACGCCTACTAGTAGGCTTATTTCACAACCGTAATCCGTCGAATCTAGATTCCTCAGATCAACAGATTCGCTTGTTTTGTGACTTGAATCTGAATCTGGATTATGAATCGAGAGGGTAGATCAACGGATTCAGATTCATTGGATTACCCAAAGTTCTTTGTAAAATAATGGTGGCAACATGTGGCTGGGAATTTTAATGTTTGGGAAATTTGTATTATACTATAATATGATAATATTATATTACTGCATATTAATTTATATTAATATAAGATATTTATGTTGGTTTATGTTATGTTTTCATTTTGGATTCAGATCTGCAGAAAATTGTATTTTACAAATCTAGCTAATCCAAAGAATCCAAATCTGAATCTAGATTCAACGGATTACGGTTGTGAAATACGCCTAGTATAGTCCGTTACAAATCTTCTGTAAAAAGGTTGTTTCGAATGGAGGCATGAAATGTCAGTGTGTTTTAAAATCTTATAACCCTCTTTGCCTGCGTTACAAGTAGTAGATAAACATTTTTACACCAAGGCCTTTATTTCATACATGTTTTTTGTAAATTTTAAGACTAAAACCAATTGCAAAAGTTTTTATTCCAAATTTAATGGGCGATAATAAGTAATTTGGTGTGATTTCATGTACTTTAACGGAGTGGTTATTTAGTGCACTACTGTACCTAATGGGTGTGTACGCTAGTACATAGTGTAATCGGTATACCTGTACATAACTGTTGGGTACACTAAACGATATAAATCTAGGGTGCACAACCATTTGGAATTAGAGCTTGCATGGTGCCTTATACTGGTCGGCCAGTGAATTTCGTCACCCCAGTGAAGTTCGTCACCTGCCGTAAAACGCTCAAGGACAGGCAATATTCATATTTAAATAAATGGAATAGCTTCTTTCGACGGCAAGGTATACATATATGCCGTAACTGGACAGTAAAAACTCTTTAATATTGTCATAAAATGCAGGTGACGAACTTCACTGGGGTGACGAACTTTACTGGCTGAGCAGTATGGACTCTGGATAGTTGTGTATTGCAGTACAGTAGTGTACTTAAACACACAGGCGTTGGGTATGGTAGCAGTGAAATAAATCTTGGGTGCACAGCTATTGCATGGTCACTCTAGCAGTGATATAGATCCTGTGCACACAACCATTGGGTACACTAGCACTGATGTAGATCTTGTGTACACAGCAGTTGCGTATGCTAAACTGATGCCACTGCTAGTGTACACAACTGTTGGTTGCGCCAGCACTGCCCAGCAGTGATATCAATATAGCACACACAGCCTTTGGGTAAATATCCTCTACCACATAGAGGAAGAGGTAGGAAGAGATTTTCAAATGCAATCTAAGTGGTCTAAACAACACAGTTGCACCGTTTGTCTGCTTCTGTCACATTGAGCAGAAACTATGTCTCAGCCAAGTTCATATATCACACTCTTTTGGCAATTTGCTGGTCTGTCAAATTCTTGAAGATTTGACACGAGTGATAACTGAGTCAGGTAGAAAAGACAATTGAGTGTCCTTTATCGATCTGGGTGCTTGGTTAGCTTCTCAGTCATGTAGCTTGATATAATTTTTCTGTTGTCACAGAAATTCAGGGTCACATTTCAGTTTTACTGTAGTGTGATTTGCCAATGGGTTGAAATATGCTGGGTCATGATGACAAGACTAGCCAGTCTGTGGGCGCAAAGTTGGGTGTGACACTGCAGTGATGTGACTCACCATCAGTGGGAATTTCAAGCCCATTGGTAGTCTCATGTTTAGCTGGCACCTGAGTGCTCTGGTTTGAGGAAACTACCTTTTTAATGTTTGATAAAATATTGTAGTGCAAGTTTCCCCTGACTTTGGGATCCAAAAACTGAAATTCTTTTAATGTTTGATAAAAAATGGAGCCATTTGACCTCAATATCTTGTATAGCTAGTAGATATCTTTTTTCGCCATCTCTAAGAATGGCCTTTTTGCAATCTCTTGCAAATTTTGAAAGTAATGTTCAACTTTATACAAATGTTAAATCAGTGTCAGTGTTGGTCTAATGATACACTCTGTAACACTAGATTGACTTTTCATCATGGCCATTATAACTTTTATGGTGTTACCTTTATTTGACTAATGACCTTGCTGAAGTGTAAATTTAAAATGTTGTTTGGGCTATATCTCAGAAACTGTAAGGTGTAGGAAGTTGATATTTGGTAGAGACATTAGTTGAGGGGTGTAGATGTGCAATGTCAGGGTGTGACATTGATTCGACGTTTAACCTCATTGTGACCTTGACCTTTAAAATCGTGCCTGGGTCATATCTGGGAAAACATAAGGTGTAGGATTTATGGATACTTGGCAGAGACATTGGTTGTGAGTTAAACATTGAACATTGTGTATAACATCAGGGTGTAACCTTGATTTCACCTTTGACCTTGCTCTATTGACCTTTACTTTTTAAGATCTAGTATAGGAAGTTCTTACATGGTAGGGGTATAGTGGTTGGGGGATCTAGTTGTGCAATGTCATGGTTAGATCTAGATGTCACTTTTGACCTTGGCTCTTCCAGAATGTTTTCTACTGTCACATTTGAGACATATTTCTACTATCATAAAGCTATATGGATTGCTGCAAGTGATTAATAAGTGGTCAGTCAAGGAGGCTTATTTGGTATCACATCAGTTCAACTGTTGAAAAATGCATCTTTTTTAAGGTTAAGTTTGCCGGAGTTTTAAGCTTACTTTTAATTTATTGAGAAGTTTGTCTGTTATTTTTTTCCTCACAAATGTTTATAGATATAGGTTTTGTCTCACTTTGTTCCACTTTCATCATCATTTTTATTTCCTTAGGGTAAGTTCCAATCAATGAACATTCACAGGCGAAAAATCTCTCAATCTATTGGTACACTCTAAGTTGAATAATGCCAGAAATCAGAGATTGTAATCATTAATCAGAAAAATTGCAAGATTCTGTGCCACGGAGAAAGACTGAGACAAGACCAGCAAAAACTAGGATGGGTATGCTTTTGCAAAGAGATAGGTTTTCAACTTCTTCCTGAATAAAGAGAGAGTTTTGGATGAGCATACATCAAAAGGCAGATCATTCCAAATCCTTGAGGCATCTTATGCAAAACTGAAGCCAAATTGTTTTTTATGTCAGCTGACTTGTCATGGTGTTACTTTTAAAAGATACCTTATCTATCAAGGATGATACATGGTAAAATCCATGCAGATCTGTCTGTTCCCCAGAGTAATTAGAAGTAAGGTACCCTCACCTAAAATGTAAAAATTTCAACACTTTATCACCATTATCTCATTGACTATTGAAGGGATTTCTCTTTTATCTTGCATATACGTACTAAGCCACAGGTAGATTCCATTGTGTGAGTATAAGACTATAATTAAGCGGCCCGTCAGGGGCGTTTATTTGTTTTCACGTAAGTTCGACTGATCACCGCCGCCGCCGGATTATGGCCTCCCATGAACAACTTCTTGGGCTTTCAAATTTTTCTTTCCTTCTTATCTTTCTTTAAAACTATAGGGGCGGGAAAAAATTTGGGCATACTTTGCGGAGACCTTAAGCTTTACTAAAGGTAACCTTAAGCATTTTTCAAAAACACCCCGTCATCACGTTTCGGAAATAACCACACACACCTGTGCTATAAAATTTATCAGGTACATTCTAGACCTAAATCCGCAGGTCAGAAAGTATCTTCTGATCAATGACCATTTTCTGACCATATATGCCTGAATTGGAGGCATTTTATAATGTTTTCACCCATGGTGTCCGGATGGGCGGGCGGGTGGGTGGGCAGCGGGAAAAAGTTTGTCCGGGCTGTATCTCAGAAACCGTAAGGTGTAGGAAGTTGATACTTGGTAGGGGCATTGGTTAGGAAGTGTAGGTGTGCAACATCATGGTCTGACCTTGATTTGACCTTTGACCTTGCCGTAGTGCAATGTCAGGGTGTGACATTGATTCGACGTTTAACCTCATTGTGACCTTGACCTTTAAAATCGTGCCTGGGTCATATCTGGGAAAACATAAGGTGTAGGATTTATGGATACTTGGCAGAGACATTGGTTGTGAGTTAAACATTGAACATTGTGTATAACATCAGGGTGTAACCTTGATTTCACCTTTGACCTTGCTCTATTGACCTTTACTTTTTAAGATCTAGTATAGGAAGTTCTTACATGGTAGGGGTATAGTGGTTGGGGGATCTAGTTGTGCAATGTCATGGTTAGATCTAGATGTCACTTTTGACCTTGGCTCTTCCAGAATGTTTTCTACTGTCACATTTGAGACATATTTCTACTATCATAAAGCTATATGGATTGCTGCAAGTGATTAATAAGTGGTCAGTCAAGGAGGCTTATTTGGTATCACATCAGTTCAACTGTTGAAAAATGCATCTTTTTTAAGGTTAAGTTTGCCGGAGTTTTAAGCTTACTTTTAATTTATTGAGAAGTTTGTCTGTTATTTTTTTCCTCACAAATGTTTATAGATATAGGTTTTGTCTCACTTTGTTCCACTTTCATCATCATTTTTATTTCCTTAGGGTAAGTTCCAATCAATGAACATTCACAGGCGAAAAATCTCTCAATCTATTGGTACACTCTAAGTTGAATAATGCCAGAAATCAGAGATTGTAATCATTAATCAGAAAAATTGCAAGATTCTGTGCCACGGAGAAAGACTGAGACAAGACCAGCAAAAACTAGGATGGGTATGCTTTTGCAAAGAGATAGGTTTTCAACTTCTTCCTGAATAAAGAGAGAGTTTTGGATGAGCATACATCAAAAGGCAGATCATTCCAAATCCTTGAGGCATCTTATGCAAAACTGAAGCCAAATTGTTTTTTATGTCAGCTGACTTGTCATGGTGTTACTTTTAAAAGATACCTTATCTATCAAGGATGATACATGGTAAAATCCATGCAGATCTGTCTGTTCCCCAGAGTAATTAGAAGTAAGGTACCCTCACCTAAAATGTAAAAATTTCAACACTTTATCACCATTATCTCATTGACTATTGAAGGGATTTCTCTTTTATCTTGCATATACGTACTAAGCCACAGGTAGATTCCATTGTGTGAGTATAAGACTATAATTAAGCGGCCCGTCAGGGGCGTTTATTTGTTTTCACGTAAGTTCGACTGATCACCGCCGCCGCCGGATTATGGCCTCCCATGAACAACTTCTTGGGCTTTCAAATTTTTCTTTCCTTCTTATCTTTCTTTAAAACTATAGGGGCGGGAAAAAATTTGGGCATACTTTGCGGAGACCTTAAGCTTTACTAAAGGTAACCTTAAGCATTTTTCAAAAACACCCCGTCATCACGTTTCGGAAATAACCACACACACCTGTGCTATAAAATTTATCAGGTACATTCTAGACCTAAATCCGCAGGTCAGAAAGTATCTTCTGATCAATGACCATTTTCTGACCATATATGCCTGAATTGGAGGCATTTTATAATGTTTTCACCCATGGTGTCCGGATGGGCGGGCGGGTGGGTGGGCAGCGGGAAAAAGTTTGTCCGGGCTGTATCTCAGAAACCGTAAGGTGTAGGAAGTTGATACTTGGTAGGGGCATTGGTTAGGAAGTGTAGGTGTGCAACATCATGGTCTGACCTTGATTTGACCTTTGACCTTGCCGTAGTGACCTTGAGTTTGAAAATCTTGTCCAGGGTATATCTAGGAAACCGTAAGGTGTAGGAAGTTGATACTTGGTAGGGACATTGGTTAGGGGGTGTAGGTGTGCAACGTCATGGTGTGACCTTGATTTGACCTTTGACCTTGCCACAGTGACCTTGACCTATAAAATCTTGTCCGGGCTATATCTTGGAAACCGTAAGGTGTAGGAAGTTGATACTTTGTAGGAACATTGGTTAGGGGGTGTAGGTGTGCAACGTCATGGTGTGACCTTGATTTGACCTTGCTGCAGTGACCTTGACCTATATAATCTTGTCCAGGCTATATCTCGGAAACCGTAAGGTGTAGGAAGTTGATCTGAGTAGGGACATTGGCTAGGGTGTGTTGATGTAAAACGTCATGGTGTGACCTTGATTTGACCTTTGACCTTGCCGTAGTGACCTTGACATATAATGCCTTGTCTGGGTGATATTTTGGAAACCATAAGGTGTAGGAAGTTGATATTTGGTAGGGACATTGGTCAAGGGTTACATGTGTGCAACGTCATGGTGTGACCTGGATTTGACCTTTGATCTTGCATATCTGATGCTATTTTATGTCTCTACGAGGATATCTGATACTATTTATCTCTCTTATATCTCTCTTATATCTTTTACTTCAATCTTGGTTGTTGCACCTTTGGGTGTCTCTTGGTGTAGATTAAGCACTGTTAAAGTCATATTAGAAGTCATTAACTGTTTTACTTTTGCAACTTCCTATTGTAACAGATGGTATTGCATCAAGTGAGCCACAGGTTTTGCCCCAATTCCACCTAAAAGCATGTATTGCTACATCTGTATGTATGGGTAATATTCAAAACATCCAAACCATAATTCGACCATACAAATGAAAATCAAAATGGGAGAAGTCTTAAAGCTTCATATTTTTTTAGTTTACTGAATTGTCTTGTTTTAATACTTATTCTTTACATGCAATTTCTTTCTCTTAGATGTTATTTTCTCTACTTAAACATTATTTGGACACTGACACTGCTCTGAAAGTATCCCAATCTGTGTACTGTTTCACTACTTCTATATCTCATGGTGTTGAAAACTATTTTCCCAGGCTGTGGGGTACGGGCATCTCTGATGCTTGGTCTGTATCTCAAAAATGGTCAGGATTTTGGCCTTTTGTTGGAATAACTTATTCAGCTACTTTTTGATAATCTTTCAAATGCCGAAGTTTTAGCCCTGTATCTGCAATCTTAAGGACATCTTAATGTCAAAAAAGGGGGTTGTAGCCCTCCAGTTCACTTAGTTTTTCACTTTTTTCAACCAAACTTGCCATATATATTAAGATTTACCAAAAAATTATCCTGACTTTATGGTGACCTTAAACTGTTAATATAATTGGACCTATCCCCCCACAAAGTCATAAAATTGGAATAAAGCCGCCTGGCCCCTTTCTTTTTCCATATCTAACATATATTAATATTGAAGTAGATCAAAAGAAGTCTCTTATTACCTTATGATTTAAATATTAATGATGTTATGGCCATCTTAAACTTAAAATGTAGGGTTTTTTAGCCCTAAGCTCGGTTAATGTTTAATTTTTTAAAATAAAACTTGGCACATTTATAAACGTTGGCAGAAGGGACATTCTCATTTTATGGTCACCTTAAAGTCACAATATGAATGAAGTTGTGGTCACATTACAGTGAAAAAAGGAAGTTTTCAGCCTCCAGCTATCTTATTGTTCAACTGACCTTAGCTAAACTTTATGCACTTATAAAGGATGACAAAAGGAACATTCTTATTTTATGGTCACCTTAAAGTCCCAATATGAATGAAGTTATGGCCACCTTGCAGTGAAATTATGGAATTTTTAATCTCCAGCTGTCGTATTGTTCAGCGGACCTCAGTTAAATTTTGCACACTTATTAAAGATGAAAATAGGGACATTCTTATTTTCTTTCCACCTTGGAGTTCCAATACAAGTACAGTCATGGCCATCTCAAAGTAACAATGAGGGTTTTCAGCTCCCAACTGACTTGCTGTTCAGTGACATCAGTTCAACTTGACACATTGATTAAGTTTAAGGAAGACTTTTAATGACCTTTTTACTTAAAATTCCTTTATTTAAGAGACTTTGGCCAACTTAACATAATAAATATATTGTTTTTGTTCCCACCTCATTTATTTTAAGACTTTTTAAAACAACACCTGCCACACGTATACTTAAAACAAAATTTCTGTTATCTGGCAAAGCTATCCTCCTAGTGTTTTTGAAGTTATTGCATCTTCAAAGAAAAAAAAAATGAGGTAATTAGCATGCAGCATACATTAAGAAAATCCCACATTCTTCTGATTCCATTCTTGTGGAATTGTGTAGATATGACTTTTCCTTTTTGGGAAAAAAGTTTTAATTAATTCAGCTTTTGTTTAGCAGCAAGAGTTGTTGATCTAGCTACTTATTCACATACAGTATGTAAATTGGTCTAATGTATAGACTTGACTTCTTTCAGAAGATAAGATGACTGGAAAAAAAACACTTTCTCATGAACAGTTTTTCTTGTACAGTATTTTATGTATCTGCAGCTAATTGAAAATAAATGAGGTCTCTTTTTTTCTCCTCCAACTCTGTATTTGTTTTTGTGTGATATCTATCTGGAGGCAGATTCATGGCAAGTCCCACTCATCACTGATGCCCCACTGTGCTTTGTCTGTTAACATCTGTGTGTTACATAAGGTGTCTACACTGAGTGAAAAGGTTTGTAGGGGATATCGAGATGTATTCATTTCTTTTCATTAAGGGATATGCTTACAGTAAATCTTTTTGGGGGTAAACAGTTTAAACAAGGACATTTATCTTTAGGTTCGCGGAAGTATAGCCTTGTGGAAAGAATGCCTTGTCTGTTTTGAGAGAATGGAAAAAGCCTTAATAATATGGAAAAAAACCTTGGGCTTTCATGATATTCGGATATAGAGTTATGTGCGAATTAAAAATGTTAACAATAACATCTGACACCATGATTCTGTGTATTTTTTACAATGGAACAATAAAGGATTTCACAAATACGATTATCTTAAGCATATTTATCTTGTAAAAATATTAAATATCAATGAATTTTTAGAGGCATAAAATGCCTCAAAGATACACAACATATGAATGTCCCTATCTATAGCCAATTATAGTTTACTACAGTGTATCTTTATCATTATAAATCTAGGATTAAATATCTGTTGGAAAAAATTTACGATCCCAAATTTACAGCAAAAATGATATATTCTTTTCATAAAATATACCACTCTATGAAACACAATAAAGCTCACATTCTCCTTACAGTCTAATACTGCAACTGATACAGTTTTTAGATAATCCACTTTTCCATCAGATACAAAACGCAGTAAAGCTTGCCTTCTCCTTACAGTCTCATACCACAACTACTACGGCTTTATTAATTAATGTCTCCATCCGGGAGAGCAAAAACCTTTTTCTAGTTATTTTTCTTTTTTTATAAATTTTTAAAATAATTTCTAATTGATTGAAATTCATGAAATCATGCACTAAATTGCTTATAAATTGAAAAGTATTGCATTTAGAGCATTTTGTTAAAATATGTTATTCAGACACTTTTTCCATAGCTACAACATGGTGGGTAAACATGGGCATCTAACCCAATAGCTAAGTGAGTAAAAGCTAGTTTGTGACTTTTTAGTAACTTCCATCATAAGTAAAATCCACTTGTAACTTGAAAACTATTCCATTTAGAGAATTTTGTATCAATATGTTATTCAGCTACTTTTGGGTCAGCTATAACATAGTCAAATTGCAGACCTGTAGCTCATTGCATAGCTGAGTAATAGCTACTTTGAGGTTCCCACTGTTGAGTAAATTGTTTATAACTTGAAAACTATTGCATTTAGAGAATTTTGTTTACATATGTTATTCATCTACTTTTGGGTTAGCTATAACATAATAAAATTGCAGACATGTAGCTCATGGTATAGCTGAGCAATAGCAACTTTCATGTTCTCACTGTTGATTTATTTTTTATTTCTTTGGGTTTTAATGTCTCTTTCAACACATTGTGTAGGTCATATCACGATGGGTATTTTTATGGGCAGAGGAAACCAGTACTTACAGTTGGTCAAGGTTCTGTACTGTAAACTGCCGACCAACGGCAAGCAACTACCAGCTTTCCCACTTGTTGTGGATCAAATCGTACCTTTCAAACCGAAAACAAAAAATTAAAATAGGTGATAGTTTCTCTGAGGCGGTAATTCTCCCGTTCAGAGTCCCCTAAGGCTCCGTATTGGGTCCTCTCCTTTTTACCCTTTACACTAGTCCCCTCAGTCAAGTTATTTCTAAATTCAATGTTACTCATCACCTATATGCTGATGACACACAGATCTACTTAACAGTTGACTCCAGGAACTTTGATTCTAGCATGGAAGAGCTGACCGAGTGTCTCAAGTCAGTACAGGAGTGGATGGTTGGTGTTAAGCTAAAACTAAACCCAGAAAACCCCAAATTTATCATTATAGGTCAAAAAGCCATCAGAAAGTCGCTTGCACCAAATTTCCCTGTCCCACTCCTCCAAAACAATATCTCTCCGTCGGTGGAAGTAAAGAATCTGGGTGTTATCTTTGACTCAGACAATCATGTTGCCAAGATTTGCCGAGCATGTTACTATCATCTTCGAGATTTGCGACGAATTCGCAAATTCCTTAGTGATGAAACTGCAATACTTCTGGCTAATGCTATGGTCAGTAGTCGTCTGGACTACTGTAACTCTTTACTTTATGGGGTTAGCAAGTCCAACATAGCTAAACTACAGAGAGTCCAGAATGCTCTTTGCCGCATCATCTTCAGACTTGACAAAATGAGTCATGTTACACCCTTCTTGAAAAAACTCCACTGGCTTCCAATTCAACATCATATCCTTTTTAAGTATAATCTTCTGGTATTCAAGGCTATCAATCTGTCACAGCCCCCATATCTCTCAGCCTTAATTCGATCGAGCAGTCTCACTCGCGGCAACAGGCTATCTGTCTCCTCAACCCACCTCAAGAAGCACATAGGCAGGCGAGGCTTTGCAGTAGCTGCACCAGCTGAATGGAACAAGCTGCTGTAAACTAAACTGTCAGATCTGAGCAAACAATAGATCGTTTCAGAAGCCAGCTAAAGACACACTTGTTTAGGTTGGCATACCCCCGACCTTAGTTATACCCTGGCGGGCGCTTTTTAGATGCTGACCCATGCCTGTCCCTGGACTCTCCCTTCTTGGACCTAAGCGCATTAGAGGATTTGTATCAATTTTGCGCTATATAAATCCTACTATTATTATTATTATTATTGAGGTCGGGATGGGATTCAAACACAAATCTCAGAGGTGGGAGGCAAAAGTGTTACCACTCTGCCACTCTGGCCCCTGTTCTCACTGTTGAGTAGATGAGTTGTAACCTGAAAACTATTGCATTTAGAGTATTTTGTTTAAATATGTTATTCACCTACTTTTCAGTTCTCTATAACATAATGAAATTGCAGACCTGTAACTCATTGCATAGCTGAGCAGTAGCTACTTTCAGGTTATCACTATTGAGTAAATCAGTTGTAACTTGAAAACTATTGCATATACAGTATTTTGTTTAAATATGTTATTCACCAACTTTTGGGTCAGCGATAATATAGTAAATTTACAGACCTGTAGCTCATTGCATAGATGAACAATTGCTATTTTTAGGGTCTCACTGTTTATTAAGTCAGTTGTGACTTGAAAACTATTGCTTTTATAATATTTTTAACCCCAACCCATAAAGGTACTTGGTACTTCTGAATACCATTTGCAGGGCACAACTTTTGTGTCCTACTCTTCATCACTTCTACTCTGATACTCAAAACACACAGTCAGCTGACACAGAGCTTGTTCACATTCACTAATTGCTTGTATAGTTAAATATTGATGCAAAGGGTGGGACCTCAAACAGCATGCCATCAGATTGACTGCTATGAGTTTCATGAAAATGATTTTATGGAAATATTCATGGCAGAATTTCTCTTTTATAATACAGGTATGTTTAATAGTTTACACAAATAATGGAGGTCACTCAGTATTAGAATTGTGATGCAATTTTTTGCACAGATAAAAAATGCGCAATTCATAAACCACACCCAACACATATTTTTTTATCCTTGATAAGATTATGTTGAGTGAAATAAGCAAATGATAATTATTAATTAGCAAATTCCCTGTTATCACTGTGTCCTGAGTGTGACAGGATGCCTGGGTACTGGAATTCTTGTGTAAAATACATGTATTTGTTGTTGCAATATTTGCTTTCTTTCAGATGCGGAACCTTAGTTTGATCGACTGTCTCCGTGTTGGTGATGCAGTGGAATTAGAAGGGACAGAGTTCCTGTGTGTTGATTATGACACAAAAGAGGTCTATTGTGTATCAAACAAAGCAATTTATGTGATTAAGCCAGAGACTCAGGATGTGAGTTCTTTTAAATTAATAACTGAAATTTTTGTTAGCAAGTGTATGGATAAAATAAAAAACATTACATCTACTACAAAGAAATACAAAAGTAAAATGTAAAAAAAAAGCTGAAACAAAGTTTGGTGGTGCCCCTTTTGTTTTTGTAAACTTATTTTTCTGCAAGCAGGCTTATTTGATTGGGGGAAATACCAAAATATGATTTGTAATGTTTTGGTATCCCCGATTAGGAGGGTTTTGCTTTTGGTGTGGTTTTGATGTAAAATTATACTTCCAACTCATTGCTGTTAGATAGCAGAATAACTGTTATAAATATTTTTAAGTCTTGTACATATTTAGACTGTTTATCTTCCAATCTTACTGTCAGAACTTGTCAGAAATGACAAAAAGACTGTTACATACCGATATTTCTGTGGTAAACTCTAGTTGTGGCTCCAAAACACTTTTAATATTTTTTAGCAACCAAGATCTGAAATGAAAGCAAACAGTCCTCTGTAGTGAAGACTTGAGTTTGATATTGATAAATGTTTGAGCTTGACAGTTTGTATCATGAATATCTAATCTAATCTAATCTACTGCTTTGCAGGCGCAATATCTTCCCCGCAAAGGGGAACTCAGTGCACTGAGTTAACAAAAATCATTATGATAAGGAGAGTCGAGGGGCGTTCAAGGTCAGAAATCCAAAATTGTGGGTGTGACCAAGAGGGAAGGAAACTAGTTGGGAAACTGGAATTAAAGAGGGTTTTGAGGTGTTTCCTGAAAGATGTTACAGAGGGGCTATTTCTTATTTGGAAGGGGAAAATGTTCCAAAGAACCCGGGGCATAGTGACTGAAAGAATTGGAGAAAAGTTTGACTGATTTATAAACCGTACGGTCGAAAGTGGGGATGTGAAGGAACTTGAGTTTAGGGGTACTTTGTCTTGTATTAACTTTACACAGTTTTTCTGCCTATACACATGGAAACTGCCCTCTCAGCAAGGAACTTGAGTTTAGGGGTACTTTGCCTTGTATTAACGTTACACAGTTTTTCTGCCTATACACATGGAAACTGCGCTCTCAGCAAGGTACTTCTTGTACAGTGTTACTACTTCATTACACCTTTATTGCACCTTATTAACTTTAGAATTACATCTACAAAATAAAATGTTTTTTATTATTACAAAGTACGCCCCCCCCCCCCCCCCCCCTTTGAAAATGCCTTTGCCCTGAATGTTTAGTAAATAAACCTCAGCAATATGATTAAATTCCCTGGCCAAGAACCAATAATATTATGTTTAGTAAATAAACCTCAGCAATATGATTAAATTCCCTGGCCAAGAACCAATAATATTATTTTATATAACATGATTAGGTATCAATGGGACTGGCTTTATGTGATCATATTCCTGATGGAGGTCAAGTGATAGCTGCCCAGCATCTGCCAGACCAGATGTCTCTCTGTGTGGCTATATCCACTGGAGACCTTCTTCTGTGGAATGTCACTACACTACAGGTATTGATACTAATGTGTGGCCACTGGCTGTAGTTTAATTAGTACAATGGATTTGAGCTAAGTTGAGTTTACAAAATATACTTGTGGCTATCTTTAATCTTTATAAATATCTTTTTAAAAGTATTAAGATCTAAGATTTACTTAATTTAATGTCAGTACAGTACTTCATCCTTGATCAGTGTTGTCCTGGTTAAATTGTTTGGAGTAGGATTTACAAGACAGTTGTGTTTGATAGGCTATTGGTCAATAGAAAACCGAGAAACACAATTGTATTAGTGCATCACTTCTGTCATGGCTGTGAAACTTCTATATACCCCAGCTCCACCTCTATTGTACATTACTATTCATATTGCAAACTTCTCTTAGTGTATCAGATTGTGTTCTATTTATAGCAACATACTGTATTAAATTTAGTGTAAACAAAATTAAATGAATTTTGAGTGTGTATATTTACTAGACCCATGACATATAAACACTTCAATGTTGATGATACTTTGGAGAGCAGTTACTGTTAAAGTTCTGGTGAATTCTAAATATTATTCACTGGTGAACTTGATAGTAAAATATTATATCACAGCCCTTTTTGGTATCCCGGAATGTGGATATTTTGCATTTATAGGATTCTAACACAAAAAAAATCTGCTATTTTCCAATCGCTTAAGAAAAGCAAATGTATCGGAATACAGCTGACTTTTTGTTAGCTGCTGACACTTTATGTGTCTAAATATGTTGTATAGGGAGTGTGGAAATTACAAAAATAGCTTTAATTACATTTTATGCATTACATGGGTATTCCCTACCTCAGGCCCGTGTGTTTTGTGACATTTTATGGGTCCATGCATTCAAGTAAAGAAGTTGGTCATTTTTAAGATTGGCATTCCAGTTACCATTGATATGTCTTTGACTAGTGTTCTTAAAAATTAGAAATTGAATATTGAAAATAAGATTGGAATAATCACTTTTTCCACTACACACATACATCTGCATTTATAAAAATGGGTGTACACTCCTGTCTGTAGGTGGAGTGTGTAGGGAGTGTGGAGAGTGGACTGCAGGCAATGAGATGGAGTCCAGACCAGGAACTCCTCATACTCATCACAGGTATAGTCCTAATGCCATTGACACTCCACTTACATTTTACAGGCAATAGCGTATGTAATCAACAGCTTATGAACTGTATCATGGGTATAAAGAACATGCTGTACCTATCAATCTCTTTAAATAAACTGTGTGATGTACAGAGATCCTTACCTGGGGGCAGTCACATGGAGGACCAAATGTGTAAAGATACAAATGACTGTAAAACTTTTACAAAACATTTTCATTTGTACAAAGAAAGGGTTTCTTTGTTAAAAGTGTCAAGTCTTTTATTATGGCTCCTATGTGTAAAAAGTTCAATAAGCATGGACAATACAGGGACTTTTATGAAGATTTAAAATTCAGAGAAAATACAGAAATTAATCTTTGAAAAAAAAAATATTCTAAATTTAATATAATTTCTTTTATTTTATGTTAAGCACATCCTATATAATTGGTAATAATATGACAGAATAGTTACACTCTTCTGGATCTTTTCTTTGTCTCACAAAACCTGACATTAACTGAGGCTGGAGATTACTTTTTAATTTGTCAGGGAAAATTTGGTTAGTTTAAATATATGTGGGGACCCTGAATTACAAATTTGTATAACTCACCATACGATTAATGTGTACAGGAGCCAGCACACTGATCACCATGACACGTGACTTTGAGGGTTTATCTGAGGTGCCACTGCACCAGACTGGGTTTGGTGAGGCTGAGTTTGTTACTGTGGGGTGGGGTAAGAAAGAGACACAGTTTCATGGCTCAGAAGGAAAGCAGGCAGCAGTAGTCAAAGCACAGGTACAGTATATTGATAGAAACAGCAAACTCGTAGTCCACTTTTCATTTAATTGTGGTAGAAATACTTAAGCACCACTTACTGAAAACATCATTATTTTTAAGCTTTCTCATTGCTGATACTTCATCCAGACAATAATAAATATATAAATCAGAACAAATGCCTCACATTTTTACTTTATATATGTTAACAAGTAAGTTTCTTAACTTCACAGTATCTCACAAAGACACCTTATTGGTGATGAGCTTGCAAAAAGTCGGATTTCCTTCAGTCACAAAGCCAGGGAAACCAATTTAAATTTTTGTAAATGGTCTGACCACTGGAACAGTACAATTAGAACCTACCACTGAGGCTGTGATAGGTTAAACAGTCTGAATTCTTTGAGAAACTGGCTACAAAGTGACAAAGCCAGTAACCAAAGGAATATTAAATATAATTTCTAATTAATAGAATACTTGGGTAAACCTTAGTATTTTGTCAGATTTCTCTACTTGGTATTGATTTTTCACATAATTTTCTAAAACAGATATTTAACATTATTTTTCATAACTAAAACATGCTAACCCAAATTTGGATCAGTATTTTCCAGACAAATACCCAAGGATGTTTTTCCAATGAAATCACAGCCTTACCTACAGTATATGCCGTTGTGGCCTAGTGGGTAACACACTTGCCTAGGAACACAGAGGACCTTTGTTCACTCTCAGGCAAATACATACTGGCACAGATAACGACTTAAAATGACTGTTCTGTGCCATTAGGTCCTATCCCAGTTGCAGGCTAAAGAACCTCAGGAATGTTGATGAATGGTCATCTCTGAGACTCTTACTTTAAGTTAGGGATGGTTTAGATAGTGCTGAGTCCTGAAGTAAAGAAGATATTGTGCTAAGTGTAAATATATACCAGTAAATATATACCAATGTGCTGGTCAATATCCACTTTATCTGGTTCTACTTAAAGCCTCCCATCTCTAAAGTTGTGGGTTTGATCTTAGCTGCTCCTTGAATTGGAAAGTTGATACATGCTTTCTGATATTCTTTCATATAATCAATACAAGTTTTTGAAAGTGACATAAAATCCAAATATTGTAAATAAAATGTTTCAGTCGATTCAACTTTATTTTTTTTCTGGGTTTATTTAATGTTAAGAATAACTCAGCAGTATTTTTGTAACTTTGACTAAAGTGAGTACTCTATATTGAAGTCATACTCTCATTTCCAGTCTGTACAGCCAGCATTTCCCTGGGATGACTGCTGTCCCCGGGTAAGTTGGCGAGGGGATGGCCAGTACTTTGCAGTGAGCTATGTGCACCCTGAGACTAGGGGTCGCACACTGAGGACATGGACCAGGGAAGGGACACTACATGCTACTGGACAGAGTGTGAATGGCCTGGAACAGGCACTGGACTGGAGGTCAGTGAGCCTGTTCTGTAGACAAAGGCTTGGACACCAGTTTAATTGTTGTTTTGACTGTGACTAAGTAACACGGTGCCCAAAAAACAGGTTAAGTTTGTTAAGAAGCTGAGTAGAAAGTAGCAAACAACTCATTAAAATATTGTTTGTATCCACAAGTATCATGGATAAAACCTAATATTATTATTATTATTATGTATTTATACTAAGCGCAATATCTCCATATAATACAGGACTCAAAGCGCTATTTAACCAATCCGACTGTAGAGGTACAGCCCCAACTCACAAGTAACTGACATTCCCCTTATTCAGCCAGATTTGTCTACTTATTTTCATTTATCACATCATTGCCATACAGTGTTTAAAGACTGTGCGGTTATTATTTTTATCCATGGTGTCTAGCCCTACAGGTGGATGGGCGGTCAGGCAACCTTTCTGGAATGACCTTGACCTTTAATACTTGTCTCAGAAACCATATGAAAACATATAAAGTTATTACTTGGTTGGTAGATGCATTGGTTAAAGGTGTAGGTATTCTCAACAGTTGTTGGAGAATTGATAGAATAAACGCTGGACTGGAGGTCAGTGATTGGTGTCTCAAGACTTGAGTTTACTAGTTGGAGGCCAGTGTAGTGGTGGAACCCATTTTATGGATGGAGACCAGTTCATTGGTCAGTGACTCGAGACCTAGCCCTTTCATTACTAATTGACTTAAATAGTGCTCAAGGTAAAAGACTTATCAGACAGATGGTCTGTTCACATTAAACAGATGGATCATTTCTACTGGTAGCAAATGTTCAGACATATACTGATGAATTAGGCTCATTTGTCTTGGAAAAACTGAAACTCTTTTGTCCTATAACATGAAATTTATGTTTGTAAAATGCTACCAGTTCAGCTAATATAAGTGTAAGTACCTATTAATGCACCTTCTTTTTCATGAATATGTTTAAATTATCTTTTACATATGCCTTAGTTACATAAGTTCATTGTCATTTGTGTGAAAAAATGGGTTTTGCCCTGTTACTGGAAACAATATGATTTAATAGATATGGATATGTGGCCTTTTGAGGGATTTTTGTATGAAAACATATCTTGTTTTCTTGAATATATGGACAAAAACAAATGTCTTTCTGTGCAATTTAAGGGTTTAACAGCACTCTTAAAAAGGACATAAGTTCAAACATGAACACATCTTACTATTTCAGGCCAAGTGGCTCCTTGCTTGCCACAAGCCAGAGGAAACCCAACCGCCATGACGTCGTGTTTTTTGAGAGAAATGGTCTTAGTCATGGGGAGTTCACTTTGACCTTTGGGGTGTCAGAGGTCAAGGTCAGAGAGGTGTCCTGGAACCAGGACTCGAGTGTGCTGTTAGTCTGGTGTGAGGAGAAGCCTGCATCAGATGATATACCTGAGGACTGGGCCCCAAAGTCATGGTGTAAGTCTTGGAATTTGGTTGGATAATTATCAGTGGAACCAGTTCCAAGGTCCCCAACATACTTATAATGTATAGATATAGGTATAAGTAGAAGCCAGCTTTAACTCAAACCAACCTCTGAGGATGTTGTGGATTCCAGTTATACACAGTCATCTTACTACACATAAAACATTGTCAAATATTATGTGTGTTTGTCATGATAGATTTTATTGGTCAACTCATTATCTTGTTACTTATGGCTAAACAACTCTCACTTGACTGATGTACCTGAGTAACTCATATGATCTGTGCTTTAAAGTGCAACATAGTAGAGTGACTTAAATACCTGTCTATTTCAGTGTAACACTACTAACATTTTGAGTAACTTGTGTAATATGTTTCAGTGTCTCACAGTTAAATAACTTCTTTTAGCTCTCTATTGCAATGCGCCTATACACATGTGAAAACTAAACTAACAATTGAATTAAAGACTACTCTGCAGTAACTGTTGTTGTCTTATCCATTAAGGCTGGCAATTTTTATTCTGTGTACTTCAGTGCAACTCTATGCATGTGGAAACTACCATTGGTACTTAAAGCAAAGCCTGGAGTTTAGTGGCTTGCCCTCTGACCGGGTGTCTGCCTGTGTGTGGGACCTGGAGCACGAGTATGTTCTGCATGTGATGTGTTCCGGTGGTCAGTACACAAGGTACAGATGGGCATGGACAACCCACTGCAGTGGTGGAGGAGATGCCAGTGTGGTGGTTATCGATGCATGTGAGGAAGTGATGCTTATGACTGAGAGTAATGGTTCAAGATGTGATAAAAATAATGCCAAAAGCACCTGAATGTTTTGCACATTTTTAGACACCTTGATTATTGAATATAACAATTTAGTTTTCAGCATTGGATGGCCGACAATGGGAAATTCAGTTCTGTATATGTCATTATTGGTGGACGAAATTAAGTTTTGTATGAATTTCTTACTACAGTAACTGAAGGTGTGGTCCACGGTGTACATAAGGTTGTGATTAGGCCGTCTCTCTGTGTAATACGGCAACATAAGGTGAGTTAAGGTATTGGTCGTTTCGCTAGTGTTCGTCTGACATCTACCAAAGGTGAATCGAGGTTAATGGAAGTTGCTTCTCAGTGACCAACGTTTGTAATATGGTCATTCTACTGTTATTGATGATTTAAAAACTGTGTCCAATCAGTGGCCGTCTGCCTGCAGTCTGAACAACTCAGGCAAAATGGGGCTACCTGGAGGTGGTTCTGCCGCCGGAGAAAAACTTCTAACCCCGGGATGTACCGCCTTTAGTGTGAATGGGGCATAACAGAACCCAGCCTGAGTTTTAATAGAATTGGTGGAATGATCATGTGATTGATTAATTGGCTGAATGATTGATTCACTGACTGATTGCTTTCAGGGCGAGCATTGGTAACCCCATTTAGGAAGACTGTGGTTCCCCCGCCAATGTGTGCATTCAGTATTCAGACTCCCAGTCCAGCTCTTAGTGTGTTCCACTCTCGTAACCAAGACCTCTTTATCCACACAAAAGACTCCACTATGCTGCACTATACGTACGATACAGGTGAGAGGTGTATTAGTAGCACAAAACGTCAATGTTTGAATGTATTGAGTATGGTTTAACAATGTAATATTCTAAACTTTTTCATCTGTAGCCAATACTCTTTTGATAAGTGTGTTGTTTATTCCACAATGAAATAACTTAAATATCTAAAAACCTGTCATCTGTTCAGATTTTTGCATTGTGAGATTTTGTAAAGTAATTTAGGTTGTCAGTGTTATACTTAACAAAAATACTTTAGTAGTAACATCTATGGGGCAAAATTAAATTTAAATTTTATTTTTATTTTATTTTAAAAGGAAGCCTAATATATAACTAAATTAGCTTTGTAAGTTTATGTGCTAGTTTCATTCATTTTGGGTTTAAACTTGCCTTGAACAGATTATAAACATGCCAATGAGTAAGAAATGTGGAGCTTATGTTTATGCTTTTTACCCCACAGCCCTTAATGGCTGTTGGGGTATTGTTTTCACCCATGGTGTCCGAATGGTCGGGCGTCCGGGCGGGCGGGTGGGCGGGCGGCGGGAAATAGTTTGTCCGGGCTGTATCTCAGAAACCATAAGGTGTAGGAAGTTGATACTTGGTAGGGACATTGGTTAGGGGGTGTAGCTGTGCAACGTCATGGTCTGACCTTGATTTGACCTTTGACCTTGCCGTAGTGACCTTGAGTTTGAAAATCTTGTCCTGGCTATATCTCGGAAACTGTAAGGCTTGGGAAGTTGATATTTGGTAGGGACATTGGTTAGGGGGTGTAGGTGTGCAACATCATGGCGTGACCTTGATTTGACCTTTGACCTTGCCGTAGTGACCTTGACCTATAAAATCTTGTCCGGGCTATATCTCAGAAACCGTAAGGTGTAGGAAGTTGATACGTGGTACGGATATTGGTTAGGGGGTGTAGGTGTGCAACGTCATGGTGTGACCTTGATTTGACCTGGGACCTTGCCGTAGTGGCCTTGACCTATAAAATCTTGTCCAGGCTATATCTCAGAAACCGTAAGGTGTAGGAAGTTGATACTTGGTAGGGATATTGCTTAGGGGGTGTAGGTGTGCAGCGTCATGGTCTGACCTTGATTTGACCTTTGCCCTTGCCGTAGTGACCTTGACCTATAAAATGTTGTCTGGGCTATATCTCAGAAACCGTAAGGTGTAGGAAGTTGATACTTGGTAGGGATATTGATTAGGGGGTGTAGGTGTGCAACGTCATGGTCTGACCTTGATTTGACCTTTAACCTTGCTGTAGTGACCTTGACCTATAAAATATTGTCCGGGCTTTATCTCGGAAACTGTTAGGAGCAGGAAGTTGATATTTGGTAGAGACATTGGCTAGGGGGTGTAGGTGTGCAGCATCATGGTGTGACCTTGATTTGACCTTTGACCTTGCCATAGTGATCTTGACCTATAAAATCGTCAGGGCTGTATCTCGGAAACCGTAAGGTGTAGGAAGTTGATACTTGGTAGGGACATTGGTTATTGGCTATAGGTGTGTATTATCATGGTGTGAAATTAATTTGACCTTTTACCTTGCCGTAGTGACCTTGACCTTTAAATTCTTGTTGCACCTTTGGGTCTGTCTTTTGATGCAGATTAAGCAAAAGTCATATTAGAATTTATTAAGAATTTTACTTTCATAACTTCCCATTGTAAGAGATAGAATTTCAAGTGAGCCGCAGATTTTACTCCAACACCACACATAAGCATTCATTAAATGTATTACCACTTCTGTATACATGGTAATATTCAAACCATCTAAACCATAATTCGGAAATGCAGATGTATATAAAGAGTGTTGAATTTTAGTTTACTGATTAATGCTGTCATCTTGTCATTGAATTATCTTGTTTTAATACTTCACCTTTATACGCATTATCTTTCTTTTAAACATTATTTCTCCATTTAAACATTGTTTGGACCTTTATATAACTGACAGTGCTCTGAAAGTATGCTGAAGTTTGTACTGGTACAGTACTTCTATATCTCATGGTGTTGAAAATATTTCCCAAGGCTGTGGGGTACGGGCATCTCTGATGCTATTTTTTGATTCAGCATTTCAGTGAATTTTGCTTGTTTTTATAATAACATGTTCTTACTCAGTCATGAAATTTACAAACAGTATTTCATATACTATATATTCCATTGATTTGTAGAATTGTGTAAATCTGAGGAGAGTTCCGTGAAGTTGGAGGCTTGTGGGGGCACGGGTTTTGCCACCCAGTGTCAGACTCCAAAACTCAAGGCTACTTTTAAGTAAGATGCTGTAACCTTTTAATTCAGTGAAATATTTTCAAAACAAGTCAATAACATGATCAAAGGATACTGTGAATACATTTTGGGGTCAAATTCTAAGGAAGAATTTGCAGGTTTATGTGAAACCTCATATAATACTTTTGAGCAGTGTTGGACTTGTCAAGCACTATTTTGTAGAAGAAATTGTTATTTTTACATGATACTGAGATATGCCATTTTTTTAACCCCAGCGCATAAAGGTTGGGGTTATAGTCGTCCCCTGCACCACCCAGATGGTGTCAGGGGCATCAGCAGGCATTAAGCTATTGGGTGTTTCACAGCCTGAACCCATGCACAGATTTTTACCAAATTTTCAGGACATGTTAACCCCAAGCAGATCTAGGGCTGATTGGTTTTGGGGTGGTATCTTGCAACAACTGTTACCGTGGCAACACTTTGAAGATATTTGGAGTCTTAAAATTTGTGGGTGTTCCACAGCCTAAACCTATGCACAGATTTCCACCAAATTTTCATTATATGTTTACACTAAGAGGATCTAGAGCTGATTGGGTTTTGAGTGGTATCTTGCAACAACTGTTACCATGGCAACACTTTGAAAATTTTTGGGGTCTTAAAATTTGTGGGTGTTCCACAGCCTAAACCCATGCACAGATTTTCACCAAATTTTCATGATATGTCTACCACAAGAGGATCTAGAGCTAATTACGTTACCGGGGTATCTGGCTACAACTGTTGCCATGGCAACACTTTTAAAATTTTTGGGTCTTAATCTTTGTGGGGGTTTCACAACCTAAACCAGTGCAGGTATTTTCACTAAATTTTCAGAATATGTTTACCCCAAGATTATGTAAAGCTGAGTGGGTTTTGAGGGGGTATCTGCCATGGGAATGCTTTGAATCCTTTTTGGTCTTAAACTGTTGAACCATTGAACCGATGTTACTACAGTTACATTTTTATCTCCTGCTGGCTGAATGCCGGGGCTGGGAGATTATGAAACTCCTTCTGTGGGTGTGTGCGTGCATGTATCTGTAGGTTTGTCACATTTTTTCATCAACCTTTATACCTCATTCATTTATGAAGATATCTTCAAATTTGCAGAGAATGTTTATGGCTATAAAACATATCTAAATGTAAATAGTTAAGAAAGATTGCCCGAGAGTAATTTTGGTATGGTTTTGAAAACAAAATGGCCGCCATATCATTTTAATGCCAAATAGAGGGGTCATCATATCAAAAAGGCCATAAAGGATGGGGTTATTTATTATATCAAGAATAATATAGCTGTGTGAAGTGACAATAGCAGTTACCCAATAAACCTGCCTTATATTAACCAAGAGCTATTTGGTAATATTTCAAAATTATTTTGTAATTTATCATCAGAGGCTGAAGATTTCATCCAATTTTGCCCATAAGGTGCAAAAATCTTATCCGCTTTGAGCCGCCGGATCCATCCGCTTTTGAGCGGATTGAGCCTCCTAAAGGAGGCTCAGGAGGATAAAATCCCAAAATATGGAGTTTTTAGCATTATTTAAATATTTTATTAAATAATGGTCCAAAAATAATTTTTTCTGGGTGTGAGAAGTCTTATGGGTGGATAAGAACACACCAATAAATAATTTAAAAACAATCATTGGTTCCAAATTATAATAAACAATTCACACTTGATTATGGTTTTAATGGTATGAATATTAAAGCCTTATTTAGGCTTTACAAATGTCTTCAAAGACAATAATGGTGAGATGGGTCAACATTGGTTCATTGGTTCAATAAATAATCTCATTATGTTGAGATCTGGTCAGAAAAAGTGGTTGACCAGTGAGATCTTGATTGCACTCAAGAGAATTACCCTTGTTTGCAGGTCCTTGATTGCAGAGTTTGGCGTGAGCAGGGACTCAATTGCGTGTGCGTGATTGTACTACAGATATGTTTGGGAGATTCATGGTCTCAAAGTGCTGAAGCTTGATTGCAACAACTGTTGATTATGAGTTAGGATGATTTTAATGAAATCAATCAGTAAACAATAAAATAGTGCCCCAGTAATACAAGATGTGTATAGTTGGGTTTTCCATAGAGTAGATGTGGAATTTGACGTGAATTCCAGCAAACGTACTCCATGAAAATTACTTGTGATACTTTTGGGAATATGCAAAATTGGAAACTTTATAAGTCTCTCACAACATTGATTTTTGGATATCATTTTAATCCCACAATTTGTGATGGGAAAGTCTGTATATAATTATTAGATCTTTGAAAAAATATATCAAAGAAAAAAAACGAAATTTCGGATTTGAGGAGACAAAGTGGTCTTTCAAAGAGAAAAATCAATGAAAATATGAAGATATTTAATGGTCTTCAAATTTAACAGTGTAATATAATATGAACACTTAGTAACAACTTACATATGGCGTTAAATTAATCCAGATGTAGGATAATTGTTAGTAAGAGCATAATAACAAAACAGTTACAGTCTGGGTTGTGTAATATTACCACAAATGTCCTCCAGAAAATTAATGAGCTGGAAGTTAGGCGACACAGAACTGCTGACTACACCCCACTCAGGTGGGTTAGGAGCGAGGTGAGGTGGGAGTGGATCTTCCTCCCCAAAGGGTCCTTGGTAAGGGATGGCTTCTGGGAGATTGTTCCTTAGCCTTTCCTCCTGGTAAGTAGTGGTGAAATAACTAGGAATGTCCCATCTAGGGGTTTTGGGGGGGGCTGGTGACTGGTGAGTCCCATCCCTGTATATCCAGATGAGGTGACACTATTCTACAGTGTGGTGAACAACCGCTTTCCTTAAGCATTCTCCCCTTTTGAGTGGTCTTATCTTTAGTGAAGATAGGGGTTGTGTTAGTCCCTGTGGTATGTGGTTGCCTCATAGGTGGTAAGGCACAAACATCTGTCTGAGTGCAGACGCTCACTGAAGGAAGAGAGGAGATGGAAGGAGCAGAAGTAGAAGGTGAAAAACAGGCATCAGGAAATGTGGATTCAATGGGAATATCCTCCAGGGTGTTGAGGAAAATGTCCATATCGTCCAGGTCGCTAGTAGGAGCAGGACTGGAATAATCTCTAACCGGTGTTTGTTCAGTCGAGACACAGTCAGCAATCTTGCTGAAAGTCCTAGAGTTACTAGAGGTATTATGTGCTTGTTTTAGGTGTCTACTGAGGTATTCCCTTCGCTTGAACTCTTTATCACAAAGGTTACATCTGTGCACTTTATGTAAGTGTACAGTGTCCATATGTCTCTTGAGATTGCATTTATGACTATAAGTCTGTTGACAAATAACACACTTGAACCACATGATGAACAGTTCAAAGCACAAATAAAATAAAAATAGACAGGTGTGGAGTATCCAGAGAGTGTAGTAATTAAAATACTAGCATATAAAAGTTGCAGTAAATATCCACTTAGTGTATGGAGTATTTAATAGTACTAGTTGAAGCACTGAACAAAACTACAATGAACACATCTGATATAGTCACTCAATTAATAAGGAGTGATTTAAATTCAGCTCAATGATGATGAGGTAATGGGTAACCTAGGAACTAGTGATGTCACATAGTACTTAAGGTGTGTCACAATGACATTGAATGACGTCATGAAGTCACTCACGTCATTTGTGATAATGACGTCATAAATCTGACGTCTCCCTATTCATTCAGCCCTTGTAATGAAGTGCCCAATATGAAAAATAAGGGAAAAGAGGGGGCACCTGGGTAGGGGGTTCCATGAGAGGGCATATGCTTCATACAAACATGTTGATGCCTGATGGGTGGAGTGTGGGGAATGCCCAAATGTAATATAGTTCTTGGCTTCTGCGCCTATTAGTGGTATTTGGGTTTATTGGATCCCCCATCCAATGTAAAATACTGAACTCCATATGTTTCACAGAATGATCTTTCTGGCTGAAATGTCTAGAGACAGGAGTGGATTTATCAGTGGAGAATTTCTGGACACTGGAATGGTGTTCATACATTCTATTTCTGAATGGTCTCTTGGTTTCACCAATGTATTGGTGGCCACACTTTTTACAGTTTATGATGTAAATTAAATTAGTGAGTTCACAGGTAACTTTATGTTTGGGTGGTAAGTGTTTGCATTTAAACACTTGGTTAGTATGAAAGCTGGTGATCTGGTCAACTTTCCTGATTCTTGGGGAGTAGGTGCATTTACCTAATCTAGTGCAGATAGGAATGTGTACTGATTTTTTGGATTCAGTACTAGGTTTAGGGGGGTATGAGATAGTGCTACTGGTGAGGATATCCCTGAGATTAGGCAGGCGCCTAAAACCAATGAGTGGTTTAATATTGAAGATCTGTGTAAGTTCCTCAGTATTTTGGATTATGTTCCAATTGTTTCTAACCAGTGACCCAATAACTGGATTCCTGGGATTAAATTGGGTGACCATAACTGGTGCCTCTTTGATTTCTTTAGAGACAATGTTCAATAATTCATCCTGATTAAATTTTCTAGCCCTCAGATAATGCCTTTTGAGGCTTTGGAAAGGGTACCCTCTGTTCAGATAGAAGCCAGTGAGTTTTTTGGCGTTTGCCTCAAAGTCACTGTCCAGGGTACAGATCCTCCTGAGTCTAAGGTACTGACCAAATGGGGACCAAATAATTATATACAGACTTTCCCATCACAAATTGTGGGATTAAAATGATATCCAAAAATCAATGTTGTGAGAGACTTATAAAGTTTCCAATTTTGCATATTCCCAAAAGTATCACAAGTAATTTTCATGGAGTATGTTTGCTGGAATTCACGTCAAATTCCACATCTACTCTATGGAAAACCCAACTATACACATCTTGTATTACTGGGGCACTATTTTATTGTTTACTGATTGATTTCATTAAAATCATCCTAACTCATAATCAACAGTTGTTGCAATCAAGCTTCAGCACTTTGAGACCATGAATCTCCCAAACATATCTGTAGTACAATCACGCACACGCAATTGAGTCCCTGCTCACGCCAAACTCTGCAATCAAGGACCTGCAAACAAGGGTAATTCTCTTGAGTGCAATCAAGATCTCACTGGTCAACCACTTTTTCTGACCAGATCTCAACATAATGAGATTATTTATTGAACCAATGAACCAATGTTGACCCATCTCACCATTATTGTCTTTGAAGACATTTGTAAAGCCTAAATAAGGCTTTAATATTCATACCATTAAAACCATAATCAAGTGTGAATTGTTTATTATAATTTGGAACCAATGATTGTTTTTAAATTATTTATTGGTGTGTTCTTATCCACCCATAAGACTTCTCACACCCAGAAAAAATTATTTTTGGACCATTATTTAATAAAATATTTAAATAATGCTAAAAACTCCATATTTTGGGATTTTATCCTCCTGAGCCTCCTTTAGGAGGCTCAATCCGCTCAAAAGCGGATGGATCCGGCGGCTCAAAGCGGATAAGATTTTTGCACCTTATGGGCAAAATTGGATGAAATCTTCAGCCTCTGATGATAAATTACAAAATAATTTTGAAATATTACCAAATAGCTCTTGGTTAATATAAGGCAGGTTTATTGGGTAACTGCTATTGTCACTTCACACAGCTATATTATTCTTATTATTCGCTGGGTAAACATGAGTGCAAGTGACACAGCCTTGTCTGCCAACATCCAGAATCTGGAAGTTCAGGATTCTAGTGCTTTCAACACTCCTACAAGTGGAACACCTATCCCCACTACTAGTGTCAGCAGTGAAACTACTTCTCTACTGCAGGATGTAGCCAACAAGCTTAAAGACCCCGTCTCCACCAGAGGAAAGGGCATGAAGAGAAAAAGAGTAATGTCTCCAGCCACCTCTCCTGATAGCCGAGGACAATATCCTCCTGCTGCTAAGCCTCTTTACCTTAGAGCTAAGAACTTATACAGGAAGAAACTTAACCTGGTAACCAACCTCCACTCTGTGAGAAGCAGCCTGAAGAGTGGTTCCTTCCCACCACAGTGTAACTTTAGAAGCTCCCCACCAGAGAGCTCAGATGCATCATTTAAACAGAAATGGGTGGACCATACTTCTAAATGCAAGAGAGACCTGACCTTGCTCTGGACAGAAGAAATGAACCGTAAATACTCAGGTATTAAAGGCGAAATCCAAGGGACTCTAGCTGAACTTGAAACAGTACTTGATCAAGCTCAGTTTAAAGAAATCAAGGACTCCCTCACCACCAAATTCCAGTCAGCAGCTCCTGCTACACTTCAGAAAAAACTGAAGCCTAATCTTCAAAACCAGAAGAAAACAACTAGGCCAAATAAGACGGTCAAGCAAGGAAGAAGACCACAGAATCCAAACAAACAGCTGAACTTGTTGTTAAATGGACTCTCAAGACTCATCCAGAATAAATCTAAATAGACAATTTATTCTACCATGATCATCAATTTATCATGTGTATTTTATTTATTCATACTATATATTATTATGTTAATAAAATATCAAATATTATTTGCTACTTTCTGGATCTTTACCTCATCATGGGTTTTGTGTGTTTATCTCCTTACACCTCTCTTTAGCCTCCAAAAACTGGCTAAAAGCGGCTGAGCCTCTATTTACCGGCTCAAAGCGGATGAGCCTCTAAAAATTAGAGGCTCAAAACGGATAAGAATTTCTCACCTTAATAGAAATACCCTCACCCTCTCTGAAGTTCCACATAATCATGATGGCAACTTCTGACTTTAATGATATTCTGAAACATATACAGGATGAGGCCAAAATTGCCCCACCTGGCATACTCCCCAAAGGGAAAACTATGGACAGCCATATTGGTCACACAGTCATCAACCTGTCTGACATCACTTTAACAGAAAGCCAAGTGCAAGCCCTACAAAAAGGACCTACCTTTTGCCCTACACCTGGTCCACCAAATAAGGCAAAAATTTGGACTGACTTTAAGGAATTTCACAGAAGACTGTGCCTTAAATGACAATCAACAATTTGATCATTTGTCAGAAAATGAAATTGATCTAATCAATTTCATGGCTGATAACATGGAAGAAGAAACTAATCCTTATCATAGTATACACAATAAATTTGTGAATAAAAGTTCATGGAAGCCATCGAGGGTCCACCAGTCCCTGGATATCTTCCAAAGATCATTCAAAATTGGCCTTCTAAATAGCAATATTAAACATGCCAGGAAACCTAACCTGACAAGGGAACAAATGTCAAGCCTTAAAGAACTCTCAGATAACCCTGAAATTGTCATCCAGAAAGCTGACAAAGGATCTGCAGTGGTTGTTATGAACACTACTGACTACCTGAGAGAGGGCTATAGACAATTGAGTGACACCCAATTTTTTACCAAATTGAGCCATGATTCAACTCAAGAGATAGCCACCAATGTTACCAAAACCCTCACATTGATGAAACAAAAAGGTCTTATCTCAGAAAAAAACTTTGACCACCTAAACCCAGTAGATTGCGCTGAGGCGAGGTTTTATATGCTACCAAAAATCCACAAAAAAGGAGTCCCAGGCAGACCCATCTGCAGTTCGGTAAACCACCCCTCTAGCAGAATCAGTAAACTGGTAGATGAACATATTAAAAAATATGTCCCTCAAACCAAGTCCTACATCAGAGATACCCAAGACTTTATCAAGAAAATTAAAGACTTAGGACCCATCCCTGAAGGAGCGATTTTATGCACTTTGGATGTTTCCTCTCTCTATACCAATATACCTAACAATGAAGGTATTCTGTCTGTAGCTGAGAAATTAAGGAATGACCCTACCAAAACCCCTATAGCGTCATTTATTCTTGACCTACTTAAACTAGTGCTTCATAGTATGAGCTTTACGTTTAATGGGGATCATTACCTACAAACTGGAGGCACAGCTATGGGTACATCACTTGCACCTAACTATGCTAACCTGTTTATGGATAGATTTGAGACTAAAGCTTTAGCAGGTTTCCCATTGAAACCACTTACCTGGAAACGGTTCATTGATGACTGTTTTATGGTGTGGACCCATGGAGAAGAATCATTGAAAAACTTCATTGAATACTTAAACTCCTTGCACCCAACTATCAAATTCACCCATGAAATGAGTTATACTCACATTGACTTTCTTGACACAACAGTCAAATTTGATTCCAATAGAGGGCTTATCACAACCCTATTCAACAAACCCACAGACACTCATCTGTATCTAGAATACAGTTCAGCCCACCCCCAAAGTGTCCTCACCAAAGGACCATTTGGTCAGTACCTTAGACTCAGGAGGATCTGTACCCTGGACAGTGACTTTGAGGCAAACGCCAAAAAACTCACTGGCTTCTATCTGAACAGAGGGTACCCTTTCCAAAGCCTCAAAAGGCATTATCTGAGGGCTAGAAAATTTAATCAGGATGAATTATTGAACATTGTCTCTAAAGAAATCAAAGAGGCACCAGTTATGGTCACCCAATTTAATCCCAGGAATCCAGTTATTGGGTCACTGGTTAGAAACAATTGGAACATAATCCAAAATACTGAGGAACTTACACAGATCTTCAATATTAAACCACTCATTGGTTTTAGGCGCCTGCCTAATCTCAGGGATATCCTCACCAGTAGCACTATCTCATACCCCCCTAAACCTAGTACTGAATCCAAAAAATCAGTACACATTCCTATCTGCACTAGATTAGGTAAATGCACCTACTGCCCAAGAATCAGGAAAGTTGACTAGATCACCAGCTTTCATACTAACCAAGTGTTTAAATGCAAACACTTACCACCCAAACATAAAGTTACCTGTGAACTCACTAATTTAATTTACATCATAAACTGTAAAAAGTGTGGCCACCAATACATTGGTGAAACCAAGAGACCATTCAGAAATAGAATGTATGAACACCATTCCAGTGTCCAGAAATTCTCCACTGATAAATCCACTCCTGTCTCTAGACATTTCAGCCAGAAAGATCATTCTGTGAAACATATGGAGTTCAGTATTTTACATTGGATGGGGGATCCAATAAACCCAAATACCACAAATAGGCGCAGAAGCCAAGAACTATATTACATTTGGGCATTCCCCACACTCCACCCATCAGGCATCAACATGTTTGTATGAAGCATATGCCCTCTCATGGCACCCCCTACCCAGGTGCCCCCTCTTTTCCCTTATTTATTATATCCCCAGACGAAAGTCGGGGATATATTGGATTCAGGTCCGTCGCGCCGCCGCCGCCGTAGAAATTTCCTTGTGGACGCGATAACTCAAAAACAAATTAATATTTTTTTTTCAAACTTGGTACACATGTTAAGGGTGCCCAAAGGAAGATCCCTATTTTAAGGTGACCTTAAACTCCCAGTAAAAAATAACTTATGGCCACCTTAAGGTCAGAAATTGGACTTTTGGCCACTTAGAGCCCTGTAGGTCACAAACTATGATGCTCAGCTGGCTGAAATTTTACCTGACAACACATTAATATGTTCTTAGTACATGTGCCGAAAATCACAACTTTAAGTTGAGGAGAAAATTGTGTTTGAGGCCCATAAATACCCCCACTTAGGGATTTTTTGCTATACTTTTCACATATTTTGCCCTATAATTTGGAAGTAGTAATTCTGATGAGTCTCAAACTGCGCTAGGTATAACTTTGATATGTAATCCTTGTCTGTAGAAAATTTTAGGGCTGTAGGTTTACCCAAAGGGGTCGACTTAAGGTCTCAAAAGTGCACACAGAGACCCAATTTATGCACTTTTTGCCACTTTCAAGCACTGTAGCTTTCAAACTATGTCTCTCATCTAAGTTAAATATCATCTGGGAATATATCTATGTGTTTTCTTATATGTGCCCCAACATTTAGGCCTTTAATAGACAGTTAACCTGTGTATCAGGACCATAAACACCCACCCGAGTGACCCTTATAAGACATTTTTCACATCTTTTTCCCTGTAACTTGGAAATGGTAAGTCTGAGAAGTTTCAAACTGTATTAGATATATATTCTGTGTGTAATCTTAGTATGTAACAGATTTTAAGTCTGAAGCTTTAATTTTGAAGGTCAAATTGAGGTCTCTAAAAGGCTCACAAAGACCCAATATTTGGACTTTTTGCTACTTTTAAGCCCTGTGACTGTCAAACTATGTGACTGATAGAGCTCAAATCCTATCTGGGAAGATATTAGTATGTTATTTTTATATGTGCCAAAAATTAAGGCTTTAAGAAGACATTTAACCTGTGTATGAGGACCATAAATCCCCACCCGAGTGACCATTTTTAGACATTTTTCACATATTTTTCCCTGTAACTTGGAAATGGTAAGTCTAAGAAGTTTCAAACTGTATTAGATGTATATTCTATGTGTAATCTTAGTATGTGACAAATTTTAAGTCTGAAGCTTTAATTTAAAGGCCACATTTAGGTCTCTAGAAGGCCCCATAAAGACCCAGTATTTGGACTTTTTGCCAATTTTAAGGCCTGTGACTGTTAAACTATGTGACTGATAGAGCTGAAATCTCATCTGGGAATACATTATTATGTTCTTTTTACATGTGCCAAAAATCAAGGCTTCAAGTAGACATTTAACCTGTGTATGAGGACCTTAAACACCCACCTGAGTGACCCTTTTAAGACATTTTTCACATATTTTGCTCTGTAACTTGGAAATGGTAAGTCTGAGAAGTTTCAAACTTTATTAGATACATATTCTATGTGTAATCTTAGTATGTAACAAATTTTAAGTCTGAAGCTTTAATTTGAAAGCCACATCGAGATCTCTAAAAGGCCCACAGAGACCCAATATTTGGACTTTTTACCACCTCTAAGCCCTGTGACTGTTAAACTATGTGATTGATGGAGCTGAAATCCCATCTGGGAATGCATTATTATGTCCTTTTTACATATGCCGAAAATCAAGGTTTTTAGTAGACATTTAACCTGTGTATGAGGGCCATAGACACTCGCCCAAGTGCCTTTTTTGACATTTTTTCTTTATTTTGCCCTGTTATTTGGAAATGCTTAGTGTGACAAGTCTTAAACTGTATTATATATAATTTTTGTTTGTTGTGTATGTCCCCCAAAAAGTTTCAGATCTGAAGTTTAATTGCTAAGGTCTCTTTAACAATTGTAAAATGCCCCCACAGAAACCCAATTTATGGACATTATGCCACTTTAAAGCCCAGTAACTGTCAAACTATGTGTGTTATAGAGCTGAAATCTTTGAATTTTTAAAAGGAAATGCCTGTCTACTTAAATTTTGAATATTAATAATGTTATGGCTATCTTAGTCTTTTAAGAACTTATTTTTGTGTGTTATACCTCTGCTTGCTGAGTTTTTAACTTTTTAAAATGAAACTGGTTAAACATATTCAAGTAGACAAAATGGACACTTTAAGTGAGCTTTAAGTCCCAATATTAATGAAATTATATCCTTATGTAGTAAAAGTAGGGGATTTTTAACCCTCAACTAGCCCAGTTTTATTCAACTTGCCTCAGTTAATTTTGACACAGCTCCTACAGTTATGAACTCATTTCAGTTGATAATCACATACTTAAAATTCTCACATACTTAAAATTCTCTTTGTAGTCCCAACCCACATCCCCCACCCGGATTCCCCCCACCCACCTCTGGGACCTCCAGCTTTATTGAGTGACACTAAATAAACAAAGGTATTTAATGATATCAGATGAGAAACAAAGAACTCAATGGGGTTGCAGATCTTGTGTAATAGTGAGAGAGGTGTGGAGAAGGGGAGAGGGTGGGGGTGGGAGATGGTGGGCTTCATTACATATAACACAAAGGGGAGTCAGAACTGAGATTGTGTCACATATTTAAGTTGCATATATATGGACCACATATATAGGTATAGAGGAAATGAATAACTGAAAACAATTTGCAAATTCTAAAAATAATATAATAAAATAATAATATAAATAAGTTTTTTTTTAAATAATATTTTATTTGTGAACAAATATAGAAACAGATATGCGCTTTTGGGATTATGAATTTTAGAATGGACATTGAATCATCAATCATTTAAATACTTTGAAGGAAGATTGAAAAGTATGATGAGTTGAGTTAAAAATAATATTTTATTTGTCAACAAATATAGAAACAGATATGCTCTTTTGGGATTATTATTTTAGAATGGACATTCAATCATCAATCATTTAAATACTTTGAAAATAGGTTTAGAGTTATCATTGCAGGAAGATTGAAAATATAATTTGAGTTATGTATTCGGCGTCTGGGGATACACCATCTTCCTTGGGAAGATATAAACAGAGTAGATTGATGTGCTGAAGTTCATATAATAATGGGTAATTATGTTTTAAAAAATTCCCGATCAAAACCTGTGGCGTGAGTGATGACCTGTCTGGGGATATGTTGGCGCCGAGTTGGCCCAATCTAGTTAATCTTTACATCTTTACACTCTTTTCAATTCAGACAATAAAGAATTGCATACAGAGGTATGTTGCTAATTAAGCGGCCCATCAGGGGCGCTTATTTGTTTTGACGTAAGTTTGACTGATCACTGCTGCTGCTGCCGGATTATGGTCTCCCTTGAATAACTTCTTGGGCTTTCAAAATTTTGTTTCCTTCTTATCTTTCTTTAAAACTATTGGGGCGGGAAAATTTTTTGGGATACTTTGAGGAGACCTTAAACTTTACTTGAGCTATAAGGTAACCGTAAGCATTTTTCAAAGCACTCCGTCATCGCGTTTCGGAAAAAAAAACACACACCAGTACATTCTAGACCTACATTTGCAGGTCGAAAAGGATTTTGTGATCAATTGGACCATAGATGCCTGAATTGGGAGGCGTTTTATTTTCGTAAATTTAAAAAAAATGGGTACTTTTCCATATCTCAAAAACAGTCAGGATTTTGGCGTTTTGTTTGAATAAGTTATTCAACTACTTTTTGATAATCTTTCACATGCCCAAGTTTCAATCCTGTATCTGCAACCTTAAGGTCACCTTTGTGTCAAAAAAGGGGGTTTTAACCCTCTAGTTCACTTAGTTTTCCACTCTTTTCAACTAAACTTGGCATATATATTAAGATTTGCCAAAGGAATATCCTGACTTTATTGTGACCGAAAACTTGAAATGTTAATGAACCTATGGCCGGCTTAAAGTCATCAAATTGGAATAAAATCCTCTGGCTCCTTTGTTTTTCCATTTTTTATCTCCCGCCGGGCTTTAGCCCGGGAGGGAGATTATGAAATGATGCCTGTGCGTGCGTGCGTGCGTGCGTGCGTGTGTTAGTTACTCACGCAGATTCCTCCAAAACTACTACAGCTACAGATTTTTTGTAAATTAATTGTCCCAATGAATTTTCACGCCCTCGAAAATTTTTTTGGTTTTATGGACTTAGGCCTAAAGATAACTGAGTAATAGCTATCTTAGCTACTTGGAGTAAAGGGCTCATAACTCAAAAACTATTGCAGTTACAACTTTTTCTTCAAATATGTTGTTCAGCTACTTTGTCCTTAGCTATAAGATGGTACATAGTTTGGGGTCCCATTGCATGCCATAAGTGAGTAATAGCTATTTTCTCATTTGTAGCTAAATAACAAAAGGAGTAAATGTCAAATATCTTCAAAAGTATTAGAGTTACAGAAATCTTTTCAAATATGTTGTTCATCTACTTTTGGTAAGCTATCACATAGTAAAGTTTCAGACCTGTTGCACCTTGGATAGCTGAGTAATAGCTACTTTGAAATTCTGACTGTTGAGTAAAGCCATTGTAACTCCAAAACTATTGCAGTTAGAGTGTTTTCCTAAAATATGTTGTTCAGCTACTTTGTCCTTAGCTATAAGATGGTACATAGTTTGGGGTTCTATTGCATGCCATAAGTGAGTAATAGCTATTTTCTCATTTGTAGCTAAATAACAAAAGAAGTAAATGCCAAGTATCTACAAAAGTATTAGAGTTACAGAAATCTTTTCAAATATGTTATTCATCTACTTTTGGGTAAGCTATCACATAATAAAGTTTCAGACCTGTTGCACCGTGGATAGCTGAGTAATAGCTACTTTCAAATTCCGACTGTTGAGTAAAGCCATTGTATCTCCAAAACTATTGCAGTTAGAGTGTTTTCCTAAAATATGTTGTTCAGCTACTTTGTCCTTAGCTATAAGATGGTACATAGTTTGGGGTTCTATTGCATGCCATAAGTGAGTAATAGCTATTTTCTCATTTGTAGCTAAATAACAAAAGAAGTAAATGCCAAATATCTTCATAAGTATTAGAGTTACAGAAATCTTTTCAAATATGTTATTCATCTACTTTTGGGTAAGCTATCACCTAGTAAAGTTTCAGACCTGTTGCACCGTGGATAGCTGAGTAATAGCTACTTTCAAATTCCGACTGTTGAGTAAAGCCATTGTATCTCCAAAACTATTGCAGTTAGAGTGTTTTCCTAAAATATGTTGTTCAGCTACTTTGTCCTTAGCTATAAGATGGTACATAGTTTGGGGTTCTATTGCATGCCATAAGTGAGTAATAGCTATTTTCTCATTTGTAGCTAAATAACAAAAGAAGTAAATGTCAAATATCTTCAAAAGTATTAAAGTTTGTGAAATCTTTTCAAATATGTTGTCCATCTACTTTTTGGTAAGCTATCACATAGTAAAGTTTCAGACCTGTTGAACCTTTGATAGCTGAGTAATAGCTACTTTCAAATTCCGACGGTTGAGTAAAGCCATTGTAACTCCAAAACTATTGCAGTTAGAGTGTTTTCCTAAAATATGTTGTTCAGCTACTTTGTCCTTAGCTATAAGATGGTACATAGTTTGGGGTTCTATTGCATGCCATAAGTGAGTAATAGCTATTTTCTCATTTGTAGCTAAATAACAAAAGAAGTAAATGTCAAATATCTTCAAAAGTATTAAAGTTAGGGAAATCTTTTCAAATATGTTGTCCATCTACTTTTTGGTAAGCTATTACATAGTAAAGTTTCAGACCTGTTGAACCTTTAATAGCTGAGTCATAGCTACTTTCAAATTCCGACTGTTGAGTAAAGCCATTGTATCTCCAAAACTATTGCAGTTAGAGTGTTTTCCTAAAATATGTTGTTCAGCTACTTTGTCCTTAGCTATAAGATGGTACATAGTTTGGGGTTCTATTGCATGCCATAAGTGAGTAATAGCTATTTTCTCATTTGTAGCTAAATAACAAAAGAAGTAAATGTCAAATATCTTCAAAAGTATTAAAGTTAGGGAAATCTTTTCAAATATGTTGTCCATCTACTTTTTGGTAAGCTATTACATAGTAAAGTTTCAGACCTGTTGAACCTTTAATAGCTGAGTCATAGCTACTTTCAAATTCCGACTGTTGAGTAAAGCCATTGTATCTCCAAAACTATTGCAGTTAGAGTGTTTTCCTAAAATATGTTGTTCAGCTACTTTGTCCTTAGCTATAAGATGGTACATAGTTTGGGGTTCTATTGCATGCCATAAGTGAGTAATAGCTACTTTCTCATTTGTAGCTAATTGAGAGCTTTCACTTGGTGAAGTTTCAGACCCTTAGCTAATTACTCACCTACTCAAAATGAGTAAATGCGAATTATCTCTAAAAGTATTGCAGATAGCCAATTTTTCTCAACTGATTCACCTACTTTTGGAAGAGCTTTCACATGGTCAAGTTTCAGACCCGTAGCTAATTACTCAAAATGAGTAAATGCTAATTATCTCTAAAAGTATTGCAGATAGCCAATTTTTCTCAAATAACTCATTCACCTACTTTTGAGAGAGCTTTCACTTGGTGAAGTTTCAGACCTGTAGCTAATTATTCACCTACTCAAAATGAGTAAATGCAAATTATCTGTAAAAGTATTGCAGATAGCCAATTTTTCTCAAATAACTCATTCACCTACTTTTGGAAGAGCTTTCACTTGGTGAAGTTTCAGACCCGTAGCTAATTACTCACCTGCTCAAAATGAGTAAATGCGAATCATCTCTAAAAGTATTGCAGATAGCCAATTTTTCTCAAATAACTCATTCACCTACTTTTGGAAGAGCTTTCACTTGGTGAAGTTTCAGACCCGTAGCTAATTACTCACCTGCTCAAAATGAGTAAATGCGAATCATCTCTAAAAGTATTGCAGATAGCCAATTTTTCTCAAATAACTCATTCACCTACTTTTGAGAGAGCTTTCACTTGGTGAAGTTTCAGACCCGTAGCTAATTACTCACCTGCTGAAAATGAGTAAATGCTAATTATCTCTAAAAGTATTGCAGGTAGCCAATTTTTCTCAAATAACTCATTCACGTACTTTTGGAAGAGCTTTCACATGGTCAAGTTTCAGATCCGTAGCTAATTACTCACCTACTCAAAATGAGTAAATGCTAATTATCTCTAAAATTATTGCAGATAGACAATTTTTCTCAAATAACTCCTTCACGTACTTTTGGAAGAGCTTTCACATGGTCAAGTTTCAGATCCGTAGCTAATTACTCACCTACTCAAAATGAGTAAATGCTAATTATCTCTAAAATTATTGCAGATAGACAATTTTTCTCAAATAACTCATTCATCTACTTTTGGGAGAGCTTTCACTTGGTAAAGTTTCAGACCCGTAGCTAATTATTCACCTGCTGAAAATGAGTAAATGCTAATTATCTCTAAAAGTATTGCAGGTAGCCAATTTTTCTCAAATAACTCCTTCACGTACTTTCGGAAGAGCTTTCACATGGTCAAGTTTCAGATCCGTAGCTAATTACTCACCTACTCAAAATGAGTAAATACGAATTATCTCTAAAAGTATTGCAGATAGCCAATTTTCTCAGATAACTCATTCACCTACCTTTGGGAGAGCTTTCACATGGTGAAATTTCAGACCCATAGCTAATTACTCACCTACTCAAAATGAGTAAATACGAATTATCTCTAAAAGTATTGCAGATAGCCAATTTTCTCAGATAACTCATTCACCTACCTTTGGGAGAGCTTTCACATGGTGAAATTTCAGACCCATAGCTAATTACTCACCTACTCAAAATGAGTAAATGCTAATTATCTCTAAAAGTATTGCAGATAGCCAATTTTTCTCAAATAACTCATTCATCTACTATTGGGAGAGCTTTCACTTGGTGAAGTTTCAGACCTGTAGCTAATTATTCACCTACTCAAAATGAGTAAATGCTAATTATCTCTAAAAGTATTGCAGATAGCCAATTTTTCTCATATAACTCATTCACCTACTTTTGGGAGAGCTTTCACTTGGTGAAGTTTCAGACCCGTAGCTAATTATTCACCTACTCATAATGAGTAAATGCTAATTATCTCTAAAAGTATTGCGGATAGCCAATTTTTCTCATATAACTCATTCACCTACTTTTGGGAGAGCTTTCACTTGGTGAAGTTTCAGACCTGTAGCTAATTACTCACCTACTCAAAATGAGTAAATGCTAATTATCTCTAAAAGGATTGCAGATAGCCATTTTTTGTCAAATAACTCATTCACCTACTTTTAGGAGAGCTTTCACTTGGTGAAGTTTCAGACCCATAGCTAATTACTCACCTGCTCAAAATGAGTAAATGCTAATTATCTCTAAAAGTATTGCAGATAGCCAATTTTTCTCAAATAACTCATTCATCTACTATTGGGAGAGCCATCACTTGGTGAAGTTTCAGACCCGTAGCTAATTATTCACCTACTCAAAATGAGTAAATGCTAATTATCCCTAGAAGTATTGCGGATAGCCTTCACATGGTGAAGTTCCAGACCCGTAGATAATTACTCACCTACTCAAAATGAGTAAACGCTAATTATCTCTAAAAGTATTGCAGATAGCCAATTTTTCTCAAATAACTCATTCACCTACTTTTGGGACAGCTTTCACTTGGTGAAGTTTCAGACCTGTAGCTAATTAATCACCTACTCAAAATAAGTAAATGCCTATTATCACTAAAAGTATTGCAGATAGCCAGTATTTCTCAAATAACTCATTCACCTACATTTTGGAGAAGTTTCACATGCTTAAGTTTATTTATGAATTTTTTAAATAAATTTTAATACATTAAAATTAATTAAATCATGCACTAAATCAATTATAACTTGAAAAGTACTGCATTTAGAGCACTTTGTGCAAATATGTTATCCACCTACTTTTGGGTCAGCTATAACATAGTAAAATTTCAGACCTGTAGCTCATGGCATAGCTGAATAATAACTACTTTTAGGTTATCACTGTTGGGTAAATCACTTATAACTTGAAAACTTTTGCATTTACATTATTTAGTTTCAGTATGTTATTCACCTATTTTGAGGCAGCTATAACATAGTAAAATTCCAGACCTGTGGCTCATTGCATAGCGGAGTAATAGCTACTTTGAAGTTCTTACTCAACACTAAATCATTTATAACTTGAAAAGTATTGCATTTAGAGCATTTTGTTAAAATATGTCATTCACCTACTTTTTCCATAGCAACAACATGGTGAGTAACTTGGGTGTCTATCTGAATAGCTAAGTGAGTAATAGCTACTTTTGGACTTTTCACTAACTTCCATCATGAGTAAAATCACTTGTAACTTCTAAATAAGTCATTCACCTACTTTTGAGTGATCTACCACATAGTGAAGTTGCAGAACTGTAGCTCTTTAGATGGCAGAGTAATAGCCACTAAAATAAGTAAATGTCTTGTATCTCTAAAAGTAGTACAGATAGGCAATTTCTTCTAAAGACGTGCTTCCCTACTTTGAGTTGATCTGCATAATGAAGTGGTAGAACTGTAGCTCTTTGGATGGCAAAGTAATAGCTACTAAAATGAGTAAATGCCTTTTGTCTTTAAAAGTATTGCAATCAAACATTAAACTTGTCACTTCTACATGTGCCTCCATCTCACAAGAAAATTTATATTCCACTATCTTTAGTACATCTAATTTATACGGCGGGAGATAAATGCATGCGTCAGAATGCTTGTTTATATCTTAAATTATCACTAGTATTAAGATAGATAAAAAGAATACTTATAGTCAAGTTTCACATGCTTAAGTTTATTTATGAATTTTTAAAATAAATTTTAATACATTAAAATTAATTAAATCATGCACTAAATCAATTATAACTTGAAAAGTACTGCATTTAGAGCACTTTGTGCAAATATGTTATCCACCTACTTTTGGGTCAGCTATAACATAGTAAAATTTCAGACCTGTAGCTCATGGCATAGCTGAATAATAACTACTTTTAGGTTATCACTGTTGGGTAAATCACTTATAACTTGAAAACTTTTGCATTTACATTATTTAGTTTCAGTATGTTATTCACCTATTTTGAGGCAGCTATAACATAGTAAAATTCCAGACCTGTGGCTCATTGCATAGCGGAGTAATAGCTACTTTGAAGTTCTTACTCAACACTAAATCATTTATAACTTGAAAAGTATTGCATTTAGAGCATTTTGTTAAAATATGTCATTCACCTACTTTTTCCATAGCAACAACATGGTGAGTAACTTGGGTGTCTATCTGAATAGCTAAGTGAGTAATAGCTACTTTTGGACTTTTCACTAACTTCCATCATGAGTAAAATCACTTGTAACTTGAAAACTATTGCATTTAGAGAATTTTGTGCAAATATGTTATTCACCTACTTTTGGGTCAGCTATAACATACTAAAATTTCAGACCTCTAGCTCATGCCATAGCTGAGTAATAGCTACTTTTGCCTTTGCCGGTGGATACATTTTGCATCTGGCTACAGATGCATCCTTGGTCTAGTCTCTAAAAGTATTACAGGTGGGCAATTTCTTCTAAATAAGTCATTCACCTACTTTTGAGTGATCTACCACATAGTGAAGTTGCAGAACTGTAGCTCTTTAGATGGCAGAGTAATAGCCACTAAAATAAGTAAATGTCTTGTATCTCTAAAAGTAGTACAGATAGGCAATTTCTTCTAAAGACGTGCTTCCCTACTTTGAGTTGATCTGCATAATGAAGTGGTAGAACTGTAGCTCTTTGGATGGCAAAGTAATAGCTACTAAAATGAGTAAATGCCTTTTGTCTTTAAAAGTATTGCAATCAAACATTAAACTTGTCACTTCTACATGTGCCTCCATCTCACAAGAAAATTTATATTCCACTATCTTTAGTACATCTAATTTATACGGCGGGAGATAAATGCATGCGTCAGAATGCTTGTTTATATCTTAAATTATCACTAGTATTAAGATAGATAAAAAGAATACTTATAGTCACCTTAAACTCTCAATATGAATGAAGTTGTAGCCACCTTAAAGTGAAATAAGGGGGTTTTCAGACTCCTATCTTATTGTTCAACTGACTTCAGTTAAACTTTGCACACCTATAAATGATGGCGAAAGGGACACTGTTATTTTATGGTCAACTTAATGCCCCAATATGAATGAAGTTATGGCCACCTGACTGTAATAGAAGGGGATTTTCAGCCTCCAACTATCTTAATGAGCAACTGACCTCAGTTAAATTTGCACACTTATAAAGGATGCCAAAAGGGACATTCTTATTTTCTGACCACCTTGAAGTCCACCTATGGCCATCTTACAGTAAAAAATTGGTTTTTAGCCCCCAACTGACTTACTGTTCAACTAACATCAGTTAAACTTAACACATTGATTAGGCTTACTCACAGGAAGGTTTCTTTAGAATTAATTTTCACTAATTATCATTCATACAATTAAAAGCATCAGCAACATATTATTCTCTACATTGGCCACATTATAACAAAATACCAAAACATAAATTTCACTTACCAGAAGAATGCATACTTTATCCGTAAGCCAAAAAACAAGCTTTAATGTATTGTTCATACAAAAACACAAAAAATATCACTGTTTAAAACAAATACACAGCAGCAGTAGAGAAATAGGAGATTTGTTTTAAACATTATAGTATCAGTTACTTGTAAAATGACAAACACCTCACAAGATTACGAAAATCAAACTGACAATACTTTTTTTCACCACACTGTTCTAGTCTATTCATCTGCACACCAATAATACTGTTAACCAATAAAGAAATTGTTAGATAGAATATTAAAGTATAATATCCCCACTCAGTAAATGATTTAAAGCTAAATGCCTTTATTTAAAAAGCAATATGAAACAGTGGCTACAAAGAGGTTTGAAATTTAGTGACTGAATTGTTCTAAATCCCCTGTGTGTAGTGCCCCTAAAAGACATAAGAGTATCATTTGTAAGTTTTGTTTGAAGGATTGTAGTCATACAAGAAAAAACAATGTGCTTCAACACAATTTCCAATTAAAGGGGTAAAAAAACACAAAAGCTTTTCATGATAAGAGTGCTTGGATTGAACAGCCTATATATGGTCATATGGTCTTCATTATAAAGAAACTTAATCCCCTGTTTCAAGTAAGTCTAATCATAGTGTTCTTGACTAATGTTCAAGTGTGAGCCTTGTGTTTGTGTATGTATGGCTGAATCTACTACTCTACCTGTACTATTATGTGAGTGAGGGGGGGAGGGGACCTTGTCAGTTGGATAGGGGCCACGGTGGCAGAGTGGTAACACTCTCGCCTCCCACCTCTGAGGCCGGGGTTCGATCCCCAGCACGGCCTCAAGTGGGAAAGCTGGTAGTTGCTTGCCATTGGTCGGCAGTTTACAGTACAGAACCCTAACAAACTGTATGTACTGGTTTCCTCTGCCCTTCCAACTACCCGTCGTGATATGACCTGTACAGTGTTGAAAGCGACGTAAAACCCGAAATTAAAAAAAAAAAACGTTGTCAGTTGGACGTCATTCTACACATGGCTTCTTTGATGTGGGGAGATAAAAAAGTGGTTGCAGTTCACATTCCACAGGGGTTCATTAATTACAGGGTTCAATATACAATATGTATAAAATATTGTACAAATCATGGTTTAATTAGCATTATTGAATCTTAATTTGGTCTTGCTTTTGTGCATTATTGAGCCACATGGATCATGATCTTCCACTGTTATTCCTAAGCCTACATTTTTAATTTCAATTGCTAAGTCATTCATAAATATTCCAATATGTAAACTCATACTTTTCTTTCCCAATAAATCCAGTAACATTTTAGATTGACTTGTTATTTCTTAAGACATATTTAAGGGGCATATATTTAGGTCTATAGAATACAAATATGCAAGATACATATTGGAATTTCTGCAAAAGCATTTTTTAGCAGGTAAATTTTACAGCTACAATTTGTCTTCTGCCAACTTATAGTAAAAATGATCTATTCTTTTCGTAAAATATACTACTCTACAAAACACAATAAAGCTTACATTCTGCTTACAGCCTAATACTGCAACTGCTGCAGTTTTTAAATAATCTGCTTTTCCATCCGATACAAAACATAGTAAAGCTTACATTCTGCTTACAGTCTGATATCGCAACTGCTCCATCCGGCAATCTCCATCTGGGCCCCTCATTTTTGTTAGCAAAAACCTTTTTCTAGTTTCTTTGAATTTTGTCATTACTACAACTTGCAGGCTGGAGTACAACACATTTGGTGGCCAGTACCCTCTGCAGGAGTACCACTTCCTTTCCCTGAGTGATGTTGCCTTCCTTTTTGTAACTCTCTCACCCATGGGCAGCACCTGCTGTATCAATTACTGCTGTATAGTGAGTGGTCAAGCCAGTGTAGAGGTGGAAAAGCAGGTGGAAGTTAATGGTAGAGTTGTGGCTATGGCATCATCTCATGAAAGGTCTGACTTTGTAGCAGTACAACTCATTGATGGTTCTGTGATGAAACTCTCAGTTGGTAAGTTGCATTAAATATTCACTGGCTTGAGCCAATTATAATGTTGGCCAAGAGAGCAGAGAGCAGAGGAATTAGAGCTGAAGCTGTCAGTTGGTAAGCAGTGAGTCTTTAGACGAATGAAAAATGTTTTCTAAATTTGAATGATCTGCATGTCCAGTATGTTCTGATGAATGCCTATTGTCACATAAAATTCACTGACTAGTCAGTGATAAAATTTTTGAGATAGTATGTACTGAAGAAACTACAAGGTTTCAGCCAGAATTCCATCTTGGAATATATATTTGATTTGCAAACACAGAAAAATGAACAAAATCTGACTCAAATTAAAGCTGAATTTCCAGAACTGAAAGTGTTATCAGTGCCAATTTATGCATGAATATTTCAATACTCATTCAGTCATTTTGAAATTATTGCCCTGGTTAAAATTGTTAAATGGTTATTGCTAATATTGGCTCCATCCCTAGAACTGAAAGGCCTTGGAGCAATATACCTCAATTAACAGGACGTGATTATCATCTCTTATAAATAACACTTGGTTTAAGTAAGTATAGCTATGGGTTTCTGTTTGTGGCCTTGTTATAATCCAGTTTTAATAGTTATTTTTCATGTTACGTGGGAAAGTCACATGACACTGTGACTGAGTTGTGACATACACTGTGTATGAGTCATTGACTTCTCAGAAACTACAACACCTACAAAGATGCTGATTGTTTCATATGACAGTATATTGTGCTGGTTCCAGAAATTGTTCATGGCCTCCAGATCTGTCTGTTACCGTATATTTTTGTTGTTTTGTAAAAATTTAATACTCTGATCATTTTATCCTTACTTGAGTGAGGTATTTTTCTGAAATCACGTACATGAATAGAACACTGGAAATACATGATACTGTGCCCATTGTAGCCCTGTATGTTGCATACATTTTGTTTTATGAATTTTTATATATTTTTTGGGCAAATTTCACTTAAAATTTTAAAACCCTTTTGGGCATTTCCTCCCTTTCTGTTAAAGATATATTTCTGATATCTTGTTTGTGTATAATACCCTGGTAGTACTTCAACCTGTGTGAATAAAAGCTTTATTTAATGCAGACACAATGACGCTGTCTCCATGGGAGACCAGTAGTGGTGAGGTGGTGCGTTTCCAGCAACCCTGCACACAGATGTCTGTGTGTACCCTGGGAGGCGAGCTAGCTGTTATAGGACTTACTGAGAGATTCAGACTCTTTGTAAACAACTTACAGGTCAGACTAAAACACAGCCCTTAAGTAGAATTCTCTATTAAGTGGAAATAAATGTCAGGTCCTTGACAGACCTTTTCCATTACAATTTAGCTTGTTATCTAGAAATCTTGATTAAGTAGAAGTATTTTCCTGGTCTCTCAACACTTCACTGAATATGGTTGTACCCTGGTACAGTTAAGGTAATCCACTTGCCAGGATGATTTATTTACAAAAAACAATCAATCTCAGAGCCTGCTTTAAAATTCTGTGTATTAAAAAAGACCTCCTTGTCACAATTATCTGTTTAGATGTACAAGTAATTGTAATATATGTATATAGTGTAATTTATTATCCACAACGAGATGTATTTGCCCTAAATACGGGGAAATACAGATCGGGATGTATTTTTTTTATGTCAGCTGACTTCTCAGTCAGCTGACATTATGTCATCACTCTGCGGCGTGGGCGTACGCGTCCGCGTGAACAACTTCTTCTCCAAAACTACAAGGCCTAGAGACATGCTGTTTTTTTTAAAAGATACCTTATCTATCGAGGATGAAAAATTGTTCAAGGCATGCAAATCTGTCTGTTCGTCTGTTTGCTAGAGACATTACAAGGGGGGGTACCCCCACCAAAAGTGTGAAAATTTCAACTTTTTATCACAATTTTCTCAGTGACTATTGCAGGGATTTCTCTCATATCTTGCATATATGTACTAGGCCAGAGGTAGATTCTCTTGTGTGAGTATGAGACCTGGATCTGTCTTACTTTTTTTTAATAAATTTTTTTAATAATTTTTAATGCATTAAAATTCATGAAATCATGCACTAAATCACTTATAACTTCAAAAGTGTTGCATTTACAGCATTTTGTGAAAATATGTTGTTCAGCTACTTTTTTCATAGCTACAATATGGTGAGTAAGTTGGGTGTCTGTCTCAATAGCTAAGTGAGTAATAGCTACTTTTGGGCTTTTCAGTAACTTCCATTATGGGTAAAATCACTTGTAACTTAAAAACTATTGCATTTAGAGAATTTCGTATAAATATGTTATTCAGCTACTTTTGGGCCAGCTATAACATAGTGAAATTTCAGACCTGTAGCTCATGGCATAGCTGAGTAATAGCTACTTTTAGGTTATCACTGTTGAGTAAATCGCTTATAACTTGAAAACTATTGCATTTAGAGAATTTCGTATAAATATGTTATTCAGCTACTTTTGGGTCAGCTATAACATAGTAAAATTTCAGACCTGTAGCTCATGGCATAGCTGAGTAATAGCTACTTTTAGGTTATCACTGTTGAGTAAATCACTTATAACTTGAAAAGTGTTGCATTTAGAGCATTTTGTTAAAATATGTTATTCAGCTACTTTTTTCATAGCTACAATATGGTGAGTAAGTTGGGTGTCTGTCTTAATAGCTAAGTGAGTAATAGCTACTTTTGGGCTTTTCAGTAACTTCCATCATGAGTAAAATCACTTGTAACTTAAAAACTATTGCATTTAGAGAATTTCGTATAAATATGTTATTCAGCTACTTTTGGGCCAGCTATAACATAGTAAAATTTCAGACCTGTAGCTCATGGCATAGCTGAGTAATAGCTACTTTTAGGTTATCACTGTTGAGTAAATCACTTATAACTTGAAAACTATTTCATTTAGAGTATTTTGTTTCATATGTTATTCACCTATTTTGGGGTCAGCTATAACATAGTGAAGTTTCAGACCTGTGGCTCATTTCATAGCTGAGTAATAGCTACTTTGAAGTTCTCACTGTTGAGTAAATCAGTTATAACTTGAAAAATATTGCATTTGGAGTATTTTGTTAAAATATATTGTTCACCTACTTTTGGGTCAGCTATAACATAGTGAAATTACAGACCTATAGCTCATGGTATAGCGGAGCAATAGCTATTTTCAGGTTCTCACTATTGAGTAAATCAGTTGTAGCTTGAAAACTATTGCATTTACAGTAGTTTGCTTAAATATGTTGTTCACCTACTTTTGGGTTAGCTATAACATAGTAAAATTTCAGACATGTAGCTCATTGCATAGCTGAGTAATAGTTCCTTTGAGGTTCTCACTGTTGAGTAAATCAGTTGTAACTTGAAAAATATTACATTTAGAGTAATTTGTTAAATATGTTATTCACAGAATTTTTGGTCAGCTATAACATAGTGAAATTGCAGACCTCTATGTCATGGCATAGCTGAGCAATAGCTACTTTCAGGTTCTCACTGTTGTGTAAATCATTGTATCCACTGGATAGCCGCAGTGTGTAGAGAGAGATTTCACCATTACTGCTCTGATGAAAAAAAATATTATAGCTAGCTTTCTTAAGTTTGCAGTATATATTAATAACCATAAAATGTTGTCTGGGAATATTTTTGGCCTCATTTTGAGAAACAAGATGGCCGCCACAGGTGTTTTTTGTCAGTCATGAAAACTGCTTATATCTCCCTTATTATTGATCCTAGAGGTTTGGGATGATAAACCAACCTGTAGGAAATCATGGGGTGGGAATCTTTTGGTGTGGTCAGATTTGACCTTCAATGACCCCTCCTTCAAGGTCAAACAAGGATAGCCAAACTTAAAAGTGCTTATAACTCGCTTATTATTGGTCCCAGAGGTTTGGGATGGTAAACAGACAGGAAATCATGGGCTGTGAATCTGTTGATATGGTCCGATTTGACCTTGGAACCCTCCTTCAAGGTCAAATGAGGATAGCGAAAATTGAAAGTGCCTACAACTCGCTTATTATTGGTGACAGAGATTTGGGATGGTATAGGAAATCATTGGCTCGGAATCTTTTGGTATGGTCAGATTTGACCTTTGGACCCCTCCTTCAAGGTCAAATGAGGACAGCCAAGCTTAAAAGTGCTTATAACTCATTTATAATTGGTCCTGGAGGTTTGGAATGGTAAACCATAGGAAATCATGGGCTGGGAATGTATTTGTGTGGTTAGATTTGACCTTGGACCCCTTCTTCAAGGTCGAACGAGGATATTGCATTTGTAGTATTTCTTTAAATATGTTTTAACCTGTTTTTTACACTTAAACAATTACCTTGTTATTTTCCTTCATAATACCATTTACAGGGCACAACTTTTTTATCCTTTTCTTCTGTCAGCTTCGGAATTTCTTTCGAACTTGCTGTTCAGTTACCATTTACTGTATTTCTGTACAGCCCTTTTCCTGATAATTATTCTGTCCTCTAATCACCTTCACAAATCAAAAACACTCAGTCAGCTGACACAGTGCCCATTCACGGGCACTCTCCTCTTGTTTTGTATACACCAGAGCCCCGGTACTATGGATAATGAGTGTGAATAACTTGCAGTTTTTTTCACCAATATCTCGGAAACTATGTGCCCTACAAATATGTGTCATATGTCATTAGAAAGGGTGCTTCTGCTCATGTGTGTTGCAAAAAAATCTATGGAGAAATAAAGGAGCTATTGCAAGTTAAAGATTGAAGTTTTTATATTCAAAAGATTGCCTGTGCTTTTTGACAGCCTTTTCAAATTCTCTCATTAAATATTCATGTTATTTAACCCATACATTGTACAAAATGGTGGATAGTAAAAGTAAAACATCCTTCATCAGACATATAGAGAAAAAAATACATCATGCCTGAAGAGTAACAATATGATACTGGTGCTTCGCACTTGTATAATATTGTTATCTTCATTTCGTGATATATTTTTTCGGTATATGTCATTCGGGGAGTTTTCCTATCATCAAAGTCAAAGTTAGGATGTTTACATTCTAAGAACCAGGGTTATATTGGGACAGGCCCTCAACTGTACTAAATGCTCAAAGGTGAACCCATCCGTGAATTAATTGTAAAATAAATTGAATCCAGAGTATTAACAGATCCATGGGTGTGCAAATGGGACAAAGACACTACAGTTTCAGAAGAGGTAGTTTTGTTCAGGAAAGACATTCATGAGGTAATGTTGATTAACCAAATTTGTTATGGAAAGTATAAATTTGCTTGCGATGAAAACCCTACTGGTGTAAAGCATGTAGAAAAGTAGAAATACACTGAACATGAATAAAAAATTCCATTTAAAATATGTTACAATGGTCTGATATACAAAGATTAAGCTTTGTCAAAAAAAATTCCTGTCTTTTCAGCTGGCAACAAACTGTACATCGTATGCCATTCACAGTGAGTTCTTACTGTTGACCACTCACTCACACACATGCAGATGTATCTGTAGGAAGACCAAACTCACAGGTAATCATTTAGAACAGCAGGTGCTTAATGCTCAAAGTAGTTAATGAACAACATCAAAGAAAATATTCAGGATGTTGGAGATGTAAACTTCGTTACAGTGTTCTTATTTCACCAAAAGGGTTATCAAGTGTTGCAAATATTCACTTGACTTCTACCTCTGAAGCAGTGGGATCAAGGCCAGCTCATTACAACCTGTTGGATGACAATAGCTGTGAAATTGATGTAAAACCCAACTTAACACAATATTTCACATATGTTTTCATAAGATCAAATAATAATAAAGCAAAAAAGTTGTTCATTGGAAAGGTACACATTATATATATAGCGTAAAATTGTTTCTCATGAAGTGAGAGCAAAACAGATCGAGAATTGTAAAAGATTAAAGCAAGATTAAGACTCCTGATATATGTGTTATGATTTGGATTGCATGCCTTTGAATTTGCTACTTCAGAGATTAAGCACATGGATACCTACAGATTTACATCCCACTGCAATCTAGTATACACTGCTTTCCATTGCTCCTTTAATTACCCATCATGGTCTGATATATAAGGTATGTTAAAGGTGTTTGTAAGCCCAAATAAACAAAGTGAAAGTTTTTTGACAGACTGCCTTGTGGCTACAGTGTCATACTGGTTACATCATTTGTCCTTTAATCACTTGGATCTGACTCTTATGGTTGTGAGTTTGAATCTATCTTGTTGTAACATATCAGATTAAATGAGGTTCTGACCTGATGTCACCTTAGCTCTTGGAAAGAGCAAATGTAAAAAAACAAAATGAACAAAAACAAAAATGAAAAACAAATGTAAACTCAACTTTGACTTATGTTGGAATTGTAAACTATTTCAGTCACTTCACTTATGTTGGCCCTCTAACCTTTGCATATTCTAGCACTTGCCAGTCTGTCTGATGGAAAAGCACACCCATTTGATGAGTCAGTGCGTCGGGTTGAACGAGGGTCCCGTTTGGTTACTGTTGTGGTGAATGACACTAAGGTCGTGTTACAGATGCCACGTGGAAACCTAGAAGTCATCCATCCCAGGGCTTTGGTGCTCACTAAAGTTAAACAGCTGCTAGAGAGGTAGAATACTTATTCTATGAATATGTAGTGTTTTCTTCTGAAAGAGTTAGTTTGAAAAACTTGAACAGAAAATGATGATATTCTTTTGGAATTTGACAATTTTACTGTGTATTAAACTTTATTAAAGTCTAGATAATTAAGCGGCCCGTCAGGGACGCTCATTGGTTTTCACCGAAGTTCGACTGATCACCGCCGCCGCAGGATTATGGTCTCCCTTGAGTAACTTCTTAGCCTTTCAAATTTTTCTTTCCTTCTTATCTTTCTTCAAAACTATAGGGGCGGGAAAAATTTTTGGGATACTTTGTGCAGACCTTAAGCTTTACTTAAGGTAACCTTAAGCTTTACTTAAGGTAACCATAAGCATAACTCCAAAACACCCCGTCATCGCGTTTGGGGAAAAAACCACACACACCTGTGCTATAAAATTTATCAGGTACATTCTAGACCAAATTTCCAAGGTCGGAAAGGATTTTCTCATCAATTGGACCATAGATGCCTGAATGGGAGGCGTTTTATTTTCGTAAATTTTTTAAAAATGGGTACTTGGTCTGTATCTCAAAAACGCTTAGGATTTCGGCATTTTGTTGGATAACTTATTCAGCTATTTTTTGATAATCTTTCGCATGCCGAAGTTTTAGCCCTGTATCTGCAATCTTAAGGTCACCTTAATGTCAAAAAGGGGGTTTTAGCCCTCCAGTTCACTTAGTTTTTCACTTTTTTCAACCAAAGTTGGCACATATATTAAGATATGCCAAAGGAATATCCGGACTTTATGGTGACCTTAAACTCAAAATGTTAATGGACATATGGCCTGCTTAAAGTCATCAAATTGGAACAAAATCCTCTGTCTCCTTTCTTTTTCCATTTTTTTATATCTAAGTTATCACTGGTATTAAACTAGATAAAAATAATACTTATGGTCACCTCAAACTCTCAGTATGAATGGAGTTGTAGCCACCTTAAAGAGAAATAAGGGGGTTTTCAGCCTCCAAGTATCTTATTGTTCGACTGACCTCAGTTAAACTTTGCACACCTATAAAGGATGGCAAACCAAAGGGTTATCCTGACTTTAAGGTGACCTTAAACTGTTAATGTAATTTTGGCTCCCCTAAAGTCATAACATTTGAATAAAGCCGTCTGGCTCTTTTCTTTTTCCATATCTAACATATATTGATATTGAAGGGACATTCTCATATTATGGTCACCTTAAAGTCGCAATATGAATGAAGTTATGGTCACCTTACAGTGAAAAAGGAAGTTTCAGCCTCCAGCTATCTTATTGTTCAACTGACCTGAGCTAAACTTTATGCACTTATAAAGGATGAGGAAAGGGACATTCTTATTTTATGGTCACATTAAAGTCCCAATATGAATGAAGTTATGGCCACCTTGCAGTGAAATTATGGAGTTTTTAATCTCCAGCTATTGTATTGTTCAGCTGACCTTACTTTAATTGTGCACACTTATTAAAGATGAAAATAGGGATAAGTAACATACACAATGCAATAAAGTTCACAGTTTCTATTGCTTATGATGCATGTGTTGACATCTTTTATGGGTGACTTCTTTTTCATCAGGGACGCTTTGTTTTTGTCAGCAAAAACATTCTTCTAGTTTATATTTTAAACTTATGCGCATAAAATTTGTTCTTTAACTCAGTTCATGATATTTATGTATTGTGTGTGATGTATGTATCATCATATTATTATTAGTGACATGCTGAAATATCCTTGTGTACTAGTACTAGTTAAATAGTATTAAAATGAATTATTCAGAGAAGAAAATTACTCTTCTTGTTTTATGTTAGCACTTAGCAGTTGTGCTGAGTCATTTTCTGCAAATTTTGCATTACTGTGATCAATTTTTGGCTATAATTTAAAAAGTGCACTTTTTAAAGAGTATTGAAAAAGAGAGCTCCTGTACAGCATTACTTCTCATCCCAGGCCTACCTTTAGCTCAACCTGTTCTGGTACCTGATTTGAGTTAATTGCTCTTTAGGTAGGTTTATAGTTTACACCCAATGACTTCAATGCTCTTTAATCTATGATGTAAATATGTACAAAATTACAAGTAAATGTCATATTTTCCAATGTGTTAGGGTGGAGTTTCTGCAAGCATTCATTGTGATGAGGAAGCACCGTATTAATATGAATCTCATGTTTGACCATGACCCAGACTCATTCATGCAAAATGTCAACAGCTTCATCAGTCAGATAGAGAATCCAACTCACCTCAACCTCTTCATCTCAGACTTACAGTAAGTAACTGCAAAATTTAACAAGTGATCATATTGAGTTCTATAATAGTAAGGCAGTAATTGAATACCCAGTTGCCTGAAAATGGTCCGGCTTTGTTGAGAACTGAATCCAACATGGCGAAAGGACTATGTGAAAAACATTATACAATATTAAACCATAATTTACTTGTGCAAACCTTTATATTCATCCAAATTTTTGCGCCTTATATATATTTCAAAGATATTTTATGTTTATTTTTCATAATTTCTTTTCATCCACTACCGTCTGGATACCACTAAAACATGATTACCTTGATTCAGCTGTCGCCAAAGATATGTTTTACTCCTCCAGTTACCATGTTTATAGCAATTAAAAGATGCCAATTAAGTGTTTTATATAAGCTATTATGTAATTAATGTAGGATCAAAACAAGGAAATTATAAAGTGTAATTTGATTAATGAGTTCCTGGAATGGGTTATACTGCACAAAACACAATTTTCAGTGTGCAAGAATAATGATGCCGCATTGTCTTATTTTGCAAAAGTAGATTCTTATTTTTGTGTAATTTTCTATGTGAAATTATGGAGGCTATAAGGTATTTGGTATAATAATATGAATACAACTTATAACATGGTCTTATAGACTACTTTAAAGAGGTGAAACCAAAGTTTCAGTTCACTGTACCTGTTGTTTTTTGATGTGGAAAAAAACTTCTACGTTTTCTAAAGGGAGGAGGATGTCACTCGCACAATGTATACTGCCACCTACCAGCGACCTGAAGAACCCGACCTGATTGTAAAGAAGAAACAGAGTAAAATAGACCAGATATGCAAGGCTGTGAAGGAAGCTCTGGCAGAGATAAACTCGGAGAAGTAAGTATACTTGACTGTGCATAAATTAAATCCTCTTTTTACCACAATGCTTGGTCTCGGGAAATATCCTTGAGTGTATCAGCTCTTGGGATTTCCTTTTGGCCCAACTGGTTAAAGACCCAGACTTGTGGTTATTGCTCTGGGTTTATAAAAATCAATGGAGTCTAATGTAATGCCATATAATTATCCCCTGCTAAATGCTGACACCCTTTACTTCGATCCCTTTTGCACATCAGTATTTGCTAAATTGCATCCCTGACCCCAAACAATAGATGTTTAAGGGAGTGAAAATGTGGCATCCAACATGCTGATGAGTGTTAAGGACTTGCAGTATTGTTATGGACGAGACTTAAGGACAGTACTCACCGATGATGATACATCAACATGAACTGATACAATTTGACCTCATGATAAACACTGAGATGGGACAATGCAAAGTGATTTATTCATCAACATTTGTTATATAGTTAACTCCCCATGTAACATAGAACTCCAGTTAAAATTATGTGAATTTCCCTTATTTCTTGTCCAATTCTCAAAAAAATATTCACCAACTTCTTCAGTTCAAAGAAGGTTGAAACATGAACATATTGGATTAGTTTATGGCACATTTCAATCATGTTTAAGATGTAAAATGTGTCAAATAATTTTTAACAGGCATGATCCATGTAAAATTATTGTGAGATAGATCTTTCCATTTAAATTCCATGCATTTTAAATGACACCGAGGCTGTCTGCATTTGCAATAAATCTGTTTTGTGCAAAACAGAATGCTATTTATCTTGCATATATTTGAGAGAAACTTCACAATATTATGATGATCATTTGTTTGGCCAACCTCTGGTATTTATCACACCATCTGTATCGACTTGATGTTTCAGATATCTATTTACAATTCTCACAACCCATGTGAAGAAAACCACTCCAGAGTTGGACGTTGCTCTACAGTGTGTGAAGACGCTGAGAAGTAAGATGCTTCATTGTTACCTTCACCAAACATTACTAGTCCACAGTAGATTTGGTATGAGTAGAACTACTGTAAGTAAAATATTGTTATAAGTAAGAGAAATTTCCAAATCCTTACATTTTACGTGAAAAATATAAGTACACTTAGAGGTTCATTTTGAAAGTGACTTACCTAAGGTCAGTTTGATAAGAATGTCATAAAAAAAACCTGATGATATCAAACAAAAGAAACAGTGTTTCTTTCTCGTTTAGAACCCTAAATACCTTTAATTCATTACTCTATCCTTTACAAAGACTTGTATTCTGTACAGTCCTTATTGTATCCCTCTGTAAACGATTGCTCATTTAATAATAGCTTGTCAAAAACCGTTCTTGAAAAAGTTGCAATGATAAAATGTATTTGTCACCAGAGATATTAATCGAGGATTAAATCTTTGAAGCACGTTAACTTACTGGTTTATTTTTCAGTCCTACATATATTATTTTAACAATTGAATTAGAAACCATAACAATGTGTTTGGCATGTTTATTAATAGCATGTTTTCTTTTAGATTATGCATGAATCTGGTAAATCATTATTACTTAATTAATCTATACTTGAAGTACTATTTTCTGTAATTGTTTCAGACTCTGAAAATGGCCGGGCACGTGCTGAAGAGGCCCTGAAGTACTTGGTTTTCCTGGTGGATGTCAATGAGCTATATGATGTTGCCCTGGGAACATATGATTTTGACCTGGTGCTCATGGTTGCAGAAAAATCACAAAAGGTAACATTCAAAACATTCAAAATGCTCATACATTCTTAATATGGATGGCCAACAAAATGATTATTTCCCGGATGGCTAAACGTCTAGAAAAAAAGAACGCATTTTAGGTCATTCCACCCAGTGACACAAGAGGTCGTTTCTAGCATACACATACTTCTCATTCTCTTTTTCATTTGGCTGCCATAATTGTTAGAAAGCAACACAAATTCCCCACAAAATTCATCAAAAAATACTGGGAAGTATAACTGAAAACACTGAGTTAATAGAAAATATCGAGAGGCCTACCATGAAATCTGTGAAACAAAAATAGTTCTGTGATTATAGTTTTGCTTAACTTTGGACATTTGTATAGCCGTCAGTCCATAGTTTACTTGACATAAAGAAAACAAGGTTGTAATACATCTACTCAGAAAGTATGCTCCAGGTGTATGTCATGCCATTTGTAACTTTGCATACTTTTTGGTCTAATCTGAATATTATTATTATTTTGCAGGATCCTAAAGAATATCTTCCATTCTTAAATAACCTGCGTAGACTGGAAGCAAACTATCAGAAGTTCTCTATTGATAAATATCTGAAGAGACACAGACAAGCACTCAGCCATATTGTCGTCTGTGGTAAGTTGTGGCCATATCATATGGAATCTTTCTGCCTTTAATTTGTCATACCGTGCATTGTAGTAGAATGTGTCTTGCCAGAAGCTCTACCCTCCTTAGGATTATGGTTAACTTCTTCATATTGTTCACACAAGTGGAAGTTTTCAATGGGTATTAAATTTAACATGTTCCTTCCAAGCTGAGTTAGTGAAATTTAATTCCCAATATAATTATGTCCACCCCCCTGGGGGGTGGATATATTATTTTTGCTTTTTTCGCCGTCCGATGTCCGATGTCCGTTGTCCGATGTCCGGCGTCCGGCGTCCGATGTCCGGCGTCACGCATGGTTTCCGCTCATTTAAAGGAAAAGTATTAGAGCTATTGTCACCAAATTTGGTATGCAGGCTTATTGGGTCAGTAGCTTGCTTGGGATTGCTTTTGGCTGTTGTACCTCTTTTGCTTACTGAGTAATACTTAAGTACAGCTATTTTCAGTACCCATTGGTTTCCGTGCATTTAAGCCAAAATAATTAAAGATATTTTACTACAATTTTGAATACAAGATTGTTATGTCCATAGCTCGCTTGGTATTGCATTTGGGACTGATAGCTTTGTCAGTACATGAGTAATAGCCATTTAGGTACTTCATTGTGTATTTTCAGTACTACTTTTGAGTAATTTGCTCCTATCTCCTTAACCGTGCGAGATAGAGCGATTTCGGCAAAATTTTCGACCCACAGGGTATCTGAGGAGTGTACTCTTTGCAATTTTCAAAAAATTTTCCCCTCCCCAAAAATGGCGGCCATTTTGAATTTTCGAATTTTTGCCAAAAATGGCAAAACACTAATTTGCTTCTATCTCCTTAACCGTGCGAGATAGAGCGATTTCGTCAAAATTTTCGACCCACAGGGTATCTAAGGAATGTAATATTTGCAATTTTCAAAAAATTTTCCCCTCCCCAAAAATGGCGGCCATTTTAAATTTTCGAATTTTTGCCAAAAATGGCAAAACACAAATTTGCTTCTATCTCCTTAACCGTGCGAGATAGAGCGATTTCGTCAAAATTTTCGACCCACAGGGTATCTGAGGAGTGTACTCTTTGCAATTTTCAAAAAATTTTCCCCTCCCCAAAAATGGCGGCCATTTTGAATTTTAGAATTTTTGCCAAAAATGGCAAAACACTAATTTGCTTCTATCTCCTTAACCGTGCGAGATAGAGCGATTTCGGCAAAATTTTCGACCCACAGGGTATCTAAGGAGTGTACTCTTTGCAATTTTCAAAAAATTTTCCCCTCCCCAAAAATGGCGACCATTTTGAATTTTCGAATTTTTGCCAAAAATGGCAAAACACAAATTTCCTTCTATCTCCTTAACCGTGTGAGATAGAGCGATTTCGTCGAAATTTTCGACCCACAGGGTATCTAACGAGTGTACTCTTTGCAATTTTCAAAAAATTTTCCCCTCCCCAAAAATGGCGGCCATTTTGAATTTTAGAATTTTTGCCAAAAATGGCAAAACACAAATTTGCTTCTATCTCCTTAACCGTGCGAGATAGAGCGATTTCGTCGAAATTTTCGACCCACAGGGTATCTAAGGAATGTAATATTTGCAATTTTCAAAAAATTTTCCCCTCCCCAAAAATGGCGACCATTTTGAATTTTCGAATTTTTGCCAAAAATGGCAAAACACAAATTTCCTTCTATCTCCTTAACCGTGTGAGATAGAGCGATTTCGTCGAAATTTTCGACCCACAGGGTATCTAACGAGTGTACTCTTTGCAATTTTCAAAAAATTTTCCCCTCCCCAAAAATGGCGGCCATTTTGAATTTTAGAATTTTTGCCAAAAATGGCAAAACACAAATTTGCTTCTATCTCCTTAACCGTGCGAGATAGAGCGATTTCGTCGAAATTTTCGACCCACAGGGTATCTAAGGAATGTAATATTTGCAATTTTCAAAAAATTTTCCCCTCCCCAAAAATGGCGGCCATTTTAAATTTTCGAATTTTTACCAAAAATGGCAAAACACAAATTTGCTTCTATCTCCTTAACCGTGCGAGATAGAGTGATTTCGTCGAAATTTTCGACCTACAGGGTATCTAAGGAATGCAATCTTTGCAATTTTCCAAAAATTTTCCCCTCCCCAAAAATGGCGGCCATTTTGAATTTTCGAATTTTTGCCAAAAATGGCAAAACACAAATTTGCTTCTATCTCCTTAACCGTGTGAGATAGAGCGATTTCGTGGAAATTTTCGACCCACAGGGTATCTAAGGAATGTAATATTTGCAATTTTCAAAAAATTTTCCCCTCCCCAAAAATGGCGGCCATTTTGAATTTTCGAATTTTTGCCAAAAATGGCAAAACACAAATTTCCTTCTATCTCCTTAACCGTGTGAGATAGAGCGATTTCGTCGAAATTTTCGACCCACAGGGTATCTAAGGAGTGTACTCTTTGCAATTTTCAAAAAATTTTCCCCTCCCCAAAAATGGCGGCCATTTTGAATTTTCGAATTTTTGCCAAAAATGGCAAAACACAAATTTGTTTCTATCTCCTTAACCGTGCGAGATAGAGCGATTTCGTCGAAATTTTCGACCCACAGGGTATCTGAGCATTGTACTCTTTGCAATTTTCAAAAAATTTTCCCCTCCCCAAAAATGGCGGCCATTTTGAATTTTCCAATTTTTGCCAAAAATGGCAAAACACTAATTTGCTTCTATCTCCTTAACCGTGCGAGATAGAGCGATTTCGTCGAAATTTTCGACCCACAGGGTATCTGAGGAATGTAATATTTGCAATTTTCAAAAAATTTTCCCCTCCCCAAAAATGGCGGCCATTTTAAATTTTCGAATTTTTGCCAAAAATGGCAAAACACAAATTTGCTTCTATCTCCTTAACCGTGCGAGATAGAGTGATTTCGTCGAAATTTTCGACCTACAGGGTATCTAAGGAATGCAATCTTTGCAATTTTCCAAAAATTTTCCCCTCCCCAAAAATGGCGGCCATTTTGAATTTTCGAATTTTTGCCAAAAATGGCAAAACACAAATTTGCTTCTATCTCCTTAACCGTGCGAGATAGAGCGATTTCGTGGAAATTTTCGACCCACAGGGTATCTAAGGAATGTAATATTTGCAATTTTCAAAAAATTTTCCCCTCCCCAAAAATGGCGGCCATTTTGAATTTTCGAATTTTTGCCAAAAATGGCAAAACACAAATTTCCTTCTATCTCCTTAACCGTGTGAGATAGAGCGATTTCGTCGAAATTTTCAACCCACAGGGTATCTAAGGAGTGTACTCTTTGCAATTTTCAAAAAATTTTCCCCTCCCCAAAAATGGCGGCCATTTTGAATTTTCGAATTTTTGCCAAAAATGGCAAAACACAAATTTGTTTCTATCTCCTTAACCGTGCGAGATAGAGCGATTTCGTCGAAATTTTCGACCCACAGGGTATCTGAGGAGTGTACTCTTTGCAATTTTCAAAAAATTTTCCCCTCCCCAAAAATGGCGGCCATTTTGAATTTTCCAATTTTTGCCAAAAATGGCAAAACAGGAATTTGCTTCTGTCTCCTTAACCGTGCGAGATAGAGCGATTTCGTCGAAATTTTCGACCCACAGGGTATCTAAGGAATGTAATATTTGCAATTTTCAAAAAATTTTCCCCTCCCCAAAAATGGCGGCCATTTTGAATTTTCGAATTTTTGCCAAAAATGGCAAAACACTAATTTGCTTCTATCTCCTTAACCGTGCGAGATAGAGTGATTTCGTCGAAATTTTCGACCCACAGGGTATCTAAGGAATGCAATCTTTGCAATTTTCAAAAAATTTTCCCCTCCCCAAAATTGGCGGCCATTTTGAATTTTCGAATTTTTGCCAAAAATGGCAAAACACAAATTTGCTTCTATCTCCTTAACCGTGCGAGATAGAGCGATTTCGTCGAAATTTTCGACCCACAGGGTATCTGAGCATTGTACTTTTGGTAATTTTCAAAAAATTTTCCCCTCCCCAAAAATGGCGGCCATTTTGAATTTTCCAATTTTTGCCAAAAATGGCAAAACACTAATTTGCTTCTATCTCCTTAACCGTGCGAGATAGAGCGATTTCGTCGAAATTTTCGACCCACAGGGTATCTAAGGAATGTAATATTTGCAATTTTCAAAAAATTTTCCCCTCCCCAAAAATGGCGGCCATTTTGAATTTTCGAATTTTTGCCAAAAATGGCAAAACACTAATTTGCTTCTATCTCCTTAACCGTGCGAGATAGAGTGATTTCGTCGAAATTTTCGACCCACAGGGTATCTAAGGAATGCAATCTTTGCAATTTTCAAAAAATTTTCCCCTCCCCAAAATTGGCGGCCATTTTGAATTTTCGAATTTTTGCCAAAAATGGCAAAACACAAATTTGCTTCTATTTCCTTAACCGTGCCAGATAGAGCGATTTCGTCAAAATTTTCGACCCACAGGGTATCTGAGCATTATACTCTTGGTAATTTTAAAAAAATTTTCCCCTCCCCAAAAATGGCGGCCATTTTGAATTTTCGAATTTTTGCCAAAAATGGCAAAACACAAATTTGCTTCTATCTCCTTAACCGTGCGAGATAGAGCGATTTCGTCAAAATTTTCGACGCACAGGGTATCTAAGCAATGCAATCTTTGCAATTTTCAAAAAATTTTCCCCTCCCCAAAAATGGCGGCCATTTTGAATTTTCGAAGTTTTGCCAAAAATGGCAAAACACAAATTTCCTTCTATCTCCTTAACCATGCGAGATAGAGCGATTTCGTCGAAATTTTCGACCCACAGGTATTTGAGCATTGTATTCTTGGCAATTTAAAAAAAAATTTCCCCTCCCCTAAAATGGCGGCCATTTTGAATTTTCAAATTTTTGCCAAAAATGGCAAAACACAAATTTGCTTCTATCTCCTTAACCATGCGAGATAGAGCGATTTCGTCGAAATTTTTCAACCCACAGGGTATCTAAGGAATGTAATCTTTGCAATTTTCAAAAAATTTTCCCCTCCCCAAAAATGGCAGCCATTTTGAATTTTCGAATTTTTGCCCAAAATGGAAAAACACAAACTGGCCTTAACTGTGCAAAATAGAGTTATTTTGTTGAAATTTTCGACCCATAGGGTATCTAAGAAATGTACTCTTGGCCATTTTCAAAAATATTTCCTTTTCCCAAAAATGGTGGCCATTTTGAATTTTCAAATTTTTGCCAAAAATAGAAAAACAGGAATTTGCTTCTATCTTCTTAACCGTGCAAGATAGAGTGATTTCGTCAAAATTTTCAACCCAACCAATGCAAAAAGGCATGAAGCTGAAATAATTTACATCTACACTAACAAATATTTAAGCATCATTGATATATTTTACAAATGAAACAGGGTCTTGTAAGACTACTGTACAATTTGGGCAAAAGGTTCATGGGTGGACATTACACATGATAATGTGTGTTCTTCTATGCTATCCTGTTTCTATTCGCATCTACTATCAACAGGGCGGCCTATTTCTAGTTTTAAATTAATTTCAGAAGAATATGAAGAGTGGTAGAGCCACACTAAAAATGTGTTGTCCAACTGTTGACTTGATTTGTCATCTTGATAAGTCAGTGTAGTTTTCTTGATTTATTGATTTGTTATCTTGATTAATGAAAATATTTGTCTCAACTTATTGAAGTAATAGGATGGGAATTTGCTATACAAAGGGATTGCTGGCAGTGTAATGAGATTGTTTAGTGAGAGTAGTTTTCTGAATGACAATTGATTAACACTGCTTCCCCCATACATATAGTGCTGTCTAGAAAAACTAGCCATATTTAAACTGATAACCAAATGTGTTGCACATGAACAAGTGTTTTGTCTGTACCCCGTAACCCTATGGTCTAGGCTTAGTTCGACCTCTGATCGCTAAGCTCTGATCACCTCTATAGTCATGGATGTTAGTACAGCTCAATAAACATGTGGCATGAACTCAGGAACTGTACTGATAAAACCCTAGTGGTTATAAGGGATGGGAAAACCCAACTTTTGCCATTGTAATGTTTAAATTTAACCTTGCTATAAAATAGTGTCTGCTACAAATTTGCATTTGTATGCAATGATTTAAATAATTTTGTTTTCCATTATGTTGCATGTAATTGCTGTGTACTTGCTAGGAAAGGATCACTTTGAAGAGTGTGTGTCGTTTGTGAAGGAGCATAGACTGTATGCAGAAGCTTTGGAATTATATGAACACAACTCTGAGCAGTACCAGGTTGGAATAATCCTCACCTATCTCACCTTTCTTTTACCCAAATGTTCAGTTTTGTAAACTTTTTCTTCTCCTTAATTGTTCCATACCAATCACAATTACCTCTGACATAGCTCCTCTGAGAAATTTTGAAATACAACGATTTTGCATGTAAAGATATAGTTAAAACAAAAGGAGGTGTACTGAATTGCAAACATCTTGTCACCAATCTCAATGCCAGGCGTAAAAGTAGAAATGCAATTGATTTTCTTTCAGTAGAATTCTGTAAAAATTTTCTTCTTAGTAGATGTATGTGACCAGTTTTCTGAATCCATTTTACATTGCAAATTACTTTGTTATCTTACAGCTGCTTTTATTGTCTTGTATTGTTGGACTTGAGTTGTTTCAACTGAAGTAATATTGCAGAAATGAGATTCTACATTAAATGGGAACATGTAATTACCGTGGTAGTTTTATTGTTAGAATGCTCTTATTCAAGTATTTCTAACATAATAGGGGTTTTCTTGATAAAAATTCTTACAGTAAGAAAAAGTTCCAAGAATTTTTAGAAGTTTAAAGATAATAATAATAAAGTGGATACAGTAAATATGTAGGAAGCACATAGCAAAAGTATTTTTGTTGGTGCCATGAAGGTTTTGTTCACAGAGCAAAAAGGTATATTGAAATTACACTTTTATGGCAACTCTGAAAGCAGAAATATCGACTCAAAAAGAGATTCTCCTTCATATATATATTTGCCGGACTGTATATCTGTAATGTTTGACCTTTGATTCTTGTCACTTCCTGGCCAGGGCTTCTGGCAAGTACTTGATTTTACTTCTCAGATCTCTACTCAGATGTATTTCACTATGCATATAACCTGTTTAGTGTCCATTCTTGATTCAGTCTGAATGATGGTTTACGACAAGTACTTGATTTTATTGTCAAAGTTCTACTCAGCATGTGTCACTGAATATATGACCTGTATGATATCAAATATTTATTAGGTACTGGCGAGGGTTTATGGAGATTACCTGAGTGAGAAGAAATACCATGAGGAGGCAGGCTTGCTGTACCTGAAAGGTGGAGATTTGAGCCAGTCCCTGGACCAGTATGAGAAGTGCCTGGCCTGGAGACAGTGCATCAGTGTGGCCACTAGACTGAGGTACAGCGAGGACAAACTCAGTGAACTGGGGAGAAGGGTGGCAGCAGGATTGAAGGAGAAGCAGAAGTATAGGGAGGCAGCAGTGTTACTGGAACAGTATGCCTCGGTATGTATTACTTGAAGTAGTATAGTTACAGAAGATTGACTTACTGTCGAAGCTTACCTGTTTGCAAAAGCCTATCCTCCATAGCCTCAACTGTTACCCCTGTGTCTCCTTGGTATACCCTGGATATGTCATTGGATTAACATTAATTACCTTGTTATATGTTCAGTTGTGCCTTAGAGTCTGTCACTGATGGCGATTAAGCGCTATGAAAGTCATTAGATATTACATTAGATAGATTACAGTGAGGACAAAAAAATAAAGTAGGAATGTGGCAGGTGTTAGCTTTACAATAGAAGGCTTTATAGTTTGAAAAAAGTACAAAACAGTGTAGCAGGTTTCCCACATCTTTGAAAATCCTTGAAACTTGAATTTGGCCAAAATTGAATAAAATCCTTGAAAAGTCCTTGAATTTGTTATTGCCCAACTTCTGCATCATCTAGTTTTATGACTGTGGCAGACTCAGCTAAGCAAGTAAGATCTAAGAGAAAATTAAAGTGAATATCCTTGAATTATATATGGCTTTTTCTATAATCTCTGACAAAAATATAATGCTACATTAGTCTGACAGAGAGTCAGTGGTGTCTCTTGCCTGCAGAGCCATTATAAACGGATGGCTAGAAGGGGAGGCTAAGGAGGCTGAGCCTTAAAATATATCCTTGAGAATTGTTGTTGTTGACCTTGAAAATCCTTGAAAAGACCTTGAATTCAGTGATCAAAAGTCAGTGGGAACCCCTGTTTAGTTAATAGCTCATGTTTTGGAGAATTTTACAATTTTCACAGGTTTTATTCATGTATACTGAATTATATTTAACATTAGCTTTTGTGTTTCACATGAACAGGACATAGAAGAAGCCATAGTTACGCTTATTGAAGGACAGTGTTGGCAGGAGGCATTGAGAACAGTAAGTAAATCCTACCATGTTTCTTTACATGTTTTAGAGGGGGCATGGTGGTGATGTGGGTGATATATATGCCTCCTACCTCTTTAGTCTTGGGTTCAAACCTCCAGCCCTAACATGCAGTCAAAAAGTTAACTTGCCAGTGTGTGATGGTGTTATATAATCAAGAGTTATGGTAGAAGAGTGTTAGAGCATAAAAATTCACACGTTTACTTAAATTCATATTTTTAAATCCATTAGGGTAAAAGTTGTTAGATAAAAGCTTAAAAAAATGGAAGAGTTACACAAGAGTAAAACTGGAGGGCATGGTCAATTTCTGATAAAAATGATATTTTCTGACCAAAGAAGTTTGGTAATGGAGTTTCAGCTTTCATAAATAAACACATTGTACCAGTGAACTGAATGTTGCCTTCCAGATGTACAAGTACAAACGCCTGGATTTCATTGAGACAGACTTGCGGCCTGGAATACTGGCAACATGCCAACAGTACACAGAGCTGATTGGCTCCCAGACAGAGAAGTACGAGAAACACAGGGCCAGATTAGCAGTGGTGAGGGAAACCAAGGAAAAGAAACGGCTTGAAATCATGGGTAAGAGGAGTAGGGGACATGTATGGTACAGCTGACAGTGTACACTTAGAACTAGCGTGTGTTGAAATGAGGTTTAAGAACCCAAGAATCCTGAAAATATACCAGTTTAGTAAGTATAAGTGGAAGTTAGGCACAACTAGAAGTAAATCCTTTGAAAGTTCAACTGTTTAAGTCTTCTCTTTTTCAATAGAAATCCACCGGTGTTTGAATACAGCTTTAGAAATCCTCCGAAGTAATAGCCCTCCTTGTAATAAAATGTATAAAGTTAATGTGATTATGTTGTTTGATTTAGTAAAATCCTTTTGTAAATTTTACTTGAGGCTTTTCAGCACCCCTTAGAGTTACTTTTTTTCTTGCCCCATGAAAAAGGAAGAGTTCTTCATGAAAAGAATTTCAGCTGGGTAATAAAAGTCCAAATAATTGCACTCAGTATGTTTTACACCAGGTTTTCATTTAAACTTGTGCAATATTTGATCAATTTACTTTTCAGTGTTTATCTTTTTAATAGAAATGGGTGGAGGTTACAGTAAGACAGATGGAGACTTGTTCTCAGACACAAGCAGTGCAACAGGAGACAGTGTGGTCAGTGAGGAGTCAAGGTCACCTTCACTACACAGCAAGAAGTCTGGTTCCATCTACACCAAGGTTTCCGGGTAAATTGCACAGATATAACCCAGTCAACCTTTATTCTGGCTTTGGAGAAGTATGGACATTTAACCAAAGAGTAAACACTTGTCTTGGGAAATACCAACAATATTCTAGGCTGATTAATCATCCATTTTGCAAACAGATGATTGAGCCATCATTAATTATTCACCCCTTTTTGTTAATTTTAGGTCAGTATTCCATTAGTACTTCCAGGTTGAGGTTGTATGTCAGTCCAGTACAAATTTTCGTGGTTCTAAAGTTTTTGACATACGTTATCTGAGGAAAATACACACTCCTGAAACAGAACAAAAATTTGTGATAAATTGATAAATTTAATGAATGAAAAAGGCATACAAAATGCCAACTCCATTTAGGTGTCATTTTAGCCTTTCTATTATCAGACTCTTCTATTATCTGACCTAATTGTTACTCTCCCAAAAGAGTCAGATAATAGAGGTTCTGCTGTATGTAGAATTTAGACTTGTGTGAAATAATTGCTCACTGAAATCGTCTGACCAAACACGATGGTATAGTGTTCCCAATAATTAATGGAAGCCCCGCCCCCGTTCTAATTGCCCCTTCTTAAATAACACAGTAGTATTCCAAACTGGAATAAATGAAGGTACATTTTCGACAAGGTTTTGGGTTGACTGGACAGTTATAAACAAAATTTTTATAAACAATTATACACAGGTGAATTTTTTGTGTATTGCAGAGAAATTTATTCCACTTAAGGATGTTCCGTATTTTCCAGTCTCCCACTGCCCCAGCCGCCAACATATTTGAGTCACATAAATGATCCCTCTATGGTTTAATTGACATTTTAGATTAAATTTCTACTTTCTTGTACAATCTTTTCAAGTGTAACGCTTGTCAGATATAAAAGAATGCCAGTTTATAAGAGTGCCAGTGTATTACTGTTAGGAGTTCTAGGAAGGCCCACAGAAAAGGTGAAAAGAAGAAAAAGAGTCTGAAGGAAGGCAGTCCGTATGAGGATTATGCCATTGTGGAGGCCATGGCTATTATCATTAAGCATCTGGACTGTCTCAGAGGTAATTAGTAGATGTCAGGAATGTCTCAGAGATAACATACAGATTGGGAAATACTATTGTTGTCATTGAATGTAAATTGTAGAACTGGTTACCAAAAGTGGAAATTTGATGAAAAATCGGGTGTGTTTGATTTAGTGAATGCTATGACAAAACTTTTCAAATGCATACATGAACTATAACTCGCCTATAAATATGAATTGCAATGTGCTTTTTGGGGAATTGAAAATAAAATGTTTAATATATTGATGGAATATAATAAAATACTGTGAAATATTTTTGTAGATGAATGTTTTGGTCAACTTATGTTCAAATAGTGAATATGTGACAAAACCAAATTTAATTACGAGGAAATTGAAGGTAGCCGGATCAGTGTCTTTTGGTCGGCAAATAGGTTTCCGATTTACCATCTTCTGCAATAGGAAATGCATGTATATGGGTCAAGTTGTCAGTTGGCCTTTTGTGCACTGTTAGGATCATATTGAGACAGGTTATCACCATTTTCCACATCTTGCCATCAACTGGACTCAAACCCATGACCTCAGAGTTGAGAGCCAGACTTGTTAAACAATAGGGTTAGTTTCAGTGGTAAGAGCAAAACTACACCAGACTGTGGGAATCTTTAAACATTTCAAAGTAAAATACACCAGAACAGGGGCTGTATTCTACTATAGTTAGATCATTTCTAACGTAGGTTTCAAGTATTTCTTCGATTTCAAGTGAGAAATGATGAAACTGAACATTCCTAACTTTTGTTTTGTGAATATAAAGTCCCAGAAAAACGTAAGTGAAAAACTTTCCCTTACTTAGATCTAAGGTCACCTGATCCAAGTATGGTTGTAGAATACGGTCCTTGGTGTTTGAGGTTATAAAGCCAATATGAATACTCTTCCAGAGGCAATATAAATAAAATGTATACATTAAAAGGTAAAATAAGTGTAGTATATATTTGGGATTTATCTCTTCTTCTAAGACACCATACAGGCCACACCATGACATATGGTTTGGTGACGTTTTATGAAGTGACTGATATCCATACATTTTGTTGTTTTTTTGTTGTCTGTTACATGATTCTGCCATTTCATTTGCCCATCAGACAGATTTATCCCCCATTGCTCAGTTATATGCTGTTTGCCAGATGAGTTATGCCTCGTTCCTTTTAGCCCATTCCAACATGATTCACCTATTCACACTATGGTCTTGTTGCGCCTTGGAGTCCACTACTCAGTGGAGATTAAGCGCTATAAAAGTCAAATTAGAATTAGAATTATACTTGAAAGATAATAGACATTTGCTTTGAATGCCTGATCGGATAGTTACAGTTGGACTATTAATCTTTCCAAATCATTTTTCTCTTTTAATAAATTGTTGTCCATGCATACTTCAATTATTATTTGACCATTTTGTCCCCACATAATACAAAAGTTTTACCATTTCTGCTATCAGATGAGATTGGTCCCCTACTCAGGACACTGGTTGAGTTTGATTGCGAGCGTGTAGCAAGACAGTTACAACTGGACTACCAGTCTGCACTGAATCTGATTCAGTCCACAGTCAAACAGGTGTGGGAACCGTTACAGCAGGAGGCAGCGAATACAATGGTATGAACAAAAACTTTGTATGCAAGCTGAAACTCTGGTGAAACATCAGACTACTAAATATCAGATAGTTCACACTCATAACCACATGTCAGATGACAGATCATAAAGTAGTCTCTAAAATGGCAAATGAAAATCCTGTATTTGGGAAAATAACTTGGGAGGGTAACACAGGAAAATAAATGCCACAGCTTGTACACTGATGATGATTAAAGGATGTCCTGGTACATTGACAGCTGTCTATTATCAGCTATGCCGTTATCACCAACTTAGTGTGTTATATTTGAAATTAAACTGGAAGAAGGCAATAGGATTGTATGTAGTCACAAATATCAGTTTACTGTCAGTGCACAGTCAGATCTGGAAATTCTTACAATTCAAACCTTTTTCCACCAATTTCCTATATATTTGGTATGACAATTTGCCAATATTACATCAGTTTTTACTGAACACCTTACGTTAGTGTGTTGTGACCTTAAAAGATACTAAATCATTGAATGTATATTGTGCTAAAGCTTTGACATGGAGAATTATGCAAAAAGTTAAAACCATATTTCACTACATTGGACTCATCCCCCAGTCGTTCTCACATATTGATGCTGTAAATCTGAAAAGTAATGCTCAATATGGGAATGGTTTACTTGTTCACTGATTACTTGTTTATCTATTTCATGTATTCTGTTGACTTTTCAGCCAAGTAGTTTTGGTCCAGATTCTACTGCAAATACTATTGCACTGGCAGTTCAGCAGGGGCAGAGGGTGACCTCAAGTGACGATATTCTTGGTAAGTGGAAAGAGTGAGAACTATGGCTTGCAAATGTGAACTTTTTGCAAGGCAACAATTACACAAAAGTGCAATGTGCCACAGTACATGAAATTGAGGGAATACTTTATTTTAATAACAAAAGTAGAAAACGCATGGAAATTCTGCACCAGATAAGGTAAATGGTCAGAAAGAGTCAAAAATATAAATTGGTTCAACATTTGCCATTAGTTCTGGAAAAAGAAGGGAGTTTTCTGAAGGGAGGATGTCACATTTCTTGTTTTACCTCTTTGTGTACTGAAAACCAATGGTACAATATAGAGCTGAGTTCTGTTTAGTGTAAAATCTCCAAGAAAACACTTCTACTTAACATAATTAACAGACATTGTGGCAATTTTCAACAGAACAACCCTATCAGAACTTATACTTGAAAGAGAAGTGTACCTTGCAGAATATTATGCAAGGGAATCAAATAATAAAAATCATCAACTTTAGTCTATTTTACTCAGACCATAAACGAGAGTAGTATAAACTTGTATCATGCTAATAATTGGAAAATGGAAACTTTGATGTGGTGATATTTTCTGTTGACCTAGCTATTTATTGAATGCAGTGGTTTAAAACTTTGTTTTTCAGATCCTGCTTTGCGGCATCCACCGGTGGTAAAGAAAGATGCTGACTGGAAATTGAACATTTTAACTCGCAGTACTGACAACACTTAATGGCATTTTTGATAAACACTAATTTGTGCAATTTATAGCTAATGGTTCAAGTTAAGATAGTAACTGAAATGAAAAAAAGAAAAGGGTTATTGCTAACAAACACCAAGCATCCGCAAAACCATAAATGTAGTGTGCTTGAAGTGAGAAAAGCAAAAATCGAATTCTGTGTACTTTCAGAGAGTCTGTAGACATAATGAAGAGGTAGATAAAGACGGAGTATAAAAGTTAATCCAGCAGAGGTTTAGTGACTAAGTACTGATCTTCAGCCTGGGTTTGTGTAAATGACTTCAAAAGTAATGTCTACAGATGCATAAGAGAAGATAGTTAACTCTGGATAGCTGCTCTGTTAGCTAGCTGGATATCAGTTATGTTAGTTCTGGGTTGTTATCTCAGGGATTTTTCATTTAAAAAAAAATTTGAAAAATCATTTTTTTATTTTAAAGTCTTGCAATGAAAGATGCAGGCTTTAAAATGGGAAACTAGTATCATGTTTCGAAATAGGAAACTCATCTTGCAGGGAGAATATTTAATAAAGATTGAGAAGTAAACAGTTTGTAAATAGACATTGTGTGCAATTAGTACAGCTTCCCAGGTGGTAGAAATCCGCAATTACTAAAGAGGAAGATTTACAAACTAAACAATGCAACTGAACATCAAGGGATGTACTTACAAAAAGGGATCAGTGAAAGTTAGCAAAAATCCCCTCCAGTTTAACATAAATAATACTCTATTTATTCGCATAAATGCCCTTGCTAATTATGCATCACTCTCTGGGCATTTATGTGAATAAATGTGGTAGCTTCATATTTTTTTCACTGATCACCTGCAAATACCGTTATATACCAGCCCTGAAAAGTTGAAAACCCACTGTAACAGAACAAAGTTAGGGGAGACTGTATGGATTGTGAATGTTGTGGCAGTGTTGTACACTTGTTGCCCATTAAAACGATGCATTTAGTACTTAATAAATGGTACAAAAAATTCCATGTAGTTTCAGCTTTATTTTAGTATTCATACATAAAAGGTATGAACTTTATTAAAATACACAAAATACATATGAAGGTAAAAGACAAACAACTGTAAGAAGAATATAGCTGCCAAAAGCACAGCTTACTTCAGGCACTTAGTTTTTATCTAATTTACAAACTTATGCAGTCAAAAATGCTGTACATATTGCAGCTGTTTATATATCACATTGAAACTTTCCTTATAACAAAAAAGAAAAATTAATTTTGGTCAAGAGTATTTCAACAGATCTTGGTTTGTATCTTCAGTAACTTCTTCACTAAATAGTTTTCTGAATAAATTGTCAGCCAGTCTGAAAAATAATCAACAAGCTCAATGGCTGCATGTTTCATTAATATGATGTAACTTCAATAATTCATTCATTCATTCTTTACATTTTTTCAGTTCGGCAAAAGTATCAGAAATAATCAATTTATTTTTTTTATTTGTATGGATACAATTTATTTTTGGTTTGAGGAAATTTGGGCTATACTCTCAAAAAGGGTAACGAGATAAGCTAAAAATTAGCTTATTTTATTGCGTTAATACTTCCTATCCAATGGACAATTGCTAATCCGGTCGGCGCAGACCGGCCCGCCAAACGCCAGAAAAAGACGTCCTGTGTTGCCACCGGCTGGCCGGTCCGTAGTACTGTGCACTCCCCAGATGGCGCCTCGTACTTCCTTCCTGTCTAGACAACCTGACGTCATAGCATCTTTTTCGTTTGGCGCGTGTACTGTGCAGACGTGTTTTCAACAATCTCCAGATATTTTAAAGGAAAGTGTGCATTATGACGGATTTTATACCTTATTTGCAAATAATTTATTGTAAAGTGTTACCTACATATCAAGCACGGATATACATCGAGAAATCTGCTGGAAACGCTCCCTAGTTGACTCAATTTAGTGTTGATGATAGGGCAGTAATCTACGAGAATATGAAGGCAGCCATTTTCTAGTTTCCTCCCATTCAACAATTGTGTTGTTAGGGGCAGATCGACAATATTTAGAAATATAATGGATATACTACTTACAAGGTATTTTTATCCGTGTTTTTTGTTTGAATGTACCTGCTGTAACCTTCCAGCTACAATCACCATAGAAACGTCTTTTCTAGTACTACAAATAGAAATCACGGGAAACTTCAGTCTACGTAGTTTTAAACACTGTAAAGAAGGAATTCCCCCAGCAAGATGCATTCTTCATCTTCAGAGCGCACTGGTACCGACTTCTCTGCTGTATAGCATCAGTCACACCAGCCTAGCTCGAGTATTTAGTGTTTTTCAACAGAAGCAAGAGGTGCTTTCTTCAGATTTCTTCAGAGCACACTGGTACCGACTTCTCTGCTGTAAAGCATCAGTCACACCAGCCTAGCTCGAATATTTAGTGTTTTTTCATCAGAAGCAAGAGGTGAATTCTTCAGATTTCTTCAGAGCGCACTGGCCCAGACATCTTTGCTGTAAAGCATTTGTCGACCGGCAAGCTCGTAGTCAGCCGACCTCACCTAGTATTTACATAGAAGGAACTTCATCTTTAATCACTCTCAGTCCCACCCTTGTGGACCCGGCACTTGTGTCGGTAATAAGGGCAGTGGATGGCCAGGAAACTGGTTTGAGTGTACAGCCGGCTGAGAAGAAGAACCGACTTCAGACCGGCCAGGAATTTCATCTACAGAGCGCACTGGTCCAGGCTTCTCTGCTTTAAAAGCATCAGCCGACCGACCATCTCAAAAGAACGTGACCTCTGACGTCATATCCAGTCAGCCAATCGCGTGTCCTTCTGACCCATCACGAAGCAGGTCACGTGTTTTCACCGACCTCACAGGTCGGAAGTGCGTTCTTTCAGAACTCACGTCTACTGTATTCCAGTCCCTGCCTTGCAGACCCGGCCTGGTTGTCAGTAGTGGGGTTTGGTGGACTGTAAAGTTGCCGGCAAGCATCACACTAAGAACGCGAATACTGACGTCATCCCCAGTTAACCAATCGCGTGTCCTTCCGACCAGTCACGAAGCTGGTCACGTGGTTTCACCGACCAGGTCACGAAGTAAATCACGTGATTCACCGAACAGGAAGGTCGGAAATGGTCGGAAGATCCGACCAGGTCACGAAGCTGATCGTCGTCTCCAATCAGCCAATCACGTTCTCCCTCCGACCAGCAAACTGGTCATGTGACACACCGACCAACACTTGTTTCTAAATATAGATCATAAGGGCTTTCCCAGCAACTGTCAAATCTACAAATAAGACGTGCGTTCAAAAGAAATACTTTATTAATGGCGGAAACCTACAGCCAGCTGATTTCAACACAAGATAGTTGTAAGTACATTTACTTCAACAACTGGTTACAGACTGTACCGGTCCACTACCGGCTAAACAGCCTTGTACAGTTACTTCAACAACTGGTTACAGTGTACCGACCGACTACACAGCCTTATACAGTAGCTTTAACAACTGGTTACAGTGTACCGGCAGGGTACCGGCTACACAGCCCTGTACACTTGCTTCCACAACTGGTTTCAGAGTGTACTGACAGGTACCGACTACACAACCCTATCCACTTGCCTCAATGACTGGTTACAGAGTGTACCGGCTGGTACTGGCTACACAGCCTTGTACACTTGCTTCAACTACTGGCTACAGAGTGTACCGGCTGGTACTTGCTACACAGCCTTGTACACTTGCTTCAACTACTGGTTACAGAGTGTACCGGCTGGTACTTGCTACACAGCCTTGTACACTTGCTTCAACAATTGGTTACAGAGTGTACCGGCTGGTACTGGCTACACAGCCTTGTACACTTACTTCAACAACTGGTTACAGAGTGTACCGGCTGGTACTGGCTACACAGCTTTGTACACTTGCTTCAACAACTGAGTACAGTGTACCGGCTGGTTCTGGATACACAGCCTTGTACACTTGCTTCAACCTACCGGTTACAAAGTCTACTAACAGGGTGCTGGCTACACAGTCCTTACTGTACAGTGCTTCACCCCAACTAAAAAAAAAAAAAAAAAAAAAAAAAAAATTCATTGGTGACCCCAGCCTGCCAGTTTTTTGCCGGTTACAGAAAATTACTGGTTACAGTAAAGTACCGGGTATGGAGTACTGGACAGAGTTGCCTCAGGTAAATTTGGTTACACAGAATTCTTAGACCATTCAGTGGTCTTGGGGATATGACAGTGTTATGACAGTGTCCCAAGCTGCCAGGCAACCTTCCCTTATCACACCTCTCAACAACCTGTTACCGGTGCTGGACTTGACTGGAGAGATAATAAATTCTGTCATCATGTCCGGCCAGGGGTCAGACATCTCACAAATGACAATTGCTCTGTAAATGCTGCACCTTGCAGGCTGCTGGCGCGGGACTAAGAGTCTATTAATGTGAAAAGTTGTGTCAGCCCCACCGGACCACAATATGAACAGAGAGACTGTTAACCTGGATCATTGTCACCAGACCGGACCAGTGTCCGGAGGGACAGAAAATGTTTGTCAGAATACCAAATGTCCCAAATGGGGCGCACAATCTGCCTGTAGGGTCCAGACTAAGCCCTTTTTGGGAACTTCGGAAGCCTTGGGGGCTGGACCCTAGGTAGTACAGTGTTGCAGGAGGGATACCTACGTCCATATACCTATACAAGGACAATCCAGGAAATGCCTGAGATTTCACATCCAAGGTCGGGCATACCAGTTCAAGACCCTGCCATTCGGTTTGTCCACAGCGCCTTGGAGTTCACCGTGATACCAAAGGAGGTGAAATTGATGGCCATACACAAGGATTTAAGAAACCACCAGTACCTAGACGACCGGTTGGTGAGAGTCCGATCCCACCAGGCTTGTCTCCAACATACACAGGAACTAGTACGCAATGTGTCAGCAACTAGTTTGGCTGGTGAACTTAGAGAAATCAGAGCTGGAGCCCAAACAAGACTTCAATTTTGTAGGCTACCAGTTCGACCTCAGGTCTGATCCGGTCCGACTGACCCCAGACCGGTGGCAGAACCTTCAACAGAAAATACTGAAATTGCTATCCCTACCGGCTTGCCCGGTCCGGGAATTCAGGTCCGTGATAGGCTTACTAACAGCTACAGGAAAGCAAGTTCATGTAGGCCAACTTCGTATGAGACTCATTCAGTGGCATCACAAACACAACTGGAGGGTCCCAGAATCACTGGGGAAGGTGATCCCAACCCCCAGTCCCTTGCACCCCATTTACAATGATGGCTGAAGGAAGACAATGTACTTACAGTCCAACCATTGCACCCAATAACATGCTCTGCAAATAATTACAGACGCATCAATAGAAGGGTGGGGCGCTCAAAGACGAGCACTTTGCAAGAGCAACCTGGTCCCCTCCGGGAAGCAAGCTGCATATAAACTATCTAGAACTTAAAGCAGTCTTTCTGGCTTTAAAAGAGTTCTAAGACCTTTGTTCAACAAGATAGTACTTGTAGCAACTGACAACACCACAGTAGTGTCATACATAAACAAGGAAGGAGGCATGGGGTCGTGCCCACTTTGGCCCTACTATGGAGAATCTTGACCTGGGTACCAGGAAACAAGTGACTCTTAAAGCACGACACATTCCAGGCCGACCGAATGTGGTAGCAGACAAGCTATCCAGGCTAGGCCAGACCATCCAAACAGTGGTTTCTCCTTCCAGAGGTTTTCCACCCTATGCAGCAGGTGGCACCGGCCCAAAATAGACTTATTCGCCACGAGGTTCAACAACAGGTTGCCTCTGTTTGTGTCACCGGTACCGGATCCCCTGACCACAGCAGTGGATGCACTCAGTCGGCCATGGTAGGATCTGAAAGCATACACCTTCCCACCATCAACCATATTGGGCAAAGTGGTGGAGAAGTTGCAAGACTCCCCATGCAAGAGAATCATTCTGATTGCTCCGGGGTGGCCCAACATGCCTTGGTTTTGGGATCTAGTGGCCACGTCCAGCCAAATCCCACTGAGCCTGCCCAGTATGCTCAACCTGTTGACAGCCATTCAATCAGACTCCTCACAGAAATCTGACAAACCTTAATATCCATGCAGGGCTCCTAGAGCCTCAGCAATCGAGGAGCAGGGCTTGTCTGAGGCAGTGGCAGCAAGATTTGAGGCTCCTCAAAGGAGATCAATCAGATCAGGCTATGAGGCAAGTGGGCCATTGTTACAAGTGATGTATCATTCATCAGGTGGACTTCGGGGCCCCCCCTGTAAAGTTAGTTGCTGACTTCCTTATGTACCTATTTCAGGACAGGAAGTTGCAGCCCAGCACCATTGATGGTTACAGGTCAGACATTGCTGATAGACTGGGAAATTCACCCATCAATATCAGTAAGGATGAAAATCTCACTCGTCTCCTGGATAGTTTCCACTGAGACAGACCCAAAGGCTGGAAGGGAATCCTTTCCTGGAACCTCTCCCTGGTTTTTGCACCAGCTGACAAGGGTCATTTTGAACCAATTAAAGAGGCCTCCTTGAAGCATTTGACCTTCAAGACATTTTTCCTCTTGGCCCTGGGGTCGGGCAAGAGTAGAAGTGAAATACATGCTTGGCAAAACAGAAATATTAGACACCAGTCCGACTGGTCAAGGTGTCCCTGTACCCATCACCCAGCTTTCTCTCCAAGAATCAGCTGGCCAAAGAGGGTCCAGACAGTGTGGCCCCAGGGGTATAACAGCCCTGGCCCGTAACTCTGGATAGATCCCTCTGTCCAGTCCGAGCATTGCGCTACTATCTGGACAGGACCTCGGGCAAAATAAGGAGGTGGTTTTTGTCTCCTTTAAGAAAGGTTTTGACAAAGACATCTCACCTGCCACTATATCCTCTTGGATCAAGCAGACTGTGATCCTATGTTATGAGCTCTATGACCAGGAGGCCCACACTTTACATCAGGTTAAAGCCCATGATGTCAGGGCCTTTGATGCTTCTAAGGTCTTCCAGTCGGAAGTTTCCTTGGATACAGTCTTGTCAGCCTGCCTCTGAAGTCACATAATACCTTCACATAGTTCTATTTGAAGGGCGGGGCTTTGGGCTGATTCAGAGCTTTACCAATTGGGTTCGGTAGTGGCTGCTCAGCAGATCCACAAGTGGCCCTTAGATTGAGGATATTTGTATATATGTATAAACGGTTTCTTCATGTACATAAGAATTAAATGTGGCGTGCTTCCTTCGGGAGGTTTAATTGCATTCTGGGACTGAACTCATCCCTCTCTTCCCCTACCTCAGAGCAGGTCTGAAAAAAGGGGAGGCAATGGCGGTATAGCCCGGTTAACCGGCTGCTGACAACCGACCATGGCCTTACAGGGTTTCCTGACCTTAAGGTCAACCCAGGCCTGGGCCTATAGGTCTCCTGACGAAGTCAGCCTAGACCGTAGGTTAAAATTTGCTATTACTTGTGAGTTCACATAAGTCCCTAGTAACTTACCCGCCGGCCAAGCGGTAGTTATTCAGCAATTGTCCATTGGATAGGAAGTATTAACGCAATAAAATTGCAAATTTAATAAGTAAATTAAATTTTTATAAGTTAATACCCTATCCAATGGACACACAAGACCCTCCCACCGACCCCGCTATCAGCTTACTAGGGGTCTAATAGGTTTAGACAACGAAAAAGATGCTATGACGTCAGGTTGTCTAGACAGGAAGGAAGTACGAGGCGCCATCTGGGGAGTGCACAGTACTACGGACCGGCCAGCCGGTGGCAACACAGGACGTCTTTTTCTGGCGTTTGGCGGGCCGGTCTGCGCCGACCGGATTAGCAATTGTCCATTGGATAGGGTATTAACTTATAAAAATTTAATTTACTTATTAAATTTGCAAATTTCAGGACAAAAGACGGTAAACTAGGGATGGGTCGGTACCAAGAATGTGTACATTGGGAGGTCACCAATGCAAAACCGTACCGATTTCTTGTTTATAGTACACCCCAACCAACATGGACGTTTCCTGTAAAGTGTAAACAACATCGCAATAAAAGTCCTCAAATGCATAAAATATGAGATAAACTGTAGAATTTCTTCAGATTTCATGATTGTTCCCTATATTTTAAGTTTTCCTTCCATTATATGTGTTGACTTGCAAGATTAAGGTTAAGAAGTATCATTACCAAAACATGGCATTTCTGCTCGACATATCACTATAAATGTATGCAAATGCAGGAAAATATGGGATAAAAGCTTACATGATTTTTGGTATGTTTCAAATATTTTAAATCTTACCTCCATTATATTTTTTGGTATGTATGATTTTTTGATATGTTTCAAATATTTTAAATCTTACCTCCATTACATGTGAAGTGGCGGTTGTAAAATCTCGTCACAGCATTTCAGTAAAATGCTCTTATTAGAGTTTGCAAACAACGTTTTTGAGGCTTGTATCTGTTTTCCCCGCTATGTTACACATCAGTGATTTTTATGTTGAACGCCATTTCACAACGTTGAAAATACCAGCCGTTACGTATTATAGGAATAAAAGACATATTCGAGTGCTTTATGATGGTTTTAAACTATCGATCGGATATATTAAAGCCACGAAGCCCGAAGGGCTGAGTGCTTTAATACAGCAGATCGATAGTTTAAAACCATCATAAAGCACGAGAATTTGTCTTTTATTCCTATTCTAAAATGGTTACATTAATATTTTGGTAAAAATAAGCAGTAAATCTTACGCAAAAATCAAAACAAATCCAACGCCATGTTGGTTGTTCTATCAGTGAAACATACATAGCGATATCTAGGGTAAAAAAAAGTAAGTATTTTTGTCACTCTATTTTCATAGAATTTATGAAATATTGAGAGATTGTCACCGTAGATGCTTTCAATTTTTTGTAAGCTTTAAAACGATATGCTATTTATTAAAATCAAGCAAGAAATAACAATTTTATGAATATTTTAACCACTTATTTTACCGCGAGTCGTTTGTTTACATTTGTACGCAAAGGGTTGATGTACGTAGAATTCAACAGCGTTACTTTATTTACCGTTTTATATTCGCGATTTCTGAATTGCGCAAAAGACGTGTCCGAAGTCACTGCGCAGCCTACCATTTTAGAATTCACGTTAGAAAGAGCCTTGCCACGTTGATCTCCGCCGGGATCTTGTTTTAATTTATGTTGTGTTTTTGTACTACGTTTTCCATAAAATGCTGTTTGCAAACTCTCTAATACCAAGATATCGGGCCTACCGACCCATCCCTACTGTAAACTTAAGGTAATACTTTTGTTGTCTTTCTCAAATTCCTTTTGTGAATACAGCCTCTATTTATGATAAAAGTAAGTCAAGGTGAGAATATTTCTTCAGTACAAGAATAAGAAGTATACCTTTTCTGTGTGACTTGGTCCTCCATCATTTTGGACCTTGCAGAGGCCTCTTTGAGCAGAGTTTCAGGCATTCCAGCCAGTCTGGCCACATTGAGACCATAGCTCCGCTGTGCTATACCCCGCACCAACTGGTACAGAAAGACCAAGCTCTCCACATCTGCAAGGAACATCAGTACAAAATACATGCTGAACAAGAAAAAGAACACAGAAACAGAACTACTAGTCTTTGTGGCAGACATAGCATTGGTACAGAAATGCTACACTTAACTAGATACATCTGAAAGTGCAACTGTAATATTGAGATACTCAACTAAAGTGTGATTAACTTGGTCAATATTAAGACAAGTGAGTTCATTTTTAAGTTTGCCTAACTTCCACCTTCTAAAATACACCATTCTGGTGAAGCTTCAAGAATGGTTATGTAAAATGCCTCTATCAGTTTCACTTGGTTTACTTAAAGTCTGTCAGCTTCTAGATGGAAATATAATTCAACTGACCAGAATCTTTATCTTCCGAATCTTGAACATAGAATGACATGTGATAGTTAGCCACAATCCCTGGATGCATCTGTTCTACTTCCACCAGGGGCGGGTAATGTGTGACAAACATAGTCAAACACTTTGCCTGAAAAAGAAGTGCATGCATTAATTTTAAAATACAAAACAAGACATTTTTTGTTTCACTAACAATTTAAACTTGTCTGAGATGGCCGCAGTATGGCATTGAAAATTAAATTTGCTATTTCAATTCACAAGGTGAAAATAGCAACACTAAGATGTCACAAAGTTTAAATGCTACATAATGTACTTTGACATACATTTTCTATGTTTGATGATCACAAAGACCATGTTTGTACTTGATCTTACAAGCAGGATTTAATGACTTTTCAATTGCCTCGCACAATAATGAAAAATATACACTTTTACTATATGTTTACATTAATTTTAACCCTGCCTTTTCCAATAATATGCCTTATCCCAGCATATATTATGGTTACCCCTTGCAAAAATGCAATTCTAGCACCCCAATTGTACTTTTAGTGCCTTTATAACATTCTAGTCGTATGTTTGCACACCTTCAGTCAAATATAATGCCATAACCCTGCATAGTTCACAACCATATCCAATTGTAAATGCCATGTAAAAACACAACAGAAACTACAGGCTTGCTCACCTTTTCTACAAAGTGCCTGAGTGTAGCATAAGCTATAGCCACCCCATCATGAGTGCTGGTTCCCCTCCCCAGCTCATCCATAATCACCAGGGACCGGCTACTGGCCTTTTCCAACACCTCTGCAGCCTCACACAGCTCAACCATAAATGTACTGCGACCTTTATAAAGGTCATCTGATGCACCCATTCTAAGCAAAGAAGTAAAGATAAGATATAAATCTAAATAATGATACCTCTGTAATATGCAGCATACAATGTATAAGATTGCAGAGAGCAACTACACGGGTAAAATGTGCTGTAAAAGTGGAATTTTCTACTTGACAGTACGACAGACATTGTGGCTAATGAGCTTGAACAGTGAAATTGATGCTACGTGAAATTTTAAATTTGCATTTTATTACTAATATCTGTAAATTAACTTGGGTGCTTTTTTTTTAAATTTGAAAAAAAAAAAAAATAGAGTACATTGTGACTTTTGTAAAAATCAGAAAGGTTACCATCCATAACAATACTATACACAGGGGAAATCTACATTTAAGGCTATTGAGATACCCATTCTGTACACAATAATGAAATCTAGAGTGGACAATGTGGCCCCTCTATAATGCCAATTGGTAAAATAAAAGAAGTTCACATAATCCACTTAAAGCCCAAAGTCGAGGGGTCAAAGAGCATTTATGAACCTTCATTCCTCTGTCAAGTGTGATGCTAAAATAAACAAACTAATGTTGCATGGCAAGTGCATTGTAATGTACACCTATCTCAGATAATTAACACCTGTCATGTACAGAAGGACTTCTGTAGGAATCTGCTGTTGAAAATTTAAATAAAGTTTGTGTACTTTAAAACAGTAAAAAAACTGCATCAAGTAACAAAATTCCTTGAGGACTTATGCCCTTTTAATCTGGAAGGAAGAGTTTATCAGTGCTGTCAAAGGTGATATGTTATATCCCAGTAAGCTGTGGTGTTTGTTGATATATGTTATACAAAGACTTCAAATGTATGATCATTGTAATTTGAGATTTTCGTCCTGGGTCGAAAACTTTCCCCTTTAAGTGATAAAGTTTGATTTTTAAAAAAAAAATTCATACCTTTCTTCAATTTGAAAAACAAAAAAAAATATTGGGTGATATTTAAAGTTTGGAAAACTTCGTGAAAAAAATCAAAACATAAAAAGGCAATGATACCTGTATCTACCCAAATATTGTGACATTAAAAGTAAAACATAAACCACTCTGAATGCGACTTCTCCCTCCAAACTCTGCCATAGGACAGAGAGGAACGTTCCTCGATAGCAAAGGGCAAGTTGACCAAAAGTCAACACCCCGAGCCCGCCTCACGCTCAGGAGAAGTCACTGCATCTCTTCATCATGGTTTATGGTCCGGAGTCAGAGTTGTCTGACGTCCTGGCGATACATACTATAGAAATGATCCCTAAAAGTATGATCTTGCCTTCATAATTGCAAGCGGAGGGCATTATACTATACCTGTAAACACAAATTATGGGTGGAGTGGTTTGAATATAACAGGACCTCGCATGCACTAAAACTGCATTTTGGTGGTAAAGCGTAGTGGTAAAAGAAAATACTGTAGATACAGGTAATGGCATATGTCAAAAAGCCAGTATTATTTGAAATGTTTCAGTTTGACCTCATGAAAATACAATTATAAATAGCTGCTGAAGTTGTTTTTTTTTTTTGTTTTTTTTTTTTGAGAAATAAATGATTGATAAATATATAAATCCTGTTTGTATTTCACATACACATTGTCCACATGTAGTGTTCCATGGACTATGATAGAAAGTTCATAATGTCCTCAATAATATTTTTTGTTGATGTAAAAGTAATGACTTTTAGCAAATCCTAGACTTTTTAACTTAGCCAAATTAATGGCTTGTGTATTCTTTTTTTTTTTAATGGGGAGGTGCACTGAAAGAAATTGACAACAAAGATCCAATGCATCTCATCGTCTCAATATAAAGGAATATATCCCTTAATGCCTATGCTAACAACATAAATTTAGGTAATTACTACTAATTACCCAGCATATTGGTTTGTAGGTTTGAGATTCTTTGTACAGTTTGGTAAAATCAGGGCCGGGATTCACAAAAGGTCTTAAGCAAAAAATTGTCACAACTTTAGGAGAAAAGTCTTAACTCTGCAAGAATTTTGTCATAAAGTTAAGACTTTTTTTTGCTTAGACAAAATGGGATTCATAAAAGGTCTTAGACAAAAATTTGTCTTAGATTTTGTCATAACTTTAAGACTACTGCAGGGCAGACTTAATAATTAAGACAATTTTAAAATATTCCATTGCATGTTTTTACATTTTACCCTTTGTTATGCCAACAAAATATATACTGTGGGGATCTATACTTCCTATAAAAGTAATCTCTGTTGATTGTAATAGAAATTTGCACCATTTAATTACCTGTAAATTTCCACATTTTACCTTCTTGTGGTACAAATAATGTCATAAAAATGGCTGACTCACAATAAAACACAAAGACTACTATTTTTACATAATTTTACAAAAAAAAAGTAACAAATCTGTTTTATAATTTTAAAGAGCATGTTTGGTGTATTTATTGATGAAAAATATTTTTGTTTTCCTAAGATTAGTTAATTTGAATTCAAAATAGTTAAGATTTTTTGCACAAATTTTGTCTCAGCTAAGATTTTGCTAAGCACTCTTTGTGAATCCCAATTTAAGAGAAATCTTAGCTAAGACAAAAGTCATAACTTTAAGATTTATCTAAGCAAAAAAATTGCCTAAACTTGAGACCTTTTGTGAATCCCAGCCCAGGTTCACTTAAGATATTATAAAATGACATACTCTAGGATATCCAAATGTTCAAAACAAATGCAGCATATTGGAAACACATTAGTCTACCTTTTATTCTATTGCAAGAATTCAGTGTTCCTTTTATTAACTAGCATGGGATGTGTTGCATCGCGATTTTATAAAATTAGTCTACGGACTTCTGAATCCAACCAACTTTGTGCCAACTTATGTTTTTGCCCAAAATATTAATGATTAAAAAAAAAAAATTGAAACCAGGGCTGAACAGCACATGGTAGCTGTCTTTTTTTATGAAAAAAAACTGTGCCCCTATGTAGTAAAGGGATCATATATCAATATTTTAATATCAATCAATATTTCTTCCTAGATTTCAATATCAATACTAAAAGTGTTAATTTCAATATTGTTTCTAGCACCTGCCAAGGAAGAATTTTCAGAACAGTGTTGCAGTTTATCAATTCCCTGTAATTTGATCTTCAATATTGATACATGAAAAGATATATTATGTGATTTTTCAGGATATTTAATTGTTTTTATAGGCAACTTGTGTTAAATTCATGGTCTGTTTTGTAGATCGTATATGTTTGCAAAAAGATTTTTGATAACTGAAGGATCAGTAGGTGCAAAATAATGCATTCTATGGTGTGAAGCGCCATTTCAATATTGATCGATATGCAAAGCCAACTCAGAGTTTGATACTGATATTGAAATTGCATTTCAATCCTTTAATACACTACCCCTATGGTAACTACATGTATTGAGTTTTCCTTTTTTTTCTGTCCAACCACAGATGTGTACTGACTGAACAGTTTGTATGTTGACAGTCTTGAAAGAATTGTTATTTTTAAAAAAACTTGCAACTTTGCACTGCTTTTAATTGGATTGTTAAAAAAAAGAAATTAAATCAGCCCTTCCTTGTATATTAGATGGATCATACAATCGTTTAAAAGTAGTTCTGTACTTATTCAGTGCCATGAGAGTTTTATCCACAATGAATGTGTTCTGACAAAACAAATATCCCATCTTCTCAACTGCTTATCAATTACAGCCCTTACTCAATCTAACAGAGGTAATAATCAACAGTCTGACTGCTTCACCAACCTGGTATGCACGGCGTCCAGAATGGACAAACGGGCACTTTCTGCTGGTACAAAGGATCCCATCTGAGCCATGATACAAATCAGAGCCACTTGCTTGATGTATGAACTCTTACCACCCATGTTTGGCCCAGTAATCAGCATGCACTGCTCACCCTTAGGCTGTAGGTTATAAAGGTATCACATACTTCACATGTTTTCAACATACTGCTCACCCTTAGGCTGTAGGTATTAAAGGTACCACATACTTTACATGTTTTCAACATACTTCTCACCCTTAGGCTGTAGGTATTAAAGGTACCACATACTTTATATGTTTTCAACATACTGCTCACCATTAGGCTGTAGGTAATAAAGGTACCACATACTTTACATGTTTTCAACATACTGCTCACCCTTAGGCTGTAGGTATTAAAGGTACCACATACTTTACATGTTTTCAACATACTGCTCACCATTGGGCTGTAGGTATTAAAGGTACCACATACTTTACATGTTTTCAACATACTGCTCACCCTTAGGCTGTAGGTAATAAAGGTACCACATACTTTATATGTTTTCAACATACTGCTCACCATTAGGCTGTAGGTATTAAAGGTACCACATACTTTACATGTTTTCAACATACTGCTCACCCTTAGGCTGTAGGTATTAAAGGTACCACATACTTTATATGTTTTCAACATACTGCTCACCACTAGGCTGTAGGTAATAAAGGTACCACATACTTTACATGTTTTCAACATACTGCTCACCATTAGGCTGTAGGTAATAAAGGTACCACATACTTTACATGTTTTCAACATACTGCTCACCCTTAGGCTGTAGGTATTAAAGGTACCACATACTTTACATGTTTTCAACATACTTCTCACCCTTAGGCTGTAGGTATTAAAGGTACCACATACTTTATATGTTTTCAACATACTGCTCACCATTAGGCTGTAGGTAATAAAGGTATCACATACTTTACATGTTTTCAACATACTGCTCACCATTAGGCTGTAGGTATTAAAGGTACCCCATACTTTACATGTTTTCAACATACTGCTCACCATTAGGCTGTAGGTAATAAAGGTATCACATACTTTACATGTTTTCAACATACTGCTCACCATTAGGCTGTAGGTATTAAAGGTACCACATACTTTACATGTTTTCAACATACTGCTCACCCTTAGGCTGTAGGTAATAAAGGTATCACATACTTTACATGTTTTCAACATACTGCTCACCCTTAGGCTGTAGGTAATAAAGGTATCACATACTTTACATGTTTTCAACATACTGCTCACCATTAGGCTGTAGGTATTAAAGGTACCACATACTTTACATGTTTTCAACATACTGCTCACCCTTAGGCTGTAGGTAATAAAGGTACCACATACTTTACATGTTTTCAACATACTTCTCACCCTTAGGCTGTAGGTATTAAAGGTACCACATACTTTATATGTTTACAACATACTGCTCACCATTAGGCTGTAGGTAATAAAGGTATCACATACTTTACATGTTTTCAACATACTGCTCACCATTAGGCTGTAGGTATTAAAGGTACCACATACTTTACATGTTTTCAACATACTGCTCACCCTTAGGCTGTAGGTAATAAAGGTATCACATACTTTACATGTTTTCAACATACTGCTCACCCTTAGGCTGTAGGTAATAAAGGTATCACATACTTTACATGTTTTCAACATACTGCTCACCCTTAGGCTGTAGGTAATAAAGGTATCACATACTTTACATGTTTTCAACATACTGCTCACCCTTAGGCTGTAGGTATTAAAGGTACCACATACTTTACACATTTTCAACATACTTCTCACCATTAGGCTGTAGGTATTAAAGGTACCACATACTTTACACATTTTCAACATACTTCTCACCATTAGGCTAATTAATGCAGATGTTACCAACATTAGACTCAGTAATCAAAGCAGTATTCACCATTTCACTACATAATGCTGACACATGTGTCTTAATGTTTGACCTCAAAAGTACCATCTTTGTTCTTTGAAAGGGCCCAAAATTACTCAGAGGTAAATTAACTGGCCCAAAAGCAAAATTTGGTCAAATATGATTGTTTTATGTTTGTCGTAAACATGATTTTCCTTATTTAAGCAGTTGTTTCACATTTTACTTCTGATGGATTAGTTTACAACAAACACATTTTGCTTCTAGTTAGTGTGTACTAAGATGCAGGTAACTACATTTGGTTTTCTTCTAGGAATACCCATCTAGTTTTTATTTTGGTAACTGTTAATCTCCAACTTTTATCAATTTCATTTGTATTGCCCATGGGCATTTCTCAGAGCAGTGGTAGCTTAATGCTCTGTTCTTTAACCAGCATTTATCCTGTTTATCACTACACATTTAATATCTTGCCAAATATTGGAGTTTAAATTTTGTTATACCAATGTTACGTGTAATGCTACCCAAAGAACGGTATGGCATAAGTTGATGCAGTATTTCATTCAGAAAACAATGACTATGAAAAATAAACTTGTTTAAATGATTTATTGTATTTTTATTTATTTATTTTATTATAGTGACATGTATATATTTTACATTAACAATAAATATAGCAAATATAAAAAATACCCAGCCCTCTATTGGGCTTATAAGTCACTTTGAAACTACTGGTAACAAAATGTTGTGACGATTGAACATTTTACAGAACATTATATAGAGCAGAACAAACAAGAAGACACATGTAAGCGGATAAAGTAATATGATTAATTCTCTAGAAACGTTTTTCTTTTCATCCAAATACATTCCAAAAATTTTAAAAGAAATGCAGTTTCACTGGTCATAAATACAATAAATAATTCATTTGGTTATAATAATTTCAGATTTGATAAATTAAATTTTATGTCAAGAAGAAATTTTTTTAAACTACATTTTTACTTAATCAGATCAAATATTTTCTACTAAGAATGTAAACACTTTTCACATTCATTGTTTTAATTGCTTTAAGCAATGCTTTTTACTGGAGACTGTATACCTGCATGTTTGTATCATTAGGTACAAACTGCTGACTTCCCTGACTCAGTAACACATTCACCACAGGATGGCGCCCTTGTTTTACTTCCAGTATACCAGACTCTTCTGTTAACTCAGGTCTGTCTCGCAGAAAATGTAATCAATTTAGATAGAAAGAAACATGAAAACTTGTTACATAAAATTCCCCTCTGAGAAACCACTCTCATTATTTTACTTTCAATTATGGGTCCTTCTCATGAAATTTTGTAATTTTTGAGTCAAATTTACACCATTCATGTAACTTGACATATATGAGTGAATATTCATCCTTAATTTTAATAATTTCATATTTGGTGAATTTTACATATCTTACACAAAGAAACTTCATTGAGCTGCTTCTTCAGCGAGCTGTGCTGCTAGGAAAAAATGGCCGAATTTAGCAGATTGTACAGTTCATTATTATTATTGGTAATTTTGGCTGTCTATATGACAGCTAACAAATTGTATCATTGGTTGGTAAAGAAGTCACACTGTCCTGTGTATTCTATGAAAACTATAATAACTGTTTTAATGAATAAGCTTAAGATATAATTGAAAAGGGATAACAAAACTACTCCAGTTGTTGACTGATATAAAATGTATATTTAAAAATCTTAAAACTATCTGTGCACTAACAAGGAGAAGAGTTTGTGCTGCGCATGGTGTATAAAATAAAAACAATGATATCAGCATTATAATAATCTGGACTCCCATGAGTTTCCTGTTTAGGAATCATTTTCACTTCAATGTTAAAATGAACACAAATTTGGGTTATAATACTTGGAAGTACTGGATGGGTGACAAAATTTAATATTTTTAGGTTGCATTGTCACAATGAAAGCTAAGGTTTTCATGGATTTACTTGAGACAAAGTACAACGAAGTGGTTCAAATGTGTTAAAGATATAGCAATGACATTGACGTTTTGTTTTCTTAAAAATGGTCATATTTGAGGATTCTGATTAAAAAGCTGTGAATAGTTCAAAATATTGATAGCCTCCTCATTGGACTACATTTAAGTCAGATTAAAACTTACAGAGATGACAGTTCAAAATACTTCCCCCCCCCCCCCCCATATGGAGGTTATGCTTTTGAGTGCATTCTTTGGTCAGTCTCTCTGTTTGTGATTACTCAAAATGAACAAATCGGTATGAAAGTTTTTATGTGGGTAAGGCCTGATCAGAGGAAGTAAGGATTAAATTTTAGGAAAGAACTGAATCATAATCTGGACACAGAAAAAATCCCTAATTTGCATCATTATCATATTCACTGAATTTTCAGTGCTTTTGCCTTCGGTACAACATATCTCTTTATATATTCATGGTCAAGCTATCCCATTATGAGGGATAAAATAAAAAAGCAATTGTTACATATATTGGACACTATATTAGTACATTGTATATTACATATATTAGGCACTATATTAGTGCATTGTTTAATTTAAGCTTTATCTTTATACATTGTCATAAAAGATAATTGTGTTGTTGGTTCTTTTTGTGTGTTGACATTTAAAGTAAGGGAGTTATTGATTTTTGTGTTTTAGTGTTTATTGATCTGTTCACAGACTGGGGGAAATCCCCCCCCTCTGGTTATGTTAGATTTGGGGAAACCCAATTGCCAGTAGTTTCTAGAACTTCCTCATTTGGCCTAGATGGCTCAAGCTTCTTTTGAGTTGGTTCTGTACAATTCCAGAGGAATCTGTGTATGTATATAAGGAATGTACACCTGACCACAAGTGAACTTTGTATTCGCTGGCTATAAGGAGAGCTATTGTGTTTTGGAATATAATATTCTAATTCTAATTCTAATAGCACTTTTATAGCGCTTAATCTCCGTCAAAAGACAGACTCTAAGGCGCATCACACAAAAACATTGTTCAATATTCAAAAACCAGAGACATTGCAGGAGTCAGCACCGCGGAGAAAGCAGAAAGGAGATTGGAAATTTAGGGTGGGTATGCTTTTCCAAAGAGGTATGACTTCAACTTTGACCTGAAAGAGGCAAGTGAGTTTGCAGAGCGGACCTCATCAGGAAGGTCATTCCAAATCATAGGTGCGTCATACGCAAAACTGAGTCCAAAATGTTTTCGAGACTTGAAAATTGAACCAAAGTGGGGAACCTCAAGAAATATGCCATCAGATTGACTTCGACGAGTGTTATATGCACTATGTCTGGGAATGAGGAAGGGTTCAAAGTATTTGGGGTTACCACTGTGTAGGAACTTATATACCAGCATGGCAGTCTTAAAGATAGTACGGTACTTAATTGGCAACCAATGTAGTGCTTTTCTAACTGGAGTGATGTGTGAGTACTTGGTGGTGTTGGCAACAATTCTGGCAAGGCTATTCTGAACACATTGAAGTTTGCGCAGATCTAGAGCTGAGAGACCTCTGAACAGAGAGTTACAGTAATCTAGTTGACTTCCGACCAGAGCATTGGCAGCCATAAGAGTAGCTTCATGTGTCAGATGTCCTCGGAGTCGCTTAAGATCCCGGACATGAGCAAAACAAGCCTTGCAGACCTTCCTAACATGGCAAGAGAATGAGAAATCAGAATCAAACCAGACACCAAGGTTCCTAACTGCATCTGTTGGTGATATGAGATTACCAAGTATATTGACCGGGAAGGACTGATTAAGTTTTTCGCGCTGAGACTTTGAGCCAAACACAATGAATTCAGTCTTATCTGGATTTAGCTTGAGCTTATTTGTAGAGAGCCATCTCTTTACGTCTTCAAGGCAGTGTGACAGCTTATCAAGGGCAGAGGCAACATTTTTATGTGTGAGGTGTACATACAATTGTGTGTCATCAGCGTAGAACTGGAAACTAATACCAGGATGATTCTGTATGACTTTACTCAGTGGAGTAGTATAGAGTGAAAAAAGGATTGGCCCCAGGACAGAGCCTTGAGGCACACCATACAATAACTTTTTGGCATCAGATAAAATTGACCCAATCTTAATGCACTGAACACGGTCTGAGAGATAAGACTTAAACCAATCGAGGACAACCCCGCTCACACCAAACCAGGAGCTAAGAGAATTAAGTAGCGTATCATGATCAATAGTATCAAACGCTGCTGATTGATCCAAGAGAACGACAGCAGTAGCCTCACCTTTAGCAAAAGCCAAATGAACATCATTCTTAATTGAAAGCAATGCAGATTCAGTTGAGTGACCTAGTTTGTAGGCAGATTGCCTGACATTCTCAAGTCCGTTCAAACTAACATGGTCATTCAACTGAGAAGCAACAACACGTTCAACCAGTTTGGATATGAAGCCCAACCCAGAAACAGGTCTGTAGTTTTTTAAGTCATTGGGTGGTAGTGATGACTTTTTAATCAATGGGGTTACAATAGCCTTCTTGAACTCATCAGGTACAACACCTTCTGACAACGAGCAGTTAACAAGCCTGGTGATAGAGGGCAGTAAAATATCAATACATTCCTTAACAAGAAATGTAGGCCATGGGTCTAACAAACAAGATTTAGTGGGTGACTTCATGATAATTTTTCTAATTTCCTCTTGAGAAACTTGTTTAAAGCAGCTGAAATTGGGTACATCAGGTGGAGGAGGCAGAGTGAATGAGTCACTAGAGGAAAATGAGTTTCTGATTTTATCTATTTTGTCACTGAAGAAAGTGACAAACCGGTCAGCAAGACCTTTCTTAGATTCATGAGAAGGGAGTACTGCTTCAGAACTAGAGTGCAGTGCGGAACGCAAGACCTGCCATAGCTTCTTGGAGTCATTGGTATTTTCTCTGACCAGGTTTCTGAAGTAATTTGCCTTATCTTTGTTGACCAGTGAATTGCAGCGACCAATCTGTCTTCGAAGTCTAGCTCGATTATAGGCAGATTTATCTTTACGCCAGATTCGTTCCAGCTGTCGCCTGATGGTTTTTGCCAGCCTGTAGGTGTCAGATAGCCAACCAGTAGCTTGCTTAGTAAAAGTGCGAGTAACCAATGGTGCATGCTTGTCGAGCAATTTGCTCAAATCATCTAAGTATTGTTCACACAAACCACTGACTGTATCACCAGGGCATTTTACGAATGCGCTATTTCCCAAATCCTTACGGAAACTGTCCATGTCAATTTTATGATACCTCCTGAAGGTGACAACTTTTGCCTTATGTGAAGGAGGATTAACTGAGTCAAGCTGAGCAAGGACAAGAGCATGATCTGAAATAAATTCAGCAACTCGTACATTAGAGATGGCACTGGCATCAGTAGGAGTGAGAACAAGGTCTAGGATATGACCATGTAGATGGGTAGCCGTTTGAACATTTTGTGTTATATTGCATGATTCTAAACAGTTCTGGAATTTGATACTATCATTTGAAGAAGTATCCACATGAATATTGAAATCCCCACAAATTAGGAAAGAGGGAGAAACAGAGGATAAATATTCCAAAAGATTGAGAAATTGGTCCAGGAAACTTTCAGAGCATGAGCCAGGTGGACGATAAACACAAGTCAACACAAGCTGTTGAGCCGCCGACCCAATTGCAATGCTAACATTTTCAAAGGAACTGAAAGTAGGTGTATCCACAGATCTAAACTGTATAGCTTTGTTGATAAAAAATCCGACACCACCACCACGGCCATGAATACGGGGTTTGTGGCAGAATTTGAAGCCTGTCGGGGTGATGGAATGTAGAAGGCTGTCCGTTTCCTCCTGGCGAATATGTGTTTCAGTGACAGCAAGAATGTCGACAGAATGTACTGTTACAGCATCATCGATGCAGGGTCCCTTGTTTCTTACAGATCGGCAATTTACCACCCCAAACGAGATTGGTCCAGGATTAAGGGAGATGTCACCACAAAGTAACAATAAGGTCGCAAGGCCATGACGCTTAGCAACACAAGGGAAAAGATGTGTATTCAGGACATAGCTGTGGAGTCTGTAGGGGCGTGGTAATGAAGTAAGACCATGAGCAGACAACGGAATAAACACATTAGGATCACTGCTTACTGACTTTCTCCAAAACAACAGTAAGAGGAACAACCAGCGGATGGTACTCATTGCACTCCGGTTCCCTAAACTAAGAACAGGACCGTGAGGAGTAACACCAGTATGCCCTAATTCTAAGTTAGTTACTGTGTAACACAGTCTGTCCACTCTAAATTCCGTCCCGTGGGCGACTCACGGGCACCCTACACTCCTCACTGAGCCTCTAGAATAAACAATTTCCCTAAAGTGAATCAAAAGAGGGGATGGCCTTAAGCTTAAGGAAAGTATTGGAGTGACTAACAAAATAGTCAATGGTATTCAGTAGATATTTCACAACAGTGAAAAAACAACAATTGGAATGACCAGAAACTGGAGAATGACTATGATATTCAGGTGATATTGACAGCCACTACAGTGAAAAACAACAATGGACTAAAATATCAGTAAAATAGGAATAACTCACAATAAATCTGGGCCGATAATTCCCGCTAAATGGGCGATAATACCCGTACTATCAATAAACATGCAAATACAAGCTACAGCATTGGTAATAGGAACACAGATTACACATGTTGTGGATATTATTTAGTTTCCTTGCAATATATATTGAAAGCTCCTTATATTCGCCTAGACTTATGTACCAAACAGGGTTTCTTTTATTATTTACAAAAAAGACGTCTCCGCGGTGCGCACTAAAACGTTTCAGTAATATATGCTTATATTACTGTGAACTTTCACTGGAGTGAACTGAATACATTGTCTGGGTAGATTTATTGTACTTTGGATATTTTGGATATTGTACATTCATATAACAGAGAGTGAATTTACTGCATTTTGGACATTGTCCACATCTTGGAGCAGACAGTACAGCTGTGTTAACTCTCTAAATATCTCCAGACAGACATTCTGTTTGACTGGATATATAAAGGATAGCGGGACAAGAACCTTTTGTGTTGTTGAGTGTGAGACAGGTCACAAGATATAGATATCCGTGTGTGAGTGAACATTGGACAGACCACAGAATATACAACAGGACGGATTAGAGAACAGATTGCTGGATATGGCGGATAAACTTAACTCTTAATCTCAGTGGTCAGGTCAGCTAGATCTTATTATTGTATTAGTGTGTTTGGTTAAGAGCACACCAGTTGACTGTAATCATTATTGTTGACTATTAAATAAATTTGTTAAGTTCAACTTTTTGCTTTTTCTGTTACAACTTAAAGACAACCGGTAATTGCTACCGTGCTTGCCCGTAACCGTAATAGCAATATTTGGTTGAAATTATAATATGGGGACACTTGGCTGCCTTGGCAGAGGGATACACTCTATGAGTGCTTTCTAGTTCGACTATCAGACGTTCCCATCATAACTTCAGAAGAACAGATACCCACCTGCAATAGTCCTGTTCTTTGGCTACCTGAGCCAGAGAGAATAAACAGTCTAAGACGGCCAAGCTGTGGACTGCCGCCTTGTATGCTGGATATTTTGCTTCAAATGATCTACAAATACAGTCACACTTCTTTCAGTAAAACTCTGGAGGGCACGGTGGCACAGAGGTAACACACTCACCTCCCACCGCTGAGGTCAGCGGTTCAAACCCCGGATCTTATATGGGAAAGTTACAGAGCCTTGACCAACTGTATGTACTGGTTTCCTCTGTCCACAAAACTACCCGTCGTGATATGACCTGTACAGTGTTGAAAGCGACATAAAACTCCAAATAAATAAATAAATTCTGTCAAACTCTTTTCATATATTCCTTTTTCCCTAGAGCTTTACACGGATTTAATCATCATTTTTCAGTTCAAAAATAAATAAAATAAAGGTGCAGATGGGTAATGGATGTAGTGATTGGGCACTACCCTACAGTGTAAAGGTAAGCAGTTAAAATGTAAAACTTATCAAAACATTCGGTACATCTTTTTTTATGTGTTTTTATTATTTTCACTTTGCTTAATTGAAGGATGATAAAATACTTAAAATACCTCGTCCTGTTTTGATGGTCCCACTGCAAATGTTATTGAAAGTAATATAAGTAATACACTGCAAAGTAAGGGTAATAGTAACAGATTGAAAATCTCGAAAATAGTAATAGATTGTAAAGTAACAGTAATAGATTGCTTGTAATAGACCCAATCCCTGCCCTACAGAAACACAACAGTGAATGCAGGGTGGACAGTGCAAAGTCCTTGTATCAGACACAACTGCTGCCATTTAGGCCAAGCTGAAATCTTAAATTGAAAATAATAGTAAATGTTACACACAATTTTTGGATCAATCCCGCAGACTAGTCCAATAATCAAGCAGATACAGTTTCTGTATCTCAAGGGGTAAAAAGATGATTATCTTCAGTCTCTGATGAGAACAAATTCACACTGTTTACACTGTTTGAAATATTAACAATCAATTTTTCTTAGAACATCCCTACTTTTCCAGTAAGAATTTCAGTGGATATTGGCCCAGATGAAGACCTTCAGTAAACTCAGCTATTTTATAAATAACTAAAACGGATGGTATTCCCAGTTTTAATTTTTACATCTTTACCTGAGAAAGTGTATCCAGGCCTGCTCACACACCGCCTCCAGTCTTTCCCTCTGCTGACTGAGTCGCTTGTATGCCTCCATGACAAATGGCGTATGGTAACGGGTCACTGACTTAGTGCTGCTGATCTTCATCCAATCATTTGGCACTAAGCCCAAATTTGAATTTTTCACCTCCACCAAGAATTCAGTGCCTAATACTGTAGTGTAATCTAATGCTGGAGCTTTCAGTGTGAGCCGAACTTCTCTACGATGAGACTGTATCTCAGTAAGAATGTCTTGTATCCGTTGCTTTACTTCAGCTAAGGATGGATAATCTGATTCCTGAGTAAAGAGATCTTTCTTGCTTCCCTCTCTGTATATTAGGAGATGTAGATAAAATTTTAAAAGCAATTAAATTTCACTGTGCAAAATTTAATTTCCACATCATGACATGCTATTAATGATTATTACTAACTTGTACTTTAGAAGGTTAATATGTTTCTGTATAGCAGTTTTATGCTATTTTCAGCATTTAACATGTTTTATCAAAATATATCAAAAAGGTACTGCAGGTGTCCATTTGTCCAGATGTTTACAAAACTTTGATAGTTCACTTGATAACTGCACAGAATATGAGGTTCGGTTCAAACATCTGAAATTCAGACTCCACAAAATGTTTAGAAATCACCAATATCACAAAGGATGCTATTTTGCCCCATCGATAAAAACTTTTGTTTTATTGATAACATGGTGAAATTTGACCCAAATATCTATGAATGTTTTGTCATATTTTCGATAAAGTGACAGGATGGTACGGTACACTTCTCAATTTGTATTAGTTTTGAAAAAGCTGGTTTGATGATGGAACTAGATTGAAGTTTGTTAGTGTGTGTGGAGATACCAAACATTGAACCCAAAATTCTAAGTGACTGCCCAGCACTAGTGTCCATACATATTTTAACATCTCCTAAAACTGAAACCAAAAAAACTACTAGAATGTAATGTTCCTAAAATGCTCACAAAATCAATGCTTCCTTGATACAATCAGTATATCTTTGGCCAATTTAAAAAATCATCTTTAGTATAATTACCGTAGCCGCGCTCTGTAGCGCCCATGGGCAATGTGACCAAATATTTGCAAAAGTTGGGGATGGGCGTTTAGGACAACGAAAATAAGCTGGGCGTTTCGAAGAAATAACCCGAATTTGGGGAAAACGTGTTTTAGCACACATCGACTGGAATTAAAATATGCGGTTGGTAAACAAATCTCAATGCAATAAAAGGTGACATAACTACTAAAATAAGGACAATTTTGTTAAAAATGGCTATAAATTAAACAAATTTCACCGATTACTGGGTATTTATGGAGAAAGTTTACCTCGAAACGACACATTAGCAATTTATGAGCGATAACAAAAGATTGTGGATGGGCGCTTTCAAAAGCATGAGTGATACAGAGCGCGGCTACGGTACATTTTACAGCACAAATCTTAGTATTTCACTAATAATCTTTTAAAAAAATTTATATAAAGACTAAGGCTGACATGCATAGACGTGATCAACCAACCAAACTGTACAAAAACAGTTCAAGTAAAAAGCTTTCTGACGTTAACTTAAGCTGATTTTTGTAACATCTTTAACCAATCCCTTTTGTACATACAGCAAGTGGTGTGAAAATGTTTCAAAATATTCAGGAAAATGTGATTCAATCAAACCAGATCTGCTTACTTTGCTGCCTTTGGGTTGAGAGATTTCACCCAATGTTCTATATCTGCAAGCTGCTTGGGTAGTTCTTTCACAATATTCTGCATTAATGTGGATTTAACACTGATGTTTAATGAATTCATGCAACTCTGGACTCTTGACAGTGATTGGCAAACCAACAGGAATTCCTGTGGAGAGCACTAAAAGAAAAACAATGCACATACTCTTAGAATTTAACTTTATTCGGGTTAAACATGTCTACCAACTTATTACAGTTATACGATTTTCATTAAACACAATTTTGAATGCATTGTATCACTGAAATTAAATTAGTTACATCATGAACTTGCACACATGTATGTCATGTACAAGCTTAAATATGTATTTGTTTAACATAGCTTATCAGGGCTAATATCTTTGCCGGTCTGGCTATCAGAGGTAATATCCTTGCCTGGCTACCTTCTTTGTGGCTACTATCTATTCAATGGTCAGCTGATTTTGGAACATGGACTCTATCTCATGCATGTTACAACCTCTAAGTAGAGAATTTATTTTATTGGTTATATCCTGAGTAGTACTTTTAGAGTATAACAAACAAGTCTATACCAGTTGGTCAAGATTCTGAATTTACACATTACACAATAAAACATTTATAATTTTTCCATGCAAGATATCACTTCCATGATATAAACCTAAAGAAGTTATGATACTTATAAGAAGTAATACTTTTATAAAACCAAATTAAATTTCAAAATGATTTGATATGTCTGTGAAACAATGCATTACCCCAAGTAGCGAACCCTGACTCAACACAGACTGCTAAGATTTAGACAAATGTCAGTTCTGAATAATATAAGACACAAAACATCACAAATTGAACAGCTATTGTTTATTTTAAACTTCACCTTGCCGTGAAATATCAGAGTGAGTCCCCTTTCTAGATCTGGTAAACCTTTAAGTACTAATCTGAGTTTGTCTAGGTCTGATTCCTCAATAATTTCTCCAATGGCCTCCTGTCTCAAGGTGATTTTGCTGAAACAGATGAAAACAACACAAAATTTTCAAAATTTATAACAAAAAGCAATGAACCACTTTGAACTACATTCCTTTTCCTTCTTACATATCTCACAAAAATACTGACAAAAATACAAGTGAAAATTTATGCAGTCTCAACGTTTATAACTGATGCACAGAAACTTTATTATTCTTTCATTTAACATCCACAGGACATGATTCTATGTATTGCTTATCTTAATCTAAATTCACAAAACTGAAAATACATTTTCTTACTCAAACTAAAAAGACAACTGCTTGAACACAGCTTCATTGTACTGGGAGACAGTCAAAAATGGTAGCCAGTTTTTTAAATATGGCCATGGTGTTGATAAGTTTCAAATTATGGACCACCTAGTCAGGTGAAACAGTTTTCAATTTGAAAAGCACAGTGCTTAATACTGCATTCAAGCTAGAATCACGTGTCAATTTAAATCCTTGCAATATTTCAGAACTTTTTATGATTGAAGTATTTTCGATTTCCCGTTAATTATAGATATAACTTCAATATTAAAGACTTTGTTTTTATCCTTTCCATGTACAATACGCTGTCCAACTAAAAACTAATTCAAATTAAAGACCAAACACAGCCACAATTGAATCTGCTTCAACTTTTAAGACATAAAAAGTTCACAAAACTCCACCGTAACCCTGATAAATAAAAAAAATACTTCCAATAATTCCATATAAATTTCAATGAAAAGGATCTCCAAAGTATTCAATATGAATTCTACTTGAAGATGTTTAACTGTGTCACTTTACATAATCTACTGAACTACCAATACTCCATCCTACTTGAGGTCCATGAGAGGCTGTCCTAGCCAGTGTTTGAGCAAGCGACCACCAAATGCAGTGACAGTCTGATTGAGCAGCCAGTAGAGAGAGCCCACAACCTTCCCATCAACACTATTCACAAACACCTCCAGGTTGTCTAATGTTCTTCCACATAACTGCATGTGGATCTCTTTGTCTGTGAACGGTTTGAATGACCTTCAATACACACAAAGTACATGGAGTTAAAAGCCTCTGATGAATATGTTAAACAACAAAGAGCTATGTCTTCAACCTAAAGAGTTTACAAAGCTTACAAAGGTAGACTTTCATCACAAGGTTTAACAGCATGTAGAGCGAATGAATAGATTTGAAATTGCATTTATTTTGGTCTATCTGTATGAACCTAAGGGTGTACAAGTAACAACATTATTACATAATTCTCACAAACATGTCTGGAATGTCTAATGTTTTCCCACACTTTTTTCTGTGAACTGTTTCAATACCATTCAATGAATATAAAAAGATGAAAACCCCTTGGTAAGCACATTCAATAAATCCAAGCCATGCCTCCACCGCTTTGCAAAAATAAAAGCACATTTTGACACCAGAGGGAGATAATCTAAATATATTTTACGTGTAACTACAAAGAAGTGCATAAAACGTGGTCAAGATTCATCACTGTAAAGCACTTTGCATAAGCATGGATCTGCCAGATTTCCTTACATTCTCTTAACATTCTCCCACATAGGTGCAAATAGACCTCTTTGTGAACTGTTCTAATAAGGGTGTGGAGTTATCTTAATTTTGAATTTATTTTAGGCAAAATATCATAATTTAATATATTGTTTGGGTAATAGTGGGAGATATCTGTCTCACCAAAACTCCAAATTTTCCATCTTTCAATTACTATACATAATATATGCTACTAACAATTTCACAAGAAAGTTCAACAATGAAATACAAACAATAAACTCAGCAACAAACCACTTACGTATTCAAACTGAGAACTTTAGTGAGATTAAATTCCTCTAAATAAGATAACATAGCTTGTAGACACACTAAAACATTTTTATCCAGCTGTAGGACTTCTTTCACAGTCTCTGCGGAAGCCCCAAGCTTTTCATATGATCGACGAATGTAATCTGATGGGGAATTGCCATAAAATAGGCTGTCATCAAGGTACTCTGTTCTGGCAATGGAATCACAGCTGGAAAATGTACAATGAACTAGCATTTACACAAAAATTTTCTTTAAATCTATTGCTCAATCAAGCAACTATTTACATATTAGTTACCAGATTTGACCAATTTGAAGTGATGTACTTGTCTACACGTGTTCAATTGTGGTCAATAATAACTGATCATGTTGACAACTATATATATATTACAATATTTAATAGCATTAAACTAGGGAATACATTTAAAAAAGTAATACTGGTGCTGCAAAACTTCTAACAATAATCATCATCATCAGAATTTTGACTTTCAATTACTCCTAAGTTCTGTGAATGCATTTCGACTTCTCCAGTTTTGTACATTAATGTTGTTTTGTGCGAAATATCTTGTCTAGTGCATAAATCTTTGATAAAAACACACCATATTCTCCCAACAATTTCAAACTACATTTAACAGGTCATGGTCTACCTATTGTATCTTGTGTTTGTGTATCAAATAGGAATATGAACTACTAAAAACAATCTCATTTCGGTTGAACTTATCTATTTTTCAATTCTTATTTTTACGAGTAATTTTGGCTTCAGATAGTGAAGTGAAATTTTACAAACAACAACAGACCATTTTCTTCAATTCTAGGGATTACCAAAAGAATGGTGAAGTTAATACCAAGGTTGGGGTTAATGTAATAGAAATGTTACAATAAACTTGCTTAAAATTCAATGTAATGGTAATGAATGATGGCCCAAGAAGATCATATGTAATAGTAGTGGATTGTAAAACTACTAAATAATGTCCAGTTAATTTGTTCTTACTGTTCTCTGGGGACACTGTTAAATGTTTGTTGCCTTTGCATTAACTTACTCTAAAACATATTTACTGCTGACTCTTAGCATGTCACAGATTTTATTACATTATTTAAAACAAATGTCTTTGCTAAAACAGTTATTTTAGCTGGTATTATTACACTCCACCTGAAAATGTCATAATGAACTCAAAACATTTCACAAGGTCATTCTTTACCTGTCTGTTTTGAATGTTTTCAACATATTCTGAGTAAATGATGACACAGACATAGGCAGTAGGACTTCTATTGGCTGTATGTGCTTTAGTCGACTTTCCAATTCAAACCTGCTACTGTTGTCCATGAAATGGTCATAAATCACATTCCCTGTTGCCAGGTCCACACTCTACATGCAAAACACAGTAGAACCTCTAGTATCCAAAGTTCTATTATCCCAATACATGTATTTGAATTTTTTACAGGGCCCCCTATACATGAAAACTTTCCATGTACATTGACAAACCATGCCACTGTGGCCTAGCGGGTAACACACTTGTCTAGGAACTCAGAGGACGTGGGTTCAATCCCAGGTACAGGCAGATACATAGTGGCTCGGATGACCACTTAAAATGGCGGTCCTCTGTCATTGGGTCCTATCCCCAGTGGCAGGTTAAAGAACCTCAAGGACGTTGATAAATGGTCATCCTTGAGCCTCTATCTTCAAGTTAGGGGAATGTCAGTTACTTGTGAGTTAGGGCTGTACCTGTACAGTCGGATTGGTTAAATAGCGCTTTGAGTCCTGTAGTATATGGAGATATTGCGCTGAGTATAAATACATAATAATAATAATAATGTGCAAACTAGTTATCTGTAAAAACTGGTTCACACATTGTGTACATGTATTTCCTTAATAAACATGGGTGAAACTTACAAGTCAAACTAGATACCCTAACATGTAGCTTAGAGCTAATTAATGCACACCAGTTGATTACGTGGTGGAGATGCTAGAAAATGCCACTGATGCAACTGGCTAGAAACCAGTCAAATCTTACAGTTCTCACTAAGTGTGATCGTAATCAGGAAGCACAACACTGAAATGTAATAATACAAGTGCTGATGTTCAAGACATCATTGACATAGTTGTATACCATAATCTTAAACTGGATCTAGCCATTGGTTTAATGGCATGGTGGTTTTCTGCATTTTCAGCCTCTTGAACAAGTTATAAAACTGTATTTTTCAGGCTAGTAGCATTAAAGATTTTGTTTTGAAGAGGATATACACTTTAACACATGCTATCAAATAACTTTTTGTTAACAAACAATATTCAAACTTTCATTTTAACACTAACACTGAGACCCTCCTTTCGTAGAGAAAATCAGCTACACTAAATATACTAGGACCAAGATAGGAAGCTTCAGTACAAATGTTTTTACCTCAAACCAGCAATGTGAATTCACCTTGTGTAAATCCTTTTAGAATGGTAAGTTCAGGGGAAAGCAGTGCATACCAGTTGGTCAAGATTCTACTCAGTAAAACATTAGTCATCAGAAAGCAACTAACAACTTTGCCAGTTAAAGTCCTACTGAGATTTGAACCCCCCCCCCCCCTCCCCCCCCCCCAAAAAAAAACATGATGTGAAAGCATGTGTACTGTAAATAGCTTTTCTATGTTCACTACATGTGTGAAGCATCTCCCACTCCTCTAACTCACCAGCACAGAAATGGACTGAAGTTTCTCTCCACTTGTCTTCATGTTTTCATACACACACAACAGGTGCCCACCAGTGTTGAATGCATCTGGGTCATCACATTCAAGACTTCCATCTGCAGCATTAACCATACTGGGACATCATGGTATAAACTTTGCTGTAGTGACCTTGACCTTTAAAATTTTGTCTGGTCTATATCTCGGAAACTGTGAGGTATAAGAAGTTGACACTTGGTAGGGACATTAGTTGAGAGGTGTAGGTGTGCATCATAATGTGACCTTAAAATGACCTTGCCATAGTGACCTTGACCTTTAATATTTTGTCCGGGCTATATCTTGGAACCAGCAAGGTGTAGGAAGTTGATACTTGGTAGGGACATTGGCTAGGGGGTGTAGGTGTGCAATGTCATGGTGTGATTTTGATTTGACTTTTGACCTTGCTGTAGTGAACTTGAGATTTAAAATCTTGTCTGGACTATATCCCTGAATCTGTAAGGTGTAGAAGGATTCATATGTGGTATGGATATTAGTTAGGGGTTGTAGGTTTTGCATGTTTGGATTCATGACTATTTCTCCACAACAATTACTAGCATTTTTATAATTGTACATGATTAAAAAGTACAGAATAAGACCTTACCCATTGTATATAACATATCAGACACAAATAAATAATTTTACTTTTAAGAATTCAACAGGCAAGTGTTGGTATAAATGCAAGGATTTGACTGGCTAAGAGTTTCAGACAGATGGACAGACAGTGGTCTACATTATTATAAAACATACATTTTACTCTCCTACCATGTTCAGTTGGAAGGCAATTCTACCACTTATCTTTTGACATCACTTGCATTAGGTTTATGAGAAGTAGGGTACTTACCATCCCATTCCTTTACTACAAAAGATATGTCAGTGGGCATGCAGTGTATTTGGTGTGAAGCTTTTAAAAACAGAGTGGGTATATGTGTAACCCATGGCAAATTTAAAAACTAGTGTAAATATAGACCAAGGCATATTTTCATATTGTGACAGAATTTACAAAAAAAAAATAAAGAAACTGAAAAAAATATTTCCTCTTAGTATCTAAACCAGAGTTTTCGCAAAAGAGTGAGTAAAAAGTATAATTTGTAAAAGAAAGTTTTCAAATTAAAAAAATTTATGATGGATTTTGATGAGGTAGTTACTTCAGGCAAATGAATTATTTGCGCTATTTTGGTACACAACCATTTTTACTCACCTACAAAAGTTCCAATAGTATATATATTTGTGAGTTTCCTTGTAAAAGGTGCACCCTTGTTGTCTCCTGCTGCTTTCAGAGCGGCTGTTTCTGTCTGTCTTACAATACCCACCTGTACACAAAGGCAGTGCAAGGAAAAATACATTTATAAGCTGCTTTGGTTCATTCAATATCAAAAAGTCAAATTCTCTATTTTCTAATAACATAGAATTTTTGTTTTCTGGTGTAGTAGTAGGTGAATAACATATATAAACAAAATTCTCTAAATGCAATAATTTTCAAGTTTCAACTGATTTACTCAACACTGAAACCAGAAAGTAAGTATTGCTTAGCTATGCAATGAGTTACAGGTATGAAATTTTACTATATCATAGCTGATCCATTTCCACAAAAATTCAAGACCACTGTCAGAACTGAAATTTATTAAATTTAGATGTCTACCTGTAATGGGAAAAAAGTGAAAGAAAACAACATGCATTTGAAAGAACAGCATACACAGCTAGGCTTGATAAAGCTCAGTGAAAGTGAACCTTCCCATTTACTTTCATGTTCTTATATTAGTTACCCAACACATATGCAAGACAGAAGAGATACACATGTAACATTAATGTTCCCCTCTTTGTTTTTATGAAGTTACGCACACACACACACATATCCCCCACACACATCCTCCAACCCCCTACATACACAGAGGAAATTCTTTTCTCACCTGCATTTTATGTGCAGTAAAGGGGGTAGGGGGTCCTGTATGTACAGATAGGCATTGTACTGATTGTTTTTGTGCACATCAAGTATAGTTTGTGTAGCTATTGCTCACCCTTGCAAAGAGCTACAGGTCTGAAATCTTACTATGTTATAGCTGAAACAAAACCAGGTGAAAATCATACTTAACAAAATGCTTTAAGTGCAATATATTTTGAGTTTTAAGTGATTTACTGCATGAATTCATGAATTTTAATGCATTAAAAATATTTCAAAAATTCGTAAAAAAAAAAATAAAAAAGATCCAGGCCTGATACTTACACAAAGAAATGTACTTGTCGCCCAGTACATACAGTGTATATGTAACATGAGAAATTGTTTCAATAGTCAATGAGAAAATTGTGATAAAGTGTTGAAATTTTCACACTGTGGGTTGGGGTACCTCTCTTCTAACGGCTCTTGGGAACAGACAGACAGATTTGCATGGATTTTACGATTTATCATCCTCGATAGATAATGTATCTTTAAAAGTAACAGCATGTCTCTGGGCCTTGTACTTTTGGAGAAGTTGTTCACGCGGACACCGCAGAGTGATGATATAATGTCAGATAAAAACTCTACACCCAGCAAAGATAAGAAGAAATCTACCTTTTCCAAGCCTTCTACCAGCTTTAAAGAGGATTTGGAGACCTTGGATAGTAAGTGGCCAGAGAGACTATCTTGCATGGATGCACTCATTCTTGCTAAGAGTCTTCAACCGGTCAACCGGCCTCAGACAATTCAACCAATCAGCCAGCCTACCTTCCAGCATGTGGTAGTCTCACCAGTAAAACAGCCACCAGCCGGAGTAGTTACATCAGACCATCTGAACCTTACTATAGTACAGGGTTACGCCTCTAGGAGTTCAGAGGCTAGTGGACTGTCCAAGGACCAGTTTGTTAAGATACGCCCTTCATAGGCTAGATGGTATGACATCCACTCTGACACAAAGAGTGTACTGTTCAATACTGGTACAACGAGCTGGTTAAATAGTGCCTACAGCAAGACCTTCCAGACTAACAACTACACCACCAGCTTCCCGGCCCATCTCCCAAGATACCCTGAGAAAGTGGGAGAGGTTGGCCAGAGAGCCGTTATTCATGTAATATTAAGCAGCTGGCTTCAGTGGTAGCCTCACCAGGGTGCAGGAAAACTGCTCAACCAAATGTGGTCAAAGACAATAAAGCCAAAGGCAAGTCTTCAGTGAAAACCCAGGAAGTGATTGAAGAACTGACTTATATCATAAACGATGGCCAGAACTATGCAAGATTTATCTGACTCTGTGTTCATCAATATGGCCAACATCACCCTTGCCAAACATAATAGTTATCTAGATTACCTAAAATTAAAAATTAAACATGATACTTTGGCTACTCTCAGGACTGAAAAAATCACTGGGGTATCCCAGAATCTCTAGAACAGGTGATCCCGATCTCAAGATCTCTACATCCACACTTAAATTGGTGGTTCCAAGAAGCAAATGTCCTCCAAGGTCAGCTACTACACCACCTTAGCCATGCTCTTCAGATATTTACAGATGCCTCAAGAGAAGACAGCGGCGCTCAATTAGATCTCATGGCAAGAGGGACTTGGTCCCCACCAAAAAGCAAGTTGTGTATAATCTACCTGGAACTAAAGACAGTCTTTTTGGCCCTAAAAAAAATTCTAAGACCTCTGTTCCAACAAGATTGTTCTCATAGCAATAGATATGCCACAGTTGTTGCCTACATAAATAAGGAATCAGGCATGAGGTTGGGCTCACTGTATGCCCTATATTAGAGAATCCTGACCTGGTGCTCCAGGAAACAGGCAATCCTAAAAGCCTGACACATTCCAGGCCAGCTGAATGTGGTAGCAGACAAGCTATCCATGCTCGACCAGTTCATTTAAATAGAGGTCTCTCCTTCCAGAGATCTTCCAGCTGATATGCACCAGGTGGCACCAACCTCAAATAGACCCATTTGTAATGGGGTTCAACCAGTTACCTCAGTTTGTGTCACCAGTTCCAGAATCCCTAGCCTGGGCAGTAGATGCACTCAGTCTACCTTGGGAGGACCTGGACCCCTATGCCTTCCCACAAGTAGCCATTCCGTACAAAGTGGTGGCAGAGCTAAGGGACTACCCATACAGCAGAATCATCCTGATTGCTCCAGGGTGGCCCAACACGACCTGGTTCTGGAATCCGGTAGCTATGTCAAGCCAAATCCCACTGTGCGTGCCCAACCTGCTACAATAAAATGATAATTTCACTTCTCTTCTACATTTCTGCCTTTAATGTATGCATGGTTTTTGTGTCAACTGAATACAATGTGAATTCAATACTCTTATCCTCTTCCTTCATTCCCTTGCCTATTAAATGTTATACCCAACATTGGTATATTTTAGAATGTCTAGATTCACATTCCAAAGTTGTTTTATAAAAAAATTTAGAATTACACATTTCATGTTTTCTACGAAGGTAATAATTTCTATCAAAATAAAAAAGTTGCACTGGTTTAACTCAAATACAAGTCACTTACTTTGTATCCCTTAGAGACGAGCCTGCTTATATGAACATGCAACCGATGGGTTGGAACACTTGCAGTCATAAAATTGTGATCAAGGTGGCAAAAAATATTCAATTCTTTGGCAGCAATCTGAAAAAGTAAACAGACATTACGTGTATGTTAGAAAGTAAATGTATACCAACCTTTGTTCTAAGAGTGTTAAGCTATGAATATAATTTTCATTCTTGGTATCTAATCTTTGTTTCATTAAATTCTAAAGCTTCTGTAATTATCAGGGAAGCCAGCCTGGTGCATTTGATTTTTTGCATTCACATCTATTTTTATCATAATGAAGATAGATCTTGAGGTTTCTTCTTTAGATAGTGAAAACAAATTAGTAAAATGTATAAAGTTGAATACAAACCTCAGCATCTTCTCCAAAAAATCTATATTTATAGCCACACTCCACAAACAGCAAACAGTTTGGATTCTTATCTTTTATTTCAATAAACTGTAGCTCAAGAGGGGTGTATTTCACTTTTACACCTGTCTTGCTTTGTACTTTCACATGGCTTCCAGAAGACTCAGTTTTACCTGTACAAGGATGGATTGCAGGGCTACAGTCTTCAAATTTTATACCTTGTGACATTTCACAGTCCACTTCTGATTTATTTTGCCCGGCTTTATCACCGACATTGCCTGATTTAATTTCAAACTGTTGTAACTTGCTTGCAAAATCACTGGCTGCACTAGTACTTGGTCCTTTGGCAGAATCTGAATCAATGCATTGTCTTTTGCTAGTCCCCTCACACTCATCACGCTGTGTGATCTGTGAAAAAAAAATTTCAGTGTCATAAAATCTGTATAATAAATTCAATTTAAGTACAGATTTTTATTTACACGTAACATGAGACACTGCATCTCAAACCCACAAACACATATACAGTCTATGATTTCCTATAAGTTGTTTTCACATTCCAAACCTCCAAACCCTATAATAAGTGACATATAAGGCATTTTTGGTAAGTTCACCCTGTATGATTCTGAATCAGAATCAAAACTGAAATCGGACCCCATGAAAAAATTCCAAGGTTACAAAGCAGATAGATATTTACAGCATCTGTCCTTGTTCTGTTTAACCTGGTGTCCAGTAACTTATTAATTGATAGATATAAGCTGCCCAAGGCAATTTTGCCTTGATTGATTATTGACTGATTATAATTTGAAGCATTTATTTAAAACCTTATATAAATAACAATATAGTACCAGTATGAAACAAAAGGAGAGTGCCCGTGAACGGGCACTGTGTCAGCTGACTTGAGTGTTTTTGATTTGTGAAGGTGATTAGAGGACAGAATAATTATCAGGAAAAGGGCTGTACAGAAATACAGTAAATGGTAACTGAACAGCAAGTTCGAAAGAAATTCCGAAGCTGACAGAAGAAAAGGATAAAAAACTTGTGCCCTGTAAATGGTATTATGAAGGAAAATAACAAGGTAATTGTTTAAGTGTAAAAAATACGTTAAAACATATTTAAAGAAATACTACAAATGCAATATCCTCGTTCGACCTTGAAGAAGGGGTCCAAGGTCAAATCTAACCACACAAATACATTCCCAGCCCATGATTTCCTATGGTTTACCATTCCAAACCTCTAGGACCAATTATAAATGAGTTATAAGCACTTTTAAGCTTGGCTGTCCTCATTTGACCTTGAAGGAGGGGTCCAAAGGTCAAATCTGACCATACCAAAAGATTCCGAGCCAATGATTTCCTATGGGATGGTAAACCATCCCAAATCTCTGTCACCAATAATAAGCGAGTTGTAGGCACTTTCAATTTTCGCTATCCTCATTTGACCTTGAAGGAGGGTTCCAAGGTCAAATCGGACCATATCAACAGATTCACAGCCCATGATTTCCTGTCTGTTTACCATCCCAAACCTCTGGGACCAATAATAAGCGAGTTATAAGCACTTTTAAGTTTGGCTATCCTTGTTTGACCTTGAAGGAGGGGTCATTGAAGGTCAAATCTGACTACACCAAAAGATTCCCACCCCATGATTTCCTACAGGTTGGTTTATCATCCCAAACCTCTAGGATCAATAATAAGGGAGATATAAGCACTTTTCATGACTGACAAAAAACACCTGTGGCGGCCATCTTGTTTCTCAAAATGAGGCCAAAAATATTCCCAGACAACATTTTAAGGTTATTAATATATACAGCAAACTTAAGAAAGCTAGCTATAATATTTTTTTTCATCAGAGCAGTAATGGTGAAATCTCTCTCTACACACTGCGGCTATCCAGTGGATACAATGATTTACTCAACAGTGAAAACCTGAAAGTAGCTATTGCTCAGCTATGCCATGACATAGAGGTCTGCAATTTCACTATGTTATAGCTGACCAAAAATTCTGTGAATAACATATTTAACAAATTACTCTAAATGTAATAGTTTTCAAGTTACAACTGATTTACTCAACAGTGAGAACCTCAAAGGAACTATTACTCAGCTATGCAATGAGCTACATGTCTGAAATTTTACTATGTTATAGCTAACCCCAAAGTAGGTGAACAACATATTTAAGCAAACTACTGTAAATGCAATAGTTTTCAAGCTACAACTGATTTACTCAATAGTGAGAACCTGAAAATAGCTATTGCTCCGCTATGCCATGAGCTATAGGTCTGTAATTTCACTATGTTATAGCTGACCCAAAAGTAGGTGAACAATATATTTTAACAAAATACTCCAAATGCAATATTTTTCAAGTTATAGCTGATTTACTCAACAGTCAGTACCTGAGAATAGCTATTGCTCAGTTGTGCCATGAGCTATAGGTCTATAATTTCACTATGTTATAGCTGACCCAAAAGTAGCTAAATAACATATTTGCACAAATTTCTGTAAATGCAATAGTTTTCCAATTATAACTGATTTACTCAACAGTGAGAACTTCAAAGTAGCTATTACTCAGCTATGAAATGAGCCACAGGTCTGAAACTTCACTATGTTATAGCCGACCCCAAAATAGGTGAATAACATATTGAAACAAAATACTGTAAATGCAATAGTTTTCAAGTTATAAGTGATTTACTCAACAGTGATAACCTAAAAGTAGCTATTACTCAGCTATGCCATGAGCTACAGGTCTGAAATTTTACTATGTTATAGCTGGCCCAAAAGTAGCTGAATAACATATTTATACGAAATTCTCTAAATGCAATAGTTTTTAAGTTACAAGTGATTTTACTCATGATGGAAGTTACTGAAAAGCCCAAAAGTAGCTATTACTCACTTAGCTATTGAGACAGACACCCAACTTACTCACCATATTGTAGCTATGAAAAAAGTAGCTGAATAACATATTTTAACAAAATGCTCTAAATGCAACACTTTTCAAGTTATAAGTGATTTACTCAACAGTGATAACCTAAAAGTAGCTATTACTCAGCTATGCCATGAGCTACAGGTCTGAAATTTTACTATGTTATAGCTGACCCAAAAGTAGCTGAATAACATATTTATACGAAATTCTCTAAATGCAATAGTTTTCAAGTTATAAGCGATTTACTCAACAGTGATAACCTAAAAGTAGCTATTACTCAGCTATGCCATGAGCTACAGGTCTGAAATTTCACTATGTTATAGCTGGCCCAAAAGTAGCTGAATAACATATTTATACGAAATTCTCTAAATGCAATAGTTTTTAAGTTACAAGTGATTTTACTCATAATGGAAGTTACTGAAAAGCCCAAAAGTAGCTATTACTCACTTAGCTATTGAGACAGACACCCAACTTACTCACCATATTGTAGCTATGAAAAAAGTAGCTGAACAACATATTTTTAGAAAATGCTGTAAATGCAACACTTTTGAAGTTATAAGTGATTTAGTGCATGATTTCATGAATTTTAATGCATTAAAAATTATTAAAAAAATTTATTAAAAACAAAGTAAGACAGATCCAGGTCTCATACTCACACAAGAGAATCTACCTCTGGCCTAGTACATATATGCAAGATATGAGAGAAATCCCTGCAATAGTCACTGAGAAAATTGTGATAAAAAGTTGAAATTTTCACACTTTTGGTGGGGGTACCCCCCTTGTAATGTCTCTAACAAACAGACGAACAGACAGATTTGCATGCCTTGAACAATTTTTCATCCTCGATAGATAAGGTATCTTTTAAAAAAAACAGCATGTCTCTAGGCCTTGTAGTTTTGGAGAAGAAGTTGTTCATGCGGACGCGGACGCGTACGCCCACGCCGCAGAGTGATGACATAATGTCAGCTGACTGACAAGTCAGCTGACATAAAAATAATATCTCTATTAATATTTATAGTTCATTCTATTCATGCAAATATTGTTTAAACATAAGCCACTATGTTCACTAAATCACTACTAAAATCAAAGTCATGCTCTAACCCAAAGTTCAATTAACTTCCATACATTGAATTATTTCTGCAGAAGTTCTGCTCATTTATTTATCATCCTCTGTAACATCCTCTGAAAAAATTTGGTCACAATAAAGCATGGCAAAATAAAGTGTGGCGAAATCACAGTAAATCCAAACATATCTAGTCATTATCACCAGGTACCAATTACCTTCACCGATAAATAAAATATTCTTGTTTCAGTAACACTCATATCTTTAAAGTCTATTATATACCTTATTTATCCGTACAAACACCCCCTCCCTATTAATAAAACCTCCCCCCTCCTGTCTACCTTTGCAAGTTTATATTTCAGTATTTTACATCCCTCTCAACAGCCAACACCTTTGTGATTCTTGGATTCCGAAAAAAGAGGCCTTTTAGTACTTCCCCAATTGAATACCGCTTACAAGAAATAAAGAAAATGACAACAAAACATTGCAGGTTTGTTCACAAACACAGTGAAATCTGCAAAAATACAAGATAAAACCTTATAATTTCTTCAAATTATAGGTTTGTTTCCTATATTTTAAGCTCTTTCGCCATAATACATGCTGGCAAGCAAGATCAAGGCTGTACATGTACATTGTTGCCCATTGCCACTGGACTCGAGAGTCAAAGTTTTTTATCTGTTATAGTCACCCCCCTTTTGAAAAATGCATTGCCCCCGGGGCGTTTATACAAATAAATACGGTATGTGCACTTGTACCATTCCAGTAAGAAACATTTATACCTTACTCACTAGATTGTGAGGTGACTGTTATGCCTGCAGTAGACTGTATAAATAGAACTAGTGTAAGTGGAATTTCACTATAAAGTGGAATCCATTTTCAAATCCAAAATTTACTGTAAGAAGCAAATCCTGTAAATATTGGAGTTTAGAGTTATAGAGTTTGCTGTATTCTAATTCTATCTGGCAGTAATGGGTACCCTGTGATAATACGAAACAAGGTGGTATTCTTTAAATGAACCAAGATAAGCGTGGGCCTCATAAACACAAATGCTGCAACTAGAAATATGCCGCTTGCTTTTTTTTTTTTGCGAGCTGGCGGTGTATCTCCGAACAAAGCAAACCTGTAGAAGCAATAATAAAAGAGATCATGGTACTTTAGGATTTCACTAACGTTGTTCCACCTTGAAGGAGGAGTCCATGGTAAAATCTGAGATCCTGCAAAGATCTACAGCTTGTGATTTCATATAGGTTTGTGTGACAAATGAAACCTGTAGAAGCAAAAATAAGCAAGATAGAGGCACCCTAAAGTTTGATTACCATCATTTGACCCTGAAAAAGGGGGTCAAAGGTCAACTGTGATTCCATTGATAGATGCACAGCTAATGATTTCCTATAGGCTGGTATTATGTAGGAAACCTCTTGAGGCAATAGTTTTTCAGTTTCAAGTGCTTTACTCAATAGTGATTCAGTCAAAGTAGCTATTAGTCTGCTACGCAATGACCTACAGGACAAATTCATCATGTGCACATGTAAATATTCGCTGATTAGAAGCCTTAGTCACATACAAACTTTGAAACCCTGTGGGAGATCATAACTAGAAATAGGATTCCCTGTTCAGAGTAGCTGCAAAAGAAACAGGATAGCGTGAAAGAACACACATTATCATGTGTAATGTCCACCCTTTTTGCAAAGATTGTACAGTAGTCTTACAAGACCCTGTTTCATTTGTAAAATATATCAATGATGCTTAAATATTTATTAGTATACATGTAAATTATTGCAGCTTCATGACTTTTTGCATTGGTTCAAAATTTGCTCAAAATCACTCTGTCTCTAAAGGTTTTTGAGATAACCAACATTTTTGATTTCCGATAAAATTGAAGCTGGTGGGCGAAATTTGAGAAATTTGACATTTTTCAGAGGCAATATACCAAAGATCTCTAATATGTAAATGGTCAAAAATTAGCTTGAAATTGGTCTATCCCTTACGGTTTTCGAGATAAATGACATTTTCAATTTCCGCCCAAGTTCAAGATGGCGGACAAAATTCTGGAAATTCAACTTTTTTCACAGGCACTATGTCTAAGGTCTCTAGAACCCAAAGGGTCCAAACATTGCTCGAAATCACTTTATCTCTAAGGGTTTTTGAGACAAATGACATTTTCAATTTCCACCAAAATTCAACATGACAGCCAAAATCTTGTTCCCAAGATAAAAGCGTTTCTGCATTTTACACAGATGGCCACCAAAAATGGCGGCAAAGAGATTTTTGTGAAATATCGCCAGTACACTCTGCAGATACCATGCGGGTTATGAAATTTCATCGAAATCGCTCTATCTCAAACCGTTTTCAGATAAATGCGTTTTTGCGTTTTACGGAGAAATTCAAGATGGCCGTCCAAAATTTTGTCGAAATTGCTCTATCTCGCACCATTTCCAAGATAACTGTGCTTTTGTGATTTACACAGAAATTCAAGATGGCCACTAAAAGTGATCTCGCACTGTTTCTGAAATAAATGCACTTTTGCTCATTACGCAGAAATTCAAGATGACTGCCGAAAGTGGCAGGAAAGCAATTTTTGCAAAAAGTACCCTGTGGGTCGAAAACTTCGACAAAATTGCTCTATCTCGCACGGTTAAGGAGACAGAAGCAAATTTGTGTTTTTCCATTTTTGGCAAAAATGCGAAAAACCAAAATGGATTTTTGGGGAGAGGAAATTTTTCTGAAAATTTCCAATAGTTCATTACTTAGATACCCTGTAGGTCGTAAATCTTGACGAAATTGCTCTATCTCGCACGGTTAGGAGATACAACCAAACTTGTGTTTTTGCACTTTGGGCAAAAAATTCAAAATGGCCGCCATTATTGGGGAGAGGAAAATTGTTTAGATACCCTGAGGGTCGAAAGTTTCGACGAAATCACTCTATCTCGCACGGTTTAGGAGACAGACATATTCATGTTTTTTGCTATGTAGCTATTACTCAGGAGGTTAAAGCTATTACCATCAACAACAATACCAAGCAAGCAACTGACCCTATAAACCTTCACACTAAATTTTATAAAGAGGAGTTAAATATGTTTCCTTTAAAAGAGTGAAAACAAAAATGAAATTCAGAGTAGGCTCAAAGTAGCAAAGCTGCTATTACTCAGATAGCTACAAAGCTATCATCGACCAAAAGCTATCCCGGCCAAACTATCGACCAAATTATCCTTCATATAAATTTTTGTGAAGATAGAAAACATTGTTTCATTAAAATGTCCAGAAAAAATTCAACTCAAAATAGCATAATAGCTATATGGCACAGTAGTTATTACTCAGTTAGTTATAGAGGTATTATCACCAAAAGAAATCCCAAGCAAGCTACTGACCCAATAATCCTTCATCCCAAATTTTGTGAACATAGGTGAAATACTTTTCCTTTAAAATGCTTAAAGTAAAAAAGCTAGTCAAAGTAGCTAAGTAGCTATTACTGAGTCAGTTATATAGTGATTACCACTAAAAGCAATCCCAAGCAAGCTATTGACCTAACTATTGCTCATACCAAATTTGGTAAAGATATGTCAAATATTTTTCCTTAAAATGCCCAGAGACAAAATAAGTATACAAAAGTAGCTATTACTCAGTTAGCTATAGAGCTATCTTCACCAAAAGCAATCCCATGCAAGCTATTAACCGAATAAACCCCCATACCAAATTTGGTAAAGACAGCATAAATACTTTTTCTTGAAATGACCGGAAACCAAGTGTGACGGACGCCGGATGACAGATGGCGGAAAAAGCAAAAATAATGTCCACCCTCCAGTGGGATGGACATAATAAGGCCAGCCAAGGTTTCCTGTAAGCTATATGAACATCCCAACCTCTACCAGTAAGAACAAATCGAAATAAAGGCCTTTGAAAGTTCAATTTCATTGTTTGACCTTGAAGGAGGGCCAGAAGTTGAAATCTGACCACAACAGAAGATCCGCAGGCCTGAGTTATATCAACATTCCAAGCAATAATAAGCTAGATATAGTCCTTTTTAAAGTTTAGTTTCATCATTTGACCTTGAAGGAGGGGTCACAGGTCAAATCTTACCGCATCAGAAGATCCGCATCACATGGTTTCCTATAAGTTGTTTGTACATGCCAAACCTCTACAAGCAATAATATGTGTGATAAACACCCTTCAAGATAACTTTCCATGATTTGACCTTGAAGAAGGGGTCAAAGGTCAAATCTGACCATAGGAAAAAGATTCACAACATATGGGTTCCTATACATTGGTTGAACATAGCAAACCTCTAGAAGCAATAGTTTTAAAATTACAAGTTATTAACTCAACAATGAGTAAGTCAAAGTAGCTATTACTCAGCAATACAATGAGCTACAGGTGTACAGCTTTATAATATACCCTGAAGTACCTGAATAAAATACAGAGAGAAATTGGCTATGGAGATGCCCGTACCCCACAGCCTAGGGAAATATTTTTAACACCATGAGATATAGAAGTACTGTATCAGTACAAAGTTCAGGATACTTTCAGAGCACTGTCAGTTATATAAAGGTCCAAACAATGTTTAAATAGAGAAAATAATGTCTAAGAAAAAGATAATGCATGTACTCTTTATCTACATCTGCCATGGCCGAATTATGGTTTAGATGTTTTGAATATTACCATGCATACAAGTGGTAATTACATTCAATAAATGCTTATGTGTGGTGTTGGAGCAAAATCTGTGGCTCACTTATGAAATTCCATCTGTTACAATGAGAAGTTGTAAAAGTAAAATTCTTAATGAATTCTAATATGACTTAAACAGTGCTTAATCTGCATCAAAAGACAAACCCAAAGGTGCAACAAGATTTTAAAGGTCAAGGTTACTACGACAATGTCAAAGGTCAAATTAAGGTCACACCATGATGCTGCATACCTACAAGCCCTAACCAATGTCCCTACCAAGCATCAACTTCCTACACCTTACGGTTTCCAAGGTATAGCCCAGACAAGACTTTATAGGTCAAGGTCACTACGGCAAGTTCAAAGGTCAAATCAAGGTCAGACCACGATGTTGCACACCTACACCCCCTAACCAATGTCCCTACCAAATATCAACTGCCTACACCTTACGGTTTCCGAGATATAGCCCGGACAAGACTTTATAGGTCAAGGTATCAACTTCCTACACCTTAGACAATATAAAAATTATGAAACTTTAAGACTTCTCCCATTTTGATTTTGATTGTATGGTTGAATTATGGTTTGGATGTTTTGAATATTACCCATACGTACAGATGTAGCAATACATGATTTTATGTGGAATTGGGGCAAAACCTGTGGCTCACTTGATGCAATACCATCTGTTACAATGGGAAGTTGCAAAAGTAAAACAGTTAATGACTTCTAATATGACTTTAACAGTGCTTAATCTACACCAAAAGACACCCAAAGGTGCAACAACCAAGATTAAAGTAAAAAGATATAACAGAGATATAAGAGAGATAAATAGTATTAGATATGCTCGTAGAGACATAAAATAGCATCAGATATGAAAGATCAAAGGTCAAATCCAGGTCACATGACGTGGCACACATATAAGTTGATATAACCCTTGACCAATGTCCCTACCAAATATCAACTTCCTACACCTTATGGTTTCCAAAATATAGCCCAGACAAGGCATTATAGGTCAAGGTCACTACGGCAAGGTCAAAGGTCAAATCAAGGTCACACCATGACGTTTTACATCTACACACCCTAGCCAATGTCCCTACTCAGTATCAACTTCCTACACCTTATGGTTTCCGAGATATACCCCGGACAAGATTTTATAGGTCTAGGTCACTACAGTAAGGTCAAAGGTCAAATCAAGGTCAGACCATGACGTTGCACACCTACATCCCCTAACCAATATCCCTATTAAGTATCAACTTCCTACACCTTACGGTTTCCGAGATATAGCCCGGACAAGATTTTAGACGTCAAGGTCACTATGGCAAGGTCAAAGGTCAAATCAAGGTCACACTGACAAATCAAGGTCAATCTGACCAGCTAAACAGACTCTCCACATATAGTTTCCCAATACCTCTTAATGCATTCTAAAGCTCTAAAAGCAATAATAAAGGAGATACACGGCAAAAACACAAAATCAGATATTTTATGACCCCAGTTTGACCCATAAGGGGGGAGTCGGGGGTAAATCATACCCGCTATCTAGACTCTTGACATATGGTTTCCCAATACCTCTTAATACATTCTAAAACTCTAAAAGCAATAATTAAGGAGATACAAGGCAAAATGTCAAAATCAGCTATTTATTACCCCAGTTTGACCCCTACAGGGGGGTTGGGGGAAAATTTGACTTGCTTTCTAGACTGTCCACATATGGTTTCCTACTACCTCCCAACAGATTTTATGGCTCTAAATGCAATACTTAAGAAGACTCGACACCAACATATTCCCAGACAGGCCATCTCTCACACCACAAGCATTCACTGGGTATTTTTTGCAGCACCCATTTTGTGTGATTCACAATTATTATAAACTATTTTTCATTTTTTCTTTTTTTTTTTTTTGGTCAAACCATTTTATTTTAGGGGAGATCATTTTTTTTTTTAAAAAGTCCTTTGAGTGGATCATTCATGGGTCTCACATACATGTTAAATGTCTACTTTAAGCCTTGGTTTTTGGCACATAAAAAAGAACATATTAATATATTCCCAGATGAGATTTCAGCTGTATCAGACACATATTATGACAGTTATAGGGCTTAAAAGTGGTAAAAAGTCATTAAATTGGGGGTCTGTGGACACTTAAAGAGACCTTAAGGTGACCTTAAAATTAAAGTTACAGACTTAAAACTTAACAGTTACAAATTTTTATTTCTTTTTGTCATCAACCCTTTTCAGCTCACAAAATCATCTAAGGTATTTTGAATGTAACTATAGCATATTAAGCAACCAATCAACCTTAAAAAATAACCATTATTTCAACCAGTTTTGTTCAATGTAACTTCACACTACTAACATAACCATGTCTTACTTGTTCCTACTTTACTTAAAACTGCAAATATCTCCATCTAAGTCACAAATGAGGTTTATAAATTATGTTGGCATCAAAAAGTTCCCTGTTCTTTTTTATGTCTGAATCTTACTGTATAGCTTTTACCTTTTATTCTGTTTAATTTCTCTCATCCTGAAAAAAAATATTTCATGGATTTCCTTTTAAGCAGATCTACATATATGTTCATTTCATACATTCAAAGTCTGTTAAATTCTGTACAATTCAAAGTATGATAATGTAGTCAACATCTAATTTCTATTATTCAACAAAATTTGTCAAAAATATTCACAGCACATTGCTGAAGTGTTATAGTAAATAAAGTGGTGTCTATGTTACTTGATCTTTTTCTCTGTTCTTGATTAATGGGCAATAGTATGGCCTTCCAGGCTGTCTATTTATTTATTTGGAATTTTACGTCGCTTTCAACACTGTACAGGTCATATCACGACGGGTAGTTGGAAGGGCAGAGGAAACCAGTACATACAGTTTGCTAGGGTTCTGTACTGTAAACTGCCGACCAACGGCAAGCAACTACCAGCTTTCCCACTTCAGGCCATGACGAGGATCGAACCCCAGCCTAAGAGGTGGGAGGTGAGAGTGTTACCACTCTGCTACCGTGGCCCCTCCAGGCTGTCTAAAACCATAATCTAAGCGTAAAATTTTTTTTTCGATAATGCACACTGTGTCTGAGGCATTTCTAGTCTGGGAGACAGTTGTCAGTTACCTAAGCTTAATAAATATATGAGAACATTATGAAGAATAAATATAATGGAAACAGTTGGGTCTGTACTATATGTATTAATGCCTGTGGCAAGGCCAGATGGCCAGAAGGTTGTTATTCCCCATTTACAGGGAATATGTATGTTGTGTTTGAACCAGTGCAAGTTTAATTTATGTTAGGTTGAACTTAGTTTATTATGTTAAAAGATCTTAAATATACAGAATTCTCGAGTTTTAGTCTGAACCAACAGGAACTACTAATCTTACAAACAGGGCAGATGATGTACACAAATAATAAAAAATATCTTGCTAAATATCTGTAAAAATAAGGAAAACTAGAAAAATGTTTTTGCTGACAAAAACGAAGCGGCCCTGATGAAAAAGAAGTCACCCATGACTTTAAGGTGACCATAATATAAGAATGTCCCTTTGCCATCCTTTATAAGTGCATAAAGTTTAGCTCAAGTCAGTTAAACAATAAGATAGCTGGAAGCTGAAACTCCTTTTTCACTGTAAGGTGACCATAACTTCATTCATATTGCGACTTTAAGGTGACCATAATATGAGAATGTCCCTTTAATATCAATATATGTTAGATATGGAAAAAGAAAGGAGCCAGACAGCTTTATTCAAATGTTATGACTTTAGGGGGGGCCAAAATTATATTAACAGTTTAAGGTCACCATAAAGTCAGGATAACCCTTTGGTTTGCCATCCTTTATAGGTGTGCAAAGTTTAACTGAGGTCAGTCAAACAATAAGATACTTGGAGGCTGAAAACCCCCTTATTTCACTTTAAGGTGGCTACAACTCCATTCATACTGAGAGTTTAAGGTGACCATAAGTATTATTTTTATCTAGTTTAATACCAGTGATAATTTCGATATAAAAAAATGGAAAAAAAAGGAGCCAGAGGATTTTATTCCAATTTCATGACTTTAAGCAGGCCATAGGTCCATTAACATTTTGAGTTTAAGGTCACCATAAAATCAGGATATTCCTTTGGCAAATCTTAATATATGTGCCAACTTTGGTTGAAAAAAGTGAAAAACTAAGTGAACTGGAGGGTTAAAACCCCGTTTTTTGACATTAAGGTGACCTTAAGATTGCAGATACACGGCTAAAACTTCGGCATGTGAAAGATTATGAAAAAGTAGCTGAATAAGTTATTCCAACAAAACGACAAAATCCTCACCGTTTTTGAGATACAGACCAAGTACCCATTTTTAAAAAATTTGCGAAAATAAAACGCCTCCCATTCAGGCATCTATGGTCCGATTGATGAGAAAATCCTTTCCGACCTTGGAAATTTGGTCTAGAATGTACCTGATAAATTTTATAGCACAGGTGTGTGTGGTTTTTTCCGAAACGCGATGACGGGGTGTTTTGGAGTTATGCTTAAGGTTACCTTAAGTAAAGCTTAAGGTCTGCGCAAAGTATCCCAAAAAATTTTCCCGCCCCTATAGTTTTAAAGAAAGATAAGAAGAAAAGAAAAATTTAAAAGGCTAAGAAGTTATTCAAGGGAGACTATAATCCGGCGGCGGCGGCGGCAGCGGCGGTGATCAGTTGAACTTCGGTGAAAACAAATAAGAGTCCCTGACGGGCCGCTTAATTAGGTAACTTTTGCATCTTATTTGTGACAAGTAATCGATTCTTAACATAGCAAATTGTTACCAGCACTCTGGATTGCTTCTATGAAAACATGACAGCCCGTCATTAAACTAAACGGCAATTTGCTTGCAGGCAGGCGGCAGTTTCGAACACTGCTCGGGTGGGTGTTTATCGTCCTCATACACAGGTTAAACATCTATTTAAAGCCTTGATTTTTCTCACATGTAAACACAACATAATCATATATTCTCAGATGAGATTTCAGCTGTATCAGTCACATCGTTTGACAGCTATAGGCCTTCAAAGTGTCAAAAAGTCCATAAATTGGGTCTCTGGGGCAATTTAGAGACTTTAAGGTGACCTTAAAATTAAAGTTACAGACTTAAAATTTTTCACAGACTTAGAGTACATGTAGAAGTTATATCTACTACAGTTACAGATTGTCTACCACTTTTAAGTTATAGGGAAAATATGGGGAAAATGTCAAGAAAAATGTCTAACTATGGTCTTTATGGGTCTCAAAAACACTTTTAAAACTTAACATAAAGTCTTGATTTTTGGTGTATGTAAGGAGAATATAGTAATGTGTTCTCAGGTAAAATTTGAGCCAGATAAGCCACAGTTTGTGACCTAAAGTCAAATTTCTGACCTTAAGGTGGCCATAAGTTCTTTATTATTTGCAGTTTAAGGTCACCTTAAAACAGGGTTCCTCTCCTGACCCAAATACATGTGTGTGCCAAGTTTGAATGATATCCGTGAAAGCGTTTTTTGAGTTATCGCTCACACAAGTCAAAACATACAGCGGCAGCGCGACAGACGTGAAACCAATATATCCCCAACTTTAATCTGTTGATATAATAATAGGGGGAGTTCACATGAATTTTAAGCTTTTTGGTTGGTACCTGTGAGAAAATCGCCATAAATCTGTCAATTTTCATGGGATCGCTCAAAAAAACTAATCAGCTCACGTTTTTGATAGTATGAACATGTGTATGAAAATACAAGCCTCTGCAGTCAGTAGATTTTGCTGAGCGGCGATGATCACATTACCTTGACAAAGATCATAGGTCAAATTTAAGCATGTGCAAAAATTTTCCCATGCCGAAGGTATATAACTGCCCAATATGGTTAGAAAGCTTCCAATAATAAGGGAGATATTCAAGGGAGACCATAATGTGGCAGCGGCAGTGAGGAACCTGAAGTGAAAACAAATAAGCGCCCTTTCAGGGATGCTTAATTATAACTTGCAGGACTTTATCAAGAAAATTAAATATTTTATATCATTGCACTAGCTGAAATTCAAGAAATTCAATTTAAAATTAGATCTTGATTGAAGTTTATACTGACAATCCACATATTTTGAAGGATTAGATATGGTGTTATGAATGATGGCTTCTTTTCTAATCAGAAGAGGCCACCAGTCATCTGGGAAGTCATGTAACACCATATTCAATCCTGTGTCTAGAGAAGTGTGGCTTCTCCAATCAACTGGATTTAGTTAAAGATACTGAACAATTGAAAACTATGACAGCAATAGTAATATGGATTATTTCATACAGTTACTTCAAATAAATAAATGGACTTTGTCATTTTTTTCTATTGTATTTCATTTTTGGTATCATTAGAGCAATTCAAATCATCAAACTACATCTTTTCAAACCCTTATTTAAGAATGCACAGAGTATATTTTATGCCCACCTCAATTTAGAGGGTGGGCGTTTTATGAGGAAAAAAAGTGGTTTTTCTTATGGTGGAATTCTTAGGATATTTTATTTCAAGACATTTCAGGGCATGTATTAAATATTAATTATTCTTTCATAAGGTAATTATGGACACTAACCTAAGTAGATTTATATTATGTGGAAATATTTAATCCAAGATCCAGAGCATATATCAGATATGAATTAGTAGTAATTTACTAAGTGACTAAAATATGAAGGGGGAAAATCACTGTATCATAGGGGGAAAACCAAACCTAAGCGGGGAACATGGGGGACAACCAGTGGGGGGAAATTCCGAGGGGGAGAAGCATAGTTAATTGCATTAATAGCAGCAGGAAAGGAAGGTGAAATGTGTTGATAAAGTGAATTCGACAGGAGAGTCGTGTCAGACACAAAAATAAATTTGACAGCTGCACTTTCATCGAGTATGATATTTGAAATGAAATAAAGATATACACAAACAGTATAAAACACAAGAAGCATATATGCTTTCACTTATGTTTTTGTACTTTTAACAGAACCCTAGTACAGTTTTCTTTGATATCTGACACAATTGTCCTGTCCAATTCACCAAATTCATATCAGTTGGATAGGCATTATATATTAGTGAATATAATAATATAAATGTAAATAAATAAGAATATAAATATTAATATTACCCACATGACACCTGTACTGAAGTTCCTACACTGGCTTCTTGAAAAAAAGAGAATCGTTTTCAAAACTGCAACCCTCATTTACAAACATTTGGATTCTGGTCTACCTCAGTACTTTCATGAATAGATAAATTATTACACATCCTCTGTTAAAACCAGAAATGAGGTTTCCACGAAGAAATATCTGGATGTCCTCGCCTTCAACCCTTGGATTCACAAGTCCAAAACTCATTTGATAGATCCTTTGCATATGGTGGACCTAGACTATGGAACAGTCTCCCACTTGCTGAACAATCTGCAACCACACTGGCACCTTTTGGGGTGACAGCTTAAGGCTCACCTATTTTATGAAGTCTATCCTCCTTAGCACCTTCTCCTCTGGTTACGCAAACACTTTCTGATGCTGTCTCTTTTCTGTCCATGGACTTAAGATATTACCTCTTCCCTTATGATTTATTGCACCTTAGAATTTGATTTAGATCAAAATTAAGCGCTTAAAAGTTTGTACATACATAATAATAATAATAATAAATATGTACCCAAAAGGATGCAAATAACACCCCAGTAAACATTTTTGGATTTTGCAAACGTTTAAAGGTTAAAAATAGCATCAGAGATGCCCATATACCCCACAGCCTGGGGAAATAGTTTTCAACACCATGAGATATAGAAGTAGTGAAACAGTACACAGATTGGGATACTTTCAAAGCAGTGTCAGTGCCCAAATAATGTTTAAGTAGAGAAAATAACATCTAAGAGAAAGAAACTGCAAGTTAAGACAAAGTATTAAAACAAGACAATTCAGTAAACTAAAAATTATGAAGCTTCAAGACTTCTCCCATTTTGACATTCATTTGTATGGTCGAATTATGGTTTCAATGTTTTGAATATTACCCATAAATAGAGATGTGGCAATACATGCTTTTATGTGGAGTTGGGACAAAACCTGTGGCTCACTTTATGAAATACCATCTGTTACAATGGGAAGTTGCAAATTAAAGTAAAACGGTTAATGAATTCTAATAGGACTTTAACAGTGCTTAATCTACATCAAAAGACACCAAAGGTGCAACAAACCAAGATTCAAGTAAAAAGATATAAGAGAGATAAAATAGTATCAGATATCCCCATAGAGAGATAAAATAGCATCAGATATGCAAGATCAAAGGTCAAATCCAGGTCACACCATGACGTTGCACACATATAACCCCCGACCAATGTCCCTACCAAATATCAACTTCCTACACCTTATGGTTTCCGAAATATAGCCCGGACAAGGCATTACAGGTCAAGGTCACTACGGTAAGATCAAAGGTCAAATCAAGGTCACACAATGACGTTTTACATATACACACCCTAACCAATGTCCCTACCAAGTATCAACTTCCTACTCCTTATGGTTGCCGAGATATAGCCCCGGACCAGATTTTATAGGTCAAGGTCACTACAGCAAGGTCAAAGGTCAAATCAAGGTCACGTCATGATGTTGCACACATACACCGCCTAACCAATGTCCCTGCCAGGTATCAACTTCCTCCTCCTTATGGTTGCCGAGATATAGCCCGGACAAGTTTTTATAGGTCAAGGTCACTATGGCAAGGCCAAAGGTCAAATCAAGGTCACACCATGACGTTGCACACCTACACCCCCTAACCAATGTCCCTAAAGTATCAACTTCCTACACCTTACAGTTTCCGAGATATAGCCCGGACAAGATTTTATAGGTCAAGGTCACTACGGCAAGGTCAAAAGTCAAATCAAGGTCACACCATGACGTTGCACACCTACACCCCCTAACCAATATCCCTACAAAGTATCAACTTCCTACACCTTACGGTTTCCAAGATACAGGCCGGACAAACTTCTTCCCGCCGCCAGCCTGACCATCCGGACACCATGGGTGAAAACAATACCCCGACAGCCCTTAAGGGCTGTGGGGTAAAAATTGATGGGTACAAAAACCATTTATAATGCAATGTTTTTAAAATGTTTTATGTGTACCGTTTGTTAAACATATAATGATAAATGTTAGAAAAACATTACAAAGGAACATCATAATGTCTGAATAATAATGGAGTAAGAGCTCAAATTCAATATATTTTTAAGGTTGCTCACTCATGAAAATATTATTTTTATGTCTAAAATTGTAAGATAGTGGCTTAGAAACTGTGCCCCCACAGTAACAATTTTTACTTTTAGGGATTCAATGTGGGGCAATTTTTGACAAAGTCCCCTAAAATCCCTTATTATTGCTCACCGCCATCTTTGTTTGGACATGTTTGAAGGTGAAGGTTTAATAAACATTCTGAAAATAGGGGTTTGAAAAATGTTTTTGACAGAATGTTTTTAAAATATTTGATAGAAAACATTTCAAAAACGCTTTAAAACGATGGGTATGAAAACCAGTTGCTATAAAACGTTTCTAAAACATTATCAGAACAAACATGTATAAAACAGTGTCAACAAATGTTGTTTGAAAATTTTATGTGTACTGTTTATCAAACATTCCATGATAAATGTTTGAAAACATTTTCAGAATAAGCTTCATTTTTTCAGCTATTTTATGAATGTTTAAAAAACTTTTCCAGTCAAACCTAGCTTCTTGAGTTATTTTATAAACGTTTAATAAATGTTTTCAGTTTAAACATTTGTACGGAGTATACGTCTTCTTGGAAATGTTAAGAAAACCATAAGATAAGGTTTACATAGGTTTCAAAAACGTTTTGTAAACATTTAAACCATTTTAAAATGGTTCTAATGTTTACTGATACTTTATACTTGTGGTACTATGTGTACAATTATGCTGTTCAAGAATTACACCTAAAAGAAGTACTAGAGCACTCTGTCCCTCACCATTACGTACCATAAGTTTACCAATACAGTAGCAATTTGGGATGGGACGGAAACTTGGTTTACAGTGTCCTCGATGGACGGGTTTTCGATATGACAACATAAATGGAAAATGATGAGTATCAAAATGAATGCAACCAAAATTATCGGAAATATAACAACAAAATTAATCAACAAAGTCTCTGGCTCAGTGTGATAGCATATTCATCCGAAAATATTATAAAAGCGAGACTGTGAGCTTATAGTTTAAATGATCGAAAACATGAATATATCGGAAACCCATACAGTACATCGATCATCCCGTGGCTTTCTAGTTTCTACCAGTAAACACCCGCCTACCAGTGAACGCCCACCTTATATTTCTTTGTTAGAGGTCAATGACAAATGATTCTATTTACCTGCAAAATGTGCGTTCATTAGTATTTCCGGTTTGCGGTAAAAAAGGCCGATAATAGAGTTAAATTATTAAAATATACAGCTTTGAAACAAATGTAACATGCAGCTCAATTTTGATTATGGTATATATCATTGGAAAATTTGGGCGCCTACCAGTGAACGCCCGCCTATTATTTCTTTGTTGGAGGTCAAGGACAAATGCTTCTATTTAACTACAAAATGGGCGTTCACTGGTATTTCCGTTTTGCGGTAGAAACGGCCGATAATAGAGCTAAATTATGAAAATAGAAGGCTTTGAAATAAATAAAACAACATGTGCCTCGGTCATTAATTGCAGTTTATATTATTTGACAATCTGTTGTTAAAAGAATAAAATATAAAGCTGTTAATATAATTTAAAATCAATACATTAGCTTCAGCATGGGCGTTTACTGGTAGAATGCCACTATATACTGTAAGTAGCATAAAAAGTAAATATTCGGCTATATGTAAACCATTACTATGTTTTTGAAGGTTAATTAGCTTACTTTGTCAAAGTTTCGTTTTTCAGATGACGGACTTTCAAAAAAATAAGAAATGTAGGACTGCTTTTTATCAGATGCTCTGTGTTCATTGGCTCTGTTAGCGTTCTCTGCTTTTAACTTTAACTTTGATAATTTTGCTTTTGACATGGTCTCAAGTATAATTTTCAATACATAAATGTTTTATGGAGAACTCTACAGTACAGTAAATGGCTTGTTTGCGCTCAGAAAACTCTGAATGAAATTTCTTGTAATATCGCCCATAATTTACTAACGGAAAAATAAATAACCCAGCCATATATTCACGAGTTGGCCCGTTTTTCGGTTTATTAAATTCACACTGATTTAAGTGATCCGAAGTGATCTTTTCTATTCGATTGGGGCCTCTCGTGTAACTAAAATCATTACACCAAGTGATCCTATGAGAGAAGCTGATCACTTAGAACATGATTCAAGTGAACAAGTGATTTTTGTCTGCATTACGTAGGTTTTTGTCAGTGATCCATTCGAATCCTACCATGAATTTTATGTCGCTTAATCTCTTCAAAATGTAAATTCTCAAGCACAACAAATGATAACTCTATAAATAAAATCAGATATCCTGAGACGTGAAAGCGGCCAGAGACATGGAAATACCAGGGAATAAAGAAATGAAGGAGAAAATAATCTTCAGAAAAACAAGTAAGGATTTTAATTTTGATGAAAAATAATGGAAATCATTAAATCATCTGCCATGGCTACCCAGCAAGCATGATCATATGGGGCCTATGTGGGCTATAGGCGGGCAAATAGCAATATGGGTCCTATAAAGGATATATATGGGCATCGAATGCCCAAAGAGGGCCCATATTGGTCCCATTTATACAAAAATAATTAATGTTCCCTAAATATTACAAAATGAGGAAAATAAAACAGATTTAATAATAGATTCATTTGGCATCATGTTGATTTGGACTTCGTAAAGAGTGGTAAACAAAAGATTTATTATCACAATGTTTAATATGGGCCCCACAATGGACTTTTATGGGTGATTTACTGGTATAAGGGTCCCAGATAGGTCCCATATATAAATCCTAGAGGAAAAATGTAAATATATATAACAAGTGTTCTTTATTAACTTCTCATCTGATTTTGAATGAAAAAAAATCCAAAAATAATAAAGGTCCTATTTGAGAAAAACAATTCGCCACAAAAGCTTTTTTGCATAAAAGTGTACATGCATATTGGTTGGACCTGTGAAGGTCAAAAATGGGTATAATATTCTCACAAGGGATCCTCATTATTATCACATACAATAGCCATTTTATAACTCTGTAAATGTATTGTCAAGTTTTTGTGAAAAATGTATTAAATAAAATTTGTTGTATATCTCACCAATTAATAATCTAGTGGTTTATATTACCTTAACGTACCACAAACACCTTTTTCATGTATAAGAGTACAGAAATCCTAAGTCTACAGTTGTGGAAATTCTGTAAAATTTTAGTTTCTCTTAGGAAGGTCAAGGGGGTCATTTATAGGTCAACCCCCTATCTCATGCAGTACAGATATGTTTATATTTTCCCACAGATAGTATTTTGAGGCAATGCTAGGAAAATGGGAAAACACCCCATGGTGTGAAACAGGGTAGCCTTTCTTCACTAGGATGCAAATTACAGTACACTTTAAAGATTATATAAATATGTGTGAGAAATTTATGAAATTTGTAAAATTGTGTAAATAAGGCTAAAATAATAAACTATGATATTTTTTGGTGGGGATTCATAATGAAAAAATCTTTATTAATCAAATAATGCATGTACTTAATTATATCAGTTAACTGAGGATTTCATCATGTGTTTCACCTGTGTCTTGACAAGGCTATGTAGCTGTTTTAGCTTGGGCCATCTGGAAAAAGGGTTTGGGTGAATCATTAAGTGATGAGTTTCTGATACACATTTCTGTATTCTGTATAAGACAAGCTTAGACACAAACGTGGTACATCATAAGATTTTGAACTTGAAACTATTTGAATTACATTCTGGAAATTGGATAATAGTATAGTATGAATCAAGATTGTATTGTGCATTATTTACAAAGGCTTCATTAAAGTGTATTAAGATATTAGACAGAATATGTGGGCAAAGTGTGAAGGAAATTGTGGACGGTTCACATAGATCAACTGATTTTTGAGCTTCTATTACATACAAAGTCAACTGCAAATGGACCTTGTGTTGGTAATGCTCATTTAAAAACTGAGCCGATCCATACATCTGAGCCTATATGTAGGACCAATAAGGACCTGGATGCAGTTTACCGTATAGTACCCTTGTCAGACCCACATATGACCCATATACAGAGCCCATATTGGTCCCATCACCAAACCATTTGCAAAAACCATCTGGGCCCCATATTCAAATTACAAGTTGGGCCCATGTGGGACCCATTTATTTCACAATAAAGGCCCCATATGGGGCTCATATATGACCCATATTGAAAAACCATATTGGTCCCATCAGAAAACCGTTTGCGAAAACTGACTGGGGCCCATATAGGGAGCCCACAAAGGCCCCATATAAGAACCCATTTGGGACCCTTGTTGGTCTCATATGTGGTGCTGGCTGGGTACTTGACTTAGTATTATGGGAAGAGGTGTACAGAGATAATATTTCTTCAGAAAAGATAGGCATTTCATTTCTCCAAATATTAATTTTTTTTTTGCATTATTCCAAATTAGTAAATGATAACCTGAAAAGGCTTTTATACTCTATGTGATGATACATGTATTAGGATTTCAACATATGTTTACATTTTAAACTTTTGTTTCAAAAATCTAGATTTTCTTTTAAGTTTTTACTATATGAAAAGGGTAAATGTATTGTGGTTGTTGTGTAAAATTTATGTAATTGTTTGTTGTTGTTTTTTATTATTATTTTGTGCTGTACACGTCACACCTAGTTATACTATGATGGGTAGTTGGAAGGGCAGAGGAAACAGTACAAACAGTTGGTCAAGGTTCTGTTCTGTAAACTGCTGACAAAATGCAAACAACTACCAGTTTTCCCACATGAGGCAACACAATGATTTAAACTCTGATCTCAGAGGTCTATACCATAAAAAGACAAAAGATTGCTAAAAAGATACCCCATTTTAAACGAAAATGGCACAATTTAAGATAAAAGTAATGCAATAAGTTTTATTACATACCCATCAATCCCATGGAGGTGATTAAGGAAGTGTGTGTTTAGTGAATATGTTACACACATAAGCCTTTCTGTAATGGCCACTTATCTAATGTAATCTATTCTACTGCTTTGCAGGTGCAATATCTTCCCCACAGTAGTGAACTCAATGCTATGATTTTACAAAAATATTGATCATTAGGATAGTCAAGGGGTGATCAAGGTCAGTAGTCCGGAGTGATGGGTGTGACCAAGGGAAGGAGACTAAGTTCGGTATAACTATAGAGTCAAAGAGGTGAGTTTTCAGATGTTTCCTGAAAGAAGTGACTGAGGGGCTATATCTTATTTGGAGAGAGAAAGAGTTCAAAAGGGCAGGTACAAAAAAAGAGAGAATTAGAAAAATGTCTGTATAATTTGTGAACTCTGTGATCAAAGGTGGAGATGTGAAGGAACTTAAGTTTAGGGCTGTGGTATTTCTAGAAGAGCTGTCTGGGTGAATGAATGCAATCAGGTAGGCTGGTTCGGCATGTTTTAGAATTTTGTATGTAATAAGACGTATTTTAAATTGTATCCTATACTTGACTTGGAGCCAATGAAGGGTTTTCAATTGGGGAGTGCAATGGGAAAACTTAGAGGAATGAGTGACAACTCTGGGGAGTGTATTGTTGGAACAAATCCTTTATCTGATTTGACCCTTAGCTGTGTATAGTTGGAAACTCCTTCCTTCCTTGAACTCACTTTGGTGGTGTTTATCTTGTTGTATGTGGGGGTTAAAGAAATGTAGATGCAGCTTTTCTTAATGCTTAGCTTTGAGAGGTTAATCAGAAGTCATTCACCAAGGAAGATTAGTTGAAACACCTTTTATACTCTGGATCTTTTTTATTTTAACATAGTTCTCTTTTATTATCCAACAAATAAAATAGTCCAAATGATTTACAATTAATAAATGTGGTATAGGAGGCTAATTTGACCCCCCAGACCATGCAGTGATTCAGGACACTTCCAGTCATGTGACATCATGCAGTATCAGAGGACTGAGAGATTTGATTGGTTGAATTTGGCCGTAAATAAATTTGGCAGGAAATAAATCAAGCAGGAAATAATTACTTCCTGATGCAGCTTATTTTTGGTGGGAAAAATGTGGCGGGAAATTTTGTGCATACCAGAGGTTACAGCATGGAAGACATTTTGCAAAAGTTTTACCAGTCTTGTCTAAAATTTAACGATTTAGAAATGAGTGAGCAAAAGCAAAAGTTTTACCAGTAAAAATTTAACGATTTAAAAATGACTGCTTTTTATAATAATTATAAGTAGTTAAGCAATGCATAACGTAATTAAGTTTATTTCATCTGTAAAAAAATGAATTTGTGTTTTGTTGTCATTCAACATTGTAACGACATTTATTTTTTTTGTCGTCATTCAAAATATAGCCTCATCATGACGTTTTGGCATTTGGTCCAAGATCTTTATAAGATGTTGAGCTATATTGTTCATGCAAAAGATTTGAAAGATTGATTTGATTTCTTGTTTCTTCTTTCATTTATTGTGCTGCTTGACCAGTCCAACCAAGAAATAAGTTTGGTGGTTAAAATGACCCCTGAAAAAATTTTTACCAGACAGATAGTGCGGGAACCAGTTATGAATCGCTACAGATTGGAACTGAACTTGACTTGCTTTAGTTCCGTAGAAGAACTGCTGGATTTTTACCATGAAAATTATTTGTATGACTGGGCAGGCAGCACAGTAACAAGGTTGAAATTGAAGAGGGCGGTGTACAACCGTGTCCTTACTTTGGCATACCTTGCAAGGGTGGTGTTGAAAATAAATCGATTGTCAATCCCTTATGAACATTTACAGATGAGCTCTTATGTGGCGTGAGGCCGTGGCGGGTATTGTGTTTTCAAACGATCCGATTTCAAATTGCATGAATTATCCTACATACTGGTTTATAAGGTTCACCATTGCCGTTTTTTACAACATACATAGTCCCCTTCAACAAATTAGTGTCTTAATCTCCTTAATATTTCCTTAAATTGCTTAAATATCAGTATACCCTATTATCGCCCACATTCCCCGTTATCGTGGTAGTATTTCCAACCCTTTTGTTATTGTAATTCACATTCCCCCTTATCACCTGACATGTCCCAGTGATTATTTTATGGTTTTTATGTCCCAGTGATCATTTTATTGTTTAAAGTCATTTTATTGTTTTTATGCTTAATCACCAAATTGTGGTGGTTTTCACTCTGGCTTTTGAATGATTGTAATTATGGGTTCCTCTGCTTTTATGGTTTGCTAACTCTTGGCTTTTGCAATCTTTTTGCATTTGTTGTCCTGTAACAGTTTATTTTCACACAATTCTAGTTTCCTTTTTGTTTTGGACTGGGTAGTGTGTTCTTGGCCATGTTAGTTGTGAAAGTCATTCTAGTGATATGTTTCCTGTGTGTTGGTTTCTTGTGTAACAGGCTGAATGCTGACAGGAGTCAGAATTGCGAAAAGATTGACAGGAATATCCCTTCCATTTTTCGGCTTTCTGTTTTGGTCCGTAAATATTGTTACACTAGCGATACAAAACAGGTTCCTCCACAACTGAAATTTAAAAACCTACTACTACTCCTTTTGTTGTGTGGCGATGTTGCTTCAAACCCTGGCCCCACCAATTTTGGATTTGTCAATTGTAGATCCATTCGAAATAAAGGCCCTCTCCTGCAGGACCTGATAAAATGCGGTGACCTAGATATCCTGGGTCTAGTTGAGACTCATATTAGACCAAATGATACTGATGGCCTCCTGAGTTCTCTTACACCGGCTGATTACAATTTCATCCAAAAACCAAGGTGTACTGGTCGGGGAGGTGGTGTTGGTTTTCTGTGTAGAAAAACCTTTTCTCCCAGTATTGTCTCTTCACCAGTTTTCAGGTCATTTGAAATTATCATACTTTCGTTCAAGTCTGACTACAATAGCTTTGTTACTGCTTGTGTGTACCGTCCTTATGGTTCATGTACTACTCAGTTTCTGGAAGATTTTCTGGCTCTTTCTGGCTTTCTGTCTTTGACTGGTTCCAGTTTCATCATTTGTGGGGATATAAATGTCCATCTGGATATTGAGTGTGGTGATAGGTCCAGGTTTAACGACACCCTTCAGTGTTGTGGTTAGGTTCAAAGTGTCAGTGGCTCGACTCATTTACTGGGTCACACTCTGGATGTTTTGATATCTCCTTGCGACTCAGATTTTGTCCGCAATGTTAGTGTTGGAGATTTCATTTCTGACCATGCTGCCATAAGATACCAACTGGATGTCTCTCACCCATCAACCAGCATCGACAAATGGGTCTCTTATCATCGATACCACAGGATTGATATCGACCAGTTCAGAAATTACCTTAATAATATCCCGTTTGTACGGTCCCCTGAAGGTACTGCTGCAGAACTTTATGATCAGTACATAACTGGTGTTACACAGGTACTTGACAAGCATGCTCCTATCATTTCACACAAGGCTAAACAGCAGTCTGATGAGTGGTTGTCTGATTCGTATCGCATGGCTCGATCTCCTAGGCGGCAATTTGAGCGAAGGTGGAGAAAACATAAGTCAGAGTTGAACAGGTCAAGACTCCGCAGGCAAATTGCCTGGTGTAATCAACTGGCCAATAAAGACAAGGGTTCATACTATACAAATCTCATAACTGCAAATAGTCGTGACCCCAAGAAGCTATGGCAGTCATTGAGGAAGGTGTTGCATCTCACCTCTGAGACTGTCCTGCCTGCTCATAGCTTAGACAAAAGACTCGCGGACATGTTTGCTTCTTTTTTCTCCAACAAAATAAGCAAAATCAGGGACACCTTTTCTACTTCTGGCTCTTTCAATGATGCACCGGATTCGGTGCCTCCTGCTTTCAATGCCTTTATGCCTGTCACTGAAGACGAGGTCTATAAGTGTATTAGTGAATCCCCACTAAATCTTGCTCAATAGACCCTATACCAACATTCCTCCTTAAGGATTGTCTTGACATCCTCCTCTCTTCTATTAACAAGTTGGTAAATTATTCTCTCATTGAAGGATCTTTCCCAAATTCTTTCAAAAAGGCGGTTGTCACCCCCCTCATAAAAAAAGGCTTCCCTTCCCAGAGACGACCTTAAGAATTATCGCCCAGTGTCTGGTCTTTGTTTCCTGTCAAAGTTAGTTGAGCGAGTCGTTGCCAGGCAGCTAACATCACACATTAATAACAACAAACTGGACAATCCTCATCAGTCAGCATATAAGCCAGGACATTCTCTCTCTGGCATGCGGTGAACCCACAGCTCTAGTACTTCTTCACTTATCAGCCGCATTTGACACTATAGACCATAATATTCTCCTTGGTTACCTTAAATCCTGGTTTGATCTTGGTGGAACAGTTCTAAGGTGGTTTGCTTCCTACTTAAGAAATCATTGCCAGGCCATTAAGATAGGCTCCACACTATCTGAATTAAGCAATCTCATCTATGGTGTTTCACAAGGTTCTGTTCTGGGTCCGTTACTGTTTTCACTCTATACAACACCACTTAGTAAAATTATTCGCCTCCACCCGCATATTAAATTCCATTTTTATGCGGATGATACTCAGTTATACATCCATCTCTCCCATAAGAATGCTTCTTCGGCTCTCGCCAAACTAAATGCCTGCCTTCATGATGTCCAAGAGTGGATGTCTCTCAGTAAATTGAAGCTCAACTCTGAAACAAGAGGCCCGTGCACGGGCACTGTGTCAGCTGACTGAGTGTTTTTGATTTGTGAAGGTGATAATGAGAGAAAAGCATAATTATCAGGGAAAGTGCTGTACAGAAGTACAGTAAATGGTAATTGAACAGCATGTTCGAAAGAAATTCCAAAGCTGACAGAAGAAAAGGACACAAAAGTTGTGCCCTGCAAATGGCTTTATGAAGGAAAGTAACAAGGTAACTCTTTGAGTGTAAAAAGTAGGTTAAAACATATTTAAAGAAATACTGCAAACGCAATATCCTCGTTCCACCTTGAAGAAGGGTCCAAGGTCAAATCCAACCACACAAAAACATTCCTAGCCCATGATTTCCTATAGGTTGGTTTACCATCCCAAACCTCTAGGACCAATAATAAGCAAGTTATAAGCACTTTTAAGTTTGGTTGTCCTCATTTGACCTAGAAGGAGGGGTCCAAAGGTCAAATCTGACCACACCAAAAGAATCCCAGCCCATGATTTCCTATATGTTGGTTTACCATCCCAAACTTCTAGGACCATTAATAAGCGAGTTATAAGCACTTTTAAGTTTGGCTATCCTCATTTGTCCTTGAAGGCAGGGTCCAAGGTCAAATCCGACCACACCAAAAGAATCCCAGCCCATGATTTCCTATATGTTGGTTTACCATCCCAAACTTCTAGGACCATTAATAAGCGAGTTATAAGCACTTTTAAGTTTGGCTATCTTCGTTTGACCTTGAAGGAGGGGTCCAAGGTCAAATCCAACCACACCAAAAGATTCCCAGCCCAGGATTTTCTATAGGTTGGTTTTTCATTCCAAACCTCTAGGACCAATAATAAGTGAGTTATAAGCACTTTTCAGTTTGGCTATCCTTGTTTCACCTTGAAGGAGGGGTCAAAGGTCAAATCTGACCACACCAAAAGATTCACAGCCCATGATTTTCCACAGGTTGATTTACCATCCCAAACCTCTAGGACCAATAATAAGGGAGATATAAGCACTTTTCATGACTGACAAAGAACCACCTGTGGCGGTCATCTTGTTTTTCAAAATGAGGCCAAAAATATTCCCAGTCAAGATTTTATAATGAGGAACATATCCTGCGAATTTGAGATCTCTACCTATAATACCCTTTGCTCTAGAGGGCCAACAAAAGTCCTTGTTTAAAGTCGAAAAAACGTCCCTGGCGGCCATCTTGTTTTTCAAAATGAGGCCAAAAATATTCCCAGGCAACATTTTATGGTTATTAATATATCCTGCAAACTTGAGAAGGCTAGCTATAATATTTTTTTCGTTAGAGCGGTAATGGTGAAATCTCTCTATACACTGCGGCTATCCAGTGGATACAATGATTTACTCATTGCTCAGCTATGCCATGACATACAGGTCTGCAATTTCACTATGTTATAGCTGACCAAAAATTACGTGAATAACATATTTAAACAAAATACCCTAAATGCAATAGTTTTCAAGTTACAACTGATTTACTCAATAGTGATAACCTCAAAGTAGCTATTACTCAACTATGCAATGAGCTACATGTCTGAATTTTTACTATGTTATAGCTGACCCAAAAGTAGGTGAACAACATATTTAAGCAAAATACTGTAAATGCAATAGTTTTCAAGTTACAACTGATTTACTCAATAGTGAGAACCTGAAAATAGCTATTGCTCAGCTATGCCATGAGTTATAGGTCTGTAATTTCACTATGTTATAGCTGACCCAAAAGTAGGTGAACAACATATTTACAAAAATTTCTGTAAATGCAATAGTTTTCCAATTACAACTGATTTACTCAACAGTGAGAACTTCAAAGTAGCTATTACTCAGCTATGCAATGGGCCACAGGTCTGGAACTTCACTGTTATAGCTGACCCCAAAATAGGTGAATAACATATTGAAACTAAATACTCTAAATGCAATAGTTTTCAAGTTATAAGTGATTTACTCAACAGTGATAACCTAAAAGTAGCTATTACTCAGCTATGCCATGAGCTACAGGTCTGAAATTTTACTATGTTATAGCTGGCCCAAAAGTAGCTGAACAACATATTTAAGCAAAATACTGTAAATGCAATAGTTTTCAAGTTACAACTGATTTACTCAATAGTGAGAACCTGAAAATAGCTATTGCTCAGCTATGCCATGAGTTATAGGTCTGTAATTTCACTATGTTATAGCTGACCCAAAAGTAGGTGAACAACATATTTACAAAAATTTCTGTAAATGCAATAGTTTTCCAATTACAACTGATTTACTCAACAGTGAGAACTTCAAAGTAGCTATTACTCAGCTATGCAATGGGCCACAGGTCTGGAACTTCACTGTTATAGCTGACCCCAAAATAGGTGAATAACATATTGAAACTAAATACTCTAAATGCAATAGTTTTCAAGTTATAAGTGATTTACTCAACAGTGATAACCTAAAAGTAGCTATTACTCAGCTATGCCATGAGCTACAGGTCTGAAATTTTACTATGTTATAGCTGGCCCAAAAGTAGCTGAATAACATATTTATACGAAATTCTCTAAATGCAATAGTTTTCAAGTTACAAGTGATTTTACTCATGATGGAAGTTACTGAAAAGCCCAAAAGTAGCTATTACTCACTTAGCTATTGAGACAGACACCCAAGTTACTCACCATGTTGTAGCTATGAAAAAAGTAGCTGAATAACATATTTTAATAAAATACTCTAAAGGCAACAGTTTTCAAGCTATAAGTGATTTAGTGCATGATTTCATGAATTTTAATGCATTAAAAATTATTAAAAAAATTTATTAAAAAAAAATAAGACAGATCCAGGTCTCACACTCACACAAGAGAATCTACCTCTGGTCTAGTACATATATGCAAGATATGAGAGAAATCCCTGCAATAGTCACTGAGAAAATTGTGATAAAGTGTTGAAATTTACACACTTTTGGTGGGGGTACCTCCCTTATAATGTCTCTAGCAAACAGACGAACAGACAGATTTGCATGCCTTGAACAATTTTTCATCCTCGATAGATAAGCTATCTTTTAAAAAAACAGCATGTCTCTAGGCCTTGTAGTTTTGGAAAAGTTGTTCACGCGGACGCCCACGCCGCAGAGTGACGACATAAAAACTGAGTTTATTGTCTTTGGTTCCAAGGCTCAACATCAGAAGATTTCCTCTCACTTTCCTGTTAGCATTCTTGGTAGCCCTCTTCATCCGGTTGATTCTGTCAGAAATCTAGGTGTGTGGTTTGATGCAGATTTTTCATTCTCTGAGCATATCAAGAGGACTTGCAAAGCGTGCTTCCTTCAGATGCGTGACCTCCGTAGAATTAGAAAGTATCTCACTCCTGAAGTGGCAGTCCTTGCTGGAAATGCCTTGGTTAGTAGTCGTCTGGACTATTGTAACTCTCTGTTCAGAGGTTTGACCAGTTTCAATCAGCACAAATTGCAAAGTATTCAGAACACCCTTGCTCGTATTGTTACAAATCATAGAAAGTATGCTCATGTTACACCCATTCTACAGAAACTCCACTGGTTGCCTGTTAAGTACCGTTGTATTTTCAAAACCGCAACACTTGTGTATAAATTTTGCATAGTGGTTCTCCTTCTTATTTCTAACCGTTCTTGTCTTTTAGTAGTTGTCCCTATAGTACTAGGCATAGTCACCCAGATCGTCAATACCTTACAGTTCCTGCTTTCCATTCATCAGTCTTTAAGTCGGCCAAACATTTTGGCCATAGTTTTGCCTTTGATGCTCCGAAAATCTGGAATGACCTCCCTCAAGATGTTCGCAGTGCAACATCAGTTGCCTCTTTCAGAAAGAAGCTTAAAACATACCTGTTTCCAAAAGCCTACCCACCATAGCCTCCCCCGTCACATCTGTGTCTCCTTGGTACGACCTGGCTATGTCCCTTGATTAACGCTAACTGCCTTGCTTTATGTTTAGATGCGCCTTACAGTCCATCAGTGATGGAGATTAAGCGCTATAAAAGTCCACATTAGATTAGATTAGATTAGATTCATCAAATCACTTTTAAATTTTTATTTTACCCATAAACGCATAAACTTTTAAATATATTTTAACAACAATATCTTCAACATTTGAATATATTTTAACATCAACATTTTAATATATTTTAACAACAATACCTATAACAAAAGTATAACATTTTAACCAATAGGTTTTTTACGATTGATCACAGAAATTGAAAACAATGTTAAAATTACACATTTACAATAATAAAACTTTAAGATTGAAATATTTTTAAAATGCATCGTATAAAATTTTAAGAATATTAACAAGTAAAAGTATATGTTAAGTCAATGACATAACATTTAAACTATCAACCAAAAAACTTTTGAACCATTTTAGTAATAAAAAACGATATGTCTTATATACAACAACAATAAAACTTTATATTTTTTGATGACTTTGTTAAAATTACATTAGAGATAAAAATATACGTAAAATGAAAAGCCCTAAATAATGTTATTTTAAGATGGGAATAAATATCACTTTGCTATTTTAAACTTTCAAAATTACAAGCATGTTATTAAATTACCATCACGTTTTCAAATTGATTTTTAAAATTGCAACATCTTTAGATATATTTTTTTAACTTCAAGCACAGACATTTAAAATGATCACATCTTTTAAATTAAAAGGAAATGACCATTTCTTAAATTAGATAATCACTTTAAATGTTTTAATGTCATCAAAACATCAGCGTCACAACGTTTACATATCACATCTTTAAAGCACAAGCGACATGACGTTTTACATTGCTAAGTGACATCACATCTTTACAGTACAAGCAACATGACATTTTACATTGCTAAGTGACATCACATATTTAAAGCACAAGTGACATGACCTTTTAAATTGCTAAATTCCTTCACATCTGTAATTCCACACATCTTTAAAGCAAAAATATGAACATTCTTGAAGAAAGAGTTGACCACATGTGGTGGATAACATTAAAGTTTATCATCACATTTCCAAAGCACCAGCTTTAAGACATTTTAAAATTGTTAAGTCTGAAAAGCACAAGCCTCATGACTTTTATAAATTAGCCCCTCATTTTTAAAGCACAAACGACATGATTTTTTAACATGACGAATGTTTACAAACATACATTCTTGAGTTAACCACATGTGGTGACAAAATTAAGATTGTCATCTCAAAGCACAAGCTTCATGAAGTCTTAAACTGTTAAATTACATCTTTCAAGCACAAAAACGTTTTAACTTGCATTTTTGAAGCACAAACAACATGATTTTTTAAACAACATGACAAATGTTATTGCATCACATCTTTAAAAGGTAAGAATGTACGACACATTTAAGATTTGTGTCAAAAAAGACAAGAAGGGTACTATTAATAACTGTTTTCAACACATTTTTAAAAATTCAAGACTGACATTTTCGAATAAAAATTGAAAAAGTCTTCATACCCTTATAAAAATTTTTCATCTTGAAACTTTACTTTTAAGGTGAAAAGTCTTGTCAACTCATTACTGGAGCTGGTTATGATCTTGGAGCTTTTGGTAGACTGAGCAACTGAACAATCTGAAGCACTCATCTTCTTCTGACTGCACCTCAAAACGGTTCACTTAGTGGAAAATGTGCAGCAAAACTCCCTCGGTGTCCTTCTCATCCAGGAAATTTAAACACCAGTAACAAAAGGGATGGAAAGGTCCATTCACCTGACTTGCATTCAGCAGACTAATACAGTTCACATTCAAAACCATTGAAACATGTAGTGCATTTGCCCATTTTGCCTACTTTTACTTCAAATTCCCCGTCTTGAAACTTTACTTTTAAGGTGGAAACTTCTTCTTGTGGTTCAATAACAATGGGTTGTACAGTCAAGGGTTCGACCACGGGTTCCCCAACGGGTTCACTTGAAGCTTCTGTAGTTTGATCTGCTGCATCGCACCCAAAAAAGGGGTAGGGCCTCTTGCCGTCGTGGTGAACTTGGACTTTCTGGTAAACTGAGCAGTGACAGTGTATCTGGCCCCACTTTAAAGCACTCATCTTCTTTTGGCTGCATCTTAAAGGGTGATTCACGCAGTGGAAACGTGCAGCAAAAGTCCCTCGGGGTCCTTCTCATCCAGGAAATTTAAACACCAGTAACAAACGGGATGGAAAGGTCCATGATTTTTTTTCACTGGGTGAAGATATCTTTGAGATTTTTTCACATTTGACACTTGACATGGTGATATCTTTAACAACATGTCCTTCCTCTTTGAAAACTGAAAATCAAATGACACACAAAGAATATTTTAGCCTGACGTAAGTTTGGTTGTCAAGATGATGAAATGTCAACAAATGCCATTAGTTTCAAAACAAAAGCAAAAAAATTAGAAAAAGCTTTTTCTTTTATAAAAAAAAACATATTTAAAATACAATTTACATGTTTATTTTGTTTTAAACGTTTTATGACTGATGCTTTTCCTATAAAAAATATACACATTTTAAAATAAAAACATAGATGATAACATAACGCATCTCCAAAAACGACGTTACAAAAAACGTCATACCCTTTTTTCTGACATCACATGTACTGGGACCCTATGGCTGGGACGTCATAAATTGAAACAGCGATCGCAAGACGTTTGATGGCAGTGGCAGCCTTGATCCCAAGTTTGAAAACATGTCATACAGAGGTCTTCTAGGATGAAAATGAAAGGATTGTCATTTGTGATTTGCATGAGCTCTCCTAAATGTCGCATATTTTCTTCATTCCCGTAAAACAGTGATTCATTTGAAGCCTCTAAGGGAAGATCTTTTAACAAATCATTCAATTCTTCAAAAAATGTTTTTGGCACAGAACTTTCCAGTGACAGATCAGAAAGCGATGGTGGTGGAGGTGGTGGTAACAAATGTTGAAGTTCAGTTCTGACAAAGGATCTGCAATTTCATGTAAAAAATTTGTCTGATATTGAGAATATAACACTTTTCGCCAAGTGAAAGGATGCAAAAGATTTTGTGGTAAACAGTCAGATTCTTTGGGTACCGTTACACTGGAAAAGTGACCAGAAGGTTTTTCCACAAAAATAAAAATGACTTGATTGGCTTTTACAAATACTCTGCTGGATTTTGCAAAGTCTTCACTAAAAAGTCTCCCATATAAAAAGGCATCAGCATTTCACTTCTTTCACTTGCTCTGTTCACCCAGATAAATTCTGCCCCGTTGCCGAGTCCTTTGGCTGTGGAAATGTAATTTTCATCAATTACGAGTCTGAAAACTTTGTTTCACAGGTTTAAAATAATAGTCCTGCATTATTTGCATGCATCCACAAATCTCAATGGCTTTCGGTTGAAATGGGAGGCCGTATGCATGAATTATTTCTTGAAATGTCATCAGTTCCACATTATTTGCTTTTAAAAATTTCTGCAACTCTAACACACTTTCTTTTATATTTAAACAAGGTTTCGCATCAAAATACCTCGGTTTGTCAATTTCTAAGTAACCTTTGTATTCTAAATCTAAAAAGTCTACTTTACTCACTTCAAAACATTTGAAGTCATAAATCACTTCAGAAGATTTCTGTCTTTCAAAAAAAATTTTTAATAAAGTCAACTTTTTTAAACTAATTTCACTGCCACATATTCTTTGTCTTTCAAATGATGTTTCAACTTTTGAAAACGATCAAAAGTGTCTTCCTTCTGACAAATTTTAAACAGAACTGTTGTCGCCATCCTATCCCAATAGAAAATGATCCTTATTACAAATATATTACAAAACATCACTCCGTTGCCAAGTGACTTTTACTTGCTTTGACAACAGTATCCCAAACATCTATTTTGTTTTGACTACAACCATTGACAACACCTTGACAACGCCTTTATTATGACAACATTTTGGCAACAATGTGACAACAGTTTTTTGTTATGACAAGAAGCTTGACTAAATATAGTTTGTTTTTTTTTTTGTTTTTTTTTTCGCTACAAAATAATTTTGTTTACCCTTTTATCACAATAACTGCTTCATCTGGGTGGGCTAGGGTAGCAAACCCACCATCAGACTGCTAACAAACATATCATATACATTATGATGTGACATTGAAAATAATGAGAGATTAGTATATGTACAGATACCATCCACTAAAATCATTTTCATTTTTTATGCTCTGGTTTATGTGCATGCTTCATAAGAAATCAACTGAAAAAAAAATTTTTTTTGGTCACATATATGCATTTTATATATTTTAAAACATTCAAGCACATATTATAATATACACATTTAATAAATTAATGATCAAATCAAGTGATAGAGTTTACATTCTCCTAGACATTTTAAGTGTTCCTTTCTTGGATTATCAAAGATGCTTATAAAAACCTCTAGATAAAAAGATAATTGTTGCTTAATATTACTTTTGACATCAGTACTTTTATAATTTATATTGTTTATGTTGCATTTACACCATACAATATAAATAGCATAGGATATTATTATAATACAAATAATTTTATTTTGCAAAACATAGTTTTCAATGTTAAATTGAAAACCAATTATAATATGTTTTAACAAAGTTGGTGTTTAACGTCCCGTTCAACAGCCAGGGTCATATTGGGACAGGTCCTCAGCATTGCCACTTGTGGGACTCGAACCCACATAGGTGACAGCCTATGATTAGATCCCAAACTTGCTAACCACTAGGCCACCGAGGACCTCTAATATGTTTTAACAATATATTAGTTTTCATACAATTGCTGACTACACGCCAAATATTTCTAATTCTAGAACACTCATAAAGAAGGTGAGTTATATTTTCTACTTCACCACAATAAACACATAATTCGCTATAATTGTTATTTAAATGGCATAATTGCTTTCTACATGGAAGTACATTATGTATAATTTTAAACTTAAACTCTGTAAATTTACTATATTTCAAACACTTAAAATTTTGGGTATACACCTCTGCCCAGTTAATATTATTAATTTCGTTTCCAAGTCATTTTTCCAACATGTTTTCAACATAGGGTTTTTCATATTTTTTACTTAGTAGAATATTATGAATTTCTTTTGTTTTAATATTTTCTGGATGGATTAGATTTCCTTTTTCCCATAAATTAGTTTTCATACAGGCAGAAGTTTGTATGAATTGACCCTGTTTGGTATTAAATTTGTGTTTTGCTAGTTTGTTGATTATTTTTTTAAGTGTTAAATATTCTGTCATCCAATTTTATTTGTTTTTCAATTTAATTAATAGGTTTTCTTCGCCAATAAAGCAACCATTTTTGTCAAATAGATCTTTGATCAAAATTATATTACTCTTAATCCAATTTCTAAAGTATAAATGTTTATTTTTAAATTTGAAATATTCGTTTCCCCATAAAGGTTGTGTCAAAAATTCAAAATTAGACAGATTGTTTATTGGTTTTATAGTCTTCCATTCATTAAGGGAAATAAAGATTTGCTGACAGAACATTGGTATCTTTTTAATAATATCAAAGGAATCACTTTTACGAAATGTTGTTCTCAAGATTAGTGACATATTCAAATTTATAGAAGTTAGATACATGTTAACAATGTTGGCTATTCTATTTCTATTGTTTAGAAATTTTGGAATCCATGTTGCTTTTAGTGCATACAATTTTGACTGTATGTCTATCATGTTTAAACCTCCATTTATATTCTACCGAGTTACAATTGTTTTTTTCACCCTGTGACATTTTTCCTATAAAAATGTGTAAATAATGCTTTCAATTCTTTTTGTAACCTCTGGAGGCGTATATAGGACTGTCACTGGATAAATCATTTTAGAATAAGGAGATTATTAATCGCAGTAATTTTGCCTTGTAAAGTGAGCTTTCGCTTTCTCCATTGAAGAGTTAAATCCTCAATCCCTTTTAACTTTTTACCCCAATTTAAATCTTCGCATGCCTTATAGTCTGTTCCTATGTAAATTCCGAGGCATTTAATAGTATGATTGGTGAATCTTATCCCAGAGTATATATCTGGATTGTATTTGCAGGAGCCAAGCCAGATTCCTGCACATTTGTGAAGATTTAAATTTAGACCTGATATTTTTGAGTATTCATTTAAAAGCTTCATGGCATTTGTTATAGATTGCTCATCTGCTAAAGTTAAAGTTGTATCATCTGCATATTGAATAAGATGTGATACTTCATCAAAAACTCTAATTCCATCAATGTTTTCAGATTGCTTTAATCTGACTGATAAGATTTCAACTGCAAGTATAAAAAGTAAGGCTGAAATGGTACATCCTTGATGTACCCCTCTTTGCATAGTTAATTCACTGGAGATCCAGCCGTTATTTTTATACAAAAGGTTGGTTCTTTATAAATTCTATTTATCCATTTTATAAAGTTTTTGCCAAAGCCAAATTTTTTTAAACAGCCAAACATAAAATTCCAATCAAGAGCATCGAATGCTTTTTGAAAATCAAGGCATATAACTGCTCCTGGTTGGTTACAATTCTCACAGTATTCTATTATATCATTATTCAGTCTAGTACTGTTGCCTATATATCTCTTTTTAATATAACCACTTTGATCCTTTGAAACAAGTTTCTCAATAACTTTCTGTAATCTGTTTGCTAATACAAAAGTCAGTATCTTGTAATCACAATTGGTTATACTTAAAGGCCTATAATTTGTCAAAATTGAATTATTGCCTTGTTTATACAGTAAGGTTAGAATAGCCTTTTTGGTACTATCTGGAAGAATTTTCTTTTCAAAAGATTCTTTTATCATATTCATATATGTAGCTTCCAATTGATCCCAGAATGTTTGATAAATGCCTGGTGACTTATTTCGTTTCAATCTGTTAACTGTTTTTCGTATTTCTTCAGTAGTAATATCTAAATCACACATTTTACAATCAACTGTCGTCAAATAGTTTGGTAAATTTACATCATTCAAATATTTATTTATCAAATTGATTGGTATATACAGATTTCTGATAAAGTTTTGACTAAAATTTCATAATTTGTTCAGATATAGCTTGAGTTCCAGTGTAATTAGTTTCTCCAACTCTGGCATTTCTAATAACATTGTTAGTCTGCCTTGCTTTTTCTAAAGATAAGAAATATTTTGATGGTATGTCACCTTCTCTCACCCATTTCACTCTTGCTCTTACAGCATATCCTTTTGCTTTTTCATTGTAAAATCTTTGCTGTTTGCTTTCAAATTTAGATTTATGTTCTCTATATCTTTGTAGCTGTGCTAGAGATGTATCTGGCAGATCCCTGCATGCTTCAAGATCAATGATACTTTCATTGATGGAATCTAGCTGTTTTTGAATCTCTTGCTGTGCCTTTGTTTTTGTTAGACTCATTTACACAATATTCTATAGATGCTTCTTTTATATTGATTTTAATCATTTCCCAAATTATCTGCCATGATTTTATATTTGTGTTATTTTGTAATGTATTATTAATTGTTTTTTTTACTAAATCAATATATTTTTGTTGATTTAGAATACTGTTATTCAATTTCCAAATTCCTGGACCTCTTTGCATTGTATTTAATTGAAATGTTGCTTTTAGGTCAATGATCAATTACACCTTGATTTTTTACTGGTTGTGATATCTGAATATTTTTACTATCCATTTGAGATCACGAGAAACAAAGATATAGTCTAAAGTACTGTATTTTTTTATTCTTTTATCATAATATGTTAAACAAGATTTACATGGGTTACAAATTTGCCATGCATTTCTTAATTTACAGCTCTCAAGTAGCATTTTGAGGTTTTCTACACTGTTATCTGTTTTGATTGTATGTACATTTGAGTTATTAGTATTATCTTCAATTACATTACAGTTGAAATCACCTGTAATTATTAAGCTATCTTTATTTTCTGAAAATTGCATAATCCATTGTTTAATTTGTCAAAGAACATGACACACTCTTTTACTGTATTTGGAGCATACACTGAGACAATAGTGAAAACATTTTCATTAAACTCAATATTTACAAGTAAAATTCTTCCGTCTGTAAGTAGTACTGCTACACCTCTACTATGTTTAGAATCACTGTTTGCAAAAAAAGAAATACCTTTCCAGCTGCTTTTCACATATGCTTCAGTTTCATTTATCAAAAAAGTTTCTTGTAATAACACAATATCATAATTCTGGTCATTAATCCAAAGGAAAAGTTTAGTTCTTTTGTTTTTGTCATTTAAGCCATGATAATTGTAGCTAAATATTGATAAATTATCCATCACTGTTGCTGTCAATAATGGCTTCCTTCACTGTACTGAGCAGCTTCCCCATTCTGTTTTTGCCAGGCCATGAGCTTTTCTTCACAAGCATTGTCACTTCTTTACTCAGTTCAGTTGACCGAAAAAATCATGGGGTACAGCTTCTGCAAATATTCCTTCAGTGTTCATCAGTTTATCATGAAATTCTTGACAGCACTTTGTCTTGGCTAAGAGAATCTGTTGCATCACATCTTCTTTCTTTTCTTCCCATGCTGGGCTGTATGGTAATGCAGAGGCTTCAATCTTTGCCTGGAATGCAGATCCAGCTTGCAATATCCTCTCAGCAACCTTATCTTTTCCAGTCTGGATGGCATTAGCATAACAAAAAGCATGGTCTGATGACTTGTGTATGAAGCCAAAAACCTTGACATCACAGGGGTAAAAGTTACTAAGAACATCTTTTTTACCAGCAAAAGTGGTTACACTCTTATGGGGGTTCTTTGCTGTGCCTGGGCATTCCTTGTCTCCTAGTGAATGATTTTTTCTTTTGCACACAACACAACAGGGATCACTAGTACACTCTTGATGGCAGTTGGAGCAGACTCTTTTAGTATTGCTTGGCTGGTCCCTATGGAATATCCTTACAGAGCTTCCACTAATCCAGGTTTTTCCGGGCAATGGTTCATCAAATTTTTCTACAAATATAATTCTGTCACCATTTAACCATTCTGTAAGTTCATTTAGTTCATTCCTTGCGTTGGCATATTCAGGTTTTGTTTTGAGCTTAATCCCTTGGTTAATTAGGAAGCTTTCAATAGCACTATTTGCTTTTGACAATGGAAAGTCCTTAATTGTGACTTTGATTATGTTTTGGTCAGTCTCCCCTTCAGCTAACCTTGCTCTGAGTGGGTTATTAGAAAACACATTCACACTGACATTTCTAAGTTTGCTGTTGGCTAGAATTTTAACTCTTGATTCTGTGTTCTTTAGATAAATGCGCCAAAGCATCCCAATCCTTTTGAACACCAAGAAGATTTTCTCTATTTATCCCTTTACTAAGTGCTTCACAGAGTTCGTATTCCTTGAGGGTTTTAAAGTCTGGCACATCTCTAGCCTTAAGAAAGGCTGGTTCTACTTTTGGTAGTTCCATGCTGTGTGTTTTAAACCTGACACTAATTGATTATGTTTGATTATTGGATATTCAAAATTTAATGTGTTATACAAGTAAAAGTTTTTTTAAAGCAATATTTCTGTCCTTATAATTTACTTTAATTCATAAATTTTAGCATTAACTTGATCACTGTTATTTTATGTATATTCTAGTATAATTTTTAATTAGATAGGTATCCTTTATCCCAGTTTAAAATTCAAATACAGCAGATCACACAAAAGCTTGTCTTGCCTCTAGTGACACTAATTTCAGAAACTAAATATAGTTACAATTTTATAATGCTTAATTATAATCTCATCAACATTTATTCTAGAGTTACAAAAGGTTTAAACAACATCTCGTATTCACAAGGAAAATGTACAGGTCTTATCAGCTCCAACAAATCTTTATCAGGCAATTCCATGGTATTTTCATACACTCCATCACTTTCCATCCCCAAACATTTCAATGCTTCAGAAAAAACTTCTGTAATTTTATTTGCCCCAAAGTTGATTTAATGTGATAATAATAACTGTCAACTTGATCCTCCCATTCCAAAAAACACAAATTATAATCTGCTTGACTCATATATTGAGAATGCATCCCTCACAGTTTTTGACCAATTAATGTTTCAAATTTTCCTTAATGATATAACTCATTCCCATTTAAGCAAATTCGTATTTGGAGGGTCTAGGTAATTTCTTCTTTAAAATTTTAGTGTCTGGAAAATCAGCTGCTGCTGCTGCTTTGTGAAAATAATACACTTTTTCACCCTGCTTTATTTTCTAAAATTTTTGCTAAAATTTAAGTGGCGCATGCGCTTTTAAAACATGTGCTTTTGAAATATATAAATCTATGCGCATTTTTGGTTTTTCCTAAAATTTATTTCACGTATGCGCTTTGTCGATATTTCTAAAATTTTAAACCAACACGTGCTTTTGTTTTGAAGTCATCGTAAGATGCATTTTAAAATTATTTCAATATTGAGACCAATGAGCATGAAATGAACACACATGCGTACAAAACAAGTTTTTCCTGCTATGAAAAGTGTGCGTTTATATTTTTTTTGCTAAAACTGATCCTTTGTGCTTTAAAAAAGGGAAAAAAATTTCCAAAATCATAACTCAATCCTTTTTTTGGACACCATGCACTAAACAAGTTGTGCGAATTTGCATTATGAACCAAGTAAGGAATGTTTGAGATAAAGAACTCCTTAAAACCCAATATTTTTACACTCTCTGGTAACAAAAGCTGTTCTTTTTGCCCCAATTATTCCATGCACAAATCTTCCAATCTTTTTGGATGAAATGTATGCAAAGCATGAAACACTTTGTCCTGGAGTTTTAATATTTCCAGAAGCATTTTTCCAGTAACTTTGTCTTCCACTTTAACCTTTAACCCCTTTTCTCAAACATGTCCATATGCTCCCAAATAAAAAATATTATAATCACAAAAATCACAATCGCACAATTTTCCTGTTTTTTCATCTTGAAATTTTATCACATAAGCTTTGTAATGATTGTGAAGCAAACCCAACAAATGAGCAAATGTTTGACTGCTTAGATCGAAAACTGGCTGCAAATAACAAAGCACGTGTAAAGATCCCATTTTGGATACACAACAAGACCACCTGTCACACAGCACAATTTCTTACAATTGTTTCATGGAAAAACTTTCTTTTAAGTCTTTTAACGCTGACTTTAAACATTTTACCATCCCCATTAATATCAATTCTCTACTTTCTTTAGAAAAATTAAATCCTGCTGACTGGCTAACATTTCAAAATCAATCCCCAAGGTTTTCAATTTGTCAGAAAAACAACTCATTTTGAAAATAATTCAAGAAACGCCCTGACAAATGAAAAGTAATCAGACCTAATTTCTTCCAAGAAAAATTGTAATACAGATGATAATAACAATACAAAAAAATCACCCTTACCTGTCGAATAACTTCTAACACATTAATCTCTGCTGATTCTTTGGCCAGTCGCTTTACGTCATTCATGGAAAATAATAAAGCCCCTTTTCTAAACTTAGCCAAATGTCACTCACTTGTTCCCATTATGACATATTTTTCCCTCCAAATGACACTCACTTGTGTCTTCCAACACTATACCTCCTATGTTTATCACTCTTTTTAAAACAATTGTAAACCACTCCAAGTCACTCCAAATAAATCTTCTTTCTTTTTAACTTATACACCTTAACAAATAAATATAATGTTCCTTTTCAAACTTTTACTTTTTTATTGTCTTTTTGTATCACCACTTTATTTTTCTTCAAATCAAACGTAAATCCCATTCCAATTCCCTTCTCGATTTTGGCTTTTCCAGAATATACTTTTCATAACAGAGCCCTGAACAGACCCCTGAAGATTCAAACAATTTCCACACTGCAAAAATTCCTTCCGCTGAGAAAATGTTAAGCTAAAATTCCCAATATACACCTTTCTGTCCAATTCAACCAACAAATGTCTCTTGTCTCCTAAATATTCTTTATAATTCTTTTCTATATGCTGATTTATTTTTGATAAATCTTTAAACACCGAATCGTATTCATCTTCATATATTATTGACACATCAAAATCAACCACTCACTCCTCTCCATGTATCTTCCTTAATACCACCAATTTCTTTTCTGAGCATTTAAAAAATTCCACCTCGACATTCATCTTTTAACATCATTTAACATTCTTTCCACTTATATTCATAAATAGAAAATATTATCACGTGCATGCACCTTTTCTTTACTTTCGCACGCATGCACTCTCCTCTGAACTTTTGCATGCGCGTGCACACTCCGGTTAATTACAGGAGCCTCAAAAACTGCTTCAATTTGCTTCCTCCTGAGGTTAACCACTCCTGTTGATTTTAATTGGAAAACCCCATTTTTAGCAGCTCACACCCCCTCCTCAGGTTAACTTTTAATTGCTATAATGCGCATCTTTATACTACTCCCTTCAGTATCTTGTGGGAGTGGCTGTGAAAAAAATCATCTGTCCATTCCTTATCCTCATTTACAAAATTTGGTGAAATCAAGACCAAAGTAATTCTAACTTGAAATATTCAAGGAAATTTTTTATTCCCAACATTTTTTATTCCCACTATAAAAGCAGCCCCTCTCCCCACAGAGCAGGAGGAGAAGGAGGAGTTGATTCTAACTTTTATTACTGTTTGATGATGTGACAGTGTGTCATATTTTGGTTCCACTTAAATGTCATCACCAATGTTAAAATTTTTTCAAAACATTATGTTACTTTAACTTTGCTAAAGTCACTTGGACACTATTAGCTTTTGAATTGGTGTGATGCGTTTAATTAAAATATTAGCCAATGTAATTCCAGTTATTTTTATTAGGTTTTGAAACATTCTGTTGATTAAAACCATAAAAGTTTAATGTTTATTATTGAAACAGTGTAAAACACTTTGAAGCACTTTAAACACAGGCTTTGTGATAAATGTGATGACACTTTGTGCCACTTCATGTCAACACACAGAGAACTTTTTAAACAGACAAAACCATCTGTCAGTGGAGCTGCCCCTCTCCCCAAAGGAGAGATGTCCCCACTGGGAAATGTCCCCCTGGGAAGACACATCTGCATTGTTCTGGATTTGGCATATTAAACCTTACAAATATGCAAACAGAAATTTTCATAGCAATCATGTTTTTATTGAAAAAAAACATCAAATATCCCATGACATTATTCAAAAATTAACCCCTAGAAAACCATAGAATTGTTCAAAAATACCCCCAGAAACCATAGCATTTTTCAAAAACAGCCTCCAACCACCATGGCATTTTTCAAAAATACCCCTAGCAACCATAACAATATTCAAAAATGTCCCCAACAAAGATGGCATCATTCAAAAATGTCCTCTAGCAATTATAACTTCATTCAAAAATAGTCCCTGGCAATCATGGCATTAAATATAGCCATAGCCCCTCCAAATTTTCCCTCCAAAAACATGCTGCATCAGCACATATTTTCCCTCCAAAAATAAGTTGCATCAGCACATATTTTTCCTCCAAAGTTTTCCCTTTAAAAATAATCTGCATCAGCACATATTTTCCCACCAAATTTTTCCCGCCCAAAATAAGCTGCATCAGCAAATAATTATTTCCAGCCTAATTTATTTCCTGCCAAATTTATTTACCGCCAAATTCAACCAATCAAATCTCTCGGTCTTCTGATACTGTATGATGTCACATGACCGGAAGTGTCCTGAATCACTGCGGTATGGGGGTCAAATTACCCTCCTATACTACTATAAATATTCACAGTAATCCATCCATATATTTCACTTTGTGGTACTTTTTGTATTTCACAATTTCATATATTTTACAGTTCACTCAAATATAAATTGTATCAGTTTTTTGTTTGATTTGATGTCACTGCAAGTTTGTTGCAAGTTTGTCTCTCTGTCTGCCCTGTGTCATGCTCAATGCTCATCACTACTGATCAAGAGAGTGAGGCATTGTCTGCATTAGCTTTTATGGTGTCTGGACTGTGCACCGTGTATTATACATATTGTATGAGACATTGTCTAAAATAGCAATAATTTAATCATTACTACATGGAATGTTTAATACCGTATTGAAGGAAAATTTAGCTTTAATAAATTTTGGTGTGTAGATGGGAATAATGACATTATAAGAGTGAGTTTTGGTCGTACTGTAATATTCTTAACTTGAAATCAGTGAGTGATACAAACAATGAATTGCAGTTGTCCAATCTACTGCTCACCAAAGAATTTCCCAGAAGTACTGATGTTTTACCAAGAGGATACGAATTCTGTAAAGGTCTCTTGCATTGTTTATGGTGGACTTTATGACTGTGACATGTGGTCAGAGAGAGATAGGTTAGAATCAAACATCACTCCAAAGTTATTGGCATTTTGTGCTGGTGAGACCAGATTGCCAAGAAACTTGATTACAAAGTGTGAAAGGAGTTGTTTATGATTGTTTTCGGAGCCTATCAAGATAAATTCAGTTTGTCAGGGTGGGTTTAATTCTAATTTATTTGTAAACATGAAATTTTAAATGTCATTGAGACAGTTCTTGAGTGTATAGAATGAGAAATTAGCTGTTGAGAGTGTTGTGTATAATTGGGTATCATCCTGATGGAAATGATACTTGATACTACTGTATAACTGTACGATTGAGCTGATTGGGTTTGTATAGAGAGAAAACAGCATTGAACCAAGAACAGAACCCTGGATCAAACCAAACGGGAGCTTAGTAGGATGTGACAGAGTGCTACTTACCTTGACTGAGTTTTTCCTTTCCGACAAGTATGATTTGAATCTGCCAAGTGTCAGTTCACTGATTCCATAAAATATAGTGGTTAGCAAGTTTGGCATTTCACTGAGAAAATTAAAAGCAGTAAAAGTTTTACTATTGAAGCAAAATGTGTTGGCTGTCAAGGTATTGATTAGAGGTTTATAAATTGTATTTTGTGAGTTGGGTTTGTATTGGCGGCCAAATCATATATTCATGATTACTGGTGTATATTTTGTCAAAAAAATTACCTTTTGTATGTGTATATCCTTTTTCTCATGTTATTGAAACAGTAATATTCTGTAGTTTCATGCTTCTAATGATAATGTGATAAAGGAAGTTCACTCTCTGAAGTTTTGGTTGGAGCTAAAGCTTGGACCAATCCTAATACTTCAATCTTGTACTTTGTGAGTTCTTCATTTCTGTCTGGGTTTTCTCTATATAAGCTGAGGGAAACTTAAGTTCTGTGTTAATTTGTGTCGGGACAACACCAGAGGAGGATGGCTAGTGCTTCAGGGTAAAAACTGTAGTTAAGGTTGTATAGTCAATTTTAATATGCTACTTAATATGATGTGAATTTAGTTTCAGGTTGAGTAAACTTTAGCTGATTATATGTAATGTATTAACCTCCCAGTGGTTGACATGTTATCTTTCATTTATTTCAGGTGACTCAGGGTAAAACCTGTGGTTTAAGTTGTGTAGTCATTTTCAGGGTGGAACCTGTGACATGTGATAATTCTATTATATTTATTTTAAGGGACTCTGTGAACTAACCTGGCCTAGAGGATGATCAATGATTAGTATTTTGTGAAAGATGATGTTTAGTTTTTAATATAAATTCATTAGCATAATACTATATTAGTGACAGAACCTAGATAGGGAAGTTTCGTGCAGTGTTCTTGTATTTTTTAATGTGATATATTTCAGAATTCATTAGCTTTACATCTTGTGTTGTTGTAGCCATTTCAGCCCCAGCTTTGCTGGTAAAACTTGTATATCCTGTATTATATTTGCTTTGTTTTCAATAAATATCTGTTTCCCAAACATAACTTTGATTTCTTGAGAAATTGATTGAATTTATGGCTTGGCAAATTACAATATATTAACCCGATTTGCCATTTACAGAAAGAAATGGTCTTATAAAATGTGCAGTTTTCCCCTGCAATCTGTGAATTATTTAATCAGAGTATTATGCAGGTGTTCCACTGGAGCCGACCCGACAGCCGACCCTATGACTCTATGGTCGGCTCCAAAAGTAGGGGGTGAGGGACAAAAATCCACAAAAAAGGGCGGGAAAAATCTGGGTCGGTTTCACCTCCCCCACAGGACCTGATACATCCAGGCTTGTCTGGAACTAGAGGCTAACCTGCCTTGGGGTCGAGATTGGACTAGTCTTGAAACTACCAGGACAAGCCCTAAACCAATAACAGACAAGCCGTAGCAGGTCCTGACAAGCCATACTGACAAACAGACATGACTGGAGAAATATACAGAATCACCACGACCAGACTTGCAGTCAGCATTGCTATAACAGTTTTTGATGAATTTCTGGAAAACGTGAGGATCAAGTGTCGACAAATAAACAAATTTGAAAGCTAGGTCAAGGCTGAATATTTGGATCCCATCACGTGACCAAATCATCCAAAATTTACTAACATGCTGTAGTTCTAATTATGTGATGTGATCCAAATATTTACTGTTGACGTAATTTCAGATATGTTGATTGGCTGACACCCTCTTTTTTCCCAGAAATAGCTTATGGGTTTTACAGTGAGAAAAATTATCATGTGATGGGGTCCAAATAGTTTGTCAACTATCGACAAATTGCTCTGTTGGAATAGGCTGAGAATTTGATTATTATGCTACCAAATAAAACACTCTTTCACTTTTTTAATTACTTACAGCATACATGTACACCTCTACTATCTGTCAACCTAAAAATTATGAATATGTGCACTGCTTTTTCTCATTCATAACATAATTTTTCCTCATATTTTCACTTCACATCATGCTGGAAATGGAATGAAAATGAGCAGTAGTAAGTTGCAAAAGACAAATCGGATTCATGATAGGACAAGCTTGGAAGTGATAGGTCAAGAGTGGAAGTGATACAGACAAGCCTGGAAGTGATAAGACAAGACGGGAAGTGACTAGGATAAGTCGGTTACCAGGTGGGAGTAGTAAACTAATTGCCACACCACTTACATGATCACTATTGGATATTTACAAATCAACTGTAAAAAATCAGATCATATGCTTCAGTTGTGAACTTGGTATTAAGTGTATTCAGTCCTTTTACAGTTGATTTGTAATATCCAATAGTGATCGTGTAAGTGGTGTGGCACTTAGTTTACTACTGGTGGGCGGAGCCATGGTCTGTAAAAAAGAGTCGGGGAGGGTCGGGGAAATATCAAACCCACTGCAACAAGCTGGGAAAATACAAGCGACCCTTACCAACTATGTAAACATTGCTCCTGATCCTTGAAAAATGCTTAGTTACTTACAGGTCGGCCCCAGTGGAACACCCACATGACATATAATTACTAGGAGGTTTAAATTAGTTAAAACGCTAAATACCTGTTACTGTCTTACTATGCATGCATGCATGGTTTTTTAGTATATGTATGTATGTATGCTTCAGGTATATTAGAAAAAGCCAAACATTGTAGATACATTTCACATTTCTGCCAATTCCCACAAAACAATATAATCGTAATTTTGGCTTGATATGTTTTTAATTCAATTCAAAAAATCAATAAATTGTTTGAAATTTTAGATTTTAAAAGACTGAAATACAAATTTTTATTCTGCATTGTAGTGAGTTGAGAAAGGGGAAATGGCCTGTCAATTAAATTAATAGATTTGGAAGGGAAGAAACTAAAGCTGTTTGAACCAGCTGTGATAAAGACCTAGATGACACCCAGCAGGCATGCAACTTTGAAATCTGGTTGAACCCAACGTAGAAATCTGATTGAAATATGTGTAGATTTTGCTAACCATTTTAGTTGGATCCAACCGGTGAAATCATGTTGAAACCAACGTTGAAATCTGATTAAATTCAATGGGTGAAATCTGGTTGAAATACATGTAGATTTTGCAAACCGTTTTTAGTTGGATTCAACCGGTGAAATCATGTTGAAACCAACGTTGAAATCAGGTTGAATTCAATGGGTGAAATTTGGTTGAAATATGTTTAGATTTTGCAAGCTGTTTTTGGTTGAATCCAGTGTATGAAATAGGGTTGAATTCAATTGGTGAAATCAGGTTGTTTACAGTCTCCTTTATTTGAATCATTGTAGCTTGTGTGTCATAATTATAGCTTCTTACTAATATTACACAATAATTATCCATATACATATTTTACAATTTGGATACAACTTCAAAGTAAATAATTCTTTCCAAGATGACATATTTTCATGAATCATTATATTCAATTTCAACATTTGATTTTTGATGATATTGTAATGACACATAATTTTGCATCAGCTTCAAATATAATATCTCAAGATATGTAAATCCATATTTTCCAACTAGATATCCATTTTTATGGTATTAATAGAACCAGTATTATTCAATGTCTTCAATTGAAATTTTTTGGTGAAATTTTAAAATAATTTTTTTTTCTTTGCAAAAAACAATTGTGACATTTCCTATATCTTCAGTATTTTATCCAATCAGTTTCTTTCAAATGTTTTATTAAGTTGGCTATAATTATACTGTAATTATGAAGAAGCTATAATCATGTAGCAAAGCCACAATGCTCAGTTCAGATGCTTGTGTCTCGTACAACTTTGTCATATAAACTGAAAAAACACAAGAATAGCCACTTTTATTACGCTACAATAGCTTACCATGTGGGACTTAATGCTGATCTCGGGTTGCCACACCCGGGGCCTACGTCTTAGAAAAAAAGACAGTTCTTGTTAGCCACCGGATATACTGCTAGTTGTCGTCACGTGATAACCTCTGACCTCTCGCCCTACTTTCTCATTGGCAATGCTTTATTTTACAAGGAATATTATTTCATTTTTACAAGGATATACTTGTCGTTGGATCTGAAAACTACATCAGTTTCTTTATTTTATTGCATAGAATCACAATTCGATGTCTTTTCATAGTTCAGATAAGTATCTTTACTATATTTTACAACTGAAGTCCACTTCCGGGTTCTCGTTGTAAATCAACAGCGACTCGTTTATGTGTTTTCTAATACAGGATATATATATATGCCTGTCAGTAAAATAAAATAAAATATTTAACCCCTATCTGCTTCATTATTGGACCTTTTTAGGGTTTAAATATATATAAATGTACCACAAACGAGTCCTGGTCGAGTGAAATCATCGGAAACAACTTCCGTTTTTATTGTCGAGACTGCAATTTCTTGTAATGCACGTCTCGTGTTGGTAGTTTATTTACAGGAATATATGCCTGTTGAAATCAAATAACATAAATTTCTTACTGTTTTATCCCCGTTCTTCAACAGTATTTGCCCTTTTAAGGGTTAAAATACCATATAAATCACGAACTAACTTGGGGAATCCTCGGGGAAACCACTGTGATGCCGTCACGTCTAGACCGCATGTACTGAGAGACGCGGTTTTCTTACAGTACGTTTATAAAATAAAATAAAATAAATTGAATAACATTTAATGAAATATTTTATCCCTTCTTTCCTGTATTATTGACCATTTATAATGTTAATACTTAAATATACAGGAATAGAATCCTTGGTTTCCCATTATTTTAATTCATCTAGCTTTATAATATAAGAAATATTGTACTTGCCTTTTAGATTCTATGTTATTTAATAAAATTCTGTGTAATTTCTGCTTTCCTTATCTCACAACTAGCCCTACCTGCAGTGAAGCGGGTGGGGCAGGTGACTTTGTGTCACTGTCGATTTACTTACGTAAATCCAGTTGTGTAGTTCCTTCAAAGAAGGAAACTCAAAGCTTGCATGGAAGCTTGCTTTAAGGAAAGCTTACATAAAAATTATAATATCCAACTTCTTTCTCCAGGGTGGATCAGATCCCTGCTTAAATCTGAAGCCAGATAACATCTTAGTTCATCCGAGATTTTAATGCACCCGAGAATCGGATGCATTATTTCCAACTTCTATCCATCCGAATATGATTTGATACTCGGATTTTCGTTGCATCTAGTCCATCAGATCAGATATCAGATCCGAGGCTACTGCTCGGATGATCTAATCTTAAATCCGATGCTTGGATGATTGTATGTAGATCTAATCCTCGGATGATCAGATCTTAAATCTGATGTTCAGATGATGGTTCCAGATCAGAACTCTGAACAATCCTAACACACACTTGGACTAATATTTCACCAGCCTGGCAGTAAATATCACTTATTGGAGGCTTAGGTCCAAGTCCAAAGCCCAAGAGGGCTTCTAAACAAGGTCCTTCATTCAGTCCTGACTCTGTATTTTAGGGAAGTAGGTTGCCTGACTTCACCCTATCCATTTTCGGAGGACATTGACACTTCGGCAGTTTTTGAACCTCCCTGCCCCCAGGGAGTTTATGCCTTGATTCCCCTCAGTCTGGACTCTGAATGATTTACTAGGCCAACAGGAAGTTGGGCTGTTATTTTCCCTTAAACTGGAACAACCTTGTTTCGAACACAAGTTTTCAAATCCGTATCTCTCTAGGGGCCTCCTTGGGTAAGCCACTCCTCCCTTCTGGTCAGCTAGGGCTGCTCTCCACTAGGTTCTCCTCAATACAACCTGGTTATGGATATATGTTAAGACAGTAGCAAGGCTACCTCCAGACAGGTCAAACTCAATTTCATGGTGCATATAAGTAGTCAGAAGGGGTATGGTGAATTCAGGTGAGATACTGGATCTTTAGATCTTAAAGTTCCCCATTCACACTACTTTAGGAGGGACAGGAGTCCCTCATCAAGGCACCTGTAATAACACTTAGGGTTTAGGCCCTATTAATCAACCCTTTCCAATTCCCCACATCTAGAGGCTCCTACAGGAACCACCCCAATGGGGGTCATTCCATCCCTAGTAGTATCCATCGTTTTCCCCAGGTAGGGGAAAATCGAGTAGCCGAGGCTCCAAGGTCTTTCGACCCACTCCAGGGGACGAAGGCATAAAACCCTTCCCCCCAATGACTCCTCCAGCCTCACTCAGTCCACCAGTAGGAGTTCTCCGTTCTTTCAGATAAGACTAGCAAACAAATCCTATCATTCTTTTCAATCCAAGTCCAGTCAGACTCCTGACCCGGTCAGAATACAAGGCCCTTCAAAGACCAAATCCTGGCCTGTGTATCCAGTCTCTTCTGTCAAAGAACGCAATAGAAAGGGTGGAAAATGTAAAATCTCTCGGGTTTTACAGTCGCCTGTTCCTAGTACCAAGCCTCACCTAAGGTGGAGGCCAGTCATAGACCTAAACAGGCTCAACACTTTTCTACACGTAGAAAAGTTCAAAATGGAAACTCCAGAGTCCATCAGGACCTCCCTGATTCCAGAGGAGTGAGTATCGTCGATAGATCTGTTGGACACTTACCTACACATCCCCAGCCATCCAAACTCAAAATACCTAAGGTTTTGCTACAAGTCACAGGTGTTCCAATTCACCTCCCTCCCATTCGGACTAGCCACAGCCCCCCAGGTCTTTACAATGATTGTAAAGGAGGTGAAACTAATGGCCCTCTCAAGAGGACTCAGAATTCACCAATACCTGGACGACTGGCTGATCAGGTCCCAGTCTCAGGAGGAAGCCCACAGGCAGTGGTAGACCTAACTCAGTCCTTGGGGTGGATAATAAATCAGGAAAAATCAGAACTGAAACCTACTCAGGTGTTTTTCGTTCATGGACTACGAATACCACCTAGATTCAGCCCTTGTAAAACCTACTCAAGAGAGATGGCTCAAACTTCAGGATTTGATCCTACTCCTCAAGTCAAAATGTATTTTGACTGCAAGATGTTTGATGTCTCTAAT